>CM057344.1:618984401-620434401 GCA_030015575.1 Agapanthus africanus | reverse complement strand
TAGTTGAATAAAATCTAGTTCTGCCAGTAAAGTTTCCAACACACCAAACGGATTATCAATCGTACCTCTACGTCAGAAGTTATGTTTAGATTAATGTGTCAATGTAATGAATATTTCTGCAGAAACTGCAGAACACAATGACATTCCAAAATACAATTTAAATATCAAACGACCGTAAAAATGCATGGGACTAATTTCAGAGGTTAGCTAATTAAGTTGTATACGCGGCCATGTGGGGCTCCATGCATTTACAGTTTTATACAGGTAGGTACAGGTGCTTAAAACTCAGGTTCCCCTGTAGAATGCCACCCCGGACTGCGGTCCAGAGTTGCATTCCTCCTCACTTTTCAGAGTCATGAAATTTCATTATTCCAAAACCAATTACATAGGGTTATAGGTTATCTAGTTAGGTTCGATACAAATCCTGGAACACCATGATTATAATTTTATTCAAATAACTACAAATTTTACAACGTTACACATACAGTGATTTTCAGATTTGACATAACCAGTTGGATGTCCCTTTTCATTTGATGTCGCAATTATTTAATCCCAACTTCTTACACGTCACTAGTTAACATCAATCGAATCTTCCAATAGTATATTTGGGGATTTTTAATAGGGTGATCGCATCGAGCACTCGGTGCGTGTATGTGAATATTATCTATTTTGTTTACACGCACACACCTCATACATTTTCCGACCAATTAAGTTACTAAACCGTGTTTATTACATTAGGTATGCACATAGCATGATTTGAACAAGTGAAGGAGGTTCACTTGCCTGATACGACGGCGGACGGCGCGACACGGGCACGATGCACGCTTGACTTGGCTAGATCGGAGTACTCGGGCTTAGCACTGGCGTGGAGGCGGCCATGGCAGGGGGTTTCCAGCGACTCCGTTGAAGTGCTCGGATGCAGAGGGGCTGCCGACGGTGAGCTCAGGCGGCTCTGGGGATTTGAGCTGGTGAATCGGGGAGGTCGGGGGCTGCAGGGGATCAGTGCAGTGGGCTCTGGCTCTGGCGAGGTCGGCTGAGGTGCGGAGGCGACGGGGTCGGAGCTCAGGTGAGGTGCAGGGACTAGGGAGTTGGGTTCGTCGACGAGATGCAGGGGGTCGGTGTTGATGGTGGTGGGTGCTCAGTTTGGTGATGATGAAGATGAGGCAAGGGTGTTGGCGGTTTAGGTGTTGGGAAAGAGGAGAGGGAATGTTGGGGTGCTCGGCAGGCAGTGGGGTGGTCGACAGTGAGGTTGGTGGTGAATAAGAGAGGTCTCCGGTGGTGGGCAGCAGTGGCTTGTGAGATAGATTTTTAGAGGGTAGAGGGAGAGTGTTGGGTTCGGGTGAGAACGAGAGAGAAAGAGAAAGAGTGAAAAGGGAGAGGCGAAGGAGGGTGAGATAGTGGGTTTTGGGAAGAGGAGGAGTCGTGGCTGTTGGAGATGGCCGGTTCTTACGCGAGCGCGAGAAGTGGGGAGTCGTGGGGGAGAGCCGTTGGGGCCTTGGAGCTGTTGGGGGTGAGCGGGTCGAGTGGAGGTTGGCGCGAGGAACGCGGAGGCGAGCGGGCATGGGTGCGGTCGTCGTGGGCGCGTGAGACGCGGGGGCGTTGGAGGTGACGCGAGGGAGAAAGGCGGGAAAACGAAGACGAGGGAGGAAGATGAGGGGAAGCGGGTCGTGTTGGGTTGGCATGGGTCGGGTCGGGTAGAAATAGGAATGGGTTTGGGAATTTAGTTTTAGTATTTATAAAATAATAAAATATGTATAAAATGAAATAAATTGGAAATAAAATCTGAAAAAAATATGGAAAATTATATTCGGAACTGGGGATTTACATCATACCCTCTTTACAAAAATTTCGTCCTCGAAATTAAAACAAAAACAACGGAACAACACACTATACAAATAAATGCAGAAAACGTGCACGGATGTCCTCCTCGCGTTCCTAGGTAGACTCCCCTGGAGAACGACCGCCCCAAGAAACTCGAACCAGTGGAATGACTCTGTTCTTCAGCACTTTATCCTGATGATCGAGAATAGTGGTAGACTGCTCCTCGTAGGACAGATCAGTGCCCAAAGTTAACTCTGAATGATCCAGAATATGGTTGTCGTCCCGAACATAGCGCCTCAACTGAGAAACATGAAAAGTGTTGTGCACACCAGCTAACGATGAAGGTAAGGCAAGTCGATAGGCCACCTCTCCCACTCGCTCTAGCACCTCAAAAGATCCGATGAATCGGGGACTGAGTTTCCCGCGACCTCCAAACCTGATAACACCGCGGGTAGGAGAAATCTTCATAAACACGTGATCTCCGACCTTGAATTCTAGCGCTCTCCTGCTGGCATCCGCCCAACTCTTCTGTCAGTCCTGAGCCGTCTTAATGCGTTGTCTGACCATCTGGACCTTGTCCACCGTCTGAACAATAAGTCCGGGTCCCAATAATCTCCGCTCTCCCACGTCATCCCAACAAATAGGGGATCGACATTTCCGTCCGTTGAGTGCTTTGAATGGATCCATCTGGATACTAGCTTGGAAACTGTTGTTATAAGAAAACTCCACCAGATGAAGGTGATCCTCCCATGATCCCCGGAAGTCTAGTATGCAAGCCCTCAACATGTCCTCGAGCGTCTGAATAGTACGCTCGGACTGTCCATCCGTCTGGGGATGATAAGCCGTGCTGAACTTGAGACATGTACCCAGACTCTCCTGTAAGCTCTTCCAAAAGTGTGAAACAAATCTGGTATCTCGATCCGACACTATACTGACTGGAACCTCGTGAAGTCGCACTACATCTTGCATGTATTTCTCCTCAAGTGACTCTATCGACTGGCCCACACGAAAAGGTATAAAATGCGCAGCTTTTGTAAGACGGTGGACGATAACCCAAACCGCGTTATTTCTCCTTAGGCTCTGTGGTAAGACAATCACGAAATCCATAATGATGTGCTCCCACTTCTACTCGGGTATTAGAAGCGGTTGCAACAGTCCAGCCGTTCTCTGGTGCTCTGCTTTTACCTGTTGGCATACCAAACATCTGGATACGAACCGTGCAATCTCTCGCTTCATCCCGTTCCACCAAAAATGTTGCCTTAGATCCCGATACATTTTCGTGCCTCCCGGATGCACAGAATAAGCCGAACTATGAGCCTCAGCTAATACCTCTTCTCGAACATCTCCCTTGGGGACACAGAGCCTGCTACTGAATATTAGAGAACCATCCCGATGTATGAGTAAATCCGTCCTCAGCCCGGTTTCCACCTGCTCCCTGAACTTTTGTAATCGAGGATCATCAGCCTGCGCAGCCTTAATGCAATCTACAAGAGAAAACTGCACCTGTAACTGCCAGAACTGTCTGATTGCACTCGGTGTAACAACCTCTAGTTCGAGCTTCTGGAAATCCTCAATGGTGCTCTTCTGACTGGTCAACATCATGACCGCTGGCTTGCGACTGAGGGCATCTGGTACGACATTTACCTTTCCCGGATGATACTGTAAATCCAAGCCGTAGTCCGCCATTAATTCTAGCCATCGGCGTTGCCTTATATTCAGTTCTCTCTAAGTGAACACGTACTTCAGACTCTTGTGATCCGTGTACACTTCCACCTTTTCGCCCAACAAGTAATGTCTCCAGATCTTCAGTGCGAAAATCACTGCAGCTAAGTCCAAGTCGTGCGTTGGGTAGTTCCTCTCATGATTCTTCAGCTGGCGTGAGGCATAAGCAACTACACGACCGTGCTGCATCATGACGCAACCTAAGCCTTTCCCCGAAGCATCTCTATGTATCACCAACCCACCTGAATTATCTGGCACTATAAGGATAGGTGACATGGTCAATTTCTGCTTCAGTACCTCAAAAGCCCGAGTACACTCCTCCGTCCATACGTACGGTACTTCCTTTCGCGTCAGCTTCGTCAAGGGTTCAGCGACTCGTGCAAAGTCCTGAACGAACCGCCGATAATATCCTGCCAATCCAAGGAAGCTTCTAATCTCGGCCACTGACTTCGGGGTCGGCCAATCTCTAACAGATTCTATCTTCGCTGGGTCCACTGAGATTCCTTCGCCTGAAACAACGTGTCCCAAGAACTGCACTTTGTCGAGCAAGAACTCACACTTGCTCAATTTTGCATATAGCTTCTCTTCCCGAAGAATTTGTAATACTGTCCGCAGGTGTTCGGCATGCTCCTCCTGGGTCTTAGAGTAGACTAGTATGTCGTCGATGAATACAACGACAAACGTGTCCAAGTACTTCGCAAATACTCTATTCATCAGGTCCATAAATATAGCTGGAGCATTGGTAACACCGAACGGCATCACAAGAAACTCATAATGCCCGTATCGTGTCCTGAAAGCCGTCTTGCATATATCTTCAGCCGTTACTCTGATCTGGTGATAGCCCGAACAAAGATCCCACTAAGAAAATACCTTGGCCCCACCCAACTGATCAAATAAATCGTCGATACGTGGAATGGGGTATTTGTTCTTTATCGTAACCCTGTTCGGCTCCCGGTAATCTATGCACATCCCCAGCGATATGTCCTTTTTCTTCACCAACAAGACTGGTGCACCCCACGGCGAAGCGCTTGGGCGAATAAATCCTTTCTCCAGGAGTTCTCCAAATTGTTTCTTCAATTCTGCCAACTCAACTGGCGCCATCCTGTAAGGAGCCTTGGAAACCGGCGCCGTCCCTGGAATCAAGTCGATAGAGAATCCCAAGACGCGGGGAGGTGGTAGACATGGTAAATCTTCCGGGAACACATCAAGAAAATCCCGAACAATCTCTGGGGCTAGACTCTCATCAATTTCCATAGCTGTCAACGCTTTTGGCTTGGCTCTAAACTTGGCTGGCTCCAAAGACTTGCTCCCGCCTTCGAAAACAAACTCAGGATGATTGGGGATGCAGAAAGTCACATTCCTTGCTCGGCAATTAATAATCGCATGGAATGTACTCATCCAATCCATCCCGAGAATCGCATCGTAACTGCCCGTCCCGATTAAAAGGAAATTCGCATAGAATTCCTTGCCGCATACTACCACCGGACATAAGCTACACTCTTGGTTGGACACAATAATACCGTTACCCATATGTATCTCCCAACCCTTGGTCAATGGCTTGTGCGGTATAGAGTGTGTGTCAACAAACCGCGTAGAAATAAAACAATGCGAAGCACCCGAATTGAAAAGAACTCTAGCTGGTACAGAATATACAAGGATGGTACCTGTAACCACATCTCCAGAAGCCTCTGCCTGCTCGGCGGATAAGGTGAAGGCTCGTCCCTGATTCCGACCTATACCAGTCTGCCTCTGATCGAAGGACCGCTGCTGGGGCATCCGAGGTGGACCCCTCTGAGCTGATGTGCCGTACGATGGTTGTTGTTGCCCGAATCCTTCCTGTAGCTTAGATCTCTGGGGACACCCGCCGACCCTATGCTCGCTGGATCCGCAAATCAGACACTGCCCCTTAGCTCTGCGGCAATCTCTATGCATGTGTCCTGGCCTCTGGCAATAATCGCAAAACAGGGCTCTCCGCTGCGACTGCTGAGGTGAGAAGGTGCGCTTCATCTGTGTGACACCCGGCCTGTGAACTGGGATCGTTCCACGGTGCGGAATGATAGGCCGTGCCGGAATTACGTAGGGTCTCCTGTCCATCGATCTTTGGCCCTTGGCCTTCTCTGCCAACTTTTCCTATACTCGGGCGGCATTCAAAACTTGGGCGAAGGTTGCTAGGTCGAGAGACGCGATAAGTTATTGCAGTTCAATATCGAGCCCTTGTTGGAAACGTCTTTCCCTGGCGGATTCGGTGGTTACCATGTATAGTGCGAAGCGACTCAGCCGATTGAACTCTGCGGCATAGACATCCACTGAGCGTCCATTTTGCTTCAACATAATAAACTTTTCCTCCATCTCGGCCTTGGCAGTAACTGGAAAATAGTGATCCAGGAAGCATGCGGAGAATGTATCCCATCCGATAGGTTTTTCTAGCCGGCTCTCCTCTACGGAGCACCATGTGCGGGCCTCATCCTCTAGTTGAATCTTCACTACGTTCACTCTGTCGTCGTCAGGAATTCGAGCGGCAGTCAGGAGGTTCTCTACGTTGATAAGCCATTGTTCGGCCTCAAGTGGACTTGCCGATCCCGTGAATACTGCTGGATAAAGCCTCCTGAAATCTGAAACGGTACCAACCCTAGCATGTGTAGTCGGTACGAGTGCACCCTCGGGGGCGGCGGGAACATCTGTAGATCTCTCCAGGACGGTAATTGCGGTCTCCTGTACCGCCTTCAATCCCTCGGCCAGAAGATCGGTCTTCCTCTATTGAGCTTGGGCCAGAGTCGTCGGTGTGCTAAGGATTTTTTCAGTACGATCGTGGTGACCGGCACCTGAGGAGTCCATTTTCCTGAAAATATTAAAAGAAATCAGATTCAAGTAAGGCTACACAATGATTGAACGATGATTAGAAAGTGAGGAAAAATGTAATAAGGCATACGCTAAGGGTGTAACTCAATCTAGAGGTCCCTCGATGGAACTGTAATTTCATCCAAAACCTGGCTCTGATACCAACAAAACCATGTCACGCCCCGCTTCCCAAAATACGGGATACGAGGGGTGACTAGACCAGCCATATTCCTACGGTCAGGGAATAGTCCCGCCGTAGTCACACTTCGGCTTCTAGCATTATATGGCAGTCAGTAAACAATACTCGAGTAAAGGAAAATCATGTTCATAACTTTATTACATTGCAATTTAAAAAGTTCGAGGCACATGTATTTCACAGAATAAACAACTAACCAATAAAACAAATGCTGAAATCAAAGAAAGTAGCGCTGGTGATGCAGTCTAGATCTCCGCAATCTTGAAGAATAAGTCCTGCTCTTGGGCTGGATCCACTTCGTCCTCTGAGCATGCACACTCAAGTCGTCAGGGCGACATATATAGCAATAAATATATATAATGGGCATGCAGTATTTTTAAACATGAGGAGTACAATGAATTGAAGAACATGTATATAATAACATCAACTGAATAGAATAATGCATTATGAGTAACATGTCGGTGAACTAAGCAATGCATATGTCACTATTTAACGGTCACTAAGTCCATGAAATCACTTGGTGGAGAGGATACTCGTGTTTAATAATGGTCTCGTGCATGCCCGAGACTACGGTCCACTATACCCGGGATATAACCCTGTCAGCCATGCCACTAGGCCCACGACCTAAAGTATGTATATATATGTCGCGACCCGAAATTGGCACGTGACGGCCCTTAAACTACGCAACGTCTACAGGCGTAACGCAATTTAAGTAAGCCGAAAACCCAGTAATCTAAACCATCAAAAGTAGTAAGTGATAATAGCATTTTCAAAACTTTTGAAATCTCAAACCAAATTCTTTAAAATCCAACTTTATTTCCTTTAAATTTTCGGCAGCACCTTCTTTGTAAAAACTAACCCCAAAAATGGGTACAACATAAATATAAATAAAGCATCCCAAACGGGAGCAAATCCACGCCCAACGGCGGAAAACAATCAGCACAACAGATATATAACGCCGTAGCGAAGAAATAAAAGACGATATAAATAAAACTGCATAAAAGACCTCCAAGTCACAAAAAATATACAATATCGTCCTCACATCAAGTCTCTAAGTCAATACATGAAAATGGTAGATGGAGAGTACAGGATACAACGAATATACAATAAGCAATATCGGATAACCGCAAAACCCACCTATAGCAAAATTGCGCACAATCAGCCGAAGCGGTATCTGCTGCAAAAGATGATACGAAAGATGAAAAGCCTGTCGCGACAGCCTTGAGGGACTACCTGCAAAACACTATGGCACAACGGGGGTGAGTTGCCAACTCGTGAATAATAAATAACATATGCAGGTAATCGCAAATATGCACGTACAGCGCGAATCTAATACATGCAAGCGGATAGCGATAAATGGTCATATGTATGCAACAGTCATGAAAGGTACTCTAGCAGGTACAACTAATACATGAAGCAATAATATGACAATATGTATATGCAACAGTCATGAAAGGTACTCTATCAGGTACTACTAATATATGAAGCAGTGCATATAAAATAAATGAGGAGTATGGAATAAAACATGTCATTCTCACGGAATCCTGACCTCGTGACAGGACCAAAGTCAATCAAGACAATCTAAATCCCAAATTTTCTCAAATCAGCCCCCAAACTGACCCTCATATCCTGTAAGTCTCATATATCCTGAATGTACAATATCAAGTAAATCTCATATATGCTGAATGTACAATATCAAGTAAATCTCATATATCCTGAATGTACAGTATCAAGTAAATCTCATATATCCTGAATGTACAATATCAAGTAAACCTCATATATCCAATATCCAGTATCGAGTAAGTTTCATATAAAGTGAGTGTCCAACATCGACACCCAAAAACATCATGAAACAAGTGTCTAGCATCGACACATAAATACTCATATCCATACGTTCCTCGAATCGTAAGTGTCCGATATCGACACCCGTGATCCACGTATCGGTCTTTCTCATATTCATACGTTCCTCGAATCGTAAGTGTCCGGTATCGACAACCATGATCCACGTATCGGTTTTCTGATATCTATATGTTCCTCCAAACCCAAGTGTCTCACCTCGACACTTGTGTTCCACGTATCGGTATATACGTCCTCCGAATCTTAAATGCCCCAACATCGACACTTTCGATCCCGTATCGGTTTAAAACAAATCTCTGAGTGGATGCATACAAATATCAAGTAAAGAATAAGAATACTTGCATAATTTCATGAAACCGCCACGGTCCTCAAATCCAGAAAACATCAAGTAATGAATAAGTATAACTGCATGAATCAATATATATATATTAGCGTCCCATTCCACTAATATGTATATATATATATATATATATATAACAGCGTCTCATTCCACTGTTATATATACTTAGGAGTAAAATATCAGAGAACATCATATGAAATCCATGAATGTAATATATGCAATATGAAACAGTAATATAAGCATATAAAGGAAAAACCGCTATTTAACTGCAACATGTTAATATATATATTCTGCGGTTCCTAATTTCTCCAAGTCCATACAACATCAAATAAAGGTGAACATGTAGCTATAGCCAGGTATGCGTAACCATATTGGCATAGCAAGATATGTGTATCTACCTATCAATAATGATGTAATACCCCCCAGGTATAAGTGTAAGTATATATGCGAGATGTACATGCAGTTATGTCTCATATGTGTATATACCTATCACTAATGGTACAATACCATATAGGTATATAGGTAACTAGCATGTAAGCATGTCAAGGCATATGTGTAAGCATGTAGGTATACAGGTATGTTATATGTCATATGCACAAAGGAAATAGGGATTATGTCTCAATATCCCTAAACAATACAATATCACATATGTATAGGTGTTGTGCGTGTCATGGCAATTATTGACGGTGTGTGTGTAGCATACAATTAGTGCTCGTGAAACATGAACCGTCAGTAATGGTGTTGTGTTTTATTAATACTAAGTCCATACACAAGGAAATGAGATAAGCAACAATGGTATACATGCACAATCAATATCTGTATACTTCTAACTAATAGTCATATCATTTGATCTAGCCCAGACGCATAACGCCATGCGGGCGATCCCCCTATAGATGTTAAATCTACTCACCAACCATCCTGGCTAAGTAAAACCAACCACTCGCTTTTCCCCTGTTCGCAGCACCCGAAGTCCTCGCCTACGATCCTGAAAGCATATAACAATATAACAAGTATATATTAGCAATCGACCAATAACACGTACCAACTACGTTTGACCGACCCACCAACTCCAAACATACTCTCAAGTGTTCGTCAAGTGGCTAACGCGCGTAGTGACACTACGAAACCAACTCAAGAGCAAAAGCTACACAAAGCCATGAACGACATCGGTTCGACCCTAACTAGGAACGCAAAGCGACACAACTATCAAGTCTAGACCCTGATCGTACCGATCGCGCAAACACAACACAATCAAATTCGAGAATATAATAGATATAATCTCGCAACGACCAACTGAATCCACGTCGAAAATACACCGAAACTTAGTAAGCAACTTATCGCAATATTTTGCACAAGTCTAAAGCTAATACAATTCTAGCGATTTCAAACATCTTAAAATAGCTTAACTAAGTTATCGAAACCACCTCCATTTTTGTAAACTTGCCTAATTAAGCTTTAGAAAAACCTAGTAAGCAATATATATCATTTTATCACAAAACTATAACTTTTTACCTAAACTAGAAATTACAACCATCACAATATAGCATGATTTAACCATACAAACCCTTACTAGAATTTTAGATTTCACTCAAATAGGATTAGTAAAAGTTTAGTTTGCTAATTAGCTTAATTATCCGATTAGGAAAATATCATTTAACAAATTAGCAACTTGGTTAAGTTTTCATAATTTTCAAATAACAATTAACTATTTCATCAAGTTAAATCCTAAGTTGAACTTCAAAACTCATACTAGAAATTCTAAATATCTAAATAAAAGCTTTAATTAAACACCTTATATGCTAGCTTAATGTATTGAAACAACAAAAAGAGTTTAGGATTAGGGTTTATACCTCCACAAAAGATCCAAAAAAATCAAGTTTGCTAGCCGACAAGTCCAAGATTGAAGTAGAGAGAATGTAGAATATTTTGCCTCAAGGCACTCAACGAATCGGGCGAAGGTTAAAGAAGTTGCCTTATGGAGTTGTGAAGTGAATGAGCTAAGAAAATGAAATGAACAAAATTCCACACACACAAAATGGGGCTCGGCCAATCCTTTGTTCACTGGAAAATTGGGGGGGAGGGGGTTTAAATTGTGCTCTGTGGAATGAGAAGCAAAACAAGTGGAGAGAATGAATGCATTAATTGAAGCCACACATCAATTAATATATAAAATTCATGTCCAAAGAATGGGGGGCCGGCCACATCAAGAAGGAAAAGGTGGGGGTGAGCACATTCAACAAGTGGTGACCATAAGCATAAATATCATCACAAAGATCTTTATCCAAATATCTTTAAGCAAACAAAAGGAATTAAATGTAAAGGATGAGTCACAGAAACACATCACCATTCTAGAACCTCACACCATGACTCACCACTTAGCTAAATGAATCCCCCCCCCCAAACAAAAGAATTCGGCCATGATGAAAATCAAAGAAAGAAATGTGGCTAAAAAAAAGATATACACACATTAACCAATAATTAAATGCATAAATAACAACTTAAAATAATAATTTAATTAGGGAAAATTCTATGTGAACCAAAACTTTCCATTGACCCCCAAAGCCCGCGCACTAGCTTCATTCTAGCTAAACTAGGTGCCGACAAGTCTATACAGAAGTTTGATCACAATCGGGTCAAAACGGAAAATACCGACTATTTTACCCTAAAAACGGAAAAATCGCATAACGATTTCTAAAACGTTACAATCTTTCCCCCTTAAAGAAATTCGGTCTCCGAATTTAAAATTCTCACTAAGCGTACCTTCAAAGAGACGAGTACAAAAACTCTCAAATCTCGCTCGCAGCCTCCCAAGTGATCACCTCACTATACGGCTACGCCAAAGAACCTTCACATATAGCAAAACCTTTGACCGAAGTTTCTCCACCTGTCGATCCATAAAAACTATCGGCTGCTGGTGAACGAAAGATCGGGTCCAAACGAATGGTCTGGTGCTGAATCATGTGAGAAAGGTCATGAAGGTAAGTGTGAAGTATCGACACAAGGAAAACGGGGTGAATACTCAATAATCTGGGAAGAAATGCCAAAATATAGGCAACGGAACTAACTCGCTCGAGGATCTCAAAGGACCAACAATGTGGAACTAAGCTTCCCATAACTCAACACGCCATTTCATCGGAAAAATCCGTAGGAATACATGATCTCCCACTGCGAACTCAAGTCTGCGACCACCACGGTCGGCATAAGACTTCTGTCTGCACTGGGCTGCTCTCATCCTGACCTGAACCAACTGGATCATCTCCGAAGTCTGTAGACTAGCTGGGGTCCAAACAATCCTACTCTCGCAGAGTCAGAAAAAACAGACTGGCGATCGACACCACCTAACAAACAAAATCTAAAGGTTGCCAATTGGAGCGTCTCCTGATAACTGCTATCGAAGGAGAATCCTAACAATGGCAGGTGATGATCCCAACTGCCGACAACGAATAGTACGCACGCACAAGCATATCCTCCAGAGTTTGTATAGCCCGCTCTCACAAACCGTCGACCTGCGGATGGAAAAGAAAGCGGAGCCAAAGCTCAACCAGTACCCAAGGCTTCCTGAAGCTTCTGCCAAAAACGGCAAGCGAAGAGGGTGCCTCTATTGGATACAACGCATGAAGGAACTCCGTGCAAACACACAAACTTAACAAGAACAACTGAGCAAACTGCGCATAACCGGACAACAAACACCCAAATGGAGTCACACCCTGTCTAGACAGGGGTAGACACCACAACGAAATTCATGGAGATCTGCTCCCATCCCCACTCCGGAACGGTTAAAGATTGCAACTCTTCAGCCGGTCTCAGATGCTCAACCTTAGCTCACAACAAGACAGACACCTTGAAACGAAATCCGAAACTTCACTCTTCATCCCTGCCCACCCATAACTATCTCACAAGTCACGTCACATATTGGTGGACTTGAATGAACACAGAAAGCTGACTAATGTGCCTGCTCTAGGATTTCGCGTCTCTACCCATCAGTAGTAGGTACACACAAACGCGTCCCTAAACGTAGCACACCCTGGTCACAAATCAAGAACTCTGAAACTTTACCCAGCCAAGTATGCTCAAGAATCTCTGACGAACGAGCATCGGCGGGCTCTGCCTCGCGAAAACGATTAAGGAAAAATGGACGGGCGCGGGCATGAGCAAGCTGTCCCCTCAGTAGAGGCGAACTTAAGCTGTACTCCACAATCGCACAAGAACTGTAAATCTGCAGAAAACTGTCTCAGAACTGCGCACAGCTGGAACAAGCTAACCCCGGGCCTACGACTCCAGCATCAGCTACCACAATCGCCTTGCCACGGGTAACGAAGATCTCAAAAACACAATCCTTTACGAGATCCATCCAACGGCGCTGCCTCAACAATCAAAACCCGCTGCAGGAAGATGTACATTAAGCTCTGGTGGTCCGTGAAAATCTGACACGACTCTCCATACAAGTAGTGTCTCCAAATCTTCAACGCACGACCACCGCGGCCATCTCCAGATCATGAGTGGGATGTCCTGCTCGTACTTCCTCCAACTGTCGGGAAACAAAAGCGATCACTCTATAGTGTCACATCAGTACACAATCGAGCCCCACTCGCGAAACATCACAATTAAACAACAAGGTCGCCCGAACCAAAAAGCAAAGAAAGAACTGGTGCAGTTGCCAACCGAGTCTTCAACTGCTGAAAACTCCGCATGCATGCCACAGTCCAAAGAAAAGGAATCTCCTTTCCGGTCAGTTCAGTCAACAGTGCAGCGCCACACTAGCAATCCTGCACAAAACAGCGGTAAAAACCTGCTAAACCCAAAAATCCGCTGACCTCCGTCCCGTACACAAGTCTGGGCCAAAGCTGTACGGCCTCGATCTTCCTCGGGACCATACGAAAACCGTCTTCCATAACTACAAGACCTAGGAGTCAACACAATCAAGCCTGAAGGAGCACTCCGAGAATTTAGCATACCGCTGTGGCTCTCCCAATATCTGCAAATCAAATCCTCATGTGATGCTCCTGTTCCTCACGACACATTGGAATAGACCAGAATGTCATCAATAACACAACAATAAACTGGTCGAGAAACGGCCTGAAGAAATCTGGTTCATCACATCCACGAATGCTGCTAGGGCATTGGTGAGTCCAACGACACCACCAAAACACATACTACCCGTAGCATGCACAAAAGCAGTCTTCGGAATGTCATCACTCCGAACCCGCAACCAATGATGACCTGATCCCAAACAAACTTAGAAAATGTCTCGCACTCTGGAGCAAGTCGAACAAATTGTCAATACGAGCTAAAGGATACCTATCCGCACCGTAACTCGGTTCAATTAACGATCAATCAACACACAACCTCAAACTGCCGTCTTTCTCCCTGACGAACAAAATAGGTGTTCCCCAAAGAGAAACACTTGGACGTATAAGGCCCACATATCTAGCAACTCTACAGCTGATCCTTAAGCTCCCGAAGCTCCGCTGGCTCATCTGGAACCACGTCGGAAAACTCTCGGACGATAGGAACCCGGTGCACAAACCCACTGTGGCTCCGGCATCATGAATGAAAGACAAGAATTCTCGACATCCTCTCCTCAAAAGCCGACTAGCGAAAAAGGCTGAATTCAAGCCGTGAGGGGCGGCACCACTGTTCTTCCGCATAACAAGAACCGACTCGCCGGGAAAACAAAACTTGACCGTTTTCTCGCGGCAGTCCATAGACGCCTAGCACGTAGCTAACCAGTCCGTGCCCAGGAGAACGTCAAATCCAACATCTCAAGAAGGATCAAAATGACGGACGAATCTCTATCTCTTATCCGATTGGCACAGAACTGAAATACGTGTCGCGCAACAAAAGAATCGCCGACAAAAGTTAACACAACAAACGGCTGATCTAGCTAACTGACTCTCCTCGTCCCAAGCCTCCGCTACTCCCGCGACGTGCACGAAACCTGTCACGGCGACTGAACCTCTGTCTCGGGGCTGGTATACCTGCACGAGCCCTCCTCTATCCTCGAACTCCCAAAGTCTCAGAAAGACGCTCCTCGTCAAATAGAGCTGCGTCCACGGGTGTTGTGTAAGTAACACAATGCAGTGCTGATCGCAAGGAATAACTGGGTAACAGGGGTGGCACCCTCCTGTCGCCACGCTCTACTGGCCTCAACCAAAGACCCCATCGTCTGGCGCAAGTCCTGCATCTCTGCCTCAAGCCTAGCGATACGATCTATCGAAGGCGAATCCATCTGCTCCTGTGCAACGAGCGTGCCATCCTAGTCAGTCCTTGTCCCATACGAGTCAACTCGGATCTCTTCCCTCGCTGCACCTCTCTGAGTCCTCATAGTCATCGGCGGCAAAGGCTATAAATGGAAAAAGGATTCGATATGAACACGGTAATCGAATCACAAGGATATGTATCATCAAGGAAGGAATTTCAAGCAATTTGTACTTATGTCACTTTAGGCGGAGTACCGTGATTGTGAGTATGCCGCGGACATACACACACTACGTTACTCTGCTTAAACTACCTACTCCATCATACTAAGGTCGTCCTACACTCCGAAAGGTAAAACCTAGGGCTCTGATAGCAACTTTGTCACGACCCGAAATTGGCACGTGACGGCCCTTAAACTACGCAACGTCTACAGGCGTAACGCAATTTAAGTAAGCCGAAAACCCAGTAATCTAAACCATCAAAAGTAGTAAGTGATAATAGCATTTTCAAAACTTTTGAAATCTCAAACCAAATTCTTTAAAGTCCAACTTTATTTCCTTTAAAATTTCGGCAGCACCTTCTTTGTAAAATCTAACCCCGAAAATGGGTACAACATAAATATAAATAAAGCATCCCAAACGGGAGCAAATCCATGCCCAACGGCGGAAAACAACCACCACAACAGATATACGACGCCGTAGCGAAGAAATAAAAGACGATATAAATAAAACTGCATAAAAGACTTCCAAGTCACAAAAAATATACAATATCGTCCTCACATCAAGTCTCTAAGTCAATACATGAAAATGGTAGATGGAGAGTACATGATACAACGAATATACAATAAATATCGGATAACCGCAAAACTCACCTATAGCAAAACTGCGCACAGTCAGCCAAAGCGGTATCCGCTGCAAAAGATGATACGAAAGATGAAAAGCCTGACGTGGCTGCCCTGAGGGACTACCTGCAAAACACTGTGGCACAACGGGGGTGAGTTGCCAACTCGTGAATAATAAATAACATATGCAGCTAATCGCAAGTATACACGTACAGCGCAAATCTAATACATGCAAGCGGATAGCAATAAATGGTAATATGTATGCAACAGTCATGAAAGGTACTCTAGCAGGTACAACTAATATATGAAGCAATAATATAACAATATATATATGCAACAGTCATGAAAGGTACTCTATCAGGTACTGCTAATATATGAAGCAATGCATATAAAATAAATGAGTATGGAATAAAATATGTTATTCTCACGGAATCCTGACCTCGTGACAGGACCAAAATCCATCAAGACAATCTAAATCCCAAATTTTCTCAAATCAGCCCCCAAATTGGCCCTCATATCCTGTAAGTCTCATATATCCTGAATGTAAAATATCAAGTAAATCTCATATATCCTAAATGTACAATATAAAGTAAATCTCATATGTCCTGAATGTACAGTATCAAGTAAATCTCATATATGCTGAATGTACAATATCAAGTAAACCTTATATATCCAATATCCAGTATCGAGTAAGTTTCATCTAAAGTGAGTGTCCAACATCGACACACAAAAATATCATGAAACAAGTGTCTAGCATCGACATATAAATACTCATATCCATACGTTCCTCGAATCGTAAGTGTCCGGTATCGACACCCGTGATCCACGTATCGGTATTTCTCATATTCATACGTTCCTCGAATCGTAAGTGTCCGGTATCGACACCCATGATCTACGTATCGGTTTTCTGATATCTATACATTCCTCGAAACCCAAGTGTCTCACCTCGATACTTGGGTTCCACGTATCGGTATATACGTCCTCCGAATCTTAAGTGCCCCAACATCGACACTCTCGATCCCGTATCGGTTTAAAACAAATCTCTGAGTGGATGCATACAAATATCAAGTAAAGAATAAGAATACTTGCATAATTTCATGAAAACACCACGGTCCTCAAATCCAGAAAATATCAAGTAATGAATAAGTATAACTGCGTGAATCAATACATATATATTAGCGTCCATTCTACTAATATATATATATATATATATATATATATATATATATAACAGCGTCCCATTCCACTGTTATATATACTTAGGAGTAAAATATCAGAGAACATCATATAAAATCCATGAATGTAATATATGCAATATGAAACAGTAATATGAGCATATAAAGGAAAAACCGCTATTTAACTGCAACAAGTTAATATATATATCCCGCGGTTCCTAATTTCTCCAAGTCCATACAACATCAAATAAAGGGGAACATGTAGTTATAGCCAGGTATGCTTAACCATGTTGGTATAGCAAGATATGCGTATCTACCTATCAATAATGATGTAATACCCTCCAGGTATAAGTGTAAGTATGTATGCGAGATGTACATGTAGCTATGTCTCATATGTGTATATACATATCACTAATGGTACAATACCATATAGGTATATAGGTAACTAGCATGTAAGCATGCCAAGGCATATGCGTAAGCATGTAAGTATACAGGTATGCTATATGTCATATGCACAAAGGAAATAGGGATCATGTCTCAATATCACCAAACAATACAATATCACATATGTATAGGTGTTGTGCGTGTCATGGCAATTATTGACGGTGTGTGTGTAGCATACAATTAGTGCTCGTGAAACATGAACCGTCAATAATGGTGTTGTGTCTCATTAATACTAAGTCCATACACAAGGAAATGAGATAAGCAACAAAAGTATACATGCACAATCAATATCCGTATACTTCTAACTAATAGTCATGTCATTTGATCTAGCCCAGACGCATAACGCCATGCGGGCGATCCCTTCTGTAGATGTTAAATCTACTCACCAACCATCCTGGTTAAGTAAAACCAACCACTCGCTTTTCCCCTGTTCGCAGCGCCCGAAGTCCCCGCCTGCGATTCTGAAAGCATATAAGAATATAACAAGTATATATTAGCAATCGACCAATAACACGTACTAACTACGTTTGACCGAGGCACCAACTCCAAACATACTCTCAAGTGTTCGTCAAGTGGTTAACGCGCGTAGCGACACTACGAAATCAACTCAAGAGCAAAAGCTACACAAAGACACGAACGACATCGGCACAACCCTAGCTAGGAACGCAAAGTGACACAACTACCAAGCCTAGACCCTGATCGTACCGATCGCGCAAACACAACACAATCAAATACGATAATATAATAGATATAATCTCGCAACGACCAACTGAACCCACGTCGAAAATACACCGAAACCTAGTAAGCAACTTATCGCAATATTTTGCACAAGTCTAAAGCGAATACAATTCTAGCGATTTCAAACATCTTAAAATAGCTTAACTAAGTTATCGAAACCACCTCCATATTTTTAAACTTTCCTAATTAAGCTTTAGAAAAACCTAGTAAGCAATATATATCATTTTATCATAAAACTACAACTTTTTACCAAAACTAGAAATTACAACCATCACAATATAGCATGATTTAACCATACAAACCCTTACTAGAATTTTAGATTTCACTCAAATAGGATTAGTAAAAGTTTAGTTTGCTAATTAGCTTAATTATCCGATTAGGAAAATATCATTTAACAAATTAGCAACTTGGTTAAGTTTTCATAATTTTCATATAACAATTAACCATTTCATCAAGTTAAATCCTAAGTTGAACTTCAAAACTCATACTAGAAATTCTAAATATCTAAATAAAAACTTTAATTAAACACCTTATATGCTAGCTTAATGTATTGAAACAACAAAAAGAGTATAGGATTAGGGTTTATACCTCCACAAAAGATCCAAAATAATCAAGTTTGCTAGCCGACAAGTTCAAGATTGAAATAGAGAGAATGTAGAATACTTTACCTCAAGGCACCCAACGAATCGGGCGAAGGTTAAAGAAGTTGCCTTATGGAGTTGTGAAGTGAATGAGCTAAGAAAATGAAATGAACAAAATTCCACACACACAAAATGGGGCTCGGCCAATCCTTTATTCACTGGAAAATTGGGGGGGGGGTTAAATTGTACTCTGTGGAATGAGAAGCAAAACAAGTGGAGAGAATGAATACATTAATTGAAGCCACACATCAATTAATATATAAAATTCATGTCCAAAGAATTTGGTGGGGGGGGCACATCAAGAAGGAAAAGGTGGGGGTGAGCACATTCAACAAGTGGTGACCATAAGCATAAATATCATCACAAAGATCTTTATCCAAATATCTTTAAGCAAACAAAAGGAATTAAATGTAAAGGATGAGTCACGTAAACACATCACCATTCTAGAACCTCACAACCATGACTCACCACTTAGCCAAATGAATCCCCCCCAAACAAAAGAATTCGACCATGATGAAAATCAAAGAAAGAAATGTGGCCCAAAAAAAAGACATACACACATTAACCAATAATTAAATGCATAAATAACAACTTAAAATAATAATTTAATTAGGGAAAATTCTATGTGAACCAAAATTTCCCATTGACCCCCAAAACCCGCGCACTAGCTTCATTCTAGCTAAACTAGGTGCCGACAAGTCTATACAGAAGTTTGATCACAATCGGGTTAAAACGGAAAACACCGACTATCTTACCCTAAAAACGGAAAAATCGCATAACGATTTCTAAAACTTTATATATATATATATCACTGATAGCGAATGATCATTCTCTAAATCATTGTACCTCGCTAAATACGAGTTCAATTCCACCTTGATTTTCCCATTCCACAGGTTATGGTATGCATTCATGTATTGAATAGGTTGTGGACAAATACGTATCACTGTCGCTTTCAATCACTTTTCCACTTATCAATATCACTGTCGTATTTGCCACAACCCAATCATTAATATTGATATATCGACAATGCAGATTATCACTATGCAGCAGGTATAACTCAAGCATGCAAATATGCAGAAATGCACTGAATAGGTATTCATTATTCTATGACGACCAATGCCATATAACTTGTAAAATTTACGGTAAATCATACATATAGAATCGACCAAAATAATATAAAAGTCGTATGAAGAACACTTGATTATCTAAATAGTAAAATTTATTTCAGTTTAATCGGAGTTCAGGTTAGGGAATTATCCTCATTTGAGGGCAGCGATCGATTTCTGGGATTCCAGTTTCAAAACTGGAAGCCCAACTTCGCGCGCATTTTACCAGTGATTATGTTCAAATTCAGGTATTGCCCTAGTTGAATAAAATCTATTTCTGCCAGTTAAGTTTCCAACGCACTAAACAGATTATCAATCATACCTTTACGTCAGAAGTTATGTTCAGATTAATGTGTCAATGTAATGAATATTTCTGCAGAAACTGCAGAACACAATAACATTCAAAAATACAATTTAAATATCAAACGACCGTAAAAATGCACAGGACTAATTTCATAGGTTAGCTAATTAAGTTGTCTACGTGACCATGTGGGGATACATGCATTTCCAGTTTTATACAGGTAGGTACGGGTGCTTAAAACTCAGGTTCCCCCGTGGAATACCACCCCGGACTGCAGTCCAGAGTTGCATTCCTCCTCACTTTTCAGAGTCATGAAATTTCATTATTCCAAAACTAATTACATAGGGTTATAGGTTATCTAGTTAGGTTCGATACGAAATCTGGAACACCATGATTAGAATTTTATTCAAATAACTACAATTTTACAACGTTACACATATGGTGATTTTCAGACTTGACGTAACCAGTTGGATGTCCTTTTTATTTGATGTCTCAATTATTTAATCCCAACTTCTTACACGTCACTAGTTAACATCAATCGAATCTTCCAATAGTATATTTGGGGATTTTTAATAGGGTGATCGTATCGAGCACTCGGTGCGTGTATGTGAATGTTATCTATTTTGTTTACACGCACACACCTCATGCATTTTCCGACCAATTAAGTTACTAAACCGTGTTTATTACATTAGGTATGCACATAGCATGATTTGAACAAGTGAAGGAGGTTCACTTGCCTGATACGACGGTGGACGACGCGACACGGGCACGATCACTGCACGATGCACGCTTGACTTGGCTAGATCGGAGTACCCGGGCTCAGCACTGGCGTGGAGGCGGCCACGGCAGGGGGTTTCCAGCGACTCCGTTGAAGTGCTCGGATGCAGAGGGGCTGCCGGCGGTGAGCTCAGGCGACTCTAGGGATTGGAGCTGGTGAATCGGGGAGCTCGGGGGCTGCAGGGGATCAGTGCAGTGGGCTCTGGCTCTGGCGAGGTCGGCTGAGGCGCGGAGGCGACGGGGTCGGAGCTCAGGTGAGATGCAGGGACGAGGGAGTTGGGTTCGTCGACGAGATGCAGGGGGTCGGTGTTGATGGTGGTGGGTGCTCGGTTTAGTGGTGATGAAGATGAGGCGAGGGTGTTGGCGGTTGAGGTGTTGGGAAAGAGGAGAGGGAATGTTGGGGTGCTCAGCGGGCAGTGGGGTGGTCGACAGTGAGGTTGGAGGTGAACAAGAGAGGTCTCCGGCGGTGGGCAGCAGTGGCTTGTGGGATAGATTTTTAAAGGGCAGAGGGAGAGTGTTGGGTTCGGGTGAGAACGCGAGAGAAATAGTGAAAAGGGAGAGGCGAAGGAGGGTGAGATCGGTGGGTTTTGGGAAGAGGAGGAGTCGTGGCTGTTGGAGATGGCCGGTTCTTACACGAGCACGAGCAACGGGGAGTCGTGGGGGAGAGCCGTTGGGGCCTTGGAGCTGTTGGGGGTGAGCGGGAGTGGAGGCTGGCGCGAGGAACGCGGAGGCGAGCGGGCATGGGTGCGGTCGTCACGGGCGCGTGAGACGCAGGGGCGTTGGAGGTGACGCGAGGGAGAAAGGCGGGAAAACGAAGACGAGGGAGGAAGATGAGGGGAAGCGGGTCGGGTCGGGTCGGCATGGGTCGGGTCGGGTAGAAATAGGAATGTGTTTGGGAATTTAGTTTTAGGATTTATAAAATAATAAAATATGTATAAAATGAAATAAATTCGAAATAAAATCTGAAAAAAATACGGAAAATTATATTCGGAACTGGGGATTTACATATGGAATACTTATAAATGAAGATCCTTGCTGGCAGAGTGAACAGTCCAATATGTGGACGACTACTAGCCTGATATTCGGGCAAATACTGACCCGGTCTCCGGACGAATACTAACCCGATATTCAGACGAATACTAACTCTACTTTGAGGGCGAATAATCTATTATGTGGATGACATACAATATGAAAATTCCTTGCCTAGATAATATACGCACCGACTCTAATTCATCAAAACCTTCACACTGAATAACGGGGATGTATAGTTTGATTAGGCAAGGAGATTCGGAACTCGGATTCCCCTATTACTCGATCATGATCCCAGGAAGTGAAACAGTATATTTCACTTCCCCAGTTGTTGTTCCGTGGCCACAACGGAATAATTGCGACTATCCGGACCCTTATTTAATAAATTAATGCGAACTTTTGCCTAACATATATCTCATACACCATATTCACATATATCTCATACAACATACTCTTATTCACATATACCCCATTCAACATGCCCTTATTTCCATATACCTCATATCTTCATACCTATATACATCATATCTGTACACACACATCATACCTATATATATTTGCTCGTTTTTTTTTATCCTTATGAGGCAATCCCATCTGGGTGTAACTCGCTGACGGACTTTCCTTTTCTTTTCTCTATTTCTGGAATGTCCGTTAGATGAGAATGAGTATTATGATAAGGATCAAGGTATAGAGCCTACTAATGAAGATTATGCAGACTTGACGACGGAAGATTATCTAGTTTTATTTTTGTTCATTGCCCACATGTTTAGGGCTTTTGCTTCTTCTTCGATATAATTAAACTATTTAGTTTATTTGACTCTTTCTTTTGGGATGTAATAAAGTTTGATTAATGGAAATAAATGCCTTCCGCTTTTATTATTTTGTTTTGGTACATATCCTGCATGTTATAGATATTCATACGCTTAACGTAATTATATTGAATAGACCACCTTCAATACAGTTAGGTTGCGAACCATACCACGCCACCCTTCACTTTCTTTTAGGAAGCGGGGCGTGACAATGGATTTGGAAGATGTTTTTATCCGTGGAGAAGGAAAGACGAAGGTATCATGTACTTAACAACAAAATAATGATTTTGGGGGTTTTTGAGAAAAGTTGAAGATTTAAGGTGGTACATCACATCACATAAGATTTAAGGGAGGCATATGAAAAAAACCGGATACTGCGGCCAGGCCAGTCATGGGCTAGCTGTATAGGGTCCATACGAAATTAACGGGCTTACCCGGCCCAATCGCTGGAAACCCTAGCCTCTCCGGTCATATAAATTAACATCCATCTCCTTCGCATTTCCCATCTTCTACCGACGGCGCTTTCATCAATCATTAAATTTAGGGTTTCTCAAAATCCCGCCCTAGGGTTTTATTCTTAGATCTCTTTAATTGTTCTTTAATTCTCAAGAGATCGCTGTGATGACTCGGAAAATTCAAGCTCAACAGACCGTATCGTAGGCCTCTCTCCATCGCGAGAGAGATTTACATGTCGACGATCCCGCTGAACTGAGCGATCTCTCCCTTTTTCCTTTTTACATTTCAAGAACCGCATTTGTTTTATGTCCAAAATTTCAAATTTTTGGTATTTTTTTGGAGAAGGTTGCGATGAGGATAAAAGAGCTCCCTCTTCTGAAATCATTTGAAGACGCTCGCTGGCAGAATCGAACCTATTATTTCATCGCCACTACTGAGTATTCCTTCTCTTTAATTATCCCCATGCAAAAAGTTTCGGTTTTTATTGTAATTTGGCCATTGATCAAGAGATGAACTCTTGAATTTTAATCTTAGGACACCTCCCTACACAACCCAATCACTTTGGTTGTGGATGAGATAAATACTTCTTTTTTGATGGCTATGGTCATTTCAAAATCTAAAATTTTCTCTCCAAAGATTTGATTTTTATGATGCGTATGACGTTATGCTAATTGGAATTACCGGCTGAGGTTTAATCACCTTTGATGTAAAACTTCTGGCTGTCTGAGGCTTTTTCATTAATCAAAATTTGAAATTTAAACTTTTGATTCCAAATTTTTTTTACCCAATGAGGAGTTCAAGACCTCGAGATAGGAAAAGCCGTTTGACACTTAACAAAGCAGCTGTTTACTCCAGTTCCTTTCCTTCTTTTCTCCTTGCATCTCATTGCTCAGCTCTAAAGGAATTTAAGGTTGATGTCAATGTTTTGCGTTAGAGGAGAAAGAGAGGTTCTTTGGAAGTGAAGTGCTCAGCTGTGTGCGTGATTTTAAACGGGTCTCTGAGGGTTTTACCTTAAATTTGAAAATCCCCCCCTTAATTTTCATGATTGTGTATATAGCCTGATGCCACGTCGACAGGAGCAAAATGCATTGACTGGTGATGCTATGATTAGGCTGAGATCAAACTGGGTTTTTCTGGTGTTTCGCATCTTGATAGGAAACTGTGGATTAGATCTTTTTGTTCATCCATGGTGCCATTTTATGCGATTACATGCTTCATATTTTAACACAATTTTCATTATGTTCTTGCTATTTGTTTTTGTTTAGATTAGATATGTTTTGAAATTTATTTTGGTTGAGGGGTTATTTGCTCATATAATATGCATTTGCTGTGGATGAAGATGTTGATATCCGCCCTTGATTTAATCAACCTTCGCCATAAATAGCGAATCCAAACTAAATGAAATTCTAAGTTTGCCAACTTTTGATTTAAGTTGATAATTTGTGTAATCTGGAACCTATGATTTAATATAAATCACTGTTGATCCAACTTGAACATTAAACACAGGTATGTCAACAAGGCCACACATTGTACTGCTAGCATATAATTGTTAAGTAATTTAACACTCTAATTCTAATCAAGTCTCCTGAGGAGTCAATTGGTTTCTTAAGAAAATATGATTTTAGTGATATAATTAAATTAGTGATGATCTTTGCCCCCAAACAGAATAAAAATCTTGTTAAAGGTATGGACAAATTGAACAATTGGTGCTCTTTGATACAATTTATGACCTCTCACCTAAATGTTCGATATGTTATATGACATGCAAACTTTTTTCAGCTTCCTTAGGAATCTTGATGGCCTAATAGCTGTTTTGCACATTTGGCAATGCTGTTATTTAGCTTTTGGAGTCATAACTAGGATGCTTATTTCCGAAAAAAACTACTTTGAAAGGCTCGCATGATGCAAGCGTCTCTAGAGCCCTTGGATGGGCTTCTCTTGCATGTGGGGGAAGCCCATCCAAGCCATATGCAAGGGTTTGCATCATGCAAGTCCTCGTATAGTAGATTTTCCACTTATTTCCTACCTTTCATTTACGAGGGTTATTCAGTCTTGAATCAGCATCAATGATTTGTCATGAAAGGTGTGAAATAAAATTAATCATGAGTAATCATTATTATATAATGTGGAAAAAGGATTGTTTTTTAAAAAGCTCAATACTTTTCCTACCCGTGGTTTGTCTAACCCAAAAGTTTACCAATGGAACAAAATTGTTGGATCCACAACACCTAGGCTACATCTAGATAATAGTGTCAAACAGTTGTGTCCATGGTGTTTGTCTTTTTGGTAAACTTTTGGGTATACAAATTGCGGTGGGAAAAGTATTTTAAAAAAAAGTACATTCCAAGATACTAGTTTTTAATTTAAAGTCAAAACGATAGATTTTGAAGAAAATGATCGTTATTTTATGTAATGTACATTGCAAGTGAGTTCATTAGTAATTTAGAAAATGTTGGATATTAGCTTTTTTCAGTTCATTTGATATGCTTTGCTTTTGTACGCACCTTATTGTTTCATCAAATGGTTATTTGTTATTGTTTTATAATATGAGCATTCAATTGAAACATACAGGATTTCCCCCTGTTCTTGTAAGGCTGTCTATGTTTCTTACTCTATGGTTTCTTGTTAAAGTCAATGATTTGCATCACTTTTCATTCAGTAATGAGTGTAGGAAGGCATGACATTTTTGCCGCTTATGGTATTATGTTTGGATCTTTTGCTTCTCTAGTTCTGTTCTCAAATTCTTATTCTTGCACATCCTTCTATTAAAAATATTGGTTGATGAAAATTATGATGGTTGGAGTGGTAACCTTCTTTCACTTAAAAGCAATGGGTCCAAATCACTATGAATAATTGAGCATTGTCTAATTGTTGATTTTTGCTTTTGAAAATCCTTCTTGTTTCTTTTTCAAATACAGAACTTAAGGTTGTAGCTATCATGTTTTCCGCTACATGTTTTGCTTTTGATATTTATGCACATGTAGGAGAGTCTTGTAGAGGCACAAATAAATTAGGTTGTAGGAATAATTTACATTTATTTATCTACTTTTGGATTATAACCTTACTCATCTCTCTATGCAGGAGATAATCATATGTTTTTATCAATTTGACATTTGTGCATAGGAGTGTATTATTATAGAGTGCCTTCTATGACAATTATCAAAATGGTCTAGAGACCGTCTTTTGTCTCTTGGAATGTGTAGGGATTTGAAGAATGTGATCAACAATCCTCTTTTTTTTTCTATTCATAGACAATTATGTCTTTACTACTACAACATTTGTGCCATATTGAATGCCTCCGAACATCTATAGCACAAATATCATTGCTGACATGGAGTACGTCTGTTTGTCTTTTGGATAGATAGACATGAATTGATATATGAAATATTTCTACCTATCTCTCTATTTAAGAGACAATCAGATGTAGCCTGTATCATTTTATATTTGTGTCAATCATAAATACTGTAGTGTATTTGACACATATCAAGATGGTATGAGGTACATCTGTATGTCATTTGGGTAGAAAGATGTTGCATTACGTTAATTATGAGGAGGCTAGCATTGCTTTGGTTAATTTAGGAATCCATGTGAAGTGATGGTCGACTTCGTGATATGCCCAAATTAGGAGTCACGATTTAATGCATCTGTGTATTTCTCCTTGGTGTTGGAGAAAAAGCATATGTGCTTTCAAGTGGTACCATGTAATGGAATAATGAGCGTTTAGTTAGCATGTTTAGCCTCATTTATAAATAGTTAATGCTTTCTTCAGAATAGAAGGTTTATAGTCTCAGCGGATACTACATCATTTAGTGTACTGTGGAGATTTAAGTCGAGGAAACGGGTCTTTGGCATGTGCAACCCTGCGCAAGCATGGAAAGAAGGGGTGGGTTTGGTGGGACACACAGCTGGTGCCACCCACATGAGGGGTTTGCTTGTGCAGGACACATGTGTTTGTTATGTAGACACCCTTTCCTGTTAACTCTATGTCAATGCAATTGTGAGGTATTTCTTGTCTTAGGTACCATTCAGGGTTTCTGTTATTCTTTGGTTGTAGGAGTGCTTGTTTTTATTGCGTCTCTGGTCAATATATTAGAGAAACTCTTGCAATTAAAAGAACTACATTTTTTTTCACTCAAATTTTCTATTGGGACCATGCTAGCTTTTGTTACTTACCGCGATTGTTGTTTGTTGATCAGCAATTCATGCAAATTGGACTAGTATCATATTCTACTAATTAGATACTATCATTGGAGAACATGTGGGTCATGTTTTCGATTGTCTTCTTCTTTATGGGTCAATACATTGAGTGTGTACCCACATCTTAGCTTGATAATATCAAAATTATATGAATCGTGCAGTCTGACTTGTATTATCTAATCACCATTTTATGTAAACTCTGGTAAAGATTATGAACGGCATTGAACTTGAAGAATACATTTTAAACTAGACGGTGTAAGTACAATCAAGATTTTTTGATCTGCTGGTAACTGGTGTTGGGCAGCTTTTACCGTTTTAGTCAGTAAAGTTTGATATTTGGCAAGCAGCATGGAGAACATAGAAAAGTGCCTTATGGAAATGCTTCAACCTACGAGGGGTATATGGGGGTATATCATAAGTATGTTGCTGTTTTCTTAATTTCTACCAAGTAGAAAATATAGAATATGTTGTGACTGCTTTATTTTTTGTTTGTTTGATCTTTGTAGCTGCTGGTGCCATCTGAAGCCGAAAATGTATCTTTTTGATACACACAATGCACTTCTTATGAATTCTAGAAAAGTAGTCTGTAACGGGTAGACTGCTTTTCCATAAGGTTCAATAATCTTTTTTTGTGGTATCAATTTACATGTAAATTCTTCTCCTCTATTTAATATAAGTTGTGCTGTTGGAACATTTTGCTTCTTATGTCGTACTACCTAAATGACAATCATGTAGGTTACACACAATCTTGATGTGTCATACAAAGCTTTTTGTATGTCATAACTATTGAGTTTGTATGGTACATTTTTGTTTACCTGTTGGTAGAAAGAAGCAAATGGATGGCACATTGGATGTTATATTTGAGGGCATGAAAGAGAGATGCATGTAATTTCTTTGTAGGTATTATGTCAAATATCTCAAAGGCACCACACTTTTTCAGATTTTCTATTACTAGGGCCTGATGTTCTTTTCATATAAAATATCTATTGGTCCAACAAATTTGAAGATTTGCATGTTGATCTCCTTGTACGTTTGACTACTAGATCACTGTCAGATTTTGAGGCTGTTGAAATTCTTTGCTTCTAAAATTTATCCTCACTTTTTTTCTCAAAAAAAAAGCTGAACAAGTTATAATGTAAATGAGGTCCAATAAATGCAACAATGCAATATTGGCTTAACAATTTTATTGCTAGACAGTGAAGCCACAGCAACAGTGCCCAATAGCAGATCAACTCAGTTCTTCATCCTTTGTTGGAAATTTTGTTTTAAAAAAGTGAGCAAAGAGTCCAGCCTCTTCAGTATCTAGCGGTGAACCCATAGCTGATCGCACATGGTAGCAATATTTATTTCTTCTAAATAGTTGGAAAATAAGGCTCAGTTACATGCCATTATATTTGACACTTACCTGCTGCTGCAGTATATTTTTCTTTTTACAAAACTGAAATTCAGGCTGCATAATTGGTTTTGGGAACATGTGACTGAAGTTAGGCAATTAGTCTTCATTGCTTTGGCAAATTGCTGTAGTTAGATTACTTGGATTCCCTTGAACTGATGTTATGCTGATCTGTAAGCAGTGCAAGAGGTACCGGTTTTGTTAATCATTGTTGCAATTGATTCATCCTTTTGAGAGCAAGTGAGCAAGTGCAATTAACGATCGGAAATGACATCTGTGCAGCCTATTCATTGATTTGTCACCTATCTGGGAACCTATACATTTTGTCCTTTTATATTTAAGGAATAATCATGTGACTTCCCTTGTTTCTATTTGTCAATCCGGAAACCAATAACTGATCCTACAGGTAACGTGGCATTTATTTTGTCAATATAGTCGGAAAATGAGTCTCATTTACCTGCATATATATGTTCATATTTTAAAATTGATATTCACACTACATAATTGGTTTTGGGACCATATAACTTCAGTTAGGTAATTAGTCTTTCATGGCTTTGGCAAATAGCCATCTATGGACTACTCGGTTGCCTTGAAATAAAGCGAATATGCAAGCAATGCGGGAAGTATCAGACTTGTCATTGCACCATCACAAATGATTCATCCTGTTGAGAGAGAGTGCAATTTACGATTGGACGTATAATTTCTGTGCATCGTATTCATCGGTTCATCACCTACTGGGAAACTTCCCTTGTTTCTGTTTGTCTATTGCCATTTTGATATGTGAAATCAATTTTCCTTTTTCACTGTTATCTCTGTTAGTATGTATTTGCTTTTGCGTACCAAACTGAATGTATTTCAACTGCAGATGCAGAAAGTTCCAAGGCCTTAGTTGATTTTATAGTTGTTTTAAGGTATGATGGTTCTTATCTTTAGGTAGAATTAGCACATGTATAGGGATATATTTGTATATACACATACGCATACTTACAGAAATATGTCCATACACATACATTTAGACACACACACACACACACACACAGTCATTGACATATACTCCACCACCACCACCACCATTACATGTTTAGTTATTTCATAAACTATTTTATTAACTATTCCCTTGAGATAGAATAAAAAACTTGCTTTCGTAGATTTGGTGAATAGCTAATGCTTGATAATGTAAAGTCATATGGATTATTACTAACTGACAAAAAATGGGATGTTGAATTTCATACAATTATGTTCAAATGAATATGATACATAATTATGTGTAGATTATTTTCTTATACATAATTATGTTGACTGTTATACAATTATATATTTCTGTCTGTTATAGCATTTTCTGAATTTTGCTTTGCTCATGTTTTTATCTTGGTTATGAGATTATAAAATCCCTCAACCATCACCAAAGCTTTGCCGTTTTTGTGAGCTGGCAGGGACCGAAATGAGTAATTAAGGTTCAAATCTTTCTGCTGTCCAACATGTTTGGGCAAATTAGATCTCTACTCACCATGGTTATGGAGTTTTAATTAGCAGTGAATGCTGTACCACTTGTAAGTATCTGCTCTTTTTATAGGCTAAATGAAATTTTTATCCGTTATCTATTATCTATTAGTGCAAGGCAATTGGTTTGTTGCGTATTACGGTTTAACTTGCGATAAATCTCTTTTCGTCGCTATTTTGTGGTAGTTGTCAAAGATGGTGTGTATAATTGTGTAGGATTTCTTGTTAGGACTTGTTTTTTCTGCAAGTCTGGTCATATGATGTATTCAGCTGTCCGATTTTAAATGCATCAATGAGAGTTTGTTTATATTGTGAGTCTTTTTCTTTGTTCTCAACTTAGATTGTTCGATAAGTACCTGTGAGCATGTCGCATGCATAGAGGCAATATGAACTGGATAAGGATGCTATTGATGGCATGAGATTTACTTGATTTAGTTTTCTGCATCCTGATTAGAAATTGAGGTTAGATCTGCTGCCCCTTTGATGTACAATATTTCCCTGTTCATGTACATTTGTTTGCCGAAGTCTTATTTCTTTTTCCTTTTGTGTTTCTTGCCCATAAAATCTGTAGCACAGATGGTTTTGTATACATGAATTCATTTGCAGGCAATGCTTTGGTTTTGGGGGAACTAGCACTGCATGCATGCTCTCTTTCTTGCAATTTCAGTTGGCCATAGAAAAATTCAACCGTCATTGACTTTTCAGTTGTGTCCTGCTACCATTCTGGCTACACTGCTTTCGTGAATTACCATGGTTCATTTCCTCCCTTCTATTTTCTTGCTGTCTTTTTTAAAAATATATTTTAATTTTAATTTCTCCATTTTTATGTGTTCGTGCTTAAGTAGCCCTACCTCTTGGGAATTGCTTATCAATGAATCAAACTTGTTACTTTGTTTAAATACGATAGGGTAAAATAATTGCCTCCACTTTTATTTCTCAAACGTGTTTGCCATCATGATAAAACCCTACCTCTTGGGAATTGTTTATCAATGAATCAAACTTGTTACTTTGCTTAAATATTACAGAGTAAACTAATTGCCTCCACATTTATTTCTCAAACTTACAAATATTTCCCTCATTATGGAAGGTGTTATAGTTTTAAATGAAGCATAAGATTATCGTTTAGTATTATTAATTTATGAATGATCTTTGTTCTTCAAATAATTAACATATTTCCATTTAGAATGCAGCTTTCAGTTTATATTCTCGATTTTATCAAGAAATAGCATTGTCCTTGCTAAGTGGGCATGGCCTATGTAGTACGGATTTGGATACGGATACGGGATACGATACAGATTCGCGGATTCATAATTTTCTAAAAACCTAGGATACGAGATACATTTTATATCGATTTTAAATTAACAAAATATGAATACATATTAAGGTATACATACCAAAATATAATAATATAAATAAATATTGGCATTAAGTTAGATATTAAATGCCTTTTAAAGCTTTTGAGTGTCTTAATTTTCGAGAGAAATAGAAAATACATCGATTCGAGAGAGGTCGGTGAGACATTTACAAGTCCGAGCGAATCTGAAAGAGTCCAAGCGAACCCGAAAGAATTCGAGAGTTTCTGAGAGCAGTTTTGTCAATGCGCTAGGTGTAGTATGAGATGCAAAGGGTCTAATGCGCCCGAGGCAAGACTCTTACATGAGGCGTGTCCCGAGTGTGAGACGCACAAGGTCGTAATGAGATCAGAGCAACCATATAAAATTCTCACTCAAAAATTTGACTTGAAACCCCAAAATTCAACACTAATGACTTAAAAAGGAAGAAGAGGAGCAGAAGAGGGAAAGCCATGCCTCAATTTCATGTTTTGGGTTGCTCTAGCTGAGAATAAGAGAAAATATAACTCGAGAAGAGGAGAACCCGAGAATAAGGAAAGACCCTAGTAGCCGCCGTCGAACTCGAGAAGCTGTCGGTGAGCTGACGACGAATTTGAAAAACCTTAACCGATGACAGACTTGCGAACGAGAGAACTTCTAGCTCTCTCGGGTTGTTCTCGAGTTGGTGTCGGGTTACTATTGTCCAAGAGCCACTTAATTTTATGTTTTGGGTATGAGCTTGTCAAAAGAAAAAAAATAGCCCTACCCATTTGATCCCATTTACTTGAAACTAGCTACGTAACAAGACGTGTGACTCACGTGAGGCGCAAGGCGTGCGCCATGAGTGCCTAAGCGCACGCCTCACCGCTGCACAGTGCCTCGAAGCTTCGCGAGGCACATTTCATAGCTCGGTTGTGCCTTGCACTTGAAACGCAGCACCTTTCGCGTCTGATAATATTGTCCGAGAGTTTCGGACTCCGAGATGCGATCGGGGACGATTCATGAGCAGTGTTGTCAAAGACGCGAAAGCCGTTGCGCCTCAGGCAAAAGGTGCTATCGAGCGCTAAAGTGTGCCTCTTGAAGCTTAGAGGCGCTGCACAACGGCAAGGCACATGCTTAATTGCTTGAGTAACGTGACTCACGTGCGCCTTGTGTTTCACGCGAGGCGCGCGTCTTATTCTAAGTGGCTAGTTTTAGGTAATCTGGTCGAATGGGTTTGCCTATTAGATTTTTTAACAAATCCGTACCCAAAACATAAAATTAAGTGGTTATTAAGTAATAGTAATCTAAGATCAACTCGAGAGTATCCCCAAAAGAGTTGGGGGTTTTCCCGTTCGCAAGTTCGTTGTCGGCTATCTGGCGGCTTCTCGAATTCTTCGACGGCGGTTAGGTCTATTTATCTTCTTCTTAGGTTTTCCTCTTCTTCTCGACTTATAGTTTCTCTTTTCAGTTAAAGCAACACGAGTGCATTCCAAAACATAAAATTAGATGTAGTTTCTCCTTTTCTTCTCCTTCCTTTTATGTTATTGGTGTTGAATTTTTAAATCCGAAGTAAAATTTTTAGTGGGAATTTTATGTGGTTTTTTTTTATCTCAGTACAGACCTATGTGTGCCTCACACATTCGGGCACGCGCCTCACGCAAGTATCTTGCGTCTAGAGCGCATTAGACTCTTTGTGCGTCGCACCGCGCCTTGCGCATTGAAAGCACTGTTCCTGAGGCATATACAAGTATCCGTGCTTCATAGTGTATGACCTTTTGACAAGTTGCATCTTTGATTTGTTCCATTACGCGCATTGCAAACCTGCTAAATACGAAACTTCTTTTGAACCTTTCAAGCATTGCTTGCCTTTTTTTTGGTCGTGTTAGACCGAAAGTGGCCCAGGCCTACTCATCATGATGTGTATTTAAGTTACCATGGCAGGTGAATGCAATTCAAGTTTTGCTCTAAATGCAAACACAAATGAGATCCCAGAGTTACAATTTGTGATTTATAAGTCATAAAAGTTAGGCTAAATAGTTTACATGTAAACTTTAGTATTTAACAACTTAATATAGTAATGATAAAAAAATAATCTTTGAGCGTAAAATCGCAGGACACTTTTTGTATGGATTTAACTATTATTTTTCTTAATAAACTGAGATCCGACAGTTCTAAATATTAATTAATGGGATCGTTACCAATTAATATCCAACTATTAATTCAATTATCAGTGTGACTTTTACCTCAGGTTACATGCCATGTATATAACCTTGCAAGAGCATAGACTCCAACAATTGACTTGTTGATGCCTCCAAGTTATCTTCCTGCAGCAGCTCTCATAGTCCGATGCTTAACGCAAGAGTTGTCTTTTGTTGGGGTTGTCAGTATCCACCACCTATTTTGTTTTTATCTAAGAGAGTAGACGTGTTCCATACCATTTCGATATTTGCGTCATTTGGATGTCACAAATATCGAGGTTGTATAGAGCCCGTCTGCTTTCCTCTTGGCTGAGAACAAATTAAGTGGTTACGAACAGGGATGTTACATTTGCAGCCACTTGGAGGCTGGGTAACAAGGCATCCTCTTAATAGTAGACCGGCGTCTTTGTATGGATTTAACTATTTCTTTATGAACTGGGATCCGACAGTTCTAAACATTAATTAATGGGATCGTTACCAATTAATATCCAACAATTAATTCAATTATCAGTGCAACTTTTACCTCAGGTTGCATGCCATGTATATAAGCTTGCAAGAGCATAAACTCCAACGATTAACTTGTTGATGCAACAGCTCTCATAGTCCGAATGCTTAACGCAGGAGTTTTCTTTTGTTGGGGTTGTCAGTATTTACCTTCTATTTTGTTTTTATCTAAGAGAGTACACGTGCTCCATAACATTTCGATATTTGTGTCATTTGGATGGCACAAATATCGAGGTTGTATGGGGCCCGTCTGCTTTCCTCTTAGGTGGGAACAAATTAAGTTTTGGGAATAGGAATGTTACATTTGCATCCACTTGGAGCCTTAGGTATCGGTGCATCTTCTTAATAGTAGACCGACGTCTTTGATTTTGTGAAGAGAAGTCTACCATCAGGAAAAGTTTATTTAGATACCTTATACCAAGATACTGCAGTATGCTAATGAAGTATTAGCATGTGTTTAAGCATGATTGAAGTGTGAGCAGCTAGCTGTGGCACTGTTGCAAACGTAGTGTCTCTATTATATATGCAGGGCGGGAAAATATGATTGGTTATATCTAGTCTATTGCAAACTTTTCGAAGAATCATCATTATAGGTTAATTTGCATCCTTACCTTCTTTTTCGTGTGTGCATATATATATATATATATATATATATAGAGAGAGAGAAAGAGAGAATAATGGAGGAAAGAGGCCATAGAAGGGAATTTCCTCCTATGGCGTCAAAAAAATACCCCCTCTCATTTTTACCGACAATCGGCATCCACCATCTTCATCGTTATCATCTAAAGATGTGGGTACACTAAATTTCGTGTGATTCTACAACCTTTTCACCGTTGATTGGGTTCAAAATTAACGGTTTACCAACAATAGAACTTTTTACATTGCTAAATCAACGGTGAAAAGGTTGTAGAATCACATGAAATTTGGTGTTACCCACATCTTAGATGATAACGATGAAGATGGTGGGTGCCGATTGTCGGTAAAAATGAGCGAGGGTGTATTTTTTCGACGCCATAGGTGGAAATTCCCTCCTATGGCCCTCCATTATTCTCATATATATATATATAGTTGATTTAATTGGAGATATTAGTCTATCTATTGTGGTTGAATATTTGCATATTTGATTAATGATAGATTTCTGTTTGCTGGGAATACAATCTATCAGGGACAGCGCATCTTCTATTATATCAATATATTTATGTCTAATTCAGTCTTGGATTAACTTGTCCCTTTTAGTTGAACACAAATCCCAGTAGTAAATGTATAGTTTTCCCCTTAGGTTTCTGTCCAACTTAGATGGATTGAAGTATGCTAACTAGAAGTTGGAGTGCCTAGGAAAATAAAATTAGACTTGATTAGAATGTTTGGGAAATGTGCAACAGATGTCGATAATGTGCATGCTAGGAGAAGTGACCGAATTTTTGTAGATTCCACAAAAAGAGCTGTTGGTAAATCGAAACGCACATGGATATAATCAGATAAAAAAGATGTTCATTCAATCAAGTTGAACCTTCTCCGAGATGAATAGAAGAAAATGATTCATGCAGCTAACCACATTTGTTTTGGTTCTAGGTTCTTCCACTGAACTTTGTGGTCCTAATTTACATGTAAGAATGAAGATTTTAGTGTCTTGTAGGGAGATGTTAGAATGATAGGTATAATGTTTTATTTATTGAATTTCATCCATCTTTGCTTGAAGTGGCTTAGTTCTCTTTTAAAGCTGATCATATAAATATCTCTATCTGAGAGGCAAGCAAATATAGTTCATATCATTTTGATATTTGTGCTATATATGAGGCAAAATACATGACATAAATATCGAGATGATATGGGTTATGTTTGTTTGTCTCTTGGTTAGAGATTTAGTTACTACCCGATGGATCAGAAAATAGAGTACTTTAGTTACAAAGTTAAAAAATCAAGTATTGGTTGTACCATCTTGTCAATCCTAGGAATTATTTATTATGAGTCGAGGATAAATCTTTTCACATTTTACCATGGGTAAGACTTTACCCCTTGCATATCATGCAAGTAGCCATGTGAGCGTGCCTATGACCTCTGGGTTTCCATGTTCCACAATTGTGTTTAATGTGGCGGCTCTGGTTGTCATAGGCTTACTTGTAGGGCTACTTGAATGGTATGCCGGTAGGTAAAGATTTTCTTTTTCACTACATCTAGTTCCAGACAGGTTGGAGAAGTGTATGGTTGCTTTCAAATTGATCGTGCAGAACACTATTGATAGCGGGAAGAGGAATTTGCTGTTTAGGAAAATGTCTTTGGCAGTTTAGCTGAGTCACTAGAGCTAGATTAATAGGATTGGATTGCCGAGAAGTCTAGCTTATAAGTAACCACTGTATAAAATAACAATATACAGGCACTGTTGGAGATGGTAGGTTGGTTAGTACGCGGCAGCTGATCCCCTGTCATCATATTCGAGATATGTAGTTTCCTCTCTCTTACATTATAAAGTTTCTTACATTATCATGCACTGCTTTACTGAAAATGGGAAGATGTTAGCAGTCACTGCTATTTTACAGGATTTGTAATCAGCTGTTGGACATATCTAGTTCTAGTAGCCTGTATGTAAACATAATTGTCTCAGTTAAGAAATTACTGGGATTCGTGCATATCTCGTCATAAATCTGCGTTGAATATATGTAGCTGTGTTTAAGTCCATCTTTAGAAATTACTGTTCAAGAGATCAGCAGATGCGTTTCATATCATCTCGATATTTGTGCCATACAAGAGTTCTTTTGTATGGCATATATATTGAGATGGTATGGAGTTTGTCCGGTTGTTTCTTGGATAAAGCTAGAATGTACACAAGTAGTCTTAACTACTAAAAGGAGGAGGAAATACATAAAACAAATGAAAGGGGCCATACTGATTTGCTCTTCCTATATGTTCCTATGATTGTATATGATTCACATTTGCTCATTTCTCCATATCCTGCTGGAGAAAGTATGCCTTCTTTTAAGTATAATTTTTGGCGTCATCATTGATTGGGAGAAGAGTGGGAAGAGGAAACATTTGGCCAAGGAAATTACTTTAGGGGAGTTTACTGAATAACTGTTTCAAGTGGAGCATTCTTTTGAGAGCCAGTGCAAATTATGATTGGTTATTAGTTGCAGTACAGATTTTATCCTATGCCTTTTCATATGGTTCTTTTTTCGTCATAAGATATCACATTGACTTAGGTGTTGCTTGTTCCATTTGTCCAGCTGTTGGCTAGATCTGTAAACCAGTAGAATCAACTTTCTTTACCAGGTTAATGCGCTTGAAGTGGAAATTGACATGTGTTTTATAGCTTTGAGGTTATTCTGCAACAGTCTGAATTCCTTGTTTTATATAATCTAAGTGATTTACTTTGAGCTATCAAAGTCTAAGATCCTTTTGTTCTTTTTATTTCCTATGTTCAAGAATGATGCAATGATTTGCTTTCCTAAAGCGTGTTATATTCTTAATTTCTTCTGTTGCAACTGTTACCTCATTGAACTACTCATTTGTCCCGTGCAGGACCCCTGCTGCCTGAAACATATATAGGGTTGTCGCATTGATCGGTTGGCCAATTAAAGCCTTGTTGCTCATAATAGGAGTGTCTGGCACATTGCTCTGCACTTGTGCTTACTCGGTCATAAATAGGGGAATCACTGTAATATTCTACTAAAACAAAAGGCTGTCGGCAGATTGGCTAGCCTTTTGTGCAATGTGCATAGGGCTCCTCAGAGTCCATTAACTGTCGCTCAGCCCATTGGCTAGTATGCATGGCTATTTCAATCCATGCATTTCCTACTGTATTGGCATCACATCTCACTTGATTTGCTCAGCATATTGGGCAAGCCAATGGGAATGTGCCAATACAGATCCTGAGCGCTGTAAATTTTATTTTATTTTTTACTCCTTGTAGGTACTAAACAAACATGGTTAATTATAAGTACCTTGTGATATATTTATTCTTTTTATTCATGCTCTTACAAAACACTATGTCATTTCAAAAATTAGTGATGCAAACATGATATGTTTAGGGTCTGCTTTGCTTAAATATTCATCAATTAGGTTTACAAAAGTGAAAAGTCACATACATTAATAAATCAATCTACGGTCTTCAAGCTTGAGTAGGTTCTTTGTTATTTGTCCAACATTATCTCTTGCCCTTGTTAATTTCATCAACAAACTGATAAAACCTGACAAGAATTCTGTCTGCATAGTCACCATGTTAGAACTTTAGAAGACACCAAGATAATTGCTCTCAATCTTATTTTCATTATTGTAACCGGTCTGAAGATTTAAGGCTATGAGGCCCCTCCTGCAATGATTTATTTTTTGGTGGCCGAAGGAGCACTCAATATAGCTGCATATCTTCACCAGAGCCAACCGTTTGAACAATTTAGATATGAGTAATTCTGTGATCATTAGAATATAATTTTGGATGCAAGATTATGAAGCTTATAGCACTAATTTTCTTGCAAAGTAATTAACGTTTGACCTTATACTTTGTATTCTTGCAGTGGTATGTATGACAGCTACGTTCAAATATCCAAATCATGTTTTCTTTGCAGTGATCCTTTTGACATGGGTTATTTCCTTTTTGCAGAATCCATTGTTTCCTTGAAGTACCATGGTCCAGTTATGTCTTCTAAGTTTTGTCAGTATATTTTAGTTCCCTCTTTGAGGTTAGTTAGTGGTAGCTCAGGTTAATTATGTTTTCTATATACTCCAACAAGTTAACCTTCTTTCATTTCTACATAATACCTATAATATATTTTAGTTCACTTTTCCATTGGAGGAACATATGTAATTACCCTTCCAGTTTCAGCAATTTAGCTATGATATTATGTTTATGGTGATTATAATCCAAATTATAGGGATATCAGGATGCAATTTTCCATTTACATTCCATTATATAAGAATTAACCATGTATGGCCCTCATAATCCATATTGTGGACATCATTTATAATTTCCCCTGCTGCTTAGGATCTCTCGCCTTGCGCCTTTTGAGGGGGGACATAAATAGCACATTTATTTTTCATTTTGGTAGATATAAATAGCTTACTTTTCATTGGACTGATATCTAATTATCCTTCCAGTATCAGTAATTTAGCTAATATTGTGTTTATGGTGATTATAATTCAAAGTGTCAGTATGAAGGGGTAATGCAATATTCCATATACATTCCATTTTATAAGAATTAGCCATGTACGGCCCTCATAATCCATATTTTGGACATCATTTATGATTTTTGCTGATGCTTAGGTTCTCTAGTCTCATGCCTTTTGCTTCCATTTGACACCCCTAACCAAACACTAACCCCAACACCCTCCCTCAGCCTAATACATATCTTACCAATTCCCTTTAGTTGCCTTTTGCTTCCATTTGTCAAAATTGATATTTCTAGAAGCAATTTTATTTATAAAACATGTTTGATTAATTTGCTGATATTTGTAGTGAGAAAGTTTTATAAGATATTTGAGTATAAAATATTACTGTATGTGCCCATCCATCCATTCTTTCATGTCCTCTTATATGCTTATCACTTGTGTGTCTATTCATATATGCATACCTTTATGGTAGTCTTTCTTTTTTTTAAGGGAGAAGGTTAGGTTGCTGACTTGTTTTGTGTAGAAGATTTTTTGTTTAAGCCATGCATTGTAGGTTTATTTTGTAAGTCACTGTCAACTGATGTCCCTAAACACCTCTCTTATGCTAGTATAGTCGTAAGGATATGCATTCCATTCTAGTACAATCATGTAGTATATTGCAGTCTGTCTGCTGCTATTGAAGATTTGTATTTTGAGGGTATCCATATCTCTACTCTTGTGATTAGAGAGGATCGGTGACTGACCGACTAACATGATCCTTTCTACAAGAAGAATTTGTGTCATATCGGTCACAAAGGTTCTCCTATATTTACTAGTGACAATGTGACATATGCTCCCATAATTAAAATTTGTCTGGCCACCCTGTTGTGCATGTTAGTAGAAGGTTTTTCTCATATCGGTTGCTAAAATTTTCTTAGAGCATTATGTGCTATTAGTCATAAAGTAAAATAAAAAGAGAGAATAAATGCTACCAGCATCCAGAATTAAAAACAATAAGAAAAAACTGGTAGTATGCTAATAGATATCCAGCCGACTCTTTCTGCCATTCCCATATAGATTGATTTTGGGGGATGTTCGGCAGTCTACCTGGCATCTGGCATCTCTTATTATACTAGTAAAGTTATATATAGAGACACGTAGGAGCCTATTTATTATCTTTGGAGATCTGTATCATTGAAGTTCAGTATTCATCTTATGCTAATTTTGTAATTTTGTAAGATCTACATATATTTGTAATGACATATGATTACTATAGTGAGACTACAATATGCATCCCACCATCAGTTGTAGAAAGTATCTATACATAAATTATTGGCTCAGTTGAAAAATTATACGGAGTGGTTCAGATAAAAGTAACCATTTGGTCAATTTGGCTCTTGGTGGTCCGTTGCAAGTAAGATGAGAGTTTCTAGGGGTTTGCTAAGCAACACGAGGAGTGCTAAATTGCTGGTTGCACCATTGTTCAAACAAACTTCCCCCAAGTATGTGTAACGGTAGTGAACCACTCTAGATTGTGGAATTGCATTTTGAGCATTTCTTAAACGTGTCATGATGTCGACAGTTGCAAAAATATAAAAAAAGGAAAATGCAAAAAGTGTAATGCACTTCTATGTGGTGTTCCACGAAATTGCAGTTTCTTTAATTTGCGTAGGCAAGAGCAATGTTATACGGTGCCTAGTACTGATGTAATTGAACTGATGGTAAATCTTTGTAATGTGGGTGCTGGTAACTAGTTGATGCTGAAGCCAATATATTTAGAGGAGCTTCTTCTATCCTTATCATGAGGCTTGGAGTTACTTTGGAGCTTAATTCCCTTTCTTTGTCTATTCAAGAGGGAAGCAAATGTAGTTCGTATCACTTTGATATTTGTATCATATAGAAGTATTTTTGTATGGCATAAATATCAAAGTAGTATGGTATACACATGTTTGTCTCTTTTGCTTATGAGCTTCTTAGAGCTATTTGGGAAAGATTCAGATATTAGGTAGAATGCTTTGTCATTGGAGTTGGCACGGAGCTTGAAGCTGAAACCAATGTGTTTAGAGGACTTTCTTTTGCCTATATTTGAGGGTTTTGAGTTGGTTTGGAGCTTAATCCTCTGTCTCTATTCAAGAGTCAACCGAACTATTATCCATATATTGCTTAAATATTTATGTCATGTAGGGGACTATGGCATAAATACCATGGTATTATGGAGTATGACCCTTGACTATGGCATAAATACCATGGTGCCTTGTTCCCTTATTTGTTTGAAAAAAAGTTTGTGCAAAGGTTGTGTATGGAGCCATACCATCTTGAAAACAGGAGAAATTAGAATACTTAAGTAAAGGGCTGACAAAAAGTTTGTGCATGGAGCCGTTAATTTTAGAGGAATATAGTCCCTTTTCAATTATTTCTATCCACAAGATAAGCCGATGTGATTCATACCATCTTGATATTTGTGTCATACAAAAGATTTTTTGTATGATACAAATATCAAGATGGTATGGAGTTTATCGGTTTGTTTTTTAGATAGAAAGATGTGTAAGGTAGCAAGTGTTAACAATTTCAAAAATAAGTGAAAAAAAGGAATGATGTATGGATTATATTTCTATGTTAGGAAGGTATAATTCGGAATGCAACTTTCCAACTTGGAATAATTTGATATAAAGAAGGGATAATCTCCATAATTGAGAGGCGAGAAGATGTTTTAGAAGAAATTTAGAATAAGCTAAACAGAAACAATATGTTATTTAATTCTAAAAACAATGAGATGAATTCTACGTAGAATGCAAATTTATGGCTTTAAAACATATAGGAATAACTATTTACATTACTTAGGATCTATGTAGTTAATCGTGATGGTTATCAAGGAAGATGCATTCCATAAAATTAAAACAGGATAGTTGTATTGGAAAAGTGCATCAAAAGTATTATTGATCGCACAATGCATTTAAACTAAAGAAAATTCTTCAAGAAGATGGCTGTAAGATCATCTTTGATTTATGGATCAGAATGTTAAGTAATTTAGAAACATGCCCAGAAAAAGGCAAGTGTAACTGAGATTGAATGTTGAGATGGACGAGTGACGATACTTTAAAACATGGGATATGAAATAAGCGGGTTTGTAAAAACTTGGAGGTGACTTCCATATTGGACATGTGCAATGAAGGCAATCCGCCTGTTAGACTGAAAAATTGAGTATGGTGTGACGGGGCCAACAAATATGGATGAAGACAGTCAAAGACATGTTAGCTATCGGTTTAGTCTTCAATAATCTTGAAGACGACCCTTAACATGACAAAATGGAAGCAAAGAATTCATGCAGTGGACCCTAAAAGTTTGGAATAAAGGCTTTCTCTTCTTCTTCTTCTTCTACTGTTCCGCTCTTCGAAGAAGTTTGTTCCAGTGTTCATTCATAATGCAAAGATATTAGTAGTCCTCTGCCATTGTACAAGGTTCGTAATCATCCGCCATTGTTGTAAAAAGCCCCATGAAGCTCCACTAAAGCCCCACTTTAGCGGAAAGCGGTGCTGAAGCGCTTGGCTTTCGTATAAAGCGGTGGTATAAATCCTCTGTGCTTCTTTAATGGCCCGAAATCCCGCTTTGGTACGCTTTTATGCACTTGAAACCTCGTTTATACCCGCTTTTTAATCGGTCATAATTCAATAAAGTCCTTATTCTATTAAAATTTTCAAATTATCATATTAAATAATAAAACCTGTCAGTCTTATTGTTGTCTTTAATTTATACCAATATTTTGTTAGACCTTGTATTATGACATATTTATTAATGTTGTCTTAAAATTATTCAATCTATTTCTATTATTGGATATAAACTTTATAGAATACAAAAAAGATCTCTTTTTTTTTATCTTCTGTATATAAATCTTTATATCTATCTAATTTTTCCATCCTATAATCTTGTTTAATATTAAAAAAGGTCTTGGCGCTTTTTGCCACTAAAGCCCCGATAAAGCCCGCTAAAGCCTAAGCTCTATCCTTCTGTTTCGCTACATTTTACGCTTTCGACAAACACTGTGAACAGCTACCCTTCTCAAGTTGTGGAGTATTATATATGCAGAGATGGTTCAGTGATTCATGTAGATGAAATAATAACTTGGTTATTGCTGCCAAGCTGAAAACACATGACTACTGGGTCCGGAGTTAGCAGTTAGTGAAATTATTGTTTGTTAATGACCTGAGCAATGCTAGTTGTACTGCTTATACCAAATTGGTACTGTCAGGCCAACACATGGGTGTTATTTTCAGATCACTCCTCCCCCTGAGCCGTTACAAATGGAGGGACGCCCTCATGTTAGCCTAAACGGTATCAAAGTTGTATGATGTTTGTCGTACTATTTGCATATTTTAGTTGACAATTATTTTTCTTACACATGGTAATTGGCTTAGACAAGCCACAGTTGTCAACTGATGCTATGGTAACATGATGTAGAATGCTTTTGGTTTGCTGATCAAAGATTTGTTTGGAAAAGACGGTGTTATATGAAATCTTGTTTTGGTTAAGCAATATGCATAATGTAGAAGGTTGGAAGTTGCACGAAATGGGGCATTATTTAGGAACAATTCTTAAGATACAAGAGTGATGTTGGCATATAATTTGGGTTCAAGTGCGAAATGCCCAATAAGTGTTGTTTTTTCTTCTGTTATTTAGTTAAATGGCAAAGATGAGAATGAATTTTTATTGATCTGCAAAGATGGTTTCAGAAATGCTGTTTACAGTATGGTTGGATTTGAAGGTATGTACATTGCTTGAGGCTGGTAAGAGTTTTGTGGGTGGAAACGATATTTTTAAAGGATTTTCTCTTGTTAGGGATGGGGATTTCTTTTGTGGTGGATCGTAATGAACCACGAAAAATTCTGATGTGTCTTTTGGATTCTTTTGGTAATTTCTTTGTAGAATTATTATAGTCGATCAGGGAGGTGTCATGTTTACTTTAATAAAGATCGAATTTTATTGCAGTCGAACAGTGTTTGTTTTAATGAAGATGAAATTGAGGATATGTTTTGTCAATGAAGGTTATTTATCCTCAACAAAAAATAAGTGACCCCTATTCTCTACGACCTTGAATTCAATCCTACACGGGCAATATCGAAAAAGGAATTTTCCGCAAAATTAATGTGCGCAAACTTGTTCTGTGTATCATGAAGATATCCTTCCAGCATTTTGCCATAGGGCACTATCTGAGACTACTAATTTTAAAAGAGCCTGAGTTTACAGTTTAGAGCATATGGTAATAAAGATGCTTCTTAGATCTCTATCTATGCATCCAAATATGGATTATGCTTGGTTTCAGATCCTGAATCTCAGTATAGTGGTTTCTAAGAACAAGAATTTCTACTGCAACAAGAAAGGGAGCTTGCAACTTGGGGATTCCTTGAAAAGGTTTACAAACTTAGAAAAGAAGTTCAGATCGAAGGAAAGGGTGCTTGTCATTTGGGAATTCTTTTAAAAGCTTTACAATCTTAGAAAAGAAGTTCAGATTGAAGGACCAATTATTCAAATAGATTGGATAACTTTGAAAAAATCTGATCAAAGAATTGTACAAAGAAGAAAACTTCAATTAATCAGCTCTAAGTGCAAACGTGGGTAAGCCGTGTCTTTATCATCTCCTGCAAGTCCATAGCTTGTGTTACAAAGAGCTAAAAGAACTCTCTTCTCAGTTTGGAATTCTATTCAAAAAGGAAAAGAAGGAAAAAATAGGTGTACCGACGACTATGGTCTACTCTCCACCTTTATTAAATTAAAGATGATATACCTCACTAATCTGCCCCAATAATTCAAAATCCATAGACTATATATTTTAAGAGTTTATCGTGTGCCTTCTCCTATAATAGTAATCCTCGGAAATTCTTTAAAAAAAATTCTTCCTCAAGTTGCAATGAGAGGAAATTTCTAGGTTTTTCCTATGAGTAATTTTCTAGTAAAGAATTGTGCTTTCTTGCAAGGAAACTCTTATAATTTTTCTTCCTCTACTTGAGATGGGAAAATATTTCTTGCGTGCTGCTTGATTTAACTGCTTATATTCATGAAATAAGTAGATATGCTTCATATCCATCTTGATATTTGTGTCATGCAAATTTCTTTTGCAAGTCATCATCGGAGTTTGTTTGTTTCTTGGATAAAGAGGTGTAGAATGTAGGCAAGTACTTACAATTTCAAAAAGAAGGAAAATGAAACAAATCGAAATATGCGTTGTACTGTTCTCTCCCTTCCAATTTTATGTTGCCGTGTTCGTTCACGATTTATAATAGCTTTAGTACGCCTTCCATATTGTGCATTAGACTGAGTCTGCAGTCTGCTTTTAATTAAAAGTCTAGGAGAAACATTGGCTGTGGGAAGAGAAAACCGCTGTCTGGGATGTGCTAGGGTTACGTACAAGCATGTACTGGTAACTGTTGCAAGTGGCGGATCCTTTTTGAGTACCCGTGCGCATTATGATTGATTACATAATATGCTATGCAGATCTTTCCCAGATTCAACGACGGTTCTATGCCTTTCTCCGAAGGTTCCTTTTTGTCATCGAAAAATTAAACCGGTGTAGATATCCAATGTCTCGATCTGTAATTGCTGGCTTGTTTTGAAAAGCAGTAGATTCTTTTTCCCACCTAAAAGTTGGGGATTTTGGTTCATTATAGATAAGTAATGCTGGTTTGACTAGAGGGCATTCTTGAAGTGAAAATGAAGAAGTATTTGATACCTTAAGCCGATTCTGTTTAAATTCTTTGTTTTATGTAATAAGTGATCAACTTTATTTGTGTCTAATACTGCGGTGTTCTGTGCTTTTCCTGTTTCATTGTTTATGAGTGTCGCAATGATTTCCTATTAGAAGTGTGATATTTTTCTGCCATTAGGACGTAATTGCGTCATTGAGCAACACTATTATTAATATGTTATGGTTTATATTAACTCGTAACATACATGGTTGTAGCATTGATAGGTCGACTCACCAAAGTTTTACCGGTCAGTAATCACTTGTGTTAACTAGTTGTTCAAAGAAACAAATCCTATCGTCTCTGTGGTGATCCATTTTCCTTGAGCAATTTTTCTCCCTCAGATTGTACCGTTCTTCGAAGCACTATGGTCGGGTATTTTCTTCATATTTTAAATAGGATATCATTTAATTATTTACTTGTTCCCTCCTATTTTCCCCTATGTATTTGGTTACAGGGTGGCAAGGCATCAGGATGAAGAGGGGATCTCTGGGAGATTATTTACTGATGACAGGTTAAATTATGTTGCATTGCTTTAAATTCTACCAGGTAAAAGTAAAATGGTTTGCTTGTATTTTAATGAAAGCATATGATTTTCCTTTCACGCAGCAGTAATTTATCAATGATGGTATTAAACTTCAGAAATAATAAGCATATGTTGATCCAAAAATGCAATCTGTCTTTTTTCCCCCCTTCCCTCCATTGAATTATCCATTTAAGGTCTTTGTTATCCAATATGGATCCGCCTTTCCCCGCCGTTGTAACCAAATAGATTTTCTGCATACTGTCTTGATACTCGTCACATTATCAACCGTTTTTTCTATTCACGCCTTATTCATATAATGGGAATTATTTGTGCATACCTTCATAAGCAGAACATCACACTCGATGACACTTGAATCCCATGTTGTACAGCTGGGTGTTCCAATGAGGTGAATACTGGCCGTCCGTTCCCAGCAAGTAAAGAAACTCTCCTGTTTCGGTTTAGCGGGAAGAAGAAACAGCAGTTCAGGAAAATTGTCGTGGTCAGCTTATCGAAACTGTGAAATAATAGAATACTTGCAGAGCTTGAAGCATGAATGAAGTGGATGCCTTTCAAATAAACATTCTTCCTGGAGAGTGCACCTCTTCACAGATACATCACCCTAGGTCCATGTGCAATTTTTATCATCTGATATCACATTGGCTAAGTTATGCATGCTATTAATTACATAAAAGGCTAAATTTCTCCAAACTACCTGCAACTATGAGTACTTCCCCCCCTGCAGTTAACCATCTTAATGTTCTTTTAATTTATTACATTAATCTCCCTTACAAGTGCTACAACAAATCCAATACAAATTCTCTCTTCCAGAAAGTATGTATATCTAGGTCTATGGTCATTTTCTTTTTACCATATGATAAATGTGAGGAGAGGATCGGATCGGTTTCGATGGAGAGATCTCTCTTGCCGATATGGCATAACCATAGCCTCAATACTAGATAAAAATTGAGCAAGTTATTTTGCAATTCATTTCTTCCAGTCTATCAAACAAATGCATGGCCTCGCTTTCGCCACATTAGCATTACAGGAGAGGACTATCTCCATTGCATTTGACCTCGCCAGATATTTCTTATTGTAACACAATTATTTAATAATGCACAGGTCCTTTTTTCGGCTCGTGCGACCCTCAGTGCCATGCAAAGATCACTAGAATACCATTGACCTCTGCACTCCTCCATCACCAAATTTACTTAAAAGTCTTAAGTTGGCCCATGTAAAGAAAACAGACGATCCTTTACTTAGTTTACACTTCAGAAACACAGAAGAAACTAAATGCCAAGTCCCTTTCATATTATATCAATCTATGTGTGAGCAAACGTGAATATAAAACATTAACAGAGTGGGAAAACTTAACATAACAATCATATTTGCAACAGCACAACATTCCACTAAAACAACAAGAAATACTGGCAGTAATTATCAGAAGTTGTATCAATATCAAGAAGTTGTATCAATATCAAAATCTCTGCATTAACTACAATATAATAACTGTAGACCTTAAGAACCCCGCAATACATTATAACACCACATCCACAATGCTGTCTCATCGATATCATCTCTTCATTTGCATCCTCGTCGGTCTAGTGTTCAATGCTCCGTCTTCATCTGAAAACACCCAAGGCCCGTTGCAGGACCAAATGACACCACTGGAGACCTGCAGCGGGACTGATTCGGGCCATGGTTCAGACTCCAGTGGAAGCTGGCACTACAGTAGCGGCGCCGCCGCCGCCGCAATGAAACCGGTGGAAGTACGGACTCACCATTGTTTGGAAATCATCATGGTCATGAGTCTAATGACCGAGAGAGACGTGTCTCTCTATATCTCTCTCTATAAGTTCGGTAATCCTAGTATCATATATAAGACCATATATATGACATGGAAATTAGAAAGGTGCAGGTCACCAGTTATCTCTTTTATATAATAAGACTGAAACCAATATGTCAGAAATGATATATAATCCATATAATAAATATACCATCATCCATGCAATATATGTTTTTTGATATACTTATCCGATTATACATCGTCATAGAATACAATTTTTGATTTGCTATAATTAATTATAAAAAATCTCATTGATTTCGGCACGGGGAGGGAGGATGTATGATGTGAGATGAAACACGAAGAGGAGTAGATCAACTACTTCAAGGATATAGCATCATCACCTTGAAATAGAAAGAAGATTGAGGGGTCACTCCAAGGATACAGTCATCATCATCATGAAATATACTAGGGTTCCCGAGTACCCCAAGAACACACACACCCCACCAAGGCAAAGACGGCGATTGGTTACTCTAAGATACAGTCACACCACTTTAGAGAGAGACAACAAGCCAATAATTCCGATGATACAGCCACACAACCAAAGAATCAAAGACTAACTTCTATACTCAATGAAATCCATCAAAGAATCAAAGAGCAGATAAAAGCACAAAGCTTATAGTCAAGATCAACACATAACCTGTTTTATTTCTGATCAAACGGTATTATTTATAGGCCTTGAAATAACCATTCATGGTGCACATTATACAACTTTTAGGGAGTTTTACTAAAAAGGTTCCATACTTCGCTAATTACTAAAAAGCCCCACAAACTTCGTATTTACTTAAAAGGCCCCTTACACATTTAAATTGCATTAAAAACCCCCATCTTTAGTTTTCCATTCAAAGTTAACATCCCGTTAGGATGATGGAGCTTGAGCTGCTCTCTTACCTTCTAGGTATTTAACCAGCCTTTTCTTCCAAAAAAAAATCAACATCCTCGCTTACTTGAAGACTGAGAATTAAAATAACTAAAGAATCACTTTCATTTCGAATGAGATTGCCCATTAACTCGAATCTTACAATAGAAGGGATATTGGCATTCGACAAGCTCGTCGAGAAAGTTAGGCCTGTTTCCATAATCAATTTGAGAGATCTTTGATCGAAAATCTAACCCTAAAATCAAATTAGAATTTTTTTTGGGAATTTTGGAAAAAGAAAAGGGGCCGGAGGTTTTGAGACCCTGTCTCATACTCACCGTTAGACTTCTAACGAAGTAATCGAAGATACCAAAAAGATTCTTTTTGGCCCGTTTGGGCTTTTTTTAGTGCAATTTAAATTTATGTGGAATTTTTTTAAGTAAATACAAAGTATGAGTGACTTTTTAGTAATTAGAGAAGTATAAGGAATCATTTTAGTAAAAGGCCCTAACTTATAATAAATATGTATGAAAAACCGAAGGGCACCATCTTAGAGATAGACGACAAGCCAATAACTCCGAGATTATAGTACTACCACCAAGGAATCGAAGACTAACCTCTAAACTCAATAAAATCTACCAAAGGATTAAAGAAGTAAAAGTACAATGCTTATATTCAAGACCAACACATAACCTATTTTATTTCCGATCAAACATAACTATTTACAGGTCTTGAAACAATCCTTCCCGCCATAGGTCAAACATTATAATAAATTATAATAAATATACATTAAAAACCGAAGAGTCAGAGTCCAATCTACAGTGCGTACCCTGTAGTACTTCGGCCATAACTCGTTCTAAAGAATTCTAAATGTCAAACCGTGCTTGGAATCTAGACAAAATTAGCTTTGCAATAAACTATAATTCGATGAATTTGGTTCATGGAGAGAAGCAGAGTGGCATTTAAAGTGGTAAGTTCAGCATTGGTTCCATTTTTTTTTGCCCAACAAGATAATAACTTTATTTATTCTTTATAAAAATGCACTTACATCGTTATGATATACATCTAGCAACCAGCTTAGTATATTGTTAATCCAGTTAGTTGTATATCTTGAAGTAAGAGAATACTTGGCTACTGAATGAGCTGCCCAATTACACGAGCACTTACAAAACTTCCAAACACGTGAGTCTAAGCTGCGCGCATGAAGTTCAACATCATTAATATCGGTATATTATCAATCCAGCATTGGTTCTAGTTAAATCCATCTATTTTGGGTGTAGAGTGTTTGTCGTCGCCCTATTGAGATTGGAATACGCGTGCTTGTCAGACGTGCACAGATTCTCTCGGCCTAGGATAAGCTTGAATTTATTGATTGTGTGGATCCAAATCTCCGTCAGCCGCGGACAAAACTGCCATTAATTATCCCTCACTTGTAGAGCGAGAGAACCTTTGATTAACAGGTCAAACAGATCATACGAACTCAATGCGTGGTATGTGATTTGTGTATTGTGTTTTGAAAACAATGCAAAAGGGCATGTTCATTTCATTTTTTTGTTTATTCTGTAAATATTTACAAGAAAGACTTTAAAAATAAAATTTTCTTTTATTTTCTTTTATTTTATTAAAGTGTGTAAGTGAAGCGCACAGCTACAGTAGCAAGCGCAGCTACAGTAGCGCACGATGCGCGAGGAGGGGGCTAAAAGGTTCCGTAGGAGCCAAAAGGTCTGTTTTTTAGAGGCGAAGCCTGGATTTTGATACTTGAGCTCAAGGGAGTGTTCTTCTCCTCTTTGGCCTAGTGGGTCTCTCTTGATTCTTCAAAATCTGGATTTGAGATTTTGGATGATGAAAAAAGGCTTCTTTTCCATTTTCCAAGTCTTGGAACATCACAATAAAGCTTTTGGTAATGGGTTCGGCTTCTTTCTTTCTCAAATTGGATAGTGAGGAAGAAAAAAATCGGTAAAAAAATCTCGTTTTTTGGGATTTGAGGGAGAGATTCACTCTCTTTTCAACGGATTTATGACTAAAATGTAATTTGTTTTGAAAAATGAGAGCTTAAGCTTTTGGTTTGGTAAAAAAAGAGAGGAAAAATGTAGGACTTGAAGAGAGAGAGAAGATGGAGACACAAATCCTAATTTTTATTTGGGAGATTAATTCTTCTTGAGCTCTTCATGATATTTGCCTTATATAGGCTACATATTTTACACATAGCCTCTTGGGCTTTACAAAATGACATTTTATCCATCCTATACCCATGTGCTCATTACTTTTTGTACACGAGCCATGTTTTTTTTTATTACATATTTTGGCTTTTTGCCTATTTAATTTATAATTTAACATTTATTTGCATATAAAAGCTATTTATTACAGATTTCTTCTTTTGTTTTTTTCGCCGGCCAGATTTGCTTGAGCTTGAGGCGGTTTGGGCGTGGGACACACTTGTTTAGGGTCGGATCCGGGTATACTTGGACATTGATTTTGACCCGTTGACTTTGCCTTTGCTTTTTTGAGTTTTAATTTTGATATTTTATTTTGGTAATGATGTGTAACATCCTAGTTCATTTATACCAAATCTATTTTTGGGTATTTCTTTATTTATGGCTATTCTTGATTTATTGTGTTTTGGGTGCGAATAGTATAATTGGTATCCGTATTTGCATCCGACCCGACCCGCTTACTGGAAATCCGTTTTGATTCCTGTTTATGATTGATCCCGGCCTGTTATGAGGATCCGTGCACTTTTAATATTGTTTATACTGCATACTGGCATTATATTGTAGGGTGTTTTTCGTCACCCCATTGCAGAATCTGTAGGGTGTTTTTCGTCACCCCATTGAGATGAAAATACGCGTGCGCTTGTCAGGCGCATTACAGATTCCCCCCGCCTAGGGTAGACTGGGGTTTATTGATCGTGGGGATCCGAATCTCCGGCAGCCGCGGACTAAACTGCCGTTAATTACCCCTCGCCTTTGGAGCGAGAGAACCTCCGATTGACGGGTTAAACTGGTCATGCGAACTCAACGTGCAGTGTACGTGTGTTTTTGTTTTAAGGGGGGCTTGGATATATCGGGATCCACGCAGAGTTTTTTTACGGGGGTCCCGCTACCCCGGATAGCGGGCCGGGGGTCAAGGGGGCTAGCAGCCTCCTTGCGGGGTGTGGGGCCGCGTCCCGGCCTAAATTTTTTTTGAGGGGGACAGTGTTGTGGAGTGTGTGTGTATCTGTACATATATATACATGTATACATATATAAAAAAGGGAAAAAGCGTCCAAAGGACGCATGGGGCCAGCGCCTTGAGCGCTGTGTGCTTAGGTGTTGTGTGATCGAGCGCTAGCGTGCCACGTATCGGCACGTGGGCGCTTGGCGCTCGAGCGCTGGGCGCTCGAGCGCGGGCGCCACGTGTCGGCACGTGGGCGCTGGACGCTTGAGTGCAAGACGCTCGGGCGCTTGGGCGTCTGCGAGAAAAAGGGGCTTTTAGCCCCAGAAACTCCTGAAAGAGAAATTAGAGTGGAATTAAACTCCTAAGATATTTTGAAGCTAATGAAGGGTTTCTCCTCTTGAGCCCTAGTTCTTCCCCAAAGTGGGGTTTCTGGAGATGGGTCTCCATTTTCCTCCTCTGTTGGCCGGATCTTGAAGATCAAGAGATGTGAGATTTTAAAAATCTCTTCTTTTTGAGATCTAATGGTAGATCCAAGTTTCCTTTTATGGGTTTTGTGGTGAAAAACTATTTAGTTTTGAAAAAGGAAGAGTAAAACTCTTGATTTAATTCAAAAGAAAGAAGGTTTTAGAACCTTGATGAAGGAGAAAGATCTCAGATCTAAATTTTTCTTTTGGAGAGAAAAAAGTTGTTGAGATATTTCATTATCTTTGCCTTTATAGGCTATACGCTTTACATATAGCACATTGGGCTTTTCAAAATGGCATTTTGCCTATCCCATGGCTCATGTGCCATTTCTTTTTGCACATAAGCCATGGGCTTTACAAAAATTTGTATTTTGGCATGGGGGTGGCCGACCGCTTCATGCTCGGACTCGACCCAGGCATGGGCCCACTTGATCTGGGCTTGGGCCCACATGGCTTGGGGTTGACTTTGATTTTGACTTGGTCAACCGGGGTGTAAATTTTTACCCCAACAAATTGCCCCCCATCAATGAATGCAAACCACACATGTGGGTCGTGTGCATTGAATTGATGGATCTTCTTTTACTTGGAGGCGACTAGGTTTGGTTTCCGCTTTCTGGGAGGCTGGCACTGCCCTTTTTACGACATGGACGGTCGATTCTGCCCTTTTTGCGACTTGGACGGTCGATGCTGCCCTTTTAGCGACTTGGACGGTCGATGCTGTCCTTCTTGCGACGTGGACGGTCGGTGCTGCCCTTTTAGCGACTTGGACAGTCGGTGCTGCCCTTTTAGCGACTTGGACGGTCGATGCTGCCCTTTTTGCGACGTGGACGGTCGGTGCTGCTCTTTTTGCGACTTGGACGGTCGGTGCTGCCCTTTTAGCGACGTGGACGGTCGGTACTGCCCTTTTAGCGACGTGGACGGCGTGGACGGTCGGTTCTGCCCTTTTTGTGACGTGGACGGTCGGTGCTGCCCTTTTAGCGACGTGGACGGTCGGTTCTGCCCTTTTTGCGACTTGGACTGTCGGTGCTGCCCTTTTAGCGACGTAGACGGTCGGTTCTGCCCTTTTTGAGACTTGGACGGTCGGTGCTGCCCTTTTAGCGACGTGGACGGTCGGTTCTGCCCTTTTTGCGACTTGGCCAGTCGATGCTGGCCTTTTTGCGATTTGGACGGTCGATGCTGCCATTTTAGCGACGTGGACGGTCGGTTCTGCCATTTTAGCGACGTGGACGGTCGGTGCTGCCATTTTAGCGACGTGGACGGTCGGTGCTGCCATTTTAGCGACTTGGACGGTCGGTGCTGGATTTGATTTGCTCCGCTTCTAGCGGTATCAGGGTTGAAGTTGACTTGCTGATCCGATGTGATTTGGGTTGACATCAGCACCGCTGCACTGGAATATGGCACCAGGAGCAAATCATCATCTGCCATGAGGAGATTTTGGGGATTTTGGTTTTGGTTTGGCATCAGCATCCCTGCACTGGAATATGGTACCAGAAGCGAATCATCATTTGCCATGAGGGAATTTCCCTCGTTCCCAGTTTAACGACTTAGGGGTCATCTGTTCCCAGTTTAACGACTTAGGGGTCTGTTGGATTGGAGTTTGGAATTTTGGGGTTAGGGTAGGCATCAACGTTGCTAACACTGAAGCACATGTGCCAGGAGCAATTCATCATTTGCCTTTTCCTGTTGGGAAGCGGTGGCTTAGGAGGCAGGTTTAGGTCCCTATCACGTAAGGCTTTTCAATCTTATGAGCCGTAAGGGTCCCATAAAAGCATTTTCTCCCTACGAGTCGAAAGGATCTCGTAGGTGCACTTTCTCCTTAGGAGTCGTGGGGACTCCCAAGTGTGTTTTTCCTTTGTGAGTCGTAAGGATCCCACGAAGGTGTTTTCTTACGAGTCGCGAGGATCCCGTAAGTTGGTTCTCCTCACGTATCGTGAGGACACATGAGTGGGTCTTCCAAAATGGAGCATAAGTCCAAGGGCGAAGACCGGCCGCTGGACTGGTGATTGCGGTGGGGTATGGGTATGATGAGAATTATTTGAGCCCGTGGATTGTATACGGTAGTCAATTTGGGGACTAACCGTAGGGCTGGGAGAATTTTGAGAAATTGGATTTTGGTTGGCGTCTGCATCGCTACACTGGAATATGATACCAGGAGCGACTCATCATTCGCCGTTTGGGGACTTGGAATTTGGATCTTGTTTGGCATCAGCATTGCTGCACTGGAACAATGCCAGGAGCAACTCATCATTTGCCTCGGAAGGACTTGGGATTTGGGTTTTTGGTTGGCATCAGCACCGCTAACACTGAAGCGTAACGCCAGGGGCGACTCATCATTTGCCATTTCCCATTGGGGAGCGGTGGCTTAGGAGACAGGTTTAGGTCCCTGTCACCTAAGACTTTTCAATTTTATGAGCCGTAGGGGTCTCATAAAAGCATTTTCTCCCCACGAGTCGAGAGGATCCCGCAGGTGTATGTTCTCCTTAGGAATCGTGATGATTCCTAAGTGTGTCGCTCCTTTGTGAGTCGTAAGGATCTCACGCGGGGATTTTCTCCTCACAAGGTTGAGAGGACTTTGCGAGTGTATTTCATCTCCTTTCACGAGTTTGCGCCCTTTCGGGTTTTCATAAACTCGCCGGTAGTCCTGCTGTTTTTACTCACGAAACCCTTTCGGGTTTTCATCCGTGCCCGTTTTGCTTGTGGGCATACCGTTTTTTTTGTGCCGCTGGTGGGACTTTAAAAGTAGTCTCACCGGCAGGATTTGGGGGAGATAGGGGTCGTTTACGCCCGTGGATTGTATACGGTTTTGTAGGATGTATGATCCAGACTGTAGGGATGATGTGCTCAATTCGCCTACGACTTGGAGCATTCACGCGTAGTATTTCTTGAGATATCGGCCATTGATGGGTGGCATGGGCCTTTCTCCCTCGGCATTTATTAGTTGGTAGGATCCTCCGTCGAACACTTTCTCGATGATGTATGGTCCTTCCCAGTTTGGCTTGAATTTTCCCTTGGCATGTCGATTGGGGATGATCGGTCTTTTGAGCACCAACACCAACTCACCTTTCTTGAAAGCGCGGAGACGGGTTATCTTGTCATAGGCCTGTGACATTTGGGCTCGGTATAGCTCTAGATTTTGCTGCACTGCGAGCCTCTTTTCTTCGAGGGCGTCGAGCTCTTCAAGCCGAAGGAGCATGTTTTCCTCCTCCTTCAATTCGTGCTGAACGACCATTCTTAAGCTTGGAACTTCAACTTCAAGGGGGAGGACCGCCTCCACTCCGAAGAGCAATGAGTATGGAATGGACTGAGTTGGAGTACGGTGCGTGATACGATATACCCACAACGCCTCGTGAAGCTTGAGATCCCAGTTTCTCTTGTTGGCTGAAGCATTTTTCCTCAGGAGCTTGCATAGAGTCTTATTGAAGGTTTCGGCTAGCCCATTGGATCTTGGATTATAGATGGAGGAATATCTCCAGTCTATCTTGTGTTGAGTGGCGAATCTTGAAACTTTGAAGCTCTTGAAAGAAGGCCCGTTGTCAGAAATGATTCTTCTTGGTGTACCGAAGCGGTATAAAATATTATGCTGGAAGAACATAAGAATATTTTTCGTCTTGACTTCTTTTAGCGAGACAGCTTCAGCCCATCTTGAGAAATAGTCTGTTGGGGTCAGTATGAACCGATGGCCTCTAGATGACGGAGGGTCAATTGGGCCAACTATGTCGGTTCCCCAGATTTCGAAGGGCAACGACGCCACCGTAAGATGCAATGGATTGGGATGCTTGTGAAGGAAATCACCGTGAATTTGGAAAATATAATATTTCTTTGCATGCTCTCCGTAATCCCGTATCATGGTGGGCCAGTAATACCCAAGCCGTTTAATTTGAAGTCACATCTTGGGGCCAGATTGGTGAGCACCGCAAACACCCGAGTGAACATCTTTCATGACTTTTTTGGCTTCGGCCGATGACAGGCACCTGAGCCAGAGTTGGTCATATGACCTGCGGTATAGCGTGTCATTTACAAACACGTATCGGAGAGTTCTCTTCTTCAGCTAAACCCTCGCAGATATTCCTTCGGGCAGCTTGTCGTATTGGAAGTACTCTATGAAGGGTTCTCTCCAATCGGGCTCGTCTTGAACGATCGAAGCTTCTTCGACGGGACTGGTCTTCTGTTCCGCGCTTTCCTCTTCTCGTAGAAAGACAGGGGGTAGAATTTGCCGGCTCCTGACTGTGATCAGAATTTCGTCCGTGTCAGGATCAGCCAGCTCCTTGGCTAGGCGAACGAGCATGTCGGCTTTTCCGTTCAACGCTCTGGGGACTCTCATTAGTTCAATGCGAGTGAACCGTTTCATGAGTTCCACCACCCGGCTTCTGTACCGAGCTAACTCGGGTTTGTATATCTTGTAGTCGCCGCTTACTTGGTTGACGACAAGCTGGGAGTCACCGTAAACCCGTAGCCGAAGGATTTCCATTTCTATGGCGAGCTCCAAACCAGCTATCAGAGCTTCATACTCGGTCTCATTGTTTGTGCGAGGCTCGGTGAGAGCAAAAGAATGCCGTAGGGTTCCCATTGATGGCATGATGAACACCAATCCTATCCCTGCTTTTATCTCCGGGATGCTTGATTTACTGGAGGTCTTTATCGATGAGGCCCCATCGAAGTAGAGCTCCCAACATGGCTCACCTTCCTCGAGATGCAGCACTTGTTCGTTGGGTAACTCACAATTTAGCGGCGACCCTTCTGGTATAGGATGAGCGGCGAGGAAGTCTGTAAGAGCTTGCCATTTCACTGCTTTCTGAGGAGTATAAACTATGTCAAACTCAAGTAGCATGACAGCCCATCTTGCCATTCTGCCGGCTAGGCTTGCTTTGGTCATCAAGTGTTTGAACGGGTCGACATTGGAGATCAGCATAACCCGATGAGCGAGCAGATAGTGCCTCAGCTTCTTCACAGCAAATATCAGAGCCAGGCATTGCTTTTCGATTGGGGAATAGTTGTGTTCCGTCCCGACTAGAGTTCAACTGAGGTAGTAGAGGGCATTTTCTTTTCCCTCCTCGTTATTCTGGGCAAAGAGCGCACCGAGTGACTCATCTAGCGCGGCAGTGTAGAGAATCAGCGGTTTATTTGGAATGGGAGCGGCCAACACTGGAGGGTGCAACAAGTATTGTTTGATGCTTTCGAATGCTGCTTGACATTCGGCCCTTGCCTCGTCGAATGAGGTGCTGGATATTCATAACCGAATACCACTGTGAAAAGCAAAAGCGTACGTCTGTAATGTTAGTTTTTTTTAAAAAAAAAATCTTGGTTCCAACAACATCATATAATAGGTTTGTTTTCCTTGCATTGATAAGAATCAACGCAGTCCCATCAATTAATCACACCAGAAAAGAACGAAAATAAAATGTACGTATATACCACCCGCATTCGCCACTGGGTCCCGTCATCACCCGTTAGGTTACTTAACTAACGACAGAGCGGGGATTGGGCTAGCGCGGGTGCAAAACATATACAACATCTACTAGTATATATAAATATATACAACAATCGTCCCAGGCATGATAAATGCAACATCACAGAAATGTAATAAGCATCACAGAACAATACAGATAATCTGGGATCCCCGGGTTTTCTTTGAGCCACAACTGAAAACCCGACGTTCCCCTGGTCATGTGGATAGCCTGTGCAATGAAATCCTAGACCCCTACGAGCACGGCAAGTTACCCGCCAAAACCAGAAGCGAGGCAGCCCCTTTCAGCAACGTGAATGGGCCACCCAGCACTTCACGGAATCCGGTAACTTTGGCACCCCTCCTTGGGTCAACCTATACCCCCTACGAGTGCGGCAAATAGCCCGCCAATTCTAGAGTAAGGTCCCCTCCGTCTCAACGCCATGAGATGCAGATCTATTTCTCTCTAGAACCCGGCTATCCGTGCACTCCACCGCGGGGTAATCCTAGTACAGAAAAGAAAATAATATAAAAGGGTGACATCGACCTCAACCCGGTCGTGCCTCAAAAGAATAATATACAAACAGGTAATGACGGCAGTCCACATGTCGGACGCTCGCCCCGCAATATCAAATGTACAAATATAACCAAACAACACTACCATTGCACGCAAGCTATCCACCATGACAATCCGTAACATCACAGCACAACACGGAACATCAACGTGAATGTCACGTTCGCAAACCCGTCTAAAAGGACTATAGCGATTAGACAAGGTTTACCGATCAAATGACATTCACGGTCACAGATAGAAATGTATAGTACTTCTAATTTTAAAAAGATCCGGGAGAAAGTCACTGGACAGCTATGAAGAACATTCTCAACTACTTGAGAAGGACTAAAGAGATATTCTTGGTGTATGGTAACGGTGAACTCCAAGTGGAGTCCTTTACCGATTCGAGCTTCCAGAGTGATAAGGACAACTCTAAGTCGGTCTCGAGATTTGTCTTTACCCTCAATGAAGGGGTGGTTTGTTGGAAGAGTTCCAAGATAGAAACCATGGCAGACTCGACGATGGAGGTTGAATACATCGCTGCCAACGATACTGCCAAAGAGGCTGTCTGGATGAAGAAGTTTATAAACGAACTTGGTATGGTTCCGTCCATTGAGCATCCGATACCTTTGTATTGCGATAACAATGGAGCAGTGGCATTGGCCAAGGAACCCAGGTCCCATCAGCGATCCAGGCATATTCTGAGGCGGTATCACCTGATCCGGAAGATAGTTGATCGCCGGGAGATCGAGGTCAGGAGAGTTGACACGAAGGACAACACGGCGAATCCACTCACAAAGGCCATACCCCAGATACAATTTGAGAGACTCTTCGGTATGTTGGGGATGAGATACTACAACAACTGGCCTTGGTACAAGTGGGAGATTGTTAGTTATATGTATGCCCTAGAGACCATTATTGTACATATGACGTATATTATAGTGGATGCTTGGATATATATAGAGAGGACTTTCTTGCTCGACATGATAGTATGCTATCTGGTTGCTCTTTGTCTTAACATGTTGACTTGTATTGTGATACCATCTTGCTTTCACACATTGATAAAGCTCTTAGGATGTATACTTGACTACCAGGACTATGATGGAGATCATACTAGTAGGGCCAATGGTAGTCCACAAGTACATCCTATAATTGTTCCTAGTCGAGGGTGTATCGAGACAGGGCATCGATATTCCAGAGTAGACTAACGTATACGCATCTTGACCCATATGATGGGCGATGGATGATCCCACATCCATTGGTGTTTGACATCAAAGATGGTATACGGGTGCTCAGTGGAGACTGGGTATACTGAACGGACCCGCTGAGAACTCCTAGATGGTATTATACCTATCGTCAGATAGCAGTTCTCTGGTGACACTGGTACAGATTAGTCTGTAAACCCGAGATCGTCATAGAGTCTTGTGTGATTCCCACTGTGCTTTGATTTCCACCTTACCACGTTCAAGAGAACGTGCAAAACGGTAACTTTTGGGTACAGTCCCGAATCACATGGAGGCAATGAGCGATAGGAGGGGATTCGTCTCTCCCGGTATTGGGGGTTGATGTTGCGCTGTGCTCGATTGGCCATAACAGGAAGTCCCTAGCCAGGGATGATACAGAGATTTACTGATAAGTGTTATCAGTAATTTCTCGACCCGTTATGAGCCTCACATCGGCACGACTTATCAGTTACTGGGGTCTAACGTTTACCACCCCTAGACTGGATATGCAACATATCATACGAAGAGACCGGACTGTATGGTAGTGTTACTGACAGGCTTTACAGGAGTATGAGAAGGCTTGCTTTTTGATCTTCTGATCGCTCAATACCCGGGTAGCCGTTACGTCCAGCTAGTACCGCTGACGGCTTGTGGGTGCCTGATATGATCATCACCTACTGCCGGCGTATTGACGAATCTTTAGAGTCCTACACAGAGGTTTTACTGGCTCAGGCAAAACGAAGTAGGAGCACATATGTGATATGTGCGGGACCGAGATTAATACGAGTATGTGATACCGTATTCTATTCTCGTGATTTTTTATATTGGTCGGTTATATGAGATATAGCCGGGTTATCGAATCAAGTGTTGATTCGATAAGTTGATACAAATAATATTAGCCGGTCATATGAGATATAACCGGATTATTAAATCAAGTGTTGATTTAATGATTTAATGTATAATTATATATTTGATATATTAATTTACATTAACTAATATTAGCTCACTTAAGCATTTCTTTTCTCACTTATGCATTTAATATATATGTGATATATATTAATTGTATTTCTTTTCGTGTCGTGCTTGATGATACACACTATATGGGTGTATGAGACTCACACCATACTCATGATAATGTGACGTTTATTTATTTAAAGTAAATCCAAATTAGATGGAAATTGATCACATGGCATGAAGCTTATGGAAGCTTGTAGATGCATTGACTTAGTCCACTAATTTTGTTTTACTTAAAATATTTATTAACCCAACCATTATCTAAACTCATGGTTAAGTCTCTACATGAGTTATATGAGATATTTCTCACACATGATTACCATTCACTCTCTCATCCATTATTTGCTTCATCTTCCTCTTGCTCATGAGAGAGCTCTCTAGGTTTTTGAGAGATAAAGAAAAATAGAGAGAAAAAGATTTCTAAAGTGAGCAAAAATCCTACTTCATCATTCTCTACTAGATTAGCCATTTCGTTTAGGGTGTTAGCTACACTAATCCTTAATTAGTGAAGAGATGGCTTGGGTTAGTGTCTTCTAGACGTAGATCATCTTCGGCCTAGAAGACTTCGTGCAAACCTGTTCCTTTCATCTTGTGGAGCCGTTCTAGAGTCTGCAAGATCACTACTTGGAACGAAGGGACTACCACTCGGAGTTATTGAAGTGAAGGACCGGTCTACAAAAGTTGTATTCCTAGTTCACTTAGTTCTAAAATTGTTTACACTTTGTATTGTCTTAAACTCTAGTTAAGATTCTAGAGTTATGGTTGTTTAGCATGGCAAAATTTTGAAAATGGCATGGACGATACCTCCCGAAACCTTATTGTCGTGCTTAACATTCCTACAATATAGTGAAGTAAAAACGTTAAAAAAGAAATTATATCGGAGCTAACTCCACTTAGTCTATGTGAGTTTAGAAGGCGGGTTGAGATGAAAGAAATAGAGAGAATAGAAGACTTACAAGTTTAAAGTGTTAACAAGGATGAGGGGAAGCCTTCGGGTGTCGTGGTGTCGTCGGAAAGACTTCAGTCGTCAAGCTTGGTTTGCTACTCCACTTGGGTGTTTAACTCCACTTGGTCCTTAGAAAGTTTGAGAGAATATTTGAGAGAATTTTTAGAATAGGGGAGAGCTAGAAGATGAGGTGCTATTTATAGTGAAGAATTAGGGTTTGGGAATTAAAAAATTTGATTAAAAGAATTAATATTGGTGTTAATTGGTGAATTGAATGGTCATGGTTTAATTGCAGGGAAATCAAATAGTACAGGAGAGTTGAGAGGAGTCGAAGGGACGAGTGTGTAAAGCACGGAGTCATTTGGAGCATTTTGGACCGTTGATAGCGGCCAAAGCAATGAAACGGGCGGGCGGATTTTCACCAATTGCCTTGAGATTCGTGCCACGTGTCAAATTTGGTGTTTACTACTCTTTGTGTTTGTTTGATTTTTCTGAAACTTTTCATTGCTCCGTGAATTGCACGTGCAACTGATGGGAATCGAACACACATGCTAAATCACAGCAGTGTAGAGATTTTACCAGTGAGCTACAAGTTACTTCTTGTTTTTATTAAACAAATCTAACTTATAATTTTACAACAGACTGAAATACCCTTTCTATACAATAAACAAGTAATTTTGTACAGGGATTTCAGAGTCGTTACATTTTCCAAGATAATTGCTATTGATAACTCCGTTAATTTACAGTGTTGTCTAACCTGAATAGGTAAGCACTCACTTTCTCCGGCTTTCTGGGGCTCAAGAGAAATGATGCTGCTTAAACCTATAATAATCTAGAGTCCTTAATGATTTATTATTATTGTTTACAATGTATTTATATTGTTTGCATTTCTCGAGGGGGTTTTATGAAAAATATTTTAATTTTATTTAAAAATAAATCTCGAGGGTGATTTAGTATGTTAAGAGTTTTTATGAACATGTATTTTAATTTTAGTGGTATTTTGGCGATGAAACCTAACTTTTAAAAGTTTATGGTATTTTAATGAAAACTACTTCTTTTGTAAACTTGGGGTTATTTTAGTAAAATTTCAATCTTTCATTTTAAAAGATAATTTTCACCATTTTTTTATTGAAAATACGGATTCATAATTATATATAATTTTCCAAAGTTAATTTATTTTAAAAAGTCGCATTTCTTTTAAATCATATTTTCATTCCTTTCGAGACCGAATTCTCCCTGATGAGCTCTGCATCTCGCCCCGCTATCTCAAAAACGTGCGAGAATCCATACCATCCACAAGCGGGTCCCCTAAAGAGGGTTGTAGAGGCGTAATTGCAAAAGGTTTTCAAATGTCGATTAAAAACGTATTTTTATAAAGTGATGGTATTTTATAGCAAATTGATTCATTTATATGAAAAATTCTAAACAAACATCGTGCTATGAATCAGAAGTGTGCGTGTGGGGTAGATCATTACCCCGTGAAGGCTCTAGACGTATGCATGCTAATTATCGAAAAAGGGTTATATTAAAGTTCATGGTATTTTTATGAAAAAGTTCGTTATATGATTATTTCACATGGAATCTTGGTTACACAAAAAAGGCAAATGATGTGAATATTAATTTGGAGTGATATTACGGTAATTATGTGACATATTAACCTATCAAGAATGATAAAAACATTTAAAAGAAAAGATTTTTAATATTAACTCCACTTGTCGATATATTTTTAGAAATTGGTTTGAGATGAAAAGAAAGAGAGCGAAAAGAGACTTACTATTTTAGAGCGTTAACAAGTGAGGAAAAGAGAGAGGGAAAGCCTTCGGGGATCGTGGTATCGTCGGGAAAACTCCGGTCGTCGAGTTTTGATTGCTACTCCTCTTAGTTTGCTTAACTCCACTTTGCAATTAGAGAATTTTGAGAATTTTTTGATAGGGATTTTCATAATGGGGAGAGCTAGGGAATATGGTGGTATTTATAGGTGAGATTGAGTGTATGGAAATTAAAAAAAATTAAAATGTTGTTAATGGTGGAATTGAATGGTCTCTGTTAAATTGCAGAGTAATCAAACAATACAGGAAAGTACGGGGAGTCAAAGGGACGCGTGAGCGAAGCACGGAGGCGATTGGCTAAGATCGGACCGCCGGTAGCGGCCAAATGGGCAAAACGGGCGGTCAGATTTATGCCACATGTCTCGAATTTCGTGCTATGTGCTTTAATCTGTGTTAACTCCTTATTTATCCTGTTTGATTTTTTAAAACTTTTCGATTCTCCGTGTATTGCACGTGCAACTCTTGGGCTTCCGAAAAATTAAAAAGAAAAATATTAAAAATAATTGGGATTGATGGGATTCGAACACACTGGATATGTCACAGCAGTGTAGAGGTTTTACCAGTGAGCTATAAGTTGCTTCTTGTTTTTATTGAATAAAAATAACTTATAACTCCTAATCAGACTGAAATATCCTTTCTATACATTTGAATAAATTATACTTGCACAGGGATTTCAGAGTAGTTACAGGAAGTGGCAGCCACATTCAAACCAGATAGTGCTCGAGATGCGGTAGCCTCATCTTTGCTCTTGCTACAGAGGTTATCACTGGGGCGAGCTTCTGTTAGTTATATGTATGCCCTAGAGGCCATTACTGTACATTGGATGTATATTGTAGTGGATGCTGGGACATATATAGGGAGGACTTTCTTGCTCGACATGATAGTATGCTATCTGGTTTACCTTTACCTTAACGTGTACACTGATTGTCTCTCTGTTACATGTTGGTAAAGCCCTTAGGATGTGTACTTGACTACCTGGACTGTGATGCGGATCATACTAGTGGGGACATGGTAGTCCATAAGTACATCCTTCAAAGTCCCTAGTCGTGGGTGTATCGAGATGGGGCATCGATATACCAGAGTAGACTAGCGTGTACCTTCTCGACCCATACAGATGGGCGATGGATGATCCCATATCCATTGGTGTTTGACATCAGAGATGATATACGGGTGCTCAGTAGAGACTGGGTACACTGGACGGACTCGCCGAGAACTCCCAGATGGTATTATACCTCACGTCAGATGGCAGTTCTCTGGTGACACTGGTACAGAGTAGTCTGTTGACCCGAGATCGTCATAGAGTCTTGTGTGGTTCCCACTGTGCTTTGATTTCCATCTTACCACGTCCAAGAGGGCGTGCAAAACGGTGGTTTTTGGGTACAGTCCCGAGTCACATGGAGGCAATGAGCGATAGGAGGGGATTCGTCTCTCCCGGTATAGGGAGTTGATGTTGCGCTGTGTTCGATTGGCTATAACAGGAAATCCCTGGCCAGGGTTGCTGAGATTTACTGGTAAGTGTTACCAGTAGTTTCTCGAACAGTTATAGACCTCATATCGACACGACTTATCGAGCTATTGGGGTCTGACGTTTACCACCCCTAGGCGAGATATGCGACATATCAGACGATCAGACCGGACTGTACGGTAGTGTTACTGGTCGGATTCACTGGAGTGTGAGCGGGCTTGCTCGTCGATCTTCAGATCGCTCAATACCCGGGTGGCCGTTACGTTTAGCAGACCGCTTGCGGCTTGTGGGTGTTTGATATGATCATCGCCTGCTGCCGGCGTATTGACGAGTCTTTAGAGTCCTACACAGAGGTTTCCTGGCTCAAGCGAAACGAAATAGGAGTGCATATGAGATATGTGCGGGACCGAGAATAATGCGTGTATGTGATACCGTATTCCATTCTCGCGATGAATGTATCGATTAGGTTATATGCGATATACCCTAGTTATCGAATCAAAGGTTGATTCGATAAGCCGATACATAGGATACTGGTCGGTTATATGCGATATGACCGGATCGTTAAATCAAGTGTTGATTTAATGATTTAATGTATAATTATATATTTGATATATTACTTTGCATTAACTAGTATTGGTTCACTTTAAATGGATTTTCTCACTCGGATGTGCGCATTGCATATGCGATATGATTTTTGTGCACTTGATTGTATCATGTTTGATGATACATATCTTTTTTGTTAAGTGTAATGAATTAAACCTAGGTTAAGTAAATGATTAGGGTTTTCTTTTATTCATTCATTTATCTTTTCATTTACATTTAAAAGATAAATGAGAAAAGGAAAAGAAGTGAAAAATGGTGGCTAGTTTTGTTTTCAACATGAAGCTTCATGAAGCTTTCATTAAGTCACCATTTTTGTCTCATCTCCTTAACCCTAACCATTCTTTAACCTTGGTCAATTCTCTACACTTAACTTGGGTTATGTTATGATAAGAATGGATTATTCTTTTCTTTTTTAATTAACTTATCATATCATTTCTTCTTCTTCTTCCTTGAACTCAAGGAGAAAACCTTGAGGTCATCAATGGTGATTGATGATAAAGAGTGAGAAATCCAATTCTAAATTGAACCCACTTCCTATTTCTTCATCCTCTACCTCTTGCCAAGTAGTAGAGTGTGTTTCCTTCACAAGTTATCATGGCTTGGTGAAGGTGGAGCTTGATCTAGCGATGCCTCGACGTAGATCATCTTCGGCACGAAGCCGACGACCTTGCCCGCTCGTTCTCCGATGAAGCCGACGCTAGAGCCCGGATTTGATTTGGACAGCGGAGAGGACCTCATCTCGGAGCCGTGGAGGTGGAGGACCGGATCTACAAAGGTTGTATTTCCGTTTCCCATTAGTTAATTGTTAACTAGTTTACTTTTCGCCTAGACATCTAGCTAATGATCCGTAGTCTAGGGTTTCTCGGCACCATATTTTTTGAAACGGGCATGGTTGATGCCTTGTGAGACCCCTTGAGGGTGCCTAGGAACCCTACAGCTTCAACCATATAGACTGTGTGAACCGTACATCCGGCCAAGCCTTTCCTAATGGCAACAGCATTTGCCGAGCCTTTGGCTTGTTTCTTCGAACTGCTTTTCATAAGAAAGGATCTGCAGCTGAAGACAGATAATCTGGCTAGAATTTCGGGTGAAATCGGTACCCTCTGTTCAGACTCCCTTCTTGGCTTTCGGTCGGCTAGGAGCGCTTGATAGACATTCGAGGAGATAGTGTCATGCTTTTTATGTTGGGGCTTAGACACATCTTTCCGCAGCACCGTTCGATCTGTTGTCTTCTTGATCTTGGCGGTCATGGCATTTTTCTGAACCCACTTCAAGTGTTTAAAGGAATTGTTGACTTTCGTGGCCAACTCAGCTGTTGTCACGGGGTAACCTTGTACTTGGAACTTCACGAAGTTCAGCTTAGCTCTAGCCCTTTTGTTGGCTCTGTATCTGAGCTGTTTCTGTCTTAACTTCTCGATTTTGAAGGCTTAACGGGCATCCGCTTTCCTGCAAGCCACCACAGATCGGTTGAGGGGAAGTTTGGAGAAGACACCCGATCATACAACTATCGAGGGCACCGTCTGAACTTGCCTGAGACACCTTGTCATGACCTTGGTATTGATAGCTCTTTCCCCAGACGGAGCAATGGAAAGCCATCGGAAGACAAACTTGCACATGGGCTCGGGCACTTTTGCGATTACGACATTAGGCCTCCTCTTTTTGAAGACCGGCCTATCCGTCACTGGAGCTTGAGGAGCAGAAAGGTTGTTAGCCGACACGAATGAAATGGAGCCGAACTGTAGCATCGATTCCACCCATTGTCGCCGAAGACTTGCCGGGAGAACCGTTCGGGCATCCATCTTCATTGTGTATGAGACGGGAGTTGCGTTGAAAGCTGAGTTCATCTTTAGAATCATAGCTGAGAGTTGATTGCTTGAAAATTGATTGCTGATTGTTGTATCAAAGAGCGTTATTTCAGTATAAATATCGATATGTATATTGATTGAGTTCGCATAATTGTTTAACCCGAAATATTGGAGAAGAGATAGGTTTTACCGGACGTGTCAGGATAGAGTATTTTTCGTCACCCTATTGAGATAAGAATGCACGCACTTGTCAGACGTGTACAGATTCCCCCGGCTTAGGGTAGGCTGGAGTTTATTGATTGTGGGGTCCAAATCTCCAGCGGCCGCAGACAAAACTGCCGTTAATTACCCCTCGCTTGTGGAGCGAGAGAACCTCCGATTAACGGGTCAAACAGATCATGCGAACTCAATGTACAGTATGTGATTCGTGTGTTGTGTTTTGAAAATAATAGAAAAAGGCATGTTCATTTCATTTTTTGTTTATTATGTAAATATTTATAAGAAAGATTTTAAAAATAAAATTTTGGTAAATATTTTTTCCTTTCCTTTCCTTTCCTTTCTTTTTTTAAAAGTGTGTAAGTGAAGCACAAACGCGCAGCTATAATAGCATGCACAGCTACAGTGCGCGCTACAGTAGCGCACGATGCACGAGAAGAGAGCCAAAAGATTCCGTATGGGCTAAAAGGTCCTCTCTTTTTTTGGCGAAGCCTGTATTTTGGAGATTGAGCTTAAGGGGTGTTCTTCTCCTTTTGGCTTAATGAGGCTCTCTTGATTCTTCAAAACTTTGATTTGGGATTTTGGATGATGAAAAGGGCATCTTTTCTTTTTTCCAAGCCTTGGAACTTCTCACAATGGATCTTTTGGTAACGGGTTCTCTTTCTTTTTCCTCTCTCAAATTGGATCTTGAGGAGAAGAAAAAGATGGGTAAAAAAATCTCCCCTTTTCGGGATTTGAGGAAGAGATTCATTCTCTTTTCAATGGGTTTATGGTTAAAATATAATTTATTTTGGAAAATTGATTTGGTAAAAAAAGAGAGGAAAAATGAAGGACTTGAAAATAGAGAAGATGGAGGCACAAACCATAATTTTTATTTAGGGGATTAATTCTTCTTGATCTCTTCATGATATTTGCCTTATATAGGTTACACATTTTATACACAGCCTCTTGGGCTTTACAAAATGACATTTTGCCCATCCCATGCCCATATACTCATTACATTTTGCACATGAGCCATGAGTTTTTATATATTTTGATTTTTTGCCTATTTAATTTACAATTTAATATTTATTTGCATATAAAACCTATTTATTATAAATTTCTTCTTCTGTCTTCTTCGCTGGCCAGATTTGCTTGGGTTTGAGGCGGTTTGGGCATGTGCCCAGTTATTTGGGGCCGGATCCGGATCCGGATCCGGGTCCACTTGGGCGTTAATTTTGACCCGTTGACTTTGACTTTGGCCTGTTGGCTTTAGCTTTTTAAATTTTAATTTTGATTTTTTATTTTGGCAATAGGGTGTAATTTTTTACCCCATTTATGCATAATTTTAAGCTCTTTGTGCTTTTGGGATGTAAGGGTAAATAAGGGGGAATGTTCTTGCATCGTTCATTAACTATATAAACAATTGTTTAAAATAAAATAATAATAAGTAATTACACAATAACTTAGTGATGTTGTAGTTGAGAAATTATTCCCGGTTACACCCGAGCATGGGTGAGAACGAGGAGAATTTCGGACACCCTTAAGCAGCGTGTACAACCTACATTTCTATTTCTTCTCTCTTCTCCGGACGTATACGGTCTAGGGAATAATTTTCCATTGTAGACACCAAATAAGTTTACCTTTCTTTAATTTGGAGTGGATCGCTTTAAGAAAAACTGGGAAATTTCGTTGGGCAATGTCCCCTGCAAAACTGACGAAACAGGCTAATTTTAATTAAAGTGGATAGGCCCATCATTTTTTTTCTTGGAGCTGACGAATAACTTTAACAAAATTGAAAACCGCTTCTGCCTCTCGAGTAGGCCTGAGCACAGGTCGGGTCGTTTTTTTAAAACAAACGATCCGACCCGACCTGACCAACACCCACAAACAGACGCCCGACCTGACCCAGTCCAACCCGACATAAACCGACCCGAATGGGTCGGGTCAGGTCGGTCCGGTTTGGGCCTGACCGGTTTGGGCCTTAAAATAATTAAAAAACGTTACTACTTAGATCAGTATGGGCCAGACCCATTTGGGCCTCAAATAAATAAAACAAGCAGCACTGCAGCATCTAAAAAACCCAGGCCCATTTGAGCCTTAATAATAAATTAAGCAGCAGACCAGAAAACCCAGAACAGAAAAAAGTTTACAACAGCTTAGACTTATCCATATTACATCCAACAAATTATATCCAACAATTTGGAAAACTAACATACATTTCATATCTTGTAAATCTTGAAGTGATGCATAGAATCTATACTCATAGTCTTGCTTGCCATGACATTTCACATTTTAGAATTATACACTCTAGCTCGCCATGACTATGCAGCTCCGCATTATCAATACCAAATATCTGAAAAGGGAAAATAATTAAATATTTGATAAGACATGAATAGTGTCGATAAAAATACCTAAAATTCAAATACTCATCTTAAATGGAGTGATCTCGACAATTAAAGCAATAACATTGGCACTACCCCACCCATCAAGTGGCCAAGTGTCCCAACTCCCAAGTTGTACCGTTGATTAAGAAATACCGGCATTAATAATATGAAATAAGCAAAACTCAAAACTGAATAGTCAAGAATATATTAAGAACCAACATGCTCAGATTATCAATATTTTTTAGTTGATAAACTGTTACCAACCGACTATCAATCATACACTGAATTCCTAATACCATATATATTGGGGCATCTAAAATAAATACCAAAATGTAATTAAGTGAACCGACCCAACCCCCAATGAATGAGTAAATGAGAACGATGTTGCTAAAAAGCAACTCAAGCAAGCTACCGACACATTTGGTATCTATTTGCTTACCAACTACAATATAGAGGTAAAAAGGATTTCTTGTATGAAGAATAGGGGCAACTAAAATTTATATAAATCAATGAAACCGAGGCCTAAAGCCCTAAATAATCGTTGCATGTTATAGGGCTCATATAAAGTTCATTGCCCAATTCTAAAAAAATAGAACATAGCAGCAGCAGTAAAATTCATTGCCCAATTCTGAAAAAATAGAACAAAGCAGCAGCAGCATCAATGCCTGCAAAATGCAAATAACCAAATAGATTCCAAAATAGAAAGCAGCAACAGCAAATAGCCAAATAGAACAAAGCAGCAAGCAACAGCAGCACATACACCCGTTTTTTAATCAATTTTGCCCAGAACAGTAGCAACAGAGCAGCAGCAACATAAACCAACATAGACATCAGAATAGCAGCAAACAAAAACAGCAATAACAGAGAGAGAAATACCAAGTTACTAACAAAAATAGGAATTAAACAAGCATTAGAAAAATAAAAATAACAAGCACTTCATCTTAATGGAACCTATCCAAATATTTCAAGCGACAATAAAAATACCCAATTAAGATTCTCAACCAAATTTTAAAAAAGCCATCTAAAAAACTAACTAATTCAAGGAATTAAACACATAAAAATGGGATTGCAAAATCCCGCAATCCCATTTTTATGTGTTTAATTCCTTGAATTGAATTGGTTGGATTTTTAGATGGATTGAAAATTAATTTTAATTTCCCCATTGCTGTAAAAACAAAAACCAATTTTTGTGTTTCAAATTTGCTCAGTCCTAAAATACCCAATTTCCTCATTGCTATAAATTCCCTTATCCTAAAATACCGAATCAAGATTTCCATTTTTCAACCAAATTAAACAAAAACCGTCTAAAAAAATAACCAATTCAGGAAATTTAGAATTAGACAGAAAATCATATGCAAATCCCATTTTTATGGTTCAAGACAAGGGGCAATAAAATTAACTGAAAGAAATTTTTTTGGAGTACGTAACGATAATTGCATGAATATACCTGAGGCTGAGGGTCGGCTGCTGCTGTAAGAGATGGAGGAGCTGCTGCTGCTGTAGGAGGTGGAGACATGCTTGCTTGCTCGGACATGCTGCTATGGGAGTTGTAGAGCTGTAAGAGGTGAAGACTTCAAGATTTCGAGCAAGCAAGGGTCTCGATGAAAAGCAAGAGGGACTCAGGAGTCTCGAGGGAGACCGAGAGGGTCTCGGGGGAGATTTAGAGATCTAGAGGTATAGGGTCAGCTTGAGTGAGAACGAGCGAGTGAGAGATCTCAAGACCTAGAGGGTAGAGATCTAGAAATTTAGGGTTCGAGCGAGGAGAGAGAGGGAGAGCCAGAGAGAGGGAGGCGGTGTAAGAGAGAGAAATTTAGGGTTAAAATGAGGGAAAGGGTTAAAAAAGAATATATAAGGGTAGTGAATCTGTCGGGTCGGATTTAGTCGGGTTTGCAAATTTCAAACCCGACCTCGACACGATAACTCAACACTTTGAGCCGGCTTAAGGCCTTGGTGAGCCGGCTCAAAACAATAGAGAAAAATACAATTGTTGCAGGCACGAGTTGAGCCGGCTGAAGTTTTCGTTGAGCCGTCTCAAGATGGTGTTGAGCCAGCTCAAGCAATGTTTAGCTGTCTCATACACACAGAGGAAACATGGTGAATTCTCTATACCCATGAGCCGGCTCAATCACCGATATCTGCTGATATCAGATCAGATATGCACAAAACACCATGAATGGACATGGGATCAAGGAAATACATTTAAACACTTATTTTATTAGGATTTTAAGATACAGAGCGTTACAGTAACGACCGCAAAATCCATGTGCTTTTTCTTTATAAAAAAATCATTTCTTTTGAAATTCGGTGCATATTCATTTATATTTGAATGTATGCATAACCATTGCTTATATCTTATTGGTTGAGACGCTGCATCGCCATTCCAAAAGTCATAGCTTTGAACCCTGAATAAATTATTTTAATTTTATTTTAAAATTTAAATATGTTGTTATATATCATTGTTTTGATTAGTTAATGTATATGGTTGAGTAATTTTTTATATGTTCTTTCTTCAACTAATAGAATTAATTTTTTGTTGAATTGTTGTTATATGTATATTAAGTAAGTTAAAAAAATATCTATATTAAATCTGACAGTAAACATAATTATATGAATTGTAGTTGTAGTAATATATAAATTATCATATTCTGATATAGTTTATATTTTTTTTAGATGTAGGTGGGTTATTAAAGCAAAATCATTATAAATATTTGCAAATCAGTTATTATTACAATTTTTATCAGCATCACATGAGTGTTAGTTTATTTATTATTTATAATTTGTATAATCATATAATACTTTATAGCTATTTTTTTTTGTTTCGATTATGGGGAGATATTATGGGATTTTCAAATATTGACCAATCATTTTGTTTTCAAAAAAAATCTCCTCCATCTTCTTATAAACCCTCGCTTATTTCTTTTCTTTTTTCTCCTTCCTCTAAAACCTTGCTTCCCTAATTTCATCACCGTCATTGCTGCTCCTAATTTCGTCAAGGACGCGTCGGATCATGAAGCTCCATTCCGTCTTCTAACTTGTAGTCTCGGTTTTTTAAACCGAGACGATTTTCTCCTCTTTTCAATCATACTAATACGAGTGGATATGGTAAGTCCTCTCTTACTTCTCATCCTTTTCGGTTGCACAAACCTTTGCCATAGAATATCATTAGCCATAGAAAATAACATAAATCATATACTGTGAATTTTTAATTGTAGCATATTGATAACTTATACCGATATAATTACTGATCATTTATTTATACTTTAAAATATATGTTCTAGAATATCTAGAACAACATTTTAAACTCTGTATTTATGCTAACTTACTGATAAGGTATTATAATGTTCATTGTATATTAGTAACTAGCCATTATTGCAGTCCTTTGTTTAATACTACCATAATGAAAATTGTAGCATGAATAATCTCTACTCATATTAATATTATTATAAAAAGTTCGTTTTTATTGCGGTGTTGCTTCCTCTGTAATTTACATTTATAATCTATGGGTGTTAGATTTGTTACTATCAGTTATATGAATTTACTCTTTTCACCTATAATCTTGGTAGCTACAATCCGCGTGTCTATATCATTAAACACGTATTTTAAACTTTGCCTATTAACAAATCTATAAATCTTTACACAAATGTTAATACAATAAATGTGTATATAATTATGATTCAATCATACTATAATTAAATAGACTATATAACACGTATTTTAACATGTTCCTAATATCACATGTATAATAGGCTTATATACTTTAATGCTGTGAAATTGACTTTATGGGGCGTTCTAACTTTTGTCAAATTGCTTTAATGACTGCACTATTACTCTACTAGCTCTTATGTTTATGTCTAATGAACTATTTATTATGTCGTTAAATTATGATGTTACTATACACCCTTTTTGGTCACTGCTTTTAAAATCTGAAAACTGTTTTTGATCGGATATTTTTGGAGATCCATAACTCCGTCTTCTTATGTCTGTTTTGAGAAAATTCAAGAGTTTTAGACATCTAAATCGAAATATATAGATTTTTTTAGTTTTAATATTTTCCTGAAAACCAACATAACTTATAGAATTCTGCCTTTTAAAATTATGTAACGTATCTGGACAGATCTGTCCTGATTCGCGAACTATCTTTAAACATGACATAACTTGAGTTCCCGATGTCGGTTTGCGAAAAAGCTTAAATGTATTGATGCCTAATTGACAGACCTATAACTTTCCTATATATTTGCCGACTCATAAACATATAGAACGACCCGATATATGCCCTGCAACATACCCCATAGTTACTGTCCTGAAATTAAAATTTCTATTTTAAACTCTGATATTAATTTGACCATAACTGGAGCTTTAGGAGTCCAAATCGCGCGGGATCTAGTTGTTTGGATAAATAGACCAAAAGACCTACATATTTCTAAAATTTTCAAGACCTGAAAACTGACGGAAAAGAATGCAAACTGTGTTTTAAAAACATGTGTCGGGTTAGACAGATTTAGATCCGTTCTATGTAACGATACGAAAACACGTACATCTCCCAAACCAGTGTTCGTAATTAGGTGAGACTTAAACCCCCGTTTGCATAAAACCTAAAATTATGTTTCTTGTTTATTTTCTAATTTCAATTGACTTAAATAGTTAGTAATTCACAACACTTTTTTACGGTATTGTTTCCTGGCCATTACATATAATTTAACATACATGGGGGATATTGGGGCAGTTTGAGTTGTGAGTTAGATTATACGAAATCTCAGGAGTCCCATTACTAACTCATGAACGGACCCGTATTTTTTTATCCCTGGATGATAGCCTTGGGTCTGTGATTACTCCTGCGAAATTGGCGTTAGATTATAAGAAATCTCTGGAGTCCCATTACTAACTCATGAATGGGCCCGTATTTCCTTACCCCTGGATGATAGCTTTAGGTCTGTGAATACTCCTGCGGAACTGGCGTTAGATTATACTATATTGACCTGAACCTGACATGAACAACTTAAATACTTGAAACTCTTGAATCTCGTGATATCATGAATCTAATGAATATCTTGAATCTCATGAACATGACATGTATAATAGACACAATATATATATATATATATCATGGGGATGGGGTGTAAGTGTATAGTGTTCCTTGCCGTGACTACTAAGGTTTTGCAGAATCAAAAACTTTAAAATTTCTTGAGCACCACACACTAAAACCCTAGAATACAAGTCCAAATACTGAACTAAACTACAAGAGTTTAACTACTAGGTTGAGTATTACAACCTTTGAAATCGGCCCTTCGGGTCTTTTGTAGTTCCCTTCTTAAACTCCTAGGGTTGTAAGATCGAGCTTTCGAGTTGATCTCCCTGCATCAAAGACGATCCTCTCGAGTATGTCGGTTTAAGCGATAGTTTCCAAGAAGCAACTAAAAATCAAGTCTTACTAGAAAATAATGCTTAGGGGTGTAGTTACAAATCAAGATGCTCTCTTTTTAGTTCCTCAAAACTCAAAAGAAGTGAGAAAGAAGATAAAGAAGAGATGGCAACTCAAGAAAAAATCATAATGATAAAAAAAACCTCTCTCATTCTCACCTTTATCTTTTCATATAACTTTTAAAATAAAATAGTTTATGAAGTGAGTAGGGTATGTGACTCACTAGTGTGAGTCATATGCCCACACTCTTCATGTAAATACAAGAAGAGATGAAAGTAGAGAATGGTCACCTCACCATAGTACATATATACATACATATAAATGTATGTATATAATCAAGTGTACCAAAACCCGTATTTATAATAAATACGTATACCGTATTTACCAAAATACGAATACTGTATTTGTACCGAAAATACAAATACGCGTATTCATATTTAGAAAGAAATACATGTATTTGTATCAAGACACAAATAGCCGTATTCATACAAATACACGTATTCGTATAAATATTGTATTCGTATTAAAATACAAATACCCAAAAGAGAGCAATATAATAATAGTATTGACTCTGGCTATCTTTCAAATCTGCTAGTATTACTAAATGGTCTGATTAAAGCACGTATATAAAATACACGTGTTCAATCGAACACTCGAGCGTATCGAAATATGCAAACTACACCGTTTCGCCTGAACCGGGAAACCCTCTGTATGGGATTCTAAAGACTCGACAATACTCCGGCAGTGGGTTTAACCACAAGCACGTCAGTGGCACTAGCTGTACGTAACGGCTATCCAGGTATCTGTCGAAAGGAAAATTGATAAGAAAACTTGTCTGAATCCCTACTGTGCCTATATGTGACATTCTCTGTACAGGCTGGTCTATTCGTCTAAGAGTATCGCATATCGGGCCTACGGGGTAGTAAACTTTAGACCCCTATTAGCACGACAAATCGTGTCGGTGTGGAATCTAATACAACCAGAGAAATTACTTGTGTATCTACCAATAAATCCCACTTGCCCTGGTCAGGGACCTTTAGTACCGTCTGTTTCCCCCAATCAGAGCAAAACTCTGTTCAAATTTCAAATTTTGAAATGAAGAAACGCTTCATAGCAGCGCCAAGTGCGCTGCGCTCTAAGCAGTGCACCACATGCAAAGCACGTGTGAGCTAGCGCTGAGAGCGTTGCACTCAAGTAGCGCACCACGTGCAAAGCACGGATGCGCTAGCACTGGAACTAAATGTTCCCCAACGTTAGATCAAAGATCCAATAATAATGATAAATAATTAATTGACCAGAATAAAATTCTGTAAAGGAAAGATTCCTCAAAATCTTTCCAAACAAAAAAATTGTGCTCTGTAAATCAGAGTACCGTTGGATCAATGATCCAATGGTGATTAAAAATCACCAAAAACACAGAATAAATTTTGTTTAGAGAAGATTTCCCGATCTTGTTAAAAACAAGAAAATTGCTTTCTGTAAATCAGAAGCCCTTGGATCAAAGATCCAACGGTGGGGAAATCCCCAAATCAATTGGAGAAAAGATCTCCTTAACCAATTGAACAAATCAACTTGCCCTATATAAAGGCCCCAAGACTTCAAGTCTAATACAGAGGAACCCCCCATAAACTTTGAGAAATCTCAGAAAGAAGAGCCAAGCTCTCGGTAAAAGAAGAAGATTTTCTTCAAGATAAAAATAAACAGAGAGATGAAATCATCTCATATTAAAAAGAAGAATTCACTTCTTTCTTTAAGATCATAGATCCATAAGACCAAGCTCTTTCACAAAGAGATTAAAAGATCTCACCATAAAATAAGAAGAAGAACATAATTCTTCTCACAGATCACAGATCTATAAAATAAAAAGGGGGAGAATAATTCAATTCTCTTAGGATCACAGATCCATAAAGGCAAGCCTTTCGCCAAAATAAGAGATTGAAATATCTCCTATAAAAATAAGAACTTTTGTTCTTAGAATCTTAAAACAAAATCTCTTACAAACGAGAATTCATATCTCAGATTATAAAGTTGATCAGATAGCGCTTTGCGCTCATAAACTGGCGCTTTGCGCTCTTGGACTGGCGCTCAGCGCTAAGCGCACCACGTGCTCCTCATGTGTGCGCTACTCAGCAGAGGCGCAATGTGCTCATAAACTAGCGCCAAGCGCACCACGTGCTCCTCACGTGTGCACCACTTAGCAGAAGCGCAATGCGCTCAAAAACTAGCGCTCAGCGCTTTTTGACTAGCGCCAAGCGCGCCACGTGCTCCTCACGTGTGCGCTAAAAGAACATAAATTGTTCTAAAAATAAAGCTCCCGAGCTATGATGAATGCTCGACATTCAATAAAAGACAAAAACATTGTCAGAACTCAAATCAATACTCGATATTGTCAAATGTTTAACATTTTAACTTAGTGGGCTGAGCCCAAATTGGCCATAAACCCCTCATTCAGATTAATTGATCCCATATGCTCATAAATCTTTTAACAGATCTTAGTCCTAAATTGGACTACAGATCTCTCAACCAAAATTGGTTCAAGGGTACATCTCTTCACTCCTCTGATATTTGTCGTTGTAATCCTTCAACGTCTTCAGAGAGGTGACAGGTCCCGATAACCAACCATTCCATGGACTGTGGGGTTCTTAAACCCATGGACTATGATGTCCTTAACCTTGGACTGTAGGGTCTTTAAACCCATGGACTATGATGTTCTTAACCTTGGAATGTGGGGTCCTTAAACCCATGGACTATGATGTCCTTAACCTTGGACTATGGGGTCCTTAAGCCTATGGACTATGATGTCCTTAACCTTAGACCGCAATGTTTTTAAATTAATTATGGACCGCAAGGTCCCTAAACTAAACAATAGAGTCCAAATGCTCTTTTGTTGAATCTAAACGATCCCGTTAAGTTGATCTTAGTCTAAAATTAGACTAGCGTATGCTTAACAAACGTTTAAGTTGATCTTAGTCTAAAACTATACTAACGTATTCTTAAACCCAACTCTAAACCCAAATCTAAGAAAATACGGATTTGGACTAATCCACGCCCTACGGGCGACGACATAAATTAGTCTCCGTATACAATCCATGGGCAACCAAAAACAAAATGAACACCCACGACACGAAGTGACCATCTGGAGAAGGAGAAAGTGATTACCGCGATGCGGTAGCGTAATTAACTGCAGGGGCTTGCGCTTGCAGGGAAGAGCGTCCCCACAATCAAAAACCCCTCAACGAGGGGGAATCTGACGAAGTCTGCTATATCGTCGCATCCGTTTAAACCTTCGATACATTGTGTCATAAATCAACTTGGCATCTTCGAAGAGGTGGACAGATAGCACCAAATAGTATCTGCTCTCGAATTTCAGGCCTTGATGTCCCAACATCCTGGTCGCGTCCTTCGGCGGAGAACAGATTCTGGCACGCCCGGTGGGACCTCATTTCCTCTTTTCACTCCACACTTCGGGTGTCGTGTTCGTGAACGAATCGCGGTTTGATATGGTTGCTCTTGGGTTCGAGGTACTAAGATTTGGTGTCTTGCTCCGTGCAGAAAACAGAAGATCAATGGCTTCAAACTGCACTAACTGCAACTGCAACTCTCGCTCCATCCCGTCCGGAGGAGTGACTTACAGGCCCCAAGCGGCCTCCATTTTCGCTATGCCGGTGGAACAGGTGACTCAGGCCACTACTGGATTGTTCTTTGGGACCATGCTCCTGCCAACGAGCTTCAGCGCCTCTGTACCATCACAAGAAGCTCAGAAGAAGTCAGTATTTGATCGGCTTACCACTGCTGAGGCTCCTCTTAACAGGTCGCCCAAACCAAGCGCCTCAATTTTCAGCAGACTGGGCCAAAGCTCCAACGGGCCCATAAAGAAGCCCGCGATACCAGAAGGTGTTATCCCGAAGCGGATAGCCATTCATACTCTTGAAGTCACCAAGGCAGCTTCTCCGGCTAAGGGGTTGGTCTTCACAAGACTGGCCGTTCAGCTCCCACTCTGGGTGAAGTAACCAAGGCCGTTTCCCCTGCACGAAAATCGGCCTTTTCAAGATTGGCCATTCCCTCTCAGTGAGCATCTGTCTTCGACAGGCTGGCGCCAACAGCAGACTCCCATCAGAACAGGGGGCATGGAAAAGCTGATCCAACAGTGGAGGTGATCGCGGCCGCACGACATGGTCGACGTTGCCACTGGCGCCGAGTAAGAAAAGCTGGGGGCAATTCCCCTTCTGGACTGACTCCGCCTGCTCCAATGGTGAAAGTTGATGCTGCTGTTCCAACCGGGAACAGCTTTGAATTACTTAACAGGATGCGCAGGAATTCGTCAACTGCTGTGCTGAAAAGATCTCCTCCACCTATGGAGAGTGCCCCAAAGGTGAAGCTGGAGCAGCCCCCTCAATGGCTGTCCTCTAAAATCTATAAGGTCTGGCGTCAAGTCCAAGACTCGATGATTGATCCAGATTACTCCCGCCGACAGAAAAAGATAAAGGTTCGGCAAGAAGAGGACCACTCTGTCAAGCCACAGAAGGCGACAGCTACTTGGGTGCCCACTGCAACGGCCCCCTCAATTTCGACCGCCCACAAGAGGAGAAAGCTGGAGAAAATCCCAGTGTCTGCGACGAATCGCAAGAACACTGAATCTAAATGCCCTAATTCTGGGGGCATAGTGGTGCACACCATCTATATGGCATCCGGAAAAGAGGATAGCCATATCTCCACAGGTCATCGACCGCTTACGCGATCAGTGACTAGGGCTCAGGAGCAACAACAACAAAAGCTCCAAGAAATGCTAACAGCTATGGCCGCACTTACGGGACCAAAAACAAGCCCGGAGACTGTTGGGGTAAAAATTTACACCCCGGTTGACCAAGTCAAAATCAAAGTCAACCCCAAGCCAAGTAAGCCCAAGGCCCGGGTCTAGTGGGCCAATGCCCGGGTCGAGCCCGAACATGAAGCGGCCGGCCTTCCCCCATGCAAAAATAAAAGTTTTGTAATAAATAATTTTGTTGTATTTCTTTTATTTTATTTTATGAATAAATGTAAGAAAAATGGGTATAAAGCCAAATTTTGTAAAGCCCATGGCTTATGTGCAAAAAGAAATGGCACATGAGCCATGGGATAGGCAAAATGCTATTTTATGGAGCCCAAGGGGCTATATGTAAAGTGTATAGCCTATAAAGGCAAGGATAATGAAAATATCCCAACAACTATTTTCTCTCTCCAAAAAAAAAATCAAGATCTGTGATCTCCTTCCTCAAGGTTCAAAACTTTCTTCTTTCTTTTGAATTAAATCAAGAGTTTTACTCTTCCTTTTCCAAAACTAAATAGTTTTTCACCACAAAAACCACTAAGGGGAACTCAGATCTTCCATCAGATCTCAAAAAGAAAAGATTTTTAAAATCTCAGATCTCTTGATCTTCAAGATCCTGCCAACAGAGGAGAAAGAAAGAGGCCCGTCTCCGAAAACCCCCATTTTGGGGAAGACCCAGGGCTCCAAAGAAGAACCCCTTTCCCTTTTTCATATATACACACACACACACACACACACACACACACACACTCTACAACACTGTCCCTCTTAAAAAAAAATTTAGGCCGGGGCGCTGCCCCGCACCCCGCAAGGGGGCTGCTAGCCCGCTTGACCCCCAGCCTGCTATCCGGGTAGCGGGACCCCCGTAAAAACTCTGCATGGCTCCCGATATATCTAAGCCCCCTCCAAAACAAAACACACGTATACCGCACGTTGAGTTCGCATGACCAGTCTAACCCGTCAATCGGAGGTTCCCTCGCTCCAAAGGCGAGGGGTAATTAATGGCAGCTTAGTCCGCGGATGCCGGAGATTCGGATCCCCACAATCAATAAACCCCAGCCTACCCTAAGCAGGGGGAATCTGTAGTACGCCTGACAAGGGCGCGTATTCCCATCTCAATGGGGTGATGAAAAACACCCTACAGAGACATCCTCGGAGTAGTGCCGTGAGTAGGAAACTGATGCTGAATTCCTTCGGAGAATGCTTGAGAAGAAGGACAAAGAGGCTGCGGAACAAGCGGCCAATATAAAACAAATGGCCCTTCTGTTCCAAGATATGGTGGGAATGATGATCCAACCGGACCCTCCAGCCGAAGATCCTCCAATAATAATTGAAGATGACAGAGGAGAGACATCAAATCCTCTGCCGGCTCTGTCAACAGCCAAGGAGGAGACAATCTCCAAAGCTGCCCTGGATGATTACATCGCTCAGCAGATACGAGTTCACCAGGCGAATGAACCGGCTGGGAAAATTGTTAAGACTGGACGACCCTATCCGGGTTAGTATGACCAAATAAAGTACCCGCCGGGATACACGATCCCTAAATTCTACGTATATAAGGGGACGGGAAATCCGCATCAGCACGTCGCTCAATTCAGAGCCTTGTGCGGCAACATCGGAGGTGACGATAAGCTACTGCTTCGTCAATTCGTTGGCAGCTTGTCAGAGACAGCATTCAAGTGGTATTCCGAACTCCCAAATGACTCTGTTAAGACATTTGCAGAGATGGAGCCGCTATTCACCCAACATTTTGCGAGCGCTAGTGAACCTACCCCAATCACAGCATTGATCAATGCCAGGGTAAAGCCAGGAGAGACATGGGTGCAGTATGCGATACGGTGGAGGAATTTATGGTCAAAATGCGAGCAGCGCATTGAAGAAGCGCCTGCGGTAGGCATGTTTGTGGGTACTCTTGACCCTCATGCGACCATATCTCAATTCATGATGTTCTTCAAGCCAACTACTTTTCAGGTCTTGATCAACAAGCTAGCCCAAATGGATCAGATGGGTCATAGACCATCTCCATCGAAGCTGGAATCTCGGAATGAAAAAGGGAAAGTGAAAGCGACCTTCGTCGCCAATGCTCAACAGCAGCCCAGTGGTCCAAAACTAACTGATCGCCAAGACGAGAAACGGCGATTCTTTAATGAGAAAATGAAGTGCCCTTATTCGTTTCCCTGGGATAACACGAGGAGATTGTTTGAACTAGCGGTGCGCAACAGGCTCATTAATTTGCCGAATCCAAAAGGCCCATTGCAACCCGGTGAGGCTAATAATCCCAATTATTGCCCCTATCACCAAGCGATAGACCATCCAATTGAAAATTGCTTCCTCCTTAAAGGCTGGATTGAAGATCAAATACCAACAGGGCAAATTCGCCTTGTCCGAGAATTGGAAAGTAAGCCCGCCTCAACCGCACGCTCTTAAAAGGGGGGACACACCGAGGGCATCGTGCTCTTTTGTCGAAGAAGCTCCATGGGAGGTCGCTCTTTCAGCCAAAACGAAAAGAATGTTGAAGGATCTCCAAACATGCCCGGCGATCAAATAGAAAAGTTCGCTGGAACCCGAAGTCATTGAGGAAATGCTGAAGCCGTGCCCGACTCCAAAAATTGGTGGTGATAGTCAAAGCACCCAGCCGTCGAAGTCTTCGAAGAAAAAGAAGAAAACCAAAAAGCCTGTGAAGCCCGATGACAAGCGCACGGACCTGCAAAAGCATATTGACGCGGTGGAGGAATATAATCAGAAGGCGCGGACCCCAGTCACACTTCAAGAATTTCTCAGCCACGTCCTTGAGGACGAAGAGGATGATAATGGAGAAGACTTGTCGGATGAACCTGAGGATTATGTGGCAAGCTGCCATGTGATCTCTCACTCGTCGATACACGGTGAAGAAGCTCCTGACGCAGAGAAACCAGGAGTAGATCCTAAGCTGGAACTTCTAAGACCATCAAACGAAATGATTGACGCAATCCTGAACGAAGCTCTTCTGAAAAGCAAAGCTGATCGAGAGCACGAGATGGCCATATTTGAAAAGGCCAAACGCCGGCGACTGGATAAAAGGGTTGAAACACTCCCATCAGATCAGAGTACATCCACCGGAAACAAGAGCAGGCTTAAAACAAGGAAAAGGTTCGCCAAAACCATATCGATGGGAATGAAGCTGCCACCCTCCAAAGGAAACACTTCTGATGAGATACATCTTAATGAAGAAGATGTGCATCTTAACTACTGTTTATACCATCGAAGGATTGCGCACCCTACCGAAGAAAGCAACGCCTTTAAAGATTGATGGCAAGGGTATATCGCTCACAGGCAGCACTTCAAGAGGATGAAGCGTGAAGCTCGTCGACAGCGGAAAAATACGACAGACGAACGTGGAAGAGCTGCCGACAACTATCACATGGTTGATAGCAGGGGATCGCAAGTTCTCACCTTCGGGAGCGACTCTGACGAAGAAATAGCCTTCGGCCCTCTCTTCAAAGAATCCACCTCAGGAAAAGAGAAAGAACCGAAGAGGTATGAGAACATTCAGCTGCGTAATCGCACATTACCTGAAAAGAATCTCGGACCCGTAAACAAGGGGTCGAACAAAAAGGACAAAGGAAAAGAAAATGACCCTGAGGATATCACACTCGATGACCAAGCCGTCGAAGAGATGACAGCCAAGGATCCACCCTAGAAAAACAAAGTGGATTACAACGTATTGGCACACCTGAGGAAGATACCCTCACAGCTAATCATTCTCGACGCCCTTCTGCTATCTAAAGAGGTGAGAGATTCTTTGATCAAGGCATTACAAGAGCCCGAGCAGTTCCAAGCTTTCCTCACCGAAGAAAAGATGAAGGACGAGATGGAAGAAGTGCACACAGCCGATATCACCTTCGGCGATGAAGATCTCCCCCTCGGGACGTGCGAGCATAACCGTCCCCTTTATGTCTTTGGATACTGTCATGATATCAAGATAGGTAAAATTCTGGTTGACAATGGATCCTCCGTCAACCTCCTCAATGTAAGGGTGGTGAAGGAAATCTGCATGAGCGTTCAACACCTCGCTCGGGATAAGATCACTATCTCCGGGTTTGACTCCCAGTCATCAAGGATGCTCGGGTCTGTGATACTGACGTTACGCTTTGGGCTACTTGTCACGGACATTAAATTTCACGTCATTGATGCCAAGACATGCTACAATGCTTTGCTCGGCAGGCCTTGGTTACACGAGTATAACATCATCCCTTCTACACAATATCAGTGTATGAAGTATTTCAAGGATGGTCTCGAGTATACCGTGACAGGAGAGTTGAACCCATTCTCCGTTATCAAAATCCTCAAGTACGAAGATGCTAAGTACTTCCTGCCAGATTTCGAAGACACCAAAAGATGTCGCAAGCCGGAGAATAAGCAAAAAGCTATCACCATCATTCCGGTCTTCGGGAGTGATACCGAGGAAGAGGAAGAGATAGTTTATTCAGGGCGGCCCCAATGCACCAAGCCAGGACCGTCCACCCCTACGCTAGTCTTCGGCAGCGACTTGGAAGATGAGGTCAATGCCGTATTCTCTGCTCGGCCATCGATACAAGCCTTCGCTGACAAAGATCAAAGCTTGCAAATCGCTATGGTTCCGCAAGAGCATTACAAAGAGCTCGACGTGTTTGGTACCTATAGTGTGGAAGAACTGCAGACGTTCTACGTCCCTCCCAGGCGAAAAGATGAAAAGGCAATCCTCTTTTATCAATCCACGGAAACTAAAGTGGAGAAAGAAGTCAGGCGCGGTGCCGACTCGACACTTAACCGACTTCAGCCCATCCGTCTGCCCAGATACTACACAGAAGGATTGATGAGACTGTTGAAGCACCAAGACGTACCCCTTAAGCAGACTGCTCGACAAGCTCAGTTCTACAACAGGATCTGGAACGTCCCCGGAACTCAGCGAAAATTGCCCAACGGGAGAATAGAAGCGATCGGGCTTGGATATATCCGATCCAAGAAATGGGAGCAATTCCATGGATGCTATGTCATACATGACTTCGATGAAGAGGGAGATGCTCTGTAGGAAGATGCTAACCCTGAACTAAAATGAGGTCCCGCAATGAAAATGCCAAGTCCGTCGTTCGAAGAACAGATGGACAAGCTTATAAGGGAAGCGGGTCAAGGTCCGGGATGATCATAGCCGCGAAATAGCAATTTACGAGAAAGCCAGGGCGCAGCGCCTCCTTTAGCAGGCTACGAAAAATGAAAATTCTCTTCATCGCCAACCCATCATACAAAAGACTCGGCGCAGAAACAAAAATAAACCAAAGAACGGGAAAAACGTTCGACAGAGGGCGCAGCGCCTCCTTCAGCAGGCTGCGGAAAATGAAAATGCTCTTCATCGCCAACCCATCATACAAAAGACTCGGCGCAGAGGCAAAAATAAACCAAAGAACGGGAAAAACGTTCGACAGCAGCGTAGCGGCTCTAAGAAGCCCCGCGATCAAGAATCGAGCAGCCGGGATCCGTCTCTTATAAAGAAGATGGGTCGAGAATATTCTTTTCCCCAAGACAAGACACAAAAGATATTCGATCTCGTCATAAAACATCAGATGATGACACTTCCGGAGTCCAAGCACCCCAAGCAAGCAGGCGAGGTCTCTCACCCAGACTATTGCTCCTATCACCGGGCAATAGGACATCCCCTCGAAGACTGCTTTACATTCAAAGACTGGGTCGAAGACCAGTATCAGTAAGGCAGGTTCGCTCTATCCAGCAGTTGGAAGGTAACCCCACCACAGAAACATGAATCGAAAGCCACGTATACTGCGGGAGTAGAACCAGACCAACATCGGTCTTGGAAGCGATCTCGTACCTGTCACGTGATAACGCTGTCAGAAGAAGAACCCGAGAATATGGATGACCTCCCTTGGTGCTTCGAAAACGATGATGACGAGTTGATCTCAGAGTTTCCACCGGCGCCAAAAGAGCTGGAAGATGGGATACATACTACTGCAGATATCCTCAGGAAAATTGACTTGGGAACGACAAGTGACCCGCGGCCGACATTCGTCAGTGAGCTTTTGTCTGAAAAAAGGATAGCTATGCTAAAAGACGTGCTCATACAATATAAAGATCATTTTGCCTGGAACTATTCCGAGATGTCGGGACTAGATCCAGAAGTAGCCATGCACAGATTGGCGATTTCTCCAGACGTCAAGCCGGTCAAACAAGCACCGAGAAGAATGCGGCTCGAGCATGAGATAAGTATCCACGCCGAGGTCAAGAAGCTAATCGACTCCGGATTCATCCAAGAGGTTCAGTATCCTGACTGGATCGTCAACATCGTCCAGTGATGAAGAAAAATGGGACGGTGCGCATATGCGTAGACTTCCGGGATCTCAATAAAGCCTGCCCGAAGGACGATTTTCCTGTACCGGTTACCGAGCTGATGATAGATAACACGTCCACTCACGAAGTCTTCTCCTTCATAGACGGCTCATCTAGATACAATCAGATAAAGATGCATCCCGAGGATCAAAAGCAAACCGCTTTCCGGACCCCTTTAGGCATATTCTGCTATAAGTTGATGCCTTTCGGTCTAAAGAATGCCGGTGCCACCTATCAGAGGGCCATGACGAAGATTTTCGATGACCTCATACATGAAATCATCGAATGCCATATTGACGACCTTGTAGTGAAAAGCAAATCGCACGAAGAGAATTGGGAGCATCTAAAAATAGTATTCCAACGTCTTCGAAAATACAACCTGAAGATGAACCCTCTGAAATGCGCATTCGGAATTTCCTCAGGCAAGTTCCTGGGATTCATCATCCGACACTGAGGCATCGAGATAGACCCGTCGAAGATCAAGGCGATCATGGAAATGCCCCCGCCAAGAACTCTCAAGCAGCTACGGTCTCTCCAAGAAAAGCGCGCATATATTCGGCGATTCATAGCCAATCTTTCCGGCAAGTGCCGTCCTTACAGTCACCTAATGAAGAAGGGAACCTCGTTCGTTTGGGATCGCAAATGCCAAAGAGCGCTGGACGAAATCAAGCAATATCTACAGAATCCTCCGGTGCTAACCGCTCCGGTCAAGAGAAAGCCTCTCATCCTGTATACAACCGCCCTTGAGGGTTCTCTAGGCGCATTATGGGCACAAGAAAATGACCAAGGGAAGGAGAGAGCCCTCTACTACTTGAGCCGAGTCCTCCTGGGGGCAGAAAGTAATTACTCCCCCATCGAAAAACACTGCCTGGATTTGCTTCGCGATAACAAAGCTCAGACATTATGCGTTAGCACATGAAGTCCATCTCAGATCAAAGGTGGATCCTCTCAAATATTTGATGTCAAAGGCCATATTAACAGGACGACTCTCTAAATGGGCTCTGATCTTGATGGAGTTCTCGATAACTTACCGTCCTCTCAAGGCAGTGAAAGGGCAGGCCATCGCCGACTTCCTCGCTGAGCATCCGATACCCGCCGATTCTCCCTTGAACTGTGAATTGCCAGATGAGCACGCATTTGACACGATCGACAGGGAGAGAAGAAAGAATGATACCCAGTGGGAACTCTACTTCGATGGAGCACCTTCTATGAAGAAGCGCAAACAAGGCATCCCCATAATCAAATCTGGGGTGGGCCTCATCTTCGTAACTCCACAAGGAGGGATAATGCGCTTTGCCTTCTCCTTAACGGAGCCGAGGATGAACAATGAAGCCGAATATGAAGCTTTAATAGCAGGTCTTGAGATCGCTGTCGACATGGGAATTGAAAACCTCCTCATATATGGAGACTCCCAGCTGGTCGTTAGTCAATTAAATGACGACTATCAAACGTGCAAACCAGAGTTGGTGAAGTACGGCGAGAGAGTGCAGCAACTGCTGACTCAAATCCCTACCTATGCCCTAGAAAGCATACCGCGTGCGGAAAATAGCAAAGCGGATGCATTGGCCAAACTCGCCAAAGAACTGGCCGACGAGAACCTCGATGACGTGAGGATCGTTGTACAAAGTTGTCGGGTTCTTGCACCGGCAGAAATGTCTCCAGAGTCGTCTGAAGAAAAAGGAGCGACCGTGCAAGCGACCCTACAAGTAAAAGACCAGGAAAAGGCTATGGATTGGAGAGAAGTCTTTATAGACTACTTCAAATCCCGCCGAACACCTGAAGATGCATCCTCGAGACATTAGCTCATGAAACGAGCTCTTTCTTTTGCCTTTGTCAATGATACTCTGTATAAGAGATCGTTCGACTCCCTGTGGCTAAGATGCCTAGGACCGGAAGAAGCAGGGAGAGTCGTTCAAGAAACTCACGACGGACTCTGCGGTTCTCACCAAGCCGGGCCGAAAATGAAACTGAAGATCAAAATGATGGGCTACTATTGTCCCACGATGATCCAAGACTATCTAGAATACGCGAAGCAGTGCCACTCGTGCCAGATTCATGGGGACTTTATCCATCAACATCCAAATCCACTACATCCAACGGTGGCTAGCTGGCCGTTCGAAATGTGGGGAACTGACATAATCGGCCCATCGAACCAGCATCATCCAGAGGACATCGATTCATACTGGCAACAACCGATTACTTCTCCAAGCGGGCAAAAGCAGTACCACTAAGCGAAGTGAAGACGGAGAATATTCTCTATTTCTTCAAGACACACATCATTTATCGGTTCGGCACTCCGCGAAGGATTATCTCCGATAACGGGCCAGCCTACAGAAGCCACAAAATTAGCTGCTTTACACAACAGCATAATATAGACTGGAGATACTCTTCGGTCTATAATCCCCGAGCTAACGGTCTAGCTGAGGCTTTCAACAAGGCCTTGATGAAGATCGTGAAGAAGACGGTGTCTCGAAATAAGAGGGACTGGCACGAGAGACTGCATGAAGCTCTCTGGGCGTATCGAACTACGTTCAAAACGGCCACAAACACAACGCCCTATGCATTGGTATTCGGCACAGAAGCGGTACTCCCCTCAAGATAGAGTTACCCTCCTTACGAGTGGCAGTTCATTACGAGCTAACAGACGAAGAGAATGCTCACCTTCGGCTTGAGGAGCTTGACGCCCTTGATGAAACCCGGCTCATGGCACAACAAAACCTGGAGGCTTACAAAGCGAAAATGACGCGCTCATACGAGAGGTTGACTAGGCCGAGAACATTCCGCCAAGGCGAACTCGTGCTAGTGGTCAAAAGACGTATGATCCCCAATCGTGCCAAGCAGGGGAAATTCGAGTCGAACTATGAAGGCACGTATATCATAGACAAAGTTTTCTAGGGTGGAGCCTATCTATTCATGAACATGCATGACGAAAGACCTTTCAGGCCAATAAACGGTCGCTTCCTGAAAAAATACTACGCCTGACGAGTCACGACCTAGGTCAACGATAGATGACGACGCCTATGTCCGCTCGCTATCTTCCTAAGTCCAAACTCTATAAGTAGTAGCCGGCTAACGGACCGAAACGTTTTTAAACTAACAACGGACCGAAATGTCCTAAAACTAACAACGGGCCAAAACGTCCCTAAACTAACGATGGACCACTATGTTCTAAAACTGGCTACTGACCGAGACGTCGATAAACTATTACGGATCGCAGCATCCCAAGGCTGACACAAAAAAAATAAAAAAAATAAAAAGAAGAAGAAAAAAACGGTATGTCCATAAGAAAAATGGGCACGGATGAAAACCCGAAAGGGCTCCATAAATAAAAACAGCAGGACTACCGGCGAGTTTTGTGAAAACCCGAAAGGGCGTAATCTCGTTAAAAGACACTTGCAAGGCCCTCTCGACTTTGTGAGGAGAAAATACCTGCGTGAGATCCTTACGACTCACAAGGGAGCAACACACTTAGGAATCCCTACGATTCCTAAAGAGAAATTACACTTGCGAGATCCTCACGACTCGTAAGGAGAATTCCTCTTTGAGACCCTCACGGCTCATAGGATTCAAAAGCCTTAAGCTACAGGGATCTGAATCTGTTCTTAAGCCATCACAACCTCCAGTTTTGCCCTACAAGCGTCTCGACCCTTGTATACAATCCACGGGCGCGAAGAAACATTTCCCTAACAAAATCCCACCAGAGACTAGGATATGCTCGCACGGTGAACAACTCTTGTAAGTCCTCTTGACTTATAAGGAGAAAACACTCTTGTAAGATCCTTACGACTTATAAGAGACCATACACTTGGGAATCCTAACGATTCTTAAGGAGAAAACGCACTTACGAGATCCTCATGACTCGTAGGGAGAAATACCTTTATGAGACCTTTACGGCTCGTAAAGTCAAAAGCCTTAGTCGACAGGATCCTAACCCTATTCGCTAAGCCACCTTTGTTCGACATTGACAGAGGCAAATGATGATTCGCTCCTGGCAATATCCCAGTTGTAGCGATGTTGATGCCTAAATCGGTATCAAATCCCAAATTCGCAGCGGAAAGCCAGCAATCCACAAATGCATATGAAATAGCCGAAATGATGGGGCAACTTGCGATAAAATCAGCAAGTAAAATATATGCATATGAAATAGCCGAAATGGTTGGGCAATGTTCCCTCATGGGAACCGAATAAAGCAGCAAAGAAATACACAAGAGAAGCATCACGTGTCCACACGTGATCAGGCATCACGTGGGGACACGTGACTTTCTATGGGCAAAATTATAGGCGCTGAGATACACAACTTGAGATGGAGTCACGTGCCAACACGTGATGGCCCTTTAAACCCACTGAAAAGAATTAAGTGTATAAGAAAAAAACAAGAAAAAATCCCAATGGGGCATCATGTGCCTACACGTGACCAAGGGTCACGTGCTGACACGTGATAATTCATGAGTTCTTTAAAATAACAGAATTAAATTCTGGTTAAAAGCTTAATCCATGGGTCACGTGCCACCACGTGATGGGGTCCTAAAAACTCTCTGTGTTAATGGAAAGAAAATCCCAAATAGGGCATCACGTGCCCACACGTGATCGGGGGTCACGTGCCAACACGTGATGGGTTCCTAAGCTCTCTGAATTAATGGAATTAAATTCTAATTAAATGGTCAATCAGTGGGGTCACGTGCCAACACGTGACAGGCTCTTAAACCTGCTGAACTAATAGAATTAAATCCTAATTAAGGGAAATAAAAAACCCTAATATTCCCCTAGATCTTTCCATACAAAAAGATTGTGCTCTGTAAAGTGGAGCACCGTTAGATTTAATCCAACGGTGATTAAAAATCACCAATTTATAGAAAGATCCTATATAAGGAAAGATTTGCCTGAAATTTACTAAAAATAGCAGACAGAATATCTTTTGGATTAAAAATCCAATGGTAAATAAAATTCACTGAGTGATCTAAAAGATCATGTTGCTCAATTAAAATCTTTCAATGAAAGATTGACTAAACAAACTGATTCTTTTCTTTCTCCTATAAATAGGAGCCAAGAAGAGAAGAGAAAAAAAGGAGACATACAACAAGAAAGAGAATACAAAAAAAGAAGAGAATTTAATTCTCCAGAGAGAAAGAAGATTTCTTCAGAGAAAAGAAAGAAATCCTAGGTGAGAGATCATCCTATAAGCTCCCACAAAAGAAAAGAGAATTTAATTCTCAAATTAAGAGTTTAACTCTTCTGAATAAGAACTTAGTTCTTCCTTTGGTTGAAGATCTGCAGAAGCAGATCTCCCTATAAGTTGAGAATTTAATTCTCATCAGGAGATTTTGCCATCCAGATCTAAAAGCTAAGAGAAGACCTAAGATCAGAGAATTATATTCTCCCACAAGGCACATAGGAATTTAATTCCTCTAACAAAATTAGGGTTTAACCCTATAAAAGAATTTAATTCTTCCAAATACTTAGGAATTTAATTCCTCCAACAAAGATAGTGTTTAACTCTTAAAATAAGAACTTAGTTCTTCTTCATGGTTGAAGATCTGCAGAAGCAGATCTCCCCATAAGTTGAGAATTTAATTCTCATCGGGGAGATTCTGCCATGCAGATCCAAAACTTAGAGGGAGAATCGAGTTTAAAGAATTTAATTCTTCCAAAGACATAGGAATTTAATTCCTCTAAACAAAATTAGGGTTTAACCCTACCAAAGAATTTAATTCTCAAACAAGGGACTTAAACTCTCCATGCACGTAAACCTGATCACGTGGCAACACGTGACCCTCCTTTCAATAATAAAAAAAAGAACGAATGAGACATGGTCACATGCCCCCACGTGACCCTTAAATAGACTCCTCAAGATGAGAAAGAATAAGCCTGGAGATAATATCTCACGTACTCCCACGTGACCCTCAAAATAAAGGGAAAACAAAGCCAAAAACAGTACTGATTTAGGGCGCCACACGTGACCCCTGACTAACACCTTTTTAAAAGGGCTAATGAGGGAAAACAAAGGAATTAATACCCAATACATTGGCACTATCACGTGTCCACACGTGATAATTACAAAGACTAAGTGTTTAACACTTACTTGCGTATTCTGAGGATAGAATAAAGGAAGTCTGGCCACATCTTCAGATGCCTCACGTGACTCCATGTGACCACTTCAATTTTAGTGTTTAACACTACTTTAAGTGCTTTGTACCTAGTGTTTAACACTATTTTAAGCGCATCACGTGGGAACACGTGATTGCCAAATATCCTCTAGTGTTTAACACTATTTTAAAACCAATCTTAGCCCAAATTGGCTAAATCTTTCAGAGGCAAGTCTCCCCTTCAACCAAACCTCAAAATTGATCAGTTCATATGATATGCAAAGTAAAGTCCAGAGCTATAATGAATGGTTAGTGCTCAGCCAAAGACAAAACGCGGTCAGAACCCAGACTCATGTTTAGCATTGCTAAATAATGAGGGGCTGAACCCAGACAAATGTTCAACAGTCCGAACAAAGGTCCAACATTTCAAACCTAATTGGACTTAGCCAAAGTTGGCCATAAGTCCTCAATTCAGATTTAACCGAGCCCATGTTCTCATAATCTAATTAATTGATCTTAGTCCCAAATTGGACTACAGATTTCCCAATCAACTTTGGTTTAAGGGTACATCTCTTCACTCCTTTGATATTTATCGTTGTAATCCTTCAACGTCTTCAGAGAGGTGACGGGTCCCGACAACCAATCATTCCATGGACTGTGGGGTCCTTAAACCCATGGACTATGATATCCTTAACCTCGGACTGTGGGGTCCTTAAACTCATGGACTATGACGTCCTTAACCTCGGACTGTGGGGTCCTTAAACCCATGGACTATGATGTCCTTAACCTCGGACTGTGGGGTCCTTAAGCGCATGGACCGTAATGTCCTTAAACTAATGTTGGACCGTAATGTCCTTAAACTAACACTGGACCACCATGTCCTTAAACTGGTAATCGACCGCAATGTCCCTAAACTAAACAATAGAGCCCAAATGCTCTTTTGTTGGATCTAAGTGATCCCGTTAAGTTAATCTTAGTCTAAATTATACTAACGTATCCTTAACAAACGTTTAAGTTGATCTTAGTTTCAAATGAGACTAACGTATCCTTAAACCCAAACCCAAACCCAAATCTAAGAAGATACGGATTTGGACTAATCCACGCCCTACGGACGACAACATAAATTAGTCTCCGTATACAATTCACGGGCAACCAAAAACAAAACAAACACCCACGACACGAAGTGACCATCTGGAGAAGGAGAAAATGGTTACCGCGATGCAGTGGCGTAATTAACTGCAGGGGCTTGTGCCTGCAGGGAAGAGCGTCCCCACAATCAAAAATCCCTCAACGAGGGGGAATCTGACGAAGTCTGCTATATCGGCCGCATCTGTCTAAATCTTCGATACACGGTGTCATAAATCAATTTGGCATCTTCGGAGAGGTGGACGGATAGCACCAATTAGCATCTGCCCTCGAAATTCAGGCAAGACGAACCTACACGGTCTCGTCTCCGTTTTCGGTGTGGAACAGGCAACTCGCAATAAAAAGCAGCGAGTAAATAAAACAAATAGCCGAAATGATTGGGCACCGCGAAAAATATCCGAAATGATTGGGCAATCGCGACTTTCGCGATATAAAAGTTGAAATGGTAGAGCATCGTGGAAAGAAAAAATATATATAAAATGAAACTTTTTGCCCTACAGGTGAGATTACATTGATCCCTGTATACAATCCAGGGGCACAAACAAAGAGGGAACCATACCTTCCCACCAGGCTCCATTAGAAAAAGAAGCCAAATCTCGCCGGTTCACAGACAGCCTGGAGATCATCTCAACATTCGTCTCATTACAACAGACGCAACATCAGCAAATTGGGACTGTGGCAATTCCCAGTTCCATGACTCGGCGGTGCACAGACAACCGAGAGTCAACCCCCGACTCCGTGAAATGCGGATAAAGTCAACCCCTCCTGGTCTAGTGGAACACGGCTAATGTCAATCCTGATCCCGTGGGAAGCGTCCAGAGCAAATCCTGGTCTAGTGGAACACGACTAATGTCAATTCTGACCCCGTGGGAAGCATCCAGACCGGATTCTGGTCCTGTGGAACACGGCTAAGGTCAATCCTGACCCTGTGGGAAGCATCCAGAGCAAATCTTGGTCTTGTGGAATATGGCTAATGTCAATCCTGACCCTGTGGGAAGCATCCAGAGCAAATCCTGGTCCTGTGGAACACGGCTAATGTCAATCCTGGTCCTGTGGAACACGGCTAATGTCAATCCTGCGTCCAGAGCAAATCCTGGTCTAGTGGAACACGGCTAATGTCAATCCTGACCCCGTGGGAAGCGTCCAGAGCGGATCCTGGTCCTGTGGAACCCGGCTAATGTCAATCCTGACTCCGTGGGAAGCGTCCAGAGCAAATCCTGGTCTAGTGGAACATGGCTAATGTCAATCCTGACCCCGTGGGAAGCGTCCAGAGCGGATCCTGGTCTTGTGGAACACGACTAATGTCAATCCTGACCCCGTGGAAAGCATCCAGAGCAAATCCTGGTCTTGTAGAACACGGCTAATGTCAATCCTGACCCCATGGGAAGCGTCCAGAGCGGATCCAGGTCTTGTGGAACACGGCTAATGTCAATCCTGACCCCCTGGGAAGCGTCCAGAGTGGATGCTGGTCCAGTGGAACACGACTAAAGTCAATTCTAAGCCCGTGGGAAGCACCCAGAGCAAATCCTGGTCCTGTGGAACACGGATAATGTTAATCCTGACCCGTGGGAAGCGTCCAGAGCAAATCCTGGTCTAGTGGAACACGGCTAATGTCAATCCTGACCCCGTGGGAAGCGTCCAGAGCAAATCCTGGTCTAGTGGAACACGGCTAATGTCAATCCTGACCCCGTGAGAAGCGTCCAGAACGGATCTTGGTCCTGTGGAACACGGCTAATGTCAATCCTGACCCCGTGGGAAGCGTCCATAGCAAATCCTGGTCTAGAGGAATACGACTGATGTCAATCCTGACCCTGTGGAAAACTCCAGAGCAAATCCCGGTCCTGTAGAACACGGCTAATGTTAATCCTGACCCCGTGGGAAATGCCCAGAGAAACCCCTGACACCGTGAAATGCGGATAATGTTTACCCCATCAATCACTTATGAGTCCTCTCGACTCGTAAGGAAGAAAACTCTCTTGTGAGATCCTTACGACTCCCAAGAGAAAACACACTTAGGAATCCTTACGATTCCTAAGGAGAAAATTCACCTGCGAGATCCTTTCGACTCATAGGGAGAAAAGTCTTTATGAGACCCTCACGGCTTATAAAATTGAAAAGCCTTAGGCAGCAGATCTGAACCTGCTTCCTAAGCCATCGCTACCTCTCAAAGAGTTCAAGATGGAATGCTCTCTCTATCATCTACAGGTTACACTTACTAAAAGTAACATGCCGGCAACAAAGAAAAAGAGAAGAAAGCGACGATAAGGAGAACATTTGGTTCACATTCAGTTAAGCGTTCAAGACATACCCATTTATGCATGTGCGAAAAAGTTTGAGGCATAAAATAAACATATGGAAACGAAAAAGCTTGCTATTCATACTTCAGAAAATGCCTACATTGATGAAAACAGTAAACAAAAACGCCATTAAAGTGTTTACAAAGGCACGACATCAAATCCAGGACATGGATTGAGAAATTCAAAAGTAAGGCCATCCAAAAATTTTCGGGCCTCTTGGACCATCTTCGTGTGCATCCTTTCACGATCACAAGCGTCAGGATCCCCACTGATGTTCTCCACCCTTCGATAGACAGTGAGTATCGCCACCTGCTGAAAAACTTGATGCAGGATATCAATAAGGTTGTTTCGCCTTTTCTTTGAGATTAAGCCCATCAGGTACACCGAGTGCACCTTATCTTCGGTGTCATCCAATGCCTTAAGCGGCATGCCGGCGTAAAATAGAGGAAGTGCTCCCCAGATCGCTTCTACAATAAGCTTCAAGAGAGAGGAACGACGAGGAAGCAATCGACCATTGTATGCATCAAAGCGACCCATAATTTCAGCACACTGGGTGTTTGTGAATTCCTGATTTTGGGAGCGGCCTAGTGCGCGAATGTCTCCATAAGAATAATCTTGTCGAGATCATACATATGGGCGTCCATAACGTCTGAAAAAGAAAATCAGCAGGAGTTAGTGGACAGACTGATTAAGAGAATCCTTATTAAAAACAGACACATGGATTTGAACGACTCTTGATATCCCCATCGGGAAAACAAGTTCTGGTTATGACACCTTACAAATTTAAATTTATGTAAATAAAAGAGAAATCCTAAAGAATGATTCTCATTTAATGAGAGACTCCTCGGGTCTAGGAGTTAAACTCCTCGAGAGCAATGCTTTGCAGACAGAAATGACACCTGTCAAAATCAATTATGAGCGGAATAGAAAATTCCCCGAGAATTCCAAGAGCCTGGCTCTATAAAAATGATAGAATAACTCATCAGAAAAATTGAAATCAAATTTTAAATGAATTAAAATTCTGAGATCTTCAAGATCCATGAACGAACTCTTAAGAGTTCTTCATGAGAGATTAACATATCTCCATTATTCAAGAGAGCGAAGCTCTGTTAATGGGTTAAGAAACCCCAAGAAAGATCTTTTTAGATCTATGGGAGCAAAGCTCCGTTAATGAAACCATAAAAGGGTTTTCTTTAGATCTAAGATCTATGAAGAGCAAAACTCTGTTAATGGGTAAAACCCTAAAAAACATTTTGAGATCTGTGATCTGAGGAAGAGCAAAGCTCTATTGATAATGTTCAAATTTTACCAAAAATTTGGCAGAGTTTTGACTCTTGAAGGTTCTTAAAATGAAGAGCTATGCTCTGAAAGAGAACAAAAATTCTCAGAAGACAAAAATGAAGATGAACAGAAATCATCCTAAGGGCCAAGGGTCCTATTTATAGGCACTGAGATACCGTTTCAACTTCTGAGTTGATCTAAGGGTGCAGATGCTGCCACCGCTGTACTCACATGTAGGCCACGTGAGCGCAACGGTGGGGGAGCATTTGTTTCTCCCAATCAGAGCAAAGCTCTGTTCAAATTTCAAATTTTAAAATGAAGTAACGTTTCATAGCAGTGCCAAATGCGCTGCACGCTAAGCAGCGCACCACGTGCAAAGCATGTGTGCGCTAGCGCTGAGAGCGCTGCAATTAAGCAGCGCACCACGTGCAAAGCACGTGTGCGCTAGCGCTGAGAGCGCTGCACTTAAGCAGCGCACCACGTGCAAAGCACGGGTGCGCTAGCCCTGGAACTAAATGTTCCCCACCATTAGATCAAAGATCTAATAATAATGATAAATCATTAATTGACCAGAATAAAATTTTGTAAAGGAAAGATTCCTCAAAATCTTTCCAAACAAAAAGATTGTGCTCTGTAAATCAGAGTACCGTTGGATCAATGATCCAATGGTGATTAAAAATCACCAAAAACACAGAATAAATTCTGTTTAGAGAAGATTTCCCGATCTTGTTAAAAACAAGAAAATTGCTTTCTGTAAATCAGAAGCCTTTGGATCAAAGATCCAACGGTGGGGAAATCCCCAAATCAATTGGAGAAAAGATCTTCTTAACCAATTGAACAAATCAGCTTGCCCTATATAAAGGCCCCAAGACTTCAAGTCTAATACAGAGGAACCCCCCATAAACTTTGAGAAATCTCAGAAAGAAGAGCCAAGCTCTCAGTAAAAGAAGAAGATTTTCTTCAAGGTAAAAATAAACAGAGAGATGAAATCATCTCATATTAAAAAGAAGAATTCACTTCTTTCTTTAAGATTATAAATCCATAAGACCAAGGTCTTTCACAAAGAGATTAAAAGATCTCACCATAAAATAAGAAGAACATAATTCTTCTCACAGATCATAAATCTATAAAATAAAAGGGGGGAGAATAATTCAATTCTCTTAGGATCACAGATCCATAAAGGCAAAGCTTTTCGCCAAAATAAGTGATTGAAATATCTCCTATAAAAATAAGAACTTTTGTTCTTAGAATCTTGAGACAAAGTCTCTTACAAACGAGAATTCATATCTCAGATTATAAAGTTGATCAGATAGCACTTTGCGCTCATAAACTGGCGCTTTGCGCTCCTGGACTGGCACTCAGCGCCAAGCGCACCACGTGCTCCTCACGTGTGCGCTACTCAGCAGAAGCGCAATGCGCTCATAAACTAGCGCTCAGCGCCAAGCGCACCACGTGCTCCTCACGTGTGCGCCACTCAGCAGAAGCGCTCTGCGCTCATAAACTAGCGCTCTGCGCTCTTTGACTGGCGCCAAGCGCACCACGTGCTCCTTACGTGTGCACTAAAAGAACATAAATTGTTCTATAAATAAAGCCCCCGAGCTATGATGAATGCTCAGCTTTCAATTATTGTCAGAACTCAAATCAATGCTCAACATTGTCAAATGTTTAACATTTTAACTGAGTAGACCGAGCCCAAATTGGCCATAAACCCCCCATTCAAATTAATTGAGCCCATATGCTCATAAATCTTTTAATAGATCTTAGTCCTAAATTGGACTACAGATCTCTCAACCAAAATTGGTTCAAAGGTACATCTCTTTACTCCTCTGATATTTGTCGTTGTAATCCTTCAACGTCTTCAGAGAGGTGACAGGTCCCGATAACCAAACATTCCATGGACTGTGGGGTCCTTAAACCCATGGACTATGATGTCCTTAACCTTGGACTATGGGGTCCTTAAGCCCATAGACTATAATGTCCTTAACCTTGGACCGCAATGTCCTTAAACTAATCATGGACCGCAAGGTTCCTAAACTAAACAATAGAGTCCAAATGCTCTTTTGTTGGATCTAAACGATCCCGTTAAGTTAATCTTAGTCTAAAATTAGACTAACGTATCCTTAACAAACGTTTAAGTTGATCTTATTCTAAAATTATACTAACGTATCCTTAAACCCAACCCAAAACCCAAATCTAAGAAAATACGGATTTGGACTAATCTACGCCCTACGAGCGACAACATAAATTAGTCTCCGTATACAATTCACGGGCAACCAAAAACAAAATGAACACCCACGACACGAAGTGACCATGTGGAGAAGGAGAAAGGAGTTACCGCGATGCGGTAGCGTAATTAACTGCAGGGGCTTGCGCCTGCAGGAAAGAGCGTCCCCACAATAAAAAACCCCTCAACGAGGAGGAATCTGACGAAGTCTGCTATATCGGTCGCATCCGTTTAAACCTTCGATATATGGTGCCATAAATCAACTTGGCATCTTCGAAGAGGTGGACGGATAGCACCAAATAGCATCTGCCCTCGAATTTCAGGCCTTGGCGTCCCAACGTCCCGATCGTGTCCTTCGACGGAGAACACCGTCCAACCATACACAGTGCGATATCAACTCCCAATACCGGGAGAGACGAATTCCTTCTATCACCTACTGCCTCCAAGTGCTTCGAGACTGCACCCAACTACTATCGGTTTGCATGACTTTTTAAAGCCGTGATAGGGTAGTAATCTAAGTACAATAGGAACACACTCGAGACTAATAGTGATGTCAAGTCATCGGACTAACCTATACTCATGTCACCTTAGAACTACTATCCGGCAATAGGTATAATACCAACTAGCAGTTCTTAGCGAGTCCGTCTAGTGTAACTTATAACCTAATAAGCACCTGTATACTATCTTTGGTACCGTATACCTATGGCTGTGGGACAAGCCATCTCCCCTGACGGGGATATGAAACGTATACACTAGTCTACTGTGGTTTATCGATGCCTAGTCTCGATAATCCTATGACTATCGACAATTTTAAGGATGTGCTTATAGAATACCCAGCTCCCATAAGTATGATTGTCATCATAACGCTGGTAGTCAAGTAAAGATCCTAAGGGCTCTATCAACATGTACTAATGATATGTAAAAAGAAACATATACACATGTTACGATAGATACAAATCAAATAGCAAAATACCATATTGAGTAAGACTATTTTATACATGTATATATCCCAAGCTTCTAAAATGTAATATACAATTCTGTATTATACAATAATGTCCTCTAGGTAATATATCCCTAACAATCTCCCACTTGCATTAAAACTATGTATTGGCGTATCGCAGATCTATCATCTCGAATAGCCTCTCAAACAGAGTCTGAGGGATGGCCTTTGTAAGTGGATCTGCAGTGTTGTCCTTCATGTCTACTCTTTGCACCTCGATCTCCTGGCGATCCACGATCTCCCTAATCAGGTGATATCGCTTCAAAATGTGTCTGGATCTCTAATAGGACCGTGGTTCCTTCTCTAAAGCAATAACCCCGTTGTTGTCACAATACAAAGATATTAGGTCAACAATGGATGAAACCACCTGAAGTTCTGAAATGAGCTTTCTCATCCAGACCGCTTCTTTTGTGGTATCACAAGCAGCGATATACTCTGCCTCCATTGTTGAGTCGGCTACGGTATCCAGTTTGGAGCTCTTCCAACAGACCGTCCCTCCATTGAGGGTGAATATATAATCCGACATGGATTTGGAGTCATCTTTATCACTCTGGAAGCTGGAGTCAGTCAAGGTCTCGATCTGGAGGTCTTTACTGCCATATACCAAGAACATCTCCTTAGTCCTTCTCAGGTACTTGAGAATATTCTTTACTGCTATCCAGTGCTTCTCCCCGGGTTTGACTGATACCTGCTTACCATGCTCAGTGCGTTAGCAACATCTGATCTAGTACATAACATCGCATACATTATAAATCCTATCGCCAAAGCGTAGAGTATAATACTCATGCGATCTCTTTCTAAATCAATCTTGGGAGATATCTTTTTGGAGAGGGTGATCTCGTGACAAGCGGGTAAATTACTGCGCTTGGAATCTTCTATACTAAATATTTTTAGTATGGTGTCAATGTACATGGACTGTGAAAGTCCTAACATCTTCTTAGATCTATCACGATAGATCTTGATCCCCAGAATATAGGACGCATCAGCCAGGTCTTTCATAGAGACCTTCTATGACAAGAAACTTTTGACCGATTGTAGTATAGGAATGTCATTTCCTATCAAGAGAATATCATCCACGTACAAGACGAGAAACACTATAGTTATTGCTACAATTTTCTTATAAATATATGGTTCATCTACATTTTTGATAAAGTCAAATTCTTTGACCGTCTCATCAAAACAGATGTTCCAACTTCGCGATACCTGCCTTAATCCATAAATAGATTTAAGCAACTTGCACACTCTTCCGATACTCCCACTCTCTATGAAGCCCTCTGGCAGATTCATATAAACGCACTCTCAAAACTTCCATTCAGAAAAGAGGTCTTTATGTCCATCTGCCAAATTTCATAATCATAGAAGGCAGTAATGGTAAGTAGGAACCGAATGGATTTAAGAATAGCCATGTAGGGTTACTAGGCACACTCAAGAGGTTCCACAAGGCATCAACCATGCCAAATTTAAATTTTACGGTGCCGAGAAACCCTAATATAGATCGTTAACTAGAGATTAGGCAAAAAGCAAGCAAGTAAACAACTTTATTGCTAAGTGAAAAGGACTACAACCTTTGTAGATCCGGTCCTCCACTTCTTTAGCTCCGTGTTGACGTCCCTCCGCTGTGATCATCGGGTCCCGGACTCTAGTGATGGTTTCGTCGGAGAAATGATCGGGCTAGGTCGTTGACTTCGAGGCTGAAGATGATCTACGTCGGGGAGACTCAAACTCAAGCTATTCCTTCACTTGGTCAAAAACTTTGTGAAGAGAACACCCTATACTACATGGCAAGTGGTAGAGAATGAAGAAATAGGAAGTGGGTTCACTTTAGAATTGGATTTCTCACTCTTTTTCTCATGGCACCATTGGAGCTAGCAAGCTTTTGTGAGCTTGATGAAGATGAAGAAGAAGAAAAGAATTCTATCAATCAAAAGAATAATATGAATACTTATCCTTTTAATCATGGCACCATGGTTGAGTTAAGCCCTCATGCTTAACTCATGTAGAGATTTAACCAAACCATTAGGTTAAAGGTTGGGTTAACTAATATCTTTAAACATATGACAAAAGAGTTGACTTTGTCAATTTCATCAAGCTTCATGAAGCTTGATAACTTTGACCAAAGTCACACTCTTTTGTTATATGCTTAGGAAAATAGTAAACCCTAATCTAACCTTGATTTGGTTCAAGTCTCATACACACAACTTGTTTGTATCATTAAGCATGATACAAACATGTACACTTGCATATATCACATATAAACAATGTGCACATTCAAGTGAGAAAATCAATCTTAAGTGAACCAATACTAGTTAATGTAAAGTAATATATCAAATATATAATTATACATTAAATCATTAAATCAACACTTGATTTAACGATCCGGTCATATCGCATATAACCGACTAATATCAATAGTAACAACTTATCGAATCAACACTTGATCCGATAACCCGGCTATATCGCATACAACCGATCAATGTCACAAATCGCGAGAATAGAATACAGTATCGCATACTGGTATTATTCTCGGTTCCGCACATATCTCATATGCGCTCCTATTTCGTTTCGCTTGAGCCAGGAAACCCCTGTGTAGGACTTTAAAGACTCGTCAATACGCCGGCAGTAGGTGATGATCATATCAAACACCCACAAACCGCAAGCGGTCTGCTAAACGTAACGGCCACCAGGGTATTGAGCGATCAGAAGATCAACGAGCAAGCCCGCTCACACTCCTGTGAATCCAACGAGTAACATTACCGTACAGTCCGGTCTGTTCGTCTGATATGTCGCATATCTCGTCTAGGGGTGGTAAACGTCAGACCCCAATAACTCGATAAGTCGTGTCGATATGAGGCCCATAATGGGTCGAGAAACTACTGGTAACACTTACCAGTAAATCCATAAAGCAGCCTTGGCCAAGGACTTCCTGTTATAGCCAATCGAGCACTGCGCAACATCAACTCCCTATACCGGGAGAGACGAAACCCCTCATATCGCTCATTGCCTCCATGTGATTCGGGACTGTACCCAAAAGCCACCTTTTTGCACGCCCTTTTGGACGTGGTATGATGGAAATCAAAGCACAGTGGAAATCACACAAGACTCTATGACGATCTCGGGTCTACAGACTAACATGTACCAGTGTCACCGGAGAACTGCCATCTGACGTAAGGTATAATACCATCTGGGAGTTCTCGGTGAGTCCGTCCAGTGTACCCAGTCTCCACTGAGCACCCGTATATCATCTCTGATGTCAAACACCAATGGATATGGGATCATCCATCGCCCATCTGTATGGGTCGAGAAGGTATACGCTAGTCTACTCTGGTATATCGATGCCCCGTCTCGATACACCCACGACTAGGGACTTTAAAGGATGTACTTATGGACTACCATGTCCCCACTAGTATGATCCTTATCATAGTCCAGGTAGTCAAGTACACATCCTAAGGGCTTTACCAACATGTAACAGAGAGACAATCAGTGTACACGTTAAGGTAAAGAGTAACCAAATAGCATACTATCATATCGAGCAAGAAAGTCATCCCTATATATGTCCAAGCATCCACTACAATATACATCCTATGTATAGTAATGGCCTCTAGGGCATACATATAACTAACAATCTCCCACTTGCACTAGGGTCATCTGATAGCAGTGGTTGTAGTATCTCATGCTCAACCATCCCATAAAAGTCTCTCTCTGGGAAAAGGCCTTTGTGAGTGGATCCGCCGTGTTGTCCTCTGAGTCTACTCTCCTAACCTCGATCCCCTGGAGATCAACCATCTCCACGATCAGGTGACACTGCCTTAGAATATGTCTGGATCACTGATGGGACGGGCGTTCCTTGGCATAAGCCACAACTCCATTGTCACACAATGGGAGGAACGAAGTTCATCTCATGAACTAATATACATCCAGACTTCCTCTTTGGTAGCATCTTTTGTAGCGATGTATCCAGCCTTTATCGTCTAGTATGCCACAGTATCTAGCTTGGAACTCTTCCAACATACCGTCCCTTTACTGAAGGTAAAGACAATGTCTGCGACTGACATTCAGTCGTCCTTATCACCCTGGAACCTTTCTAGTGATTCTCCCCAGGATCAATTGATACCTTCTCACTACAACTAGTGAGTATCCTAACATCCAATTAGACTCATAGATCCAAAACCCAAGATTTAGTAGGTATCACTTTGATCCTATATGGAGAATCCTTATGATAAGCGGAGATTGACCGAGCGTAGCATAGGAAACTACTTTCCTATCAAGAGTATGTTATCCACGTACTCTACGAGGATCACCAGCATACTCCCTACTACCTTTTTGTATATACAAGGCTCATCTACCATTTTGATGATGTCAAACTCTTTGACTAACTCATCAAAATAGATGTTCCAACTCCGCGATGCCTGCTTTATCATATAAAACATCTTGCACACGTTTCCGCTGCTCCCACTGTCTACGAAGCCCTCTGACTGTGTACTTATAGACTCTGACTTCTAAATCATTATTTAGAAAAGCAGTCATGACACCCAACCGCCAGATATCATAATCATGGTATGTAGCCATAGCAAGTAGGATCTGGATGGACTTAAGCATAGCTACTTAGAAAAGGTTTCATTTTAATCCATACCTGGTCAATGATGCATACCTTTAACAAGTCTAGCTTTGAAAGTCTTAACTTTTCCATGTACACCAAGTAATCTTCTCAAGACATACTTGCTCCTAATGGGGATTTAACCCTTCAGATAAAGCAACCAAAGTCCATACTTTGTTGGTGTATAAGGATTCCATCTCAGATCGCTAAGCATCCAGCCATTCTTACAGAGTCCTACTCCTGATGGCCAGCCCGAAACTAGTTGGGTCATCATCTCATGATGCAATCCTTGCTCCTACTGTCATAGAGAAACCGAAGTATCTCTCAGGTGGGTGAGGAACCCTACTAGATCGGCGGAGAGGCTGAGGTTCGTTGGTTGCTATTGAATCCTTTGGTTCTACTAAATCATCAGCTGCAGTATGTATAGCTGGAACTGTTTCCAGTTCTACCTCATTACCAATAATTTCTTCACAAGAAATTTCCTTTCACAAAGGTGGCATGCTGAGAAACAAAACATTTTTGTTCCTCGGTTAGGTAGAAGATATTCCCTTGCGAATGCTTGGGATATCCAACAAACTTCTATAGAGTTGACTTTGCCTCGAGCTTGTCCGGATTTTGCTTTTTAGACATAGGCCGAACAACCCTAAATCTTAACTGACTTAAGAGATGGGCTCTTCCCTTTCCATATCTCATATGAAATGGTAGGCATCTGATTTGATCGAAACCCTATTCAATAGGTATGCAACTTCATAAGTGCATAACTCCCTAAAAGGAAATAGGAAACTTAGTAGTACTCATCATAGAGCACACCATATCTCATAGGATGCTATCGCTCCGCCCCGATACACCATCATGCTATGGTGTATACGGAGGAGTAATGCTGAGAGAGAATCTCATTCTCCTTTAGAATAATCCAGGAATTCCGTGCTCAAGTATTCTCCTCCTTGATCACATCAAAGGACATAATACTTTTACCCGTATTTGGTTTTCTACTTCTAACTTATATTCTGTGAATATCTCAAAAGGTTCGGACTTGTGTTTCAACAGGAACATAGGTCTGAATCTCGAGAGATTATCAGAGAATGTAATGAAGTATAAAGAACCGGTCTTGGCATGTGTAGACAGGGGACCTTCATACATCAACATGTATCAATCCCAAGAGTTTACTAACTCTTTCTCTGTTTCCAATAAACAGAGCTATGGTCATCTAATCTTTGTGACATGACTGGCAAGTTTCACAAGATATAAATTCAAACTGATTTAAATATGCATCTTAATGTAACTTAGCTAGTCGGGTCGCATTGACATGACCTAGTCTACAATATCTCAAGAAGGATTCGTTCATGTCTGAACTCTTCCTCTTGTGTGTGTTCTATATACTAAGAACTATAGTTTGATTTAGAACGTCAATGCTTTTAGATAACGTGCCTGACCCGATTAACTCTTGATATAGGAAATGTTCAAAACATTATCCAACCAATACAAAATTATATCCTTCTTTATCTAAATAAAGAGACTGATATGATTTTGTATATTAGGTTCGGTATCTAATAACATTTGTTCAGAATCAATGTATTCTGGTAAAACAGGGTGACAGTGACCAACAGACCTGGCTGCAACACTTGCACCGTTTTTTGTCTCATGAAACTTATCACCCGTTCTCAGTTCTCTACCTTTCTATAGCCCATGTAACAAATTACATATGCGGGATCCTGATCTGGTATCACATACCCAGGACGTAAAGGATACTGAGAAACAGTTCTGTGTAATGAACACACCCGAAGATGATGCATCATATGCACTTTCTTCGTTTGGGCGGCACAGGAATTCTGGTAATCCCCAATTTCCTGCTCTGTCTTATAACTATTATAAGTTGGAGTGGGACCAGCGTTCCCCAGCTCAGTATAACAAGCGGGTTCGGTCAATTATATCCGTTTTATCATCTTGATTAAGGCGTGACATGGTCGCTACCTGGAGAGAGAGAGAAGAAAACACTCTGCGTGCGCTCTTGCAAGATCAGATTGGTTATTATTTTATCTAATCAGGATGGCTCCCACTGTTTTTATCAAATCTTCCTTCAAACCCTAAAAGGAAAGACTAGCCGGGATTAATTACACTCTACAAGTTCGCCAATCTTTCAGCCAGGCCAGTGTCGGTACTTTGAGGGAGGTTCCCCGTGCTTTCGCACGGACCTAATTACAGTAAACCTCGTTTTCCCAGAGGCGTAACCCCGTTGACACCTTTCTAGACACGTACTTGATCGGCTAATTGTAAAGTGCAAAACTCTCCCAGGAGTAACAATTACTCGCAGTGGGTATCGGGATCCAACTATCATATAGAAGGTATGCAATCTTATTGCAAATTTCAACACTTGAAACTCCCGATAATGGTTTTTACCCCTAGCACTTATGACCTTGGCTAAGGTCAACAAATCATAAGCACTAGTCAAGTTCTACCCGTCATTTCGTGATTAATTAGACCCACCCACATGACCCTTGGCTAAGGTCAACAAAGCTACATGACTGTCCTAACTAATCGCATTATATGCAGTATAGGAAGATATCACTTAGCTACCGTACACTACGCCTCGGCTATGGTCGACAAACGTAGCACGAATACTAAGTACTCTACTTCTTAAAATGACGGAGGGTTGCGGATGGTTTTTAAGAAAACCTTTAACGCTTTGAACTTGATCTCGTTGCGGAATCAAATGTTTTTAAATGGAGTGTTTTTTAGGTTTTTCTAGTTTTGCTAAAGGGGTCACTCCCGGTGAAGGGATCGTCGGCCCTTTCCTCATCGAATAAGGTGCAGGATATATCATATATACCGCTGTGCAAAGCAGAAACTATAGAAGCAATCAAAAGACAAACCGAGGGTTGTAGCATCTGCCAGTTATTACTAAAGGAGTCACTCCCGGTGAAGGGATCTCGGTCATTTCCTTATCGAATAAGGTGCAGGATGTTCTACAAGGAACACCGCGATGCAAAGCAAGAACTGTAGCTACCTGTTTTATTTTGAAATTCGATTCCACAACATCTTTTAGGTTTATTTTCTTTCATTAATATCATTAATGAATGTCCCATCAATTAAATCACCTAAACATCACAGATAAATACGACGTATACTTATGCCATCCGCATTCGCCTCGATGTCCCCTCGTGCACCATTAGGTTAGGTAACTAACGACAGAGCGGGGCAGGGCTAGCGCGAGTGCAAAACATAAGTAACGTCTATATAATATATCATATATATCATATACAGTATCTATCATCACATATCAAATGATCACATCACAGATATCGCAGCAGAAGAATCATATGAAATATTGGATATACTAGGACGTCCGTGTTTTCAATACGAGCCTGTATAAAACACGGATTCCACGGTCGCGATGAATAGCCAAACCCACACCCCTAGACCTCTACGAGAGCGGCAAGCAACCCTACCAATTCTAGGGTTAGGAGACCCGGACTCGACTCCTCGAGATGGTCTCCCACTGGACCCTAGAACCCGGTTACTTGTGCTCCCCTCCTTGGGTCTATCCTAATGCAGAAAAGTAAATAATATACATCAACGGTGACATCTTCCGCAACCTGGAAGTGCCCCAATAAAAGAATATTACATACAAGTTTTTTTACATGAATGAAAATGAAAAACACTCATCTCACATAAAAAAAACCCCGGCTATTCAAACACGACGATCCAATATAACATATCCAGCAACACATAACATCACATGTCATCAACGTAAGTAAATATGCGCATCCCAATTGTCGTTGACATATAGCAACGAAACCGGCGATATCACATATTACACTTACGGTCACAGAAAAGAAAGTGTAAAACTACAACAGTTGGAATCCGCAATCTCCTTAGACATCGCATGCCTAACCATCTGAATTCCTTAGACATCACATGCCTAACAATTATAAACCCCGCATTTTAGTCTCTATATCGAAAACACTTTTCAATATCAAGTCGGGCAATTCAACAAGATTCCTGGCATTTTGATCGAATGCTCGTCGCAAACTTTAGTAGGCAGCTGCACCCCCGATGCCGTCGACGAAGTGCACTAAGGCGGAACACCGCTGCCGCGAGCACCCAGACGGATGCTTTCGGCGACAAGGTTCTCCTACAGTCACTTGGTCGGGGCTATGGGACATGGCTGTCTATTAAGTTTACCCGGCGAGTATCCGCGTACGCTACGTGATTGCGACGGACTTTTGATCACATCAAAATTCCGTGGCAACCGATCAAGTGAGACTAAAGTGCTATGTTTATAACATCCAAATCAGTTATCTCATAACTACTTGTGGATTCCAAATATTGTATCACATTCCAGATAAATAGAAAATGTTAAACTTTCCGATCGAACAATCAAACACCCAAGTTTTCCCGAAACAGCTCAACTCTTGAAATAAGTTCAAAAACCTCCACTTCATGCCACAGTACCAACGGTCCAGCCATAGAAGGGTTAAGCCAACACCTCACATGTGGCACGCCGTACTGCCCCAAACCCTGAGGTTCAAAGGGCAGTTCAAGACGGTCACATAATCGAGTTAAGGTTTGTTTCTTCTAGAGGGTCCATCGTGTTACTTGCACTACTTAGAACGTTTTCAAACTACGGAAAAATCCAACACTTGGAAATTTCCCGGCAGGGGAAAAAGTGGGTATTTATATCCGGTCGAACTTTTTAACATGTTCTAAAAATATCCGGAAAACATAACAAAAATTAAATTCTCCGATCGAATCGACGATTACAAAATAAACCCCCAGAAAACTCAACACTTGAGTCAGTTTAAAAATACCCATAAAATATAACTTTAATATATAAGAATTACTGTGCAAACAAAAAGACCCAATCCCTCTGTACGGCCGCGGATCCGCGGCCCAAGCATGGTATTACCGTGGTTCCGCGGCGGTTTGGAAGCATTAGGAGCTCGTTTTTCACCAAAATTCTTATATTTCCCTGCTTAATTTTTCAGGTATTTTTAATTCAGAAAATACACGGTTTTGAAAAAATGTACAGAGAGGGGGTAAACTTGGACGTATCGGGTTCGTTCGGAGTTTTAACTTCGTTAACACATCGCCTAAAGCTCTAGTTAGGCTCTGATACCACTGTAGGGTTACTAGGCACACTCAAGAGGTTCCACAAGGCATCAACCATGCCAAATTTAAATTTTACGGTGCTGAGAAACCCTAATATAGATCGTTAACTAGAGATTAGGCGAAAAGCAAGCAAGTAAACAACTTTATTGCTAAGTGAAAAGGACTACAACTTTTGTAGATCCGGTCCTCCACTTCTTTAGCTCCGTGTTGACGTCCCTCCACTGCGATCATCGGGTCCCGGACTCTAGTGATGGTTTCGTCGGAGAATGATCGGGCTAGGTCGTTGACTTCGAGGCCGAAGATGATCTACGTCGGGGAGACTCAAACTCAAGCTATTGCTTCACTTGGTCAAAAACTTTGTGAAGAGAACACCCTATACTACATGGCAAGTGATAGAGGATGAAGAAATAGGAAGTGGGTTCACTTTAGAATTGGATTTCTCACTCTTTTTCTCATGGCACCATTGGAGCTAGCAAGCTTTTGTGAGCTTGATGAAGATGAAGAAGAAGAAAAGAATTCTATCAATCAAAAGAATAATATGAATACTTATCCTTTTAATCATGGCACCATGGTTGAGTTAAGCCCTCATGCTTAACTCATGTAGAGATTTAACCAAACCATTAGGTTAAAGGTTGGGTTAACTAATATCTTTAAACATATGACAAAAGAGTTGACTTTGTCAATGTTCATCAAGCTTCATGAAGCTTGATAACTTTGACCAAAGTCACACTCTTTTGTTATATGCTTAGGAAAATAGTAAACCCTAATCTAACCTTGATTTGGTTCAAGTCTCATACACACAACTTGTTTGTATCATCAAGCATGATACAAACATGTACACTTGCATATATCACATATAAACAATGTGCACATTCAAGTGAGAAAATCAATCTTAAGTGAACCAATACTAGTTAATGTAAAGTAATATATCAAATATATAATTATACATTAAATCATTAAATCAACACTTGATTTAACGATCCGGTCATATCGCATATAACCGACTAATATCAATAGTAACAACTTATCGAATCAACACTTGATCCGATAACCCGGCTATATCGCATACAACCGATCAATGTCACAAATCGCGAGAATAGAATACAGTATCACATACTGGTATTATTCTCGGTCCCGCACATATCTCATATGCGCTCCTATTTCGTTTCGCTTGAGCCAGGAAACCCCTGTGTAGGACTCTAAAGACTCGTCAATACGCCGGCAGTAGGTGATGATCATATCAAACACCCACAAGCCGCAAGCGGTCTGCTAAACGTAACGGCCACCCGGGTATTGAGCGATCAGAAGATCAACGAGCAAGCCCGCTTACACTCCTGTGAATCCAACGAGTAACACTACCGTACAGTCCGGTCTGTTCGTCTGATATGTCGCATATCTCGTCTAGGGGTGGTAAACGTCAGACCCCAATAACTCGATAAGTCGTGTCGATATGAGGCTCATAACGGGTCGAGAAACTACTGGTAACACTTACCAGTAAATCCATAAAGCAGCCTTGGCCAAGGACTTCCTGTTATAGCCAATCTAGCACTGCACAACATCATCTCCCTATACCGGAAGAGACGAAACCCTTCCTATCGCTCATTGCCTCCATGTGATTCGGGACTGTACCCAAAAGCCACCTTTTTGCACGCCCTCTTGGACGTGGTATGGTGGAAATCAAAGTACAGTGGGAATCACACAAGACTTTATGACGATCTCGGGTCTACAGACTAACCTGTACCAGTGTCACCGGAGAACTGCCATCTGACGTAAGGTATAATACCATCTGGGAGTTCTCGGCGAGTCCGTCCAGTGTACCCAGTCTCCACTGAGCACCCGTATATCATCTCTGATGTCAAACACCAATGGATATGGGATCATCCATCGCCCATCTGTATGGGTCGAGAAGGTATACGCTAGTCTATTCTGGTATATCGATGCCCCGTCTCGATACACCCACGACTAGGGACTTTAAAGGATGTACTTATGGACTACCATGTCCCCACTAGTATGATCCTTATCATAGTCCAGGTAGTCAAGTACACATCCTAAAGGCTTTACCAATATGTAACAGAGAGACAATCAGTGTACACGTTAAGGTAAAGAGTAACCAGATAGCATACTATCATATCGAGCAAGAAAGTCATCCTTATATATGTCCAAGCATCCACTACAATATACATCCTATGTATAGTAATGGCCTCTAGGGCATACATATAACTAACAAGCCACTAGAGAAAAGGTTTCATCATAGTCCAACCCAGGTCTTTGACGAAAACCTTTTGCTACAATTCTAGCTTTATAGGTTTCAACCTGTTCATCTGCACCAATCTTCTTTTTGAAAATCCATTTGCAGTCTACGGGTTTTACCCCTGGAGGTGCAATGTCCAAAGTCCAAACTTTGTGGTGTACATGGATTCCATCTCGGACCGCCTATCATCTCACCACTTTACTGAGTCTCTACTCGTAATGGTCTGCTGAAAACTAGTAAGCTCATCATCATCGATAATGCAATCCCTTCTATCCCCATCTACGAGAAAACCGTAATATCCTCGGACGGATGAGACTGCCTACTAGATTTGCGGAGTGGTGTAGGTACGTCCGGTTCTTTTGAAACTTCAGGTTCTACTAAGCTTTCAGTAATAAATTGTGGTTCTGGAATTTCTACCAGTTCTATTGCGCTCCCACTTATTTCTTTTTCAAGAAATTAAGTCTCAAGAAAGTATGCATGTCGAGAAACAAAAACATTTTGTTCCTCTGCGTAATAGAAAAGATACCCCCTGGAATTCCTTGGGTATCCCACAAATTTGCACAATACTGATCGTGTCTTAAGTTTGTCCGCATGCTGCTTTTTGACAAAATCTGGATATCCCTATATCTTAAGATACTTAAGACAGGATTTCTTCCCACTCTACATTTCATATGGAGTGGTAGGCACTGACTTAGTCGGAACTTTATTCAAAAGGTATACAGCAGATTCTAGTGCATAACCCCAGAAAGATCGCGGTAGCTCAACATTACTCATCATGGAACGCACCATATCCAGTAAGGCATAATTCCACTTTTCCGATACACCGTTGTGTTGAGGTGTGCATGGAGGAATAAGCTGAGAGAGAATTCCATTCTCTTTTAAATATCCCAGGAACTCGACATTCAAGTATTCACCGTCCTGATCAGGTCGAAGTGTCTTGATACTTTTGCCTGTTTGTTTTTCCACTTCATTCTTGTACTTTTAGAATTTCTCAAAGGCATCGGATTTATGTTTCATCAAGAATACATGTACATACCTTGAGAAATTATCGGTAAAAGTAATGAAGTAGGAATAACCACTTCTTACATGTGTTGACATTGGACCATATACGTCGCTGTGTATGAGTCCCGAGAGCTCGGTAGCTCTTTCTCTATGTCTAGTGACAGAGTCTTTGTCATCTTTCCTTTGATACATAATTGACAAGTTGCATAAGATAGATACTCAAACGGATCTAAATATCCATCTTTATGTAAGCTCGTCAACCGTGTTTCATTGATGTGACCCAGTCTACAATACCATAAGAAAGCATGATTTAATTCTGAAGTCTTTTTTTTAGTGTGTTCAGGACATTGAAAACTTGGTGTTAATTTAATACGTATATACCATTGTCTAGTGTATCGGACCCAATCAAACCATGATTAAGATAAATGTTAACAATATCGCTTACAAATGTAAAATCATAATTTTCTTTAGATAGTAAAGATACAGAGATGATATTACATGTCATACTAGGTACATAAAAACAGTTGCGCAAAATCAAAATGTTTTCAATCCTTGGTGATATTCCCCTATGGAAACAATATCCACGCTCGCTCTGTTTGCAACCCTGAGGGTCATATCACCTGCCTTTAAAACTCTACGGTTTCTCAGTGCCTGCAAAGAATGACAGATATAAGATCCTGAACCGGTATCCAATACCCAGGAAGTAGAGTTTATTGACAAACATTTTTCAATTATAAACACATCTGAAACCGAACCAACAACTTGCTTCGAATCCCGAATCTTAGCTTTCCAAGCCCTGTAGTCCTTCCAATGATCTTTCTTGTGACAATAGAAGTATTCTTCCTTTGTCACTGTTGGCCCCCAACTTTTGCCTTGCCCTTACCCTGTATCTTAACGACACCGCTTTTCGGTTTGGTGGGGGCCTTCTTCTTCCTATTGGCTTTCGTTTCAGAGATTAGGCCGAGCTTTAATTGCATAGATAATAAAGTGTCCAGTAGTTAATTGGATTTAGAAAAAGAAGGTTTCCTGATTGATTCTGTGAAAGAGTGTGTGTGGTAATAACCACAATCAATAACGGTGTCGCGTGTAGCTAGCCGAGATGAGTATGGGTCGTCCGTAGGGATGCGAGGAACTTTTAATCTTGTTTTAGACGAGTTGATTAGAGTTAAAGAATAGGGAGAATAGTTTCTAGATCTATATTAAACACGGATGTAGAATATATATAGTTTTAAGATCTAGTTTAAATACGGATGTAGAATCTATAAAGAAGAGGCTTATAGGGTTTGTTAGGATTTAGTAGTCATGGATGACTAATAAAGATGATTCATTTTATCTATTGATAGATTTAAAACTAGATAGATAGTGATGAATGGTGATTAGAGTTCTTGAAAGAAACTAGGGTTTCCCCACTATTGACTCTTGTCCTTTCATTGATCTCTATTCATGTCTAGCCCTTAACAAAACAATTGTTAATCTAATCTCAAATCGCAGTCGAGACTAGCAATAAATTGGTAGCGCGCCCGATTAGGATGTTGACGATTCTTTTACTAAAGTTTATAAACTTCATAAGACTTAAAAAAAGTTAAAATATTTTCTCATCCATTATTTTACTTTAATCCTACGAACCCTATCAAGCGGAGAATTACTCGCACATGATGGAGATAGAAAAAGAACGGATAGAGAATGAGATCATAATGCAGAAATTAAATACTAAATAATTAATCTAAAGATCTACCTTTATTAATCAACTTCACAATTACAAAACCTTCGAGTTTAGATTACAAGAGGAAGAAGAAGTTGCTCTCGGTCTCTGCCTCGTAAGAAGTAGATGTTCCGTCGAATCTCACATCGCCCTATCACGTCAAATCGTGGACCTGTCGTGGATCACTTATTCTTTGACGGTGATTTGCTTCGTGTAAAAGGTGATAATTTTTAAGTTTAGCCATCGGTCCTTTATATAGTCCCAAAACCAGATACTCTAGATCCCCAGTATTAGGGTTTGTTGTTGCAAATCCCGCGGATCCGCCGCTTATTGGTGGTTTTAGCCGCGCAACCGCGGCCGTTTGGTGGATTTATGGTTTCAAACTTCTGGGGCTTCTTCATTGTGACACATTGAGATTTATTTGATGTCTGTAATCTTCATATATTTTTTGAGTCTCTGCCAGTATTGATTCTTCGATTTTATCTAACTTTATCGGCAGATTTTTGATTCCCGACATCTCGATATCCCGATCTCCTAACCTGAGCCAAATCTTGCACAATATCTCCATGAATAATGCTAGTAATATTTGTTATAAAGATATTATTCTAACCATTTGTATGATATTATATCTTTTAAAGAATCTTGATTAGAATATTTGATATGATATGCATAAAAATATTATATAAATATTATATGTATATATTTTCCTTTATAATGTTAATTATAATATATAAACATATGACAATAGATATTTTGCAGAAAAAACCCAAATATGTTCTATATTTATAATAAACACCTTTAGATATTTAAGAAAAGTAAGAAAAATGTTATATCAAATGCGCGATATTTTCGACCGAACAAATACCCCCAAACTTAACTTTGATCGTCCCGAGCAAACTATTTATTAAGGAGATGGAGAAAAATAATAAAAATAAAAACCTAAGTAGCACACTTTCGTAGGCAACACGATTCCACTGAGCATGTGCAACAAGCTGTTAAACCTCTAGGTATCCCTAATAGGAGGAGTGTTGTCTCCTGAGGGTTTTCAACGGATTACACCCATAAAATCCTATAATAAAAGAAAAAAGATGAAAGTTATGTACAAAGATAAGAACTATAAAAGAAAGAATTTGAAAATAAGAGTTTCCAACTACACTTGTCTTTCAGTTTCCATGAGCCCTATCTTAATGGTCATGAAAAGATATTAGAAATCACATCATCTCTCAATAAAACATCGCCTTTAGTCTTCCTCCCTACCATTCATCCAAACATCGATCATATATCCCTACGTGTGTGTAAAAAATATCCCTACACTTAGAGAATTCAATTCAAGCTACCATACTCTTATCCATCTTCCAAAGTACTTTACAGTCGGTGAATATTTTCGATGAAATTGCTCATACATCCTTCATGTGACCGTTGATACTTCTTGAGGTACTAATTAACCGATTACTAAACGTGCTCGCTCATTGAGGCGTAATTTCTCATTTTGCAACACCTAAGGCTTAGCAGTGGCTCCCAAACCAGTTGGTCTAAGGCACTAGGTGATAAAGCACCATCGCTATATTTTTTTTATACTGCCTTAAGTAATTACAAAACCAGTGTTCATTTTTTTTCTTCACCACTTATACATTTTTATTTTCCTTCATACTAAGACTTTTAGACAAGAGCATTTCAAGATATTCTCTACTATCCCAAATTTCAAGATGTGTGCAAGTACGTATAGTAGGGTATCAACGTTCAAATGTTTGGCCTCAAGAATAGGGACTATTTTTTCAGACTTATTTTTATTCTCAAATTAGTAATTTCCTTCATCTTACTAACCCTTGGGACAATAGCTCATAACTACTTATTACTAGTTTCGTTTAAGAAAATATCCAACTTTCATTTTTTTTTCAAACTATTCCTATCTTTCATATGTAAATTTTTCACTTTCAAACTTTCATTATCAAAAAAAATTTGTGCTTATATTTATGATAATGCAAAATAATGCGTGAATAAGCACAAATCTCCCCGAAACCTGGTTGCAGCAATGTCCTCACTGATGGCATCTGTTAAGCTAAAAAAAACTGTAGACTTGGGAGGAAAAGTTAGTAACGAGAACATGAAATAATGACAATGAAATCCTCCCCCAAACTTATTTTTGGCTTATAATTTTGTAGAAATTTATAAAAAAAATTCGTTCAAGAGCCAAAATACCCCCCCCCCCCAAACTTGAGTAAAATAGTATTAAGCATTTAAAATTATGAGGGGGGTTAAAATTATTGGTCAATATAAAGCCTTACAAAGACCAAAAGTCAACACCAACCATTCAAATATTTTATCGATGTAACACACTGGTTGGTAGAAGATCATGTCACCTATAGACGTGAAGAAGTGGGGAGGGGATAAAAGGTGGAATAGAACGGGTTTACGTCTCGATTTATAGAGACGGAACAATGATGGTGGACTACTCGCGTTCTTGTTATTGATAAGAAGAAGGAGTAGTGGTTCAACTTCTTTGTGTCAGGGTTGATTCATCACAACTCCCATGTTTCCTAAGAATGCGAGTTCTTCAGCGAAGATTTCTTCAAAGTTTTCACCGATATCCCGAATAATAATCTCATCGGAAAGATTTGGATGATACTTGGACTCCATAAAAAGTTCATATTTAGCGTTAGATGTTGACCCGGACAGCTCGATAGAAGGGTCCGTATGTGTATAACAAATAGCAGGGTCAAATAACAACGTACTAGCGGAGTCAAGATCAGAATTGTGAAGCTGTTCAAATTCGCTGTTGTCGGAATCTATCGCTTCGACAGAAAATACTTGAGCATAGGGTTCGGAGGGTTCACTTCCCAACGTGTAAATGTTAAGCCCAATTGACATCTTCCTGAAGGATAGGGTTATAGAGCCGTTTCGACAATTGATTATTGCATTGGAAATCGCAAGAAAAGGTCGACCTAGAATCACCGGGATTTGGTTTCGGGGGTTTGCTACATGCTGTGTATCTATAACGATAAAATCCACAGGGAATATAAATTCCCCGACTTTGATTAACACATCCTCTAGCTCACCCCTAGGTTGGGTGATAGATCGATCGGCCATCTGAAGAGTGCAGTGAGCCGGTTTTAACTCTCCGATCTCTAATTGCTCATAGACAGAATACGGAAGCAAGTTAACACTAGCACCTAAATCGAGTAGAGCACGATTGATAGTTTTACCCCCAATAGAAATAGATATGGTAAGACTTCCGGGGTCCGTTCGTTTCTTGGGTAATTGTTGGGTAAACGCGGTACTCACATTACTCGCTAAGAAAACTTTTTTAGGTACTTGAATTTTTTTCTTCCTAGTGCACAAGTCCTTTAGAATTTTCGCATAAGATGGAACTTGTTGAATAGCATCTAAGAGAGAAATATTTATGTTAACTTACTTAAAAATTTCCACAATTTTCTCCATTTATGGACTTAGTCTGTTGCCTCTTAACCTAAGTGGATAAGGAGCTTTATCAATAAGGGTTGGGTCCAACATTGGAAAACATTGTGGGGATGGAATGGATCCCAGAATTAGAGTTGGGATCATTTTAGGTTGACTCGAGGAAGTGGGCGGAGGGTTCGAGCCTAGGGGAACACGGAGAATAGGCTCGGAAGAAGGTGGACTAGACGAAATAGGGTTAGAAGTAGAAGTCGGGGTTTCAATTGATTCCTCATCATCAACCTGTTCACCGACTTGGTTGTTCAGCACTCTTCCTGATCTCAACGTGGTTACGACACTCACATTATAATTTTGTGAGTGGCTGGGATTCGGTAGGGGTTGAGATGGAAGTTTCCCTTTCTCTCTCGCACTCATTGCGGTATTTAACTGTGCAAGTTGTGCTTCTATCGATTTTATACTTCACCGTGAGAAGCGGTGTTCTGCGTTAACATTTGGATAGAAGACTTTAAATCATCCTTCGTTTGCATGGAATGTTTAATAAACATATCCACGCTTCGTTCGAGTGCGGAGAGTTTTTCGGTACCGGCCGTTTGGAAAGAATCATTAATTGGTGCAGAATTGTTGGCTGGATTTTGAAAAATTTGTGATTGAAAGGGGTGTCGACTCTGTGGTGGTGGTTGTTGTGGGGGAGGCCTTTGATAGTTGCTTGGGAACTGGTTTTGATTTTGAGGTTGGTTTTGGTTCCAAGCAAAATTAGGATGATTCCTCCATCCCTAATTGTATGTGGAAGATTGATGATCGTTTCTAGGTCATTGCTGAAAAATAGCATTAATTTTTTCTTGACCTTGAAATGGTGGACTTAAAGGACATCCATCCGTTAAGTGTGATGGGTCCGAATAGCAACCATACACAGTTTTGGGGAGCGTAACCTGGTTTAGGGAGGCTGATGAAAATTTGTTTTCCATAGTTTCAAGTTTTTTCTGCATCGCTGCCATTTCGGCTTTCATTGCGATGGAAACATCGAGCTGATGGATGCCTGCCCTAGATGAAGATGATGGTCTAACGCTTTCCCATTGTAAAGTTTGTTCGGCGAGATCTTCCAGAAATTGTCAAGCTTCACCATCGTCTTTAGACAGGAAATGACATTGACAAATGGTTTCAAGCATCTGTTTTGTTGCAGGATTAATACCCTCATATATAATGCGGCAAAGGTCCCATCTATTGATTCCGTGATGAGGGCATTGTAGAAGAAGATCCTTAAACCGTTCAAAGCATTTCCAGAATGGTTCACTGAGAAGTTGGGTAAACTGGTTGATCTCGCTTCGAACGCGGACGGTCTTATAATTTGGATAAAATTTCTTAAGGAATGCTACAACGAATTCATCCCATTTGGCAATAGAATGTGCGGCAGTGTTATAAAGCCATTTTTCTCCTATATCGCACAAGCTAAAAGGGAGAAGACGTAATCTCATAGCATCCACAGAAAGTTGTGATGTGCTCATCATTGCACATACGTTTTCGAATTTGTTTATAATAACGTATGCGTCTTCGGATTCAAGACCGTGAAATTTGGGCAACAGTTTGATGAAGTGGGGTTTAATTTCAAAATTATCCCCATTGGCTGGTGGAATAGATAGACAAGTAGGAAGGGGTCCACGTATAGGGAACATCTCTCTTGGAGAGAGATGCGCGGTGGATTCTGCGCACCTACGGGTGGTGGCAGGGTGGTGGTGGTAAAATCTGATAGAGAACCGTCCATCACGGATGTGGTGGGTGAAGGGGAAAAAGAAGATGAAGAAATACCAAGTTCGGAGTCGATAGCAGAAACGCGGACAAGACGGGCACTAGAATCCCGTGTTCAACCGAGCATGCACTAAGCGGGTTTAGCGCACGTGGCAGCGTGTGTGAGCTATTTAAAATGGTTTGTTTTGAAAAATGTCAGACGTGAGACAAATCACACAAAAAATGTACAAACCATCCTAAAACTAAGGTTACCTAGGTCAAATCACTAGACCGCTCGTAGACTTCTAAAGGACAAGCCGCAGAATCAATCCTCTACTACCTCTTTATCGCTCTTGTGGTCAGGTAAGTGCCAGGTAAGTGGGAGGTATCCTCTATACGAATCACCAAAAATAGCGGGCCTAATTAAGTAACCACTTTCCTAGATACACTTGCCTAGACACCATAAAAGAAATGCGGATAAGCGATAGATTACCCACGACCTTCCTCTGTCCTATTAAGCGCGACGGTCCTTAGGGCTTAGTCTAGATATTTTTTTAATTAATATAGGGTTATGTGCATGTACGTTTAGTAATTTGTGGGGCCTAAGAATGGTGATGAAATCCCCACCTAATCTGAATTTAGGTCTTGCCCTTTAAAGTCCGTATTAAATAATGCACAAACAAACCAATTACAAAACATGCAAAAGATTTTTGAGCGGCGGTATTTTGTAAAGAATCCTGCAGAAAAATATATTATTGGATTTCAGAGGAGAGATAAAGAGTTGAGGAATATACCAGAGAATTTTGGATGCACAACTCAACAGGAGAGCCGCGGTTCCGCCGCAAAACCCCCGCAAACCCCCCGCTTATGCCGCGGTTCCGCCGCAGAAAGTAGGCTTATTTTTCTAATTTTTTTCACAGTGGCCTCATTTGCTCCTATGGTCCTCTCTGAAGGTCTCTAGATCTTGATTTCCTCGCTCTATTGTCTCCAGAATCTCTCGCAAAAATCGCACACTAATCGTTAAATATGCAAGTTGAAGTTTTTTTTTTATTTTTATGATATGGAAAGAATAAGAATTCAACACGAATAGCAAGAAAAAAAATTACGCACGTATCCCCGTCAACGGCGCCATTTGATTGATTCTGTGAAAGAGTGTGTGTAGTAATAACCGCAATCAATAACGGTGTCGCGTGTAGCTAGCCAAGATGAGTACGGGTCATCCGTAGGGATGCGTAGAACTTTTAATCCTGTTTTAGACGAGTTGATTAGAGTAAAAGAATAGGGAGAACAGTTTCTAGATCTATATTAAACACGGATGTAGAATATATATAGTTTTAAAATCTAGTTTAAATACTGATGTAGAATCTATAAAGAAGAGCCTTGTAAGGTTCGTTAGGATTTAGCAGTCATGGATGACTAATAAAGATGACTCATTTTATCTAATAGATTTAATACTAGATAGATAGTGATGAATGAAGATTAGGGTTCTTGGAAGAAACTAGTGTTTTCCACTATTGACCCTTGTCCTTTCATTGATCTTTATTCATGTCTAGCCCTTAACAAAACAATTGTTAATCTAATCTCAAATCGCGGTTGAGACTAGCAATAAATTGGTAGCGCGCCCGATTAGGATGTTAACGATTCTTTTGCTAAAGTTTATAAACTTCATAAGACTTAAAAGAAATTAAAATATTTTATCATCTATTGTTCTACCCTAATCCTACGAACCCTATCAAGCGGAGAATTACTCGCGCATGATGGAGATAGAAGAAGAACGGATAGAGAATGAGATCATAATGCAGAAATTAAATACTGAATAATTAATCTAATGATCTACCTTTATTAATCAACTTCACAATTACAAACCTTCGAGTTTAGATTACAAGAGGAAGAAGAAGTTGCTCTTGATCTCTGCGTCGTAGGAAGTAGATGTTCCGTCGAATCTCACGTCGTCCTATCACGTCGAATCGCGGACCTATCGTGGATCACTTATTCTTTGACGGTGATTTGCTTCGTACAAAAGGTGATGATTTCTAAGTTTAGCCCTCGGTCCTTTATATAGTCCCAAAACCAGATACTCTAGATCCCCAGTATTAGAGTCTGTTGTTGCAAATCAAGCCTAAAAATCCCAAACCCTAACTCGTTGGATCGGCCGCGGATCCGCCGCTTATTGATGGTTTTAGTCACGCAACAGCGGCCGTTTGGTGGATTTATGGTTTCAAACTTCTGGGGCTTCTTCATTGTGACACGTGGAGATTTATTTGATATCTGGAATGTTCATATCGTTTCTGAGTCTCTGCCAGTATTGATTCTTCGATTTTATCTAATTTTATCAGCAGATTTTTTATTCCCGGCATCTCGATATCTGATATCCCGATTTCCTGACCTGAGCCAAATCTTGTACAATATCTCCATGAATAATGTTAGTAAATTTTTTTATAGAGATATTATTCTAACCATTTGTATGATATTTTATGTTTTAAAGAATCTTGATTAGAATATTTTATATAATATGCGTAATAAAAAATATTATATAAATATTATATGCATATATTTTCCTTTATAATGTTAATTATAATATATAAACATATGACAATAAATATTTTGCAGATAAACCCTAAATATGTTCTATATTTATAATAAACACCTTTAGATATTTAAGAAAAGTAAGGAAAATGTTATATCAAATGTGCGATATTTTCGACTGAACATTTCCAAACAAGCAGAGTGGTGTCTTCCTGGATTTCTTTAAGGTTCCCTCTGCACTCCTCAATATGTTGAAGAGCTCTGGAAGTGTAACTTCCTTTCCTTATATATTGAAATTCAATATAAACTGGGCATAGGTAGAGGGGAGGGACTGTATAATCAAGTCTGTGTATAACTCGTTCTCCAACGTCGTCCCAAGGTCCGTGAGCTCTTCAATGAAGCTGATCATCTTAAGGACGTTCTCCCCCACAAATGACCTGACAGCCAAGCTCGCTTGAAAAAACTTTTTCGAGGTCTCGTATCTTGCGATACGAGATTGCTCTCTATATAAATTTTTGGTATGGAAGAAGATGGAAGCAATGTCCATCTTCTCGTGCCGCCTCTGGTGTTCATTATTCATAGAGTCCAATACGAGACACTTGGCTTTCGCATAGTTTATATCTCAAGTCTTACGATCTCAATATCTGTGATGGTGGAATCTAGACCTGCGACGGCATGGGTTTTAGCAGTAAGGAAGTAGTCTAGCTTATCATAAGTGTAACAAACCTAAACTTTCTGTACAATTTTTTTTTTCAAAAATACAAAAAGGGGTATTTGAGGCTGAGCACAAGTTATAAGTTTGTTTTGCTTTTTAATAGTAAGAAGGAGCTTGTAGCTCATTGGTAAGACCTTACATTGCTGAACCAAAGCACCAGAGTTCAAATCCCATCAGCCATATTATTTTTATATTGATTTTTTTAAATCTTTTTAGAAGCCCAAGAGTCTACATGTGCTTAACCCATAAACCCAAAGGTCACACTAAAAACAAACGAGTCCAGGAGGTAGACCAAGCGATGGGGGACATGTGGCGGACGAACTCGGCCTAACTCGGCTGGCGACTCGGTCGAATCGGCAGCCGCCGCCGGCTGAGTCAGCCCAGAATCCGATTTTCCTTTCTGAACTTCTGTGACTCTTGGCCTCTTTATAACCCCTGTATAATTTAAAAACCCTGCACACTAACAGAGCCATTTAAAACCTCAATTAATCCAATTTTGAATACAAATTTTAATACAATTTTATCACACCCTTTCATCTACCCTAAACCCTAGATTTTCCTATAAATACCACTCCATTTCACACCCCCTCACTCACAATCTCTGCCCAAACTCTCAAGAAAAATCCCAAGAACTTTTGTGTACAAGTGGAGTTAGTGAAGGGCGAAACTTCGACGAACTTCCGACGACGACCCTAGGAGCTCCCAGCGAAGAAACGACGCACCGGCACCTCCTACCACTCCCTCTTCCTCTTCTCTAATCTAAAATCTAGTAAGTCCCTTCTCCCCCTTCTCTTTGCTATTCTAAAGACTTGTATTTCTAAAACCCGACGGAAGCGGAGTTAATCCGACTTCCGATTCAGTTTTCTTTAAAAAGGTTCCAATTTTCTTAAATACAACAATACCAAACTTGCACATCATGACCATTAAACATTAAAAAAAAATATTGAATAAGTCTCATAGCAAAAGTATTCATATTGTAATTTTTATCGTACTTTTCAGAAAAATACCATATAGTTTGGTTTTGACATAAATCATTATAATTCCTTACTATACCTTTAGATAGTTCATGAGGTAATAACCTACCTCCTCACAACACTCATATGTAACATAGCACGATACCTTTCGGGAACATAGAATACGGGAAAATGCAATTTTACATATAAATACCTTTTATTATTAAAACATTTTTCTACAAGAAAGGTATTTTTAACAAATCTTTGCAATGTGCCGCTACAACCCATTTGGGGAACTCGTTCAGGATGGTGCGGATTATCGTACATTCTCGGGCTTAGTAGTGCGAGATGCAGACCTCCGCAAGGAGCATTCGATCTCGAAAGATTTAAAATACAATTTTCTTTAGAAAATGTGATATCTATTATAAATAAAACTTATATTTTTAATAAATAAATATATATGTAATTAATATCAAAATATCTATTTTTAGTATCTATAATATTCCACATTCAAGAAAAATATTCCATTTACAAGAAAATACCATACAACTCCAATATTATAAGTAAATACAATATATTATGAAAAATATGTTTATTCACTAGAAATGTCACAATGATAAAATATACATCAATGAAAACTTTAAATACGATAATAACATACTTGAGGTATATTTTGAAAATTATACAATATTATTTTTACATAAAACCCCCTCAAGTTATACTAAATTACAATAAGGACCCTAGTAAACATAGGTTTAAACGGGACCAGTCTCTTGAGCCTCAGGGAGCCGAAGATATGGGTGCTTGTCTATTTAAGGTAGACAACTTAACAAACGGTGTTATCAACACGGTAATCGTCTTTGAAAAAGACACAAATCCTGCCGTCCATGTGCAGTGGTTACCGATAACACCAAAACCTAATTCAGGATTCAATTTCTTTTCTATTTGTCTGACTCACACTGAGTCTCAATATAATCAATCTGACTTGAATATGATTCAAGTATATATAACAATTCAATATGAATCCATATATTCAATCTGTTCAATCTATCAATCTATACAACTTGACTGAACCGAACCATGGATATACATCAATTTACATGATTCTCAAGTTACATCTATTTACTGATATCATGGTTTCGGCAAGTCATCCATCTATACAATCTATAATACAAGACAATACAATTTATAATACAATACCAACAATACAATCAAGATATCGCGGGGTTTAAGGGGTAGATTGATACGGAAGGTGTTAGAAATGGCACGAGACAGCAACCATTAAGACACCTAATCTGAATTCAATTGCTGTTGTACCGTGGTATAAACGGTTCCTTGTATTCTGTTCACTGTAGTCTCTGGTCTAACGAGACTCCTCTCGTATACACTGGCATTCTTCTGTACCAAGTTACAAACAAGAGCGTTAACACTAAATACAACATTATAACAATATAATACAACTATAAAAGCTACTCTCTCTCTGTCTATTCTACTTCTCCCTTATCTTTGGGACTTACCGAGCGATTGTTCACTGACGACATTCGTTCTCTTTCTTCTTTGGAATGTTGTCAGGTGATTCGGACCTTCAGGAGTTCGAGCCCACCAGCAAAGACTTGGATCGTCTAGCTTTTGACCCGAAGCTCTAGATACTTTTACATTTCATTTCAGTACTTTCCATTTCTGTTATGCCACTGTTTAGATATTGCTTTTCATTCCATGTATTTACTTTTTAGATGTATTGTAAAAAGAATGTGAATAAATAAAGTTATTGTTCAATTATATCTATTGTCTTTGTCTCTTGTCCATTTTTACTTATATTGCTTAGATACGCTCAGCGTGTTTACTTCAGAGTAAATACGCAGCGGCTTCGTTCCGTCCCCTTCGCCGTACACCGGGAAGCGGGGCGTGACAGGTTTTGTTGGTGGCCCATGCAGGTCAGAGCTGTATGGAACCCTACCATGCAGTTCAGCACTATGTGGACAACCTAAGAAATATAACACAAGAACCAACAACTAAAAACATTCTTTACAATCCATACTCCTTGAATCTTATCATTTCATATTCTTTGAATCAAATACCTTGAATCTATCTTAAACCAATTTTTTCTTTCAAGGTTATGGATTCCCCAAACAACACCAGCACCAATGTCAACAACACACCTCCACCACTACCACTCACACCTGCCGTCCCTGCTCCGAACAACGAGCAGACGGTTCTGCTTGAGGCAATCCGCGGCCTCCTGGAAGGACTGCAGCAGCAGACTGCTATATTATTGAACCGACCAGAAGCAGAAGCAACCGGTATAAAGCGCTCTGCCACCCAGATGGCAAGAGGAGCCCATCCTATACAATCTTCTGAACCCAAGAGACAGAAAGAAACAATCAACCGATCAAGTCCAAGTTTTTGTTTCTACTGCAAGAGGGCTGGACACTTGTGGAAAGACTGTAGGCGCGCAAAAGGCCTGTGCCTAGTTTGTGGCGCGTCCAATCACAAAATTAAGACTTATCCCTATAGATACAACTCAGCTCACAGATCCACCAACTACCCGCAACGGCCAACTATCCAGGCTCCTGCAACTCATCCTGCACTCCCAACACCACCTCCACGTAGAACTCCTACACAGCCAAATCACCAATTCCATCAGGCACTGAGGAACATGCCTCGAGGACAGAGGAATGTGCCTTCAACCAGGAGGAATGAACCAGGGCGACAGGCTTACACCTTAGCAGCCGTAGAAGCCGAGACAGTTGACCAAGGTAACACTAGCAAGTCTTTTTCACATTTTTAAAACCCTTGTAGCACTTTGTTATTTTTCATACACTATCAGTACTTCAGTCACCAAACTTTTCTTGAATCTGTTACACTTTCCTTTTACAAATTTCGAGGACGCAATTTTTATAAGGAGGGTAGAATGTAACAGCCCTAAACTTTCTGTACAATTTTTTTTCTCAAAAATACAGAAAGGGGTATTTGAGGCTGAGCACAAGTTATAAGTTTGTTTTGCTTTTTAATAGCAAGAAGGAGCTTGTAGCTTATTGGTAAGACCTTGCACTGCTGAACCAAAACACCAGTTCAAATCCCATCAGCCACATTATTTTTATATTGATTTCTTTTAATCTTTTTAGAAGCCCAAGAGTCTATACGTGCTTAACCTGTAAACCCAAAGGTCATACTAAAAACAAACGAGTTCAGGAGGTAAACCAAGCGACGGGGGACACGTGGCGTACGAACTCGGCCAGACTCGGCCGGCGACTCGGTCGAATCGGCCGCCGCCGCTGGCCGAATCAGCCCAGAATCCGATTTTCCCTTCTGAACTTCTGTGACTCTTGGCCTCCTTATAACCCCTGTATAGTTTTAAACCCCCGCACACTAACAGAGCCATTCAAAACCTCAATTAATCCAATTTTTAATACAAATTTTAATACATTTTTATCATACCCTTTCATCTACCATAAACCCTAGATTTTCCTATAAATACCACTCCATTTCACACCTCCCTCACTCACAATCTCTGCCCAAACTTTAAAGAAAAATCCCAAGAACTTTTGTGTACAAGTGGAGTTAGCAAAGGGCGAAGCTCCGACGAACTTCCGACGATGACCCTAGGAGCTCCCGGCGACGAAACGACGCACCGGCACTTCCTACCAGTCCATCTTCCTCTTCTCTAATCTAAAATCCAGTAATTCCCTTCTCCCCCTTCTCTTTGCTATTCTAAAAACTTGTATTCTAAAACCCGACGGAAGCAGAGTTAATCCGACTTCCGATTCTGTTTTCTTTAAAAAAGTTTCAATTTTCTTAAATACAATAATACAAAACTTGCGCATCATGACCATTAAACATTAACAAAACATATTGAACAAGTTTCATAGCAAAAAAATTCATATTGTAATTTTTATCGCACTTTTTCAGAAAAATACCATATAGTTTAGTTTTGATATAAATCATTATAATTCCTTACTATACATTTAGATAGTTTACGAGGTAATGACCTATCTCCTCATAACACTCATATGTAACATATCACGATGCCTTTCGGGAACATAGTATACGGGAAAATGCAATTTTACATATAAAGGCCTTTTTCTATTAAAACCTTTTTCTACAAGAAAAGTATTTTTAACAAATCTTTGCAATGTGCCGCTACAACCCATTTGGGAAACCCGTTCGGGATGGTGCAGATTATTGCACATCCTCGGGCTTAGTAGTGCGAGATACAGACCTCCGCATGGAGCATTCGGTCTCGAAAGATTTAAAATACAATTTTCTTTAGAAAATGTGATTTCTATTATAAATAAAATTTATATTTTTAATAAATAAATATATATGTAATTAATATCAAAATATCTATTTTTAGTATCTATAATATTCCACATTCAAGAAAAACATTCCATTTACAAGAAAATACCATACAACTCCAATATTATAAGTAAATACAATATATTATGAAAAATAGGTTTATACACTAGAAATGTCACAATAATAAAATATACATCAATGAAAACTGTAAAGATGATAATAACATACTTAAGGTGTATTTTGAAAATTATACAAAATTATTCTTACATAAAACCCCCTCAAGTTATACTAAATTACAATAAGGACCCTAGTAAACATAGGTTTAAGCGGGACCAGTCTCTTGAGCCTCGGGGAGCCGGAGATATGGGTGCTTGCCTATTTAAGGTAGACAACTTAACAAACAGTGTTATCAACACGGTAATCGTCTTTGAAAAAGACACAAATCCTGCCGTCCATGTGCAACGGTTACCGATAACACCAAAATCTAGTTCAGGATTCAATTTCTTTTCTATTTGTCTGACTCAGACCGAGTCTCAATATAATCAATCTGATTTGAATATGATTCAAGTATATATAAAATTCAATATGAATCCATATATTCAATCCGTTCAATCTATCAATCTATACAACTTGACTGAACCGAACCATGGATATACATCCATCTATATGATTCTCCAGTTTCATCCATTTATTGATATCATGGTTTCGGCAAGTCATCCATCTATACAATTTATAATACAAGACAATACAATTTACAGTACAATACCAACAATACAATCAAGATATCGCGGGGTTTAAGAGGTAGATTGGTACAGAAGGTGTTAGAAGTGGCACGAGACAGCAACCATTAAGACACCTAACCAGAATTCAATTGTTGTTGTACTGTGGCATAAACGGTTCCTTATATTCCGTTCACCGTAGTCTCTGGTCTAACAAGCCTCCTCTCGTATACACTGGCATTCTTCTGTACCAAGGTACAAACAACAGCGTTAACACTAAATACAATATTATAACAATATAATACAACTATAAAAGCTACCCTCTCTCTCTCTCTGTCTATTCTACTTCTCCCTTGTCTTTGGGACTTACCGAGTAATTGTTCACTGACGACATTCCTTCTCTTTCTTCTTTGGAATGTTGTCAGGTGATTCGGACCTTCAGGAGATCGAGCCCACCAGCGAGGACTTGGATCAGCTAGCTTTTGACCCGGAGCTCTAGATACTTGTACATTTCATTTCAGTACTTTCCATTTCTGTTATTCTATTGTTTAGGTATTGCTTTTCATTCCATGTATTTACTTTTCAGATGTATTGTAAAAAGAATGTGAATAAATAAAGTTGTTGTTCAATTTTATCTATTGTCTTTGTCTCTTGTGTATTTTTACTTATATTGCTTAGATACGCTCAGCGTGTTTACTTCAGAGTAAATACGTAGCGGCCTCATCGCGTCCTCTGCCCGTATACCGGAAAATGGGGCATGACAATAAGTAATGGCCATCTGGACATTCCTTAGCCCATCTTTATAGTTCGGCCCCGTCAATATATTTTTATCTAATAGTAATTTAAGCCCGGTTATCTTGGTCACTGCAATTAGGAGAGAGAGAAGAAACACTCAGCATAGATGCACTTGCAAGTTTAGATTGATTTTTAGTTTATCTAAATAGGATGGCTCTCATTGTTTCCTTGAATTCTCCTTCAAACCATAAAAGAAGAATTAGGGATTAATCGCACCCTACAATTCTTGTTTTAACCTTTCGGGCAGGCGAGTGTTGGTATTTCGAGAGAGCTTTTACAACACTTTCGCGATATTCCTTAATTAAATAATCTTTTTTCCCTGGAGGCGATACCCCGCTAACACCTTTCTAGATACCTACGGGTTGTTGCATTGATTGTAAAGTGAAAAAATCTCCCGAAAAGTGATAATAATTACTCATAGTAGGATCAGAATCCAACTATCATTGTATGATAATTTTGAAGGAATCCTACCAAAATCATCATACTCCAGAAGGTATGCAAAACTTGTAAGTTTTCTTTTCTTTTGAAACTCCTGATATGATTTTTGCCTCAAACGCTTATGACCTTGACAAAAGCCAAAATATTATAAGTCGCAAGTCAAGTTCTACCCGTCATTATCCTGGTTAAGCTAGACTCATTCGTACAAACTCTTGACAAAGACCAAAATGGCTGTACGCCTGTCCTAAATTAATGCATCTATCTATACTACAGATAAAAATCCATTAGCTACCAATCACTATGTCTTGGCGAAGTCAAAATACATAGCTTAAATACTAGTAGATACCCATCTGAAATGACAAAGGGCTACGGCTGGTTTTGGCGAAAATCGTGAACGTAATGAATTTGATATATTCGAAGGAACATAATAGCTTTTAAAATGAGTAGTTTAAGCTCCGCGTTTAAAAGTTATTTTTAAAGAAAACCGAGTAGTTTTTTAAATTGTTCCAACGACTTTAAGCTTTCGGTTTGTTACCTTTGCACTAATTAAAATTAATGTGGTCCCGTCAATTAACCCTATCATTGCAGAAGAAGCAAAAATAGAACGTACGCTTATGCCATCTGCATTCGCCACAGGATCCCGGGTTTTCACCGTAAGGTTACTTAACTTACGGCATGATGGGGACAGGACTAGTGCGGATGCAAAATATAAGCAACGTTTATTATATATAATCTATATATAGCCATTCGTCTCACGCAATGATAAATAACACAGATTACAGCAGAAGCAACACAAATAAGAATATGGGATATATTAGGATTTCCGTATTTCGTTTTAGTCTCGAACGAAAAATGGATTCAATGGTCGTGATGAATAGCCACTCTAGACCCCTACGAGTGCGGCAAACTACTCGCCAAATCCCCGAAATGGAGCAACCTCCCTCAATGAGATGAGTAGGCCACTCGTCACTTCAAGAACCCTGTAGTTTGTGACAACCCTAAACTTTCTGTACAGAATTTTTTTCAAAATACAGAAAGGAGCATCTAAGCATGAGCACAGGTTATAAATTAAATTTGCTTTGGAACAACAAGAAAGCACTTGTAGCTTATTGGTAAAGCCTTACACTGCTGTGACATAGCCTCTATATTCAAATCCCCCCAGCCACATATTATTTTTGTTGATTTTTCTTTTAAACTTCTAGAAGCTCAAAGGTTTGCACGTGCACTGCACGTAAAATAAAAGGTCACAATAAAAACAAACATGTGGAAAATGCTATTTGAACAGCCTAGGACACGTGGCCTCAATCCGAGACCCTACCCCTCCAAGATGACCGGCGAGATCTTGTTTTGGGGCGGCACCATCGGTCCAAACAGTACTAAATGTTCCCAAAATTTAACCCTAGCATCCCTTCGCCTACCCCACTACCCCCATATTGTTTGTTTACTCTGAAAACATCCAAAGAGTGATAATTCCTCTCTTTAATTCATTTTTAATGCAAATTTTAATTCTATTCTTCATTACCCTAAATCTTAATTTTTCCTATAAATACCACACTCCATTTCACCCCTCCTCATCTAGAATTCCATTACAAAACTCTCTAAAATTTCCAAGTCCCAAGTTGTGAAAGTGGAGTTAGCAAAAGTCGAAGTTCCGGCGACGTTTCAAGAAGAATCCGGCGACGAAACGACTCCCCGACGGTTCCAATAGCTTCCCCTCTCTCCTCTTGTTTTCCAATCAGTAAGTTCCCACTTCCCCCTTTCTCTTCTATTGAAACGAAATCACTTTTCAAAACTCGTCGGAAGCGGAGTTATTCCGGCTTCCGATTCTCTTTTCTTTAAAAACTAATTTTTTTCTTAATAACAAAGCTACAAATTTTTAATAGATTGTTTAGTAATCATTAAAAAAATATATTAGAACAAATTTCATCTCAAAAGAATTTATTATGCAACTTTTATCGTATTTTTACGGTTAAATACCATATACTTTACTTTCGACACAATTCAACATATTCCCTTGCATTACCTTTAGAAAACTCATGAGGTAATGACCTATCTCATCACAACATACATTTTTGATATAGCACGATAACTCTTAGGACATCGGTTTATGGGAAAATACGAGTTTACGATTAAATACCATAAACATTCAAAAACCGTTTTATTTAAAAGTGTATTACTTAATTCCTTGCAAATACGCCTCTATAACCCATTTTGGGGAACCCCGATCGGGATGGTGCGGGTTATCGCACGTCCTTGGGCCTACTAGAGCGAGATGCAGACCTTCGCAGGGAGCATTCGATTTCGATGGAATTTTTAATACAATTTTTAAGAAAAATATAATTTCTATTTAATAAATAAGTTCTATTTTTTTATAAATATATATATATATATTATCAAAATATCTACTTTAAGTATACAATATATATATATATTCCATATTTTCTAAATCAAAATAATCACAAATTTCATGAAACTACCTTTAAAATTCAATACCATTCCAAGATTACACTAAAATACCATATATATTGAAATCTAGGTTATATCCACTAGAATATTTCACTTTATAAAAATTACAATTATGAAAACCCTAAAGACGATAATTAAACACTTGAGGTGTATTTTAAAAATATATCAAAACTATTTTTCATAAACCCCCCTCAAGTTATGTTAATTTACAATAAGGACTCTAGTAAACATAAGTTTAAGCGGGACCAGTTCTCTTGAGCCTCAGAGAGCCGGAGAATATGGGTGCTTGCTTATCTAAGATAGACAACCTAAAAACGGTGTTATCAACACGGTAATTGTCTTTGAAAAATACACAAATCCTGCCGTCCATGTGCAGCATTTACAGATAACTCCAAAACAATCAGGGCTTCAATTCTGTTTAAAAGTCTGACTCGGTTCGAGTTATGGTCAAATCTGAATACAATCTGACTTGAATTCAATTCAAGTATAATTGCAATACAACATGAATCCATGATTACCAGAATACTATCCATATCAATATGAACATGACCGAACCGAACCATGGATATACTCTGATTATATGACTATCCATTTATATCCATTCTGTTTACTGATATCATGGTTTCGGCAAGTCTGCCATTTACTACAAGATAATACAATACAATCGGTACAATCAATACTATAAACATTACGGGGTTTATAAAGGGGTAGACTGGTACGGAACATATTAACGGTGGCTCGAGGTGGTCACTAAAAGACGTAATTACATCCATACCGTTGTTCCGTGGTATTATCGACGGAGCTTTGTACTACGGGTTACCAAAGTCCACGGTGTAAGTTGGTCTCCTCTCGTATACACTGGCATTTTCTGTACCAAGCTACAACAACTACGTTAGTATAACAAATATAACATATCGACTTCACATGTTCTATTCTCTATCTATTCTTCTCCTTCTTTCTTTGGGACTTACCGAGCGATTGTTCGCTGACGACATTCATATTTCTCTTCTTCTTTGGAATGTTGTCAGGAGGACCCGACTCTGAGGAGTTCGAGACCAGCCGGAGCACTTGGAGTAGTTCACAGAAGACCCCGAGCATGGACTTTACTTGTACTCGTTTTATTTTCAATTCATGCCATTGTTTAGGCATTGCATTCCAGACTTGTATTTATATTTCCAGTTGTACTTGTAAAAGAATACTGAATAAATAAAAGTTGTTGTTCATTTATATTCATATTTCTTGTGTACATTTTACTTTATATTGCTTAGATACGCTTAGCGTGTTTACTTCTGAGTAAATACGTCGCGTGACCCGCCGCGTCTCCTTACCCGTACACTGGGAAGCGGGGTGTGACAGTTTGATCACCCCACCTTGGGTCTATCTTAGGTGCATGAAAAGTAAATGAATAATACAACGGTGGCTACAATCTCAAACCGGAAGTGCCCCATAAAAGAACATTACATCACTTTACATATTACAAGAATGAAAAGAAAAGAATACTCTTCTCACATCCCCCGGCTATTCAATCACGATCCAATACTTCATATCAACATCACAACACAAACAAGATACAAGATATGTGCAACCCCTACTAATAGACGTAGAGCAATTAGTCGACGTTTAGAAACACATATACAAATGTAAAGAGAATAAACGATACTAAAATTTCGATTTAGAAACATTCCGTGGTGCCCGAATACAAAGATAACACCTAGTGAATTCTAGGCCAAAAACAAGTATGCCAAATTGCGGGGAAAATGAAGCACAGCCCCATTGCTCATTGTACGGCCGCAAATTGCGGGGAAAATGAATTATTTTGCGGCCAATTTAGAGAATTATGGGCTCGTGTTTCTACAGTGGTATACTAGTACAATATACATCTCTCTGCAATATGCAAAATATTTTTCAGAGATCAAAATAGTTTTGACAAAAACTTGGATTCTAGGTTTTCAAATACGGAACTATTTCGGTTTCGAAACTTTAAACTTCGTCTAAACTATAGTTTAAGTGTTTGGGTAGGCTCTGATACCAGTGTAAGTGTATAGTGCCCCTTACCATGACTATTACGGCTTTGCAGAATTAAAAACTTTAAAATTTCTTGAGCACTGCACACTAAAACCCTAGAATACAATTCCAAACACTAAACTAAACTACAAGAGTTTAACTACTAGGTTGAGTACTACAACTTTTGAAGCCGGTCCTTTGAGTCTTTTGTGGTCCTTTTCTTAAGCTTCTAGGGTTGTAGGATCGAGCTTTCGAGTTGATCTCCTCGCGTCAAAGACGATCCATCCGAGAATACCGGTTCAAGCGATAGCTTCCAAAAAGCAACTAAATATCAAGTCTTACTAGGAAATGATGCTCAGGGGTGTAGTTAAAAACCAAGATGTTCTCTTTTTAGTTCCTCAAAACTCGAAAGAAGTGAGGAAGAAGATGAAGAAGAGATGGAAACTCGAGAAAAAATCATAATGATAAAAAATATCCTCTCTCATTCTCACCCTTATCTATTCATATACCTTTTAAAATAAAATAGTATAAGAAGTGAGTAGGCTTGTGACTCGCTAGTGTGGGTCACAAGCCCATAGTCTTCATGTAAATACAAGAAGAGATGAGAGTAGAGAATGGCCACCTCACCATGATATATACAAACATTTAAATGTGTGTGTATAATCAAGTATATAATAAATACGTATACTGTATTTCTACCAAAATACGAATACCGTATTTGTACCGAAAATACAAAATACGCGTATTCATATTTAGAAAGAAATACATGTATTTTTATCAAGACACAAATACCCGTATTCATACAAATACACATATTCGTATAAATACCGTATTCGTGTTAAAATACGAATATCCAAAAAAGAGCAATATAATACTAGTATCAAATCTGGCTATCTTTCAAACCTGCTAGGATTACTAAATGGTCCGATTAAAGCATGTGTATAAAATACACGTGTTCAATTGAACATCCGAGCGTATCGAAATACGCAAACTTCACCGTTTCACCTGAACCGGGAAACCCTCTGTGTAAGATTCTAAAGACTCAATAATACTCTGAAAGTAGGTTTAACCACAAGCACGTCAATGGCACTAGCTGTACGTAATGGCCACCCAGATATCTGTCGAAAGGAAAATCGCCAAGAAAACTTGTCTGAACCCCTACTAAGCCTATAGGTGATATTCTTCGTACAGTCCGGTCTATCCGTCTAAGAGTATCGTATATCGAGCCTAGAAGGTGGTAAACGTCAGACCTCTATTAGCACGACAAATTGTGTCGATATAGAACCCGATACAACCTGAGAAACTACTGGTATACTTACTAATAAATCTCACTTGCCTTGACCAGGGACCTTTAGTACCCGCTAACCGTACACAACGCGATATCAACTCTTAATACCGGGAGAGACGAATCCCTTCTATCACCTACTGCCTCCAAGTGCTTTGGGACTGCACCCAACTACTACCGGTTTGCACGACTCTTTAAAACCGTGGTAGGGTAGTAATCTAAGTACAGTGGGAACACACTCGAGACTAATAGTGATATTAAGTCATCGGACTAACATGTACTGATGTCACCAGAGAACTGCTATTCGACGATAGGTATAATACCAACTAGCAGTTCCCAGCGAGTTCGTCCAGTGTAACTCATAACCTAATGAGCACACGTATACTATCTTTGGTACCGTATACCAATAGCTGCGGGACAGGCCATCTCCCCTGACAGGGATAAGAAACGTATACACTAGTCTACTCTGGAGTATCGATACCCGGTCTCAATAATATTACGACTAGGGACAATTTTAAGGATGTGCTTATAGACTACTCAGCTCTCACAAGTATGATTGTCATCACAACGCTGGTAGTCAAGCAAATATCTTAAGGGCTCTATCAACATGTATTAACGATATGTAAAAATGAACATATACACATATTAAGATAGATATAAACCAGATAGCAAACTATCATATTGAGCAAGACTGTTTTATACATGTATATATCCTAAGCTTCCAAAATGTAATATACAATTCTGTACTATACAATAATGGCCTCTAGGGCATATATTCTTAACATGGGTAACTCGAAGAATGGGATATTTATGTGTAATGAGGGATCATATCTTGTTGCTCGTGGTACCGGAGAAAAACGGTACATTGCATTATATATAAATCTTGAATCTCGTGAATTTCATGTTGCTGTTGTTCCGTGGTATTACGGAATATCCCGGTTACATAATAAAATTCCCATAAATTGAGCTTATACTTATAATCAATAATACTGAAATATCGAATATCGTGATACTCTAGTTACCTTACACTGATTAATACATGCTATTTATTTGACATGCACACTACCGTTTACCGTTCACGGGTATTCTCATGCCTAGTATTATGTGTACCATATTTCATTTTCAAATATTGTTTTCATATAAAATGAGGACTTACTGAACTTTAGTTCGCCGACGGCATTCCTGTTTTCTGTTTTCTTTTTTCTTTTCTGCGGAATGTCGTCAGATGATAGAGGGACAGGAGGTGAGGCTAGGTACAAGGTAGTAAATAGTAAGTATCAAGTTGCTCTTGTTGTGAATACATCACGTGCTACTTGCTCTCGTTTCTCGTTTCTGGGAAACGGGACGTGACAAAATTCATAACCCTAATTTGATTTGTGGCCAAACTTAGGGATTTCAAATGTAGGAAAGGATTTTAGGGGTTTTAAGGGTCTTAAAACCCTAGTCCTGACATCCTTCCGCTAGATGCCTAATGGAGTGAAAGAAAGAGAATCTTTTTCGCAAGTTCGGAGACCTTTGAGAAATTATTTAGAGTTTTAGGGGAGTAAATTGGAAAGAGCTGTTGTGATAAGCGGAAAAATCATCAAAAAAACACGATTACTCGGGGAGGTGACCAAGGTGAACCTAATGGAGAGTCGGCTTTTATCTCAATTTTGATGTCGGCTGAACCTCTTCATTCAGAAAGGCATAGCCCATAACTTTTTGCATAAAAAAATAATAAATAAAAAATAAAAAAAACTTTAACCCTGCCAACAAGTGCTCTGTCTCGTCCCACTTGCATCCATTCTTTTTGAATACAGAAATTGAGATAGTAAAGAAAGTAAATACTTTATGTGTTTGGAAAGAGGAAAGCTATAGAAAGTAGATGATTACTTTCTTTGCCACCAATGAATTTTGCCCAAGTTCACTTTCCAGTATTTGAACTAGAAAGTGGAGAGAAAGTGACAAAGAATGTTTATTCATTATCTTATATTATTTTAAAGCATTAACCGTTAGTTTAAGCATCATAGACAAAATAGTGTCTTTTACATCATTAATCTTATTGTCATGTAAGCTCTAACTCAGTCTCTCTCACTTTCTTAGATATCAAATAAACAAGTTTTGCTACTTCCTCATAATATCATTAATCCGGCGCTCACACTATTTTTGAAGAAAGAGAAAAAGGAACGGCTATAATGCAGACGTCGTGGCGTTCTAAACCATAGTATTTTTTTGCACCGGATAGACGGATAAAAGCATATCATTTTAACTCAAAACAGTCAAATTTCAAACAAATAAATTTGCAGTGGAGTTTCTTGAGACAAACTTACACATTTAGGAGGATATATAAAAATACAAAGAATGCAGTAGGTATATATAAATACATGAGATAAAAGTAGATCACAGGGTATATATACAAAACCCCAAAATAATAAACAAACGCATTTTTCTTATCAAAATGAAAATCTCAATAAAATTACAAATCTCTTCTTTAACAAGCATCAGTTTAATACGTGTACCTGATTAAAGTTAAATTATATTTACCTACACTACAAAACCTAAAGACTTTGTGTTGGTTTTTGCAGAATAGGCAGAAAAGTGCACTAAACAATATAAGAAATCTCTCTAACAAAAAACAATCTAATATTTACAGGATGGATACGTGCACAATTAAAAAATTGATTTGAAGCAGCATCTATGTGTCGAATAAATAAGCATACACCTAAAATTTAATAAAATTAAAAATAATATACGACAAAATTGATGGCACATTTAAAAAATGTCTTGGAAGTAAAGAAGCTCGGCGGTGAACATCACGTGCTAACTAACGACTTGTATTCCTCCTCCTGCAAATATCCCCTATCCCTCAGCAAATCCACCAAAGAATTAACTTCATCCATCTTATTCATCTCCTTGCAAATTGCGATAATATTCACTATATTCACAGGTTTCGGCCTCCATCTATTCGCACCTACATGCAATGCAGCATTTTTCATACACAGCACTGCATTCGCAATGTCCTTCTCCTTGACATACCCTTCAGCTAAAATCTCCCATGTCGTTTGTTTTGGCTTGCCCCCTTTCTCAACCAATCTATCAAGAATTGCTTTCGCCTTATAAACTTGCCCTTGCCTCACATACCAACCCATAAGAATATTACAAATCCGCGGATCATGATTTGAGGTGGTCGACATCCACTCATCGAATAATTCCTCGGCCTTATCAATGTCATCCAACCTTACCAAAGAAGCAATCGCCGCTTGATAACCCAAGTTCAAAATATTTGGAAAACTTGATTTATACCAATTCCATATCCGATACACTTCTTCTCTCTTTCCTATGCTGCTATAGTACCCGAGGAGATAGTTGAAGGGAGTTCGGTCTCTGCCTGTAACTCTAAGCTCAACTTCTTTTAAGCAAATCTCAGCCTTTTCAAAGTTGCCAGCTTTAATGTACATTGTAGTAAGTGTACTATAAGTTGTCCAGTTTGGAACTATGCTATTATCAGCTAACATTCTCTCCACAACTCTCTCCATTTCATCGATATCCCCCAATGCAGCACAATTTGTTATCCAGATATTGTAGGAGTAAATATCCAATCTTATATTATTCTCTAGCATCTCATTTATAGTCGAGATAACTCTATCGTGCTCTTCGAGATTCATAAATAGAGTCATCATGACGTTGTAAGGAAGTGCATCGGTTACAAACCCTTGGGATTTCATTGTTTCAAGATGGGTTTCTGCCTTTTCTTTCAGTTTTGATTGGCTATAAGCATTTAGAAGTGCGCCATATGTGCGCTTGTCCTTTAGTTGGTCTGAAAGTGTTGAGAAGTAGTCTTCAGCTTGTGAGATGCTATGAACTTTGGATATGAGATCTAACTGGATTGCCATGTCGCTTGATGTGAAAGTAAACCGGTCTCCTTGGGCAATCATCCATTCATAAACCTGGCAGAACATAGAATAATATCAAAAGATGTTATATTTTTTGGTGGGTTGAAGAGACCTGGGGGAAGGGGGAGGGATATTCTGATTGCATATGATATAATGACGGGGAACGGAACAACTAAGAAGTAAGAAAGTTGCAAATCCTGAATCCTGTACAACTTCTGAGTTTGGTTGGTAAAGGTTGTGTTCACTGGAAGAGATGTAAAAGAGAATTTTAGTAACCAAAACAGGAGCTAGTTCTTCGACTCATTTTGATAACACAATAAAATTAAGGGAAAAAGATTGTTGCAACACTACTTACTAAGCCATTTGTTCTATGTAATATTTCATAAATAATGGATACCTTGATAAAAAAAAAGGTAAGATGTCATTTGAATTTATAGATAAACAACTCCTAAGGTTAACATAACTTGCGACCTCTCATATTAGAGAGGAAATTGATACCAACTGTAAGCCCAATTGGTTAAGCTTTTAAGAGTAGAATGATATACAAAGTATACGAGGGATATAAGAAGAAAGTAATGTCATATCGTGGGGTAAGTCGAGTTGCATCAAGAAAACATATTTCGATATCCTTGGAGATCGGAGAATCCAAAGATAATCGCTGATATATATATATATATATATATATGGAGGAAAGAGGTCATAGGAGGGAATTTCCTCCTATGGCGTCGAAAAAATACATCTCTCATTTTTTCCGACGATGGTGGGTGCCGATCGACGGAAAAAATGAGGGAGGGTGTATCTTTTCGACGCCATAGGAGGAAATTCCCTCCTGTGGCATCTTTCCTCCATTATTCTCTCTCTCTCTATATATATATATATATATATATAGAGAGAGAGAGAGAGAGGAATATTCCAGAAATATTTGTGCCTTTCTTTTGGACCGAAGCGGTGCAAAATTTTGTTCGCCCCCTTCAGTTCGCTTTTGCATTGCAACCAGCCCCTCATTCTGATAGCTAAGTCGTGGCTTTGATGGGCCCCATCTCCACAATAAGAGTGGTTGTGATGGAGAATTAAGTTTGAGCCCCTAGAAATTTGTTGAAAAAGTGAAACTTTTATGGATCCCCTTAAATAGCATGTGATCAACGTAAAGTACATTAATTTCTTTCATGGCTAAGTTACAATAAAATATCTTGATCCGGGGTTTTAAAGGAGTTTATTTTCACCAGAATACCCTTAGCATTTTATAAGAGCTTATAGAAATAAAAACCTTTATTTTTGTATAGCGATGCTATGTGACTGTTCTATACCAAAAGCACAACAAGTGTTCACAAGGACGATGTAGTTCACAAAAGATTATATACCTACTGAACTTTTAATTGTGTGGACTGTGGAGACATGGTTGAATAAACTGTAGGAAAAAGTGTTTCCTGCACATGGACAGAATAGACGGAGAGAATTGAGTTTAACTTGCAAGCATAGAAAGGATATATGCATGGGTAATCGTATATTCTAATTAAAAATCTCGCACTAAAAACACGCGGTCGAGACACTGCTTTCTTTTTTTTTTAATTCTTACTAGAATTAATAACCAAAATGCATCTGCGGTCACCCGCAGGCACATTGCCTGCACTAACGCAGAATAGATAAGGGTAACAGGGAGGTCCTGGGACGCCATGTATCCCTCTATTTTCCTGCATTGCTGACCAGAAATAAATATTCCTCCTAATTAATAAGTTTATTTATATCTATTAGTAAACAGTTTTTTCTTATAGTTGAAACTTACTTTTAAATCATCATATATAATACTTTATTTTCGCAGACAAACAAGTAATCCGATCACTGTATTGGCATGAATCGTTATACATGTGGCTATATATTGATGCAAAGTATAACCTTCTTTATGTAAGATCATTTGTCATTTCAGTTGCTTTAACCTGTTGATGCATTTAAAGGGTTAATGCTGCAATTTCACTTGGAAACTATGTCCATGGACCTTGCAAATCTAATTGACAACGATGCAGGTTGTAGTGGAATTCAGATGGTCATATAATATGCACACTCTTGCTAACTAATTGGCTACAATAAGAACCGGTAAAATCAGACTGATGTTGTTGTGAAACTAAATACCATGATAGGTTATTGACTCTCTTATGATCATATAATACTTGATATTTAAAAGCTTACCAACTTTTGATAAAAAAATCTACAATCATTTGATAACCGCTTTCTCGAAAGCTGATGTTTTATCAACCAATATGAGAGAATATTCCTTGAAATATTCTCTTATCATACTAAATAGGAAAAACTGATATCTAGCCCCTATTTAATTCTATTACTAATTTTGGGTCATAGAAAAAAATTATTGGTTCCGCACACAATATTTATCACTCTTATATCCCATATAGCTAGGCTTGTATGGTGGAAAAATTCCGATCGACCCCTTCTTTAAAAGCTCCTATTTTTTCTCTAGCTATTTAGGCTTTACTGGCAAATTATTAGAAAATTTCACAATTTTGTGTGCTATAGCACACAAAATATTGAAAAATCGAAAGCACATAAAGTTTTGGCAGTTATAAATTGGGATATTTACGAAAAACCACTATGTGGTTTCACATTTTTAAGAAAAAAACCATGTGGTTTATTTCTTCACGAAAACCTCCATGCGGTTCACTCCATTAGTGAAAACCCCCCATGTAGTTTAAGAAAAAACCCAATACTGTTAATTTTTTGAGATATTCTTGAACCATACTCATATATTACATGTACATAGCTTGTAAAGGTAATTTTATACCCAAAATACCTTTCTAATATTACGGTTTCAAAAAGTTACTTTTTTTGTTTGGTTGTTGTCGTAAATAGAATGAGAAAGATATTTTGAGTATAAAAATACTTTTACAAGTACTGCACATGTCATATATGGATATGGTTCAAGAATATGCCAAAAAAATAATAGTATTCGATTTTTTCCAAAACCACATTGGGGGTTTTTGTCAAAAATAAACCACGGTGGTTCTACGCAATGTGAAACCACATGGTGGTTTTTGTAAAATACCGCTTAAAATTTTTATGATTTTCGTTTGGTATTCAAAAAGACGGACAAAAACCAAAGATAGAAAATTTTGATACTTCTGAGAAATTCGTTATGTTCATGTACAATATTAAATGAATGAATTAGAAAAATTGAGATTTTTGAAAAATCACGATTTTCATGTGCATGCATAATGTTGAAAAACGAAAGATCACAGAAATCTTGCGGTTTTCTTATAATATAGCATGTAAAATATAGAAAACGGCAAAATAGAAAATGTTAGCTTTTAAAATTTTCATTAATTTTATACTGTAGCAGGCAAAAAATATTGAAAGATGGAAGAAAACAGAAAATTCTTGATTATAAAGATTCTGCCATTTTCGTATGCTGTGAAAAGCAAACTATTGAAAACCAAATATAACATAAAAATATATATTTTTGAAAATTCCGCGATTGTAGTGCCCTCATGCAAAATATTTGAAATCTGAAGTAATTTTATTTTTGGGATTTTTAAAAAATTTATGATATTCATTGTGTTGTCAGAGGTTCCCGATCATCCGGACTGGATTTCTTTGTTTTATTAGGTTATTAGTAGCAACTTGTGACCTTTTTCTTTTATACTTTACATAGCTTGTCTCTTTCATACTCGAAAGTTCTCTAAAAGCATGAATAAAAAAATAATTGGTATAAAAAATAAATAATTCCGAGGTTTTTATAATTTCATGATTTTTGTGTGCTATATATAGCATGCAAAATAATGAAGAAATAAAGGAATCAATTTTTGAGTATTTAAAAAAATTGCGTTTTCATATGGTATATCATACAAATTATGAAAAAGTAGAAAAAAAATTGACTTCTGAAAATTTTGCGATTTTCATTTATTATAGCAAGCAAAATGCAGAAGGACCGAAGAAAACTGAAAACTTTGAGAATTTTGAAAATATTACAATTTACATATGAATGTAAAGTAATTAAAAAACTGAAGAAAACAAAATTTGTTTAAGAATTTTGTAAAATTGAGCGATTTTCAGGTACTATATTAAAATATAGATGAAAACATGACAATTTGATATTTTTTAAAAGTTCACGGCTTTTGGTGTTACAAGCAGCAAAATATTGAAAAACCGAATAAAAATGGAAAATATTGAGATTTTTGGAAAATATCATGATTTTTATGTGCTATATTAGTGTGCAAAAAATTGAAAATTTGATGGAAAAAGGAACATTTTTTAATATTTAAAAAATCCATGATTATCATGAGTTAAGCATGCAAAATATTAAAAATTTGGGGGAAACAAAAAACATTTGGGATTTTTAAAAAATATCTTGTTTCTGTGTGTTATAGCAAGAAAAATATTTAACAGCCGAAGACCAAGTAAAATTTTATGATTTCTGAAAATTTCATGATTTTCATGTACAAAGAAAACTGCTTTATTTTTAAATTTCATTATTTTCATGTGCTACACAAACAAAATATTGAAAACTAAAGAAAACGGAAAGATATGAGATTTTTAAAAATTGCACAATTTTCATGTGGTCACACAAAATATTATAAATTTTAGGAAAATAAATAATTTTGGGATTTTTGTAAATTTGCAATTGTAATGTGCATGAAAAACATTTAAAAACGAAGAAACTAAAAATTTGAAAATTTTGTAAATTTTTAGGCTTTTCGTGTGCTATCGCATGCATAATATTGAAAAAAGAAAGAAAACAAAAAAATTTATGTTTTTCTATGCTATTCATGGAAAATATTGAAAAAATCGAAGAAAACAAAAAAGTTTTATTTTTTAAAAAATCATAATTTTCTTATGATATAGCAGTAAAATATTGGAAAATCAAAGAAAACAGAAATTTTTAGATTTTAAAATTTAGCCATATTCATGTTGAAAATTTGATGTGAACATAAATTTTGGGATTTTTGTACATTTTGTGATTCTCATATGCTCTAACAAGCAAAATATTGCAAAATCAAAGATTTTCTTTTGAAAGTTGTAAAAATGTCGCGATTTTCGTACGAATAGCAAGGAAAATATTGAAAAGCTGGAAAAAAATACCAAAGTATTTGCAAGTTAAGTTCATGTATTTTTCATATTAAGTTCATAAATATTAGATATTACAATTTTCAAATCATAAAACAATAAATTTTAAAATTAATATGATTTTTATTGACTTTGAACTTCATACCTGCGTATTGCGCGGGAGTCCTTGCTAGTTAAAGAGAATTGGAGAAGAATGAAGTAGGTCTAAAAAGTAATGAAAAAATATGAGGGCATGATTTAAAAATTGCAAAATGGCTAAGATGCTAAAAAAACAAATCAACAAGTTCTTTGTGATGAACGCCTCCACCTAATTTTTATTAGACAAAAGCCCTTCGAAACTACCACCCATGGCTACATAAATATATCCTGACATTACTGCACGTTTGCAAACGTTAACTTCATTTGACATGTCATCAAATTATTACATTTTCTTCTGATTATTAGCCCCGGCTGGTGTTTTTAAACAATCGTTATCTCTTTCCTTTTCTCCTTCGTACATATCTTTTACTTTCCCCTCTTTCTCTTCATCTAAGGCAAAATTATTTCTTCTTCGGACCACCATGAAATGCTTTGAATGGTGGAACTTTCAATTAAGGACAAGAGAGACCTACAAGCCATGCAAATAGGTCCTCGATTTAGCTGAAGACGGTTTCTTGTTAATATTCTTCATCGATCTATGGTTTCGGCACGATTGGAGTTAAGGAAAAGAGTGATTATTGCTTCTTTAGGGAACTAAATAAGGGTAAAAGTGCATTTGTAAGGTTAAAAGCAACTTAGGAGTAATACGGTCAAGATGCAACATGTGTTAAAACCATAGCGTAGCTAAATGCCAAAATAATAGATCGAGGGTGTTTTCTCTAATTTACATACTTGGAGGTAGTTATCACAAAAAACATAATAGTGGAGGGTAACTTTATACTCTTTAGCCTTGCAAAATTATATAAATGAAGCAAAATTTTAAAATATAAGTTATCAATAAAGGAAAGCAAAGATAAGAAAAATGTAAGAGAAACTAAATCCGAAACTTATGATAATTTTAAATAGGAAACTGGAAATAATATAGCGAGAGAGAAATGTTTAACTGTGTATTAAGACTGATGATTAAGATTTATATGAGATAGAACAAAATTAATGAATGTTGGATGAGAGAGTTTCATAGATTGATAAACGTAGAATGCTAAAATTAAACTAAAGATGTCAAACCCATTTTATATGCACTATATGTTGTCGAAAAATTAGGCTAAATGAACAATGCATCAAACAAATAAAAAATTGTGAAAGCTATAGGATTTGATAATAAGTTTGAAAATGTCCGGGATACTAATATGACTAAGGTATTCCAACAAATTATAGTTACTAAGGAAATGTTAAATATTTTTAAAAATATACCTATTTATAAATAAAAAAGAAGAGATATGCAGAGTAATGAAATCAAGTTTCTGATTGAATTTTTGAAAAAGTAGCCCAAAAAGAAGACACATATATAGAAAAACAATTTGGTGTTTTCAATCAACCAGGGAAACCAATTATTTCTTTATTAAAGCTCTCTCTCTCTCTCTCTCTATATATATATATATATATATATATATATATATAAAGAGATGAAAAGAAGACATACATAATGAAAAAAACAGAGATTTACAAATTTCCCTATTTGATTTCCCAAAAATTTATAATAAATTCCTAGGAAGACAATGTGATGTAATTCAAAAATAAAACCAGTGTTTTATTGGGGCCGTTAGGCTAATTGAGTCTCAAATATTGAGTCTCAAAAATCTCAAAGGTCGGGAGGAATGTTGTCTCCTTGATTCCTACATCTTGTGTTTGTTTACTAAAATATTGTCGTTTTGACTTAGAAAGCCTTTTATCCCATTTTTGTTTTTCTTTTGAATATTTGTACTTAGATTCAAAAACCCTAGGTGAGCATATATATCCCAACATTCCTTAGGTTAAAATATAAATTTGATAATAAACGAGAGAGGTGATAACCATGTAAAAGAATTGAAATAAGGTGGTATGGCCAAAATTAAGTCTGAGGTTAGGACTTTGAGGGCCCGTTTGTTTTATTGAATTTAGGCTTGAGTTGACTTGGATAAACTTTAGGGAAAGTCCTGTAGCAATATTTTTGTTTCCTTGGTTATGAAGTTGGTGTTTGTTTACTTGGCTTTGGAGGGGGGATTAAGTGGGCAATGACATTAGCGCACATTATTAAAAAGTTAGGATTTAAGTCAAGCCTAAAAGTCCCTTGACTTGGGCCATAACAGCTTATTCAATTCTTTTATATTAAAAAAATGATATTGTTTACACCTCTTACTTCTTTGTCGTGTATTATTAACGCAGTTTATATTTTTATTTAAGGCATGTTGGGAGTATGCTCACCTACGGATACTAAATCTAACCCCTATGTTTTACTCAAAAGCTAAACAAACATGGGATTAAGAGGCACTCTGAGTCAAGGGAGCAATACTTAGCAAACAAACATAGGAATTATGAGTCAAGGAGACATCCCTGCAGAGTTTTATGATTTTTATGAGGCTCAACCTTTTGGGGGCTTAATTAGCCAAACGGACCCTTAGGCCTAAACCTCCATATTTTTCTGATGTGGGCTGATGTCATAACTCACTAACCCTCCTTCATATGGAAGCAAATAAACACCAATTCGACATTCAAGGGAATTGAATAAAAATGGTACAGGGTTTTGTCTCCCAAGTTTACCCAAGTCAAGCCCGAACTCAATAAAACATGTTGGCCCTAGGTATGTCAACACCATCAATGGATATACTACCAAAATATTTCTCTCGGTCTCTATGTCCCTTCGTTTAGGTGATGATAACTAACTGGCGTATAACAAGTGCTTCTTCATTATGGTGCAAACAACGTTCACTGCTTTCTACAATAACAAAATTTGATTACTCTCAATTCAACTCAATTTCCAATAACATCACAATTACTAATGAATTCTTCGACCATTACTATTCTTTAAAGGTCAAAATGAGATTTTTAAGAATTCTCAACTGGCTCTCACAGAGAATAAACTCTGTTATAAGAAACATCGAAGAAAGCCACGAACCTCAAGGGCAAGCTTGAACCGTCGAAATTTCCTCAACTCTTTGGCAACTCGACAAAGGACCCATTTTGAGAGCCGCTTCTGCTCCTGCTCCCATTGATCCAAGACGGCGCCAGTGCCGAGATTAGGGTTTTGCATGGTGGAGATCCTCCGATACAAGGTGCTCCACTTAAGCACCGGCCGCTTCTCATGATCCATGGTCCCGTAGCTATGAACCTGAGAAATCGAGCATCTGATTGGCTCGAACTGGCTCCGATTCGACCTGAGAGCGGGAGCAGGGGAGCGAAAGGAGATGGGGATTCGAGAGTAAGATGAAGTGGAGGAGGCTGTGGAGAAATTGAGAGGTGGAGAGAGAGGATAAGTGGCGATTCGAAGAAGCATCGCTAGGGTTTTTTTGGGGGAAAAGGAGAGATTTTTAGGGTTTTGAGTAAAGGAACGAAGAGTGAGCGAGGCGATGGGTGAGGATGAAAGGAGAAAAGATATATGGCGGAGGTAACCAAGGATGGTCCTTTCTCAAAATTTTGGATCTGGGCGCAAAAGGCCTGATGCTTTAGAGGAGTGGGCTTGAGGGTTTGAACCAGATATTTTTTTATATCATTTTAATCTTATTTTATTTTACTGTTTTTCTTGAATGTGACCGTAAGTTGAAATGGTGACCTATCATAGACAGGAGGTTCTTACAGCATGAGCTATGCCCAATCGGTGACATGAACCGTATAAGGTAACTTAGATGGCGTGTTGATGGAGGTCCTTTTCAGGTCTCCGTCAGATGTTGTCTTCCGTCGATCTCCCGGCGGATTTTGGAGGAGATCTCCTGTTGCGTGTGGGTTTCAATGGATTTTGAGGAGTTTAGCGTCGAGTACCTGCAAGAAAGTCCTGGGGGGGTTGGTACCACCGAGGACCCTCCGACAATCAAATTAGCACGAGATCCGAGCAGAGTAACGGCTAATTGGGGTGAAAAAAAGCTTACTTGACCCCTCTGTGATGGGGGTTTATATAGTGGCGGCGGCGCGCAGTAGCAGGCGCGAGAATCTCGCCGGAAGTTACGCTCCCGACGTCACGTCCGCGTAATGAGCGGATCGCCCGTTAATGGGGATCGTGATGGCGTGGAACGTGGGATGTTACTAGCGGAGAATCTGCGCATGACGAGATTGTAGGGTTCCTAGGCACTCTCTTGAGGTCTCACAAGGCATCAACCATGCCAATTTCAAAAAATCTAGGTGCCGAGAAACCCGACTACGGACCGTTGGCTAGAAATCTAGGCGAAAAACAATCTAGTTAACAACTTAACTAATGGGATATCGGAAATACAACCTTTGTAGATCCGGTGCTCCACCTCCATAGCTCCGCAACGAAGTCGTCTCCGCTGTCCAAAAGGAATCCGGGCTCTAGATTCGGCTTCGTCGGAGAAAAAGCGAGCTAGGTCGTCGATGTCCATGCCGAAGATGATCTACGTCGAGGCATCGCTAAATCAAGCTCCACCTTCACCAAGCCCTAAAACTTGTGAAGGAAACACACTCTACTACTTGGCAAGAGGTAGAGGATGAAGAAATAGGAAGTGGGTAGACTTTAGAATTGGATTTCTCACTCATATGCTCAATTTGCCATTGATGAAGACAAGCTTCTTCATGAAGAAAAAGAAGAGCAAGAAGAAGATAAAAGTTATGATAAGTTAATTTAGAATAGAAAAGAATAATAAACTTATCATAATTTTCACCATGGTTAGGTGTAGAGAATTAACTTAGGTTAGATCAATGGTTAGGGTCAAAAGAAGAAGACAAAATGGTTAAGTGGTCAAAGTTTCATGAAGCTTCAATAAGCTTCATGAAGAATAAAGAAAGAAAACTATTTTGTTTTTCTTCTTTTATGCTTTAATTATTTTCCAAAATGAATAAGCAAATAATTAAAAGAATATGCAAAACCCTAATCATCATCTTGACCATAGTTTAATTCTATACACTTAACCAAAAACCATGCATCATCAAACATGATACAAGTAAGTGCACAAAACTATATCGTATATACAATGTGCACACCCGAGCGAGAAAATCCATTTAAAGTGAACCGATACTAGTTAATGTAAAGTAATATATCAAATATATAATTATGCATTAAATCATTAAATCAACACTTGATTCAATGATCCGGTCATGTCGCACATAACCGACTGGTATCATCAGTAACAACTTATCGAATCAACACTTGATCCGATAACTCGGCTATATCGCATATAACCGATCAATGTCACATCGCGAGAATCGAATACAGTATCACATACTGGTATTATTCTCGGTCCCGCACATATCTCATATGCGCTCTTATTTCGTTTCGCTTGAGCCAGGAAACCTCTGTGTAGGACTCTAAAGACTCGTCAATACGCCGGCAGCAGGTGATGATCATATCAAGCACCCACAAGCCGCAAGCGGTCTGCTAAACGTAACGGTCACCCGGGTATTGAGCGCTCTGAAGATCGACGAGCAAGCCCGCTCACACTCCAGTGAATCCGACCAGTAACACTACCGTACAGTCCGGTCTGATCGTCTGATATGTCGCATATCTCGCCTAGGGGTGGTAAACGTCAGACCCCAATAGCTCAATAAGTCGTGTCGATATGAGGTCTATAACATTCGAGAAACTACTGGTAACACTTACCAGTAAATCTCAACAACCCTGGCCAGGGATTTCCTGTTATAGCCAATCGAACACAGCGCAACATCAACCCCCTATACCGGGAGAGACGAATCCCCTCCTATCGCTCATTGCCTCCATGTGACTCGGGACTGTACCCAAAAACCACCGTTTTGCACGCCCTCTTGGACGTGGTAAGATGGAAATCAAAGTACAGTGGGAACCACACAAGACTCTGTTAGTGTATATGCCCTAGAGGCCATTACTGTATCATACTAGTTTGTATATTACTTAATGGATGCTTGGGATATTCACCTTGTATATACAATCTTGCTCAAAATAGTAGTATGCTACTTGGTTTGTTTCTACTTCAATGTGTACTTGTGTTTATTTCAGTATATCACTTATACGCATTAGTGGAGCCCTTAGGATCTTTGCTTGATTACCAGCGTTGTGATGGCAGTCACACTAGTGGGGGCTGGGTAATCTATAAGCACATCCTTATTCAGGTCCCTGGTCGCAGGACTATCGAGACAGGGCATCGATACTCCGGAGTAGACCAGCGCATGCGCTTCTCATCCCAGTGTGGGAGACGGTCTGTCCCACAGCCGTCAGTACGTCGTACTTGAGATAGTATGCGGGTGCTCGTTAGGTTACGGGTACACTGGACAGGACTCGTAGGGAACTGATTAGTTGGTATTATACCTATCGTCAGTTATCAGTTCCCAGGTGACATGAGTACAGCTTAGTCCGCTGACTTGACACTGTCACTTCGCCTCGGGTGTGTTCCCACTGTACTTTGATCACTACCCTACCACGGCTCAAAGGAGTCGTGCAAACAGGTGGTGGTTGGGTGCAGTCCCGAAGCACTTGGAGGCAGTGACGGTTAGACAGGATTCGTCTCTCCCGGTATTGGGGGTTGACATCGCGCTGTGTCTAGGAGAGCCATTACACGAGTAGTCCCTGGCCAGGGCAAACGAGATATACTGGTAGGTTTCCAGTGTTATCTCAGGGTGTATTGGGCTTCACTCCGGCACGACTTGTACCGCTATTGGGGGACTGACGTTTACCGCCCCCTAGGCCCGCCATGCGATGTATCAGACGAACAGACCGGACTGTACGGAGAATGTCACGCTCAGGCTCAGTAGGAGTTCAGATGGGTTTCGCCTCGTCGGTCTTCTTGTCGGCATTACCTGGGGACCGTTACGCACAGCTAGTGCCGCTTGCGGTCTGTGGTTAAACCCACTGCCAGCGTAGTGTTGAGTCTTTAGAGTCCCACACAGAAAGCTTTTCGCCTTTAGGCAAAAGAGTAGAGGTCGCATGGTATTGCGACAGGTCGCATGGTTTTGCGACAGGGTTCGGTCACATCCGTGCACTTGTGCACGTACAGTGTCCGGACAGTTTACACTAGCGGGCTTTGGTTTAAGCCAGATCCTAGTGTACCTTATGGGATTGGATTTATCCAGTTTGCATTCGTGTTCCTCGGAACGCGGATGCGGGTGTGTATGCACAGTTGACAGGGAGGCAGAGGCAGCGGATTCTCATTAGGGTTGTTGACAGTTGACCGTTGACTTTTTGACTTTTTTCTCAACCCTAATGAGAATATGATTTGTGATTAACTATTATATTAATTAAGTATTATGGTGATATGGTTGTTGACTTGTTGACTTTTGTTGACTTGTTGACTTTGGTGACTTGTTGACTTTTGTTGACTTGTTGACCGGTTGACTAGGCTTGACTAGTTGACCATCATGATAACCATGGTTATCATTTCATGCCAAAGACTTTTTTCTTGCTTGTTCATTTGAGTAAAATGAGTGCATGACATGATAAGGTTATGGTTACTTCAACCATCACATAAGACTTTTGTTGATATGATGAGTTATCATTGCTTTGGATTATGAGAGGGTGAGAGACAAAATACTTGCTCATTCTTTCTTGCTCATTCTCTCTCTTGTTCTTGAGCTCTCCTCTTGCTCTCATCCTCAACCTCTTGCTCCCTCTCTTGATCTATGGTTCTCTTGTCTCATGAGTTGAGAATCAAGAACCATAGATAAAATCCCATTCTAAATCATCTCTACTCATTCTAGTTCACTAGGTTTAGCAAACCAAGTGAGCTAGTTTCTTCAAAGACCGAAGAAGGAGCTAAAGGTTGGAGCTTTCAAGTGGATCTATCTTCGGCGTACGGAGACGACGAGAAGGAGCCATCGGATCACCACCGGAGCTTGAAGACGAAGGAGTTCAAGACAAACTAGGTATAACCATCTCTATCCGAGTAGCTAAATATCTTTAGCTTAGTATGCTAGTTTTAGTTTAGGTAACGATCCCGACCATAGTTTAGTCCATGTTGCCTCTTGCGATAAAAATTCGTTTTTTATACCGTTTCCGCCTCCCCGTAAGAACCGGGGGTCGCAATATGGACTTACAGTGGTATCAGAGCCTAACTAAACTTAAACTAGCTTAGTAGTGAAGTGTAACGAAGTTCGGAACCGAAAAAAATCACAAAACCGGATAATCACAAAAACTGAGTTTCTGTTGAAATTTTTTCTGCTCAAAATGAAAAACTTTACACTTGTAAATTCGGCTCAGGGTTTTGTGTGAACACCCAAGAAAAACGATACAGTGATTCGCCTAAAGTGCCGCGCTTCCGCCGCGTGACCCTTCTTAGCCGCCGCGGAACCGCCGCGACTTGGTGTCTTCTCTGCATCGTTTTTCGTGCAGTGTGTTTGTGTGTTGGTTTTGGGATTTTTAAAATATATTATATGTGCCCAGATTTTCCAGAAAAGAAATTTCCTTTTGGGGTCCTATAATTCCGTATTTTTTCCGAACTTCACTGCACTTTGACTATGATGGTTATATCTGTGATGCTTGCATGTATTGAACGTCGGCTAATCGCTATAAGTCGATTAGTCGGGGTTATACATGATCTGTAATGTGCTGGAATGTGTATATGAATGTGTTGGACTGTCGCGGGTGAATAGCCGGGGTGGATGTGAGATGAGCTTTTGTTTTTCTTTCATTCATTGTAAATGTAAATTGATGTAATAATTATTATTTGTTTGACCGCACAACCGGGTCGGGGTTGTAGCCGTCATTGTATAATTCTTTTTACTGTTTTTGCTCCTAGGATAGACCCATGGAGGGGTGCACAAACTACCGAGTACTTGGCGGGTAGTTTGCCGCACCCGTAGGGGTCTTGGGTGGGGTATTTGGCTATTCACCGCGACCGTGTTATCCGCTTTTCGTTTCAGGCTCGAAAGGATTGCGGATTGCTAGTATATCCAATGCATTCATCTGTGATCTGTAATGTCTATCATTGCTTACTATTTAGGCGTTGCTTATGTTTTACAGACGCGCTAGCCCAGCCCCCGCTCTGTCGTTAGTTAAGTAACCTAACGGGTAATGACGGGGCCCCGTGGCGAATGCGAATGGCATAAGCGTACGTCATATTTTGGTTGTTTTCTGCAATGGTAGGATTAAATGATGGGACGCATTAAAAGAACTAATGCAAGAATATCACGCATTAAAAGAACTAATGCAAGATAATAAACCAAGTTAAAGTCGTTGGAACACTTTCGAAAAACCACTCGGTTCTTTTCAAAACAACTTTTAAATACGGAGCTTGAGCCACTCCTTTTAAAAGCTATCTCGTTCCATCGACCAAATCAAGTTCACTACGTTCACGGTTTTGCCAAAACCATCCGTAGCCCTCCGTCGTTTCACATGAATAGTCAATAGTATTCAAGCTGTGTTTGTTGGCCAAAGTCAAGGCACAGTGATTGGTAGCTATTGGGTATTCATGTGCAGCATAGATAGATGCGTTGGTTTGGAACAGTCGTACTGCCTTGTTGGCCAAAGTCAAGGGTAGGTGCGGGTGGATTCAAATTAACCTGGAGAACGACGGGCAGAACTTGACATGTGACTTATGATTTGTTGGCCAAAGTCAAGGTCATAAGAGCATGGGGCAAAAATCCACATCGGGAGTTTCATAAGTACTGAAACTTGCTAGATTTGCATACCATTTGGAGTGTGATGATTCTGGTAGGATTCCTTCAGTTTCGTCACGCGATGATATTTGGATCCCGATCCTACTGTGAGTATATGCTACTCCTCGGGAAATTTCTCACTTAACGATCAATGCTATAAACCTAGTAGGTGCCTAGAAAGGTGTTAGCGGGGCTACGCCCCCAGGGAAAAGAGGTTCTCTAATTAAGGAACTTCGCGAAAGCGTTGGAAAACCTCCCTCGAAGTACCGACACCGGCCTGGCTGAACGGTTAAGCAAGTATTGTACGGTGGGATTGATCCTGACTAATTCTTCCTTTATGGTTTGAGGAGGGATTCGAGAAACAGTGGGAGCCATCCTGTTTAGACAAACTAAAAACCACTCTAAACTTGCAAGAGCATCATGCTGAGTGTTTCTTCTTCTCTCTCCTAATTGCAGCGACCAATCAACATGACTGGACTTAAGTTACTCCTAGATAAAAACAAACTGACAGGGCCAAACTACAAAGATTGGCTCAGGAATGTCACGATAGCAATCACTTATGACAAGCTGGGGTATCTTCTTACCACCAAAGCTCCCCCTGTCCCTGGTCCAACTTCCAGTGTCGCGGATAAGGAAATCCGCAAGACTTGGGAGATTGATAGCGCGAAGGCCAAGTGCCTCCTGCTTGCCTCGATGGACAACGAACATCAGAGGAGGCATGAGAATATGGACATGGAGTCCATATTGCTCCATACAAAAGAACTGTATGGAGAGCAATCACGTATCGCAAGATACGAAGCGTCGAAAAAGTTATTTTCGACAAGAATGGCCGTCGGATCATCAGTAGCCGAGCATGTGCTAAAGATGATCGGCTTCATTGAGGAGCTCGCTGACCTAGGGATCACATTGGAGAGTGAGCTATATACGGATATAGTTCTCCAGTCCCTTCCTTCCACTTACGCCCAGTTTATACTGAACTTCAACCTACAAGAAAAAGAGGTTGAACTATCAGAGCTCCTCAACATGCTGAGGAGCGCAGAGGGCACCCTACAGAAAGGTAGGGAAACATCCACTTTGTTTGTAGGAGGATCATCTTCTTCTAGGTCCAAGGCGAAAGCCAAGGGAAAGAAGAAGAAGGCCCCCGCCAAACCAAGGGGCGGTGTTGGTAAAGTGGATACGAAGGGAAAAGGCAAAGCAACAAAGATAGCGGGGAAGCTTGTGGATAAGGAAGAATGCTTCTATTGTCATAAGAAAGGACACTGGAAGAATGATTGCAGGGCCTGGAAGGCCAGAACACAGGAATTGAAGCAGGTTGCAGCTTCAGCTTCAGGTGTGTATGTTATTGAAAACTGTCTTTCAATAAACTCTACTTCCTGGGTATTGGATACCGGATCAGGATCTCATATCTGTAATTCTTTGCAGGCGTTGAGAAACCGTAGTGTTTTGAAAGCAGGTGACATGACCCTCAGAGTTGCAAACGGAGCTAGCATGGATGCTAAAGCCGTGGGGGACTATCACCTGGGAATGTCAGATGGACATGTTTTGGTTTTGCGTAATTGCTTTTTTGTACCCAACGCAACTTGTAATATCATTTCTGTATCTTTAGTTTCTAAAGAAGGTTATGAATTTGCGTTTGTAAGTAATGTTGTAAACATTCACCTTAATCAAGTATTGATTGGGTCAGGTACTCTGAGTAATGGTATATACGTGTTAAACCAACCACAGATTTTTAATGTCCAGAATACACACAAAAGAAAGTCTCCAGAAATAAATCAGACTTTCTTATGGCATTGTAGATTGGGTCACATCAATGAGAGAAGGTTGACGAAGTTACATACAGAAGGGTATTTGAATGCGTTCGAATATCAGTCGTATGCCACTTGTCAATCCTGTCTCAAGGGAAAGATGACAAAGACTCCGTTTACTGGACATGGAGTAAGAGCGAGCGAGCTCTTGGGACTCGTACACAGTGACGTGTGCGGTCCAATGTCTACACATGCCCGAAGCGGACATTCTTACTTCATTACTTTTACGGATGACTTCTCAAGGTACGGTTATGTCTTCTTAATGAAACATAAGTCCGAGGCCTTTGGAAAATTCCAGGAGTATAAGAATGAAGTAGAGAAACAGACCGGCAAAAGTATTAAGATTCTAAGATCGGATCGAGGTGGAGAATACTTAAGTGCCGAGTTCCTGGACTATTTAAAAGAGAACGGAATTCTCTCTCAGCTTACTCCTCCATACACCCCGCAACATAACGGTGTATCGGAGAGACGGAACCGCACCCTATTGGATATGGTGCGGTCCATGATGGGTAATGCTGAGTTACCGCGATCATTCTGGGGGTATGCGCTAGAATCAGCAGCGTACCTTTTGAACCGAGTTCCGACTAAGACTGTGCCTTCCACACCATATGAAATGTGGTGTGGGAAGAGACCCTATCTTAAGCACATTAAGACATGGGTATGTCCGGCTTTTGTCAAAAAGCAGCATGCGGACAAGCTCGAGGCACGCTCAGTACAGTGCAAGTTTGTGGGGTATCCAAAGAACTCAAAAGGATATTTCTTCTACTGTGAAGAGGAACAAAAAGTTCTTGTTTCTCGTCATGCCTACTTCTTGGAAACTGAGTTTTTGGAAAACCAGATAAGTGGGAGCACAGTAGAACTGGAAGAAATTCCAGAACCACGGACTGTTACTGAAAGTTTAGTGGAACCAGAAGGTTCGGAAGAACAGGACATTCCCACGCCGCTCCGCAGAAGTAGTAGGCAGTCTCATCCGCCCGAGAGATACTACGGTTTTCTCATAGACGGGGATAGAGAGGATTGCATCATAGATTATGATGAGCCTACTAGCTTCCAGCAGGCCGTTCAGAGCGTTGACTCAGTGAAATGGCTGGATGCAATGCGGACCGAAATGGAGTCCATGTACACCAACAAGGTATGGACGTTGGACATTGCTCCAGACGGGGTAAAACCCGTAGGATGCAAGTGGATCTTCAAAAGGAAGATTGGTGTAGATGGACAGGTTGAGACCTATAAAGCTAGGCTGGTAGCAAAGGGTTTTCGTCAAAGACCTGGCTTGGACTACGACGAAACCTTTTCTCCAGTAGCCATGCTGAAATCCATTCGGATCCTTCTTGCCATTGCTGCCTTCCACGATTATGAGATCTGGCAAATGGACGTAAAGACAGCTTTTCTAAATGGAAATTTAGAGGAGTGTGTCTATATGGACCAGCCAGAGGGTTTCATTCAGAGTGGGAGCAGCGGAAAGGTGTGCAAGTTGCTTAAGTCCATCTATGGACTAAAGCAGGCATCGCGAAGTTGGAACATCTGCTTTGATGAGACGGTCAAAGAATTTGGCTTTATCAAAAATCCAGATGAACCATGCATCTATAGTAGATTTGTAGCGAGAACTGTAGTATTCCTCGTTTTATACGTGGATGACATTCTCTTAATAGGAAATGACATTCCTATGCTACAATCTGTCAAGGGGTTCTTGTCACACAGGTTCTCCATGAAAGACCTGGGTGATGCCTCGTACATTCTGGGTATCCGGATCTACCGTGACAGATCCAAGAGGATATTAGGACTTTCACAGTCCAGGTACATCGACACCATACTGAAGAGGTTCAGTATGGAAGATTCCAAGCGCGTAACCTACCGGCTTGTCACGGGATCACCCTCTCTAAAGAGATGTCTCCCAAGACTGATTTGGAGAGGGATCGCATGTCTATTATACCCTACGCTTCTGCGGTAGGCTCTATAATGTATGCGATGTTATGTACCAGACCGGATGTAGCTTATGCACTGAGTGTGGTAAGCCGGTATCAGTCTAACCCAGGGGAGAAACACTGGATAGCGGTAAAGAACATTCTCAAGTACCTGAGAAGGACTAAGGAGATGTTCTTGGTGTATGGCGGAAAAGACCTCCAGATTGAGGCCTTTGCTGACTCCAGCTTCCAGAGTGACAAGGATGATTCCAAGTCCATGTCGGGTTTTGTCTTTACCCTCAATGGAGGGGCGGTGTGTTGGAAGAGTTCCAAACAGGAAACCGTTGCAGACTCGACGATGGAAGCGGAATACATCGCTGCATCTGATGCCGCAAAAGAAGCTGTCTGGATGAGGAAGTTCTTGAAAGAACTTCAGGTGGTTCCGTCCATTGTTGATCCAATACCTCTGTATTGCGACAACAACGGGGCTATAGCTTTAGCGAAGGAACCCAGGTCCCATCAGAAATCCAGGCACATCTTAAGGCGGTATCACCTGATCAGGGAGATCGTAGATCGCCAGGAGATCGAGGTTCGGAGAGTCGCTTCAGAAGACAACACTGCAGATCCATTCACCAAGGCCTTGCCCCAGACTCAGTTCGAGCGGCTGATCGAGATGATAGGTCTTCGATACGCCAGTACATGGCCTTAGTGCAAGTGGGAGATTGTTAGTGTATATGCCCTAGAGGCCATTACTGTATCATACTAGTTTGTATATTACTTAATGGATGCTTGGGATATTCACCTTGTATATACAATCTTGCTCAAAATAGTAGTATGCTACTTGGTTTGTTTCTACTTCAATGTGTACTTGTGTTTATTTCAGTATATCACTTATACGCATTAGTGGAGCCCTTAGGATCTTTACTTGATTACCAGCGTTGTGATGGCAGTCACACTAGTGGGGGCTGGGTAATCTATAAGCACATCCTTATTCAGGTCCCTGGTCGCAGGACTATCGAGACAGGGCATCGATACTCCGGAGTAGACCAGCGCATGCGCTTCTCATCCCAGTGTGGGAGACGGTCTGTCCCACAGCCGTCAGTACGTCGTACTTGAGATAGTATGCGGGTGCTCGTTAGGTTACGGGTACACTGGACAGGACTCGTAGGGAACTGATTAGTTGGTATTATACCTATCGTCAGTTATCAGTTCCCAGGTGACATGAGTACAGCTTAGTCCGCTGACTTGACACTGTCACTTCGCCTCGGGTGTGTTCCCACTGTACTTTGATCACTACCCTACCACGGCTCAAAGGAGTCGTGCAAACAGGTGGTGGTTGGGTGCAGTCCCGAAGCACTTGGAGGCAGTGACGGTTAGACAGGATTCGTCTCTCCCGGTATTGGGGGTTGACATCGCGCTGTGTCTAGGAGAGCCATTACACGAGTAGTCCCTGGCCAGGGCAAACGAGATATACTGGTAGGTTTCCAGTGTTATCTCAGGGTGTATTGGGCTTCACTCCGGCACGACTTGTACCGCTATTGGGGGACTGACGTTTACCGCCCCCTAGGCCCGCCATGCGATGTATCAGACGAACAGACCGGACTGTACGGAGAATGTCACGCTCAGGCTCAGTAGGAGTTCAGATGGGTTTCGCCTCGTCGGTCTTCTTGTCGGCATTACCTGGGGACCGTTACGCACAGCTAGTGCCGCTTGCGGTCTGTGGTTAAACCCACTGCCAGCGTAGTGTTGAGTCTTTAGAGTCCCACACAGAAAGCTTTTCGCCTTTAGGCAAAAGAGTAGAGGTCGCATGGTATTGCGACAGGTCGCATGGTTTTGCGACAGGGTTCGGTCACATCCGTGCACTTGTGCACGTACAGTGTCCGGACAGTTTACACTAGCGGGCTTTGGTTTAAGCCAGATCCTAGTGTACCTTATGGGATTGGATTTATCCAGTTTGCATTCGTGTTCCTCGGAACGCGGATGCGGGTGTGTATGCACAGTTGACAGGGAGGCAGAGGCAGCGGATTCTCATTAGGGTTGTTGACAGTTGACCGTTGACTTTTTGACTTTTTTCTCAACCCTAATGAGAATATGATTTGTGATTAACTATTATATTAATTAAGTATTATGGTGATATGGTTGTTGACTTGTTGACTTTTGTTGACTTGTTGACTTTGGTGACTTGTTGACTTTTGTTGACTTGTTGACCGGTTGACTAGGCTTGACTAGTTGACCATCATGATAACCATGGTTATCATTTCATGCCAAAGACTTTTTTCTTGCTTGTTCATTTGAGTAAAATGAGTGCATGACATGATAAGGTTATGGTTACTTCAACCATCACATAAGACTTTTGTTGATATGATGAGTTATCATTGCTTTGGATTATGAGAGGGTGAGAGACAAAATACTTGCTCATTCTTTCTTGCTCATTCTCTCTCTTGTTCTTGAGCTCTCCTCTTGCTCTCATCCTCAACCTCTTGCTCCCTCTCTTGATCTATGGTTCTCTTGTCTCATGAGTTGAGAATCAAGAACCATAGATAAAATCCCATTCTAAATCATCTCTACTCATTCTAGTTCACTAGGTTTAGCAAACCAAGTGAGCTAGTTTCTTCAAAGACCGAAGAAGGAGCTAAAGGTTGGAGCTTTCAAGTGGATCTATCTTCGGCGTACGGAGACGACGAGAAGGAGCCATCGGATCACCACCGGAGCTTGAAGACGAAGGAGTTCAAGACAAACTAGGTATAACCATCTCTATCCGAGTAGCTAAATATCTTTAGCTTAGTATGCTAGTTTTAGTTTAGGTAACGATCCCGACCATAGTTTAGTCCATGTTGCCTCTTGCGATAAAAATTCGTTTTTTATACCGTTTCCGCCTCCCCGTAAGAACCGGGGGTCGCAATATGGACTTACAGACTCTATGACGATCTCGGGTCAACAGACTACTCTGTACCAGTGTCACCAGAGAACTGCCATCTGACGTGAGGTATAATACCATCTGGGAGTTCTCGGCGAGTCCGTCCAGTGTACCCAGTCTCTACTGAGCACCCGTATATCATCTCTGATGTCAAACACCAATGGATATGGGATCATCCATCGCCCATCTGTATGGGTCGAGAAGGTATACGCTAGTCTACTCTGGTATATCGATGCCCCGTCTCGATACACCCACGACTAGGGACTTTGAAGGATGTACTTATGGACCACCATGTCCCCACTAGTATGATCCGCATCATAGTCCAGGTAGTCAAGTACAGATCCTAAGGGCTTTACCAACATGTAACAGAGAGACAATCAGTATACACGTCAAGGTAAAGTTCAACCAGATAGCATACTATCATGTCGAGCAAGAAAGTCCTCCCTATATACGTCCCAGCATCTACTACAATATACATCCTATGTACAGTAATGGCCTCTAGGGCATACATATAACTAACAATCTCCCACTTGCACTAGGGCCATCTGATAGCAGTGGTTGTAGTATCTCATACTCAACCATCCCATAAAAGTGTCTCTCTCTGGGATCAGGCCTTTGTGAGTGGATCCGCTGTGTTGTCCTCTGAGTCTACTCTCTAAACCTCGATATCCCTGGAGATCAACCATCTCCATGATCAGGTGATACTGCCTTAGAATATGTCTGGATCACTGATGGGACCGGCGTTCCTTGGCATAAGCCACAACTCCATTGTCACACAATGGGAGGAACAAAGTTCATCTCATGAACAAATATATATCCAGACTGCCTCTTTGGTAGCATCTCAAATAGCGATGTATCCAGCCTTTATCGTCTAGTATGTCACGGTATCTAGTTTGGAACTCTTCCAACATACCGCCCCTTTACTGAGGGTAAAGACAGTGCCTGTGACTGACACTCAGTCGTCTTTATCACCCTGGAACCATTCCAGTGATTCTCCCCAGGGTCGATTGATACCGTCTCACTACAGCTAGTGAGTATCCTAACATCCATTTAGATCTATCTCATAGATCCAAAATCCAGGATTTAGGAGGTATCATTTTGATCCTATATGGAGAATCATTGTGATAAACGGAGATTGATCGATCGTAGCATAGGAAACTCTTTCCCTATCAAGAGTATGTCATCTACGTACTCTACGAGGATCACCATCATACTCCCTACTACCTTTTTGTTTATACAAGGTTCATCTACCATTTTGATGATGTCAAACTCTTTGACTTATCCATCAAAACAGATGTTCCAACTCCGCGATGCCTGCTTTAATCCTATAAAGCATCTTGCACACGTTTCCGCTGCTCCCACTGTCTACGAAGCCCTCTGGCTGTGTACTTATAGACGCACTCTTCTAAAACATCATTTAGAAAAGCAGTCATGACACCCAACCACCAGATATCGTAGTCATGGTATGTAGCCGTGACAAGTAGGATCTGGATGGACTTAAGCATAGATCCTTAGAAAAAGGTTTCATTATGATCCATATCTGGTCAATGATGCAAACCTTTAACAAGTCTAGCTTTGAAAGTCTCAACTTTTCTATCTACACCAAGTAATCTTCTCAAGATATACTTGCTCCTGATGGGGATTTAACCCTTCAGATATAGCAACCAAAGTCCATACTTTGTTGGTGTACATGGATTCCATCTCAGATCACTAAGCATCCAGCCATTCTTACAGAGTCTTACTCCTGATGGCCAGCTCGAAACTAGTTGGGTCATCATCTCATGATGCAGTCCTTGCTCCCACTGTCATAGAGAAACCGAAGTATCTCTCAGGTGGGCGAGGAACCCTACTAGATTGGCGGAGAGGCTGAGGTTCGTTGGCATCTACTGAATCCTTTGGTTGTACCAAATCATCTGCTGTATTTTGTATAGCTGGAACCTTTCCAGTTCTACATTACAGACTTTGCCTCGAGCTTGTCCGGATCATGCTTTTAGACATAGGCCGGACAACCCCAAATCTTAACTAACTTAAGACATGGGCTCTTCCCATTCCATATCACATATGAAGCGGTAGGCAACTGATTTGATTGAAACCCTATTCAATAGGTATGCAACTTCTCAAGTGCATAACCCTCTTAAGGAATAGGGTAACTCAGTAGTACTCATCATAGAGCACACCATATCAAATAGGGTGTATCTGCTCCGCCCCGACATACCATCGTGCAATGGTGTATACGGAGGAGTAATGCTGAGAGAGAATCTCATTCTCCTTTAGAATAGTCCAGGATTTCCGTGCTCAAGTATTCTCCTCCTTGATCACATCAAAGGACATAATACTTATACCCGTATTGGTTCTCTACTTCTAACTTATATTCTGTGAATATCTCAAAAGGTTCGGACTTGTGTTTCAACAGGAACATATGTCTGAATCTCGAGAGATTATCAGAGAATGTAACGAAGTATAAAGAACCAGTCTTGGCATGTGTAGACAGGGGACCTACATATATCAACATGTATCATCCCAAGAGTTTACTAACTCTTTCTCTGTTTTCAGTAAACGGAGCTATGGTCATCTTATCTTTGTGATATGACTGGCAAGTTTCATAAGATGTAAATTCAAACTGATTTAAATATGCATCTATATATAACTCTAGCTAGTCGGGTCACATTGATCTGACCTAGTCTACAATGCCTCAAGAAGAATTCGTTCATTTCTGAACTCTTCCTCTTGTGTGTGTTCCATATACTAAGATCTGTAGTTTGATTTAGAACATCAATGCTTTTAGATAACGTGCCTGAACCGATCAACTTTTGATATAGGAAATGTTCAAAACATTATCCAACAATACAAAATTATATCCTTTCTTTACTAATAAAGAGACTGATATGATTTTGTATATCAGGTTCGGTATCTAATAACATTCGTTCAGAATCAATGTATTGGTAATACAGGGTGACAGTGACCAACAGACTTGGCTGCAACACTTGCCCCGTTTTCTGCCTCATGAAACTTATCACCCGTTCTCAGTTCTCTATCTTTCTGTAGCCCTATGTAACATATTACATATCTGGGATCCTGATCTGGTATCACATACCCAGGACGTAAAGAATACTGAGAAACAGTTCTGTATAATGAACACACCCGAAGATGATGCATCAGCATGCACTCTCTTCGTTTGGGCGGCACGGGAATTCTGGTAATCCCCAATTTCCTGCTCTGTCTTATAATAATTATAAGTTGGAGCGGGACCAACGTTCCCCAGCTCAGTATAACAAGCGGGTTCGGTCAATATTCCGTATTATTATCTTGATTAAGGCGTGATATGGTCGCTACCTGGAGAGAGAGAGAAGAAAACACTCAGCGTGCGCTCTGTCAAGAATAGATTGGTTTTTATTTTATCTAATCAGGATGGCTCCCACTGCTTTTTATCAAATCTTCCTTCAAACCCTAAAAGGAAAGACTAGCCGGGATTAATTACACACTACAAGTTCGCCAATCTTTCAGCCAGGCCAGTGTCGGTACTTTGAGGGAGGTCCCCCGTGCTTTCGCACGAACCTAATTAATGTAAACCTCGTTTTCCCAGAGGCGTAACCCCGTTGACACCTTTCTAGACACCTACTTGATCGGCTAATTGTAATGTATAAAACTCTCCCAGGAGTAACAATTACTCACAGCGGGTATCGGGATCCAACTATCTCATAGAAGGTATGCAATCTCATTGCAAATTTCAACACTTGAAATTCCCGATAATATTTTGCCCCGAACGATCTATGACCTTGACAAGGTCAACAAACCATAGACCGCAAGTCAAGTTCAACCTGTCATTTCTTGATTGAATCAAACCCACCCGCACGACCCTTGACAAGGTCAATAAGGCCGCACGACTACCCTAACCCAATCTGCATCATATGCATAAGCAGATAAATACCGGTTAGCTACCGCACACTGCGCCTTGACAAGGTCAACAAACGCAGCACGAATACTAAACAGGATTTATCTGAAATGACGGAGGGCTACGACAGGTTTTTCTGAAAACCTATTGCGTAATGAACTTGATATCGTTGTAGAATCAAATGAATTTTGAAATGGAGTGTTTTTGAGGCTTTTCCAGTTTTGCTAAAGGAGTCACTCCCGGTGAAGGGATCGTCGGTCCTTTCCTCGTCGAATGAGGTGCGGGATATATCATATATATCACTATGCAAAGCAAAAACACTTAAAAGCAATCAAAAGACAAACCGAGTGTGTAGCATCAGCCAGTTATTGCTAAAGGAGTCACTCCCGGTGAAGGGATCTCGGTCCTTTCCTCATCGAATAAGGTGCAGGATATATCACATATACCGCTGTGCAAAGCAAGAACTGTAGCTACCTGTTTTATTTTGAAATTCGATTCTACAACATCTTAGGTTTCTTTTATTTCATTAATCATATTAATGAAGTCCCATCATTTAAGTACCTAAACATCACAGATAAATACGACGTACACATATGCCATCCGCATTCGCCTCGATGTCCCCTCGTGCACCGTTAGGTTAGGTAACTAACGGCAGAGCGGGGCAGGGCTAGCGCGGGTGTAAAACATATGTAACGTCTATATAATATATCATATATACTATATACTGTATCTATCACAGAACATCACATGATCACATCACAGATATCGCAGCAGAAGAATCATATGAAATATTGGATATACTAGGACGTCCGTGTTTTCAATATGAGCCAGTACAAAACACGGATTCCACGGTCGTGATGAATAGCCAAACCCACACCCCTAGACCCCTACGAGAGCGGCAAGCAACCCTACCAATTTTAGGGTTAGGAGACCCGGACTCGACTCCTCGAGTTGGTCTCCCACTGGACCCTAGAACCCGGTTACTTGTGCCCTCCTCCTTGGGTCTATCCTAGTGCGGAAAAGTAAATAATATACAAACGGTGACAACTCCCGCAACCTGGAAGCGCCCCAATAAAAGAATATTACATACAAGTTTTTACATGAATGAAAATGAAAAACACTCATCTCATATAAAAAACCCCGGCTATTCAAACACGACGATCCAATATAACATATCCAGCAACACATAACATCACATGTCATCAACGTAAGTAAATATGCGCATCCCAATTGTCGTTGACATATAGCAACGAAACCGGCGATATCACATATTACACTTACGGTCACAGAAAAGAAAGTGTAAAACTACAACAGTTGGAATCCGCAACCACCTCAGACATCGCATGCCTGACCAAATGAATTACTTAGACATCGCATGCCTAACAATTATAAACCCCGCATTTTAGTCTCATTATCGAAAACACTTTTCAATATCAAGTCGGGTAATTCAACAAGATTCCCGACATCCTGATCGAATGCTCGTCGCAAACTTGAGTAGGCGGCAGCACCCCTGATACCGTCGACGAAGTGCACCAAGGCGGAACACCGCTACCGCGAGCACCCGAACGGATGCTTTCGGCGACGGGGTTCTCCTACAGTCACTTGGTCGGGGCTATGGGGTGAGGCTGTCTATTAAGTTTACCCGGCGAGTATCCGCGTACGCTACGTGATTGCGACGGACTTTTGATCACATCAAAATTCCGTGGCAACCGATCATTCGAGACTAAATTGCTACGTTTATAACATTCATTTAGTTATCTCATAACTATTTGTGAATTCCAATTATTGTATCCCATTCCGGATAAATAGAAAATGTCAAACTTTCCGATCGAACAATTGAACACCCAAGTTTTCCCGAAACTGATCAACACATGAAACAAGTATAACAACATTCCGTTCGTGCCTCAGTACCAACGGTCCAGCCGTAGAAGGATCAAGCCAACGCCTCACATGTGGCACGCCGTACTGCCCCAAATCCGAAGGTTCAAAGGGCAGTTCAAGACGGTCACATAATCGAGTTAAGGTTTGTTGTCTTCTAGAGGGACCATCGCGTTACTTGCACTACTTAGAACGTCGTTAAACTACGGAAAAATCCAACACTTGGAAATTTCCCGACAGGGGAAAAATTGGGTATTTATATCCGGTCGAACTTTTTAACATATTCTAAAATTTATCCGGAAAGCCACACAGACAAAATTTGATAATCCGAACGAACATACGAATCCTCAAAACAACTCCTGAAAATTAAAACTCTGGAAAAATATCAAAAATACCCAGGAAAAACAGCACTGCATATTATGAATTACTGTGCAAATTTGGATCCCAGAAAAGACAAAACGGCCGCGGATCCGCCGCACGAGCTAAGCTCGTGCCGCGGAACCGCGGCACATTGAAGGAATTGGGTGCACGAATTTTACAGTATCCCTTAGAATTGCCTGCTGATTTTTCTGCATATTTTTAATGTTGAAAATCCCAGATTTTAGAAAAAGGACAGAGAGCTATTTTGGGTTCGTGTTTTCGGTTCGTCCGGGTTTCAAACTCCGTCTAGACTTCGCCTAAGGCTCTAGCTAGGCTCTGATACCACTGTAGGGTTCCTAGGCACTCTCTTGAGGTCTCACAAGGCATCAACCATGCCAATTTCAAAAAATCTAGGTGCCGAGAAACCCGACTACGGACCGTTGGCTAGAAATCTAGGCGAAAAACAATCTAGTTAACAACTTAACTAATGGGATATCGGAAATACAACCTTTGTAGATCCGGTGCTCCACCTCCATAGCTCCGCAACGAAGTCGTCTCCGCTGTCCAAAAGGAATCCGGGCTCTAGATTCGGCTTCGTCGGAGAAAAAGCGAGCTAGGTCGTCGATGTCCATGCCGAAGATGATCTACGTCGAGGCATCGCTAAATCAAGCTCCACCTTCACCAAGCCCTAAAACTTGTGAAGGAAACACACTCTACTACTTGGCAAGAGGTAGAGGATGAAGAAATAGGAAGTGGGTAGACTTTAGAATTGGATTTCTCACTCATATGCTCAATTTGCCATTGATGAAGACAAGCTTCTTCATGAAGAAGAAGAAGAGCAAGAAGAAGATAAAAGTTATGATAAGTTAATTTAGAATAGAAAAGAATAATAAACTTATCATAATTTTCACCATGGTTAGGTGTAGAGAATTAACTTAGGTTAGATCAATGGTTAGGGTCAAAAGAAGAAGACAAAATGGTTAAGTGGTCAAAGTTTCATGAAGCTTCAATAAGCTTCATGAAGAATAAAGAAAGAAAACCATTTTATTTTTCTTCTTTTATGCTTTAATTATTTTCCAAAATGAATAAGCAAATAATTAAAAGAATATGCAAAACCCTAATCATCATCTTGACCATAGTTTAATTCTATACACTTAACCAAAAACCATGCATCATCAAACATGATACAAGTAAGTGCACAAAACTATATCGTATATACAATGTGCACACCCGAGCGAGAAAATCCATTTAAAGTGAACCGATACTAGTTAATGCAAAGTAATATATCAAATATATAATTATGCATTAAATCATTAAATCAACACTTGATTCAATGATCTGGTCATGTCACACATAACCGACTGGTATCATCAGTAACAACTTATCGAATCAACACTTGATCCGATAACTCGGCTATATCGCATATAACCGATCAATGTCACATCGTGAGAATCGAATACAGTATCACATACTGGTATTATTCTCGGTCCCGCACATATCTCATATGCGCTCCTATTTCGTTTCGCTTGAGCCAGGAAACCTCTGTGTAGGACTCTAAAGACTCGTCAATACGCCGGCAGCAGGTGATGATCATATCAAGCACCCACAAGCCGCAAGCGGTCTGCTAAACGTAACGGCCACCCGGGTATTGAGCGCTCTGAAGATCGACGAGCAAGCCCGCTCACACTCCAGTGAATCCGACCAGTAACACTACCGTACAGTCCGGTCTGATCGTCTGATATGTCGCATATCTCGCCTAGGGGTGGTAAACGTCAGACCCCAATAGCTCAATAAGTCGTGTCGATATGAGGTCTATAACATTCGAGAAACTACTGGTAACACTTACCAGTAAATCTCAGCAACCCTGGCCAGGGATTTCCTGTTATAGCCAATCGAACACAGCGCAACATCAACCCCCTATACCGGGAGAGACGAATCCCCTCCTATCGCTCATTGCCTCCATGTGACTCGGGACTGTACCCAAAAACCACCGTTTTGCACGCCCTCTTGGACGTGGTAAGATGGAAATCAAAGCACAGTGGGAACCACACAAGACTCTATGACGATCTCGGGTCAACAGACTACTCTGTACCAGTGTCACCAGAGAACTGCCATCTGACGTGAGGTATAATACCATCTGGGAGTTCTCGGCGAGTCCGTCCAGTGTACCCAGTCTCTACTGAGCACCCGTATATCATCTCTGATGTCAAACACCAATGGATATGGGATCATCCATCGCCCATCTGTATGGGTCGAGAAGGTATACGCTAGTCTACTCTGGTATATCGATGCCCCGTCTCGATACACCCACGACTAGGGACTTTGAAGGATGTACTTATGGACCACCATGTCCCCACTAGTATGATCCGCATCATAGTCCAGGTAGTCAAGTACAGATCCTAAGGGCTTTACCAACATGTAACAGAGAGACAATCAGTATACACATTAAGGTAAAGTTCAACCAGATAGCATACTATCATGTCGAGCAAGAAAGTCCTCCCTATATACGTCCCAGCATCCACTACAATATACATCCTATGTACAGTAATGGCCTCTAGGGCATACATATAACTAACAATAGATTTGCGGAGCGTCGGTTACGCTTGTGAGTGGTGGAGTTGGTCGGTCGGAGGGACCGAGGAAGATGGCCTCGGCAAGTGAACTCGGGATCGAGCGGGAGGGCCGAGGAATCTGGGTCCCGTGGCAGCTCGGGGCGAGCTGAGAGGCTGAGGAGGCCAATTTGCGGGGGGTCCTGAGGAGAGCCGGCTTGTGCTTGCAGTTCGGGTACAGGGGTGGCCTGGTCGGCCTCTGTGGGCCCTTTCTTCTGAGTTCTGGGACACGTCATATGCCACATGTCCCGATCTGGGAGATCGCCAATATAGAGCATCATCATTAGCCCCCCACTCTTGTCCCGACCAGCTAGCGGGTCGGGTCAGGAGTGGACTGTCGGGCCGCCCGGGATGAGCTCCCCCTAAGGTTTCACCGGGACGTGTCCCTGGGCTGTCAGCTGTCTTTTCTGCCAGCGAATCAAGGTGAGATCTCTGCATTTAAGAAAGGTGCGCCAGTTCGTGCATCCTGTCACTGGAGCGACGGTCCACGTGTCAAGCGTCGGTTGGCCGACGCGACTGTTCTCCTCCGAAACACAGAGACGCGACCGCGTAGATTCGTCTTGCCAGAATTTGGGGGCAGATGCTAATTGGTGCTATCTGTCCACCTCTCCGAAGATACCAAGTTGATTTATGACACCGTGTGTCGAAGGGTTAAACGGATGCGGCCGATGTAGCAGATTTCGTCAGATTCCCCCTTGTTGAGGGGTTTTTTTATTGTGGGGACGCTCTTTCCTGCAGGCGTAAGCCCCTGCAATTAATTACGCTGCCGCATCGCGGTAACCACTTTCTCCTTCTTCAGATGGTCACTTCGTGTCGTGTGTGTTTGTTTTGTTTTTGGTTGCCTGTGGATTGTATACAGAGACTAATTTATGTTGTCGCCCGTAGGGCGTGGATTAGTCCAAATCCGTATTTTCTTAGATTTGGATTTGGGGTTGGGTTTAGGGATACGTTAGTCTCATTTGAGACTAAGATCAATTTAAACGTTTGTTAAGGATACGTTAGTCTAATTTTTATACTAAGATCAATTTAACAGGATCATTTAGATACAACAAAAGAGCATTTGGGCTCTATTGTTTAGTTTAGGGACGTTGTGGTCCATTACCAGTTTAAGGACACGGTGGTCCAGTTTAAAGACATCATAGTCTGTAAAGGTTAAGGACATCATAGTCCATGGGCTTAAGGACCCCACAGTCCGAGATTAAGGACATCATAGTCCGTGAGTTTAAAGGGACCCCACAGTCCGAGATTAAGGACATCATAGTCCGTGGATTTAAAGGGACCCCACAGTCCGAGGAATGATTGGCTACCGGGACCTGTCACCTCTCTGAAGACGCCGAAGGATTACAACGACAGATATCAAAGGAGTGAAGAGATGTACCCTTGAACCAAAGTTGATTTGGGAAATCTGTAGTCCAATTTGGGACTAAGATTAATTAATTAGACTATGAGCACATGGGCTCAGTTAAATCTGAATTGAGGACTTATGGCCAACTTGGGCTAAGTCCAATTAGGTTCAAAATGTTGGCCCTTTGTTGGACTGTTGAACATTTGTCTGGGTTCAGCCCCCCATTATTTAGCAATGCTAAACAGGGGTTTGGGGTTCTGACAACACTTTGTCTTTATCGAGTGCTGAGCACTCATATATCATATGAGACGATCAATTTTAGAAGACAAAGGTGTGTTTGAGGCTCAATCAAAAGAGGAGTCTTGCCTCTGGAAAACTTAGCCAATTTAGACTAAGACTGGTTTGAAAATAGTGCTAAACACTGACACATATTTGACGATCCCGTGTTCCCACGTGATGCACTTAAAATAGTGTTAAACACTACGGACAGAACACTCAAAATAGTGTTAAACACTAAAAATGAGGCGGTCATGTGGAGACACGTGAGGCGCCAGAGAATTGGGTCAGACTTCCTTTATTTTACTCTCAAAATCTGCCAATAAGTGTTAAACACTTAATCTTTGTAATCATCACGTGTGGGCACGTGATAGTGCCCGTGTATTGGGTACTAATTCCTCTGTTTTTCCTCATTTTCCCTTTTAAAAAGGTGTTAGTCAGGGGTCACCTGGGGACATGTGAGGCGCCCTAAATCGGTATTGCCTTTGGCTTTATTCCCTTTAGTTTTGAGGGTCACGTGTGAGCACGTGAGGCATTGCCTCCAAGCTTTTTCTTTCTCATTTTGAGGAGTCTGTTTAAGGGTCACGTGGGGGCACGTGACTTAGTCTTGATCGTTCTTTTCTACTCATTGAGGATGAGGGTCACGTGTTGCCGCGTGACCGGGTTGGGTACTGATCTCTTTACGTGCATGGAGAGTTAGATCCCTTATTTAAGAATTAAATTCTTTTGCAGGGTTAAACCCTAATTTTATTTAGAGGAATTAAATTCCTATATATATGGAAGAATTAAATTCTTTAAAACCCAACTCTCCCTCTAAGTTTTGGATCTACATGGCAGAATCTCTCCGGTGAGAATTAAACTCTCAATTTGTGGGGAGATCTGCTTCTGCAGATCTTCAACCATGAAGAAGAACTAAGTTCTTGTTTTAAGGGTTAAACCATATTTATGTTGGAGGAATTAAATTCCTAAGTATTTGGACGAATTAAATTCCCTAAACTCAATTCTCTCTCTAAGTTTTGGATCTGCATGGCAGAATCTTCCCGATAAGAATTAAATTCTCAACTTGTGGGAAGATCTGCTTCTGCAGATCTTCAACCAAAGGAAGAATGTCACGCCCCGCTTCCCAGTATACGGCGAAGGAGACGCGACGAGGTCCGCTACGTATATACTCAGAAGTACATACGCTAAACGTATCTAAGCAATATAAAATAAATACATAAGAGACAAGAAATAAAAAGAACAGCAACTTTTATTTATTAACATCCTTTGTACAATACATGAAAGGAAATACAACTGAAATAAAAAGATGCCTAAACAGTGGCATAACAGGAAATGAAAAGTACAGAAAGGAAAAGTGTACAATGAAACTACAGTGCAGGGTCTTCAGTAAACTGATCCAAGTCTTCTTGCGATGGCTCAATCTCTACCGGGTCCAAATCACCTGACGACATTCAAAGAAGAGAGAAACAGAATGTAGTCAGCGAACAGGTCACTCGGTAAGTCCCAAAGGTAAGAGGAAATTAGAATAAGACAGAATAAGTTGTATTATCCTGTAGTAATGTCGTATTAACGCTGTTATTTGTAGCTTGGTACAGAATGATGCCAGTGTATACGAGGGGAGTCTCTATATGCCAAAGACCAGGAGCACGTATAGTATAAGGAACCGTTTATGCCACGGTACAACAGCAACTAGATTCATGTTAGGTGTATTAAATCTGACCACCTCGTGCCATCTTTAACACCTTTCGTACCAATCTACCCCTTAAACCCCGCGATGTCTTGTTTGTATTGTTATCTTGTAAATTGTATTGGTTGTATGATTGATTGATTGACTGACCGAAACCATGATATCAGGAAACGGTTGTAACCGTAGAATGTCATGTAAATGTAATACTAAGAATCATGTAAAAGGAATATATATTCATGGTTCGGTTCGGTTAAGTTGTATAAATTGGTAATTGTATTCATGAATTCATGTGTTCATTTTGAATTGGAATATTGTAAATTATAAATTGACTTGAATCATATTCAAGTCAGATTAATCAGACTCAAACCCGAGTCAGACAATCAGGAATATGAATCGAGGTCTTATAATTGCTAGGGTCCTTAGGGTAATTTATAAAACTTGAGGGGGTTTTATGTAAAATACTTTTATATACTTTTCAAAATACACCTCAAGTATTTATTGTTCGTCTTTAGAGTTGTAATGAGGGTGGATTTTATGTTGTGACATTTCTAGTGAAAATATCCTAGTTTTATAAATAAGGGTATTTATCTGTAATATTGATTATTTGAAGTTCATGGTATTTTAGTGTAAAATTTATTATTGTGATTTTTTAGGAAAAGGTGGAAAATTTATATTATAATAAAATTAGTATTTAAATGATAAATATACATATGTTTATACAAAAAATAATTTTAATATATAAATATTTTATATTCCAAAATCTCATTTTCTTAAAATGTCGTATTTTAAACCTTTCGAGACCGAATGCTCCTTGCGGAGGTCTGAATCTCGCACTACTAGCCCGAGAGTGCGCGATAAACCGCACAATCCCGAACGGGTTCCCCAAAGATGGGTTGTAGCGGCGCTTTGCAAAGATTGTAAAATACTAATCCTTTAGAAAACGGTTTTATAAAGTAAAAGGTATTTATTTGCAAAAATGTAAATTTTCCGTATTTAGATTCTGGGGTTTCCTAAGTCAACTAGTTTATTTCTAAATGATCTAAACGACAAACCGTTAGAAGCCTCAAATCGCCTCTTCACCGCCAATTGTAGCCAGGTAAGTATAAGTGAGGAAGGAGGGATCCGCTCACGAATCGTAAGACGGGCCTTTTAAAGTTACCTAAGCTCACTTTCCTAGTCTAGACACCACAAAGTCAGGTTTAGATAAACGATCGATATCCACAACTTATCGTATTTTCCTAATAAGAAGTATTTATTTAAAAGTGTAACGATCTAAAACTTTTAAGAAAGGTTTTATTAAGAATGTGGTATTTTAATGGAAGTTTCGTTTTATCGTATTCTAAGTTTTGATGATATCGTTTTAGGGTTGTATTTGCGTGTTTGTGGAGGTAGGTCGTTACCTCGTGCTCTACTTTAAATGTATAGCAAGTTAAGGGGTTACATGTGAAATTGAAACATGATGGTATTAAACTGAGAGAAAAAATACGGTAAATTGAAAAGATTATCATTTCATGTGTGAAAACTTATTCAAATTGATTTTTACAAGTTTAATAGTCAAGATAAAGATGTTTAAGTATGATTGAATTGATTAGAAGTGAAATTTTATAGAAAACCGGATCGGAAATCGGATTTGTTCCGATTCCGTCGGGTTTCGTAATTTCGTATTTTTGAGAAATAGAAAGGGAGATAGAATAGGACTTACGGGTTTCGATCTATACTAAAGAGTATAGGGAAACTAGATGAGTTGCCGAGGCGTTGTTTCGTCGCCGGTTGTTTCAAAAAAACGTCGCCGGAATTCCGTCAGAGCTTCGCCGTGAACTTGATTTCAAAGTACACCCTTCTTGGAAAAATTTTGAGAGAGTAAACCTAGGGTTTTGGGATGAGAGGGTAGAGGGTAGGGGGTGTATTTATAGGATAGGCCAGGGTAGGGTAGGTGAAAGGTTTTTATTTTAAAAAATTGTAAAAATTAAAGAAAAAACATTAAAATTTGTAGTAAATAGGGTGTGTTTAAGATTCGGGAACCGATCCAAGCATTTAGAGTATACAGGGGGTATGAGAATACGAAAAGACACATTTTTCGTTTTGAGGACTCGGACGGTCCGCCGGCCGACTCGGCCGATCCCAGCCGAGTCCGGTGATCGATGGGTGGGGATTCTCCTGACGTAGCTCCTGGTATATTTAGATTTTAGGGTTCAGTTCAACTTTTGGGAGTTATGGCCTGTAGACTGTTGGGCTTCCAAGAAATTTAAAAGAAAAATAATCTAAAAATAATGTGGGGCATGGGATTTGAACTCTGGTGGCTTGGTTCAGCAGTGCAAGGTGTTACCAATGAGCTACAAGCTTTTGCTTGTAATTATTGTGGGAAAATAAATACTTAAAGTGGTAACAGCAACATTAAATACCCCAAATATACTTCAAATTTAAATGAATTTTATGTATACAAAAATTGGAGTTGTTACAAAGAACTAAGTTCTTATTAAGAAGAGTTAAACTCTTAATTTGAGAATTAAATTCTCTTTTTGTTTTATGGAGCTTAGATCTCTTTCCCTTCCTCACCTAGGTTTTTTTTTTGAGGAAATCTTCTTTTCTCTCTGGAGAATTAAATTATCTTCTTTTCTCTCTCTGTTGTTGTCTCTTTCTAAAAAAGATCCCCTCTCCTCTCTTCTTGGCTCTTATTTATAGGAGAAAGAAAAGAATCAATTTGTTTAATCAATTTTTCATTAAAAGATTTTGATTGATTTTGTAACTAACATGATCTTTTAGATCACTCAGTGAATTTTATTCACCATTGGATTTTTAATCCAAAAGATATTCTGTCTGTTATTCTTGGTGAATTTCAGAAAAATCTTTTCTTATATAGAATCTTTCTATAGATTGGTGATTTTTAATCACCATTGGATTTTTAATCCAACGGTGCTCCACTTTACAGAGCACAATCTTTTTTTTATTTAGAAAGATTTAGAGAAATATTTTTCCAGTTACGGTTCTCGATTCCCTCTTAATTAGAATTTAATTCTATTAGTTCAGAAGGCTTAAGAGCCTATCACGTGTTGGCACGTGATCCCACTGTTTGATCATTTAAATAGAATTTAATTCTATTAATTAAAGATGTCACGTCCCGCTTCCCAGTGTACGGCGAAGTGGACGCGACGAGATCCGCTACGTATGTACTCAGAAGTACATACGCTAAGCGTAGCTAAGCAATATAAAATAATCACAAGAGACAAATGATATTGAAATAACAACAACTTTTATTAATAACATTCTTTGTACAATACATGAAAAGAAAATACAACTGGAATGAAAAGCAATGCCTAAACAGTGGCATAACAGAAAATGAAAAATATTGGAAAGAACAAGGTACAATTATCTAGAGCTCTGGGTCTTCTTGGAACTGCTCCAAATCTTCACCGGTGGGCTCGATCTCAGCTTGGTCTAACGCACCTGACGACATTCAAAGAAGAAAGAAATATAATGTCGTCAGCGAACAGGTCGCTCGGTAAGTCCCAAAGAATAAGAAGAATGAGAATGACAGAGTAACAGTATTTTCTAAAGTATTATATTGTTGAATATTATGGAACATTGTTTAACGCTGTTGTTTGTAGCTTGGTACAGAAGGATGCCAGTGTATACGAGGGGGATCTCTATATGCTAGAGATCAGGGCAAAAGGAAAGTACAAGAAACCGTTATGCCACGGTACAACAGCAATAGGATTCAGGTTAGGTGTCTTAATCTGACCACCTCGTGCCACCTTTAACACCTTCCGTACCAATTTACCCCTTAAACCCCGTAGTGTTTTAACAGTATTGTAGTATTGGAATATGTAAATTGAGTGACTGACCAAAACCATGATATCAGTAAGCATTGTTGTAACTGTATAATCAGGTAAATGGAATATCAGGATAATGGATGAATATCCATGGTTTGATTCAGTCACAAGGAATATATTGTTAACTGGATTCAGGGTTTCATGTATTCAAATTGGGTTGGAGTATAAAAGAATATAGGTTGACTTGAATCATATTCGAGTCAGGAATAGTCAGACTCTAACCCGAGTCAGACTAAAAGAAAGATAATTTGAAGTCCAATATTAGTTAGGGGCCTTTTTGTAATTTGTAAAACTTGAGGGGGTTTTCTGTAAAAAGTACTTTTGTATAGTTTTCAAAATACACCTCAAGTATTTAATAATCATCTTTATTGTTATAATGAATGTGTATTTTATTTGTGTTATTCTAGTGAATATATCCTAATAAAAGTATTAATTGTTTTATTTGAAATTCATGGTATTTTAACGTAACTTTTAATCTTTTAATTTTAGGAAAAAGTGGAAACTTTAGATTATGATAAAATAGGTGTTTAAATGTTAATTATATATATATTAACACATGAATAATTTTATATAAATATTTTATTTAGAGAAAGTCTCATTTTCCTTAAATATCGTATTTTAAACCTTTCGAGATCGAATGCTTCTTACGGAGGTCTGAATCTCGCACTACTAGCCTGCGGGTGCACGATGAACCGTACTATCCCTAACAGGTTCCCCAAAAGTGGGTTGTAGCGGCACTTTGCTTAGGTTTTATAAACACTTCTCATTTAGGAAAACGGTTTTATAAATATAAGGTATTTATTTGCAAAAGAGTTTAGTTTTCCGTATTTTAGTTGTTAGGGTTTCCTAAGCCAACTAGCCTACTTCTAAGGTCTAAACGATGAGTCATTAGAAGTCTCAAATCGCCTCTTCACCGTCAATTGCGGCCAGGTAAGTGCCAGGTAAGTGGGAAGGAACCACAGTCGTGGGCCTAATTAAAAACCACTAGCCTTAGACACACTTACCTAGGCACCACAAGACAGTTTAGATAAACGATTGATGTCCATGACCAATCGTGCTTTCCTTTTTTTTAAAAAGATTTTATTTAGAAAAGTTTACAACTTAATGCTTTCAATAAAGATTATAAAGATTAGGGTATTTTAGTGAAAAGTCCTGTAATTTCGTAGTCTGTGATTTGATATTTATCAATTAGGGTTATATTGAGTGTGTGTAGAGGTAGGTCATTACCTCGTGATTTATTTTAGGTTTTGGTGAAGTTTAAAGGTAAAACATGCTATGTTAAACTTAAAGGTATTATAGCGCAAGAATACGGTATTCGAAAACGTTATCATTTTATGTGTGAAATTTCATTCAAATTGAGTTCTACAAGTTTTGTGATTAAGATAAACATATTTAGGAGTGAGGTAATTGATTAAACTAAGAAAAATGAACTTCATGGTATTTTTATGAAAAGAATACGGTTTTGCAAAGAAGCTATCATTTCATGTGAAAAAGTTTGATTAAATTAGTTTATGGGTGATTAATAGTCAACATGAATATGGGTAGATAATATGTATTAGGTGACAAGTGGAAATTTATAGAAAAACCGAATCGGAAATCGGTTTGTCCGATTTCCGTCGGGTTCTAAAAAGTCGTATTTTTACACTTATAGAAAAGAGAGATAGAAGGGATGGACTTACGGTTTGGACAAGCTAATGAAGCTAATGGATGTGGTGGTTGCCGATTCGTCGAAAGCGTCGCGAAGGTTCTGATCCGGTCGCCGGAATCCGTCGTCGATTTCGGCAGCGCTTCGCTTCTTGTTCTTCGTACCGAGTTCTCGAGAATTTGAGAGAGTAGACTTAGAGTGGTGAGGTGAAATGATAGAGGGTAGGGGTCTTTATATAGGGCTAGGCTAGGGTTAGGGTTAGGGTTAGGATAAAAAATATTAAAAGAAAATATAAAAACATTAAAAATTCATTAAAAATCATTAAACCTAGAAGTAAAAGGAATTTATTGGCCAAATCAAAACCGATCTAGGTATAATAAGTGTGCAAGAGGGTTGACCAAGTCAAGAGCCAACTTTTCTCAGTTGGTGACTCGGCCGTCCGGCCCAGTCCGGCCGGCGGCGCCGGACCGAGTCGGCCGATTCACCGGCCGACGGCGCCGAGTCGGGCCGGGTCAGGGTTCCAGTGGCCGGGGATTTTCTGGGGCTAAAATTTGGTATATTTACTTTTTGTTGTCCAGTACATATTTTGGGAGTTATGGCCGTTTTACCGTTGACTTCCAAAAAAAATTAAAACAAAATAAATACAAAAATAATGTGGGGCATGGGATTTGAACTCCGGTGGCTTGGTTCAGCAGTGCAAGGTATTACCAATGAGCTACAAGCTCCTTCTTGTAATTATTGTGGTTTTTAATTACTTAAACTGATAGCAGCAAGAATAAATACTCCTCGTATACATTAAATTTAAAGTAATTTCTTGTACACTAAAAATGGAGTTATTTCATTCTTGTAGTTTGTAATTAAAAACAAAAATAATTACCTAAATCTTGTGCTCAGGCTTAAATACCCCTTTGTGGATTTTTAAAAAAAATATTTTGAAAAAAAGTTGTATAGGAAAAAGTGTATAAAAATTAGGGTTGTTACAAAAGAGCTTAGGAACTCATCACGTGTCTGCACGTGACCTTTGGTCACGTGTGGACACGTGATGCCCCATTGAGGTATTCCTTACTGTTTTATTACACTTTTAATTCTTTTCAGTGGGTTTTTAAAGGCCCATCACGTGTGGACACGTGATTCCATTGATTGCTTGTTTGATTAGAATTTAATTCTATCAATTAAAGAGTTTAGGAACACATCACGTGTCTGCACATGACCTCTAGTCACGTGTGGACACGTGATGCCCCATTGGGGTATTCCTGATATTTTATGAGGGAACAAATGCTCCCACAGCGTTGTTCTCATGTGTTTGCACTTGAGTGCAATGCTGTCATCTTTTGTGGCCGTTGGATCTGCCTAGGGAAGGGGGTAGATAAACTGTTTCCCATCACATCCTATAAATACAGGGGTCTCTTCAGAAGCGCCTCCACTTTTTCCATCTTCTTCCTTACTCATTTTCCTCTGAGAATTTAATTCTCTTTCCCAGAGCTCGGTTCTCTGTTTCAAAAATTTTCAGAGTTTAACTCTGTCAACAAAAGATCTCCTTTTTTAGGTAAGGATCTTGAACGGCCAAAGAACTTCTTGTAGGAATTTTCTTTGGATTTTAAATCCACACCAAGGGTTTTTTCCCTTTAACAAGAACCCATCTTTCTAAGTTCTTAAAAAAATGTCCAATCTTTAAATAATAAACCCCTTTTGCTAGGGCTTCTCTGATCTCAGGGATTGATGGTGATACTTGTCTTCTCTCTGGAATTTAATTCTATTCCAAAGAGCATAGCTCTGCCAATTTTCTGGGAATTTAATTCCTCTAAAGAACTTAGTTCTTCAAAGAGAACTTCTTGGGATTTTCTTGCCCTGAGTTGTTCTTTGCAAAAATGTTTTCAGAGAGATCCTTCATGGTTTGCATAGAGTTCTGCAGTGGGTTTCCCTTTGGGGAATGTATAGAGTTGTTTGAAATCCATTGTTCATTTATTGAGAATCTTCCTTTTGTTCTCATAATGATTACTTGCCTCATCATTAGTGAGCCGCCATCTTGATTTTGTCGGTCCCCTGTGTTTTGTAACCAATGGTCCCATAAAATAAGTTTTTTGTCGCTTTCTTCCACTGTCTTTATATATATATATATATAGACACACACACACACACACACACATACACACGTGTGGGTTTCATTAACAGTTTCCTTTCCTTTGTTTCAGGAATAATGGCTTCTCTTCCATACTTCCCTTTCACCCGCTCGGAGGCTGCCTTTCCTCAGTCACCGTCTGATGAGGAGGTGATGGCGATGATTAGAGCTTACGACCCTAATTACACCAACTTGCTTTTATGGGAGACCTAGTATGGGTATATCATTCGGGGCCGCCACAGCTTCCTTTGCGAGATACCAACAGAGCCTACCTACCCATTTTTGCCGATGGAGCGTCCACGGACCGCCTTTGTTGTGGAGATGTTGAATTGGACCCCTACGGGACGGCTTGAGCCGTCGACAGCTGGGATTCCAAACCACCCTATGCCGACTATAGACATCTTAGGGCGTCGTATCTGCCAAGGTGAAGCCCAGCCCTGGGGACAGGTTTACAAAATAGGGCTTACTCCTCGACATCCCACGGGCTACCTTCTCTGGGGTCGTTATATTCTGTCTGCCCATCGTGCGCAACTGCAAAGGGTCGGGATCTATCAGGCGGTGTACGCATCTCTCTTCCACTATCAGTCCCCCCATATCTAGTGGGTTAAGGCTTTCCTAAATCAATGGAATCTTCCCACCAACACCTTCTTGCTAGGGGACCGCGAAGTTTCAATTTCTCTGGAAGAGTTTCGCGAGATCTCGGGGTTGCCGATCAGGGGGACGCTCTATGAAGAACTACTGCCTCCCGATGAGTATGTTTTCAAAGTTGAGCCTGCTATACTTGACGGTTTGTCGATTGAAAATGCCGTTCACCACAAGCACCCAAGTCTAATCAAGGTTTTGGGCATTTTTGAGAAGCTGTTCACAGAGTCAGAGGAACCGGGCGTCACTTTCAAAAGTTTTATCACCCGCTTCATTCGCGGAGACATTCTATCAAAGACGGCTCCAAAGTTCGCGAATATCAACGACCCCTTTGGGTTCGGTTTAAATAAGCTACCGGCCAGAGAAGAGGATTTGCCGCAGTTCTACATTCCAATCCTGTCGGCTGTACCTTTTAAGTCGATCGCATCTCCTGGCATAGATGAAGAGGCTTTCTTCGTGGGTGTTGGGGTAAAAATTTACACCCCGGTTGACCAAGTCAAAATCAAAGTCAACCCCAAGCCAGGTGGGTCCAAGCCCAGGTCAAGCGGGCCTATGCCCAAGTCGAGCCTACGGCCAGCCTCTCCGTGCCAACAACAAAATCATGTAATAAATAATTTTTATGTAATTGTTTATGCATGAATGAAAACAAAATGGGCATAAAGCCAATATTTTGTAAGCCCATGGCTTATGTGCAAAAATGAAATAGCACATGAGCCATGGGATGGCTAAAATGCCATTTTTGTAAAGCCCAAGGGGCTATATGTAAATATATAAGCCAATATAAGGCAACATGATGAATAAAAAAAAATAGATACACTTTTTCATTCCCCCAAAAACTAGGGTTCTTTGTGCCTCCTGCTCCTTCTCCAAGGTTCTAAACCTTCTCAATTCTTTTGAATTAAATCAAGAGTTTTACTCTTTCTTTTCCAAAACTAAGTAGTTTTCCACCACAAAACCCACAAAGGGGAACTCAGATCTCCCATCAGATCTCAAAAAGGAGTGATTTTTAAAATCTCCTACTTCTTGATCTTCAAGATCCGGCCAAACAACAGAAGGAAGAAGAAGAACCCCCTTCATCAGCTTCAAAACATCCCAGGAGTTTAACTCCATACATATATACATAACAAATATTTCCTTTCTGAAGCATAGCTTCTGTTTCTTAGGCTAAAAGCCTCTTTTTCTCGCCGGCGCTCAAGCGCAGAGCGCCCGCGTGCCGACACGTGGCGCGCTTGCGCTCAAGCGCAAGCGCCCGAGCGCAAGTCGCCCACGTGCCGACACGTGGCGCGCTTGCGCTCGAGCGCAAGTTGCCCCGGTGCCGACACGTGGCGCGCTTGCGCCCAAGCGCAAGCGCCCGAGCGCAAGTCGCCCACGTGCCGATACGTGGCGCGCTTGCGTTCAAGCACAAGCGCCCGAGCGCAAGTCGCCCACGTGCCGACACGTGGCGCGCTTGCGCTCAAGCGCAAGCGCCCGAGCGCAAGTCGCCCCGGTGCTGACACGTGGCGCGCTTGCGCCCAAGCGCAAGCGCCCGAGCGCAAGTCGCCCACGTGCCGACACGTGGCGCGCTTGTGTTCAAGCGCAAGCGCCCGAGCGCAAGTCGCCCACGTGCCGACACGTGGCGCGCTTGCGCTCCAGCGCAGGCGCTCAAGCGCAGGCGCTCGAGCGCAAGTCTCCCCCGTGCCGACACGTGGCGCGCTTGCGCTCAAGCGCAGAGTGCCCACATGCCGACACGTGGCACTCTAGCGCCTGAGCGCATAGCACCTAGGCGCTGCCCCCACACATCCTTTGGATGCCTTTTCCCCCTTTCTTTCTTTTACATATATACATATATATATATATACATATTTGCACACACACATGCTCCACGACACTGTCCCTGTTAGAAAAAAATTTCTAACGGGACGCTGCCCCGCACCCCGCAAGGGGGCTGCTAGCCCCTTTGACCCCCAGCCCGCTATCCGGGTAGCGGGACCCCCGTAAAAACTCTGCGTGGCTCCCAATATATCCAAACCCCCCTTTCAAAACACAACACACGTACACTGCACATTGAGTTCGCATGACCAGTTTAACCCGTTAATCGGAGGTTCCCTCGTCCCAAAGGCGAGGGGTAATTAACGGCAGCTTAGTCCGCGGCTGCCGGAGATTCGGATCCCCACAATCAATAAACCCCGGCCTACCCTAGACAGGGGGAATCTGTAGTATGCCTGACAAGCGCGTGCGTATTCCCATCTCAATGGGGTGACGAAAAACACCCTACAGATTCTGGCACGCCCGGTGGGACCAATCTCTCCTCCCATATTTCGGGTTAAGCGTTCATGCGAACTCAATCAATATACATACATGTATTTATACTAAAAATAATGCTTTTTCATGCAGATTTTCAAGTAATCACTTTCCGACGATGTCTTCGATGATGAACTCAGCTCCCGTCTCCTACACGATGAGGATAGACTCTAGGATGGTCCTTCCGGCCAGTCTCGGGCGACAATGGGAGGAGCCGCTGCTACCATTCGGCTCTATCATGTTCATGCCAGTTGGCGCCATCCTAGCTCCTCAAGCCCCGGTGGCAGACAAACCGGTCTCGAAAGGCAAGAGACCAAATGTGGTGATCTCGAGGGCGCCCCAACCCAAACGCAAGTCGGTATCTGAACGACTTTCCTTGGCCCCAACTGAGGGCAAGGCCATCAACACCAACAAAGCTACAACGCGTCTTGAGCAATCTCCAGCGGCGCCTCCGACAACTGCTCGATCGGGTATCTTCTCTAAGCTCCCCATCACTCGGCCTATGGCGGCTCCCCGAAGAGCAGAAGCCTGCCAAGCGCTTAAGGCAGAGAAGCTGAGGCAGAAGCGGCTCAGATATAGAGCCAACAAAAGGGCTAGGTCTCTGGCCATGTTAAAATTTATGAATTTCCAAAGCCCGGACCGCTCCGTGAAACCAGCTGCCAGTGATGAAAGAATGGCTGAATGTGTAATCCACACTGTCTACATGGCCAGATATGAAGAAACGAACTCTCCTCTTCTTCACAGCCATGGTGATGATATGGTTGACGCTACCCAGCATCGGCTCGATCTAAATGATGAAGAGCCCGCTCAGGCCGATAAGCCGGAGGAGCCCGTAGTTCCTGCGGAATTGAGCTCAGGCAATAAAGATTACCCGGTTGTCATAGCCGGAACTATAGAACAAGCATTATTCCACTGGCTTCAAAGGCAATTTCAGGACAGGGAAGAGAAGATGGCCGAGGTCTATTCCAAAGTCGACGAGCTGGCAAACGTCGTGGCAGATCTCGCGACCCAAGTCGTCCGATTGCAATTACAGCAGAATCAAATTTTGGCTCATGAGCCAGGGATTGATACCCGGGGGCAGCCAACTGATATCCCTTTCAACCTAAAAGCGGAGCGCCTTCGCGAAAAACGGCCGCAATCAGCCTCCAGTCCCTCCGATACATACGCCGGGGGGGAATCGCCTCTAAAAGAGAAGCTGGAAAAGGTCTATTCCTTCAAGAGGGAAAAGGTCCACAAGATATTCAGGGACGCCCTAAGAAACGGTCTACAACTGCCAGAATCAAAGAGACCGCAAGAAAAGAATATGATCGACGACCCAAAATATTGCCCCTATCACAGGGTGATAGGTCATGCCATTGAGGACTGCTTTGTCTTCAAAGATTGGGTCGAAAGGCAATACAAGATGGGAGAGATAGAACTGTCTAAAGGCGTGTTAGCGAACAGTCAAGCTACGATCGCCGATTTCATGCAAATGGAGACCGAAGCCTTTCGGGAACCTAATCCTCCCAGACATGTGCCTCGAGGACCAGCATCAGCAAAGGCACCTACTCCAATGGAGAGAAAGAAGAAGGTATACTCCTTCAGGAGGGATGAAGTCCGCAAAATATTCATGGACGCCTTGAACAACGGTCTGCAACTGCCTGTTCCAAAGAGGCCACAGGAAATGAACATGACCGGCAATCCCATATACTGCCCATATCATAGAGTGGTGGGTCATACCATCGAAGAGCTATATTTTCAAAGATTGGGCAGAGGACCAATATAAGCTTGGAAAAACCTCACAATCCTCGGATATATCGGCAAGCCACAGAGCTAGGTCATCAACACAGCTCCGCCAAGATCAAAAGTTCAAGGAGCTGGGAACAGCTGACCACCACGTCATTAAACTGGGAACAATCGACCTCTAAGTCGTTAAACTGGGAATGTAAAAAAAAATATATATGCATGTGTAAATAAAAAATGTGTAAATAAAAGAAAAAAATAAAAGCCGAAATGATGGGGCAACCGCGAATAAAAGCCAAAATGATAGGGCAATCGCGACCTTCGCGATAAGAAAAGCTGAAATGATAGAGCAATCACGGTAAAACAAAAACAAAAACCAAAAAAAAAAACAAAAAAAAAACAAGGGCGAGTGATGAGTTGCTCCTGGCATTATTCCAGTGCAGCAATGCATACACCAACAAAAATCCAGTTTCCCAAAATTCTTCCGGCCCTACGGCTAGTCCCAAAATTGGCTGCCGTATACAATCCACGGGCTCAAATAATCCTCAGCATACCCATGCCCCACCGCAATCACCAGTTACGCGGTTGGCCTCCGCCTTTGGAATTATTCTCCATTGGGAAGACCCACTCATGTGTCTTGGCCCATGTGCTTCAGTGTTAGCAACGCTGATGCCGGCCCCCACCCCAAAATTCCAAGCTCGCCATCAATAGACCCCTAAGTCTTTAAACTGGAAACAGATGACCTCCAAGTCGTTAAACTGGAAACAGATGACCTCTACGTCTTTAAACTGGAAACAGATGACCTCTACGTCTTTAAACTGGAAACAGATGACCACCAAGTCGTTAAACTGGAAACAGATGACCTCTAAGTCTTTAAACTGGAAACAGATGACCTCTACGTCTTTAAACTGGAAACAGATGACCTCTACGTCGTTAAACTGGAAACAGATGACCTCTACGTCTTTAAACTGGAAACAGATGACCTATACGTCTTTAAACTGAAAACAGATGACCTCTACGTCTTTAAACTGGAAACAGATGACCTCTACGTCGTTAAACTGGAAACAGATGACCACCACGTCTTTAAACTGGAAACAGATGACCTCTACGTCTTTAAACTGGAAACAGATGACCTCCAAGTCGTTAAACTGGAAACAGATGACCACCAAGTCGTTAAACTGGAAGCAGATGACCTCTAAGTCGTTAAACTGGAAACATTAGACCTCTAAGTCTTTAAACTGGAAACAGATGACCACCAAGTCGTTAAACTGGAAACAGTAGACCTCTAAGTCTTTAAACTGGAAACAGATGACCTCTAAGTCTTTAAACTGGAAACAGATGACCTCTACGTCTTTAAACTGGAAACAGATGACCTCTACGTCTTTAAACTGGAAACAGATGACCTCTACGTCTTTAAACTGGAAACAGATGACCTCTACGTCTTTAAACTGGAAACAGATGACCACCACGTCTTTAAACTGGAAACAGATGACCTCTACGTCTTTAAACTGGAAACAGATGACCTCTACGTCGTTAAACTGGAAATAGATGACCTCCAAGTCGTTAAATTGGAAAAAGATGACCTCTACGTCTTTAAACTGGAAACAGATGACCTCTACGTCTTTAAACTGGAAACAGATGACCTCTAAATCTTTAAACTGGAAACAGATGACCTCTATGTCTTTAAACTGGAAACAGATGACCTCTACGTCGTTAAACTGGAAATAGATGACCTCCAAGTCGTTAAACTGGAAACAGATGACCTCTGCGTCTTTAAACTGGAAACAGATGACCTCTAAGTCGTTAAACTGGAAACAGATGACCACCACGTCGTTAAACTGGAAACAGATGACCTCCAAGTCGTTAAACTGGAAACAGGTGACCTCCAAGTCGTTAAACTGGAAACAGATGACCTCTAAGTCGTTAAACTGGAAACGAGGGAAATCCACCCATGTGTCCTCACGATACATGAGAAGAACAAACCTTTGTGTGATCCTTACGACTCACAAAGGAAAAACACCCTTAGGAATCCTCACGACTCCTAAGGAGAAAATACACCTGCGGGATCCTTACGACTCGTAGGGAGAAAATGCTTTTATGGGACCCTCACGGCCTATAAAATTGAAAAGCCTTAGGTGACAGGGATCTAAACATGTCTCCTAAGCCATCGCTCCCCAACCCCAAAGTGGCGAATGATGAGTCGCTCCTGGTACCATATTTCAGTGCAGCGATGCGGACGCTAGCCAAATTCCAAATCCAAATCCCCAAGTGGCGAATGATGAGTTGCTCCTAGTACCATATTCCAGTGCAGCGATGCAGACGCCAATAAAGTCCCAAAATTTTTCGGCCCTACGGTCCGGATCATACATCCTGTAAAACCGTATACAATCCACGGGCGTAAAACGATCCCAATCTCTCCCAAGTCCTACCGGCGAGACCACATTCAAAGTCCCACCGGTAGGGAAGATTCCAAAAAAAAGGGGGAAAAGAAAAAAAAAAGAGAAAAAAAAAGAAAACAAAAAAAAGAAGAACAGTATGTCCACAAGCAAAATGGGCACGGATGAAAACCCGAAAGGGCTCCGTGAGTAAAAACAGCAGCACTGCCGGCGAGTTTGTGAAAACCCGAAAGGGTGCAAACTCGTAAAAAAAAAAGGAAATGAAATGCACTCGCAAGGTCCTCTCGACTTTGTGAGGAGAAAATTCCCTCGTGAGATCCCTACGACTCACAAAGGAGCAACACACTTAGGAGTCCCCACGACTTCTAAGGAGAAAATACACCTACGGGATCCTTACGATCCGTAGGGAGAAAATGCTTTGTGAGGCCCTTACGGCTCACAAAATGGAAAAGCCTTAGGTGAAAGGGATCTAAACCTGTCTCCTAAGCCACCAATTCCCAAATCCTCTCGGGGCACATGATGAGTTGCTCCTGGCATTATTCCAGTGCAGCAATGCAGATGCCGACAGAAAACCAATTCCCAAATCCTCCCGGGGCACATGATGAGTTGCTCCTGGCATTATTCCAGTGCAGCAATGCAGATGCCAAACAAAAAACCAAATCCAAATCCTCTCGGGGCACATGATGAGTTGCTCCTGGCATTATTCCAGTGCAGCAATGCAGATGCCGACAGAAAAAAAATTCCCAAATCCTCTCAAGACAGATGATGATTCGCTCCTGGTACCATATTCCAGTGTAGCGATGCTGATGTCAACCCAAATCAAATCAAACCAACAATCTCTATGGCGGAATCATGCTCCGTCCCAGAATCTACCCCGTGTCGAAATCATGCTTCGCCTCGGGATATCTACCTTCCCTGCCGGAATTATGTTCCGCCTCGGAATTAAGTCAACCCGACACTCCGCGCCGGGGAAAAGTCGATCAGCGATACTCCGTGCCGGGGAAAAGTCAACCACCGACACTCCGTGCCGGGGAAAAGTCAACCAGCGACACTCCGCGCCGGGGAAAAGTCCATCAGCGACACTCCGTGCCGGGGAAAAGTCAACCCGACACTCCGCGCTGGGGAAAAGTCGATCAGCGACACTCCGTGCCGGGGAAAAGTCAACCCGCGACACTCCACGCCAGGGAAAAGTCGATCAGCGACACTCCGTACCGGGGAAAAGTCAACCCGACACTTCGCGCCGGGAAAAGTCGATCAGCGACACTCCGTACCGGGGAAAAGTCAACCCGACACTCCGCGCCGGGGAAAAGTCGATCAGCGACACTCCGTGCCGGGGAAAAGTCAACCCGCGACACTCCGCACCGGGGAAAAGTCCATCAGCGACACTCCGTGCCGGGGAAAAGTCAACCCGACACTCCGCGCCGGGGAAAAGTCCATCAGCGACACTCCGTGCCGGGGAAAAGTCAACCCGCGACACTCCGCACCGGGGAAAAGTCCATCAGCGACACTCCGTGCCGGGAAAAAGTCAACCCGAAACTCCGCGCCGGGGAAAGTCCATCAGCGACACTCCGTGCCGGGGGAAAGTCAACCCGACACTCCGCGCCGGGAAAAAGTCGATCAGCGACACTCCGTGCCAGGGAAAAGTCAACCCGCGACACTCCGCACCGGGGAAAAGTCCATCAGCGACACTCCGTGCCGGGGAAAAGTCAACCCGCGACACTCCGCGCCGGGGAAAAGTCCATCAGCGACACTCCGTGCCGGGGAAAAGTCAACCCGACACTCCGCACCGGAGAAAAGTCCATCAGCGACACTCCGTGCCGGGGAAAAGTCAACCCGACACTCCGCGCCGGGGAAAAGTCGATCAGCGACACTCCGTGCCGGGGAAAAGTCGAACAATGACACTCCGTGCCGGGGAAACGTCAAGCAGACACTCCGTGCCGGGGACACGTCAGCAAGCGACACTCTGCATCGGGGAAACGTCCAACACAGACACTCCGCATCAGGGAAAAGTCCAACAACGACACTCCGCCGGGGACACGTCAGCAAGCGACACTCTGCATCGGGGAAATGTCCAACACAGACACTCCGCATCAGGGAAAAGTCCAACAACGACACTCCGCCTCAGGGAAACGTCTACCACGGACACTCCGTCTCGGAGACGCGTCAAGCGCCGACCGTCCAAGTCGCAAAAAGGGCAGAACCGATCGTCCATGTCGTAAAAAGGGCAGTGCATCCCAAAAGTGGGAACCAAAGCAAGTTGCCTCCACGCAAAAGAAGATCCATCAATTTCATGCACACGACCTACATATGCTGTGTGCATTTATTGATGGGGGGAAATTTGTTGGGGTAAAAATTTACACCCCGGTTGACCAAGTCAAAATCAAAGTCAACCCCAAGCCAGGTGGGTCCAAACCCAGGTCAAGCGGGCCTATGCCCAAGTCGAGCCTACGGCCAGCCTTTCCGTGCCAACAATAAAATCATGTAATAAATAATTTTTATGTAATTGTTTATGCATGAATGAAAACAAAATGGGCATAAAGCCAATATTTTGTAAGCCCATGGCTTATGTGCAAAAATGAAATAGCACATGAGCCATGGGATGGCTAAAATGCCATTTTTGTAAAGCCCAAGGGGCTATATGTAAATATGTAAGCCTATATAAGGCAACATGATGAATGAAAAAAATAGATACACTTTTTCATTCCCCCAAAAACTAGGGTTCTTTGTGCCTCCTGCTCCTTCTCCAAGGTTCTAAACCTTCTCAATTCTTTTGAATTAAATCAAGAGTTTTACTCTTTCTTTTCCAAAACTAAGTGGTTTTCCACCACAAAACCCACAAAGGGGAACTCAGATCTCCCATCAGATCTCAAAAAGGAGTGATTTTTAAAATCTCCTACTTCTTGATCATCAAGATCCGGCCAAACAACAGAAGGAAGAAGAAGAACCCCCTTCATCAGCTTCAAAACATTCCAGGAGTTTAACTCCATATATATATACATAACAAATATTTCCTTTCTGAAGCATAGTTTCTGTTTCTTAGGCTAAAAGCCACTTTTTCTCGCCGGCGCTCAAACGCAGAGCGCCCGCGTGCCGACACGTGGCGCGCTTGCGCTCAAGCGCAAGCGCCCGAGCGCAAGTCGCCCACGTGCCGACACGTGGCCCGCTTGCGTTCAAGCGCAAGCGCTCGAGCGCAAGTCGCCCCGGTGCCGACACGTGGCGTGCTTGCGCCCAAGCGCAAGCTCCCGAGCGCAAGTTGCCCACGTGCCGACACGTGGCGCGCTTGCGTTCAAGCGCAAGCGCTCGAGCGCAAGTCGCCCCGGTGCCGACACGTGGCGCGCTTGCGCTCAAACGCAGGCGCTCGAGCGCAAGTCTCCCCCGTGCCGACACGTGGCGCGCTTGCGCTTAAGCGCAGGCGCTCAAGCGCAAAGCGCCTACGTGCCGACACGTGGCGCGCTTGCGCTCAAGCGCAGAGCGCCCACGTGCCGACACGTGGCACTCTAGCGCCTGAGCGCATAGCACCTAGGCGCTGCCCCCACACATCCTTTGGATGCCTTTTCCCCCTTTCTTTCTTTTATATATATACATATATATATATACATATTTGCACACACACATGCTCCACGACACTGTCCCTGTTAGAAAAAAATTTCTAACGGGACGCTGCCCCGCACCCCGCAAGGGGGCTGCTAGCCCCTTTGACCCCCAGCCCGCTATCCGGGTAGTGGGACCCCCGTAAAAACTCTGCGTGGCTCCCAATATATCCAAACCCCCCTTTCAAAACACAACACACGTACACTGCACATTGAGTTCGCATGACCAGTTTAACCCGTTAATCGGAGGTTCCCTAGTCCCAAAGGCGAGGGGTAATTAACGGCAGCTTAGTCCGCGGCTGCCGGAGATTCGGATCCCCACAATCAATAAACCCCGGCCTACCCTAGACAGGGAGAATCTGTAGTACGCCTGACAAGCGCGCGCGTATTCCCATCTCAATGGGGTGACGAAAAACACCCTACAGTGGGTTTTATCAGCGTCTGGCTCGGTTGGTTCGTTATTCCAACGCCCCGTCGATTCATGAGAGCTTCGGTCATTTACCCGGCTCATCGCATCGCCGGAGGGACGCGACTAGCCGTATGCATTGCGGGGCTAGCACATCTGTATCATAGGCTAAGCGCTGCAGCCAATACCTCAACCCCAGGCGTGAACGTAGTGAGTTTCTCTCTTCATTACTTTACGTCATGGATTGAGATGCACGTGCTAGGGGCATTTGCCGTGCATCGGAGACCCAGCTTTTATGATGCCTACACTTTTCTGCGGCTCATGATCCTGATCCGACTCAGTCTGGAGCTATTCGTGTGCTGCTTGATCTCTATGCCAATGCGGGCTGGATGGTATTTAACGATCGAGTCCTCTCTGCTCCTTCAGGACCGATTCAACAGCTTTTCGACTCGTCGAAAGAGGGAGCACCCTCCCTGAAGCCCAAGGAAGCTATGCACTTATATTCGATCAGACCGGGTTATCTGGTGTTTCGTCAAAACGGTGCGGCCCTTTTTATGCGGTACAACCCTCACCGCTTTGCTCGGCAACTGGGATATGACTAGGGTGTCCCTTTTGAGGCGTTTACAGTGGAGCCCAGCCCGTCGTCGGAGGTTGTTCGTGATGCCGCTCATCACTTCATGCGGCTGAACACCGGCTCTCGCTTCGTGATTCCTGAGGCTAACTACATTCCTCGATGTGTAGGGGCTTTTACGGGCTGGTACCTCCACCAAGTCAGTCCTATTATTGTTGAGGAGAGGAGGATGCTCCTTGGATATAAGGTTCCCACTCCGATCCAGGCTACGGAAGTCCCGCCGCGACCACGAGCAGTGGTTCGCCCTCCTCTGAGAGATACGGGTATTGTGCTTATTCCTGAGTGGCGGAAGTGGATCTAACTCCCACAGCTGGTATGCCGCTGCGCACTAGAGCTCAAGTAAGGGCCAATAAGGCGCCAGTAGCAGTATCATCAGCTGCGGCGTCAGCAATGGCGGTGTCGTCATCTGTAGCACCGCCGAGTGAGGATATTGAAGGCGGAGTGGGTCAATGTCACACCAAAGTACCAAGGGGAAAGAAGCGATCGTCTTCTGGTGTTAATTCTGGGTCCAAGAGGCGAAGGAAGACGGTCACCAATCTGCTCGACTTTTTAGTGGAATCTGAGCCTATTCTTCAGGACAAGCTAATAGCTACGCCGAGGCTATAAGACACTCCTAGGATGAAGCTGAGAATGTAAGGGTCCCGAAGAGGCCTTATCCTGCCGTCATCTTCTACGAAGATCCTCCATCAATACGGCGGATATTTATAGGTCCTCTGGAAGAGGGAGGCGAGAGAGCCCTTAAGCAGCCTATCTCGGCCGATGCCGAAAACGCGCTGTCGTTGTGGACTGGTGGCCACGAGTCTACCCTCGCCCCCCGGCGAGCACGAATTCTTGAGAAGAAACGCCGGCTTGAAAAAGCCATACTGGAAGCTCCTTTGCGCATTGGTATACTTATATATCTTTTTGTAGTATCTTGCACTGCTCATATACATATATAAATATATATATCCTTATCTTCATGAAAAATTTGCAGGGACTTCGGCAATGGCAGAGGATCTGAGTTCGAGTCGTGCCTTGACTATGGTGTAACAACCCTAATTTTCCTATACAATTTTTTTCAAATATTTTTCAAAAATCCATAAAGGGGTATTTTAGCCTGAGCACAAGATATAAGTAATTATTTTGCTTTTTAATTACAAGTTAAAAGAATATAACAACTCCAATTTTAGTGTACAAAATTTGCTTAAAAATTAATGTATGCTTGGAGTATTTACATTTTCTGTGACTATTTTAAGCAATTAAATAGCCCCATAATTACAAGAAAGAGCTTGTAGCTCATTGGTAATACCTTGCACTGCTGAACCAAGCCACCAGAGTTCAAATCCCATACCCCACATTATTTTTAATATTTATTTGTTTTAAATTTTATAGAAGCCCAACAGTCAACACGTGATAACTCCCAAATTTTCCACTACACATGAAAAACTAAATATACCATAGGCTACACCAGATAACCCCCTACCTCCCTGACCTCCGACTCGGCCCGACTCGGCCGACTCGGACGGCGGACCGGCCGACTCGGGACTGCGCCGCCGGCCGGACTCGGCCGGACGACCGAGTCCCCAACACAAAAGTTGGGGCTCTTGGCATTCTATACCCCCTGCATACTTTAAATTCCCAGATCGGTTCAAGAGAATTCAGAAAGCCCCATTTACTCCAATTTTTAATACATTTTTATATATTTTTACATTTTTTTCAATTAAACCCTTCATCTACCCTAACCCTAGCCTAACCCTACAAATACCATCCCTACCCTCTACCCTCTCACCCCAAAACTCTGAGCCAACTCTCTAAAAATTTCCAAGAAACTTGTGTACTTTGAAAACGAGCACGAAGCGAAGCTACGGCGAAATTCCCGGCGAAATTCCGACGATCGTTCTAGGAGCTCCCGGCGACGAAGCGACGCACCGGCGACTCCTCCCGTTCTATCTCTTTCTTCTAGTTATCCAAACCCGTAAGTCCCCATTCTACCTCTCTTTTCTTTTCTAAAAATACGGATTTACAAACCCGACGGAATCGGAACAAATCCAATTTCCGATTCGGTTTCTTCATAAAACTTCACTTCTCGTTAATACAATTATGCTTAAACTCCTTCATGTTGACCATTAAACACTAATCAACCAAATTGATCAAGTTTCATTTCATAAAATGATGGCTATTTCAATTTATCGTATTTTCACTTAAATACCACATTATTTTAATTCTACATTTAACTCTATTAAACTTGCTATACTTTTAAGTAGATTACGAGATAACGACCTACCTCCTCACACACTCATATGCAACATAACACGATACCCTCGAGAACTTAGAATACGGGAAAACAAACATTTTCATTTAAATACCATTTACTTAATAAAACCATTTCTAAAAAATTTAGTATTAATACATCTTTACAAATAAATACCACTTATTATGAAAATAGGATAAGGTTGTGGGCATCAGTCGTTTATCTAAACCTGACTTTGTAGTGTCTAGGCTAGACAAGTGAGAAAGGTAACTTTAAAAGGCACGTCTCACGGTGATTCGTGAGCGGATCCCTCCTTTCTTCACTTGTACTTACCTGGCCACAATTGACGGTAAAGAGGCGATTTGAAGTATCTCACAACTTGTCCCTTTAGACCAGTAGGAACAGTCTAGTTGACTTAGGAGACCCTAGAACATAGAATACGGGAAAACGACACTTTTTCATTTAAATACCATAATTAATAAAACCATTTTCCTTAATGATTAGTATTTATACAAATCTTTGTAAAGCGCCGCTACAACCCATTTGAGGAACCCGTTCGGGATGGTGCGGATTATCGCACATCCTCGGGCTTAGTAGTGCGAGATTCAAACTTCCGCAAGGAGCATTCGATCTCGAAAGATTTAAATACGACATCTTAAGAAAAATAAGATTTTTAGAATATAATAAATACATTAAAGTTTATTTTCATATAAATATATGTATATGTAATTCAAAAATATCTAGTTTGAATTATTATAAATATTCTATCTTTTTCTAAAAATGTCACAAGAATCAGTTTACACTAAAATACCATGAATTCCATATAATCAATATTACAAATAAATACCATTTATTATGGAATTGGGATATTTTCACTAGAAATATCACAATATAAAATTTACATTCATTACAACTCTAAAGACGATTAATAAATACTTGGGGTGCATTTTGAAAACTATACAGAAGTATTTTTACATAAAACCCCCTCAAGTTCTATAAATTACCCTAAGGACCTTAATAAACATAGGTTTAAGCGGGACCGATCTCTTGAGCCTCAGAGAGCCGGAGAAGTGGGTGCTTGCCTAACTAAGGTAGACAACTTAACAACGGTGTTATCAATATGGTAATCGTCTTTGAAAAAGACACGAAAGGTAACCGATAACATCAAAACAATCAGGACTTCAATTTACTTTTCTAATTGTCTGACTCGGTTTGAGTCTCATTATAATCTGACTTGAATATGATTCAAGTACAAATCTATAATGTACAATCTTCAATCTACAAATCTTCAATATTACAATTCCAAATGAATCCATGAATCCAGTTATCAATCTATACAACTTGACCGAACCGAACCATGGATATACATTCCATTTACATGGTTCTCCAGTTATTCCATTTACATGATTCTACGGTTACATCCGTTTACTGATATCATGGTTTCGATCAGTCATCCAATTATACAATCTATACAGTTTACAATACAAGACAATACAATACGACAATACAATCAAGATAACACTACGAGGTTTAAGGGGTAGACTGGTACGGAATATGTTAAAGGTGGCACGGGGTGATCACTTAAGACGTAATTATATCCATGTCGTTGTTCCATGGTATTATCGACGGAGCCTTGTACTACAGGTTACCAAAGTCCCCGGTGTAAGTAGGACTCCTCTCGTATACACTGGCATCTTCTGTACCAAGCTACAAATAACAGCGTTAACACAATATTATAACAATATAATACAACTTTAAAATCTACCTTCTCATTCGGTCTATTCTATTCTTTCTTATCTTTGGGACTTATCGAGCGATCTGTTCGCTGACGACATTCTCTTTTTTTCTTCATTGAATGTCGTCAGGTGATCTGGACACGTCAGAGATCGAGCCTACTGCTGAAAACTTGGATCAGTTTGCTGAAGACCCAGAGCTTTAGTTTCATTGTACACATTTCCTTTCAGTACTTTACATTCCTGTTATGCCATTGTTTAGGCATCGCTTTTATTTCAATTGTATTTACTTTTCATGCATTGTACAAAAGAATGTTAATAAATAAAGTTGCTGTTCAGTTTATATATCTTGTCTCTTGTGTATTTACTTTTATATTGCTTATATACGCATAGCGTATTTACCTCAGAGTAAATACGTAGCAGACCAGTCCCGTCCCCTTCGCCGTATACTGGGAAGCGGGGCGTGACATATGGACTCTGCAAATATCCCCAATGAGACACTAGTAAGTGTGGAGGGGGTCGATACAACTGGTGTTCCTGCCACGGAGCTCCCATCGGTGATTTCCGTTCCCCCGGTGCTTGCTCCCCCGGAAGAGGCATCTTCATTGGCCGCGGATTCAATGGATCTTTCTAGGAACGGCCCGGAGACTATGGGACAGCTGGTCGAGGCCACCGTCCTTTCATTGGAGCCTGCAGCGATGGCCACTGCTCCTCAATCGGAAGTTATTATACCGGCCCACGTCCCCGATGATGTGCCTGGGAGCATGGAGGAGGCCATCGAAGCTGCTATCCCTCCAGTCCAGAGTGGGAGGAGTATCGAAGGTATTCTTCTATCTTTTATTTTAATGATCTCTTCATTATCTGAACATTTCTGTCTTTTCAGAGCTACAAGGATTGGCGGCGTCCATCGTGGACTTGTCCCCCAGGAAGTCTTTTCAGCGTCTGTTAGAGATGGCCGCTCCGTAGGAGATATCCCCTCAACGCATCGTCTTCTCTTCCGGTCAAGGTTAGTGTCATTTGTCCTCTTCTCACGGCATTATTATTATTTCATATAATAACACTGATATCTTCTACAGTTCTGTAAGCCGATGACGAAGTTGAGATTCTTGACAGGCCTGGGGAGCCTTCAGACCCTTCTTGCATGACTGTGGGTAAGTAAAGTTTCGACACTGTTCCACCTGCTCTTTGCTTGCAAGTCTCGCTGATTTCTTTTTATGAATCTTAACAGCTTTGCCAGTTTTTACCACGCTGGAATCTCGCATCATCATGCCGCCCGGCCCCTACGCTCTACGTGCTTTGGAACGGATGGCAAACCTAAGCCTTCACTCCTTATCAGCTCTGATTGAAGACCTTCGTGCTGGCAGTCTGATCACGGCCGAAGCATTTGCCGCTGAAGCCAACGGTTCTCTTCCCTTTCTTGCTACTTACCATAGTGAAACATTGGTGCAAATCTGGGTTGAGTTCTGTCGTCAGGTGGAGGCTTGCTTGCATAGTCTTGAATGTACACGTCTTCCTTCAGAGCTTGTGGCTGCAAAGACGAGCTTACGGGGGCTGATTGAGCGGTGCGCTGCGAATATGCTATCATGCGAGAAGAGGCTCAGCCGAAAGTTTTCGGAGAGGGAGCCGGCTTCCAAAGCGCTGAGGGAACTCTAAGCTAATCTTACGGCCAAGACCACTCAGGCATATGAATTTTGGCGGGTGCTTCAAGAAGCTATTAGGGAGGTGGTAGCCATTGATGAAGTCGTCATTTTCACTCGCGAAATGGTCGAAGCTCATAAGGTTACCGAAAAGGAGCTTGAAAGTTGGCTTGTCTCGTACCAGGCCAAACAGGCTCAAGCAAAGACCCGTCTCTTAACGATAATAAATCATGAAGCTGAGACCCGGCGGAAAAAGGATGAACTGGGAAACCTATTAAATCGTCCGCCGGCTTGAAGAATTGTATATTGTTTCTATTCTTCTTTTGTCCATACTCCTGAAGGAGAGTATTTTTTTTTATTCTTTCATAAATTGTACTTTGTATTCGTTTTGATTCATGAATAAAAGACATATTTTGCTTCATGATGGTGTGTTCCTTTTAGTAAATGCATTTTGTGGATAATCTATTTTGATCTCCTTGTAGGACAGCGATGGCTTAGGAGTCAGGTTCAGATCTGCCTCCTAAGGCTTTCCAACTTTATGAGCCGTGAGGGTCTCATAAAGGTGTTTCTCCTTACGAGTCGTGAGGATCTCGTAAGTGTAATTTCTCCTTAGGAATCGTGAGGATTCCTAAGTGTGTTCTTCTCTTGAGAATCGTAAGGATCTCAGAAGAGAATTTTCTTTCTTACGAGTCGAGATGACCCGTAAGTGATTGTTTCCTTTCTTGTCGGAGAGTATGACCTGTAGAAAATCTACCTTGACCTCTCTATGAGGCAATGATGGCTTAGAAGACAGGGTTAGGATCTGCCTCCCAAGACTTTTTAACTTTATGAGCCGTGAGGGTCTCATAAAGAATTTTCTCCCTACCAGTCGAGAGGATCCCGTGGGTGTATCTTCTCCTTAAGAATCGTGAGAATTCCTAAGTGCGTTTTCTCTTGAGAGTCGTAAGGATCTCAGAAGAGAATTTTCTTCCTTACAAGTCGAGAGGACCCGTAAGTGATTGATGAGTTGACTTGCTCCCGAATCAAAGAATTGATTTGATGGGGAAGTCGAGGGTTGACTTTATCCATATTTCACGGAGTCAGGGGTTGACCTTATCCGCATTTCACGGAGTCAGGAAGTTGCTCTGGACGTTTCCCACGGGGTCAAGATTGACATAAGCCGTGTTTTACGAGACCAGGATTTGCTCTGGACGCTTCCCACGGGGTCAAGATTGACATTAGCCGTGTTCTGCGAGACCAGGATTTGCTCTGGATGCTTCCCATGGGGTCAGGATTTATATTAGCCATGTTCTGCAAGGACCAGGATCCGCTCTGGATGCTTCTCACGGGGTCAGGATTGACATAAGCCGTTTTCCACGAGACCAGGATTTGCTCTGGATGCTTCCCACGGGGTCAGAATTGACATAAGCCGTGTTCTGCAAGGACCAGGATCCGCTCTGGACGCTTCCTACAGGGTCAGGATTGACATAAGCCGTGTTCTACGAGACCAGGATTTGCTCTGGATGCTTCCCACGGGGTCAGGATTGATATAAGCCGTGTTCCACAGGACCAGGATTTGCTCTAGATGTTTCCCACGGGGTCAGGATTGACATAAGCCGTGTTCCACAAGGACCAGGATCCGCTCTGGACGTTTCCCACGGGGTCAGGATTGACATTAGCCGTGTTCCACGAAACCAGGATTTGCTCTGGACGCTTCCCACGGGGTCAAGATTGACATAAGTCGTGTTCCACAGGACCAGGATTTGCTCTGGATGTTTCCAACGGGGTCAGGATTGACATAAGCCGTGTTCCACAAGACCAGGATTTGCTCTGGATGCTTCACACGGGGTCAGGATTGACATAAGCCGTGTTCCACGAAACCAGAATTTGCTCTGGATGCTTCCCACGAGATCAGGATTGACATAAGCCGTATTCCACAAGGACCAAGATCTGCTCTGGACGTTCCCCACTGGTCAGAATTGACATTAGCCGTGTTCCATGAAACCAGGATTTGCTCTGGACGCTTCCCACGGGGTCAGGATTAACATAAGCCGTGTTCCACAGGACCAAGATTTGCTTTGGATGTTTCCCACGGGGTCAGGATTGACATAAGCCGTGTTCCACAAGGACCAGGATCCGCTCTGGATGCTTCCCACGGGGTTAGGATTGACATAAGCCGTGTTCCACGAGAACCAGGATTGGTTGACTTTTATCCGCATTTCACGGAGTCGGGGGTTGACTCTCGGTTGGCTGTGCACCGCCGAGTCATGGAACTGAGCATTCCGCGGTTCCGCTTTGCTGATGTTACGTCTGTTGTAATGAGACGAATGTTGAGATGATCTCCAGGCTGTCTGTGAACCGTCGAGATTTGGCTTCTTTTTCTGATGGAGCCTGGTGGGAAGGTATGGTTCCTTCTTTGTTTGTGCCCCTGGATTGTATACAGGGATCGATGTGATCTCACCTGTAAGGCAAAAGTTTCATTTTATATATTTTTCTTTCCGCGATACTCTATCATTTCAGCTTTTATATCGCGAAAGTCGCGATTGCCCAATCATTTCGGCTATTTTTTTCGCGGTGCCCAATCATTTCGGCTATTTGTTTTATTTACTCACTGCTTTTTATTACGAGTTGCCCAATCATTTCGGCTATTCTGCATGCATACATTTTTACATGCTGATTTGCAAGTTGCCCAATCATTTCGGCTATTTCATATGCATTTGCTTTGCTGACTTTTCGCTGCGAGTTTTAGGATTTGATACCGATTTAGGCATCAGTATCGCTACAACTGGGATATTGCCAGGAGCGAATCATCATTTGCCTCTGTCGATGTCGAACAAAGATGGCTTAGTAAACAGAGTTAGGATCCTGTCGACTAAGGCTTTTAACTTTACGAACCGTAAGGGTCTCATAAAGGTATTTCTCCCTACGAGTCATGAGGATCTCGTAGGTGTGTTTTCTCCTTAAAAATCGTGAGGAGTCTTAAGTGTATGGTCTCTTATAAGTCGTAAGGATCTTACTAGAGTATTTTCTCCTTATAAGTCGAGAGGACTTACAAGGGTTGTTTGCCATATGAGCATATCCCCAGTCGCGGGTGGGACTTTGTCAGGGAGATGTTTATTCGTGCCCGTGGATTGTATACAAGGGTCAATACTGAACCACTTGTAGGGTAACACTGGAGGTTGTGATGGCTTAAGAACAGGTTCAGATCCCTGTAGCTTAAGGCTTTTGAATCCTATGAGCCGTGAGGGTCTCAAAGGGGAATTCTCCTTACGAGTCGTGAGGATCTCGTAAGTGCGTTTCTCCTTAGGAATCGTGGGGGTCCCTAAGTGTGTTGCTCCTTTGTGAGTCGTAAGGATCTCACGCAGGTATTTTCTCCTCACAAGGTCGAGAGGACTTTGCAAGTGTCTTTTAACGAGATTGCGCCCTTCCGGGTTTTCACAAAACTCGCCGGTAGCCCTGCTGTTTTTACTCACGGAGCCCTTTCGGGTTTTCATCCGTGCCCATTTTGCTTATGGACATACCGTTTTCTTTTTTTATTATTATTATTATTATTTTTTGTCAGCCTTGGGATGCTGCGGTCAGTGGTAGTTTATCGACGTTTCGGTCAGCAGCAAGTTTTAGGACATAGTGGTCCATCGTTAGTTTTAGGACGTTTCGGTCCGTCATTAGTTTTAGGACATTTCGGTCCGTCGTTAGTTTTAGGACATTTCGGTCCGTAGCCGGCTACTACTTATAGAGTTTGTGGGCTTAGGAAGATAGCGAGCGGACATAGGCGTCGTCATCTATCGTTGACCTAGGCCGTGACTCGTCAGGCGTAGTGTTTTTTCAAGAAGCGGCTGTTTATTGGCCGAATGGTCTTTCACCATGCATGTCCATGAGTAGGTAGGCCCCATCCTGGTAAACTTTGTCTATGATATACGGGCCTTCATAGTTCGGCTCGAATTTCCCCCGCTTGGCACGATTGGGGATCATAGGTCTTTTGACCACTAGCACGAGTTCGCCTTGGCGGAATGTTCTCGGCCTAGTCAATCTCTCATATGAGCACGTCATCTTTGCTTTATAGCCTCCAGATTTTGTTGCGCCATGAGCCGGGTTTCATCAAGGGCATCTAGCTCCTCAAACCGAAGATGAGCATTTTTTTCGTCTGTTAGCTCGTAGTGAACCGCCACTCGTAGAGAGGGTAACTCTCTCTCGAGGGGGAGTACCGCTTCTGTGCCGAATAGCAATGCATACGGCGTTGTGTTCGTGGCTGTTTTGAACGTAGTTCGATACGCCCATAGAGCTTCATGCAGTTTCTCGTGCCAGTCCTTCTTATTTCGAGACACCGTCTTTTTCACGATCTTCGTCAAGGTCTTGTTGAAAGCTTCAGCTAGACCGTTAGCTCGATGATTATAGACCGAAGAGTATCTCCAGTCTATGTTATGCTGTTTGTGCGAAGCGGCTAATTTTGTGGGTTCTATAGGCTAGCCCGTTATCGGAGATAATCCGTCGCGGAGTGCCGAACCGATAAATGACGTATGTCTTGAAGAAATGGAGGATATTCTCCATCTTCACTTCTCTTAGTGATACTGCTTCTGCCCACTTAGAGAAGTAATCGGTTGTTGCCAGTATGAACCGATGTCCTCTGGATGATGCTGGTTCGATGGGGCCGATTATGTCAGTTCCCCACATTTCGAACGGCCAGCTAACCACCGTTGGATGTAGCGGATTTGGATGTTGATGGATAAAATCCCCGTGAATCTGGCACGAGTGGCACTGTTTCGCGTATTCTAGGCAGTCTTGGATCATCGTGGGCCAATAGTAGCCCATCCTTTTGATCTTTAGTTTCATCTTCGGCCCGGCTTGGTGAGAACCGCAAAATCCGTCGTGAGTTTCTTGTACGACTCTCTTTGCTTCTTCAGATCCCAAGCATCTTAACCACAGAGAATCAAATGATCTCTTATACAGAGTATCATTGACGAAGGCAAAAGATAGAGCTCGTTTCATGAGATGATGTTTTGAGGACGCATCGTCAGGTGTTCGACGGGATTTGAAGTAGTCTATAAAGACTTCTCTCTAATCCTTAGCCTTTTTCCTGGTCTTTTATTTGTAGAGTCGTTTGCTCGGTAGCTCCCTTTTCTTTGGACGACTCCAGAGATATTTCTGCCGGCGCAGGAACCCGAAGGCTTTGCACAACGATCCTCACGTTATCGAGGTTCTCATCGGCCAGCTCTTTAGCGAGTTTGGCCAATACATTCGCCTTGCTATTTTCCGCACGCGGTATGCTTTCCAGGGTGTAGGAAGGAATTTGAGTTAGCAGCTGCTGCACTCTCTCGCCGTACTTCACCAACTCTGGCTTGCACGTTTGATAGTCGCCGTTTACTTGACTAACGATCAGCTGGGAGTCTCCGTATATGAGGAGGTTCTCAATTCCCATGTCGATGGCGATCTCAAGACCTGCTATCAAAGCTTCATATTTGGCTTCATTGTTTGTCCTCGGTTCTGTTAAGGAGAAAGCAAAATGCATTATCCCTCCTTATGGAGTTACGAAGATGAGGCCTACCCCTGATTTGATTATGGGGGTGCTTTGCTTTCGCTTCTTCATGAAAGATGCTCCATCGAAGTAGAGTTCCCACTGGGTATCATTCTCTCTTCTCTCCCCGTCGATCGCGTCAAACGAGTGTTCGTCTGGCAATTCGCAGTTCAAGAGAGAGTCGGTAGGTATCGGATGCTCAGCGAGGAAGTCGGCGATGGCCTAGCCTTTCACTGCCTTGAGGGGACGATATGTTATCGAGAACTCCATCAAGAGCAGGGCTCATTTAGCGAGACGTCCCGTTAATATGGCCTTTGACATCAAATATTTGAAAGGATCCACCTTTGATATGAGATGGACCTCGTGTGCCAACGCATAGTGTCTGAGCTTCGTTATTACGAAGATCAACGCTAGACAGTATTTTTCAATGGGGGAGTAATTGTTTTCTGCTCCCAAGAGAACCCGACTCAAATAGTAGAGAGCTCTTTCCTTCCCTTGGTCATTTTCTTGTGCCCATAATGCGCCCAGAGAACCCTCAAGGGTGGTTGTATACAGAATGAGGGGCTTTCCTTTAATGGGAACGGCCAGTACTGGCGGATTCTGCAGGTATTGCTTGATTTCGTCCAGTGCACTTTGGCATTTGCGATCCCAGACGAACGAGATTCCCTTCTTCATCAAGTGACTGTAAGGACGGCACTTGCCGGAGAGATTGACTATAAATCGCCGGATATACGCGAGCTTTCCTTGGAGAGACCGCAGTTGCTTGAGAGTCCTTGGCGGAGGCATTTCCATGATCATCTTGATCTTCGATGGGTCTATCTCAATGCCTCGATGTCGAACGACGAATCCTAAGAACTTGCCCGAGGAAACTCCAAACACGCATTTGAGAGGGTTCATCTTCAAGTTGTATTTCCGAAGGCGCTGAAATACGATCTTCAGATGCTCTAAATGTTGCTCGTATGATTTGCTTTTAACTACAAGGTCGTCAATATAGCATTCGACGATTTCATGTATGAGGTCATCGAAAATCTTCATCATGGCCCTCTGATATTCTTAAGCCCATGGACTATGATGTCCTTAACCTCGGACTGTGGGGTTCTTCAAAACCCATGGACTATGATGTCCTTAACCTTGGACCGAGATGTCCTTAAACTAACAATGGACCGTAATGTCCTTAAACTAATCGACCGCAATGTCCCTAAACTAAACAATAGAGTCCAAATGCTCTTTTGTTGGATCTAAACGATCCCGTTAAGTTGATCTTAGTCTAAAATTAGACTAACGTATCCTTAACTAAGTTGATCTTAGTCTCAAATGAGGCTAACGTATCCTTAAACCCAACCCCCTAACCCAAATCTAAGAAGATACGGATTTGGACTAATCCACGCCCTACGGGCGACAACATAAATTAGTCTCCGTATACGATCCACGGGCAACCAAAAAACAAAACAAACACACACGACACGAAGTGACCATTTGGAGAAGGAGAAAGTGGTTACCGCGATGTGGTAGCGTAATTAACTACAGGGGCTTGCGCCTGTAGGGAAGAGCGTCCCCGCAATCAAAAACCCCTCGATGAGGGGGAATCTGACGAAGTCTGCTACATCAGCCGCATCCGTTTAAACCTTCGATATACGGTGTCATAAATCAACTTGGCATCTTCGGAGAGGTGGACGGATAGCACCAATTAGCATCTGCCCCGAAATTCAGGCAAGACGGACCCGCGCGGTCTCGTCTCCGTGTTTCGGCGAGTGAACGCACCCCAATAATGGCATTGATCAATGCCAGGGTGAAGCCAGGTGAAACGTGGGTACAATACGCAATACGATGGCGGAATTTATGGTCAAAATGTGAGCAGCGCATCGAGGAAGCGCTGGCAGTGGGCATGTTCGTGGGCACTCTTGACCCTCAAGCAACTATTTCCCAATTCATGATGTTCTTCAAGCCGACCACGTTCCAGGTCTTGATCGATAAACTGGCCTAAATAGACCAGATGGGTCATAGACCGTCTCCTTTAATGCCGGAGCCGCGGAACGAAAAGGGTAAAGGGAAGGCGACCTTCGTCGTGAATACTCAACAGCAGCCCAGTGCCCCCAAACTAACTGATCGCCTAGACGAGAGGTGGCAATTCTATAATGAGAAGATGAAGCGCCCTTATTCGTTTCCCTGAGACAAAATGAAGAGATTGTTCGAGCTAGCGATACGCAACAGGCTCATCAATTTGCTGAATCCAAAACGACAGTTGCAGCCCGGCGAGGCTAATAGTCCTAATTATTGCCCCTACCATCAAACGGTAAGCCATCCAATTGAAAATTGCTTCGTCTTTAAAGGCTGGATTGAAAATCAATACCAACAGGGCAAATTTGCCCTGTCCGAGAATTGGAAGGTGAACCCACCACAGCCACACGCTCCCAAGAAGACGGACACACCGGGGGCATTATGCTCTTTCATAGAAGAATCTCCATGGGAGGTCTCTCTTTCAGCCAAAACTAAAAGAATACTGAAGGATCTCCAAACATGCCCAGCGATTAGATGGAAAAGTCCGCTGGAACCCAAGATCATCGAGGGAATGCTGAAGCCGCGCCCAACTCTAAAAATTGGTGGTGATAGTCAAAGCGCTCACACCCAGCCGTCAAAGTCTTCGAAGAAGAAGAAGGAGACCAAAAAGCCCGTGAAGCCTGGTAACAAGCGCACGGACCTGCAGAAGTAGATTGACGCGCTGGAAGAATATAATCAAAAAGCGCGGACTCCAGTCACACTCCAAGAATTTCTCAGCCACGTCCTTAAGGACGGAGATGATGACAATGGAGAAGACTTGTCAGATAAATCTGAAGATTATGTGGCAAGTTGCCATGTGATCTCTCACTCGTCGATAGACGATGAAGAAGCTCCTTACACAGAGAAATTGGGGGCAGATCCTAAGCCGGAACTTCTAGGGCCATCAGACGAAATGATTGATGCATTCCTGGACGAAGCTCTTCTTAAAAGCAAAGCTGCTCGAGAGCATGAGATGACCATATTTGAAAAAGCCAAACGTCGGCGACTGGACAAAAGTGTTGAAACACCCCTGCCAGATCAAAGTACATCCGCCGCAAATAAAACAGGTTCAAGACGAGGAAGAGGTTCGCCAAAGCCATATCGATGGGAATGAAGCTGCCACCCTCCAAAGGAAACACTCTTGGTGAAGCGGAAATACATCCTAGCTACTGTTTATATCATCGAAAGATTGCACACCCCAACAAAGAGTGCAATGCTTTTAAAAGATGGTGGAGGGATATATTACTCACCGGCAACATTTCAAGCGGATGAAACGCAAAACTCGTCGGGAGCAAAGAAATACGACCGAGGAGTGTAAAAGAACTACCGGCAACTGTCACATGGTTGACGCTGGGGGATCGCAAGTTCTCACCTTCGGGAGCGACTCTGATGAAGAAATGACTCTTGGCCCTCTCTTTAAAGAATCCACCTCGGGAAAAGAAGAAGAACCGAAGACCTGTGAAAATATTCAGTTGCGCAATCGTACGCTGCCCGAAAAGAATCTTGGGCCCTCGAACAGTGGGTCAAATAGAAAAGATAAGGGGAAAGAAAAGGTCCCTGAGGATATCATCCTTAATGACCAAGCCGTCAAAGAGCTGACAGCCAAGGACCCGCCAAAGAAAAGTAAGGTGGACTACAACGTTCTGGCACACTTGAGAAAGCTATTATCGCAGCTAAGCATTCTCGACGCCCTTCTGCTATCCAAAGAGGTGAGAGATTCATTAATCAAGGCACTACAAGAGCCAGAGCAATTCCAAGCTTTCCTCGCCGAAGACAAGATGAAGGACGAGCTGGAAGAAGTGCACACAGCCGATATCACCTTCGGCGATGAAGATCTTCTCCTTGGGACATGCGAGCATAACCGTCCCCTTTATGTCTCCAGATACTGTCATGATATCAAGATAGGCAAAATGCTGGTTGACAATGGGTCTTCCGTCAATCTCCTCAATGTGAGAGTGTTGAAGGAAATCTGCATAAGCGTTCAGCACCTCGCTCGTGATAAAATCACCATCTCCGGATTTGACTCCCAGTCATCACGGACACTTGGGTCTGTAATACTGACACTGTGTTTTGGGCTGCTCGTCACGAACATTAAATTTCATATCATTGACGCCAAGACTTGCTACAACGCTTTACTCGGCAGGCCTTGGTTACATGAGTACAATATCATCTCTTCTACACAACACCAGTGTATGAAGTATTTCAAGGATGGTCTCGAGTACACTGTAACAAGGGAACTTAACCCGTTCTCCGTAAACGAAGTTCGCAAATATGAGGATGCAAAGTATTTCGTGCCGGACTTTGAAGACACGGAGAGATGCTGTAAACCGAAGAACAAAGCTATCATCACTATTCCGGTCTTCGGGAGTGATACCGAGGAGGAAGAAGAAATAGTTTATTCAGGTCCGCCCCAATGCAACAAGCCGGGACCGTCCACCCCTCTGTTGATCTTCGGCTGCGACTCGGAAGATGAAGGCAATGCCGTATTTTCTGTTCGGACATCAATTTAAGCCTTTGCTGATGATGGTCGGAGTTTGCAAATCGCCATGGTTCCGCGAGAGCATTACAAAGAGCTCGATGCACTTAATGCCTATAGTGTGCAGGAACTGCAAATATTCTACGTCCCTCCCAGGCGAAAGGGTGAAAAGGCGATCCTATTCTACCGATCCGGGGAAACCAAAGTGGAGAAAGAAATCTGGCATGGCACGGATTCTACACTTGACAGGCTCCAGCCCATCCGTCTGCCCAGATATTACACAGACGGATTAAGACTGTTGAGGCGCCAAGGCGTACCCCTTAAGCAGACCGCTCGACAAGCTCAGTTCTACAACAGGATCTGGAGCGTCCCCAGAACTCAACGAAAGTTGCCCAACGGGAGAATGGAAATGATCGGGCTTGGATATGTTCAATCCAAGAAACGGGAGCCATTCCGTGATTGCTACGTCATACATGACTTCGACGAAGAAGGAGACGCTCTGTGGGAAGATGCTAACCCTGAACCAAAACGAGCTCCCATCGTGAAAATGCCAAGCCCGTCGTTCGAAGAACAAATGGACAAGCTTATAAGGGAAGCGGGTCGAAAGGTTTGAGACGACCATAATCGCGAAATAGCCATCTACGAGAAAGTTAGAACGCAACGCCTCCTTCAGCAGGCTGCGAAAAATGAAAACGCTCTTCCTCGACAACCCGTCACACAAAAGGCCCAACGCAGAGGCAGAAATAAACCCAAGAACGGAAAAAGTGTTCAACAGCGACAAAGTGGGACTAAGAAGCCACACGAACAGGAATCAAGCAATCCAGATTCGTCTCTTATAAAGAAGATGAGTCGAGCGTATTCTTTTTCCCAAGACAAGACAAGGAAGATACTTGATCTTGCCATAAAACATCAAATGATTACCCTTCCGGAGTCCAAGCACCCCGAGCAAGCAGGCGAAGTCTCTCACGCGGAATATTGATCCTATCATCGGGCAATAGGACATCCCCTCGAAGACTGCTTCACATTTAAAGACTGGGTAGAAGACCAGTATCAGTAAGGCAGGTTCGCTCTATCCAGCAGCTAGAGGGTAACTCCGCCGCAGAATCATGAACCAAAAGCCGCGCCTACAGCGAGAGTAGAACCAGATCAATATCGGTCTTAGAAGCGATCTCGTACCTGTCATATGATAACGCTGTCAGCAGAAGAACCTGAGAATATGGATGACTTCTCCTGGTGCTTCGAAAACGATGATAATGAGGTGATCTAAGAGTTTCCGCCGGCGCCAAAAGAACTGGAAGATGGGATACATACTACTGCAGATAACCACAAGAAGATCGACTTGGGGACGGCAAGCGACCCGCGGCCGACATTCGTCAGTGAGCTATTGTCTGAAGAAAAGGTGGCTATGCTTAAAGACGTGCTCATGCAGTATACAGATTGCTTTGCATGGAACTATTCAGAGATGCCGGGACTCGATCCAGAGATTGTTATCCACAAATTGGCGATTTCCCCGGACATCAAGCCGATCAAACAAGCACCGTGTAACGTTTCAAAATAATAAAATATTATTTTTGGGAATTTTTATAATTTAATATTATTTTAATGAATATTTTAATATTCTGGTATAATTAAATTCAAATAAATGGGGGGAAAATTTGGAAAATTCTAAAATAGGGTATTTATAGAATCATGCCATTTAAAAGTTTTTAAGACTAGTTATATGCTAATTTAGTGTTAATCGCGATTAAAAATCGCTAATTGGATTTTTAATATTTTTGTGCAAAAATGTGCACATATCATTTTCCACACTTGTTACACTTGTGTTACATTTCTATTGCCATGGTTGTTCATTTGGGTCCACTATTGGAGTGAGAAGGAAAAGGAAAAGGAAAAGAAAAGAAAGAAAAAAGTAGCATGATGATGGGAGAGAGAGACCAAGTCAACCCCCACTTTTTGAACCATACCCATCATTTCCTCACACCCATTTCTCTCTCCCCTCTCATGGAGCTGCTGCTGATCCTGCTCCTGCTCCCTCTCATTTCCCTCCCCTTCACTTCATAGATCCCTCTCATTTCCCTCACCAAAACCACATTCCCATTTCACAAAACTTGCTCCCAAGCTCACTAGCTACACATTGAACCTAGCAAGATTGGATTTGGAGGACTTTGAGCAACTCAAGAATTTTCTTGAGTTGCCAAAGGAGGTAATTTCTGCACCCCTAGTTTAGTAATTCAATTCTTATTGCATCAATACTAGTTTTGTGTCGATATGGTGTCGTTTGATGGATTTGTGAAACTTCAAGTTAGGGTTTATATGAGATCTGAAATTAAAGATGAAATTGAGGATTGTGGTGACCTTAGAAACCCTGGTGTGATGTTATTTTAGACCCAAACCTGGAATTAGAACCAGAATACGGATTTATGAGACGATGTCGGAGAAAAACTCTAAATCTGGGAGTGTTTTGTGGAATCTGCTATCACCCCGAGACCCCAAAAATAAAACTGAGTTGACAGTGAGATGTGCAGGCACTATGGAACCACCACACCAAACTCTAGCCCTCAACTCCAAAGTACGGCCGCCAATTTATTCCTTCTGGCCGCAAATTGCGGCCAGAGCAGGAGGGAATTGCCTCGATTTTTGTGCATGGCCCTATTTCCTCTATTCTTGACCCTGGGTATGTCTAGTTTTGACTGATTCTAGTTAGGGTAAAATCTGGGTTGATTTGCTTGAGTTGGCGTATGATTTACGACTTGTTTTAGCATGGATTTTGGTATTTGGTGTTTCATTCCTGTCGGGTGGCGTTTGGACGTCAACGACAAGTGGATATTGATCGTGTTTACATGCGAGTCGATAGGTTTTTACCTATGAGAGTAGCGTGTGCTATTTTGGTTTCCGAAGTGATTTTCATGTGCTTTAGCGTTGTGATATACTTGTAGGTACCCTACGAGATGTTGAGGCAAAGAAGATGAAGATGGCGACATCGGCACCGACACATGAGAAGCAAGGTGAGTAGATTTATATCTACGGGGAGAAGTTGGGTGGATGGCGTATAGCACCCCCGCAGTCCGTGGTGTTGTATACGAATACGTATACACATATATTTATTATGTGTTGTTTAGGATTATTGATGGTAATAATGGTATTATTGGTGATAAGGATGTATTGGTTTAGTATAGTGCGAAACCCTAGAGTAGTGGTTGCACCCACACATACACGTACACATATACTTGCATGCATTCTTTCATTTATCTGTGCGCATATAGAGGTGTGTATATCTACACATGGGTATGGGACTATGTGTTCATATACGGGATTGAGTTTGATACATGGGATTGAGATGAGTCGATGAGGTTTGATTGAGGCCGTGAGATTCGGCGATATGACAGAGTTCGTATTTGAGATGTGATATGATGGTAGTGATACCGGATATGTGATGAGATGAATAGGATATTGACCCGTACCCAGCTATTGGGATGCCGTACGACGATTTACCGTACGAGCTTTATATTGATGTTAGATCCGCACTCATGACTCGAGGATGTTATATGATATACTGTATCGTACGCGATAATATTGAAGCGAGATCACCGGCTATATATATATATATATGTATATCGACTCAGATTTAGGTGGTTTCCATACCCCTCCCGATTGACTTGATTGTTGGGTCCGTAGTTCGCATAGTAGGCGTTAGACTAGACCCGAGTCATACCTATTTCAAAACTAACGAATCGGGGATATTTTAAAGATAGGCAAAAGGGTTTATACGGATATTTTCAAATGACGCATCTTTTCTTAAAAACACCGTAGCCCTTATTTTACCAAAAGCCCTGATTCGTCTTATTTCAAAAGGTAAGGTTGCATGATATATCTATTGAGGCAGGTTCTCAACTGTTGCGTTGATTATTCGATTCCGCATTTTCATGCTATTTGCATTGCATCGCTTGTATTGTTGATATATTTCAGTCATGCTGCTAGGACACCAGCACCATTATCGATGATGCGTATGTTCCACGTACACTTGTTTGCCGGCTCACACACTTCATCATCGATAATTGCCATGTCACTACACTGTAGTACTGTTGCATTCAGTGTATGTCGCTTACATCTCTTTACATGTCGCATACATCATACTTTCTGATTATACGCATTGAGATACGTTGTTTCCATGATATTTCTGGTTTTTGGGAACCGTGGGTCTTTTCAAAAGGAGAATTTGTAATTGTTTTAAAACCCGGTTACCCTTGATATGATATTTCAGTGCGTCCACCATGTGTTTTCTCGGTGCTGAGAGCGACATATGAAACCCGATTCGAGGAGGCGGATGAGGCCGATTGCGGGTACATGGTGGACCCGGTATGGTTCCCCGGGGCAAGAAATGTTTTTCGTGGAGTAGACGATGAGCCTGGCAGGGTGGTGAGTACCTACCGGTGATTGGTTGGACCTGGCGGTTATCCGGAGGATACTGACCAGAGTCGATAGATGGATATGGGCGTACTGCCGGGGCCGAGGGCCGATACCGCAGACAGAGCTCGTGGGCCGATCCGGACTGACGGAGCCCGATATATGAGGATTTACGTGCCGATGCTGGGCACAGTTTTCATGATGTTTTCGAGTGTCGATACTGGGCACTCCGGTTCCATGATTTTGACGTGTCGCGAGGGACACAGATGGTTTATATCCTCATATTCCCATGCACATGCTTTATGATATTTACATGCATGATGGTTATTGTCATTGGGTGACGAGTGGACGGGATCCATGTACATGCAGATTTGATTACATTGATCATACCTCACATTTATGATACGCTATTACTTGAGGCACTGGCATGAGCACTTGGCACTACACTCATGCATAAAGATTACCTTGCCAGTTTAGCATGCTTCAGACTTATTCATGTAGGGTTCCTAGGCACCCTAATGAGGTCTCATAAGGCATCAACCATGCCAATTTCAAAATTTACGGTGCCGAGAAACCCTAAACTACGGATCGTTGGCTAGATGTCTAAGCGAAAAACAAAATAGTTAACACTTAACTACAAGAATACGGAAATACAACCTTTGTAGATCCGGTACTCCACCTCCACGGCTCCGTGATGAAGTCATCTCCGCTGTCCAAATCAAAATCCGGGCTCTAGCGTCGGGTTCATCGGAGAAAGAGCGGGAAAGGTCGTCGGCTTCGTGCCGAAGATGATCTACGTCGAGGCATCGCTAGATCAAGCTCCACCTTCACCGAGCCATGAAAACTTGTGAAGGAAACACCCTATACTACTTGGCAAGAGGTAGAGGATGAAGAAATAGGAAGTGGGTTAACTTTAGAATTGGATTTCTCACTTATTTCCATCAATCACCATTGATGGAGCATAGCTTTCTTCACTTGAAGAATGGAAGAAGAAGAAGAATATTATGATAAGATTAATTAGAAAAGAAAAGAATAATCATTCTTATCATAAAGGTAACCATGGTAAAGTGTAGAGAGTGAACAAGGGTTAGTGGAGTGGTTAGGGTTAAGCATGAGACAAAATGGTGACATAGTCAAAGTGTTCATGAAGCTTCATGAAAGATTAAAAGAATGCCACCATTTTTCTCACCCTTTTTCTTTTTCCAAATGAATAACTAAATAATAAATAAATAAATGAAAAAGAAAACAAAACCCTAACCATTCACAACCATGGTTTAATCTTTACACTTAACCAATAAAGCATGCATCATCAAACATGATACAAACATGTGCACAAAATCATATCGCATATACAATGCGCACATCCGAGTGAGAAAATCCATTCAAAGTGAACCGATACTAGTTAATGCAAAGTAATATATCAAATATATAATTATACATTAAATCATTAAATCAACACTTGATTCAATGATCCGGTCATGTCGCACATAACCGACTGGTATCAATAGTAACAACTTATCGAATCAACACTTGATCCGATAACCCGGCTATATCGCATATAACCGATCAATGTCACATCGCGAGAATCGAATACAGTATCACATACTGGTATTATTCTCGGTCTCGCACATATCTCATATGCGCTCCTATTTCGTTTCGCTTGAGCCAGGAAACCTCTGTGTAGGACTCTAAAGACTCGTCAATACGCCGGCAGCAGATGATGATCATATCAAACATCCACAAGCCGCAAGCGGTCTGCTAAACGTAACGGCCACCCGGGTATTGAGCGATCTGAAGATCGACGAGCAAGCCCGCTCACACTCCAGTGAATCCAACCAGTAACACTACCGTACAGTCCGGTCTGATCGTCTGATATGTCGCATATCTCGCCTAGGGGTGGTAAACGTCAGACCCCAATAGCTCGATAAGTCGTGTCGATATGAGGTCTATAACAATTCGAGAAACTACTGATAACGCTTACCAGTAAATCTCAGCAACCCTGGCCAGGGATTTCCGGTTATAGCCAATCGAACACAGCGCAACATCAACTCCCTATACCGGGAGAGACGAATCCCCTCCTATCGCTCATTACCTCCATGTGACTCGGGACTGTACCCAAAAACCACCGTTTTGCACGCCCTCTTGGACGTGGTAAGATGGAAATCAAAGCACAGTGGGAACCACACAAGACTCTATGACGATCTCGGGTCAACAGACTACTCTGTACCAGTGTCACCAGAGAACTGCCATCTGACGTGAGGTATAATACCATCTGGGAGTTCTCGGCGAGTCCGTCCAGTGTACCCAGTCTCTACTGAGCACCCGTATATCATCTCTGATGTCAAACACCAATGGATATGGGATCATCCATCGCCCATCTGTATGGGTCGAGAAGGTATACGCTAGTCTACTCTGGTATATCGATGCCCCGTCTCGATACACCCACGACTAGGGACTTTGAAGGATGTACTTATGGACTACCATGTCCCCACTAGTATGATCCGCATCATAGTCCAGGTAGTCAAGTACACATCCTAAGGGCTTTACCAACATGTAACAGAGAGACAATCAGTGTACACGTTAAAGTAAAGATCAACCAGATAGCATACTATCATGTCGAGCAAGAAAGTCCTCCCTATATATGTCTCAGCATCCACTACAATATACATCCTATGTATAATAATGGCCTCTAGGGCATACATATGATCCTTAGAAAAAGTTTCATCATGATCCACACCTGGTCAATGATGCAAACCTTTAACAAGTCTAGCTTTGAAAGTCTTAACTTTTCCATGTACACCAAGTAATCTTCTCAAGATATACTTGCTCCTGATGGGGATTTAACCCTTCAGATATAGCAACCAAAGTCCATACTTTGTTGGTGTATAAGGATTCCATCTCAGATCACTAAGCATCCAGCCATTCTTATAGAGTCTTACTCCTGATGGCCAGCTCGAAACTAGTTGGGTCATCATCTCATGATGCAATCCTCGCTCCCACTGTCATAGAGAAACAGAAGTATCTCTCAGGTGGGTGAGGAACCCTAACAGATCGGCGGAGAGGCTGAGGTTCGTTGGAATCTACTGAATCCTATTGGTTCTATCAAATCATCTTCTGTAGTTTGCATAGCTGGAACCTTTCCAGTTCTACATAACTAACTTTGCCTCGAGTTTGTCCGGATTTTGCTTTTAGACATAGGCCGGACAACCCCAAATCTTAACTAACTTAAGATATGGGCTCTTCCCTTTCCATATCACATATGAAGTGGTAGGCATTGATTTGATTCGAACCTAATTCAATAGGTATGCATCTTCTCAAGTGCATAACTCCCAAAAGGAAATAGGTAACTCAGCAGTACTCATCATAGAGCACACCATATCAAATAGGGTGTATCTGCTCCGCCCCGATATACCATCGTGCTATGGTGTATCCGGAGGAGTAATGCCGAGAGAGAATCTCATTCTCCTTTAGAATAGTCTAGGAATTTCGTGCTCAAGTATTCTCCTCCTTGATCTCATCAAAGGACATAATACTTATACCCGTATTGGTTCTCTACTTCTAACTTATATTCTGTGAATATCTCAAAAGGTTCGGACTTGTGTTTCAACAGGAACATAGGTCTGAATCTCGAAAGATCATCAGAGAATGTAATGAAGTAAAAAGAACCGGTCTTGGTATGTGTAGACAGGGGACCTACATACATCAACATGTATTATCCCAAGAGTTCATTAACTCTTTCTCTGTTTCCAATAAACAGAGCTGGTGTCATTATATCTTTGTGACATGACTGGCAAGTTTCACAAGATGTAAATTCAAACTAATTTAAATATGCATCTTTATGAAACTCTAGCTAGTCGGGTCGCATTGATATGACCTAGTCTACAATACCTCAAGAAGAATTCGTTCATTTCTGAACTCTTCCTCTTTTGTGTGTTCCGTATACTAAGAACTGTAGTTTGATTTAGAACATCAATGCTTTTAGATAACGTGCCTGAACCGATCAACTTTTGATATAGGAAATGTTCAAAACATTATCCAACTATACAAAATTTTATCATTTCTTTACTAATAAAGAGACTGATATGATTTTGTATATCAGGTTCGGTATCTAATAACATTCGTTCAGAATCAATGTATTTGTAATACAGGGCGACAGTGACCAACAGACTTGGCTGCAACACTTGCCCCGTTTTCTGCCTCATGAAACTTATCACCCGTTCTCAGTTCTCTACCTAGCTGTAGCCCTATGTAACAGATTACATATCTGGGATCCTGATCTGGTATCACATACTCAGGACGTAGAGGATACAGAGAAACAGTTCTTTGTAACGAACACACCCGAAGATGATGCATCAGCATGCACTCTCTTCGTTTGGGCGGCACGGGAATTCTGGTAATCCCCAATTTCCTTCTCTGTCTTATAACAATTATAAGTTGGAGCGGGACCAACGTTCCCCAGCTCAGTATAACAAGCGGGTTCGGTCAATAATCCGTATTATTATCTTGATTAAGGCGTGATATGGTCGCTACCTGGAGAGAGAGAGAAGAAAACACTCAGCGTGCGCTCTTGCAAGAATAGATTGGTTATTATTTTATCTAATCAGGATGGCTCCCACTGCTTTTTATCAAATCTTCCTTCAAACCCTAAAAGGAAAGACTAGCCGGGATTAATTACACACTACAAATTCGCCAATCTTTCAGCCAGGCCAGTGTCGGTACTTTGAGGGAGGTCCCCCGTGCTCTCGCACGAACCTAATTAATGTAAACCTCATTTTCCCAGAGGCGTAACCCCGTTGACACCTTTCTAGACACCTACTTGATCGGCTAATTGTAATGTATAAAACTCTCCCAGGAGTAACAATTACTCGCAGCGGGTATCGGGATCCAACTATCTCATAGAAGGTATGAAATCTCATTGCAAATTTCAACACTTGAAATTCCCGATAATATTTTGCCCCTAGCACCCTATGACCTTGACGGAGGCCAACAAACCATAGGCTACTAGTCAAGTTCAACCCATCATTTCTTGATTGAATCAAACCCACCCGCACGACCTTTGACGGAGGCCAACAAGGTCGCACGACTACCCTAACTCAATCTGCATCATATGCATAAGCAGATAAATACTGGTTAGCTACCGCACACTGCGCCTTGACGGAGGCCAACAAACGCAGCACGAATACTAAACAGCACTTATCTGAAATGACGGAGGGCTACGACAGGTTTTTCTGAAAACCTATTGCGTAATGAACTTGATATCGTCGTAGAATCAAATGATTTTAAAATGGAGTGTTTTTGAGGCTTTTCTAGTTTTGCTAAAGGAGTCACTCCCGGTGAAGGGATTGTCGGTCCTTTCCTCGTCGAATGAGGTGCGGGATATATCATATATATCACTGTGCAAAGCAAAAACTCTTAAAAGCAATCAAAAGACAAACCGAGTGTGTAGCATCTGCCAGTTATTGCTAAAGGAGTCACTCCCGGTGAAGGGATCTCGGTCCTTTCCTCATCGAATAAGGTGCAGGATATATCACATATACCGCTGTGCAAAGCAAGAACTGTAGCTACCTGTTTTATTTTGAAATTCAATTCTACAACATCTTAGGTTTCTTTTCTTTCATTAATCTCATTAATGAAGTCCCATCATTTAAATACCTAAACATCACAGATAAATACGACGTACACTTATGCCATCCGCATTCGCCTCGATGTCCCCTCGTGCACCGTTAGGTTAGGTAACTAACGGCAGAGCGGGGCAGGGCTAGCGCGGGTGTAAAACATAAGTAACGTCTATATAATATATCATATATACTATATACTGTATCTATCACAGAACATCACATGATCACATCACAGATATCGCAGCAGAAGAAACATATGAAATATTGGATATACTAGGACGTCGTGTTTTCAATACGAGCCAGTATAAAACACGGATTCCACGGTCGCGATGAATAGCCAAACCCACACCCCTAGACCCCTACGAGAGCGGCAAGCAACCCTACCAATTCTAGAGTTAGGAGATCCGGACTCGACTCCTCGAGTTGGTCTCCCACTGGACTCCAGAACCCGGTTACTTGTGCCCTCTTCCTTGGGTCTATCCTAGTGCGGAAAAGTAAATAATATACAAACGGTGATATCTTCCGTAACCTGGAAGTGCCCCAAATAAAATAATATTACATACAAGTTTTTACATGAATGAAAATGAAAAACACTCATCTCACATAAAAACCCCCGGCTATTCAAACACGACGATCCAATATAACATATCCAGCAACACATAACATCACATGTCATCAACGTAAGTAAATATGCGCATCCCAATTGTCGTTGACATATAGCAACGAAACCGGCGATATCACATATTACACTTACGGTCACAGAAAAGAAAGTGAAAAACTACAACAGTTGGAATCCGCAACCACCTCAGACATCGCATGCCTGACCAAATGAATTTCTTAGACATCGCATGCCTAACAATTATAAACCCCGCATTTTAGTCTTAAAATCGAAAACACTTTTCAATACCAAGTCGGGCAATTCAACAAGATTCCCGACAGCCTGATCGAATGCTCATCGCAAACTTCAGTAGACGGCCGCACCCCCGATACCGTCGACGAAGTGCACCAAAGCGGAACACGCTACCGCGAGCACCCAAACGGATGCTTTCGACGACGGGGTTCTCCTATAGTCACTTGGTCGGGGCTATGGAGTGAGGCTGTCTATTAAGTTTACCCGGCGAGTATCCGCGTACGCTACGTGATTGCGACGGATTTTTGATCACATCAAAATTCCGTGGCAACCGATCAAGTGAGACTAAACTGCTATGTTTATAACATTCATTCAGTTATCACATAATTTCTTGTGAATTCCAATTATTGTATCCCATTCCAGATAAAATAGAAAATGTTAAACTTTTCGATCGAACAATCGAACACCCAAGTTTTCCCGATAATGATCAACACATGAAATATGAGTCTAACAACATTCAGTTCGTGCCTCAGTACCAACAGTCCAGCCGTAGAAGGGTCAAGCCAACGCCTCACATGTGGCACGCCGTACTGCCCCAAACCCGAAGGTTCAAAGGGCAGTTCAAGGCGGTCACATAATCGAGTTAAGGTTTGTTGTCTTCTAGAGGGTCCATCGCGTTACTTGCACTACTTAGAACGTCGTTAAACCACGAAAAAATCCAACACTTGGAAATTTCCCGACAGGGAAAAAGTTGGGTATTTATATCCGGTCGAACTTTTTAACATATCCAAAAATTATCCGGAAAGCCACATAGACAAAATTTGATACTCCGATCGAAACACCGAATCCCCAAATCAACCCCTGAAAATTCAACTCTTGAATAAAAATTAAAAATTCCCAGAAAATCCAGCATTATCAATTAGGAGTTACTGTGTAAAATATATTAAATAAGGTGGCCGTACGGCCGCGGAACCGCCGCACGAGCCATGCTCGTGCCGCGGAACCGCGGCAGCTTAATGGATTTAGGAACTCGAATTTCACAGAAACTCTTAAAATCACCTGCTGAATTTTCTGCATATTTTTAATGTTGAAAAATCCCAGATTTTAGAAAAAGGACAGAGAGCATGTTTGGAATTGGGTTTCGGGTTCGTTCGGACTTCAAATTGCGTCTAGACTTCGTCTAAGGCTCTAGCTACGCTCTGATACCACTGTAGGGTTCCTAGGCACCCTAATGAGGTCTCACAAGGCATCAACCATGCCAATTTCAAAATTTACGGTGCCGAGAAACCCTAAACTACGGATCGTTGGCTAGATGTCTAAGCGAAAAACAAACTAGTTAACACTTAACTACAAGAATACGGAAATACAACATTTGTAGATCCGGTCCTCCACCTCCACGGCTCCGTGATGAAGTCATCTCCGCTGTCCAAATCAAAATCCGGGCTCTAGCGTTGGCTTCATCGGAGAAAGAGCGGGCAAGGTCGTCGGCTTCGTGCCGAAGATGATCTACGTCGAGGCATCGCTAGATCAAGCTCCACCTTCACCGAGCCATGAAAACTTGTGAAGGAAACACCCTATACTACTTGGCAAGAGGTAGAGGATGAAGAAATAGGAAGTGTGTTAACTTTAGAATTGGATTTCTCACTCATTTCCATCAATCACTATTGATGGAGCATAGCTTTCTTCACTTGAAGAATGGAAGAAGAAGAAGAATATTATGATAAGATTAATTAGAAAAGAAAAGAATAATCATTCTTATCATAAAGGTAACCATGGTAAAGTGTAGAGAGTGAACAAGGGTTAGTGGAGTGGTTAGGGTTAAGCATGAGACAAAATGGTGACATAGTCAAAGTGTTCATGAAGCTTCATGAAAGATTAAAAGAATGCCACCATTTTTCTCACCCTTTTTCTTTTTCCAAATGAATAACTAAATAATAAATAAATAAATGAAAAAGAAAACAAAACCCTAACCATTCACAACCATGGTTTAATCTTTACACTTAACCAATAAAGCATGCATCATCAAACATGATACAAACATGTGCACAAAATCATATCGCATATACAATGCGCACATCCGAGTGAGAAAATCCATTCAAAGTGAACCGATACTAGTTAATGCAAAGTAATATATCAAATATATAATTATACATTAAATCATTAAATCAACACTTGATTCAATGATCCGGTCATGTCGCACATAACCGACTGGTATCAATAGTAACAACTTATCGAATCAACACTTGATCCGATAACCCGGCTATATCGCATATAACCGATCAATGTCACATCGCGAGAATCGAATACAGTATCACATACTGGTATTATTCTCGGTCCCGCACATATCTCATATGCGCTCCTATTTCGTTTCGCTTGAGCCAGGAAACCTCTGTGTAGGACTCTAAAGACTCGTCAATACGCCGGCAGCAGATGATGATCATATCAAACATCCACAAGCCGCAAGCGGTCTGCTAAACGTAACGGCCACCCGGGTATTGAGCGATCTGAAGATCGACGAGCAAGCCCGCTCACACTCCAGTGAATCCAACCAGTAACACTACCGTACAGTCCGGTCTGATCGTCTGATATGTCGCATATCTCGCCTAGGGGTGGTAAACGTCAGACCCCAATAGCTCGATAAGTCGTGTCGATATGAGGTCTATAACAATTCGAGAAACTACTGGTAACGCTTACCAGTAAATCTCAGCAACCCTGGCCAGGGATTTCCGGTTATAGCCAATCGAACACAGCGCAACATCAACTCCCTATACCGGGAGAGACGAATCCCCTCCTATCGCTCATTGCCTCCATGTGACTCGGGACTGTACCCAAAAACCACCGTTTTGCACGCCTTCTTGGACGTGGTAAGATGGAAATCAAAGCACAGTGGGAACCACACAAGACTCTATGACGATCTCGGGTCAACAGACTACTCTGTACCAGTGTCACCAGAGAACTGCCATCTGACGTGAGGTATAATACCATCTGGGAGTTCTCGGCGAGTCCGTCCAGTGTACCCAGTCTCTACTGAGCACCCGTATATCATCTCTGATGTCAAACACCAATGGATATGGGATCATCCATCGCCCATCTGTATGGGTCGAGAAGGTATACGCTAGTTTACTCTGGTATATCGATGCCCCGTCTCGATACACCCACGACTAGGGACTTTGAAGGATGTACTTATGGACTACCATGTCCCCACTAGTATGATCCGCATCATAGTCCAGGTAGTCAAGTACACATCCTAAGGGCTTTACCAACATATAACAGAGAGACAATCAGTGTACACGTTAAGGTAAAGATCAACCAGATAGCATACTATCATGTCGAGCAAGAAAGTCCTCCCTATATATGTCCCAGCATCCACTACAATATACATCCTATGTATAGTAATGGCCTCTAGGGCATACATATAACTAACAATTCATATTGAGGTTTATTTATATCTGATCGTATTGACCTAGGATGGGTCATACATTCGATCTCTGCTTGTAGATATTTTCTATTCACGAGTTGGCAACTCACCCCCGTTGTGCCACAGTTCTTGCAGGTTTTGCCGTACAGATTCCATGGCGGCATTTCTGGCACGCTGCTTCCTCATGGGTGACTTGCTTAGGTAGGTGGGTTCTTTTGTATCAGAACCGCCATTGTTCACGTACTATTCATTGTATCTAGACATTCCATCAACCAAAACTTGTATATACGGAACTTAGGCTTGACCTTACGGAACTTAGACTTAGTCGAGGGGGTATTATACCCGAACTTTCGTCGCATAGGATGACCCTTGGTTGATGGAGTAGGTAGCTTGAGTAGAGGGACGTACCGTACGTATGTTCCGCGGCATACTTACGACACGCCACTCCGCTTAAGAAACCTTAGGATGCACATTTCCTTGCACCGTATTATATTCCTTCCTATGATCTATCCTCATCGATACTGGTTATGGTTTTGCTGCCGCGATTGCACGGGCAGAGTGAGCTACGGCTCGAGTTGCGTCAGCATGAGCTCGTCGTGGATGAGGACTGACCAGGGCGTGATTCCAGAGACTTACGATTGCAAATTGAGGAGTCGTCTTATTGTGTTTTCGCGACATGAGCGTTGGATTTATCGCTTTTACGAGATTTCCGGATGTGCTGATCGGCACCAGAGGATTGAGCCACTGATAGAGGCCAGCCAGGATGTGATGACCGTTGATATTATCGCTTATCCAGGACGATTGAGGCGTTGTCCAGCGCACGGACGAATGAGCCAGTTGTGCTGCGAATGATGAGATATCGCCCAGGTGATTTGAGCTACTGCAGCATGAGCATATTCTTAGAGATATGATAGTGAGTCGCTAGTCACCGAGGATTAATGACTAGGACATGTGATTCGTTCGCTTATCCCGATGCGAGGTCATCAGGTAGATTGATTCCAGCTAGAGACGACTTCACGCAGGTTCGTTGAGAGTCGATGGAGACGATCGAATGTCAGGAACCCATTTTTCCAAGTTTAAAGTATTCGAAAAGGCATGCAAGCGATTCTATGGACCCTCTAGAAGAATGAAACCCTAACTCGACATAATGACCATGTGAAAGCCTTTGAACCTTAGGGTTTGCGGCGGTTCCGCGGCGCCATTAGTGAGGCTTGGGTTTGCCCTTCTACGGCTGGACCACCGATGCTGTAGTATGTACTCGATACTATTAAACTGTACCCGAGATGTTGAGCTCTTGGGGGATTGTGAGGTTCTGACGAGTCGATCGGACGATTCGACATCATTCGGATATCATGTGATGGGACACTGCTTGGGAGACTCCAGATACGAGCGTAGTCGTTGGAGCGCAGTCTGTGTAGCCACGATGAGATGAGTCCGAATCAGTCGATATTAAAGCAGAGTGGAGTAAAGAGTTCGCATGAGATTTCGACGAGATGACGTTCCACTCCGCTGACATCAGAGATGCGATATGCACGCTGAGGACGTGTTCGGCTAGATATCTTCTACTGAGTGATGAAGATACCGAGTTCGTGATTTCGAGTCCGTGTGAGGGACTTCGGATGGACCGTAGCCGAGGGCATTAGCCGAGGGCATTGCAGTGCGCGGATAGAGACGCGATGTCGAAATGGTCGATGATACAGACAAGCGGGACAAGAAGTTCGTGCGAGACGCAGACGAGATGTTACTACACCCCATTAAGATTAAAGGTCGGATATGCATACAGAGGCGCAGGGATGCGACCATCTTCCGAGGAGATGTTGTACTAAGGACGCAGATGTCCAGAGAGCGAGAAAAGATTATGCCAGAGTACCAGCCTCCGTACAGTTTTGCTTAGGCAAGATCAGAAGAGAGCTGGAGTAGGATTCTTTCCAGTACACTGCTGCAATAAGATTTGCACCAGGAGCAGATGCGTGATGTGCATTCAGAGGACCCGAGGTCGGCGCCAGAGATGTGCTGCTTTACGAGCGGTCGTGAGGATTGACCGAGAGATGACCAGGGAAGTGCCAGAACGGAATCGTTCCTGTCAACACACCTGACCGGGCCGATGAGCCGATGGATTGCGAGATTGGTAATCCACAGGGAAGATAAGGAACCAGAGGCAGAGGACGCCAGCCGCGAGCATGAGGCAAGTAGATATCTTGCGCCGCTAGCATTGGATGTACCGGCACCTTCTCGACTCGAAGGAGGATATACCGATGACAGTATTTATGATTTATGATTTGTGATTTTGTGATTTGACTATCACGTATCCATCGCTTTGGATTTCGGTATTTTGGGCGATCTATTTGCATGATTTAGTTTTGATGACTGAGTTCCATGATATTTGATTTTGTGCACCATGGTTGCACCTACTGGGTATTTATATCTTGCGCATAGTTATTACTCTTGAGGTATTGATTGTGGTTTCATGCCTATTTTATGCCGGTGATTTGATTTACGCTTCCAGCGTAGTTTTCATATACTTTTAGTGTTTTGATTTGATTTGTGCACGCTGATGCACACAGTTGTGAGATTTTCCATCGTGGTACACTTGATTTTGATTGAGCCACATTATATATCGTCGACTTGACCCTGATATTATGATTCTTGCACTCCGTGCTTTCGACTGGACTTACGCATGTTCGACGTTTGCTAGTGGATTTTGTGATTCCGTGCATGTTGAGTGCGCAGGGTTTAGATTTTCATTCGTGCACGATGGATGCACCGATTTGGATTTTCGCACATGTTGGGCGCATGTTTTGAGATACGATTTTGGTACACCCCCGATGCACTAAATCGAGATTCTTCGTGCATGTCAGATGCACTGGATTTTTGGCTGTCAGGCACACACGTTGCCTATGACAGATGCTTCGTGCACACCCGTTGCACCTAGATGTTGTTTTGTGCACCTGTATGGCACATGTATGGATTTTGATTTCCGTGCGCACCAGACGCACAGGGTGGTGTTATGTGCATTTTTGGGATTTATTCTTTTTGGAGCAGTACATTTTATGATATTTGATATTCGTTTTGTACCGAGCAGGACTATGTTGCGCCACGGCAGCGCCCCGGCCTCTTTCTCGAGGCCAAAATGCGGAATCAAAATTTTTTCCTTGCTCGGAAACCGGCGCTACCGCGGACAATTACCCGGATCGAAACCATTAACCTATACTAGCTAAAAAGGGGATGGGGTGAGAAGTTATACCAAGCGATCCGTGTCCTTCGGTCTTCATCTCCACTCCGATCTCTTGCGGAATCTCCGTCACCTCCTCGTTCGTCGGAAAGGGCACCACGTAGCCGGAATCTTTTACGGGCTCCCGCCTCTTGACCGAGGCAACTCGGGCGCGAAGTTGGCTAGCCGACGCGTCCAAGGCTTGCTATAGAAATAGTGTAGTGAACTTGTCTCTTGGGGTTTTGAAGTTGCCTTGATGTGGAGGAATGGAGAAGAGAAGGAGAGAAAGAAAATGAGCTTTGAAGTTTTTCTTTTGCAACCATGGAATGAGATGAAAAATGCCACACCAAATAATTATCCCTCTCACTCTCCTAAGAATAGATTGGAGAGAGAAAAACCAAAGCACCACAATTTGTATAGAATAAAAGAATGGAAAAACAAATAATGGAAAATGGTCACTCTCATTTCTTCTCTTCAAACCATCAAATGAAAAGAAAAGAATAGACTAGAAAGGCATCTCATGATGAAACAAGTCTCATCATAATGCAAACATGCAAGAAAACCCTCCACTAAATGTTAATTGCAAACTTGCAATTAACACTCTCCACCAAGAAAGTCCGACCGAGAAGGAATGAAGGAAAACCGGCCGGAACGGAATGCAAACTGGCAACTTCAGAAAACCGATCCCGTAATAAATTACAGGAAAACCCCACTGCTGCAAATAGATGCCCGCATTTGTATTCCCACTGAACACAAATGCAAAGAGACAAAACTACACTATCAAATACTAGAATCCGGCTTAAGCCAAAGCCGGCTAGTAAAAAAACCGTCCGATCACGATCCGTGCAATACCGCACGTATCTGATCGAACCCTGCCATATCTCCATACGGCCTCTACAGCGTTTCGCCCGAAACTTGAGTAACTGAGTGTGGTGGACTCTAAAGACTCGTCAATACCTTGGCTGTGGATTTAACCACTAGCACGTCAGAGGTATAAGCCAATACGTGACGGGCCACCAGCTATTGACCAAATGGGACGTCGATGAGGAAGCTCACCCCGACACCCAACTGAGCCTGTCAGTGACAATATCCGTACAGTCCGGTCCGTTCGTCTATGAGTATCGCATGGCGGGCCTAGGGGGTTGGTGAAAGTCAGACCCCCAAAAGCGGTACAAGTCGTGTCGGAGCGTAGCCCAGAACGCCCTGAGATACTACTGGAATACCTACCAGTAAATCTCCTGCCTCGGCCGAGGGCTTTGCGTAATGGCTCTCCTAGACACAGCGCGACCTCACCCCCAATACCGGGAGAGACGAACCCCTGCAGATCCGCTCACTGCCTCCATGTGGCTCGGGACTGTACCCAACTAAAACCTGTTTGCACGACTCCTTTGAGCCGTGGTAGGGTAGTAATCAAAGCACAGTGGGAACTCACACGAGACAAATGACGATCTCAGGTCGATGAACTAACCTGTACACATGTCACCAGGGAACTGCTATCTGACATCTGGTATAAGACCAACTAGCAGGTTCCCGGCGAGTCCTGTCCGGTGTACTCATAACCCAATGAGCACCTGTATACATCTTAGGTGAACCAACTGACACCAGTGGCTTGTGAGACCGGCCACCGCCCCTCGTCGGGGTCTCGACTGTATACACTAGTCTACTAACGGAGTATCGATGCCCTGTCTCGAAACTCCTACGACTAGGGACCTTTTAAGGATGTGCTTATAGACCACCAGCTCCCACGTATATGATCGCCATCATATTGCCGGCAGTCAAGCAAGAATCCTAGGGGCTCTATCAACGTGTAATAGCGACATGTCAGGTCACCTAAAGCAATACACGATGATAAAGATAAACCAGATAGCATACTATCATCTCGAGTAAGACTGTCCTACCGGGATAGGTCCTCCCTCAATCATTGCAATCACGTGCCTGTGATCCAATAATTGACTCTGAGGGCACTATCTCCAACAGACTAGTCAGAGGACAGTACCTGGATATATTTTGCATGTATTGATAGTTTGAAGGGATTTCCAAAGAGCGAGCTATGGTCTCGATATCTATATATATACCTACGTGTCCGATATGACACGAAACGTTTTAAAAACAAGGAAACCCTTCTAAATTGCTTTCAAAACGGCGGAACGTACCTATTAAACAAAGGATATGTATATACGTATATAGTTATTTTCTTATGAAAAACGTCCGCCACTGTGCGGTGTTACGTGCACCGTACAGCGACTCAAAAAGATTTGGCATGCATTTACATCAGCTATTCACATGTACAGATTGGATGTCTACATGTATAGTTCTGATCTATATCATATTGGTTTTGTATTGGATTTGACATTTGTGTCTTTACCATGACTCCGATGATTGCGGGATGCTTGATGGAGTGTTGCTTTTGAGTTATCTGCTCAGTACTCATGCGCATGCATTGCGCTATGATACGTTTTATGTATTGCTGATTTCGGAGCCCCGACGACTTGGAATTTGTATCGAAATGTTTAAGTATTTGGGGGTTTTAAATTTAAATTCGGGGACCGAATTTCTTTAAGGGGGGTAGATTGTAACGTTTCAAAATAATAAAATATTATTTTTGGGAATTTTTATAATTTAATATTATTTTAATGAATATTTTAATATTCTGGTATAATTAAATTCAAATAAATGTGGAAAAGTTTTGGAAAATTCTAAAATAGGGTATTTTATAGAATCATGCCATTTAAAAGTTTTTAAGACTATTTATATGCTAATTTAGTGTTAATCGCGATTAAAAATCGCTAATTGGATTTTTAGCATTTTTGTGCAAAAATGTGCACATATCATTTTCCACACTTGTTACACTTGTGTTACATTTCTATTGCCATGGTTGTTCATTTGGGTCCACTATTGGAGTGAGAAGGAAAAGAAAAAGGAAAAGAAAAGAAAAAAAAAAGTAGCATGATGATGGGAGAGAGAGACCAAGTCAACCCCCACTTTTTGAACCATACCCATAATTTCCTCACACCCATTTCTCTCTCCCCTCTCATGGAGCTGCTGCTGATCCTGCTCCTGCTCCCTCTCATTTCCCTCCCCTTCACTTCATAGATCCCTCTCATTTCCCTCACCAAAACCCCATTCCCATTTCACAAAACTTGCTCCCAAGCTCACTAACTACACATTGAACCTAGCAAGATTGGATTTGGAGGACTTTGAGCAACTCAAGAATTTTCTTGAGTTACCAAAGGAGGTAATTTTTGCACCCCTAGTTTAGTAATTCAATTCTTATTGCATCAATACTAGTTTTGTGTCGATATGGTGTCGTTTGATGGATTTGTGAAACTTCAAGTTAGGGTTTATATGAGATCTGAAATTAAAGATGAAATTGAGGATTGTGGTGACCTTAGAAACCCTGGTATGATGTTATTTTAGACCCAAACCTGGAATTAGAACCAGAATACGGATTTATGAGACGATGTCGGAGAAAAACTCTAAATCTGGGAGTGTTTTGTGGAATCTGCTATCACCCCGAGACCCCAAAAATAAAACTGAGTTGACAGTGAGATGTGCAGGCACCATGGAACAACCACACCAAACCCTAGCTCTCAACTCCAAAGTACGGCCGCCAATTTATTCCTTCTGGCCGCAAATTGCGGCCAGAGCAGGAGGGAATTGCCTCGATTTTTGTGCATGGCCCTATTTCCTCTATTCTTGACCCTGAGTATGTCTAGTTTTGACTGATTCCAGTTAGGGTAAAATCTGGGTTGATTTGCTTGAGTTGGCGTATGATTTACGACTTGTTTTAGCATGGATTTTGGTATTTGGTGTTTCATTCCTGTCGAGTGGCGTTTGGACGTCAACGACAAGTGGATATTGATCGTGTTTACATGCGAGTCGATAGGTTTTTACCTATGCGAGTAACGTGTGCTATTTTGGTTTCCGAAGTGATTTTCATGTGCTTTAGCGTTGTGATATACTTGTAGGTACCCTACGAGATGTTGAGGCAAAGAAGATGAAGATGGCGACATCGGCACCGACACATAAGAAGCAAGGTAAGTAGATTTATATCTACGGGGAGAAGTTGGGTAGATGGCGTATAGCACCCCCGCAGTCCGTGGTGTTGTATACGAATACGTATACACATATATTTATTATGTGTTGTTTAGGATTATTGATGGTAATAATGGTATTATTGGTGATAAGGATGTATTGGTTTAGTATAGTGCGAAACCCTAGAGTAGTGGTTGCACCCACACATACACGTACACATATACTTGCATGCATTCTTTCATTTATCTGTGCGCATATAGAGGTGTGTATATCTACACATGGGTATGGGACTATGTGTTCATATACGGGATTGAGGATGATACATGGGATTGAGATGAGTCGATGAGGTTTGATTGAGGCCGTGAGATTCGGCGATATGACAGAGTTCGTATTTGAGATGTGATATGATGGTAGTGATACCGGATATGTGATGAGATGAATGGGATATTGACCCGTACCCAGCATTGGGATGCCGTACGACGATTTACCGTACGAGCTTTATATTGATGTTAGATCCGCACTCATGACTCGAGGATGTTATATGATATACTGTATCATACGCGATAATATTGAGGCGAGATCACCGACTATATATATATATGTATATCGACTCAGATTTAGGTGGTTTCCATACCCCTCCCGATTGACTTGATTGTTGGGTCCGCAGTTCGCATAGTAGGCGTTAGACTAGACTCGAGTCATACCTATTTCAAAACTAACGAATCGGGGATATTTTAAAGATAGGCAAAAGGGTTTATACGGATATTTTCAAATGACGCATCTTTTCTTAAAAACACCGTAGCCCTTATTTTACCAAAAGCCCTGATTCGTCTTATTTCAAAAGTCAAGGTTGCATGATATATCTATTGAGGCAGGTTCTCTACTGTTGCGTTGATTATTCGATTCCGCATTTTCATGCTATTTGCATTGCATCGCTTGTATTGTTGATATATTTCAGTCATGCTGCTAGGACACCAGCACCATTATCGATGATGCGTATGTTCCACGTACACTTGTTCGCCGGCTCACACACTTCATCATCGATAATTGCCATGTCACTACACTGTAGTACTGTTGCATTCAGTATATGTCGCTTACATCTCTTTACATGTCGCATACATCATGCTTTCTGATTATACGCATTGAGATACGTTGTTTCCATGATATTTCTGGTTTTTGGGAACCGTGGGTGTTTTCAAAAAGAGAATTTGTAATTGTTTTAAAACCCGGTTACCCTTGATATGATATTTCAGTGCGTCCACTATGTGTTTTCTCGGTGCTGAGAGCGACATGTGAAACCCGATTCGAGGAGGCGGATGAGGCCGATTGCGGGTACATGGTGGACCCGGTATGGTTCCCCGGGGCAAGAAATATTTTTCGTAGAGTAGACGATGAGCCTGGCAGGGTGGTGAGTACCTACCGGTGATTGGTTGGACCTGGCGGTTATCCGGAGGATACTGACCAGAGTCGATAGATGGATATGGGCGTACTGCCGGGGCCGAGGGCCGATACCGCAGACAGAGCCCGTGGGCCGATCCGGACTGACGGAGCCCGATATATGAGGATTTACGTGCCGATGCTGGGCACAGTTTTCATGATGTTTTCGAGTGTCGATACTGGGCACTCCGGTTCCATGATTTTGACGTGTCGCGAGGGACACAGATGGTTTATATCCTCATATTCCCATGCACATGCTTTATGATATTTACATGCATGATGGTTATTGTCATTGGGTGACGAGTGGACGGGATCCATGTACATGCAGATTTGATTACATTGATCATACCTCACATTTATGATACGCTATTACCTGAGGCACTGGCACGAGCACTTGGCACTACACTTATGCATAGAGATTACCTTGCCAGTTTAGCATGCTTCAGACTTATTCATATTGAGGTTTATTTATATCTGATCGTATTGACCTAGGATGGGTCATACATTCGATCTCTGCTTGTAGATATTTTCTATTCACGAGTTGGCAACTCACCCCCGTTGTGCCACAGTTCTTGCAGGTTTTGCCGTACAGATTCCATGGTGGCATTTCTAGCACGCTGCTTCCTCATGGGTGACTTGCTTAGGTAGGTGGGTTCTTTTGTATCAGAACCGCCATTGTTCATGTACTATTCATTGTATCTAGACATTCCATCAACCAAAACTTGTATATTGTTTCAGACTTAGAAAACAGTGTTGTATTATTTCGACCTTAGAGTCGCGCTTGTAGTATTACGGTTTTCTGGCTGTTTGAGTTTCTTTTTGGGTTTTGATCCTCGCCCTTTGGCGTTGTATATTATTATTATTGCTTGCGTGGTTGTGACCGTCGATTGACGAAGAGCTAACTCCCGCTTGGGGATGCCTTTTATCATTTCATATATATTATTCTTGTTGTACCCCGTTCGGGGCCAGTTTTTACAAAGGAAACTCTGCCGAAATTTTCAGGAAAGGTTACACATTTTAAAAATACATAATCGGCTTAGTGATTTGAAAACTTTGATTTTCGAAACATGATTTCTTTACTTCTTAAAACCAGTTTTCCTTATTTACTCCTTAAATGGTTTTAGATTTCTGGGCTTTTGGCTTACTTGGATCAGATGGGGTCATTTAGACTTTATACGGTTCAAGGGCCAGTCACGTGCTCTTTCGGGTCGTGACACACCGAGAAGAATGAGGCTCAAACTTGAGATGAGTATCAACGCCGAGGTCAAGAAGCTAATCGACTCCGGCTTCATCCAGGAAGTTCAGTATCCTGACTGGATCGCCAACATTATCCCAGTGATGAAGAAAAATGGGACAGTGCGTATATGCGTGGACTTTCGGGATCTCAATAGAGCTTGTCCTAAGGACGACTTTCCAGTACGGGTCACCGAGCTGATGATAGATAATACGTCCACTCACGAAGTCTTCTCCTTCATGGACGGATCATCGGGATACAATCAGATAAAAATGCATCCCGAGGACCGGAAGCATACCGCTTTCCGGACCCCTTTGGGTATATTCTGCTACAAGATGATGCCTTTCGGTCTAAAGAACGCCGGTGCCACCTATCAGAGGGCCATGACGAAAATTTTCAATGACCTCATACATGAAATCGTAGAATGCTATATCGACGACCTCGTGGTTAAAAGCAAATCATATGAGGAACATTTAGAACATCTGAAGATCGCGTTTCAGCGCCTTCGGAAATACAACTTGAAGATGAACCCTCTCAAATGCGCGTTCGGAGTTTCCTCGGGTAAATTCCCAGGATTCATCGTACGACATCGAGGCATCAAGATAGACCCGTCGAAGATCAAGGCGATTCCCCCACCAAAGACTCTCAAGCAACTGCGTTCTCTCCAAGGAAAGCTCGCATATATCCGGCAGTTCATAGCCAATCTCTCCGGCAAGTGCCACCCTTACAGTCACCTAATAAAGAAAGGGACTCCTTTCATCTGGGATCACAAATGCCAAAGCGCACTGGACGAAATCAAGCAATACCTGCAGAATCCGCCAGTACTGGCCGCTCCCGTTAAAGAAAAACCTCTCGTCCTGTACACAACAACCCTCAACGGTTCTTTAGGCGCACTGTAGGCACAAGAGAACGATCAAGGGAAGGAGAGAGCCCTCTACTATTTAAGTCGAGTTCTACTGGGGGCAGAAAGCAATTACTCTCCCATTGAAAACACTGCCTGGCGTTAATCTTCGCGATAACGTAGCTCAGACACTATGCATTGGCACATGAGGTCCATCTCATATCAAAGGTGGATCCTCTCAAATATTTGATGTCAAAGGCTATATTAACGGGGCGGCTCGCTAAATGGGTCCTCCTCTTGATGGAGTTCTCGATAACTTATCGGCCTCTTAAAGCGGTGAAAGGCCAGGCCATCGCCGACTTCCTCGCTGAGCATCCGATACTTGCCGACTCTCCCTTGAACTGCGAATTGCCGGACGAACACGCGTTTGACACAATCGATGGGGAGAGAAGAGAGAATGATACCCAATGGGAACTCTACTTCGATGGAGCATCTTCCATGAAGAAGCGCAAACAAAGCACCCCCATAATCAAATCAGGGGTAGGCCTCATCTTCGTGACTCCATAAAGAGGGATAATGCGCTTTGCCTTCTCCTTAACAGAGCCGAGGACGAATAATGAAGACGAGTACGAAGCTTTGATAGCAGGTCTCGAGATCCCTATCAACATGGGAATTGAAAACCTCCTCATATACGGAGACTCCCAACCGGTCGTTAGTCAAGTAAACGGCGACTATCAAACGTGCATGCCAGAGTTGGTGAAGTACGGCGGGAGAGTACAGCAACTGCTGACTCAAATTCCTTCCTACACTCTGGAAAGCATACCGCGGGTGGAAAATAGCAAAGCGGATGTATTAGCCAAGCTTGCTAAAGAATTGGCCGACGAGAACCTCGATGACGTGAGGATCGTTGTGCAAAACCGTTGGATTCTTGCACCGGCAGAAATATCTCCAGAGTTGCCCGAAGAAAAGGGGGCGATCGAGCAAATGACTCTGCAAATAAAAGACCAGGAAAAGGCTAAGGATTGGAGAGAAATCTTTATAGACTACTTCAAATCCCGTCGAACGCCTGCGTCCTCAAGACATCAGCTCATGAAACGAGCTCTATCCTTCGCCTTTGTTAATAATACTCTGTATAAGAGATCATTTGATTCTCTATGGTTAAGATGCCTGGGACCTGAAGAGGTAAGGAGAGTCGTCCAAGAAATTCACGACGGACTCTGCGGTTCTCACCAAGCCGGGCCGAAGATGAAGCTGAAGATCAAACGGATGGGTTATTATTGGCCCACGATGATCCAAGACTGCTTAGAATACGCAAAGCAGTGCCACTCGTGCCAGATTCACGGAGACTTTATCCATCAGCATCCAAATCCACTACATCCAACGGTGGCTAGCTGGCCATTTGAAATGTAGGGAACTGACATAATCGGCCCCATCGAACCAGCATCGTCCAGAGGATATCGATTCATTTTGGCGACAACTGATTACTTCTCCAAATGGGCAGAGGCAGTACCCCTGAGGGAGGTGAAGACGGAGAATATCCTCCATTTCTTCAAGACGCACGTCATTTATCGGTTTGGAACTCCACGACGGATCATCTCCGATAACGGGCCAGCCTACAGAAGTCATAAGATTAGTCGCTTTGCACAACAGCATAACATAGACTGGAGATACTATTCAGTCTACAATCCCCGAGCTAACGGTCTAGCTGAGGCTTTCAATAAGACCTTGACGAAGATCGTGAAAAAGACGGTGTCTCGAAATAAGAGGGATTGGCACGAGAGACTGCACGAAGCTCTCTGGGCATATAGAACTACGTTCAAAACAGCCACGGATACAACGCCGTATGCATTAGTATTCGGCACAGAAGCGGTACTCCCCCTCGAGATAGAGTTACCCTCTCTACGAGTGGCAGTTCATTACGAGCTAACGGACGAAAAGAATGCTCACCTTCGGCTTGAGGAGCTCGACGCCCTTGATGAAACCCGCCTCATGGTGCAGCAAAATCTGGAGGCTTATAAAGCAAAGATGACGCGCTCATATGAGAGATTGACTAGGCCGAGAACATTCCGCCAAGGCGAACTCGTGCTAGTGGTCAAAAGGCCTATGATCCCCAATCGTGCCAAGCGGGGGAAATTCGAGCCGAACTATAAAGGCCCATATATTATAGACAAAGTTTACCAGGGTAGAGCATATCTACTCATGGACATGCATGGTGAAAGACCTTTCAGGCCAATAAACGGTCGCTTCCTAAAGAAATACTACGCCTGACGAGTCACATCCTAGGTCAACGATAGATGACGACGCCTATGTCCGCTCGATCCCGACTTTCGCGATATAAAAAGCTGAAATGATACAGTATCGCGGAAAGAAAGAAATAAAAAAAATCTGAAAGAATGAAACTTTTGCCCTACAGGTGAGATTACATCGATCCCTGTATACAATCCAGAGGCACAAATTAAGAGGGAACCATACCTCCCCACCAGACTCCATCCGAAAGAGAGTCCAGTCTCAACGGTTCGCAGACAGCCTGGAGATTATCTCAACATTCGTCTCAATACAATAGACACAACATCAGCAAATCGAAGCTGCGACAAAGTTCCCAGTTCCATGACTCGGCGGTGCACGGACAACCGAGAGTCAACCCCCGACTCAGTGAAATGCGAATAAAGTCAGCAAATTCCTGGTTACGTGGAACACGGCTTATGTCAATCCTGACCCCGTGGGAAACGTCCAGAGCGGAGCCTGGTCCTCGCAGAACACAGCTATGTCAAACCGACCCCGTGGGAAGCATCCAGAGCAAATTCCTGGTCACGTGGAACACGGTCTATGTCAATCCTGACCCCGTGGGAAACGTCCAGAGCGGAGCCTGGTCCTCACAGAACACGGCTATGTCAAACCGACCCCGTGGGAAGCATCCAGAACAAATTCCTGGTCACATGGAACATGGCCTATGTCAATTCCGACCCCGTGGGAAACGTCTAGAGCGGAGCCTGGTCCTCGCAGAACACGGCCTATGTCAATCCGACCCCGTGGGAAGCATCCAGAGCAAAATCCTGGTTTCGTGGAACGCGGCCTATTTCAATCCTGACCCCGTGGGAAACGTCCAGAGCGGAGCCTGGTCCTCGCAGAACACGGCTATGTCAACCAGACCCCGTGGGAAGCATCCAGAGCAAAATCCTGGTTTCGTGGAACGCGGACTATGTCAATTCTGACCCCGTGGGAAATGTCCAGAGCGGATCCTGGTCCTCGCGGAACACGGCTATGTCAATCCGACCTCGTGGGAAGCATCCAGAGCAAATCCTGGTTTCGTGGAAGGCGGCTTATGTCAATCCTGACCCCGTGGGAAACGTCCAGAGCGGAGGCTGGTCCTCGCAGAACACGGCTATGTCAATCAGACCCCGTGGGAAGTGTTCATATCAGAATTTTGCATTATTATATTCCTCATTCTTAATCATATTGCAAATAAACAGGTGCTTTTGATCCATGTATGTTAAATAGTTGCAGGTTACAGGTTCTCGGAATAATACAGTGAAAATGATGAAAAACGCTATAAAAGTGAGACTACGACCAACAAATAGAAGAATCTTTATGATACCGTCTACAGTTAAGGAACAAATGAAGATCAATGAACAGTTTGATTTCACAAAGCACGAAGGCATCACAAGATTCAAGAATTCAACACAAAGCGAACGGTAAAAGTCCACAACATTCTGCACTGTGGAAATCTGGAAGAAACTAGAAGACATTCTGAGAAACCAAATGAAGAAACCAGAAGTAAAATGCAACAGAAAACAACCCTGAAAAAATGAGATAAAGAACCCACCATATGGCCGCGGATCCGCGGCCAAACATGGCTTATGGCTGCGGATCCGTGGCCGTGCTGTGCACGTGTCGGCGCGTGTCGGTGCGTGTCGGTGGAGTCGGTGCATTGATCCGGTTTTCTTAGGGTATTTTTGTAATTCTAGATATGGATCAGATGTAAACCCTAGGCTTTCTATTATCTATAAATAGGAAGCCTACAACTCTTTTTGGAGCATGCCTCTTTTTATTTCTCTAGTTTAAAATTTTCATTCCTTGTAATTGTCGAAGAGTGCATCAATAAAAAGTAAGTTTTTTATTTTGAATTTCTTATTTGCAATTTTATTTCTCTGCAATTAATTATCTGCCGTAGTTATTTTCCGCAAGTTAATTAGATTATTAAAAGAAAAAAAATGAATTCATTTGTTAATTCCCTAATAAGTGAGTAGTTCCTCACTTGTTAGGGTTAGCTTTGGGGAAGGTTTGAGAGATGAAAATCTCTCACCCTTTTCTTGTCCGTTCAATATTTTAAAGTAGGACTCTATGCAAACCATACACACACCGCTCACTACGGCACCCTATCCCACGAGGTAGCGGTGATTCCATAGTTAAGACCGGTTGTGGTTGATTTCCATAGAGATTAGGGCTAAGAGTTAAGAAAGGACAGACAAGGGTCAAAAGGAAGAAACAAAGTTTCTTCCCGCTCGCTCTAGTCCCCTTTGTTAATTATTACCTTAACACCTAAAGTTCTTAATTAGGGCAAAGAAAGCGGTGAGAAGAATTGACTTTCCAAACTTGTTAGTTGTATGTATGCCCTAGAGGCCAGTATTGTACAAATGATGTATATTATATTGGATGCTTGGACATATATAGAGATGACTTTCTTGCTCGATATGATAGTATGCTATCTGGTTGCTCTTTATCTTAACATATACACCTGTCTCTTTAAACTGTCTTATAGTTACATGTTGGTAAAGCCTTTAGGATGTGTACTTGACTACCTGGACTATGATGCAGATCATACTAGTGGGGACATGGTAGTCCATAGGTACATCCTTCAAGGTCCCTAGTCGTGGGTGTATCGAGACGGGGCATCGATATACCAGTATAGACTAGCGTATATGCTTCTCGACCCATGAGATGGGCGATGGATGATCCCATATCCATTGGTGTTTGACATCAGAGATGGTATACGGGTGCTCAGTGGAGACTGGGTACACTGGACGAACTCGCCGAGAACTCCCAGATGGTATTATACCTCACGTCAGATGGCAGTTCTCAGGTGACACTTGTGCAGGTTAGTCTGTAGACCCGAGATCGTCATAGAGTCTTGTGTGATTCCCACTGTGCTTTGATCTCCACCTTACCACGTCCTTGAGGGCGTGCAAAACGGTGGTTTTTGGGCACAGTCCCGAGTCACATGGAGGCAATGAGCGATAGGAGGGGTTTCGTCTCTCCCGGTATTAGGGGTTGATGTTGCGCTGTGCTCGATTGGCCGTAACAGGGAAGTCCCTGGCCAGGGCTGATCAGAGATCTTCTAGTAAGTGTTACCAGTAGTTTCTCGACCCATTATGAGCCTCACATCGGCACGACTTATCGGTTACTGGGGTCTGACGTTTACCACCCCTAGACTTGATATGCGACTTATCAGACGAACAGACCGGACTGTACGGTAAGTGTTACTGGTTGGATTCACAGGAGTGTGAGCGGGCTTGCTCGTTGATCTTCTGATCGCTCAATACCCGGGTGGCCGTTACGTTTAGCAGACCGCTTGCGGCTTGTGGGTGCTTGATATGATCATCATCTGCTGCCGGCGTATTGACGAGTCTTTAGAGTCCTACACAGAGGTTTCCTGGCTCAAGCGAAACGAAATAGGAGCGCATATGAGATATGTGCGGGACCGAGAATAATGCGTGTATGTGATACCGTATTTCATTCTCGCGATGAATGTTTCGATTGGTTGTATGCGATATAACCTAGTTATCGAATCGAAGATTGATTCGATAAGTCGATACATTGGATACTAGTCGGTTATGTGCGACATGACCGGATCATTGAATCAAGTGTTGATTTAATGATTTAATGTATAATTATATATTTGATATATTACTTTGCATTAACTAGTATTGGTTCATTTTAAAAGGATTTTCTCACTTAATGTGCACATTGTATATGTGATATATTTTAGTGTGCACTTGATTGTATCATGTTTGATGATACATGTTAAGTTGAGTTTGTGTGAAGATTAAACCATGGTTATATGAATGGTTAGGGTTTTGTTTACTTATTCATTTATTTATTTTGATTATTGGTTTTGGAAAAGAAAATGGAAATGGTGGCTTTTCTTGTCTCTTTCATGAAGCTTCATGAAGGGTTGAAACCTTGACCATTTTTGTTTTCTTCTCTTAACCTAACCATTCACCTAACCCTAGTTTACTCTCTACACTTGACCATGGTTAGTATATGATAAGTATTCATATTATTTTCATTTTTATTACAACACTTATCATATTCTAGCTTCTTCTTCTTCATCTTCATCAAGAAGAAAAGCTTGCCTCCATTAATGGCATCTTGAGTAAAAGAGTGAGAAATCCAATTCTAAAGTGAACCCACCTCCTATTTCTTCACCCTCTACCTCTTGCCAAGTAGTATAGGGTGTTTTCTTCACAAGTTTCACGACTTGGTGAAGTTGGAGCTCGATCTAGAGTTGCCTCGACGTAGATCATCTTCGGCATCGAAGCCGACGACCTAGCCCGCCCATTTCTCTGATGAAGCCGATGCTAGAGTCCGGGATCCGATATGGACAGCGAGAGGACGTCTACGTGGAGCTAAGGAAGTGGAAAACCGGATCTACAAAGGTTGTAGCTTCTTACTTTTAGTTAAGTTGTTAACTAGTTTCCCTTTGTCGCCTAAACTCTAGTTAACGAATCCGTATTAGGGTTTCTCGGCACTTGTAAAATTTGAAATTGGCATGGTTGATGCCTTGTGAGACTTCATTAGCATGCCTAGGAACCCTACAGTTGTATCAGAGTCTAGCTAGAGCCTTAGGCGAAGTGTAGACGACGTTTGAAATCCGAACGAACATCGAAACCCTTATCCAAAATGCTCTCTGGAAATTTTCTGAAAATTTGGATTTTTGTCAATTAAAAATATGCAGAAAAATAAGCAGGGTCTTATTTAAATTACTGTGAAAAACGAGGGTCTAATTCGATTAATCCACCGCGGAACCGCGGCACAAGCCTGGCATGTGCGGCGGTTCCGCGGCCGTTCTGTCTCCTTATCCAATGATTTCTGCACAGTAATTCATATAATTGAATGCTATATTTTCTGGGTATTTTTCTTGTGACTCTACAGTTGAGTATTCTGGGTTGTATTGGGAATTAAAGATTCGATCGGATTATCAAATTTTGTCTGTGTGGCTTTCCGGATATTTTAGAATATGTTAAAAAGTTCGACCGGATATAAATACCCAATCTTTCCCCTGCCGGAAAATTTCCAAGTGTTGGATTTTTCTGTGGTTTAAGGACGTTCTAAGTAGTGTAAGTAACGTGATGGTCCCTCTAGAAGACAACAAACCTTAACTCGATTATGTGACCGTCTTGAACTGCCCTTTGAACCTTAGGGTTTGGGGCAGTACGACGTGCCACATGTGAGGCGTTGGCTTGACCCTTCTATAGCTGGACCGTTGGTACTGAGGCATGAAGTGAATGTCTTTGAACTTATTTCATGTGTTGAAGGTTTCGGGAAAACTTGGGTGTTCGAATGTTCGATCGGAAAGTTTAATATTTTCTATTTATTCGGAATGGGATACAATAATTGGAATTCACAAACAGTTATGAGATAACTGAATGACTGTTATAAATCTAGCGGCTTAGTCTCACTTGATATTGAAAAGAGTTTTCGATAATGGGACTAAAATGCGGGGTTTAGGATTGTTAGGCATGTGATGTCTAAGTAATTCATTTGATTAGGCATGCGATGTCTAATGAGGTTGCGGATTCCAACTGTTGTAGTTTTACACTTTCTTTTCTGTGACCGTAAGTGTAATATGTGATATCGCCGGTTTCGTTGCTATATGTCAACGACAATTGGGATGCGCATATTTTCTTACATTGATGACATGTGATGTTATGTGTTGCTGGATATGTTATATTGGATTGTCGTGTTTGAATAGCCGGGGGTTTTTATGTGAGATGAGTGTTTTTCATTTTCATTCATGTAAAAACTTGTATGTAATATTCTTTTATTTGGGGCACTTCCAGGTTGCGGAAGTTGTCACCTTTTGTATATTATTTACTTTTCCGCATTAGGATAGACCCAAGGAGGGGAGCACAAGTAACCGGGTTCTAGGGTCCAGTGGGAGACCATCTCGAGGAGTCGAGTCCGGGTCTCCTAACCCTAGAATTGGTAGGGTTGCTTGCCGCTCTCGTAGGGGTCTAGGGGTGTGGGATTGGCTATTCATCACGACCGTGGAATCCGTGTTTTATACTGGCTCGTATTAAAAACACGGAGGTTCTAGTATATCCAATATTTCATATGATATTTTCTGCTGCGATATCTGTGATGTGATCATTTGATATGTTCTGATGGATACAGTATATAGTATATATGATATATTATATAGGCGTTACTTATGTTTTACACCCGCGCTAGCCCTGCCCCGCTCTGCCGTTAGTTACCTAACCTAACGGTGCACGAGGGGACATCGAGGCGAATGCGGATGGCATAAGTGTACGTCGTATTTATCTGTGATGTTTAGGTATTTAAATGATGGGACTTCATTAATGTGATTAATGAAATAAAAGAAACCTAAAGATGTTGTAGAATCGAATTTCAAAATAAAACAGGTAGCTACAGTTCTTGCTTTGCATAGCGCTATATATGATATACCCTGCACCTTATTCGATGAGGAAAGGACCGAGATCCCTTCACCGGGAGTGACTCCTTTAGCAATAACTGGCAGATGCTACACACTCGGTTTGCTTTTGATTGCTTTTGGAGTTTTACTTTGCACAGCGATATATATGATATATCCCGCACCTCATTCGACGAGGAAAGGGCCGACGATCCCTTCACCGGGAGTGACCCCTTTAGCAAAACTAGAAAAAGCCTAAAAAACAATCCATTTCAAAATCATTCGATTCTACAACGATATCAAGTTCATTGCGCAATAGGTTTTCAGAAAAACCTGACGTAGCCCTTCGTCATTTCAGATAAGTTGCATATAGTATTCGTGCTACGTTTGTTGGCTTTCGTCAAGGTGTAGTGTGCGGTAGCTATGTGCTGCTTATCTGCTGCATATGATGCGACTGGATTAGGGTAGTCGTACGGCTTTGTTGGCTTTCGTCAAGGGTCGTGCGGGTGGGTTTAATTCAGTCAAGAAATGTACGGGTTGAACTTGACTAGCGGGCTGTGGTTTGTTGGCTTTCGTCAAGGTCATAGCACGCTAGGGGCAAAAGCATTATCGGGAATTTCAAGTGTTGAAATTTGCAATGAGATTGCATACCTTCTATGAGATAGTTGGATCCCGATACCCACTGCGAGTAAGAGTTACTCCTGGGAGAGTTTTACACATTACAATTAGCCGATCAAGTAGGTGTCTAGAAAGGTGTCAACGGGGTTACGCCTCTGGGAAAATGAGGTTTTCTTTAATTAGGTCCGTGCGAAAGCACGGGGAACCTCCCTCAAAGTACCGACACTGGCCTGGCTAAAAGATCGACGAAGTTGTAAGGTGTAATTAATCCCGGCTAGTCTTTCTTTTTAAGGTTTGAAGGAAGATTTGATAAAAACCAGTGGGAGCCATCCTGATTAGATAAGATAATAACCAATCTGATCTTGCAAGAGCATACGCTAAAGTGTTTTCTTCTCTCTCTCTCCAGGTAGCGACCATGTCATGCCCTAATAAAGATAATAATATGGATGTATTGACTGAACCCGCATGTTTTACTGTGCTGGGGAACGTTGGTTCCGTTCTTTCTTATAAGAGTTATAGGAAAGAACAGGACATAGGGGAATACCAGGATTCCCAAGCCACCCGAATGAAGAAAGTACATGATGATGCATTCTTTTCGGGTGTGTTCGTTACAGAGAACTGCTTCTCCATTTGCTCTACGTCCTGGGTATTAGATACCGGGTCAGGATCCCATATATGTAATCAGTTACATGGGCTCAGAAAAGGTAGAGAACTTGGAGAAGGTGATAAAGACATTAGAGTTGGAAATGGTGCAATTGTTGCAGCTAAGACTGTCGGGGAATATCACCTTGCATTACCAACTGGTAATACATTGGTTCTGAACGAATGCTATTACATGCCGAACCTGATATGCAACATTATATCAGTTTCTTTATTGAGTAAAGAGGGATATAATTTTGTATTACAGGATAATGTTATGAACATTTTCCGTAACCAAAAGTTGGTTGGATCAGGCATGTTGTGCAATGGCATTTATATTCTAAATCAATCAACAGTTCTGAGCATAACAAACACACACAAGAGGAAGAGTTCAGAACTGAACGAATCCTTCTTATGGCATTGTAGACTGGGTCACATCAATGCGACACGACTAGCTAAGTTGCATAAGGATGGATATTTAAAACCATTCGAATTTTCATCTTATGACACTTGCCAGTCATGTCTCAAAGGCAAGATGACCAAAACTCCGTTTACAGGACACGGAGATAGAGTTACCGAACTCTTGGGACTGATACATAGTGATGTATGCGGTCCCATGTCTACACATGCCAGGGATGGTTTCGTACTTCATTACATTCACTGACGATCTCTCAAGATACGGACATGTGTACTTGATAAGACAGAAGTCTGAAGCTTTTGAGAAATTTAGAGAATATAAACAAGAAGTCGAGAACCAAACCGGAAAAAGTATTAAAATCCTTCGATCTGATCGAGGAGGTGAATACTTAAGCAATGAATTCCCGGACTTCCTAAAAGAGAATGAGATTCTCTCTCAGCTGACTCCTCCATATACACCACAGCACAACGGTGTATCAGAACGGAGGAACCGCACCCTATTAGATATGGTGCGCTCTATGATGAGCACAGCTGAGTTACCTATTTCCTTCTGGGGGTATGCGCTTGAGACCGCCATACATCTATTGAATATGGTCCCCACCAAATCAGTGCCTACCACTCCATATGAGATATGGAAAGGGAAGAGACCATGTCTTAACTATGTTAAGATATGGGGTTGTCCAGCCTATGTCAAACAACAAAATCCGGACAAACTCGAGGCACGGTCTGTTCTATGCAAATTTATAGGATATCCCAAAAATTCATAAGGATATATCTTCTACCACCCTGAGGAACAAAGAGTGTTTGTTTCTCGGCATGCCACCTTTTTAGAAAAGGAATTTCTTGAAAAAGAGATCAGTGGTCATGAGGTAGAACTGGAAGAGGTTCCAGCTACAGAAGCTACAACAAAAGATCTGGTGGAACCAGAGGATTCAATAGTTCCCAATGAACCCCAGCCACTCCGCCGATCTAGTAAGGTTCCTCGCCAACCTGAGAGATACTACGGTTTTCTCATGGATGGTGGGAGCGAGGATTGCATCATGGAGGATGATGACCCAACTAGCTTCGAGCAGGCCATCACGAGTAGGGACTCAGTGAAATGGCTGGATGCAATGCGGTCCGAGATGGAATCCATGTACACCAACAAAGTGTGGACTTTGGAAGTTGCTCCTGAAAGGGTAAAACCCATTGGGAGCAAGTGGATCTTCAAGAAAAAACTTGGTGTAGATGGGAAAGTGGAGACTTTCAAAGCTAGACTTGTTACAAAGGGTTTTCGTCAAAGACCAGGTGTGGATTATGACGAAACCTTTTCTCCAGTGGCTATGCTTAAATCCATCCGGATCATGCTTGCCATCGCTGCATATCATGATTACGAAATCTGGCAAATGGATGTTAAGACCGCCTTTCTAAACGGTGATTTAGAAGAGTGCGTGTACATGACTCAGCCAGAGGGCTTCGTAGACAGTGGGAGCAGCGGGAAGGTGTGCAAGCTGCTTAAATCCATTTATGGATTAAAGCAAGCATCGCGGAGTTGGAACATCTGCTTTGACGTCGTTATCAAAGAGTTTGATTTCGTCAGAAACCCAGATGAACCTTGTATCTATAAGAAGGTAGCAGAGAGTAAGGTTGTCTTCCTCGTATTGTACGTAGACGACATACTCTTGATAGGAAATGATATTCCTATGCTGCAATCGGTCAAGCTCTTCTTATCACAAAGATTCTCAATGAAAGATCTTGGTGATGCCTCCTACATATTGGGAGTTAGGATCTATAGAGATAGATCCAAACGGATATTGGGATTGTCCCAATCCAGGTACATTGACACCGTACTAAAGAGGTTTAGTATGGAAGAATCCAAGCGTGGGAACTTGCCCACGATCTCTGGAGTCACTCTCTCCAAAGGGAAGTCTCCCAGAACTGATTTGGAGAGAGCTCGCATGCAAGGGATACCCTATGCTTCGGCTGTAGGCTCTATCATGTACGCGATGCTATGTACCAGACCCGATATAGCATACTCACTAAGTGTAGTGAGCAGGTATCAAGCTGATCCTGGAGAGAGTCACTGGACAGCTGTGAAGAGCATTCTCAAGTACTTGCGAAGGACTAAAGAGATGCTCTTGGTGTATGGTAACGGAGAACTCCAAGTGGAGTCCTTTACCGATTCGAGCTTCCAGAGTGATAAGGACGACTCTAAGTCGCAGTCGGGATTTGTCTTTACCCTTTACGGAGGGGCGGTTAGCTGGAAGAGTTCCAAGCAGGAAACCGTGGCAGACTCGACGATGGAGGCTGAATACATCGCTGCCAACGATGCTGCTAAAGAGGCTGTCTGGATCAAGAAGTTCATTACTGAACTTGGTGTGGTTCCATCCATTGAGCATCCAATACCTTTGTATTGCGATAACAATGGAGCGGTGGCTTTGGCCAAGGAACCCAGGTCCCATCAGCGATCCAGGCATATTCTGAGGCGGTATCACCTGATCCGGGAGATAGTTGATCGCCGGGAGATCGAGGCCAGGAGGGTTGGCATGAAGAACAACACGGCGGATCCACTCACGAAGGCCATTCCCCAGATACAGTTTGAGAGACTCTTCGGGATGCTCGGTATGCGATACTACAGCAGCTGGCCCTAGTGCAAGTGGGAGATTGTTAGTTGTATGTATGCCCTAGAGGCCAGTATTGTACAAATGATGTATATTATATTGGATGCTTGGACATATATAGAGATGACTTTCTTGCTCGATATGATAGTATGATATCTGGTTGCTCTTTATCTTAACATGTACACCTGTCTCTTTAAACTGTCTTATAGTTACATGTTGGTAAAGCCCTTAGGATGTGTACTTGACTACCTGGACTATGATGCAGATCATACTAGTGGGGACATGGTAGTCCATAGGTACATCCTTCAAGGTCCCTAGTCGTAGGTGTATCGAGACGGGGCATCGATATACCAGTGTAGACTAGCGTATATGCTTCTCGACCCATGAGATGGGCGATGGATGATCCCATATCCATTGGTGTTTGACATCAGAGATGGTATACGGGTGCACAGTGGAGACTGGGTACACTGGACGAACTCGCCGAGAACTCCCAGATGGTATTATACCTCACGTTAGATGGCAGTTCTCAGGTGACACTTGTGCAGGTTAGTCTGTAGACCCGAGATCATCATAGAGTCTTGTGTGATTCCCACTGTGCTTTGATCTCCACCTTACCACGTCCATGAGGGCGTGCAAAACGGTGGTTTTTGGGCACAGTCCCGAGTCACATGGAGGCAATGAGCGATAGGAGGGGTTTCGTCTCTCCCGGTATTGGGGGTTGATGTTGCGCTGTGCTCGATTGGCCGTAACAGGGAAGTCCCTGGCCAGGGCTGATCAGAGATCTTCTGGTAAGTGTTACCAGTAGTTTCTCAACCCGTTATGAGCCTCACATCGGCACGACTTATCGGTTACTGGGGTTTGACGTTTACCACCCCTAGACTTGATATGCGACTTATCAGACGAACAGACCGGACTGTACGGTAAGTGTTACTGGTTGGATTCACAGGAGTGTGAGCAGGCTTGCTCGTTGATCTTCTGATCGCTCAATACCCGGGTGGCTGTTATGTTTAGCAGACCGCTTGCGGCTTGTGGGTGCTTGATATGATCATCATCTGCTACCGGCGTATTGACGAGTCTTTAGATTCCTACACAGAGGTTTCCTGGCTCAAGCGAAACGAAATAGGAGCGCATATGAGATATGTGCGGGACCGAGAATAATGCGTGTATGTGATACCGTATTTCATTCTCGCGATGAATGTTTCGATTGGTTGTATGCGATATAACCTAGTTATCGAATCGAAGATTGATTCGATAAGTCGATACATTGGATACTAGTCGGTTATGTGCGACATGACCGGATCATTGAATCAAGTGTTGATTTAATGATTTAATGTATAATTATATATTTGATATATTACTTTGCATTAACTAGTATTGGTTCATTTTAAAAGGATTTTCTCACTTGATGTGCACATTGTATATGTGATATATTTTAGTGTGCACTTGATTGTATCATGTTTGATGATACATGTTAAGTTGAGTTTGTGTGAAGATTAAACCATGGTTATATGAATGGTTAGGGTTTTGTTTACTTATTCATTTATTTATTTTGATTATTGGTTTTGGAAAAGAAAATGGAAATGGTGGCTTTTCTTGTCTCTTTCATGAAGCTTCATGAAGGGTTGAAACCTTGACCATTTTTGTTTTCTTCTCTTAACCTAACCATTCACATAACCCTAGTTTACTCTCTACACTTGACCATGGTTAGTATATGATAAGTATTCATATTATTTTCATTTTTATTACAACACTTATCATATTCTAGCTTCTTCTTCTTCATCTTCATCAAGAAGAAAAGCTTGCCTCCATTAATGGCATCTTGAGTAAAAGAGTGAGAAATCCAATTCTAAAGTGAACCCACCTCCTATTTCTTCACCCTCTACCTCTTGCCAAGTAGTATAGGGTGTTTTCTTCACAAGTTTCACGACTTGGTGAAGTTGGAGCTCGATCTAGAGTTGCCTCGACGTAGATCATCTTCGGCATCGAAGCCGACGACCTAGCCCGTCCATTTCTCCGATGAAGCCGATGCTAGAGTCCGGGATCCGATATGGACAGCGATAGGACGTCTACGTGGAGCTAAGGAAGTGGAAAACCGGATCTACAAAGGTTGTAGCTTCTTACTTTTAGTTAAGTTGTTAACTAGTTTCCCTTTGTCGCCTAAACTCTAGTTAACGAATCCGTATTAGGGTTTCTCGGCACTTGTAAAATTTGAAATTGGCATGGTTGATGCCTTGTGAGACTTCATTAGCGTGCCTAGGAACCCTACAAAACTAACCTAATCCTAACCCTAGCAAGATTTTAATCCAAATCAATTTCAACCTCAGTTTTTATAGAAAATCAAAACCTACCACAAATAGGAATTGATTCATTAGAACAACTAGAAAATACACATTTTCCCTGTGGACCGACCCGTACTCAACCGGCTAACTACCAAGTGACACCGTTCTTGATTGCGGTTAATTCTTTGATTTCAAATGCACGTACGTGAAACATCTACCAATCAAATGGCGCCATTGCCGGGGATAACGGTAGTTATTTTCTTTTTGTAATTTCGGGTTAATTAAAAATTAAAAAATCATAAAAATTGAAAAATATAAAAAATATCATCTTGTTATTGTTTGAAGGGTTTTCGTGCGAATTGTGCAGGATCGGAAAGACGAACAGATTCAGATCTGGAAAAATTCAGTGAACAAAATAGCAAACAGCAGATCTGAACATACAGAGGAGAACCGCAACAGAAAACAGAAAGATTTTGGAGATCTGAACCGACTATTCAACCGCTGATCCACCGCACTTGTCTGCTTTTGACCGCGGAACTGTTGGAGATAGTGCCCTCAGAGTCAATTATTGGATCACAGGCACGTGATTGCAATGATTGAGGGAGGACCTATCCCGGTAGGACAGTCTTACTCGAGATGATAGTATGCTATCTGGTCTATCTTTATCATCGTGTACTGCTTTAGGTGACCTGACATGTCGCTATTACACGTTGATAGAGCCCCTAGGATTCTTGCTTGACTACCAGCAGTATGATGGCGATCATATACGTGGGAGCTGGTAGTCTATAAGCACATCCTTAAAAGGTCCCTAGTCGTAGGAGTTTCGAGACAGGGCATCGATACTCCATTAGTAGACTAGTGTATACAGTCGAGACCCCGACGAGGGGCGGTGGCCGGTCTCACAAGCCACTGGTGTCAGTTGGTTCACCTAAGATGTATACAGGTGCTCATTGGGTTATGAGTACACCGGACAGGACTCGCCGGGAACCTGCTAGTTGGTCTTATACCAGATGTCAGATAGCAGTTCCCTGGTGACATGTGTACAGGTTAGTTCATCGACCTGAGATCGTCATTTGTCTCGTGTGAGTTCCCACTGTGCTTTGATTACTACCCTACCACGGCTCAAAGGAGTCGTGCAAACAGGTTTTAGTTGGGTACAGTCCCGAGCCACATGGAGGCAGTGAGCGGATCTGCAGGGGTTCGTCTCTCCCGGTATTGGGGGTGAGGTCGCGCTGTGTCTAGGAGAGCCATTACGCAAAGCCCTCGGCCGAGGCAGGAGATTTACTGGTAGGTATTCCAGTAGTATCTCAGGGCGTTCTGGGCTACGCTCCGACACGACTTGTACCGCTTTTGGGGGTCTGACTTTTACCAACCCCCTAGGCCCGCCATGCGATACTCATAGACGAACGGACCGGACTGTACGGATATTGTCACTGACAGGCTCAGTTGGGTGTCGGGGTGAGCTTCCTCATCGACGTCCCTTTTGGTCAATAGCTGGTGGCCCGTTACGTATTGGCTTATACCTCTGACGTGCTAGTGGTTAAATCCACAGCCATTGTATTGACGAGTCTTTAGAGTCCACCACACTTACAGTTACTCAAGCTTTCGGGCGAAACGCTGTAGAGGCCGTATGGAGATATGGCAGGGTCCGATCAGATACGTGCGGTATTGCACGGATCAGGATCGGACAGTTTGTACTAGTGGCCGTATGGTTATATGGCAGGGTTCGATCAGATACGTGCGGTATTGCACGGATCAGGATCGAACGGATATTACTAGCCGGCTTTGGCTTAAGCCGGTCCTAGTTTAGTACAGTGTAGATTTTGTCTCATTGCATCTGTATCCGGTCAGAATGCAGATGCGGGTGTGTATGCACAGTATTGGGGTTTTCCTGTAATTTATTACGGGACCAGTTTTCTGGAGTTGCCAGTTTGTATTCCGTTCCGGCCGGTTTTCCTTTGTTCTTTCCCGGCCGGACTTTTCCGATGGAGGGGGGTTATTTGCAGTTTTGCAAATAACACTTTGTGGAGGTTTTTCTTGCAAAAGTATTTATTATGATAGCATCTTTTTGATACCATCCTTATCTTTCATCATCACTTGCTTTTTGGTGATTTGAGGTGATTAGAGGTTGATTTGAGTTTGTGATGATGTTGTTTGGTTGTGGTCACCCTTCTTACTCTCCTACACTCACCTCCCTCTTGCTTCATAATCTATCCTCCACCATTTTCAAAAGAGAGAGAATTTTTATTCATGGTTGGAAAAGAAAGAGAGAAGAAGAAGAAGAGAGTTTCATCTTGAGAGTTTCATCCATGATCTCATTTTCTTGCTAGAAAAATGCAAGCACCATTTTTCTATTCTTGATTCCTCCATCACCATGGCAACTAACCCCAAAGAGACATACCCTCTACACTACACATTCTACAGTACATCTTGAGCATGTCGAGTTGCCGGCTTCATGCGAGAGTTGCCTCGGTATTGAGGCGGGAGCCCGTAAAAGAAGAAGGCGATGTGGTGCCCTTTCCGGCGAGGAGGCGACGATGTGGAGGCAACACATTCCGCGGGAGATCGGGACGATGACGAGAAGACCGGAGGACTCGGATCACTCGGTATACTTCTCACCCTATCTCTTGATTGCTAGCATTAGGTTAATGGTAAACGATCCGGGTTTTCATTGTCCGCGGTAGCGCCGGTTTCCGAGTAAGGAAAATTTTTAATTCCGCATTTTGGCCTCGAGTACGAGGCCGGGGCGCAACAGGAACCGCCGCGTGTTGGTGACGTCAACAAGTGGAATCTTCTCTGTAAGCATTCTTTTCCTCTCTTCTGGCCTCTGTAGTCCTCTGAAAAATTTTCCTGCAGGGTTTGCGCAAAAATTCTATCCCTTCTCCAATAACTTGATCTTGTGCAGGATTCTTTGCGCTGTAATTAAAAAAAAATTGGCAAGTGTTTTGGATTTTTGTGTGTTTACTGCTTTGCATTTTTAAAACGGACTTTTAAGGGGCTATAACACCAATCCAGATTGGGTGAGGATTTCATTACCCTTCCCAGGACCCTAAAAATCACAAAAAGCATTTGCATCAACCTTCGAATTAATTAAAAAAATATTAGACTCAGCCAATAAGGACCGTCGTGCTCATTAGGACAAAAGAAAGATTGTAGGCATCGGTTGTTTATTAAAACCAGACTTTGTGGTGCCTAGGCTAAACAAGTGAGAAAGGTAATTTTAAAAGGCCCGTCTCACGGTGATTTGTGAGCAGATCCCTCCTTTCTTTACTTGTGCTTACCTGGCCACAATTGACGGTGAAGAGGCGATTTGAGGATCTCAAAACTTGCCCTTTGGAACAGTTAGGAGCAGTCTAGTTGACTTAGGAGACCCTAGCTCTAGGCTTGATCGTGCATATTGTGATTGCTTGAAAGTGTGTCTAAGCTTCTTCTAAAATTTTTTGCAAAAAAAAAATCCTTATAAAAAAAAACCACAAAACAAAATTTTTACAAAAAAAAAATTGCCATTTTTGTCGCTAGAAATCCACTGCACCCCACTTTCTCTCATTGACGTTTTCTTACCCCCACCTTCAATTTTTACTTTTTGACTACACTACACCTCGTTAGTGTATGTCCAGTTGGACTAGGGACACTAGCACCCATTTAGTCCGTGTCTCGTTAGTGCCTACTGACGACGCGTTCGACTCCAAAGTCGAAATTCCCTCCACTTCTTTACCTTCATCTTCAAATTCATCATCTTCTAAGGAGATGTCGGGATTCAATCCAAACAACTCCTTACCTACGGGACTGATTCCACCTCCTGTAACACCCGAGCCCAATGCTACTATTTTTAGTTACTGTTTGAGCGTAGTGCGGTACTCATTTCGTTTAACGTGCTTGATTGTTATTTACTGTAAATTTTACCCGGCAAAGTCATTTCTGCATATAACAATTTTTGGCATCTAAAGTAAAATTAAAAATATTCATCTTGGCCTGCTTGACATCCCTAACCCCGTTGTAGCGTCCGTGCACCGTGTTCTCGTCCCGTTCAGTGAAACGGGCGAGTTTGGACAGCTACGCGCACGTACGTGTGTCCGTTTTGGGGGTATGCTTTTTGATCGTAAAACACTTCATTTTAAAGTTTGGATCCCGCTTAAAATCCTATTATTTCAATTTCAAATTTTTGGACCCGACCCGGGCGCGATTTGGAAATGTTTTATTTTGCGCCAAAATCCCAAATTTTTAATATTAAAACCATCGCATATTTTCTTAACCATATAATCTTTTATAATCTTTAATTAAATATTTCCTTAACAAACGATTCCTTCTTCAGCCAATCAAACAACTTTATTTCTCCGTGGGCCCCACTCTTTGTCTCTCTTTATCTCTTTCTCTCTCTCTCCCCCTCAAATCTTTCTCTCTCTCTCCCTCAAATCTCTTTCTCTCTCTCTCTCTTATATTTTTAAACTTATGTTCCCTCCTCCATATTTTTTCTCACGAGAACACAGAGAACCCAACATCGCGCTGCCCTAGCCACCGCCACCTCCATCCTCGCCGCCGCAGCCCCAACGCCGACGACGCCGTCACCAGCACCCTCGCCTCCTCTGCCTCGCCTTGCCCACACCCTCTTTCTTCCACCCTCGCGCACCCTGCACCAGCCGCGGCCACCTGCACACGCCCCTGTGCGCGTTGCACCGCCGTGAGTCGCCGCCGGTAACCCCCGTCCTCTTGTCCCCGACCTCGCAAGCACCCCTCGGTGAGATCACTTTCCTCTTCTCTTCCTTTCTTCTCTCCTTCTCTGCTAATGTATTTCTTGAATCGGCAGATCTCCCCCGCGGTCACTGTAGGCCACCACCGGAGCCCGTCGACCTCGTCGTCGTTCTCACGTCTCCTCTCTGTAACCACAGAGCAGAACCTTGTAAGCCTCCTCTTCTTCTTCTTTATTTTTCCCTTCCTTTCTTATGCAAAGTTTTCTTGACATTCACTGTTCTTTCTTCGCCGGAATCCGGTGTTGCCGACGACGCGTCCCGACGTTCCAGCGAGGTACCCCGACCCGCGTGGTTCCATTGTTCGTTGTTTGGGTTCAATCCGTGAACCGTGCGCCCGTCGCGAGTTTCCCCCGCCGACATTTATCGTTCCGTTTTTCCCGGTTCGCGGCCCGTCGAGGCAAGTACCCCTTGCTACATGCTATACAATATTTACATATACATTATGACACCCTAAACCTGTAAATTTAGCTCTGGTACAATTATTCCTCATTTTCATGTACAATATTGCATTATATCATTTTACCGCTACACTTGGAACCTACAGCTTGTAAATTGAACCTAATAACCATATTTACCTGTTTAATCACATTTTTAATGTTAACATAGCTTATGGCATTTATCCCTGTAGTTTTGTTCCATTCGGACACTCGTATGCATTTTAACCTGTAATAGCTGCACTGAACCGTTATATAAATCATTGCACCTCTAAAAGTTCTTAAACTTGTTAACATGACTAAACTGCTATAATTGTCTTACCGCACTCTTGTAATCATCTCTGTGACTCAATTGATAACTGTATTGCAAATCGAATGAATCTGCCTATTACTTAATTCATTACTTATATCATGTTATTGATAACCATGCTTGATTATATAACTGACTGTGAGCACACCCACGATATTGTTTACATCTTGACCTGACTTGCTACATATATATATAGATATACCTGACATGGTACCGTATGCTGTTGACTTGACCTGATGTACCATGACCTGACCCGTTACCTGATCTGGTGTCTAATGCCAACAAACCTAACATGTAGTCCTCATGGACCGTTCCTGTTGTCTATCCAGACAAACCTGCTTTTACCTGATCCTGTGTTGGCATTAGTTCTTGATTACTGAATACCTGACTTGACATACATAACTTGGGGGTATGGGGAAATCAAAGGTGAAACCTGACTTGTAACTCAACAGTTCGATATCTGTTCTGATCAGTCTTACGGGCTAGACCAGCCCCGGAGTGATGATGCTGACATCACTCGCCCATACCTGCTACCCTTTACTGCCTAGCGGTACGTCTCGGTTTCAGCCCGAGAGTCTTAGACCGTGGTCCTGAGCATGCACGGGATACTATTGAGTTACATCGACGATTCATCAATTTGGTTTCAAAGACTTTAGAATAGAAACCCTGATAAGATAGTTAGTTTACCCACTACACACTACCCTGTACCGCTCTAATTCATATTATTGTTACTCTTGCTTTATTCATGTTTATATTGCATTGCCTGCTACACTGTTCATATTATATTACTTGATGACATGACGCGCTGACGTCTGGGTTTTGCATGGCCCAGATCCTGTACCGCTGTTGCAGTCCGAGCAGGAGTACTTCAGCCAGCAGGCTGAGCTGTGAGGTGTCAGTATTAGTTAGTTTTATTTCCTGCAGTTTATTCCTGATGTGAGCCCGCATTATGGGACATACATTTCAGTTATTTGTATTGGATCATTTGCTTCCGCATTTTATTATTCTTGACTCATGATTTATCTTGGTTTATGGACATGTTTAGATAGTTTTATTTTGTTATTGATATCTCTACAGCCGTAATGTGACTGTGGATGGATACTTCCTACCCACAGGTAGCATGGTTGGCTATGTCACGTGCCCATTTTAGCGTACTCTGGGAAGCGGGGCGTGACATAGTTCTTTTGGTATTAGAGCCATAGAATAGTCGGGTTGATTCTTTTGTAGTTGGGTATTGTACCCAATACACGAATCAGAATACCCGTGTTTAGGAAACATGCCCTGCCACCTTGCCGTTTTACCCTTCCTTGAATCACATTCTTCCTGATTATATCTTTTACGATGTACAAACTTCCTTTGCATATCGACTCGAAAACCTGATTCCTTGTTATCTCTAGGACTTAGGCGACTTGGGTGGAGTTATGTAATTGTGGCTATGATACCGCGGCATAGTTACAATGCGGTACTCTATTTAAGTATCTTAGAGTTCTAGCCTTGATCTATACTCAGAATCTATCATCATGCTAATGTTGGGTATTTTGATTTCAGGATTATGGCCGGTAAGAATATGAAGATGTACCAAAGACGTGCGGACAAAGCCGCCATGCGTAGAGTGATAAGGGGATTGCTGGAGAATCTAAAGAGACAGACTGAGCTGAAACCGGCGTCTGCACTGAACCAAACGTCTATACGTAAAAGTGTTCCGGTGAACAGACGCAGCGTAGCACCAATGAAGAAAAAAATTGTGGGTGATCGGAAAAGGAGCGTGATTTGTGACTACTGCCATGTACCCGGACATGTGCGAAAGGATTGTCGTAGGAGGCTGGGACTCTGTTTTGGTTGTGGAGCGGCAGATCACGCCGTTAGTGCTTGTCCGTTGAAGCTTCGTACAAGAGATGATATTCAGAAGCCTCCGCAGAGACCGTTCCAGGGACAGAAACAGCTGACTCAAGGACCTAATCAGGCTCGAGCTTTTACCTTGACAGCTGAAGAAGCTAAGGCGTCAGGAGAAGTTGTTTCAGGTACTTTACTCGTTCATGGTTTTCCCGCATTGGCGTTATTTGATTCTGGTGCATCCCATTGTTTTATGTCATCCAAGTTTTTAACTACACACTCGATTGACTACACGACCCTGTCCAGTTTCTGGGACATACACACTGGGAACGGGAAGATCATAGCTTGTAGGGAATGTAAAGACTATACAGTTGTTGTGTGCGGACGGGAGCTTTTTGCAGATTTCTTGGTGATTGATACGAGCAGATACGAAGTCGTCTTGGGAATGAATTTTCTTGGCACTTTCCACGCTCACATTGATTGTAGGGTAAAGAAAGTAATTTTCCAGATTCCCGGACATCCCAAGTTTACCTCACTGGAGGAAGCAGTTCTGTCGGGCCAGTCGAGTTTAGGGCTAGACCGACAAACAATATTCTTGCAGCAATGGAAGTTGATGGAAGTGAAGAGCCGGCTGTTGTTCGCGATTTTATGGACGTGTTTGAAGATATATCGGGTTTACCGCTGAAGCGAGACGTGGAGTTCGCAGTTGATCTTATTCCTGGTGCGGCGCCAGTATCCAAAGCGTATTACCCAATGGCACCAGTAGAGTTGGAAGAAATCAAGAAACAGGTTGCTAAATTGCTTGAGAAGGGTTGGATTCGAAGCAGTAACTCGCCCTGGGAAGCTCCAGTTCTTCTAGTAAAGAAGAAGGAGGGCACAAGAAGGATGTGCATTGACTATCGAGAATTAAACCGGGTGACTATTAAGAACAAGTACTCGATCCCTCGCATTGGAGAACTTTTTGAGCAGTTTAGTAGCGCGAGGGTATTCTCGAAGCTGGATTTGCGATCCGGATATCATCAGGTCCGAGTGAAAGCCGAAGATATTTGCAAAACGGCATTCCGAACTCGGTATGGACATTACGAATACTTAGTGATGCCTTTCGGAGTAACGAATGCGCCGGCAATGTTCATGGACTTGATGAACCGAATCTTTTCACCGTTCTTAGACCAGTTTATTGTGGTATTTATTGACGATATTCTGGTTTACTCAAAGAGTTTTGAGGAGCATGCTGAGCATTTGAAGATCGCACTGCAGAAGTTGAGACAAGAGAAGTTGTAGGCGGAGATGAGTAAGTGCGAGTTTTGGCTGGAGGAAGTGAAGTTTTGGGGCATGTTGTATCTGGCGATGGAATTGCCGTCGATCCAGAGAAGATTGTAGCAGTTCGAGATTGGCCAATTCCAAAGAATGTTGCTGAGATAAGAAGTTTCCTTGGATTGGCCGGATACTACAGAAGATTTGTGGAGAACTTTGCTCGTCTGGCGGAGCCGTTGACCAAGCTTACGCGCAAGGAGGTACCTTTTGTATGGACGGATAAATGTGCATTAGCTTTTGAGACGTTGAAGCAGAAGTTGATAACCGCCCCTATTCTGACCGTGCCAGACAATTCCGGAGGATTGGTGATTCACAATGACGCATCTGGGAAAGGATTAGGATGCGTCTTGATGCAGCATGGTAAGGTTGTAGCGTACGCATCGAGACAGTTGAAGACCCATGAGAAAAGTTACCCAACTCATGACTTGGAGCTCGCGGCTGTGATGTTTGCTTTGAAGATTTGGAGACACTACCTTTTAGGCGAAAGGGTCAAAATTTCCACTGATCATAAGAGCTTGAAGTATGTGTTCACACAGAAGGAGCTTAATATGAGGCAACGTAGATGGTTGGAGCTGATGGCTGACTACGACCTTGATCTGAAGTACCATCCGGGGAAGGTTAATGTCGTGCCGGATGCGCTTAGTCGTTTACCAGCAATACAGGTGTTAACTACGCAGAAGGAGCTCGTTGAAGATTTTCGAAGATTTGACTTGGAGGTTGTGCTACCGCGTTCTACGGGACAGTTGATGCAGCTGCAAGTACATTCGTCATTGATCGAGAGTATTAAAGCAGCTCAATAGCAGGATCCTAGACTGCAAAAGTTTCGAGAGCAGGTTGAAGCCGGACTACGAACAGATTTATTGATCCACGAAGATGGTTCGTTGAGGTATGGTAGCCGTTTGTGTGTGCCAAAGGGAGATGTTCGTGAAGAGCTTATGAAGGAGGCACACAGTTCAGCTTATTCTGTACATCCAGGAGGCACAAAGATGTACCGAGATATTCGACAGCATTTCTGGTGGGAAGGCATGAAACGGGAGATTGCTCGCTTTGTGGCTAAGTGCTTGGTGTGTCAGCAAGTTAAGGCTGAGCACCAAAGGGTTGCTGGTTTATTGCAACCACTTCCGATTACTCAGTGGAAGTAGGAACATATAACCATGGATTTCGTGACGGCTTTACTGCGGAGTCCAAAAGGCAACAATGCAGTATGGGTAATTGTTGACCAATTGACCAAGGCAGCTCACTTTATTCCTTTCGGGTTGGTCAATCAACAGAAACTTTGGCGGAGCGGTACATGCAAGAGATTGTAAGGTTGCATGGAGTACCGGTGAGCATCGTGTCCGATCGGGACACTCGGTTCCTATCACACTTTTAGCGGAGTTTACAGGAAAGTTTGGGGACTCGATTGAAGTTTAGCACAGCTTATCATCCCAAACTGATGGTCAGTCGGAGAGGACGATCCAAACTCTTGAAGATATGTTGAGAGCATGCATGTTGGACTTCAAGGGTTCTTGGGAGGATCATCTACACTTGGTGGAGTTTTCTTACAACAACAGTTTTCAGGCAACTATCCAGTTGGCTCCATTTGAAGCATTGTATGGTCGTAAATGCCGTTCACCTGTTTGTTGGGATGATGTCGGTGAACGAAGACTATTGGGACCAGATTTGGTTGTGCATACAGTTGAGAAGGTTAACACTATCAGAAATCATATGAAGGCAGCTCAAGACCGACAGAAGAGTTGGGCAGACACGTCAAGAAGACCTCTAGAGTTCGCCGTGGGCGATTTGGTATTCTTGAAGATATCACCGACTAGAGGGGTGATTCGTTTTGGAAGTCGAGGAAAGCTTAGTCCTCGATTCGTTGGACCCTTTGAGATCTTAGAGCGTGTTGGTGAGGTAGCGTACTGTTTGGCGTTACCGCAGTCCTTGACGAATGTGCACGATGTGTTTCACGTATCTCAACTCCGTAAGTATGTTCGTGATGAAACGCATGTATTGGATCATTCGGAGCTAACAGTATGAGAAGACTTGACTTTTGAGGAGCGACCGGTTGAAATTGTGGATCGAAGGGAAAAGGTTCTTAAGAACAAGGTTATCCCTCTTGTGCTTATTTCTTGAGTTAATCGCTCGCATGGAAAGTCCACTTGGGAACGAGAAGATGAAATCCGGCAGAAGTTTCCTCACCTTTTCTTGTAGTTTTCTGTCTTTGTATTCTTGGAATTTCGAGGACGAAATTCTTTTTGTAGTTGGGTATAATGTAACACCCGGGCCCAATGCTACTATTTTTAGTTACTGTTTGAGCGTAGTGTGGTACTCATTTCGTTTAACCTGCTTGATTGTTATTTACTGTAAATTTTACCCGGCAAAGTCATTTCTGCATATAACAATTTTTGGCATCTAAAGTAAAATTAAAAATATTCATCTTGGCCTGCTTGACATCCCTAACCCCGTTGTAGCGTCCGTGCACCGTGTTCTCGTCCCGTTCAGTGAAACGGGCGAGTTTGGATAGCTACGCGCACGTACGTGTGTCCGTTTTGGGGGTATGCTTTTTGATCGTAAAACACTTCATTTTAAAGTTTAGATCCCGCTTAAAATCCTATTATTTCAATTTCAAATTTTTGGACCCGACCCGGGCGCGATTTGGAAATGTATTATTTTGCGCCAAAATCCCAAATTTTTAATATTAAAACCATTGCATATTTTCTTAACCATATAATCTTTTATAATCTTTAATTAAATATTTCCTTAACAAATGATTCCTTCTTCAGCCAATCAAACAACTTTATTTCTCCGTGGGCCCCACTCTCTATCTCTCTTTATCTCTTTCTCTCTCTCCCCCCTCAAATCTTTCTCTCTCTCTCCCTCAAATCTCTTTCTCTCTCTCTTATATTTTTAAACTTATGTTCCCTCCTCCATATTTTTTCTCACGAGAACACAGAGAACCCACCATCGCGCTGCCCTAGCCACCGCCACCTCCATCCTCGCCGCCGCAGCCCCAACGCCGACGACGCCGTCACCAGCACCCTCGCCTCCTCTGCCTCGCCTCGCCCACACCCTCTTTCTTCCACCCTCGCGCACCATGTGACTGTGGATGGTGTTCAGACCATAATATTGCATTTTTCATTCCCCTATTCTTATCCATTTTATAAATAAACGGGTGCTTTTGACGCACTTTTGTTACATGTTACAGGATATAGGGCTTGGATGCAAATACAGTGAAAAAGACGAAAGCTGATGCAGAAAAGGGACTTTTGACCAACAAGTAGACGGATCCTAGTCAAGCCTAGATGAAGAATAGTGCAAGGTCCAAAATGTCAAGTGAACGGTTAAAAGATCGCTACAAATATTCACTGAAACATCTGGAGGAGAATAAGAAGCCCAACAGAGAAAATACATATAAAAATAAAGAGCCCAAGAACCCCTGAACCAAGCCCAAAATGTGTAGAGCCCAACTCCCTTCTTTGGCCGCGGAACCGCGGCCAAACCCAGCCTGGCGCCGCGGTTCCGCGGCCATATAAGGCCCGTGTCGGTGCAATTTTTCTGTGCTGTTGTGTCGGTGCAGATGTTAGGATCTTTCGAGGGCAAATCTGTAACTTCATGTCTACGAGAGTCTGTAACCCTAGTTTTTATGTTTTCCTATAAATTGTATTTCCAGATCTGTAAAAACCTATGCCTCTTTTCAATAAAAAATTTCAGATCTGTTCTGTATTCTTGCTTGGAGGGAGCCATCAAAATTAGTAAGTAATTTTATTTCTGTGCTTTTAATTCTCTTTTAAATTAGTATGTTTCATCATCCCCTAATGAGCGAGTAATCTCCTCGCTTGTTAGGGTTAGCCTTAGGGAAAGATTTGAGAGATGAGATCTCTCACCCCTTTCATGCCATCCACACCTAGAGTTAGAACTCCATGCATGCACGCACAACCGCTCCCTACGGCATCCTACCCCTCGAGGTAACGATGAACCGTAGTATAAAGGGCCGGTTACGCGCGTTTTCCATGGAGGTTAGGGTAATTATCGATAAAGGAAGGATACGAATCTAGAGGAAGAAACATCTTCCAAAAAGATTCTTATCCACTTTATGGATAATTACTGTAATATCTAATAGATCAAAAATAAGGCATTGAAAGCGGTGAGGAAACCTTTAATCTCCAAACTTCCCCTAAACCTAACCCTAGCAAGACTTTAATTTAGATTAATTTAGTTTAGTGATAGATCTAGTTTTTAGATTTAATCAATCCAATACAACACTTGGAATCAACTCGTAATGACGCATTAAGATAATTACCCATCTCTGTGGATCGACCCGTACTCACCGGCTAGCTGCAAAGCGACGCCATTTCTGATTGCGGTTAACTTAATATTTTTGGAAAAATCAAATGGCGTCGTTGCCGGGGAAGGCGTAATATTTCTTTTTGTGAATTTTCGGGTTGATAAAAAAAATTATAAAAATCTGAAAATATAAAAAAAAAAATACAAAAATTATAAATTTTGATCTGTTTGAAGGGTGTATCTTTTGAATCTTGCAGGAACAGCGAAGAATTGCGGATCTGGAAATTTACAGAGGGCCAATCAGAAAAGTACATATCAGAACAGAGAGGAACTGACAGTACAGAACAGTACAATTTTTTTCAGAACCTGAAACCCTCATACTGCCGCGTTTCCGCCGCATAAGGGGGCCACGCGCCGCGGATCCGCGCTCTTCCTGCCACGTCAGCAGTTCAAAGTTAGTGGGTTTGTTCTCTTTTCCTCCCCTCAGCAACCTCCATATCTCCACTGTAAAAATTTTCTGCAGGGATTCTTTGCGTAAAAAGTCTTTCTCCCCCTTCTAAATAACATATTTCTGCAGGTTTCTTTGCGCCGTGCTAAAAAATTGATTGCAAGTGAATTTTACTGTTTTGCATAATTTAATCGGACTCTAAGGGGCTAATTGACCAAACTCAGATTGGGTGGGGATTTCATCACCCTTCCCAGGACCCCAGAAAACACCTAAAGCATTTTTGCATCGACCACAATTAATTAAAAAAGACTAGACTCAGACCTAAGGACATCGAGCTCAATAGGAAAAGGACTAGTATAGGTATCGACCGTTTATCCTAACCGACATTGCGGTGTCTAGGCTAGTGGTTATTAATTAGGCCCACTGTAGTGGTGGTTCCTTCCCACTTACCTGGCCGTACTTGTCCGTGAAGAGGCGGTTTGAGGTCCTATTTCTAGCCCTAGTTAGGAGCTGTCTAGCAAACCTAGACGACCCTAGATCTAGGCCTGATTGTGCATGTGTGGTTGATACATTTGTGTCACGAGTCCCTTTTCAAAAACCTTTTTGCAAAACTCTCACATAAATAAAAAAAATAAAGAAAAATCTTTTCAAAAACTTGCAACTTGCCGCTAAAAAAAAACTTGCAACTTACTTCAACTCACTTCTTCTCATTGACGTTATCTTACCCCCACATTCTGTTTTTCTATTTTTTCTGACTACACTACTCCTTTAGTGTATGTCACTTTGGACTAGGGATACTAACGCCCGATTAGTCCGTGTTTCGTTGGTACCGACCGACGAACCCTTCGTCGACATTCCGTCCATTTCCTTACCTCCACCTTCAAATTCTTCTTTCGAAGGTATGTCGGGATTCAACCCCAACGATACCTTACCGACGGGAATGATTCCACCTCCGCCAGGTGTGAATAACCCGAATCTACCGCCTGTTGTAGCGCCCGCACGAGTTGCGCTCCAGGATCTCTTCTACCCCGTTCGCACTTCTTTACCTACATGTCTTTCACCCCCACCGGCAAATGGGGACAACTTTGAAATAAAACCACATTTCATCAATATGCTGCCAAAATTTCATGGTTTGGAATCTGAAGATGCATATATTTTTATTAATAAATTCCAAAATGTGTGCGCTATGATGTAAACAACCCAATTAAGTGATGACGTGATAAGGCTAAGGGTCATTCCTTTCACCTTATGTGACCTAGCCGAGAAGTGGCTATACAGCACCGCATCACATTCTATTAGAAATTGGGACGAGTTTGTAAGAGCTTTTCTGAAAAAGTTCTATCCTCATCACAAAACTGCTAGAATCCGTAATGAGATTATACAATTTTCACAGCTTCCTTCCGAACCATTTTGGAAGTGTTTCGAGAGATTTAAAGACCTACTTGTTCAATGCCCTCATCATGGGATCGAAAGTTGGCAACTTTGCCAAACATTATACGAGGGATTTAACGCAGCAACGAAGCAGTTGCTAGAAACAATATGTCAAGGTCATTTTCTCTCCAAGTCTAGTGACGAAGCATGGCAGTTTCTTGAGGATCTTAGTGAGCAAACAATTCAGTGGGAGAGTACCAAGACCACATCATCTTCTTCTGTTGGTCAATCTAGGGCAGGCATACATTAAATAGATATGTCGATTGCTATGAAGGCCGAGATGGCCTCACTTATGAAAAAGCTAGAAGCCATTGAGACCAAAATCTCATCGTCTTCTCCTGCCCCTACTCTACCCACACGAACTGTTTGTGCTTGTTGTGCGAATCCATCGCATCTAACCGAAGAGTGTCCTTATAATGCACCTATTCAAGGACAGGATCAAGTCAATGCTGCATTTCAGCAACGACAAAGAAACGATCCGTACTCTTCGACATACAATCCGGGGTGGAGGAGTCACCCGAATTTCGCTTGGAACCAAAATCAACAAGTCCAAGGAAATAATAATTTTCAAGGACCTCCTCCTCCACAACAACAACAAGCACCCTTACAAACTCAAAACCAGCAACCTTTCCAACAACAACCTTATACAAATAAAACGAACAACTTAGTTCAACCAAATGATGATAAGGTTAGCTCGCTCGAGAAAAGTCTAGATGCTTTTCTCAAGCAATCTACAGAATCCGCAGCAAGATTTGAAAGTTATGTTCAATCTTTAATGCATAACAATGCCTCACACGATCAAAGTATCAAATCTATTGAGGCACAAATTGCACAATTAACTGCTGCATTGAGTGAGAGAGAAAAGGGAAAGCTTCCATCTCAACCATTGCCAAATCCCGGTCACACACAAAACGCATATCACAATCACAATGTAAATGCGGTGACCACGTTGAGATCCGGAAGAGAGTTGCAAAATAATGTGGGAACTCATGATGACATCCCCGCCGGTGGTTCTTCTTCTTTTTCTTCTTCTTCTCCATCGTCACCTTCCCCTTCTTCATTTTCTTCACTTTCTTCTTCACCTTTTTCTTTAGAGCCTATTCTCCACCCTTCACACGGCTCTACTTCTTCTAGCTCTAACGGACCCATTTCTCACAACATGAACACATCTACACCGGGATCCGTTCCTCCTCCACATTCTACTCCACAGACTTTTGACTCAACGAATTTTCAAAATGCTCCATTTCCAAACAGGTTGAGTCCTAATAAACCAACTGCACAAGTGGAGAAGATTGTGGAATTGTTTAAGCAGGTTAGCATAAATATACCTCTCTTGGATGCCATCCAACAAGTCCCTTCATACGCGAAAATTTTAAAGGGTTTATGCACCTCAAAGAGAAAAACATCTCAAGTACCCAAGAAAGTGCTAGTGGCTAGTGCAGTGAGCAATGCTGTTAACCACCATCAAACCTTACCCCAAAAACGAAAGGACCCCGGCTGTCCTATGATTTCAATCACAATTGGGGATAAGAAAATTAATCGAGCACTCTTAGATCTTGGGTCTAGTGTTAACCTGATTCCCTACTCCGTGTACGAACAATTAGGGGTTGGAGAGTTGAAACCCACTCGTTGTACTCTCCAAATAGCTGATCGATCAATCACCCATCCAAGGGGTCAGCTAGAGGATGTGTTGATCAAAGTGGGGGAGTTCATATTCCCCGTTGATTTTATTGTTATGGATACACAACCTGTTGCTAACCCAAGAAACCAAATTTCGGTGATCCTAGGTCGACCATTTTTGGCCACTTCCAATGCTGTAATAAACTGTCGCAATGGCTCCATGACTCTATCCTTTGGGAAAATGTCTAGTGAGTTCAATATTTATAAGATGGGACGTCTGCCCCCCGTGCCTAAAAATAGTACACGAGAAGTTTGCTCTATTCACGAAATCACGCAGGAGGACTGCGAGCTTGAAAGATTCTTGTTTGATGAAAACAATTTTGACGCCACTAGTGCGTCCCTCCTTGAGCCTACCACCGTTGACACAACCGATATTGATTATGAATGTTTTACTTTTTCGGATGATGACGACTCACAGCCCGAATATGAGGCCTTTGAATTTTTGGATGAGTTAGTCGAGCCTTCCGAATCGGTTGTCTGCAGTGATTTCGAACCTGTGCTGGAGTCCTTTGAGTTCGAGGTAGATTCCGCAATGATTCTTTCGCCTCCGAAACTCGAACTCATGCCCTTGCCGTCTCACCTTAGATATGCTTACATAAGTGAGAATGAGACCTTTCCAATTATCATATCGGCCTCTCTAGCCCTCGAGCAAGAGAACGCCCTCTTAATGGTCTTACAAGATAGGCGGCAAGTTTTCGGTTGGACTATGGCGGACATCGAGGAGATAAGTTTCCTCATAATTGAATATCATATACAATTGATGAATGATGCCAAGTCAATAGAGGACCCACAGGAACATCTTGGGGGTATTGTGGTGAGTCAACCTCCTTCAGAAGTTGAAATACCCCCATTTCTTTTAATAAGCTACGAGAATGCCAACACTCCACTGATTGCTGATCATTTACATTCTCGTTTTGATACATCACCATCGCCTGTATATTTACCTCCACACCTCCCTTACCACTACTTCTATCTTCCCCAATTCTTTGTGGACCGCTACAATTTATTCTTCCACCAACCAATACTCTTTACCGATAAAATTTTCAACTGGTTGGTGTTGGTCTATGCAAAGTTTGGCAGTAATGTCTAACATAGTTTAAATGAAGTTTGGGGGAGGGCCTTTTTGTATATATTCTTTGTTTTTCTTAACAATAAGAAAAAACTTTATAAATAAATAAACAGGGAAGTGCCGATATTTTGACCTTCTTAGTTTAGCATGACAGTGAGGACACTGTCAAGTTCAAGTTTGGGGGTATGCTCGGTACGTCTTCTTCCTTCGCATTCATTTGTACATATTTTTGCATTTGCATATCTATTTGAAAAAACCCATAAAAATTTAAAATTTTCAAAAATTATTAAAATTATTGTATTCGATTTTGGCTATAAGTGACTTGAGTTTGACAAATAGGTTAACTGGCTAGGAACAACTAGATCTTAGACTTAGTGAATTAAAATCCCTAAAGATAACATTCCTTAAAGTTTAACGGTAGAAAGTATATGCCTTGTAGTTTATTTAGAAATAGGCAAATTTTGGGTTCACTTCTTGGGCTAAGTCGAAACAAAGGAAAAATATTGATGTTCTTATTAGAGTATAAGTTTGAAAAATAGTTCCTACCTTAAGTCTAGATTCTGAAAATGTATACCCTACAATTTGCACAATCACGCACCTTGAAACTTGGAATAGTAGAAGAGACCTTGAAATGCTCTTGTCTAAAGTCCTTAGTACAATGAAAATAAAGAAAAAAAAGTGAATAAAGAATATAAAAAAAATGGACACTGGTTTTTGTGATTACTTAAGGCTGTAAAGAATAGAAAAATATTTAGCGAGGGTGCTTCATCACCTAGTGCCTTAGACCAACTGGTTTGGGAGTCACTGCTAAAGTCTTGGGTGTGGCAAAACTAGGAAGTACGCTTTAAAGTGCTAACGCGTCTTGTAATCGGTTGTTGGTACCTCAAGAAGTATTAACGGTCGCATGAAGGATGTGTAAGCAAAATTCAATTAAAAATTCACCAACTAATTAGTACTTTGGACAATGGACGAGAGTATGATTGCTTGATTTGAATTTCCAAGTGTAGGGGTGATCTATACACACACGTAGGGATATGTGATTGGAATTTAGATAAGAGAGAGGAATGAAAAATAGAACTTATATCTTTAATAGAGTTGATAGAAATTCCTAAGTGGAGATAAAACCCTAGAAGGAAAACTTAAGAAATGCCGAAAGCTAAGTAGGTCTACATAACATATATAATCTTAAGTTAAATAATGAGGAAGTGTGAAGAATATGGGTGGATAATTTGCGAGTCAAAAGGTAATAGAATTCCTTGTTAGAAAACCTAATTGGAAAACAAAAGTCAATGGGCCGAGTTGATAGGATTTTGTGGGTGTAATCCGCTGAAAACCCTCAGGAGACAACACTCCCCCTAATAGGGACACCTAGAGGTTTAACGGCTTGTTGCACGTGCTCAGTGCAATCGCGTTTCTCTACGAAAGTGCGGTTAGGATTTTAGTGAATAAAAAAATAAGTTTGCTCGAGGACGAGCAAAAGGTAAGTTTGGGGGTATTTGTTCAGACCATAATATTGCATTTTTCATTCCCCTATTCTTATCCATTTTATAAATAAACGGGTGCTTTTGACGCACTTTTGTTACATGTTACAGGATATAGGGCTTGGATGCAAATACAGTGAAAAAGACGAAAGCTGATGGAGAAAAGGGACTTTTGACCAACAAGTAGACGGATCCTAGTCAAGCCTAGATGAAGAATAGTGCAAGGTCCAAAATGTCAAGTGAACGGTTAAAAGATCGCTACAAATATTCACTGAAACATCTGGAGGAGAATAAGAAGCCCAACAGAGAAAATACATATAAAAATAAAGAGCCCAGGAACCCCTGAACCAAGCCCAAAATGTGTAGAGCCCAACTCCCTTCTTTGGCCGCGGAATCGCGGCCAAACCCAGCCTGGCGCCGCGGTTCCGCGGCCATATAAGGCCCGTGTCGGTGCAATTTTTCTGTGCTGTTGTGTCGGTGCAGATGTTAGGATCTTTCGAGGGCAAATCTGTAACTTCATGTCTACGAGAGTCTGTAACCCTAGTTTTTATGTTTTCCTATAAATTGTATTTCCAGATCTGTAAAAACCTATGCCTCTTTTCAATAAAAAATTTCAGATCTGTTCTGTATTCTTGCTTGGAGGGAGCCATCAAAATTAGTAAGTAATTTTATTTCTGTGCTTTTAATTCTCTTTTAAATTAGTATGTTTCATCATCCCCTAATGAGCGAGTAATCTCCTCGCTTGTTAGGGTTAGCCTTAGGGAAAGATTTGAGAGATGAGATCTCTCACCCCTTTCATGCCATCCACACCTAGAGTTAGAACTCCATGCATGCACGCACAACCGCTCCCTACGGCATCCTACCCTTCGAGGTAACGATGAACCGTAGTATAAAGGGCCGGTTACGCGCGTTTTCCATGGAGGTTAGGGTAATTATCGATAAAGGAAGGATACGAATCTAGAGGAAGAAACATCTTCCCAAAAGATTCTTATCCACTTTATGGATAATTACTGTAACATCTAATAGATCAAAAATAAGGCATTGAAAGCGGTGAGGAAACCTTTAATCTCCAAACTTCCCCTAAACCTAACCCTAGCAAGACTTTAATTTAGATTAATTTAGTTTAGTGATAGATCTAGTTTTTAGATTTAATCAATCCAATACAACACTTGGAATCAACTCGTAATGACGCATTAAGATAATTACCCATCTCTGTGGATCGACCCGTACTCACCGGCTAGCTGCAAAGCGACGCCGTTTTTGATTGCGGTTAACTTAATATTTTTGGATTAATCAAATGGATACTTCCTACCCACAGGTAGCATGGTTGGTTATGTCACGTGCCCATTTTAGCGTACTCTGGGAAGCGGGGCGTGACACCTCCACTAGGTGCGAATAACCCACCAAACTCTCCTGTCGAAACGCCCCAACGAATTGCGCTCCAGGATCTTTTCTATCCCATCCGTACCGCACTTCCCACTTGTCTTTCACTTCCACCGGCTAATGGGGATAACTTTGAAATTAAACCCCGCTTCATCAATATGTTGCCCAAATTTCACGGTCTGGAATCCGAAGATGCCTACATCTTTATTAACAAATTCCAGAATGTTTGCGCAATGATGAAGACCACACAACTTTCTGATGATGTTAGAAAGCCACGTGTCATTCCATTCACTTTATGTGACCTACCTGAAAAATGGTTATATAGCACAGCATCACACTCCATAAAAAATTGGGAAGAGTTTGTTAAGGCTTTTCTAAAAAAGTTTTACCCACACCATAAGACCGCGAGAATTCGCAACGAAATTATTCAATTTTCCCAGCTTCCTTCTGAACCCTTTTGGAAGTGCTTCGAAAGATTTAAGGACCTTCTTGTTCAGTGCCCTCACCACGGTATCGAGAATTGGCAACTTTGCCAAACTTTATACGAAGGACTAACCCAGCAACTAAGCAGTTGTTGGAAACCATTTTTCAAGGTCACTTTCTTACAAAATCGAGCGAGGAAGCTTCGCATTTCTCGACGATCTTGCTGAACAAACACTTCAGTGGGAAAGCACTAAGACCACTTCATCTACTTCATCAGGTCAGTCTAGGGCAGGCATACATCAACTTGATATGTCGATTGCAATGAAGGCCGAAATAGCTGCACTCACGAAAAAGCTAGAAGCAATTGAGAGCAAATTCTCATCGCCTTCTCCTGCCCCAGCTTTACCCTCACGCACTATTTGCGCTTGTTGTTCGGATCTATCCCATCTAACCGAAAAGTGTCCTTACAACCTACCTGTTCAAGAACAAGATCAAGTCAATGCTGCCTTTCAGCAAAGACAAAGAAATGATCCATATTCTTCAACTTACAATCCTGGTTGGAGGAGCCACCCAAATTTCGCTTGGAATCAAAATCAACAACAATTCCAAGGGGATAACAACTTTCAAAGGCCTCCTCCACAACAACAAGCCCCTCAACAAACTCAATATCAGTAACCTTTCCAACCCTAACCTTATCAAAACCAAATGAACAATTTTGTACCAAACAACTCTTATCCTCAAAACAATTTTGTTCAGCCGAATAACGATAAGGTTTCCTCGCTAGAACGAGGTCTGGATGCGTTCTTAAAACAATCTACGCAATTCTCAGCAAGTATCCAGTCTTCCATCCAGTCTTTGGTGCAACACACTGCTTCACATGATCATAGCATCAAAACAATTGAAGCCCAAATTGCACAACTGAATGCCGCGTTAAGCGAGCGAGAAAAGGGAAAGCTTCCATCTCAACCATTGCCAAATCCCGGTCACACACACAATGCACATGTTGCTTATGAACAACAAAATCATAATATGAATGCTGTGACTACGTTGAGATCTGGAATAGTGTTGCACAATAATGTTGGTATTAGTGATGACACCCCGGCCGCTGCATCTTCAGCTTCTTCATCTTCTTCTTCTTCTTTTTCATCATCTTCTTCATCTTCTTCCGAGCCTGTTCTTCATTCTTCACAAGGTTCTACTTCTTTTACTAATTCGAATGGACCCACATCTCACTCCACGAAAACACCAACACTGGGATCCGTTCCAACTCCGCTATCTACTCCACAAACATTGGACTCAATGAATTTTCAAAATGTTCCATTTCCAAACAGATTGAGATCCAATAAACCAACTCCACAAATGGAGAAGATTGTGGAGTTATTTAAGCAAGTTAACTTTAATATTCCTCTGTTGGATGCAATCCAACAAGTCCCTTCTTACGCTAAAATCTTGAAGGACTTATGCACCAAGAAGAGGAAATCATAGGTACCAAAGAAAGTTTTCTTAGCCAGCGCCGTAAGCAATGCTCTTACCCAACCTTTGCCCCAAAATGAAAGGACCCTGACTGTCCTACAATTTCAATAACTATTGAGGATAAGAACATCAACCGCGCATTTTTAGATCTTGGTGCCATTGTTAACTTGCTTCCCTATTCCGTATATAAGCAATTAGGCGTTGGAGAGTTGAAACCCACACATTGTACTCTCCAAATGGCCGACCGATCCATCACCCATCCTAGGGGTGAGTTAGAGGATGTGTTGATTAAGGTAGGGGACTTCATATTCCCTGTTGATTTCATTGTTATGGACACACAGCCTGTGGCTAACCCACGGAACCAAATTCCGGTGATCCTCGGTCGACCATTTTTGACCACTTCCAATGCTGTTATCAACTGTCGTAACGGCTCTATGACTCTATACTGTTAGTTATATGTATGCCCTAGAGGCCATTACTGTACATACGATGTATATTGTAATGGATGCTTGGACATATATAGGGAGGACTTTCTTGCTCGACATGATAGTACGCTATCTGGTTGCACTTTATCTTAACATGTTCTCCGATTGTCTTTATGTTACATGTTGATAAAGCCCTTAAGATATGTACTCGACTACTGGGACTATGATGAGATCATACTAGTGGGGCCACGGTAGTCGACGAGTACATCTTATAACTGTTCCTAGTCGAGGGTGTATCGAGACAGGGCATCGATACACCAGAGTAGACTAGCGTATACGCATCTTGACCCATATGATGGGCGATGGATGATCCCATATCCATCGATGTTTGACATCAAGGATGGTGTACGGGTGCTCAGTGGAGGCTGGGTACACTGGATGGACTCGCCGAGAACTCCCAGATGGTATTATACCTCACGTCAGATGGCAGTTCTCCGGTGACACTGGTACAGAGTAGTCTGTTGACCCGAGATCGTCATAGAGTCTTGTGTGATTCCCACTGTGCTTTGATTTCCATCATACCACATCCAAGAGGGCGTGCAAAAAGGTGGCTTTTGGGTACAGTCCCGAATCACATGGAGGCAATGAGCGATAGGAGGGGATTCGTCTCTTTCGGTATAGGGAGTTGATGTTGTACTGTGTTCGATTGGCTATAGCTGGAAATCCCTGGCCAGGGTTGCTGAGATTTACTGGTAAGTGTTATCCGTAGTTTCTCGAACTGTTATAGACCTTATATCGACACAACTTATCAAGCTATTGGGGTCTGACGTTTACCACCCCTAGGCGAGATATGCGACATATCAGACGACGAGATCGGACTGTACGGGAGTGTTACTGATTGGATTCATAGGAGAATGTACAGGCTTGCTTGTTGATCTTCTGAGCGCTCAATATCTGGGTGGCTGTTACGTTTAGCTGACCGCTTGCAGCTTGTGGGTGTTTGATATGATCATCACCTACTGCCGGCGTATTGACGATTCTTTAGAGTCCTACACAGAGGTTTCTTGGCTCAGGCAAAACGGAGTAGGGGCATGTATGCGATATGTGCGGGACCGAGGATAATGTGATATGAGATACCGTATTCTATTCTCGCGATATTTGATATCAGCCGGGTCATCGGATCAAGTGTTGATTCGATGAATCGGTAAATGATATATTAGTCGGTTATATGCGATATAGCCGGATTGTCGGATCAAGTGTTGATTCGATAATTTAATATATAATATTATATATGATATATTAAATTACATTAACTAATATTAGCTCACTAAAAGATTCTTTTTCTCACTCGGGTAATACATTGATATATATGCGATATATGTTAATTGTATTATTTTATTTTGTTACAATAAATATTATATATGTGATATATAATATTGTAACATGATATGATAACTAATGCAACATGATTAGTGGAGATTAAATAAGATTAAGGTTTGATTTGGGTTAATACTTTCTAGAAGTTTCTAGAAGGTTTTTATTTTGTCATGAAAAAGATATTTACAAATGATCCATCTTTAACCTAACCCAAACCCTACACCCTTGGTTAATTCTCTACAAAGGTTTAGCAACCATGGTTGCATTATTGATCATTATCTTCTTTCATTATTCATCACAAAAGAATTCTAATGATTATTCATCTTCTTCTTTCTTCTTCTTTCTTTCATGGAAAAAGCTTTCTAGCTTTTTTCCAAGTGATGAAAATGAGTGAGAATAAGAAAATAAAAGAGAGCAAAAATCCTACTTCATCATTCTCATCTACCCTTGCCATTTAGATGAGGGTGTTCACTTCATTTAGTGAGTGTTAGCTTGTGTTAATGAAACTTCAAGGTAGATCATCTTTGTTATCGAAGATCGGAAGCAAGCTTGCATCTTTCTCTTCGTGGTGCCTCTCGAGAGTCCGGAACACGATGATCGCAGCGAAGGGACCTCAACACGGATCTTATGAAGTGAAGGACCGGATCTACAAAGGTTGTAATCCCTCTCACTTAGTGTTAAAGTGTTTAACATGCTAGTTTTCACCTAAACTCTAGTTTAAAGACCCGACTTTGGGTTGTTCGGCACAGCTAAATTTTAAATCGGGCATGGTTGATGCCTCGTAGATCCTTGTGCGTGTGCCTAGCAACCCCACAGTGGTATTAGAGCCAAGCTAGAGTTTTAGGCGAAGTTTAAAGTCCGATCGAACCCGGAAACCCCGACACGAACCCTTCTCTGGTTATTTTTAAAAAATGTTGATTTTTTCGTATTAAAAATGCTCAGAAAATAGAGCAGGGAAATATAAGAATAACTGTAGAATACGACTTCCTAACTCCACTGTAGCGCCGCGGAACCGCGGCCGTACCCTGGTTTTGGCGGCGGTTCCGCGGCCGTATGTAGATATTAGGGACTCGTTTTTCTACAGTTACCTCCGTAGGTGATTCCTGATTCTTCTGGGAAATTTTTAATTTGCTCAAGTGTTGAGTTTTCTGGGTTGTATTGGGGACTCGTTGATTCGATCGGATAATTTAACTTCGTTTAAGTTTTTTCCGGATAATTTTAGAAACTGTTAAAAGGTTCGAACGGATATCAATAACTCACTTTTTCCCCAGTCGGAAAATTTTTCAAAAGTTGGATTTTTTCTCGAGTTTGAAATTTTCTAAGTCGTGCAAGTAACGCGGTGGACCCTCTAGAAGAACACAAACCTTAACTCGATTATGTAACCGTCTTGAACTGCCTCTGAACCTTAGGGTTTGGGGCAGTACGGCGTGCCACATGTGAGGCGTTGGCTTGACCCTTCTACGGCTGGACCATTGGTACTGTTGCATGTGATGGATATTTTTTGAACTCCGCTCAAGTGTTGAGCTATTTGGGAAATCTTGGGTGTTTGTTTATTCGATCTGAAAGTTTAACACTGTTTATTTATCTGGAATGTGATACAATATTTGGAATCCACAAGTAGTTATGAGATAACTAATTTGAATGTTATAAATCTAGCAGTTCAGTCTCAATTGATCGGTTGCCACGGAATTTTGATGTGATCAAAAGTCCGTCGCAATCACGTAGCGTATGCGGATACTCGCCAGGTAAACTTAATAGACAGCCATGCCCCATTGCCCCGACCAAGTGACTGTAGGAGAACCCCGTCGCCAAAAGCATCCGTTCGGGTGCTCGTGGCAGCGGTGTTCCGCCTTAGTGCACTTCGTCGACGGCATCCGGGGGTGCGGCCATCTACTAAAGTTTGCAACGAGCATTCGATCAGGATGTCGGGAATCTTGTTGAATTGCCCGACTTGATATTGAAAAGAGTTTTCGATAAAAAGACTAAAATGCAAGGTTTATAATTGTTAGGCATGCGATGTCTAAGGAATTCATTTGGTTAGGCATGCGATGTCTAAGGAGGTTGCGGATTCCAACTGTTGTAGTTTTACACTTTCTTTTCAGTGACCGTAAGCGTAGTATATGGTGTATTGCTGGCTTCGTTGCTATACATCAACGACAATCGGGATACGCATACTTGCTTACGTTGATGATATGAGATATTATGTGTTGCTGTGATATGTTATATTGGATCGTCGCGTTTTGAATAGCCGGGGGTTTTATGTGAGATGAGAGTTTTTCTTTTTCATTCATGTAAAATTCATTTGTATGTAACATTCTTTTATTGGGGCACTTCCGGGCTGTGGATGATGTCACCATTGTATATTATTTACTTTTCCGCATTAGGTAGACCCAAGGCGGGGAGCACAAGTAACCGGGTTCTAGGGTCCAGTGGGAGACCATCTTGAGGAGTCGAGACCGGGTCTCCTAACCCTAGAATTGGCAGTGTTGCTTGCCGCTCTCGTAGGGGTCTAGGGATGTGGGTTTGGCTATTCATCACGACCGTGGAATCCGTGTTTTATACATGCTCGTATTAAAACACGGACGTTCTAGTATATCCAATATTTCATATATGTTCTTCTGCTGCAATGTTCTGTGATGAGATCATATTACTGCCTGAGACGAATGTTTATATTATATATATGAGATATATGTTATATTGCAGATTTCGTTTCATATCTGATGCTTGTGAAGCATAATAAAAGGGGACTTCATTAATGAGATTAATGAAATAAAAGAAAGCTAAAGATGTTGTAGAAACTTGTTTAAAAACTGGTAGCTCTAGTTCTTGCTTTGCATAGCGGTGTTCCTTGTAGAACATCCAGCACCTTATTCGATAAGGAAAGAGCCGAGATCCCTTCACCGGGAGTGACCTCTTTAGCGAAACTAGCAAATGCTACAAACTCGGTTTGTCTTTTGATTGCTTCTATAGTTCTTGTTTTGCATAGCGGTATATATGATATACCCTGCACCTTATTCGATGAGGAAAGAGTCGACGATCCCTTCACCGGGAGTGACCTCTTTAGCAAAACTAGAAAATGCCTCAAAAACATTCCATTACAAAATCACTCGATTCTACAACGATATAAAGTTCATTACGCAAAGGGTTTTCTTAAAAACCTGTCGTAGCCCTCGGTCATTTCAGATAAGTAGTTTTTAGTATTCGTACTGCGTTTGTTGACTTAGTCAAGGCGTAGTGTGCGGTAGCTGATTAGTGCTTATCTGCAAAGCATATGATGCGATTGGATTAGGGTAGTCGTGCGGCCTTGTTGACTCAGTCAAGGGTCGTGCGGGTGGGTTTAATTCAATCAGGAAATGACGGGTTGAACTTTACTTGCGGTCTATGATTTGTTGACTTAGTCAAGGTCATAGATCGCTTGGGGCAAAATATTATTGGGAATTTCAAGTGTTGAAATTTGCAATGAGATTGCATACCTTCTATGAGATAGTTGGATCCCGATACCCGCTGCGAGTAAGAGTTACTCCTGGGAGAGTTTTACACGTTACAATTAGCCGATCAAGTAGGTGTCTAGAAATGTGTTAACGGGGTTACGCCCCTGGGAAAACGAGGTTTATTTTAATTAGGTCCGTGCGAAAGCACGGGGAACCTCCCTAAAAGTACCGACACTGGCCTGGCCGAAAGATTAGCGAACTTGTAGCGTGTAATTAATCCCGGCTAGTCTTTCCTTTTAGAATTTGAAGGAAGATTTGACTAAAACAGTGGGAGACATCCTGATTAGATAAATTCATAACCAATCTAATCTTGTAAAAGCGCACGCTGAGTGTTTTCTTCTCTCTCTCTCCTGGTTACGACTATGTCACGCCTTAATCAAGATAATAATATGGATGTATTGACCGAACCCGCTTGTTATACTGCGCTAGGGAACGTTGGTCCCGCTCTAACTTATAATTGTTATAAGACAGAGCAGGAAATAGAGGATTACCAGAATTCTCGTGCCGCCCAAACGAAGAAAGTGCATGTTGATGCATTTTCTTCGGGTGTGTTCATTACCGAGAATTGTTTCTCAGTGTCCTTTACGTCCTGGGTATTTGATACCGGATCAGGATCCCACATATGTAATTTGTTACATGGGCTACAGATAGGTAGAGAACTGAGAACGGGTGATAAGTTTCATGAGATAGAAACGGTGCAAGTGTTGCAGCCAAGTCTGTTGGTCACTATCACCCTGTATTACCAGAATACATTGATTCTGAACGAATGTTATTAGATACCGAACCTGATGTACACCATCATATCAGTCTCTTTATTAGCAAAGAAAGGATATAATTTTGTATTGCTGGATAATGTTTTGAACATTTCCTATATCAAGAGTTGATCGGTTCAGACATGTTATCTAAAAGTATAGACGTTCTAAATCAAACCACGGTTCTTAGTGTACAGAACACACACAAGAGGAAGAGTTCAGAAATGAACAAATCCTTCTTGAGGCATTGTAGACTAGGTCATATCAATGCGACCCGACTAGCTGAAATTACATATAGATGCATATTTAAATTAGTTTGAATTTACATCTTGTGAAACTTGCCGGTCATGTCACACAGATAAGATGACCACAGCTCTGTTTATTGGAAACAGAGAAAGAGTTAGTGAACTCTTGGGATTGATACATGATGATGTATGAAAGTCCCCTGTCTACATATGCCAGACCGGTTCTTTGTACTTCATTACATTCACTGATTATCTCTCAAGATTCGGACAGATGTTCCTGTTGAAACACAAGTCTGGAACTTTTGAGAAATTCAATGAATATAAGTTAGAAGTAGAGAACCAAAAACGGGTATAAGTATTATGTCCTTTGATGAGATCAAGGAGGAGAATACTTGAGCACGGAAATCCTGGACTATTCTAAAGGAGAATGAGATTCTCTCTCAGCATTACTCCTCCGTATACACCACAGCACGATGGTATATCGGGGCAGAGCAATAGCACCCTATGTGATATGGTGTGCTCTATGATGAGTACTACTGAGATTACTATTTCCTTTTGGGAGTTATGCACTTGAGAAGTTGCATACCTATTGAATAGGGTTCAAATCAAATCAGTTGCCTACCACTTCATATGTGATATGGAAAGGGAAGAGCCCATATCTTAAGTCTGTTAAGATTTGGGGGTTGTCCGGCCTATGTCTAAAAAGCAAAATCCGGACAAGCTCGAGGCAGAGTCAGATCTGAAGAAGTTTGTTGGATATCCCAAGCATATGCAAGGGAATATCTTCTACCTAACCGAGGAACAAAATGTTTTGTTTCTCAACATGCCACCTTTGTGAAAGGGAATTTCTTGTGAAGAAATTAGTGGTCATGAGGTAGAACTGGAAGGAGTTCCAGCTATACAAACTACAGCAGATGATTTGATAGAACCAAAGGATTCAATAGTAACCAACGAACCTCAGCTTCTCCGCCGATCTAGTAGGGTTCCTCACCCACCTGAGAGATACTTCGGTTTCTCTATGATAGTGGGAGCGAGGATTACATCATGAGATGATGACCCAACTAGTTTCGAGCTGGCCATCAGGAGTAGGACTCTGTAAGAATGGCTGGATGCTTAGCGATCTGAGATGGAATCCTTATACACCAACAAAGTATGGACTTTGGTTGCTTTATCTGAAGGGTTAAATCCCCATCAGGAGCAAGTATATCTTAAGAAGATTACTTAGTGTACACGGAAAAGTTGAGACTTTCAAAGCTATGCTTAAGTCCATCCAGATCCTACTTGCCACGGCTACATACCATGACTACGATATCTGGCGGTTGGGTGTCATGACTGCTTTTCTAAATGATGATTTGGAAGAGAGCGTCTATAAGTACACAGCCAGAGGGCTTCGTAGACAGTGGGAGCAGCAGAAACGTGTGCAAGATGTTTTATATGATAAAACAGGCATCGCGGAGTTGGAACGTCTGTTTTGATGTGGTAGTCAAAGAGTTTGACTTCATCAAAATGGTAGATGAACCTTGTATATACAAAAAGGTAGTAGGGAGTATGGTGATGATCCTCGTAGAGTACGTGGATGACATACTCTTGATAGGGAAGGAGTTTCCTATGCTATGCTCGGTCAATCTCCGCTTATCACAAGGATTCTCCATATAGGATCAAGATGATACCTCTTAAATCCTGGGTTTTGGATCTATGTGATAGATTTAATTGGATGTTAGGATACTCACTAGTTGTAGTGAGATGGTATCAATCTATCCTGGGGAGAATCACTGGAAAGGTTCCAGGGTGATAAGGACGACTGAATGTCAGTCGCAGGCATTGTCTATACCCTCAGTGGAGGAACGGTATGTTAGAAGAGTTCCAGGGTACATACCGTGACATACTAGACGATTAAAGGCAAGATACATCGTTACCAAGGATACTACCAAAGAGGCAGTCTGGATATTTAAGTTCATGAGATGAACTTCGTTACTACCATTGTGTGACAATGGAGTTGTGGCTTTTGCCAAGGAACCCCCCGTCCCAACAGAAATCCATATATAATTCTTAGGCAGTATCACCTGATCGTGAAGATGGTTGATCTCCAGGGAGATCGAGGTTAGGAGAGTAGACACAGAGGACAACAGCGCGGATCCACTCACAAAGGCTTTTTTCCCAGTAGAGACTTTTATGGGATGGTTGAGTATGAGATACTTTAACCACGGCTAATTGTTGGGTATGTAATACCACAACAGATGGCCCTAGTGCAAGTGGGGGATTGCTAGTTATATGTATGCCCTAGAGGCCATTACTGTACATACGATGTATATTGTAATGGATGCTTGGACATATATAGGGAGGACTTTCTTGCTCGACATGATAGTACGCTATCTGGTTGCACTTTATCTTAACATGTACTCCGATTGTCTCTATGTTACATGTTGATAAAGCCCTTAGGATATGTACTCGACTACTGGGACTATGATGAGATCATACTAGTGGGGCCACGGTAGTCGACGAGTACATCCTATAACTGTTCCTAGTCGAGGGTGTATCGAGACAGGGCATCGATACACCAGAGTAGACTAGCGTATACGCATCTTGACCCATATGATGGGTGATGGATGATCCCATATCCATCGGTGTTTGACATCAAGGATGGTGTACGGGTGCTCAGTGGAGACTGAGTACACTGGACAGACTCGCCGAGAACTCCCAGATGGTATTATACCTCACGTCAGATGGCAGTTCTCCGGTGACACTGGTACAAAGTAGTCTGTTGACCCGAGATCGTCATAGAGTCTTGTGTGATTCCCATTGTGCTTTGATTTTCATCATACCACGTCCAAGAGAGCGTGCAAAAAGGTGGCTTTTAGGTACATTCCCGAATCACATAGAGGCAATGAGCGATAGGAGGGGATTCGTCTCTCCCGGTATAGGGAGTTGATGTTGTGCTGTGTTCTATTGGCTATAGCTGGAAATCCCCGGCCAGGGTTGCTGAGATTTACTGGTAAGTGTTATCAGTAGTTTCTTGAACTGTTATAGACCTCATATCGACATGACTTATCAAGCTATTGGGGTCTGACGTTTACCATCCCTAGGCGAGATATGCGACATATCAGATGACGAGACTGGACTGTACGGGAGTGTTACTGATTGGATTCACAGGAGAATGTACAGGCTTGCTTGTTAATCTTCTGAGCGCTCAATACCTGGGTAGCTATTACGTTTAGCTGACCGCTTGCAGCTTGTGAGTGTTTGATATGATCATCACCTACTGCCGGCGTATTGACGATTCTTTAGAGTCCTACACAGAGGTTTCTTGGCTCAGGCAAAACGGAATAGGGGCACGTATGTGATATGTGCGGGACCGAGGATAATGCGATATGAGATACCGTATTCTATTCTTGCGATATTTGATATCAGACGGGTCATCGGATCAAGTGTTGATTCGATGAATCGGTAAATGATATATTAGTCGGTTATATACGATATAGCCGGATTGTCGGATCAAGTGTTGATTCGATAATTTAATGTATAATAATATATATGATATATTAAATTACATTAACTAATATTAGCTCAATAAAAGATTCTTTTTCTCACTCGGGTAATACATTGATATATATGCGATATATGTTAATTGTATTATTTTATTTTGTTACAATAAATATTATATATGTGATATATAACATTGTAACATGATATGATAACTAATGCAACATGATTAGTGGAGATTAAACAAGATTAAGGTTTGATTTAGGTTAATGCTTTCTAGAAGTTTCTAGAAGGTTTTTATTTTGTCATGAAAAAGATATTTACAAATGACTCAACTTTAACCTAACCCAAACCCTACACTCTTGGTTAATTCTCTACAAAGGTTTAGCAACCATGGTTGCATTATTGATCATTATCTTCTTTCATTATTCATCACAAAAGAATTCTAATGATTATTCATCTTCTTCTTTCTTCTTCTTTCTTTCATGGAAAAAGCTTTCTAGCTTTTTTTCAAGTGATGAAAATGAATGAGAATAAGAAAATAAAAGAGAGCAAAAATCCTACTTCATCATCATCATCTACCCTTACCATTTAGATGATGGTGTTCACTTCATTTAGTGAGTGTTAGCTTGTGTTAATGAAACTTCAAGGTAGATCATCTTTGTTATCGAAGATCGGAAGCAAGCTTGGATCTTTCTCTTCGTGGAGCCTCTCGAGAGTCCGGAACACGATGATCGCAGCGAAGGGACATCAACACGGAGCTTATGAAGTGAAGGACCGGATCTACAAAGGTTGTAATCCCTCTCACTTAGTGTTAAAGTGTTTAACATGCTAGTTTTCACCTAAACTCTAGTTTAAAGATCCGACTTTGGGTTGTTCGGCACGGCTAAATTTTAAATCGGGCATGGTTGATACCTCATAGACCCTTGTGCGTGTGCCTAGCAACCCCACATATACTTCGGGAAGATGTCAAGTGAGTTTAACATTTACAAGATGGGAAGTCTACCCGCCGAACCTTCTGCTCATGCATGTTATGTCGAATTAATGGGTGTCGACCGCAGCGAATTTGATCAGCTTCAGGATACTGATCTAGACTCTTTTCATACGTTGTTTGACCCAACTATGTATTATACACATACGGACTCTTCCATTAAGTTGTCCGAGTCAACATCTACCGCTGTTTATGAATCCTTCATGGAGTCTAGAGATCGCCCTACTCTTTCGGATGACATTATTCTTCGGGGTATCAATGAAAGCTTTAAGGAAATTTTCGCTGATGAACTCGCATTTTTAGCAAACACGGGTGTTGAGATGAATCAACTCCAAAAAGAAATTGAACCTCCACCCCTTCTTCTCGACAATCACAAAAATACGAGTAATCCATCGTCACAGTCACTTTGTCGTCTCTTCAAATTGAGATGCAATCCATTTCTATTACACCACTTATCTCTTCCCCACTTCTTCGTGATTCTAGACAACATACTCTCCACCAACCGCTGTGTTTCACTGATAAATTCTTCGAATGGTTGGTATTGAGTTTTGGCTTTTGTAAAGCTTGGCATTGACTTGTAACTTTGTTTAATTCAAGTTTGGGGGAGATTAAGTTGGCTCTAGAAAGAAAATGATTTTTAGCCAACCGCATGATTGGGGGTACGTTTACCACTTGTAAATATAAAAAAAATTTATTTTGGGGTATTTTTTGTAAATTTCCAGTTTTAAAATATATATATATATATATAAACAGGGGAGTGCCGACAATTTTGACCCTCTTGGTGTAGCCTGACAGTGAGGACACTGTCAAGTTTAAGTTTGAGGGTATGCTCGGTAAGCTTTCTTCCTTCGCATTCATATGTATAATTCTGCATTTGCATACTTATTTTAAAACCATAAAAATTTTAAAATTTTAAAAATTTTAAAAATTAAAAAATTCAATTTTGGCCATAATTGACTTAAGTTTGACAAGACGGTTAACTAGTTAGGAAAACTAGATCTCAAAACTTAGTAAATTAAAAACCCTAAAAATAACCTTTCTTAAAATTTAACGGTAGAAAATATATATCCTTGTAGTTTACTTAGAAATAGGCAAATTTTGAGTTCAGTTCTTGGGCTAAATCAAAATAAGGGAAGAGTATTCAAATTTTTATTGAAGTGTAAGTCTGAAAAATAATTCCTACGCTTAAATCTAAATTCTGAAAATATATACCCTACAACTCGCACAAACACGCACCTTGAAACTTGGAATAGTAGAGGATACCTTGAAATGCTCTTGTCTAAAATCTTTAGTATGAAAGAAAATAAAATTATAAGTGTGAATAAAAAGATATAAAAAAATGAACACTGGTTTTGTAATTACTTAAGGCTGCGTAAAATAAAAAATATATAGCAAGGGTGCTTTATCACCCAGTGCCTTAGACCAACTGGTTTGGGAGTCACTGCTAAAACCTTAGGTATTACAAGACGAGGAATTACGCCTTAATGCGCAAACACATTTTGTAATCGGTCGTTAGTACCTCAAGAAGTATTAACGGTCGCGTGAAGAATGTGTGAGCAATTTTATCTAAAATTCACCAACTAAAAGTACTTTGGACGATGGACAAGAGTATAATAGCTTGAATTGAATTTCCAAGTGTAGGGATGATACATACACACACGTAGGGGTATATGATTGGGGTTCGAATGAGAGATAGGAATGAAAAATAGGACTTATATCTTCAGTAGAGATGATAAAAATTCCTAAGTTGAGATAGAACCTTAGAAGGAAAATTCAAAAGATACTAAAATCTAAGTAAATTTACAGAATATATACAATCTTAAGTTAAATGATAAGGAAGCGTGAAAAATATGGGTTGATAATTTCTGAGTTGAAAATAATAGAATTTCTTGCTAGAACACCGAATTGAAGAATGAAAGTCAATAGGCCAAATTGATCGGATTTTGTGGGTAGTATCCGCTGAAAACCCTCAGGAGACAACACTCCTCCTACTAGGGACACCTAGAGGTTTAACGGCTTGTTGCACGAGCTCAATGAAATCGCGTTTCCCTGCGAAAGTGAGGTTAGTTTTTTTCGAGAATAAAATTAGTTTTGCTCGGGACGAGCAAAAGATAAGTTTGGGGGTATTTGTTCATATCAGAATTTTGCATTATTATATTCCCCATTTTTAATCATATTGCAAATAAACAGGTGCTTTTGATCCATGTCTGTTAAATAGTTGCAGGTTACAGGTTCTCGGAACAATACAGTGAAAATGATGAAAAAAACGCTACAAAAGTGAGACTACGACCAACAAATAGAAGAATCTTTATGATACCGCCTACAGTTAAGGAACAAATGAAGATCAATGAACAGTTTGATTTCACAAGGCACGAAGGCAGCACAAGATTCAAGACTTCAACACGAAGCGAACGGTAAAAGTCCACAACATTCTGCACTGTGGAAATCTGGAAGAAACTAGAAGACATTCTGAGAAACCAAATGAAGAAACCGGAAGTAAAATGCAACAGAAAACAACCCTGAAAAAATGAGATAAAGAACCCACCATATGGCCGCGGATCCGCGGCCAAACATGGCTTATGGCCGCGGATCCGCGGCCGTGCTGTCCACGTGTCGGCGCGTGTCGGTGCGTGTCGGTGGAGTCGGTGCATTAACCCGGTTTTCTTAGGGTATTTTTGTAATTCTAGATATGGATCAGATGTAAACCCTGTGGTTTCTATTATCTATAAATAGGAACCCTACAGCTCTTTTTGGAGCATGTCTCTTTTTATTTCTCTAGTTTAAATTTTTCATTCCTTGTAATTGTCGAAGAGTGCATCAATAAAAAGTAAGTTTTTTATTTTGAATTTCTTATTTGCAATTTTATTTCTCTGCAATTAATTATCTGCCGTAGTTATTTTCCGCAAGTTAATTAGATTATTAAAAGAAAAAAAATGAATTCATTTGTTAATTCCCTAATGAGTGATTAGTTCCTCACTTGTTAGGGTTAGGTTTGGGGAAGGTTTGAGAGATGAAAATCTCTCACCCCTTTCTTGCCCGTTCAATATTTTAAAGTAGGACTCTATGCAAACCATACACACACCGCTCACTACGGCACCCTATCCCACGAGGTAGCGGTGATTCCATAGTTAAGACAGGTTGTGTTTGATTTCCATAGAGGTTGGGGCTAAGAGTTAAGAAAGGACGGACAAGAGCCAAAAGGAAGAAACAAAGTTTCTTCCCGCTCGCGCTAATCCCCTTTGTTAATTATTACCTTAACACCTAAAGTTCTTAATTAGGGCAAAGAAAGCGGTGAGAAAAATTGACTAAACTAACCTAATCCTAACCCTAGCAAGGTTTTAATCCAAATCAATTTCAACCTCAGTTTTTATAGAAAATCAAAACCTACCACAAATAGGAATTGACTCGTTAGAACAACTAGAAAATACACGTTTTCCCTGTGGACCGACCCGTACTCAACCGGCTAGCTACCAAGCGACACCGTTCTTGATTGCGATTAATTCTTTGATTTCAAACGCACGTACGCAAAACATCTACCAATCAGGAAGCATCCAGAGCAAAATCCTGGTTTCGTGAAACACGGCCTATGTCAATCCTGACCTGTAGGAAACGTCCAGCCTCGCAGAACACGGCTATGTTAATCCGACCCCGTGGGAAGCATCCAGAGCAAATCCTGGTTTCATGAAACGCGGCCTATGTCAATCCTGACTCCGTGGGAAACGTCCTGAGCGAAGCCTGGTCCTCGCAGAATACGGCTATGTCAATCAAACCCCGTGGGAAGCATCCAGAGCAAAATCCTGGTTTTCTGGAACACGGACTATGTCAATCCTGACCCCGTGGGAAGCATCCAGAGTAGAGCCTGATCCTCGCAGAATACGGCTGTGTCAATCCGACCCCGTGGGAAGCATCCAGAGCAAAATCCTGATTTCATGGAACGCGGCTTATGTCAATCCTGACCCCGTGGGAAACATCCAGAGCGGATCCTGGTCCTCGCTGAACACGGCCTATGTCAATCCTGACCCCGTGGGAAGCATCCAGAGCGGAGCCTGGTCCCCGCAGAATACGGCTATGTCAATCAGACCCCGTGGGAGGCATCCAGAGCAAAATCCTGGTTTTGTGGAACGCGGCCTATGTCTTTCCTGACCCCGTGGGAAACGTCCAGAGCGGATTCTGGTCCTCGCAGAACACGGTTATGTTAATCCGACCCAGTAGGAAGCATCCAGAGCAAATCCTGGTTTCGTGGAACGCGGCCTATGTCAATCCTGACCCTGTGGGAAACGTCCAGAGCGGAGCTTGGTCTTCGCAGAACATGGCTATGTCAATCAGACCCCGTGGGAAGCATCCAGAGCAAAATCCTGGTTTCGTGGAACACGGCCTATGTCAATCCTGACCCCATGGGAAACGTTCAGAGCAGATCCTAGTCCTCGCAGAACACGGCTATGTCAATCCGACCCCGTGGAAAGCATCCAGAGCAAATCTTGGTTTCGTGGAACGTGGCCTATATCAATCCTGACCCCGTAGGAAACGTCCAGAGCGGAGCCTGGTCCTCGCAGAACACGGCTATGTCAACCAAACCCCGTGGGAAGCATCCAGAGCAAAATCCTGGTTTCGTGGAACACGACCTATGTCAATCCTGACCCCGTGGGAAGCATTCAGAGCGGAGCCCGGTCCTCGTTGAACACGGCTATGTCAATCCGACCCCGTAGGAAGCATCCAGAGCAAAATCCTGGTTTCGTGGAACGCGGCTTATGTCAATCCCGACCCCATGGGAAACGTCCAGAGCGGATCCTGGTCCTCGCTGAACACGGCCCATGTCAATCTTGACCCCGTGGGAAGTATCTAGAGCGGAGCCTGGTCCTCGCAGAACACGACTATGTCAATCCGACCCCGTGGGAAGCACCAGAGCAAAATCCTGGTTTCGTGGAACGCGGTTTATGTCAATCCTGACCCCATGTGAAACGTCCAGAGCGGATCCTGGTCCTTGCTGAACACGGCCTATATCAATCCTGACCCCGTGGGAAGCATCCAGAGCGGAGCCTGGTCCTCGCAGAACACGGCTATGTCAATCCGACCCCGTGGGAAGCATCCAGAGCAAAATCTTAGTTTCGTGGAACGCGGCTTATGTCAATCCTGACCCCGTAGGAAGCATCCAGAGCAAATCCTGGTCACGTGGAATATGGCCTATGTCAATTCTGACCCTGTGGAAATGTCTAGAGCGGAACCCGGTCCTTGCGAAACACGGTTCATGTCAATCATGACCCCGTGGGAAGCATCCAGAGCAAATCCTGGTCTCGTGGAACACGGCTAAAGTCAATCTTGACCCCGTGGGAAATACCCAGAGCAACTCCTGACTCCGTGAAATATGGATAATGGCAACACCATTAATCACTTATGGGTCCTCTCGACCCGTAAGGAAGAAAACTCTCTTGTAAGATCCTTACGACTTATAAAAGAAACGCACTTAGGAATCCTCACGATTCCTAAGGAGAAAATACACCTACGAGATCCTTTCGACTCATAGGGAGAAAAATCTTTATGAGACCCTCACGGCTCATGAAGTTGAAAAGCCTTAGGCAGCAGATCTGAACCTGCTTTCTAAGCCATCACTACCTCTAGAAGAATTCAAAACGGAATGCTCTCTTTATCATCTGCACGCTACGCTTACTAAAGTGACATGCTGATAACAAAGAAAAGAAGAAAGCAAAGAGATGACACAAGACATTGCGAAAGAAATGTATCTTTTATTCATAAATTCAATTGGGTACAAAATACATCTTATGAAAGAATAAAAAAATGGATACATTTTATTCAAAATTACAAATGGTACAAAAACAATTATTTAGAGGGAAGCGTTTTCAATAGACCAATCAGCCGCTCGCGCACTTCCCTCAGCCCCTTTTCTTAGTCTGCTGCCGGGGCCAACTCTGCTTCGACCTGGGTTCATTGCTGCAAGTAGGATGAAAGTTGCTCTTCGACAACCCACTGAGCTGCCCCACGATTCTGTGCATCTCGCTCGATGAGGTCGAGCTTTTGCCTCAGCATGAGCCCGTCAGAAATACATCGTAGAAGGCTTTCGAAGATAACTTTTAACTGTGCAGCGTTTGCATCAAGTTGAGTATGCAATCGAGCAGATTTGCTTGAAGTCTCTTCGCACTCATTACGCTTTAAGGCCGCTACCTGTTCAAGATGGCGGAAGTAGGGAGTGCTCTCCTCAACCCATGCAGCCCGCTGGGAGTTCACAGCCAAGACTTCGGGGGCAGGACGTCTAAACTCGAGCTCATGCAGACATGCCTCGATTTTTCTGCAGTGATTAACCCAGGACTCCAAGATGCCTTCGTTATGAAAGTGCACGAGCGTCGCCAGCATGGGATTAACCTCAGCAGCGAAATTTGTAGCAAGGGCAGGAGTCTCCACATCAAGCTCATCGAGGTGATCAATCAACATGCGCAGGCTATTCACAGCACCTTTGGAAGAGGAACGTCGAGAGAAGGGGCCTGCTGGCATTATAACTTGAGACTCGAACGGAGCTGAAGTCGATGTCACAGCTACAAAGCAAATCACGGTCAAATAACGGTTGAAATAAAGGAGGTTCATGAACAACGGAGTTTACTATACCGGCTGCGCAGGTGGCAAGACCGGGAGTACCGGTGGTGCAACTGTTCTTTTGTCTCCTCCTTCGATCTGTAGGGCTGCAATTAAAACAAAGAAGAATTAAAAATGATTTGACTACCCGTAAAAGAAAAGAAGGGACGTTAGCTAAAGGCTGTATTCACCAGCTCTGCTAGAAGAGGCAATCTCTGACTGAAAGGAGAAGTGTGGGTGTAGCACCTGATATAGGTGATCAAAAAGGACTCCTGCGAGAATGTAATAATGCAATGTCAGTACATAAAGTATACTGCCTACAATGAAGTTGATGGGTCATAAATCCGCACCTTCCAGCATTTGAGAGGGTACGAGACAAGGTAAAGGAGCGGTCACCGTCAAAGCAGCTACTGGAGATGCTTCCCCGGGTGCCACAACCCCAACGCTCATCACACCTGCATTAGAAATAAGAGAAACGCTGTCAAAAGAAATTGAAAGGGATTACAGAATAAAGAGGATAGTAATAACCCAAAATCTACCTGGTGAGTCGTCGATCGAGACCGCGATAAGGGCGTCACTGGATGCAGCGAATGCTTCACCCTCCTCTATCAGAACGGTCTCGCCACCCGTAGCCTCATCCCCCGACTCCACGAGAATCGTCGTGACACTCGCAGCGCCCGGCAACGGTAAGGACCCGCAAGGGGAAAGAGTGATGATTGGAGCAGTGCCCGACTCTTGTGAAAGAGTGGCTACATCGGGCTCAGCGATTGTAGCCGTCTCACCTACCGCTACCTCGGGCTCAGCGATTGTAGCCATCTCACCTACCACTACCTCGGGCTCGGCGATTGTAGCCATCTCACCTACCGCTACCTCAGGCTCGGTGGTTGCCGCCACGTCACCCACCACTTCCTCGGCAAGACTCGGCCCTGCATGATAGGATATATGAGAACCTGAAAGTTAAAACTTTGACAAAAGAACCCAATGCCACGTTACCTTGGGTAGGTTTTTTGATTGCTTCCCGAGCCGCACGTGCTGCCTGTCTGTGGGCGGTAGACAAGGCAGCCGAAGCATCCTCTGAAGGAGTAGGGGCAGGGGTAGCAGCGCTCGAACCTGCACCCGCGGCCAAGGCAGCGTTACGCTCCCTTGCTGCGCGCACTCTACGCTTCCTTTCCGTTCGGGCCGTGAGAGCGGATCTTCTAAAAACCTCCGTCAATGGGACGTCATCGTCCGCGCCAAGGATTACCTCTGGAGCCGTTATGGCATCCGTCATCGGTTGCTTAAGTGAAGCTTCTTTCGGCAATACCGGCGGAACTGAGACTTCGATAGCCGACCCGGGAAGCGTCTCTGCACCGCCCTGCGAAATCGGTATCGCGCCTGGAATAACCTGAGTAGAGGTAGTTCCTGTAGTAAGATGAAAAGGAGGGGTCAGATTACCCATAAGAAACGGGAGTGGAGACGCGGTGAACCGAAATGTACCGATGCTTAAGTATGCTCGAAGTCTTTCCTCTTCCATAAAAGTCTTGAGAGAAGCTGCGAGAGCTTCTTCGGTGGAAATGCCTGTTAAAGAAGGAAAAGTGTCAGTCAAAACATGATGATAAAAATATGATGTAATGATAAAAGGTACGGCTGATGTTTACTCGATCGCGCGAGGATGGCCAGTCCCGCTTTGTAGCTTGCTAGTCGCTCGGAAGCTGCAATAGCAGCCTCGAGGTCGGTATCGTCCGGCGCTACGAATAGACCCTCGTTGGTCGCATATTCGCCCAAGCCCTCACTATAAGGAGCATGAGTCTCCTGACCAAATACAACGTCGGCAGAGAGGATCGACTTCTTCTTCCTCTTCTGCGAACGAGCTCCGGTCGCCGCAAGAACAAGTTTACGTTTAGTGGGCATCTTGGGGCGACGAGTCCCGATATCTGAACCCACGCCAGAATCGGGGGAAGCTACAGTCGCCGTTTCTACAGGAGCCCGGGGTATCGATAGCTCGGGCCTGTCATGCGGGACTTCGATCACGGCAGCTTCTCTTAAGGGAGGTGGGACAATGGTCCGTCGCTTCAGAGGGACGTTTCGATCACCAGCAGAGGGTGCACCTTTGCGATCGAGCAGCAGTCGCTTCTCCTCCTTGATGACGGCGCCCATTGAGTGCTGATTCCACGCCACGTACACATTAAGGGCCTTTGGGACACAGCTCAGTCCGCTGATAAAGAAGTTGGACCTCGTGTTCACACGCATAAAATGATGCAGCGCGTTTCGCATTCCCTCTTTAGTTACAGCAGGTTCTAACAAGAAAGCCTCAAGCGGGTCTCCCTGATTGTAGCCCAGCTGCTGGGCAAAACGATGTGGATTGTATCTCATGAATAACGCCGCATCATTTTGCCTAAACACTAGAAAGCCCGGTCTAATGGAATATAAATAAAGGATTTCCCGAGCTTTCAAAACAGAGGCTCTGTCTTTAAAAATGTCCCGCAATGACTGCACCGTTGTTGCGGACTCTTTGCCTATGGTCAGAATCTTGTCGGTGAAGGTCATGCCATCTCCAACCGTGCGAGGACGAAGGAGCAAACCTCTAGCTTCCCGCGGTGACGGATTTACAATAGATGCGCCGACTAATCGCATAATCTGGGGGAAGCCGCACCTGTCATAGAAGGAAGGTCTTTTATGGATACCGAAAACGCCAAGTGCATGTAGCTCGAGCCATGACATGAAGTAATGCATCGAGAAGTTCACATGCTGCACTCCGGGTTCAGTAGTATCCGCCGCTTAGCTGAGGCCGTAATACAAATGAGCTAACCCGGCAACCTCGACAGCCACTTTCACCCTAATAACCATTCGGTGAGCTGGGTAGAAGACAGACGGCCTCATACGGCGAGGGTGCATCGGGAGCGCAAAGCAGCTCAGCCGTAGCCCAAGAAACCCCAAAAATAACGTTTCCTCATCAATCTCAGGGACTGCAACCTCCGCAAAAGAAACGACTGGGGTGTTGGGTAGGAAGAAACTTTTTTGATCTGCCTCCGACGTTGGCAGGTTATTTAAACCTAAGCCGAAAGGGTCGTCAAGCGTGGCGAATTTAGCAGCCTCTTTCGAAAGGACTTCCGGATGGAGAAAACGAGCGATGAAATCCTTAAAATTAACCCCGCGGCTCCCAGATTCGAGGAAAAGGCCCTCATAAATATTCAACACTTTGATCAAACTAGGAAATTGGTGTTGAATGGCGTTCTCCGGGGTAAGGCCTGTCATCACTGGCTTGGCACCAAAAACGTATTCATCCGTAGGAAGCAGTTCCTCATAATGCTCCCCCATAACCGGTAAGCCAGAAACTTCTGCAAATTCCACTAAAGAAATTGATACTTCTCGGTCCAGCAAAAGAAAGGTGTGAGTAGGAATATTCCACTGCTCCAGAAAGGCCTTAACCCACCAGGCGGGAAGCGTAGAATACTGGAAGAGAGAAGCATAAATGGCGGGATACAACCCAAGCCTCAACAACTGCGACTTCTTCGCTGACAGAATATAACGGGCCCATTGCAGATAGCCAGCTGGATGATGAGGAATTAGGCCAATCATATATGGTTGTCCCCACGGTCGCGCCTTGCCTTGACAAATACGTCGCCCCAGGGTATCCAAAGCCATTGGAGTCTGAACAGGCATCGAATCCATAGCAGGCTGAAGAAGACCTCCCAAAGTCCAGTTGACTTCTTCCACGGTATAGTTCACCGGGGGTGGGTCGGCGTAATAGATCGCCATGATGGGCTCTGAGGGTACCGCGCACGAAAAGCTCTGCCGGCCCTTAATAATTTGATTGTACCATGTCCCCAAGAGGTGAAGATTCTTATGTTCCGAGTCATGATCTTTGATCAATGTTAAGACTTCCCGGTCCACAGGCGCTCCAGGGAATCCTCCCTCTGAATGAACAAATGAGAAAAAGAGATCGAAAGACATGTCGCCTGCGCGAAAAAGGGACAAAAGTCAACTGTCAGTGCTATAATTTAATATAATTCTAACACTTGGTACTTTAGAATTTGTACCGCACTACAATGCAGTAGAGAGAGACCAAAGAGGGCCCACAAAATCTAGATGACAGTTCATCATTAATAAAACAGCCTCATTATTTGATGAGACTGTTAATTAAATAAGGAAATCCTCAATTGATTCTCATTTAATGAGAATTTTCTCGGGCTAAGGAGTAAATCTCCCTTTGAGAGCAGTGCTCTGTGACAGAGTGACACTTGTCAAACTCTAATCATGAAGGAATAAAAATTCCTCAAGAGCCTTGCTCTGGAAGAAAATGATGGAATAACCTATCAGAAAAATTGAAATCAATTTTTTATACATGAATGAAAATTTCTGAGATCTTCAAGATCTATGAACAAACTCTAAGAGTTCTTTATGAGCAAAGCTCTGTTCATGGGTTAAGAAACCCTGAAAAAAGATCTCTTTAGATCCATGGTTTCGAGAGAGCGAAGCTTTGTTAATGAAACCCTAAAAGGGTTTTCTTTAGATCAAAGATCTATGAAGAGTAAGGCTCTGTTAATGGGTAAAACCTTAGATCGTTAAAAAATTTAATCTTTACCAAAATTTTGGCAGAGTTTTGACTCTTGAAATTTCTTAAAATGAAGAGCTATGCTCTGTGAGAGAATAAAAATTCTCAGAAAATAAGAAGAGGATGAATAGAAATCATCCTAAGGACCAAATGTCCTATTTATAAGCACTGGGTGCCGTTTCAACTTCTTAGTTGATCCGAGGGCGTAGATGCTGCCACCGCTGCACTCACATATGGGCCACATGAGCGCAACGGTGGGGGGCATTTATTTCCCCCAATCAGAACAAAACTCTGTTCAAAATTCAAATTTTGAAATGAAACAACCTTCAAATGCAGCGCCAAGTGCGCTGCGTCCTAAGCAGCGCATCACGTGCAAAGCACTTGGGCGCTAGCGCTGGGTGCTCTGCACTCTAAGCAGCACACCATGTGTGCGCTAGCGCTAGGTGCGCTGCACTCCAAGTAGCGCACCACGTGTCAATCACGGGTGCGCTGCCTTTTAAACAGCGCACCACGTGTAAAGCACGTGTGCGCTAGCGCTGGAACTAAAAGCTCCCCACCGTTAGATCAAAGATCTAATAATAATGATAAATCATTAATTAATCAGAATTAAATTCTGTTAAGGAAAGATTCCTCAAAATCTTTCCAAATAACAAGATTGTGCTCTGTAAATCAGTGCACCGTTGGATCAATGATCCAATGGTAAATAAAAATTACCAAAAGACAGAATAAATTCTGTATGGAAAGATTTATCAATCTTGTTAAAAACAAGAAGATTGCCTTCTGTAAAACAGAAGACCTAGGATCAAAGATCCAATGGTGGAGAAATATCCCCAAATCAATCAGAGAAAGATCTTTTTAACCGATTCAACAAATCAGCGTACCCTATAAAAAGGCCCATAGACTTCAAGTCTGATATATATAGAAAGAGAGAGAAAAACCTCCCCAAAAAACTTAGAGAAATTCAAAGAGTAAGCTCTTGTAAGAAGATTTTTCTTCAAGGTAAGAATGAATGATGATGAACACAGAGATGAAATTATCTCATGATTAAGAAAGAAGAATTCATTTCTTTAAAAAGATTATAGATCTACAAAAACAAAAAGTCTATCACAAAAAGATCAAAAGAATCTTATCATAAAATAAAAGAAGAATTTACTTCTCACAGATCATAGATCTATAAGACTAAAGTCTTTCTCAAAGAGATCATGAAAAAAAGGAGGGGAGAATAATTCAATTCTCTTAAGGATCTGTAACATTTTAAAAAAATAAAATATTATTTTTGGGAATTTTTATAATTTAATATTATTTTTAATGAATATTTTAATATTTCGGTATAATTAAATACCGATAAATGGGAAAAATTTTGGAAAAGTTTTGGAAAACAGAGATGAAATTATCTCATGATTAAGAAAGAAGAATTCATTTCTTTAAAAAGATTATAGATCTACAAAAACAAAAAGTCTATCACAAAAAGATCAAAAGAATCTTATCATAAAATAAAAGAAGAATTTACTTCTCACAGATCATAGATCTATAAGACTAAAGTCTTTCTCAAAGAGATCATGAAAAAAAGGAGGGGAGAATAATTCAATTCTCTTAAGGATCTGTAACATTTTAAAAAAATAAAATATTATTTTTGGGAATTTTTATAATTTAATATTATTTTTAATGAATATTTTAATATTTCGGTATAATTAAATACCGATAAATGGGAAAAATTTTGGAAAAGTTTTGGAAAATTCTAAAATAGGGTATTTTACGGAATTATGCCATTTTTAAATTTTTATGATTAATTATATGCTAATTTAGTGCTAATCGCGATTAAAAATCGCTAATCGGATTTTGGGGGTGTTTTGTGCAAAACATGCACATATCTTTTTTATTACACTTGTGCATTTTCTACCATGGTTCTTTGGGCTTACTATTGATGTGAGAAGGATTTAGAGGGAAAAAGAAAAGAAAAGAAAAGAAAAGGAAAAGGATTATTATAAGAAGCATGGGTGAGAGAGAGAAAAGGGTTTTTTTTTCCTTTGACCAAGACTTAGCCATTTCCTCTCTCCCTCTTCTTTGGTTGCTGCCTGCCCTAGCTTCTCCCTCCCCTCTTCACCTCCTCAAATCATCTCAAAAACAAACTCAAAAACCTATCTCCATTTCACTAAAAAGGTGCACAAGCTTATGGGCAACACATTGGACTAAGAAAGCGAGGATTTTGGCCACTTGAGGCAACTTAAGAATTTTCTTGAGTTGCCAAATGAGGTATTTTCTGGACCATTAGCTTAGTTTTGCATTACTTATACCCCTATGTTATGATAGGACCGATATTGTGATATTTTGTGGACTTAGGAAAAACCTAGTTAGGGTTATTGGAATTTGAGAGTTGTGATGTGAAATTGAGCTCAGTAGAGGCTACACTAACACCCTAGTGCTTGAATTAAGACCCAAACCTGAGACTTGAAGCCCGGAATACGGATTTAGAAACCGATATCGGAAGATTTGTGGAATCTGTGAAGGTTATATGGGATCTGCTATCACCCCGAGACTCTAAAAATTATTTTGGATTGACAGTGAGATGTGCAGGCACCCAAGAAGCTAACCCCAAGACCCCAGCCCCTAACTCCTTGACATGGCCGTGGATTTATTCCCTCTGGCCGCAAATTGCGGCCAGACCAGGGTGTATTTGCCTCGTTTTGGTTCTGTAGCTCCTACATCTATAGATTAGACCATTGGCATGTACAAAATTGTCCAATTTGACCTAGGGTAGAATCTGGAGCCCTTTTCTCTAATTGTTGTTTGGATTCGTGTTTCCGTATTCCGTATTTTGAATTGTGGATTTGCATATTTCGTTTTACCTCGATTACTTGGCGTTTATACGACGATATCGAGGATTGTTAATGGTTTTGAAAGCGTAGTCCATAGGTTCTAACCCATAGGCCTTAGCGTATCGTTTTGGTTTTTGTATGTCGTTTTAGTTTTGATTTGGTTTTGATACGCATTTACGATACGTTGATGTGTAGGTACCCCATGAAGACTTCGGGATGACAAGCAAGCGCGTAGCGACGTCGACAAATGAAAATCAGGTGAGTAGATTATATTTACGGGGGAAGTCGGGTGGATGGCGTATAGCACCCCCGCAGTTCGATGTCTAGTAAACTATATATACTATATATATATATATATATATATATATATATATATATATATATATATATATATATATATATATATATATATATATATATATATATGATAGCTTTTGTGTGACTTGGTTATTTAGGATGTGTTAGGTGTACTATGGATAGGTTAGGGTTAGAAGTAAACTAGTGTAGTTCCTAGTCGCGAACCCTAGAATAGGTTTACACCCACACGCACACACATGCATATTTGCTATATTTATACTGTGATGATGAGGATAATGGATGACATTGAAGATGAGTCGATGATATTGGGTATAGTGCCATGAGATCGGTGATATGATGGGATTCGTATTTGGGATACGACATGAGATTTTTAGCGGGCCTTGGGACGTGTGTTTCACACACGCATCCATACCTATATAGATAGTATCAGTTGTACTAGACTTAGATCAGTACCCCAGTTCATGAGATATGATGATAAGGATACCAGATAATTGATGAGCTGACTGTGATATTGACCCGTACCCAGCCATTGGGATGTTGTACGACGATTTACCGTACGAGCTTTATATTGATGATAGATCTGCACTCATGACTCGAGGATGTCATATGATATACTGTATCGTACGCGATACTATTGAGGCGGGATCACCGACTATTATATTTATATTTATATATATCGACTCAGATTTAGGCGGTTTCCATACCCCTCCCGATTGACTTGATGGTTAGATCTGTAGTTTGCATAGTAGATGTTAGACTAGACCCGAGTCATACCTATTTCAAAAACTAACGAATCGGGAATATTTTAAAGATAGGCAAAAGGGATTCTACGGATATTTTCAAACGACGCATCTTTTCTTAAAACACCATAGCCCACATTTTACTAAAAACCCCGATTCGTCTTATTTCAAATGGCAAAGCTGCATGATATATTTATTGTTGTAGATTCTTCACTGTTGCGTTGATTATTCATTTTCTGCATATTCTTGTTATTTGCATCGCATTGCATGCTGTTAGGACACCAGCACCATTATCGATGATGCATATGTTCCACGTACACTTGCTCACCGGCTCACACACTTCATCATCGATAATTGCCATGTCACTACACTGTAGTACTGTTGCATTCAGGATATGACCCTTGCATGGCATACTTATGTACCTATATACTGTATATTCATACGTATTCGCACATACATAGATGATTCTGGTTTGATTAGAGTTTTGGGAACCGCAAGATACTCTTTAAAACTGATTCATTTTAAAAGAGCGGTTTCCCTCAATATGTGTATATTACTATTCCATGTTGCATGATATACTGATATGCTTGCATTTCTTTTACATGTCGCATACATCATGCTTTTGATTATACGCATTGAGATATGTTGTTTCCATGATATTTCTGGATTTGGGAACCGTGGGTATTTCAAAAGAAAGTATGTAATTGTTTTAAAAACCCAGTTACCCTTGATATGATATTTCAATGCGTCCACCATGTGTTTTCTCGGTGCTGAGAGCGACATGTGAAACCCGATTTGAGGAGTTGGATGATCCGATTGCGGGTACATGGTGGGCCCGGTATGGTACCCCGGGGCGAGAACGGATCTGCTGTGTAGCTAGACGGTGAGCCTGACAGTGGGAGCACTACCTACCGGTGATTGTATTTGAACTCGGCGGTTATCCGGAGGATACCGACCGGAGTTATGAGATGATACGAGCCGGTCTGGACTGACGGAGCCCTTTATGGATGAGGATTTACGTGCCGATACTAGGCACAGATTTCATGATGTTTTCGAGTGTCGATACTAGGCACTCAGGTTCCATGATTTTGATTATATCCTCATATTTCCATGCATATGCTTTATGATATTTACATGCATGATGCTTATTGTCATTGGGTGACACGTGGGCGGGATCCACATACATACATACTTATGATTTGTTATTACCGAGGCACTGGCACGAGCACTTGGCACTACACACATGTATAGAGGTTACATTGCCACCTTATCATGCTTCAGACTTATTCATTTAAGGATATATTATATCTGATTGTATTGACCTAGGATTATGTCATACATACGATTTCTGCTCTGTGATATTTTCTATTCACGAGTTGGCAACTCACCCCCGTTGTGCCACAGTTTCTTGCAGGTTTTGCCGTACAGGTTCCATGGCGGCATGTCTGGCACACTGTTTCCTTTGCGGGTGATTTGCTTTGGTAGGTGGGTTCTTTTGCATCAGAACCACCATTGTACATGCATTATTCAGTTGTATCTAGTAATTCCATCAACCAAAACTTGTATATTGTTCAGACTTATAAACCAGTTATGTATTATTCCGACCTTAGAGTCGCGCGTTGTAGTATTACGGTTTTCATGCTGTTTGAGTTTCTTTTTTTTTGAGTTTGATCCCCGCCTTTCGGCGTTGTATATTATATTGCTTGCGTGGTTGTGGCCGTCGATTGACGAAGAGCTAGCTCCCGCTTGAGGATGCCTTTTATCATTGCATATATATATATTATTCTTGTTGTACCCCGTTCGGGGCTAGTATTTACAAAGGAAACTCTGCCGAAATTTTCAGAAAAGAATATAGATTTTAAAAATGCATATTCGGCTTACTTATTTAAAAACCTTACTTTTAAAACATGTTTTTCCTACTTCTTAAAACTATTTTTCTTCATTTACTCCTTAAAAATGGTTTTAGATTTCTGGGCTTTTGGCTTACTTAAATTAGATGGGGTCCTATAGACTTCATATGATTCAAGTGCCAGTCACAGGCTTTTACGGGTCGTGACAGGATCATAGATCCATAAAGGAAAAACTTTTCATCAATATAAGAGATTGAAAAAAAATAAGAACGGTTGTTCTTAGATCCTGAGACAAAGTCTCTTTTAAAAGAACATAAATTGTTTCTCAGATCATAAAATTGATCAGATGTGCTTTGCGCTCTTGAACTGCGCTTCTGCGCTCTCTCGACTGGCGCTCCACGCCAAATGCGCCACGTGTTAATCGTGCATGTACTGCTTAACAACTAGCGCCTTGCGCTTCTGAAATAGCGCACTGCGCTCATGGGCTGGCGCTCAGCGCCAAGCGCGCCACGTGTCACTCACGTGTGCGCCACTAAACTAGAAGCGCAATGCGCTCATGAACCAGCGCTCTGCGCTCATAAACTGGCGCAATGCGCCTATCATCTGGCGCTTAGCGCCAAGCGCGACACGTGTCCTTCATGTATGCGCCACGTGGCAGAAGCGCATTGCGCTCTTTGACTGGCGCAAAGCGCCAAGCGCACCATTTGTTGCGCTGACAGAACATAATTGTTCTTTAATAAGCCCAGAGCTATGATGAATGCTTAGATTCAATAAAAGACAAAACATTGTCAAGATATAAATAATGCTCAGCATTGTTAAAAGGGCTAAGCCCAAATAAAAGCTCAATAGCCCAAAATAAATGTTAAAACATTTTAACTTGATTGGACTTAGCCCAAGATTGGCCATAAGTTCTCAAATTCAGATTAATTGAGCCCACATGCTCATAAATCTTTTAACAGATCTTAGTTCCAAATTGAACCACAGATCTTTCAACCAAAATTGGTTCAAGGGTACATCTCTGAACCCCTTTGATATATGTCGTTGTAATCCTTCAACGTCTTCAGAGAGGTGACGGGTCCCGACAACCATGCATTTCACAGACTATGACGTCTTTAAACTGGACTGTGGGGTCCTTAAGCCCATGGACTATGATGTCCTTAATCTCGGATTGTGGGGTTTTTCAAAACCCATGGACTATGATGTCCTTAACCTTGGACCGAGATGTCCTTAAACTAACAATGGACCGTAATGTCCTTAAACTAATCGACCGCAATGTCCCTAAACTAAACAATAGAGTCCAAATGCTCTTTTGTTGGATCTAAACGATCCCGTTAAGTTGGTCTTAGTCTAAAATTAGACTAACGTATCATTAACTAACGTTTAAGTTGATCTTAGTCTCAAATGAGGCTAACGTATCCTTAAACCCAACCCCAAACCCAAATCTAAGAAGATACGGATTTGGACTAATCCACACCCTACGGACGACAACATAATTTAGTCTCCGTATACGATCCACGGGCAACCAAAAAACAAAACAAACACACACGACACGAAGTGACCATCTGGAGAAGGAGAAAGTGGTTACCGCGATGCGGTAGTGTAATTAACTGCAGGGGCTTGCGCCTGTAGGGAAGAGCGTCCCCACAATCAAAAACCCCTCGACGAGGGGGAATCTGACAAAGTCTGCTACATCGGCCGCATCCATTTAAACCTTCGATACACGGTATCATAAATCAACTTGGTATCTTCGGAGAGGTGTACGGATAGTACCAATTAGCATCTGCCCCGAAATTCAGGCAAGACGTACTCGCGCGGTCTCGTCTCCGTGTTTCGGCGGGGAACAATGGCGGGACCTCGTTTTGGTTCAGGGTTAGCATCTTCTAACAGAGCATTTCCTTCTTCATCGAAGTCATGTATAACGTAGCTGTCATGGAATCGTTCTCGTCTCTTGGATTGAACATATTCAAGCCCGATCATTTCCATTCTCCCATTGGGCAATTTTCGCTGAGTTCCGGGGACGTCCCAGATCCTGTTGTAGAACTGAGCTTGTCGAGCAGTTTGTTTGAAGGGAACGTCTTGGCGTCTCAATAGTCTTTTTAATCCTTCTGTGTAATATCTGGGCAGACGGATGGGCTGGAGCCTGTCAAATGTCGAATCGGCACCATGCCAAACTTCTTTATCCACTTTGGTTTCCGTTGATCGATAAAAGAGGATCGCCTTTTCATCTCTTCGTCTGGGAGGGATGTAGAATGTCTGCAGTTCCTGAACATTATAGGTATTAAGTGCGTCGAGCTCTTTGTAATGCTCTTGTGGAACCATGGAAATTTGCAAACTCCGATCATCGCCAGCGAAGGCTTGTATTGATGGCCGAACAGAAAATATGGCATTGACCTCATCTTCCGAGTCGCTGCCGAAGATCAACATAGGGGTGGACGGTCCCGGCTTGTTGCATTGGGGCGGCCCTGAATAAACTATTTCTTCTTCCTCCTCAGTGTCACTCCTGAAGACTGGAATAGTGGTGATAGCTTTGTTTTTCGGTTTATGGCATCTTTCCGTGTCTTCAAAATCTGGTAAGAAGTATTTTACATCTTCGTACTTTCGGACTTTATTCACGGAGAATGGGTTCAACTCCCCTGTCACAGTATACTCGAGACCATCCTTGAAATACTTCATACACTGATGTTGTGTAGAAGGGATGATATTGTACTCGTGTAACCAAGATCTGCCGAGCAAAGCATTGTAACATGTCTTAGCGTCAATGACGTGAAATTTGATGTCCGTGATGAGCAGCCCAAAGCGTAACGTCAGTATCACAGATTCGAGCGTCCATGATGACTGGGAGTCAAACCCGGAGATGGTGATTTTATCACGAGCAAGGTGCTGAACGCTCATGCAGATTTCCTTTAATACTCTTACATTGAGAAGGTTGACGGAAGACCCATTATCGACCAGGATTTTGCCTATCTTGATAGATATCATGACAGTATCCGGAGACATAGAGGGGACGGTTATGCTCGCACGTCCCGAGAAGGAGATCTTCATCGCCGAAAGTGATATCGGCCGTGTGTACTTCTTCCAGCCTGTCCTTCATCTTTTCTTCGGCGAGGAAAGCTTGGAACTGTTCGGGCTCTCGTAACGCCTTGATCAGAGAATCTCTTGCTTATTTTGATAATAAGAGGGTATCGAGAATGCTTAGCTACGAAGGTAACTTCCTCAAGTGTGCCAGAATGTTGTAGTCCACCTTGTTTTTCTTTGGCGGGTCCTTGGCTGTCACCTCTTTGACGACTTGATCATCTAGGGCGATGTTCTCAGGGATTTTTTCTTTCCCCTTATCTTTTCTATTCGACCCACTATTCGCGAGCCCGAGATTTTTTTCGGGCAGCGTATGATTGCGCAGCTTAATGTTTTCACAGGTCTTCATTTCTTCCTCTTTTCCTGAGGTGGATTCTTTGAAGAGGGGGCCAAGAGCCATTTCTTCTTCAGAGTCACTCTCGAAGGTGAGAACTTGCGATCCTCTGCTATCAACCATGTAACAATCGTCGGCAGTCCTTTTGCGCTCCTCGGTCGTATTTCTTTATTCCCGACGAGTTTTTCGTTTCATCCGCTTGAGATGTTGTCGGTGAGCAACATATCCATGCCACCAGTTTTTAAAAGCGTTGCACTCTTCGGTGGGGTGCGCAATATATAACCAGTAGCTTGGATGTGTATCCGCTTCATCAGGAGTGTTTCCTTCGGAGGGTGGCTGCTTCTTTCCCATCAATATGGCTTTGGCGAACCTTTCCTCGTCTTGAGCCTGCTTTTATTTGCGGTGGATGTACATTGATCTGGTGGGAGTGTTTCGACCCTCTCGTCCAGTCGTCGGCGTTTGGCCTTTTCAAATACGGCCATCTCGCGCTTTCGATCAGCTTTGCTTTTAAGAAGAGCTTTGTTCAGGAATGCATCAATCATTTCGTCTGATGGCCCTAGAAGTTCCGGCTCAGGATCTGCCTCCAGTTTCTCTGCGTCAGGAGCTTCTTCACTGTCTATCGACGAGTGAGAGATCACATGGCAGCTTGCCACATAATCTTCAGGCTCATCCGAGGAGTCTTCTCCATTGTCTTCATCTCCGTCTTCAAGGACGTGGCTGAGAAATTCTTGGAGTATGACCGGGGTTCGCGCCTTCTAGTTATATTCTTCCAGCGCGTCGATATATTTTTGCAGTTCCGTGCGCTTGTCATCAGGCTTCATGGGATTTTTGGTTTTCTTCTTCTTCGAAGACTTGGACGGCCGGGTGCGAGCGCTTTGACTATCACCACCAATTTTTGGAGTTAGGCGCGGTTTCAGCATTCCCTCGATGATCTCGGGTTCTAGTGGATTCTTCCACCTGATTGCCGGATATGTTTGGAGATCCTTCAGCATTCTTTTCGTCTTGGCTGAAAGAGCGACCTCCCATGGAGCTTCTTCAACAAAAGAGCACGATGCCCCGGGTGTATCCCCCCTTTTAAGAGCGTGTGGCTGAGGCGGGTTTACTTTCCAATTCTTGGACAATGCGAATTTGCCTTGTTGGTACTGGTCCTCAATGCAGCCCTTGAAGACGAAGTAATCCTCAATTGGATGGCCTATTGCTTGATGATAGGGACAATAGTTGAGATTATTAGCTTCACCAGGTTGTAGCGGGCGTTTCGGATCTGGCAAGGTGATGAGCCTGTTGCGCACTACCAGATAGTCTTTTCGTTTTATCCCGGGGAAACGAATAAAGGCGTTTCAGCTCCTCGTTAAAGAATCGCTGCCTATCCTCCTGGCGAGAAATTAACCTTGAACTACCGGGTTGCTGCCGAGCATTGGCGACGAAGGTCGCTTTCGCTTTTCCCTTTTCATTTCGAGGTTCCGCCTTTAAAGAAGAAGGTCTGTGACCCATCTGGTCCATTTGGGCCAATTTGTCAATCAAGGCTTGGAAGGTGGTGGGCTTGAAAAACATCATAAATTGGGAGATGGTCGCTTGCAGATCAAGAGTACCCACGAACATGCCCACTGCTGGTGCTTCTTCGATGCGCTGCTCACATTTCGACTACAGATTCCGCCATCGTATTGCATATTGAACCCATGTCTCGCCTGGCTTCACCCTGGCGTTAATTAGTGCGATAATCGGAGTACGCTCACTAGCGCTTGCGAATCTTTGTATGAACAGCAGCTCCATTTCTGCAAATATCTTGATAGAGTCGTTCGGGAGTTCGGAGTACCATTCGAACGCTGTCTCCGACAAGCTGCCGACGAACCGGCGAAGTAGCAGTTTATCGTCACCTCCAGTGTTTCCACATAGAGCCCTGAATTGGACGACATGCTGGTGGGGATTGCCCGTCCCTTTATATACATAGAATTTAGGGATCGTATATCCCGGCGGGTACCTTATTTGGTCATACCAGCCCAGATAGGGTCGTCCAGTCTTAACGATCTGCCCGGCCGTTTCGCTTGCATTATGAGCTCGTATTTGCTGAGCGATGTAATCATCCAGAGCGGCCTTGGAGATGGTCTCCTCCTTGGCTGCTGAAAGAGCCGGAGGAGGGTTCGATGTCTCCTCTCTGTCGTCTTCAATGATAATCGGGGGGTCTTCAGCTGGAGATTCCGGCTGTAGCATCATCCCGGCCATATCTTGGAACAAAAGAGCCATTCGTTTTATGTTGGCCGCTTGTTGCGCGGCCTCTTTTTCTTTCCTCTCGAGCATTCTCCGGAGGAATTCAGCATCAGTTTCTTGTTCCTGACGCTGCTCTGAGGTCTCTGGATTTTCTTTCGGCCCAGTGAGTGCGGCCATTGTAGTCAGCATCTCCTGAATTTTTTGCTGCTGTTGCTCCTGAGCCTTTGTTATCGATCGAGTAAGCGGTCGATGACCCGTAGAAGCGCGGCTTTCCTCTTTTCCGGAAGCCATTTAAACGGTATGTGTCACCATGCCCCCAGACTTGGGACGTTTAGATTCAGCGTCCTTGCGGTTCGCCGCGGTCACAGGGGCTTTCTCCGGTCTCCTTCTCTTGTGAGCGGTTGAAGTCGAGAGAGCCATTACAGCGGGCACCCAGACAGATGACATCTTCTATGGTACCACGGGATGGCTCTTTTCTTGCCGAGCTTTAATCTTCTTTGGTCGGCGAGAGTAGTCCTGGTCAATCACCGATTCCTGGACCTGTCGCCAAACTTTGTAAATTTTGGACAACAGCCGCTGAGGGGGCTGCTCCGGCTTCTTTTCTGTAACATTCTCTACAGGAGGAGGAGACCTTTTCAGCATGGCAGTGGGAGAGTTCTTGCGGACCCTTCTAAGCAGTTCGAAGCTGTTCCCAGTCGGAACAGCAGCATCGATTTCCACCATGGGAGCTGGCGGAGTCAGTCCAGAAGAGGAGCTGCCCCCAGCCTTCCTTACTCGGCGCCAGTGACGGCAACGAGCATATCGTGCGGTTGGAGTTGGTTTAGCTATAGGGGTGACTTCATCATGCCCCTGTTTTGGCGAAGGGTTGTCGCCGGCGTCAGCCTCTTAAAGACCGATGTCCGTTGAGAAGCAATGTCCAATCTGTCAAAGACAGACCTCTGGGCAGGGGAAGCAGCTTTGAGAACTTCACCTAGAGCGGGAGCCGGAATGGCCAGCCTTGTGAAGACTGACTTCTTGGCAGAAGAAGCCTCTCCGATGATTTCGTCCGCTTGAGCCGGGATGGCTATCCGCTTTGGGATGGCTGCTTCAGGTATCGCGGACTTGTTGGCGTTCTGGCCCAGTCTGTTGAAAACTGAGGCATTGGATTTGGGCGACCCGTTCAGAGGGGCCGCGGCAGTGGTAAGTCGATCAAAGATCGACTTCTTTGGGGTTTCTTACGACAGCAACGGGGCATTGAAGCTCATCGGTGGGATCATGGTCCCAAAGAACAGCTCAGTGGTGACCTGCGTTACTTGCTCTACTGGCATCTTGAACAGGAAGGCCGCTTGGGGCCCGTAGGTTACTCCTCCAGTAGGAACGGAGTGGGAGTTATTGCCGTTGTTGCAGTTTGTGCAGTTGAAAGACATTGTTCTTTAGTTTTTCTGCACAGAGCAAGACACCCAATCTTAGTACCTTGAATCCAGGGGCAACCACATAAAACCATGATTCGTTCGCGAACACGACGCACGAAGTGTGGAGTGGAAAGAGGAAGAGGTCCTACCGGAAGTGCCAGAATCTGTTCTCCCCCGAAACACAGAGATGCGACCACATAGGTTCGTCTTTCCTGAATTTGGGGGCAGATGCTAATTGGTGCTATCCGTCCACCTCTCTGAAAATGCCAAGTTGATTTATGACACCATGTATCGAAGGTTTAAACGGATGCGGCCGATGTAGCAGATTTCGTCAGATTCCCTCTTGTTGAGGGTTTTTTTTATTGTGGGGACGCTCTTCCCTGCAGGCGCAAGCCCCTGCAGTTAATTACGCTACCGCATCGCGGTAACCACTTTCTCCTTCTCTAGATGGTCACTTCGTGTCGTGTGTGTTTGTTTTGTTTTTGGTTGCCCGTGGATTGTATACGGAGACTAATTTATGTTGTCGCCCGTAGGGCGTGGATTAGTCCAAATCCGTATTTTCTTAGATTCGGGTTTGGGGTTGGGTTTAAGGATACGTTAGTCTCATTTGAGACTAAGATCAACTTAAACATTTGTTAAGGATACGTTAGTCTAATTTTTAGACTAAGATCAATTTAACAGGATCATTTAGATCCAACAAAAGAGCATTTGGTCTCTATTGTTTAGTTTAGGGACGTTGCGGTCCATTACCAGTTTAAGGACATGGTGGTCCAGTTTAAAGACATCAAAGTCTGTAAAGGTTAAGGACATCATAGTCCATGGGCTTTAGGACCCCATAGTCCAAGGTTAAGGACATCACAGTCCATGGGCTTAAGGACCCCACAGTCCATGGTTAAGGACATCATAGTCTGTGGGTTTAAAGGGACCCCACAGTCCGAGGTTAAGGACATCATAGTCCGTGGGTTTAAAGGGACCCCACAGTCCGAGGAATTATTGGCTACCGGGACCCGTCACCTCTCTGAAGACGTTGAAGGATTACAATGACAAATATCAAGGTAGTGAAGAGATGTACCTTTGAACCAAAGTTGATTTGGGAAATCTTTAGTCCAATTTGGGACTAAGATCAATTAATTAGATTATGAGCACATGAGCTCAGTTAAATTTGAATTGAGGACTTATGGCCAACTTGGGCTAAGTCCAGTTAGGTTCGAAATGTTGGCCCTTTGTTGGACTGTTGAACATTTGTCTAGGTTCAGCCCCCCATTATTTAGCAATGCTAAACAAGGGTTTGGGGTTCTAACAACACTTTGTCTTTATCGAGTGCTGAGCACTCAAATATCATCTGAGACGATCAATCTTAGAAGACAAAGGTGTGTTTGAGGCTCAGTCAAAAGAGGAGTCTTGCCTCTGGAAAACTTAGCTAATTTAGACTAAGACTGGTTTGAAAACAGTGTTAAACACTGACACATATTTGACGATCACGTGTTCCCACGTGACGCACTTAAAATAGTGTTAAACACTAGGGACAGAACACTCAAAATAGTGTTAAACACTAAAAATGAGGCGGTCATGTGGAGACACGTGAGGCGCCAGAGAATTGGGCCAGACTTCCTTTATTTTACTCTCAAAATATGCCAATAAGTGTTAAACACTTAATCTTTGTAATCATCACGTGTGGGCACGTGATGATTACTCGTGTATTGGGTACTAATTCCTCTGTTTTCCCTCATTTGCCCTTTTAAAAAGGTGTTAGTCAGGGGTCACGTGGGGACATGTGAGGCGCCCTAAATCAGTATTGTCTTTGGCTTTATTTCCTTTAGTTTTGAGGGTCACGTGTGAGCACGTGAGGCATTGCCTCCAAGCTTTTTCTTTCTCATTTTGAGAAGTCTGTTTAAGGGTCACGTGGGGCACGTGACCTAGTCTTGATCGTTCTTTTCTACTCATTGAGGATGAGGGTCACGTGTTACCACGTGACCAGGTTGGATACTGATCTCTTTACGTGCATGGAGAGTTAAATCCCTTGTTTAATAATTAAATTCTTTTGTAGGGTTAAACCCTAATTTTATTTAGAGGAATTAAATTCCTATGTATATGGAAGAATTAAATTCTTTAAAACCCAGCTCTCACTCTAAGTTTTGGATCTACATGGCAGAATCTCCTCGATGAGAGTTAAATTCTCAACTTGTGGAGAGATCTGCTTCTGCAGATTTTCAACCATGAAGAAGAACCAAGCTCTTGTTTTAAGAGTTAAACTCTGTTTCTATTGGAGGAATTAAATTCCTAATTATTTGGAGGAATTAAATTCCCTAAACTCAATTCTCCCTCTAAGTTTTGGATCTGCATGGCAGAATCTCCCCGATGAGAATTAAATTCTCAACTTGTGGGAAGATCTGCTTCTGCAGATCTTCAATCAAATGAAGAACTAAGTTCTTATTCAGAAGAGTTAAACTCTTAATTTAAGAATTAAATTCTCTTTTTGTTTTATGGAGCTTAGATCTCTTTCCCTTTCTCACCTAGGGTTTTTTTTCTGAGGAAATCTTCTTTTCTCTCTAGAGAATTAAATTCTCTTCTTTTTTCTCTCTGTTGTTGTCTCTCTCTAAAAAAGATTCCCTCTCTTCTCTTCTTAGCTCCTATTTATAGGAGAAAGAAAAGAATCAATTTGTTTAGTCAATCTTTCATTAAAATATTTTGATTGATATTGTAACCAACATGATCTTTTAGATCACACAGTGAATTTTATTCACCATTGGATTTTTAATCCAAAAGATATTCTGCCTGTTATTCTTGGTGAATTTTAGGGAAATCTTTCCTTGTATAGAATCTTTCTATAGATTGGTGATTTTTAATCACCATTAGATTTTTAATCCAACGGTGCTCCACTTTATAGAGCACAATCTTTTTTTTGGTTGGAAAGATTTATAGAAATATTTTTCCAGTTAGGGTTCTCGATTCTCTCTTAATTAGAATTTAATTCTATTAGTTCAGAAGGCTTAAGAGCCTATCACGTGTTGGCACGTGATCCCACTGTTTGATCATTTAAATAGAATTTAATTCTATTAATTAAAGAGCTTAGGAACCCATCACATGTCTGCACGTGACCTTTGGTCACGTGTAGACACGTGATGCCCCATTGGGGTATTCCTTGCTGTTTTATTACACTTTTAATTCTTTTCAATGGGTTTTTAAAGGCCCATCACGTGTGGACACGCGACTCCACTGATTGCTTGTTTGATTAGAATTTAATTCTATCAATTAAAGAGTTTAGGAACCCATCACGTGTCTGCACGTGATCTCTGGTCACGTGTGGACACGTGATGCCTCATTGGGGTATTCCTGATATTTTATGAGGGAACATCGATGTGTGTAGACCTGCGGCGTCTGATGGGGTACGGTCCAGTGTGGGAACGACAAGTGGAGCAATCAGAGCCGTTGGACGTGAGGAGGCGCTTTGGCGGGAGATGAAGGGCGCCCTCGGATAAGGGCGATTGCAGTGACAAATAGGGGTGGGGCCCACCCCAGGGTCCCTACTCCTTCATATTTCATCGCTATAAGCCCTGGTTGCTCGGTGCTCGTCTTCTTTATTCTGCTTTCGTTTCCCGAGGATCCCTCTTCTCCAGGTTAGATGTCTTCTTTCGTGGAGTCTATAGCGGTCGTAGGAGTAGGTTCTAGGGACCCTTTAGTTGAGCCTGTGTCTTCTCGGGGAGTAGGGATCGGACCCTCTTCTCGGGATCGTGCGGCGGGGGCAGCCCCCAGGGAGGAGGCAGTAGATGCTGCCCCCGGCGCCTCGTGTTGGGCGAGGCATGAGGAAGAGCTTGCCAATGCTCGGGCTCGCTTCCATATCCCCCTACGTTATACACTTCGTCTGGCCAAGGAGGGAAAGAGGGCAGACCAAGTACGGGGTAGGGAGATCGCCCTGTACTTGGAAGCTTTTTGGGGTGGAATGTGCCTGCCCTTCTCTCCCGAGGTCGTCGAAGCGCTGAATTTCTTCGGGCTAGCCCCCGGCCAGTTAGTACCGAACTCATGGAGGATTCTCCTTGGGTTTCTGATCCACCTGAAGTTACAGGCGGCCCCCTTCAGCCTCTCCATCCTTGATTCTTCCTTCATTTTCAAAAATCATCTTGGGGGTCGAGCGGGCGACTCGAGGTGGGTCTACCTCTCTTTTAAAAAGCGACAGGGGGGGAGGGCGCTGCCGGGACCGGGGTTGTAGCCCTGCCTTCTTCCATTCATGATTGGAAGAAGAAGTTTTTCTTCGTCACGCCGCCCGAGGGCGAGGAATGGTTCGTGCCCACCAGGTGGTCGAGGGAGAAACGCTTGCCGGGGAACCAGTCCAATGACCCCGCCATGGTGAGAGTGGCGTCGTGGGAGCCCATCCCTCGATTCGACGTGCTGCTGTCTGAGAAGGTCCTGAGTTGGGCCGGACTCAGCCCCGTTGAGTTCGTCGGTAAGTTAGGCTTGCTTTTCGACTTGTATATTGCTTGTGTTGCTGATTTCTTTGCATTTGGTTTTGTGCAGGACCCATAGATATGGACGAGCTCCGAGCTTCCATGCGCCAGCCGAGGAAGGTCATGAAGGCTGGAGGCGCTAGCTCTTCTCGTTTGAAGCCCGTCCCGGCTCCTTCTCCTCCGGTGGCTGCGTCCCATGAGCGTTCGGGGGCGGATCCCGCCCTGGGGCCTAGCAGAGCGCCGGGCCAGAAGCGGTCTCGAATTCTGGAGGACCCGGTCGAGGAGGAGGAGATCGGCTCCCCATCGGAGCCACTTAAGAGGGGTTCCCGGAGGTCTTCCCGGGGCCTGCCCTCGCCGATCATGGTGGAGGAGGTGGGCCTCCAGTTTGAGGTGCCCTTGGGGCTATCCGTCGTGGATAGCCTTCTGCACGAAATAGAGACGTCAGCAGGGTGCAGGGTCCCCGGAGGGACTTTCAGGGCCCAGATGGCGTCCATCGCCCAGGAGTCCGTGCAGGTAAGTGCTCGGTTGCTTATGAGATTTGGTGCTTCTTTCGTCTCCCTGACCTCTTTCCCATTTTTCAGGTTCTCCAGCACGTCGCTTTGGCCTTACGTATGGAGGCTGAGGTGATAGCCTCGGCAATGAAGGCCGCGGACCGGCTTGCCTCGTTGGAAGAGAGCTCCAAGCGGGAGCTGGAGGCGGCGATGGCGAGGGTTGCCGCCCTGGAGGGAGAGGTGGAGGCCGGGAAACGGGAGGCTGCCCGGCATCGCGAGGCCGCTGTAGTTGCCGAGGTCAAGCTTGAGGACTCTCAGGCGCTCGCTGGCAACCTGAAGAAGACGGTGAGGACCCTCCGGAAGGAGCTAGGGGTGGCGGTCAAGGCGGCGGAGCAGGCCGAACTCTCGGCGGCGAAGACGATGGAGGGCTACAAGAAGTCGAAGGACTTCTACAACAACTTAGCCATGGCCACAACCCGCATCTGGCACGATGCTCTCGACGCCGTCAAGGCTCAGATGCCGGAGTTCGACGATGAAGAGCTCTGGGCCGATTACCCCCTCGCGGACGCCGATGAGCAGGGGGAAGGGATTCCTGACGAGAAGGTGGCTGAGGACCCTGCTCGTCTCGTGGTAGACGTTGAGGATCCCGAGCTTGCGCCTGGCCCCGAGGCCTAAAGCCCCCATCTTCCTTCTCTTTTTATTTTGCCGCTCCTGGAATTTTTGTAAGCCTCCGGGCAATCTGTAAGGCTGGGGAGCCCAAAATACCCTTTGTAAAGACTTCGCTTTTGGTAGTAAACAAATTTTGTTTCATCAGTTTGCACTTTATCTTTTGTTTGTGAAGAATGCTTGTAAAATATCTTTGCTTGCACTGTTGGGTTTCCATGTCGGGTTGGCTATCTGTCTAGTGATTGCTCGTCGAGTTGATCGATCATTTGCCAAGTGTGCCAAGCGCTGCAGAGAATGAGGCATCTCCATGGACCCGAAGTCGAGGGGGGATCGTACAGACTTGTATAGACCTGATGTCCCTTGTTGGGGCCTCGGATCCGCTGCGTGTGATAGGGTGAGGGATAACCGCCGTAGTTGTGTCGAGCAAGAATGGGCTCAGGAGCCTCGTTATGAGGGCTGCCAGCCCGCAGCGCCTCTTGGGCAGGAGGACGCCTGCTGGGTTTGATCGAGCAGGGAAGCTGCTCGGTTGCCTCTTGGTGAGGGCTTTTTGATCCCTGGAGTTGCGAGTAGGGAAGCTGCCGGTCGGGGATAGCCGAGCAGGGTAGCTGCTGAGCTGCCTCTAAGGAGGATTTTGATCCTTAGCGTTGGAGGGGCCGTAGGGGGCCGGCTAAAGGTAACCGGGCAGTGAAGCTGCGCGGCTGCCTCTTGGCGAGGGCTTCGATCCCTGGCGTTGCGAGTAGGGAAGCTACCGGCCGGGGATAGCCGAGCAGGGTAGCCGCTCGGCCGCCTCTAAGGAGGACTTTGATCCTTAGTGTTGGAGGGTCTGTAAGAAGCCTACTAAGGATAACCGGACAGCGAAGCTGCGCGGTTGCCTCTTGGCGAGGGCTTTGAAATTTTGCGTCGTGGGTAAGTAACTACCATCCTGGGATGACCGAGCGGGGTAACCGTTCGGATGCCTCTTGCGAGGGCTTCGATCCCTGGCGTCATGGGTAGGGAGCTACCGGACGGAGATGACCGAGCAGGGTAGCCGCTCGGTTGCCTCTTGTGAGGGCTTTGATCCTTCAGGACGGGGACTGAGCAGGGTTACTGCCCAGTACCTCTTGGCGAGGACTTTGATCCTTGTCGGTTGTGGTAGGATGCTACCAGCCGGGGATAGCCGAGCAAGGGTCGGGCTCGACTGCCTCTGGGAGGACTTTGGTCCTTAGCGCGGGAGGGGCTGTAAGAAGCCTACCAAGGACCCTTGGCCAGGCAGGGTTACTGCCCGGTGCCTCTTGGCGAGGGCTTTTGTCCTGAAGGATAGCCGAGCGATGGTCGGGCTCGACTGCCTTTGGGAAGGCTTTTTGATCCCTGTCGGTTGTGGTTGGAAGCTACCAGCTGGGGATAGCCGAGCAGGGTAGCTGCTGGGCTGCCTCTAAGGAGGACTTTGATCCTTAGCATTGGAGGGGCCGTAGGAGGCCTGCTAAGGATAACCAGGCAGTGAAGCTGCGCGGTTGCCTCTTGGCGAGGGCTTTGATCCCTGGCATTGCGAGTAGGGAAGCTACCGACCAGGGATAGCCGAACAGGGTAGCCGCTCGGCCGCCTCTGTGGAGGACTTTGATTCTTAGTGTTGGAGGGGCTGTAGGAGGCCTGCTAAGGATAACCGGGCAATGAAGCCGCGCGGTTGCCTCTTGGCGAGGGCTTTGATCCCTGGCGTTGCGAGTAGGGAAATTACCGACCAGGGATAGCCGAGCAAGGTAGCCGCTCGGCCGCCTCTGTGGAGGATTTTGATCCTTAGCGTTGGAGGGGCCGTAGGATGCCTGCTAAGGATAACCGGGCAGTGAAGCTGCGCGATCGCCTTTTAGTGAGGGCTTTGATCTCTGGCATTGCGAGTAGGGAAGCCACCGGCCAGGGATAGCCGAGCATGGTAGATGCTTGGCCGATTCTTCATGAGATTTCTCCTGACCATCCCATGGTAGGTATAGGGAATAGGGACGGTCGCGGCGAACATGCGCGTAGCTTGCGCATTGAGTGTGCGGGGGGGGGGGGGAGGGGGCGAAGCGCCAGAGTCACGTCGTTTCGATCCTGCCAGAGAAGGCTCAATGATGGCCGCGTGGTAGCGACTTTGTGGGCGAAAATGGGCGACTGTTGGGTTCCGTTGGGGCGCAGTGGGCTATATAAGGCTAAAAGAGCACCGGTCCTTCCTTTCTTCGTAAACAGATCACTGAGAATGGAAGACTTCCCCTTTACCATCCCCGATATCATCCACTTCGAAGACGTATACCTCTATGACCAGAACTGCACCGAGGACACGGTGCAGTCGGTCTATGGGAGCATCGAAGACCACTTCGGCCGGCCGCTCCCCCGCCGTTCCTCCCTGCTGCAGCTGCTGATGTACTCCATCTGGAGGGCGTCGCCGGGGCTTTACAACTCCTTGTCCGAGCAATTCTACGACGAGGCCGTGGGCAAGCTGCGGTCTCTGAGGCGCTTCGGCCTGATCTCCGCGAATCGGCTAGCTCGCTCAGTGGTGCTCGTCCGTGAGTGCTACGAACTAAGGCTCAGGGTCAACGAGCGCGGGGGGAATCGAGGGCTGAGGTTGGATCTCGCGAGGCCTCGGCTGGCGGAGATCTTTACCGAGTACCATGAGCAGTGCTCTCTGCACCCCCTTCCCCCGATGCTGTAATTTTCTTTTTCTTTTTGTATGTATGGCTGAGGAGCCCATAATACCTTTTTGAATAAATGAGACCTTTCCTTCTTGTTCGCAATGTTCCATTGATCTTTATTAAATTAACAACAGACCCTAGGAACAGTTTACATTGCCCTAAAAGAAAAGTACATGCTAATAGACGACCTTATTAGCGTGGCCCGAGCTCCCCGGAGGCTTGTTGGTCTCCGTGCTCGGCATCGGGTACGGGGCTCCCTGAGTGCCGGACTGGTCATCTGCCGAAACGAGCATGATTTGGCCGATGGTCAGCTCGGCGGGAGGGGGACGCTGCTCCTGCTCGCGATCGGCTTGCCATTTGTCCCTCAAGTAGGCGGCGAGGTTCCCCGATCGGATGAGCTCCTCGATATAATCCCGAAGTTGCTTACAATCCTCCATGGCGTGGCCCAGCGTCCGGTGGAAGGCGCAGTAAGGGCCCCGGGTTCGCTTCGAGGCCTGATGCGAGATTGGAGGGAACTTGAAGAACCCTTCGCCCTGGGCCTCCTCTAGTAACACGGCGAGGGAGACGTTGAGCGGGGTGTACTCCTGAAACTTCGGGTGATAGGGCTACTGACGCTCCGGTCTCTCTTCCCGAGCCCTCTTCTTCTGGTCGGACCGGTCTGCTCGAGAATCTCGCCGGCAGTTACGCTCCCGACGTTATGCCCGCGTAATGAGCGGATCGCCCGTTAATGAGGATCGTGATGGCGTGGAATGTGGGATGTTGCTGACCGAGAATCTGCGCATGGTGAGATTTGCGGAGCGTCGGTTACGCTTGTGAGTGGTGGAGTTGGTCGGTCGGAGGGACCGAGGAAGATGGCCTCGGCAGGTGAGCTCGAGATCGAGCGGGAGGGCCGAGGAGTCTGGGTCCGGTGGCAGCTCGGGGCGAGCTGAGAAGCTGAGGAGGCCAATTTGCAGGGGGTCCTGAGGAGAGCCGGTTTGTGCTTGCAGTTCGGGTACACGGGCGGCCTGGTCGGCCTCTGTGGGCCATTTCTTCTGAGTTCTGGGACACGTCATCTGCCACGTGTCCCGATATGGGAGATCGCCAATATAGAGCATCATCACGTGTTTATTCATTTTTTGGAATGGTCAGGTAGGTGTTAATTGTATAAAGCATCCATGGAGTTTTGAGTGTGTTATTAGGGTTTTGGTTTGCAATCAGATCGGAGTGAATGTGTGCTGATGAATCAATTAAGAGATACAAAAAGTCAATTGAGAGATATGAGCATTCCTATGGGGTAAAGATAGATGGGCGTTTTATGCAATTAACTTTTAAAAATGTGTGGTTCCAATATTTGCAGTGAGAAAAGAAAGAAATTAGACAAGCAGGAATGTAGAAAATTGGATGACGCATGAAAAGCCCTTAACTTTCTTCTTTCTAAGTAATTTGCTAAGGGCCTGTTTGGTTGTAGGATTATGAGTTTGGATTTGGATTTTGGATTGTGGAATCCTAGGATTCCATAATTTTGTGTTTGGTTGCAAGATAAGGATTTCTAGGATTCCTTTGTTTTTTATGGGGGGCCTACCACAAAACAAGGATTATGGAATCCTAAAAATTTTCAAGGATTTTCAAGGATTTGGCACTATTCGTTGTACTTTTAGATGGGGCTCATGTACTTTATTTATTTAACAATCCTCTCTCTCTCTCTAAAATCCTCAAATCCAAATCCCACTTTTTTATCACCAACCAAACAAAGATTATAAGGATCTACAAATCCAATACTAGGAATCCAAAACCAACCAAACAACAAATTACCAAATCCAGAAATTTCAACCGTATTGGAATCCAAATTTCATAATCCTGCAACCAAACAGCCCCTAAGGTCCATTTTGGTTGTAAGTGATTGGAATCAATTTGAGAATTTGGGAGGACAGTGCTGTAGCTAGTACAAATTCCTGCAAAGTTTTCAAATCCTGGCTTGTTTGTAAGGATTTTTGAGAACCTTTGGATTTATAGTAAAATCGGACTTCAAAGTCGAGGGTTTTAGGATGAAACTATGAAATTTCATGGATTTGGATGTCATGGATATCATTTAAATTAATAAAAATATATATATCTATCTCTTTCTTTCTATATAATGCCTATTTTAAATCCATATTTTAACTAATTACAAACCAAAATAAATGATTGATTGTGCATACAATTTCACATTAATTCTTTGCTTCTAAACAAAAAATTTTACCTTGGTGGAGTAAAAAAACATTGGGCTAATGACACATTCCAAATCCAAAAAAAATTGGATTTGCGGCTAAACAGTCCCTAAGTACCCTCCAACGTATATTAAAGTAATGCTTACAGCTACTCAACATTAAATTCCTCCCAAAAAATTAGATCTAATTTTAAACCGTAGCCGAATACAATAATGGGCCGATCCTGAAAAGGATAGGAAACCCAAAATTAAGCCCGGCCCGCTTAATCCTCTAGCTCAAGTTACAATTATAACCCTGCCTTTCCACGTCCGTAGACTTACCTCCAGTAACAATAATAGCCACAGCTCTCTGCAATCGTATCGCATCAATCGCCACATCAAATTTTGGCGGGAAAGCCCCGTATTTTCCCACCCAAAAAAATCCCAATCCCCTTTAAATTTTACGCCCACATCTCCAACCCCACACAATCCACGAGGCGAAATCATGTCAACGTCGTCAGCGTCCCTCTCTCCGAGTCCGTTGCCTCCCGCTGACGAGACCATCCACATCTGCTCCCTTCCCGACCCCAAACCCGATCCCGTTTCCGAACCCGCTGCCGATCTAGGGTTAGGGTCGGCAACCAAAGGGAAGTCGCCAGCGAAAGAATCGAAGCGATCCAGGCGCCGATCGAGGGGAGTTCAGCTCAGATCCCCCAACTCCGACGGAGAGAAGACCACTGCGGGTTCGCGGATCCTGCCTGCGACGCTCCGAGGCCCGATGAAAGCGGAGAAAGGAAAGGCTTTGGAAGGAAAAAGCGCATCTTGCAGCTCGAATCAAGATCCGCTGAAGATGGACAACCTCCTCGATGCTCTGAAGCTTCTGTCGAAGCCGCTTGATAAGAAATTTGCTGAGATGAACCTCTTGGAGATCATTGCGATGAAAGGGATCCATTTCGATCCGCCTCGCTGGCATAGGCCTGGCGGTTACGATGCAAAGGTACGTTTTTTATTCTATTTAGGGTTGATTCTTGTATCTGGGGATATATAAATTATTATCTTTTATTTGAAGTGATTGATTCTTTGTTCAGCCGAAGGAGACGAAGTGATAAAAGGGATGGAGCTGGGTGTGTGAAAGCTGACATTTTGACATACACAGGTTTGCTTGGTATGTGTTCGATGAAATGCTTTAGTTGTGATTAGTTTAGTACCCTATGATGTTAGGGCTAATGGGCTTGGTATTGAATGCCAAGCTCCTTTTGTGAAATATTTTGCCCAGAAATATTGTATAGTTATGTGGTTTGGATGCTAATTATGAAGTGTTGAAGCTATTAGACTTGATTATCTACCGAGATTTAGTGAAGTCTTGCATCTACATATGCTTATACTGGCTATGCTTGATTCTAGGATTCTAGAGTTTTAACTTGATTATGCTTGTTAAGATATGCATTTATTTTATCAAATCTTTTATGTCGTTTTGTATTTATTTATTTTATTGGGGTCTACGTATATTATACGCATAACATGTTTCTTCTTGTGGCTATGTACATAGAGATAATGTATATTGTATTCTGATCCATTGTTAATAATATTTTTCATCTTTCAAATTCAATGGTTTTTAATATGATATCAAAGTTTACTCTATCATTGCTGCAATCATGTTTATTGATCCTTTCCATCACCTTGTAATCTTTTTATCTTCGATTGTCACATCTTTCTATCGTCGAATCATCTCCATCTTATTATTCTGATGCCACTGTCATCTACTTTTATTCGATCCTAAATTTCTCCTTGCTCATTCTTGTTTATCCATAACATGATGTTCCACATCGAATTCATTCATCAATCTTATGATCACTGTCAAAGTCATATTCACCACCTATCTCGTTGAAGCCTTCACTTTCATCACCGATTGCAAGATCACCGTTGAAGTCGCCTTCACCACCGATCTCGTCAAAGCCTTCATCTTCATCACCAATCTCAACATCACTGTCAAAGTTGCCACCTCCACCATCGATCTTGTCGCCTAATCCCAAAAAAACTTTGAGATGATATCTTCACTAATAACGTTGTCTTCTATATCTTTCATTGTTTCTACTTATATTTAGACAATACTATCTATTTCTTTTTCTTCTATTTCTTGTACCACCTTTTTTCTTCTTTATATATGTTGTCATCTTCTCGATTTTCGTCTTTTTCTTAGGTGCTTTCCTTTTTATACTGTAGCCGTCATGTCTTATTTCTTCTTTTTATACTTCATCTGTCTATATCTCTATGATTTTGATCAATTCCTTCTTTTGGTGTTTCTTCTTCGTATTTTGCTTATTTATAGACCATTTTATCTCCTTTTTCTTCATTTTCCTTCTCTGCAACCCGGGCAATTGCTTCATTTCATTCTTCAATTTTTTCTACTTTGTTGTAGATATTATCTCCTTCAGTTTCTTCTTCTATCCCCATAGAGGCAATCTATTTTTCTTCTTTTCTTTTTCCTTCCTCCTTTAGTATTTCTACTTAAGTAAGAGCGGTGTTGTTTGTTCCTTCGTCTTCTTTTTTAATTAATTGTTCGTATGATTTTATTTTTTATTCTTCTTGGATTCATATTGATTCCTTGATCTTGAAATGACTTCTTGTTTTCTTTTATCTTATTTCCTTGTTAGCATTTTTGCATGATCTTAGATCAATTCCTTGTGGTTGTCATTTTTTCTTTTTATTGTTTTTCTTGATCTTTTGATCCTTTTTATTCCTTCGTGGAACCTCTTCTTGATCTTGGTTTAGTACCATATGTTATCTTTTGATCTCGATTTTCCCTGTCATGTCAGGTTCTATGTGTGCCTCTTCATGGAGCATTCTCCTGATGTCTCAGCTTCCTTGGGTATATACTGTCAGGCCCTTCTCTTGATCTATGCTGATGATATGATTATTACCGGTGTTTTCTCAGCAACTATCACATATCTCAAGCAATTTCCTCAACATCAGTTTGAGATGAAAGATCTTGTACATTTACGTCATTTATTGGGGATTTAAGTTGCTTACTCATTTCATGGCTATCTTTTGTCACAGTAGAAATACATTTTTCTCCTTGCACAAGCCATGGTTGACGATTCTACTAATACCAACGGTGGTTCTAGATCTACATCGATGAAGGACCATCTAAAGTTTTGTCAAGGGATAGTGCGATTCTATCTATATCCATTTCACAGATCAAGTATCAGATATCTTTATGAAAGCTCAAACACATATCCAATTTTTGCATTTCTTGTTCAAACTCTCGATTGACGATCCATCATGAGTTTGAGGGGCTGTTAAGATATGCATTTAATTTTATCATACTTTTTATGTTTTTTGGTATTTATCTTTTTGTATTGAGGTTTTTATGTATTATATGTAAAATACGTATTAGGGTTTTATCTTGGGAGCTATATATAAAGAGGAATATTGGGTTATATATAAATAAGCATAATGTAAATTGTATTTTGATCAATCATCAATAATACTTTTCCTCTTTCAAATTCAATGGTTTTAACAGTATTTACCGTATGCATGATTTGATGATAGTTGGGATTTTATTCAATATCTTCAATGATTAATAATTGTTGTTATGCTGCTTCGTTTAAGAAGCAAATAAGTTTGTATTATAGGATTGTTTGGGTACTTGACTTGTTGGGCGGGATCACTGTTAAGTAAAGCTTGTGTCAATTTTGTGTGCTTTTTACTAACAATGATCCTGGAAATTTTGGTAGAATTTTATTACTACACAACTGAGACCCTATTTGGGAATGGAGTTAAATTTTCTAAACTGTAGTTTCATAAAGTTAGAAATACCGAACTCCAAAATGCTCGCCATATCTTGGTTGTCAATCATTTTCGTGTTGAGATAATTGCAGTTATCTCGGTCCAAAAGTTGACAAGTGTTGATAAGTGGAGTTATTTCAACTCCAATCTGATTAAAATTTTGTAAACTCTATTTTTGTTTGCATCTTCTGTACCTTCACTTAAGACTAAACTGTAGTTATTCTAACTCCATAGCCAACCAGGGCTTGAACAGTATACATTTTTAAACCTTTATGGTCAATACAAATTATATATGTAAACATAGTGTGTTTTCTTCCTTCCAAAGGTTATCTAGTGTTATCTGTGTTTTTCTGCACAAATTGTCCAAAACAACCGCGGAAAATGATCTCAAAATTCCCTTTAGTGGATAAGTAATGTCCATTCTCTTTTTTATTGATTTTATCAAATAAACCTAGGTGTCAATAGCTTTGGTGATATGTTCAGCAGTGGAATATATTAGATGACTTGAATTTTTAATGCTTGTCCATTTAACATTATTGTTGCCTCCTTTTACCACCAGTCCATGTTTAAGCATTTTCCTTACCATGAAATTGTTGTCGATTGCTTAACTATAAGAGTCATGCCAAGTATATGCGAAAAATATTGTCATAAACAAGATTAGAAACTTGTGTTCATTCTATCCATAACGTTTGAAGAGATGTTAAGACTTGTTCTGATTGGTTCTTTTTACAAACTGTTCCTGGTAGATTTCCAATAATTTTCCCTATTTCTTTTTCCTCGAAACTCATTTGTACACCCCCTCCCCCACCCCCTCTAAAGGTCTAGATACTATATTTCAGATTCTCTCTTGACAGTTGAAGCCTAACAAGGCTGAATATATCGAAGGGTAAATTACACTAAAATGCCCTTATCTACGGTTTTTCACTAACTACCCTAATAGGTTTTTGTTACGGTGTGTAATAGCTTTGTAATGAATAATGTAAAGTCTCCTATCGTTCCTCTAATTCAAAGTAATGGTGCTAATGAGAAGCCGATATCTGAGTATGCAATCTTTGAGCCTCCTGCATTTACTTCTCGAATTTCTGTGTGCCAAGCTCCAGGTATGAAATTTATCATTAGCTTTTACACTATAGCAGAATCAGGGCTTTATTTTGTTGATGTTTTAGTATTTTAAGGTTTGGTCCTATAGATAGTCTTTAAGAGGAAAATGGTGTTGTCTTTTTAATTTTTTCTTTGCGAATGTCAAAATGTATTTGGAATTGCATAACGAAGTAATTTGTCTTTCTATTTTTTATTATTCCTTGAAAATTTTTGAATCTTAAATTTGCAAAGAATAACTTTACTAGAGAACATCAACCGCTAACTGGTTGGGGCTTGTCATTTACCGTACTAGATTTCATGGAGGTGAAATTAAAGGAGAAGATATTAAAGAATAGTATTTATTTGAATTAGTAAATAATGAGCGGCTTACACATAATTTTGCATTTCAAGATGTATGGATGTCTTATGTGAAGATTTAGAGAATAAGTAAATATGTGGGAGCTTTAAAAAGTGGAGAAAGAATTTTACACATTTTTGAATCTTTTTTAAAAAAGCCATAAAATTCCACAGCAACATTTGGGTTCTAATTATAATAGCAAAGATTTTGCAATTGTCTTATGTGTAATGAAATATTTTTGTGTATTAAAATATTAATATATAAAATTTCTGTTTTGTTTAAACATTAAAATATCCAAAATTTTTTGAATTAAGTATTATTTTCATATATCATGTTAAAAATGAAATCTAGTTTTTTTATTTAAAATTCTGTCAATTTTCAGTTAAAAATTGTTATGAATTAGAAAATTTTAAAATTTTGTTTAATGCATGTATCCAAATTTATTAGGGAGTGTGAAGATCAATTAGGTGCCTTTTTGTCCTTTTTGTTTGCTTTTTTTTAAAAAAGTGTGAGGAAAATAAAGAGATATATGTTGGGTGTTAGGGGACGTGAGAGAAAGATGAATTGAGTTTTATTGTCTTCTTTCTCTGGAAGATGTCTTCAAGTTTATGTTGAAGCATTGGGTAATAGCATTTTCTGTTTGAATTTTTTGTTGCAAATTGATATAACGATATCACCATTCAAGGGGCTGAATTATAATATTAAAGACACCATTCCATTTCCATTCTTTTTGAAGATATCATGCGAGTACAAATTCCCTATTTTTTGGAAGCTAAATGTAATATCACCAATCACCTTTTTACTCAAAATCATTAAGAAGACAGCAATATCATATTTAAATTTTTACTATGATATGCCTAACCCAATTATTATTGCATCATTTTGCAGCAATAAAAAATCTAAAAATGTTTAAAAACTACTTTTTCTCGCGCTTCATCATAAATTTGTCCATGTCTCTCTTCTCTCTTGGCACCTTAAAAAAAAGACACACATACCCAGCTAATCTCACATACTTCTCTAATAAATTTGGTAGTTCATAAAGATTTTTAACCTGAAATGGAAGAGATTTTTAAGTTAAAATCTAGATTATATTTTTAACATGACATGTAAAATATTACTTCATTCAAATTTTTTGTGATTAAACCAAACAGAGGTTTTTATATATTAATACTTTACCGCATTATAATACTTCAATGAACACATCACACTCATAAAATCTTTGTTATTATTACCATACCTTAAGAATTGCTATGTGGTGTTTTATTGACTTTTTAAAAGAAAGTCAAAAAATGTGCTAAATTTTTTATAATTTTCTTTTTATTTAAAGCTCCCACATTATATTACCTAATTCTAATTCGCCATTGTCTTCTGTCCCGGTACAATCATCTCCATCCCTGGAAAACATCTCAATTGTTGCCCCTAGCCTTGAACCGTTGCTGTTGCTCACCAAGATACTCTCTCACCCGTGACCACTCTCTTATCCACAAAGCCCTTCATGACCATGGCATTTCTTTCAGAATTTTGTACGCATGCACGATCTTTGACCTCGACATGAGGAAGAGAATGGTTGGCTTTTGGTGGTGTGCAAGAGGGGGATCCATAGGAGGATTGAATAGTGGAGCTTGAAGAGGAAAAAGGTAGACTGTGTTTGATTCGGACGGTGACGTGACCTGGACCATGCCAAGATGTTATCTTTCGTTGGTCTGCTGATGGCGGCGATGGACGGCTGAGATTTGATCTGGAGTCTGGCTCCTGAAGCGTGTGGATCTCAATGGGTTTGCGATTGTTTGTGCCGAGCTATCTGCAAGGAAGTCCCGGGGTGGTTGTACCATCGAGGACCTTCCGACGGTCAAGTTAGAGAGGAAATCCGAGCAGAGCAACGGCTTAGTGGAGTAAAAATAGCTTACTTGGACCGTCTGAGAAGGGGTTTATATAGCGGTGGCAGCAAGCAGGGCAAGCGTGAGAATAACGCCGGCCGTTACGTTCCCGACGTCACACCCGCGTGATGAGCGGGATCTCCCATTAATGGCGGGACAGGCTCGTTAATGGGGATCGTGATGGCGTGAAACGTAGGATGTGGCCGGCGGAAATCTCGCGCATGGCGAGATTCGCGGGATGGCGTTTGCATCTGTGAGCGGTGCCGTTGGTCGGTCGATGAGACTGAGGAAGATGACCTCGACGGGAGAGCCCGCGGATAAGCGGGAGTGTCGAGGTATCTTGGTTCTGTGGTAGCCCGGAGACGAGCTGTGAGGCCGAGGAGGCCAATTGTGCTGGGGGCTCGGAGGTGAGCCAGTGCTTGTTTGTAGGACGGGCGCATGAGTGATCTGGTCGGCCACTGTAGGTCCTTTCTTGCATGCCCCGGGACACGTTGTCTGCCACGTGTCATAATCTGGTAGGTCATCGATATCGAGCATCATCATTTGCCCCCCACTCTCGTCCCGATCAGCTGACAGGTCAGGTCGAGAGTGGTCTGCCGGGTCATCCGAGGTGAGCTCCTTTCGAAGATATCGTCGGGCCGTGTTCCCGGACAATTTGTTGTATTTTCTTGATGACGCCAGCAGATCAGGGGAGAGATCTCTGTATTAAAGAGGGTGTGCCGGATCGTGTGTACGTTTACTGAAGCGACAGTCCACGTGTCAGGCGCTGATTGGATGACATGACGGGCCGCATACCTCTGTTGTCTGAGGGAATATGCCAATGTGCGTGCGACAGATGGAGCGATCGTGGCCGTCGAGTGTACTGAACCGTTTCGGTGGGAGATGATTGTCGCCGTTGGATGAGAACGTCGGTGGCAATAAGTAGAGGTGGGGTCCACGTGAGGGCCCATTCCTCTTCATAATCTCATCGTCTTTGGTCTTGTTAGCTCGACGTTCTCCTCTTTAGGTCGGGATTTCCGCGTTTGCTTTTCCTAGGACTCTTTCATCAGGTTAGATGTCTTTCTCTGAGGAGTCTGTAGATGTAGTTGGTGTAGAGTCTGGGGAGCCCTTTATAGAGTCTTCCTTTTCTTCCCCTTCTTCTTCTTCTGGACCGGAGTCCTCCCTGGAAGTTAGGGTTAGGTCTCCTTTCCAGGGTCGTGCGATGGGGGCGGCCCTCCGAGTGGAGGTCGCGGATGCGCCTGGCGTGTCGTCTACGATGAGGCACGAGGAGGAGCTTGCCATTGCTAGGACTCGTTTCCATATTTCTCCCGGCTACACGTTGCGTTTGGCCGGGAAGGGGGAGAGGGCAGATCAGGTATGGGGCAAGGAGATTGCCCTGTACTTGGAAGCCTTTTGGGCCGGAATGCGCCTGTCCTTCTCACTCGAGATTGTTAGAGTGCTGAATTACTTCGGGTTAGCCTCAGGCCAACTAGTGCTGAACTCCTAGAGAATTCTCCTCAGGTTCCTGGTCCGTTTGAAGCTGCAGAAGATCTCCTTCGGTCTGTCCATCCGTGCCTCCTCTCTCATTTACAAAGGTCATTCCGGCACCCGCGCGGGCGACCCGAGGTGGGTTTATCTCTCCTTTAGGAAACGACGGGGAGTGCAGCTGTGTCGGGAGTCATCGTCTTGCTTTCTTCCATCCACGATTGGAAGAGGTTTTTCTTTGTTGGGCCGTTAGAGGGTGAGGACTGGCCTGTGCCCACCCAGTGGCCTAGGGATAGGTGCTGGCGGGTCTGTCCATCCGTGCCTCCTCTCTCATTTACAAAGGTCATCCCGGCACCCGCGCGGGCGACCCGAGGTGGGTTTATCTCTCCTTTAGGAAACGACGGGGAGTGCAGCTGAGTCGGGAGTCATCGTCTTGCTTTCTTCCATCCACGATTGGAAGAGGTTTTTCTTTGTTGGGCCGTTAGAGGGTGAGGACTGGCCCGTGCCCACCCAGTGGCCTAGGGATAAGTGCTGGCGGGGAAGTCCGTCCAACGATCCCGACGCAGTGAGAGTGGCGGAGTAGGAGCCTATTCCTCGGGCCAACGTGCTGCTTTCTGAGCGGGCCTTTAGTTGGGCTGGGCCAGCCCCGTCCAGTTCGTCGGTAAGTTAGGAGCTTGCGTTTGTCTTCATTTCTGTCTGTGTTGCTAATTGCTTTATATCTTGTCTTGTGCAGAACCCATGGACTTGAGCCATCTTCGAGCGGCCATGCGCAAGCTGAAGAAGGGATCGAAAGCTGGAGGTGCCAGCTCTTCTTGCCCGGCGTTGGCCCCGGTTCCCCCGGCAGCCGTCCCGCCCCAGCGTCCGAGCGCCGGTCGAGCCCCGGAGCCCAACCAGGCGTCGAGCAGAAAACAGGTTCGGGGAAATGATGCCCAGGTTTCGGAGATGGAGACCGGCTCTCCGCCGTCTCCTCTCAAGAGGTTCCCCGGAACAGTTCCGCGGACCCCGTCCTCCTCGATCTTCGTGGACGAGGGGGGCCTCCGCTTTGAGGTGCCCTCAGGGCTTTCCGTCGCTGACGGCTTGCTGTCGGACATGGAGAGGTCGACCGGGGGCAAGATCCTTCGGACGACTCTCAGGGCACAGATAGTGGCAATCACCTAAGAGGCCGTGCAGGTTAGTGTCCGTACTTTATTTGACTTTTGCTTCAGCTTCTTACCATTCGTGAGATTTGGTGCCTCTCTTTTCTTTCTGACCCCCTTCTGACTTCTTCAGGTTCTCCAGCACGTCGTCTTCGTCATCCATATGGAGGACGAGGAAATTACCCCGGCGATCCGAGCTGCGGGCGAGCTCTCCTCGCTGGAGGAGAGGTCGAAGTTTGAGCTGGAGGCGGCAATGGCGAGGGTCGCCGCCCTAGAGGGCAAGGTAGCGGCCGGGAAGCAGGAGGTGGCGACCGCGAATTAGGAGGTTGCCCGGTATCGCGAGGCCGTCCAGACCGCCGAGGCCAAGCTCCAGGACTCCAAGGTGCTCGTCGACACCATGAAGAAGTTGGCGAGAACCTTCCGGAAGGAGCTTGAGGCGGCGGAAGGGGGGTCGAAGCGAGCCGATCTCAGGACGGCGAAGGCGATGGAGGACTTCAAGAAGTCGGAAGATTTTTACACCGTCCTAGCCTCGGCCACTACCGCCATTTGGCACGAAGACCTCAACACTGTCAAGACTCGGATGACGAAGTTCTCTGACGAAGAGCTCCGAGCCGAGTATCCTCGTGGGGAAGACGAGCAGGGTGACGACCTCGGAGGCGAGGCGGGGGGGGGGGGGGGAGATTCCCGACGAGGCCGACGCCGAGGCTCCTGTGATGGGTGCTGAGCTTCTAGAGGCTGCGTCTGGCCCTGAGGCTTGAGCCCCTCGTCTTCTTGTTTCATTTCTTTGTTGTATTGGGAATTTTGTTGGCTTCCGGGCATGTTATAAGGTTGGGGAGCCCCTAATACCCTTGTAAAGACCTTGACTTTGTGAATAAAGACTTTTTGCAGTAGTATTTGCGCGCGTATTTTCTTTTGCCGGTAAACACTTGTAGTTGCATAGTACTGCCTTTGTGTTTTGTCGGTTCTTCGTCTAGCGATTACGTGTCGAGTTGAATCTGTTCATTTGCCCAGTGTGCAAAGACGGTATCTCCATGGCCCCGAAGTCAAGGTGGAGATCGCTTAGAAGTAGACAAACCGGATGCCTCGTGGTGAGGTCATGTTCCTTAGCGTGGGAGGCTCGGAGAGGCATGCTAAGGGCAGGGCCGAGTAGGGTAACTGCTCGGTGCCTCTTGGTGAGGGCTTTGATCCTTAGAGCGGGAGGGGCCGTAAGTGGCCTACCAAGGACGGGCCGAGCAGGGTAGCTGTCCGGTGCCTCATGGTGAGGGCTTTGATCCCTGATGTGTTGGGGTAGGGAGCTACCGGCCAGGGATAATCGAGCAAGTGCGGGTCTGGTTGCCTCTTTCGAGATTTTTTGATCCTTAGCGCGGCAGGGGCCGTAAGTGGCCTACCAAGATCTCCTCGGGACGTGCGAGCATAACCGTCCCGTGTATGTCTCCGGATACTGTCATGATATCAAGATAGGCAAAATCCTGGTTGACAATGGGTCCTCCGTTAACCTCAATGTAAGAGTGTTGAAGGAGATATGCATGAGCGTTCAACACCTCGCTCGGGATAAGATCATCATCTCCGGGTTCGACTCTCAGTCATCCCGAACGCTTGGGTCCGTGATACCGACGTTACGCTTTGGGCTGCTCGTCACTGATATCAAGTTCCACGTCATTGACGCCACGACATGCTATAACGCTCTGCTCGGCCGGCCTTGGTTACACGAGTACAACATCATCCTTTCTACGCAACATCAGTGTATGAAGTATTTCAAGGATGGTCTCGAGTATACTGTAACAGGGGAACTTAACCCGTTCTCCGTAAACTAAATTCGCAAATATGAGGATGCACAGTACTTCCTGTCTCATTTCGAAGACACAGAAAGATGTCGCAAACCCGAGAATAAGAACAAAGCTATCACCACTATTCCGGTCTTTGGGAGTGATACCGAGGAGGAAGAAGAAATAGTTTATTCAGGTCCGCCCCAATGCAACAAGCCGGGACCGTCCACCCCTATGTTGACCTTCGGCAGCGACTCGGAAGATGAAGTCAATACCGTATTTTCTGTTCGGCCATCAATTCAAGCCTTTGTTGATGATGATCGGAGTTTGCAAATCGCCATGGTTCCACGAGAGCATTACAAAGAGCTCGATGCATTTAATGCCTATAGTGTGCAGGAACTGCAGACATTCTACGTCCCTCCCAGGCGAAAGGGTGAAGAGGTGATCCTATTTTACCGATCCGGGGAAACCAAAGTGGAGAAAGAAATCTGGCATGGCGCCGATTCTACGCTCGACAGGCTTTAGCCCATCCGTTTGCTCAGATACTACACAGACGGATTGAAAAGACTGTTGAGGCGCCAAGGCATACCCTTCAAACAGACTGCTCGACAGGCTCGGTTCTACAACAAGATCTGGAACGTCCCCGGAACTCAGCGGAAGTTGCCTAATGGGAGAATGGAAACGATCGGGCTTGGATATGTTCAATCCAAGGAACGAGAGCGATTCCGCGGCTGCTACGTCATACATGACTTCAATGAAGAAGGAGATGCTCTGTGGGAAGATGCTAACCCTGAACCAAAACGAGCTCCTGTCGTGAAAATGCTAAGTTCGTCGTTCGAAGAACAAATGGACAAGCTTATATGGGAAGCGGGTCAAAAGGTTCGAAACGACCATCTACGAGAAAGCCAGAACGCAACGCCTCCTTCAGCAGGCTGTGAAAAATGAAAATACCCTTCGTCGCCAGCCCGCTATACAAAAGACCCGGCGCAGAGCCAGAAATAAACACAAGAGCGGAAAAAACGTTCGACAGCGACAAAGCGGGACCAAGAAGCCACGCGATCGAGAATCGAGCAACCAGGATTCGTCTCTTATAAAGAAGATGGGTCGAGCGTACTCCTTTTCCCAAGACAAAACAAGAAAAATATTCGATCTTTTAACATCAAATGATGACGCTTCGGAAGTCTAAGCACCCCGAGCAAGCAGGTAAGGTCTCTCACCCAGACTATTGCTCTTATCACCAAGCAATAGGGCATCCTCTCGAAAACTGTTTCACCTTCAAGAACTGGGTTGAAGACCAGTATCAACTCGACAGATTCGCTCTATCCAGCAGTTGGAGGGTAATCCCGCTGCAGAAGCATGAACCGAAAGCCTCGTATGCAGCGAGAATGGAACCAGATCAACGTCGGTCTTGGAAGCGATCTCGTACCTGTCATATGATAACGCTGTCAAAAGAAGAACCCGAGAATATAGACGATCTCCCCTGGTGTTTCGAAAACGATGATGGCGAGGTGATCTCAGAGTTTCCACCGGCGCCGAAAGAGCTGGAAGATGGAATACAAACTACTGCAGATAACCTCAAGAAAATTGATTTGGGGACGACAAGTGACCCGCGACCGACATTCGTCAGTGAGCTGTTGTCTGAGGAAATGGTGGCTACGCTAAAGGTCGTGCTCATGCAGCATAAAGATTGCTTCGCATGGAACTATTCCGAGATGCCAGGACTAGATCCAGAGATTGTTGTACACAAATTGGCAATATCCCCGGACGTCAAGCCGATCAAACAAGCACCGAGAAGAATGCGGCTCGAGTTTGAGATGAGCATCAACGCTGAGGTCAAGAAGCTAATCGACTCCGGCTTCATCCAAGAAGTTCAGTATCCTGACTGGATCGCCAACATCGTCCCAGTGATGAAGAAAAATGGGACGGTGCGCATATGTGTGGACTTTCGGGATCTCAATAAAGCCTGTCCGAAGTACGACTTCCCAGTACCAGTCACCGAGCTGATGATGGATAATACGTCCACTCATGAAGTTTTCTCCTTCATGGACGGCTCATCAGGATACAATCAGATAAAGATGCATCCCGAAGACCAGAAACATACCGCTTTCTGAACCCCTTTGGGCATATTCTGCTACAAGGTGATGCCTTTCGGTCTAAAGAACGCCGGTGCCACCTATCAGAGGGCCATGACGAAGATTTTCGATGACCTCATACATGAAATCATCGAATGCTATATCGACGACCTCGTAGTTAAAAGCAAATCATACAAGGAACATTTAGAGCATCTGAAAATCGTGTTTCATCGCCTTCGGAAATATAACTTGAAGATGAACCCTCTCAAATGCGCGTTCGGAGTTTCCTCAGGCAAATTCCTAGGATTCGTCGTCCGCCACTGAGGCATCGAGATAGACCCGTCGAAGATCAAGGCGATCATGGAAATGCCACCGCCAAGGACTCTCAAGCAACTACGGTCTCTCCAAGGAAAGCTCGCGTATATCCGGCGATTCATAGCCAACCTTTCCGGCAAGTGTCGTCCTTACAGTCACCTAATAAAAATGGGGACCCCTTTCGTCTGGGATCGCAAATGCCAAGACGCACTGGACGAAATTAAGCAATACCTACAGAATCCGCCGGTGCTGACCGCTCCGGTCAAAAGAAAGCTTCTCGTCCTGTATACAACAGCCCTCGAAGGTTCTTTAGGCGCGCTGTGGGCACAAGAGAACGACCAAGGAAGGAGAGAGCCCTCTACTATTTGAGTCGAGTTCTCCTGGGGGCAGAAAACAATTGCTCTCCCACTGAAAAACATTGCCTGGCGTTGATCTTCGCCATAACGAAGCTCATACACTATGCGTTGGCGCACGAGGTCCATCTCATATCAAAGGTGGATCCTCTCAAATATTTGATGTCAAAGGCTATATTAACAGGGCGGCTCGCTAAATAGGCCCTGCTCTTGATGGAGTTCTCGAAAACTTATCGGCCTCTTAGGGCCGTGAAAGGCCAGGCCATCGCCGACTTCTTCGCTGAGCATCCGATACCTGCCGACTCTCCCTTGAACTGCGAATTGCCAGACGAACACGCGTTTGACACAAGCGACGGAGAGAGAAGAGAAAATGATACCCGATGGGAACTCTATTTCGATGGGGCATCTTCCATGAAGAAGCGCAAACAAAGCATTCCCATAATCAAATCAGGGGTAAGCCTCATTTTCGTGACTCCACAAGGAGGGATAATGCGCTTTGCCTTCTCCTTAATAGAGCCGAGGACGAACAATGAAACCGAATATGAAGCTTTGATAGCAGGTTTTGAAATCGCCGTCGACATGGGAATTGAGAACCTCCTCATATACGGAGACTCCCAGCTGATCGTTAGCCAAGTTAACGGCGACTATTAAACGTGCAAGCTAGAGTTGGTGAAGTACGGCGAGAGAGTACAACAATTGCTGACTCAAATTCCTTCCTACACCTTGGAAAGCATACCGCGTGTGGAGAATAGCAAAGCGGATGTAATAGCCAAGCTCGCTAAGAACTGGCTGATAAAAACCTCGATGACGTGATAATCGTTGTGCAAAGCCGTCGGGTTCTCGCACCGGCAGAAATATCTCCGGAGTTGTTCGAGGAAAAGGGAGTGACCGAGCAAACGACTCTGCAAATAAAAGACCAGGAAAAGGCTAAGGATTAGAAAGAAGTCTTTATAGATTACTTCAAATCCCGTCGAACGCCTGAAGATGCGTCTTCAAAACATCAGCTCATGAAGCGAGCTCTATCTTTTGCCTTCGTCAATGATACTCTGTATAAGAGATCGTTTAACTCTCTGTGGCTAAGATGCCTGGGACCTGAAGAGGTAGAGAGAGTCGTCCAAGAAACTCACGACGGAATCTGCGGTTCTCACTAAGCCTGCCCGAAGATGAAGCTGAAGATCAAAAGGATGGGCTATTATTGGCCCACGATGGTCCAGGACTGCCTCGAATACGCGAAGCAATGCCACTCGTGCCAGATTCACGGGGGCTTTATTCATCAGCATCCAAATCCACTACATCCAACGGTGGCTAGCTGGCCGTTTGAAATGTGGGGAACTGATATAATCAGCCCCATCGAACCAACATCGTCCAGAGGACATTGATTCATTTTGGCGACAACTGATTACTTCTACAAATAGGCAGAAGCAATACCGCTGAGGAAAGTGAAGACGGAGAATATCCTCCATTTCTTCAAGACGCACATCATTTATCGGTTTGGAACTCCGCGACGGATCATCTCCGATAACGGGCCAGCCTATAGAAGCCACAAGATCAGCCGTTTCGCACAACAGCATAACATAGACTGGAGATACTCTTCAGTCCATAATCCTCGAGCTAACGGTCTAGCTGAGGCTTTTAACAAGACCTTGACGAAGATCGTGAAAAAGACGGTGTCTCGAAATAAGGACTGGCACGAGAGACTGCATGAAGCTCTCTGGGCGTACCGAACTACGTTCAAAACGGCCACGAACACAACGCCGTACACATTGGTATTCGGCACAGAATCGGTACTCCCCCTCGAGATAGAGTTACCCTCTCTACGAGTGGCGGTTCACTATGAGCTAACAGACGAAGAAAATGCTCACCTTCGGCTTAAGGAGCTCGACGCCCTTGATGAAACCCGGCTCATGGCGCAACAAAATCTGGAGGCTTATAAAGCAAAGATGACGCGTTCATATGAAAAATTGACTAGGCCGAGAATATTCCGCCAAGGCGAACTCGTGCTAGTGGTCAAAAGACTTATGGTCCCCAATCGCGCCAAGCGGGGGAAATTCGAGCCGAACTATGAAGGCCTGTATATCATAGACAAAGTCTACCAGGGTGGAGCTTACCTACTCATGGACATGCATGGTGAAAGACCTTTCAGGCCAATAAACGGTCACTTCCTGAAGAAATACTACGTCTGCCGAGTCACGGCTTAGGTCAATGATAGATGACGACGACTATGTCCGCTCGCTATCTTCCTGAGCCCAAACTCTATAAGTAGTAGCCGGCTTTCGGACCGAAACGTCCTTAAACTAACGATCGACCACTATGTCCCAAAACTGGTTGTTGACCGTGACGTCGATAAACTACCGTGGACTGCAGCATCCCAAGGCTGACACAAAAAAAATAATAAAAAACAAAAAAAAACGGTATGTCCATAAGCAAAATGGGCACGGATGAAAACCCGAAAAGGCTCCGTGAGTAAACAGCAGGGCTACTGGCAAGATTTTGTGAAAACCCAAAAGGGCACGATCTCGTTAAAAGACACTTGCAAGGTCCTCTTGATCTTGTGAGGAGAAACCACCTGCGTGTGATCCTTACGACTCATAAGGGAGCAACACACTTAGGGATCCCCACGATTCCTAAGGAGAAATTACACTTGCGAGATCCTCACGACTCGTAAGGAGAACCCTCTTATGAGACTCTCACGGCTCATAAGATTCAAAAGTCTTAAACTACTGGGATCTGAACCTGTTCTACCACAACCTCCAATACTACCCTACAAGCGGCTCAATGCTGACCCTTGTATACAATCCACGGGCGCGAATAAACATTTCCCTAATAAAGTCCCATCCGTGACTAGGGATATGTTTGCACAGTGAACCCCCCTTGTAAGCCCTCTTGACTTATAAGGAGAAAGCACTCTTGTAAGATCCTTACGACTTATAAGAGACCATGCACTTAGGAATCCTCACGATCCCTAAGGAGAAAACGCACCTACGAGATCCTCACGACTCGCAGGGAGAAATACCTTTATGAGACCCTTACGGCTCATGAAGTCAAAAGCCATAGTCGACAGGATCCTAACCCTGTCTATTAAGCGACCTTTGTTCGACATTGACGAAGGCAAATGATGATTCGCTCCTGGCAATATCCCAGTTGCAGCGATGCTGATACCGAAATCGGTGTCAAATCCCAAAACTCGTGGCAAAAGGCCAGCGAGCTACGCACGCATACGAAATAGCCGAAATGATGGGGCAACTTGCAAACAAAATCAGCAAGTAAAAATGTATGCATACAAAAATAGCCGAAATAATTGGGCAACTCGCAATAAAAAGCAGCGAGTAAAAATAAAAAAAATAGTCGAAATGATTGGGCACCGCGAAAAATAGCCGAAATGATTGGGCAATCGCTATTTTCACGATATAAAAAGCTGAAATGATAGTGCATCACGGAAAGAAAAATATATAAAATGAAACTTTTTGCCCTACAAGTGATATCACATCAATCCCTGTATACAATCCAGGGGCGCAAACAAAGAAGGAATCACACCTTCCCTCCCCAGGCTCCATCAGAAGAAGCCAAATCTCAATGGTTCACAGACAGTCTGGAGATCATCTCAATATCCGTCTCATTTCAACAGACACGACATCAAAAAATCGGAGCTGCGGCAAAATTCCCAGTTCCATGACTCGACGATGCACAAACAACCGAAAGTCAACCTTTCCTGGTCACGTAGAACACGGCCTATGTCAATCCTGACCCCGTAGAAAACGTCCAGAGCGGATCCTGGTCCTCGCAGAACACAGCTATGTCAATCAGACCCCATGGGAAGCATCTAGAGCAAAATCCTGGTCACGTGGAACACGGTTTATGTCAATCATGACCCCGTGGGAAACGTCCAGAGTGGAGCCTGGTCCTCGCAGAACACAGCTATGTCAATCAGACCCTATAGGAAGCATCCAGAGCAAATTCCTGGTTTCGTGGAACGCGGCCTATGTCAATACTGACCCTGTGGGAAACGTCCAGAGCGGAGCCTGGTCCTCGCAGAACACGGCTATGTCAATCAGACCCCGTGGGAAGCATCCAGAGCAAATTCCTGGTCACGTGGAACACGGCCTATGTCGATCCTGATCTCGTGGGGAACGTCCAGAGCGGATCCTGGTCCTCGCAGAACACGGTTATGTCAATCAGACCCCGTGGGAAGCATCCAGAGCAAATTCCTGGTCACGTAGAACACGGCCTATGTCAATCCTGACCCCGTGGGAAACGTCCAGAGCGGAGCCTGGTCCTCGCAGAACACGGCTATGTCAAACCGACCCCGTGGGAAGCATCCAGAGCAAATTCCTGGTCACGTGGAACACGGCTTATGTCAATCCTGACCCCGTGGGAAACGTCCAGAGCGGATCCTGGTCCTCGCAGAACGCGGCTATGTCAATCCGACCCCGTGGGAAGCATCCACAGCAAATTCCTGGTTTCGTGGAACGCGGCCAATGTCAATCCTGACCCCGTGGGAAACGTCTAGAGCGGAGCCTGGTCCTTGCAGAACACGGCTATGTCAATCAAACCCCGTGGGAAGCATCCAAAGCAAATTCCTGGTTTCGTGGAACGCGGCCTATGTCAATCCTGACCCTGTGGGAAACGTCCAGAGCGGATCCTGGTCCTCGCAGAACACGGCTATGTCAATCAGACCCCGTGGGAAGCATCCAGAGCAAATTCCTGGTTTCGTGGAACACGTCTTATGTCAATCCTGACCCCGTGGGAAACGTCCAGAGCGGAGCCTGGTCCTCGCAGAACACAACTATGTCAATCAGACCTCGTGGGAAGCATCCAGAGCAAATTCCTGGTTTCTTGGAATGCAGTCTATGTCAATCCTGACCCCGTGGGAAACGTCGCTGAACACGGCTATGTCAATCCTGACCCCGTGGGAAGCATCCAGAGCGGAGCCTAGTCCTCGCAGAACACGGCTATGTCAATTTGACTCCGTGGGAAGCATCCAGAGCAAAATCCTGGTCCCATGGAACACGGCTAAAGTCAATCTTGACCCCGTGGAAAACGCCCAGAGCAACTCCTGATTCCGTGAAATGCGGATAATGGCAACACCATCAATCACTTACGGGTCCTCTCGACCCGTAAGGAAGAAAACTCTCTTGTAAGATCCTTACGACTTATAAGAGAAAACGCACTTAGGAATCCTCACGATTCCTAAAGAGAAAATACACCTACGAGATCCTCTCGACTCGTTGGGAGAAAAGTCTTTATGAGACCCTCACGGCTCATGAAATTGAAAAGTCTTAAGCAGCAAATCTGAACCTTCTTTCTAAGCCATCACTACCTCTCGAAGAATTCAAAACGGAATGCTCTCTCTATCATCGGCAGGCTACGTTTACTAAAGTGACATGCTAATAACAAAGAAAAGAAGAATGCAAGAGATGACACAAGACATTGTGAAAGAAATGTATCTTTTATTCATAAATTCAATTGGGTACAAAATACATCTTATGAAAGAATAAAAAAAAATGGATACATTTTATTCAAAATTACAAATGGTACAAAAACAATTATTGAAAGGGAAGTGTTCTCAATAGACCAATTAGCCGCCCGCGCACTTCCTTCAGCTCCTTTTCATGGTCAGCTGCCACGGCCAACTCTGCTTCAACCTGAGCTCGTTGCTGCAGATAAGATGAAAGTTGGTCGTCAACGACCCGCTGAGCTATCTCAGGACCTTGTGCATCTCGTTCAATGAGATCGAGTTTCTGCCTCAGCGTTAGCCTGTCAGAAATACATCGTAGAGGGCTTTCAAAGATGACTTTCAGCTGTGCAGCGTTTGCATCAGCTTGAGCATGCAAACGAGCAGATTCGCTTAAAATCTCCTCGCGCTCCTTACGCCTTAAAGCCGCTTTTTGTTCAAGATGGCGGAAGTAAGGGGTGCTCTCCTCGACCCATGCAGCCCGCTGGGAGTTCACAGCCAAGACCTCAGGGGCAGGACGTTTAAACTCAAGCTCATGCAGACAGGCCTCGATTTTTCTGCAATGATTAACCCAGGACTCCACGACGCCCTCATTATGAAAGTGCACGAGCGTCGCCAGCATAGGATTAACCTCAGCAGCGAAATCTGCAGCAAGGGCAGGAGTCTCCGCATCAAGCTCCTCGAGATGATCGATCAACGTGCGCAGGCTATTTACAGCACCTTTGGAGGAGGGGCATCGAGAGAAGGGGCCTGCTGGCATTATGACCTGAGACTCAAACGGAGATGAAGTCGGTGTCACAGCTACAAAGCAAATCACATTCAAATAACGGTTCAAGAAATAAGGGAGGTTCATGCACAACGGAGTTTACTATACCGGCTGCAGCAGGTGGCAAGACCGGGAGTACCGGCGGTGCAATTGTTCTTTCGTCTCCTCCTCCGATCTGTAGGGCTGCAATTAAAACAAAGAAGAATTAGAAACGATTTGATTACCCGTCAAAGAAAAGAAGAGACGTTAGCTAAAGGCTGTACTCACTAACTCTACTAGAAGAGGCAATCTCTGACTAAAAAGAGAAGTGTGGGTGTAGCACCTGATACAGGTGATCAAAAAGGACTCCTGCAAGGATATAATAATGCATTGTCAGTACATGAAGTATACTGCCTACAATGAAGCTGATGGGTCACAAATCCGCACCTTCCAGCATTTGAGAGGGTACGAGAGAAGGTAAAGGAGCGGTCACCGTCAAAGCAGCAACTGGAGACGCTTCTTCGGATGGCATAACCCCAACGCTCATCACACCTACATTAAAAATAAGAGAAACGCTGTCAAAAGAAATTGAAAGGGATTGAAGAATAAAGGGGAAAGTAATGACCCAAAATCTACCTGGTGAGTCGCCGGTCGAGACCGCGACAAGGGCATAACTGGATGCAGCGAATGCTTCACCCTCCTCCATCGGAATGGTCTCGCCACCCGTAGCCTCATCTCCCGATTCCACGAGAATCGTCGTGACACTCGCAGCGCCCGGCAACGGCAAGGAGCCGCAAGGGGAAAGCGTAACGATTGGAGCAGTGCCCGACTCTTGAGAAAGAGTGGCTACCTTGGGCTCGGCGATTGTAGCCATCTCACCTACCGCTACCTCGAGCTCGGCGATTGTGGCTGTCTCACATGCCGCGACCTCAGGCTCGGTGGTTGCCGCCACGTCACCTACCACTTCCTCGGCAAGACTCGGCTCTGCAGGATAGGATATATGAGAACCTGAAAATTAAAACTTTGACAAAAGGACCCAATGTCACGTTACCTTGGGTCGGTTTTTCGATTGCCTCGCGAGCCGCACGTGCTGCCTGTCTGTGGGCAGTAGACAAGGCAGCCGAAGTATCCTCTGAAGGAGTAGGGCAGGGGCAACGGCGCTTGGACCTGCACCCGCATCCAAGGCGGCAGTACGCTCCTTTGCCAGACGCATTCTACGCTTCCTTTCCGCCCGGGCCGTGAGGGCAGATCTTCTAAAGACCTCCGTCAACAGGACGTCATCGTCCGCGCCAGTAGTTACCTCTAGAGTCGTTATGGCATCCGTCATCGATTGCTTAAGTGATGCTTCTTTCAGCAATACCGGCAGAACTGAGACTTCGATAGCTGACCCAGGAAGCGTCTCTGCACCGCCCTGCGAAGTCGGTGCCACGCCTGGAATAACCTGAGTAGAGGTAGTTCCTGTAATAAGATGAAAAGGAGGGGTCAGATTACCCATAAGAAACGGGAGCGGAGACGCAATGAACCGAAATGTACCGATGCTTAAGGATGCTCGAAGTCTTTCCTCTTTCTCAAAAGTCTTGAGAGAAGCTGCGAGAGCTTCTTCGGTGGAAATGCCTGTTAAAGAAAAAGGGGGAAAAGTGTCGGTCAAAACATGATAATAAAAATATGATGCAATGACGAAAGATACAGCAGATGGTTACCTGATTGCGCGAGGATGGCCAGTCCCGCTTCATGGCTTGCCAATTACTCAGAAGCTGCAATGGCAGCCGCCAGATCAGTATCATCTGGCGGCATGAATAGACCCACGTTTATCCCATACTCGCTCAGGCCCTCGCCATAAGGAGCATGAGGCTCCTGGCCGAGTACAACATCGGCAGAAAGGATCGACTTTTTCTTCCTTTTCTGCGAGCGAGCTTCGGTCGCAGCTAGCACAAGCTTACGCTTGGTAGGCACTTTAGGATGACGAGTCCCGATATCTGAACCCACGCCAGAATCGGGGAAGCTACAGTCGCCGTTTCTACAGGAGCCCGGGATATCGGTAGCTCGGGCCTCTCGTGCGGGACTTCGATCACGGCAGCTTCTCTTAAGGGAGGTGGGACAATGGTCCGTCGCTTCAGAGGGACGTTTCGATCACCAGTAGGGGGTGCACCTTTGCGATCGAGCAGCAGTCGCTTCTCCTCCCTGATGACGGCGCCCATTGAATGCTGGTACCACGCCACGTACACACTAAGGGCCTTCGGGACACAGCTCGGTTCGCTGATAAAGAAGTTGTACCCCGTGTTCATGCGCATGAAATGATGCAGCGCGTTTCGTATTCCCTCTTTAGTGACAGCAGGTTCTGACAAGAAAGCCTCAAGCGGGACTCCCTGATTGTAGCTCAGCAGCTGGGCAAAACGGTGCGAGTTGTATCTCATGAATAACGCCGCATCATTTTGCCTAAACACTAGAAAGCCCGGTCTGATGGAATATAAATGAAGGATTTCCCGAGCTTTCAAAACAGAGGCTCCATCTTTAAAAATGCCCCGCAATGGCTGCACTGTTGTCGCGGACTCTTTTCCGATAGTCAGGATCTTGTCAGTGAAAGTCATGCCATCTCCAACCGTGCGATGACGAAGGAGCAAACCTCTAGCTTCCCGTGGTGATAGATTTACAATAGATGCATCGACTAATCGCATAATCCGGGGGAAGCCACACCTGTCGTAGAAGGACGGCCTTTTATGAATACCGAAAACGCCAAGTGCATATAGCTCGAGCCATGACATGAAATAATGCATCTAGAAGTTCACATGCTGCACTTCGGGTTCAGTAGTATTCGCCACTTGGCTGAGGCCGTAATACAGATGAGCTAACCCGGCAACCCCGACAGCCACTTTCACCCCCAATGACCATTCGGTGAGCTGGGTAGAAGACAGACGGCCTCATACGGCGAGGGTGCATCGGGAGCGCAAACCAGCTCGGCCATAGCCCAAGAAACCTCAAAAAGAACATTTCCTCATCAATCCCAGGGACTTTGACCTCCGCGAAAGAAACAACTGGAGTGTTGGGAAGGAAGAAACTCTTTTGATCTGCCTCCGCCGTTGGGAAGTTGTTTAACCCTAAGCTGAAAGGGTCGTCAAGTTTAGCGAATTTAGCAGCCTCCTTCGAGAGGACTTCCGGATGGAGAAAACGAGCAATGAAATCCTCGAAATTAACCCCGCGGCTCCCAGATTCGAGAAAAAGGCCCTCATAAATATTCAATACTTTGATTAAACTAAGGAACTGGTGTTGAATGGCGTTCTCCGGGGTAAGGCCTGTCATCACTGGCTTGGCACCAAAAACGTATTCATCTGTAGGAAGCAGTTCTTCATAATACTCCCCCATAACCGGTAAACCAGAAACTTCTGCAAATTCCTCTAAGGAAATTGATACTTCTCGGTCCAGCGAAAGGAAGGTGTGAGTAGGAATATTCCACTGCTCCAGAAAGGCCTTAACCCACCAGGCGGGAAGCGTAGAATATTAGAAGAAAGAAGCATAAATGGCGGGATACAGCCCAAGCCTCAACAACTGTGACTTCTTCGCTGACAGAATGTAGCGGGCTCATTGCAGATAGCCAGCTGGATGACGAGGGATTAGCCCAATCATATATGGTTGTCCCCACAGTCGCGCCTCGCCTTGACAAATACGTCGCCCCAGGGTATCCAAATCCATTGGAGGCTGAACGGGTATCGAAGCCATAGCAGGCTGAAGAAGACCTCCCGAAGTCCAGTTGACTTCTTTCATGGTATAGTTCACCGGGGGTGGGTTGGCGTAATGGATCGTCATGATGGGCTCTGAGGGTACCGCGCACGAAAAGCTCTGTCGACCCTTAATAATTTGATTGTACCATGTTCCCCGGAGGTGAAGATTCTTATGTTCCGGGTCATGATCTTTGATTAATGCTATGACTTCCCGGTCCACAGGCGCTCCAGGGAATCCTCCCTCTGAACGAACAAACGGGAAAAAGGGATTGAAAGACACGTCGACTGTGCGAAAAGGGACAAAAGTCAACTGTCAGTGCTATAATTTAATTTAAATTCTGACACTTGGTACTTTAGAATTTGTACCACACTGCAATGCAGTGGAGAGGGACCAAAGGGGGCCCACAAAATCTAAATGATAGTTCATCATTAATAAAACAGCCCCATCATTTGATGAGGCTGTCATTAAATGAGGAAATCCTCAAGAAATTCTCATTAAATGAGAAATCCGTTGGGCAGAGGAGTAAATCTCTCTTTGAGAGCAGTGCTCTGTGACAGAGTGACACTTGTCAAACTCTAATCATGAAGGAATAAAAATGCCTCAAGAGCCTTGCTCTGGAAAAAATGATGATGGAATAATCCTTCAGAAAAATTGAAATCAATTTTTATGAATTAAAAATTCTGAGATCTTCAAGATCCATGAACGAACTCTTAAGAGTTCTTCATAAGAGATTAACAAATCTACTTGTTTTCAAAAGAGCAAAGCTCTGTTGATGGGTTAAGAAACCCTGAAGGAGATCTCTCTAGATCTATGATTCCATGAGAGCAAAGCTCTGTTAATGAAACCCTAAAAAGGTTTTCTTTAAATCAAAGATCTATGAAGAGCAAGGCTCTGTTAATGGGTAAAACCCTAGATTATTAAAAAAATTAATTTTTACCTAAATTTGGACAGAGTTTTTGTCCTTATGAAAATTCTTAAGATGGAGAGCTATGCTCTGTGAGAGAATAAAAATTCTCAGAAAACAAAGAAGAAGATGAACAGAAATCATCCTAAGGACCAAAGGTCCTATTTATAAGCACTGAGTGCCGTTTCAACTTCTGAGTTGATCCAAGAGCGCAGATGTTGCCACCGCTGCACTCACATATGGGCCACGTGAGCACAACGGTGGGGGGCATTTGTTTCTCCCAATCAGAGCAAAGCTTTGTTTAAAATTCAAGTTTTTGAAATGAAGTAACGCTTCAGATGCAAGGCCAAGTGCGCTGCGTCCTAAGCAGCGCACCACATGCAAAGCACGTGGGCGCTAGCGCTAGGTGCGCTGCGCTCTAAGTAGCATGCCACGTGTGCGCTAGCGCTAGGTGCGCTGCACTCCAAGCAGCGCACTACGTGTCAAACACAGGTGCGCTAGCGCAATGTGCGCTGCCCTTCAAGCAGCGCACCACGCACAGAGCACGGGTGCGCTAGCGCTGGAATTAAAAACTCACTACCGTTAAATCAAAGATCTAATAATAATGATAAATCATTAATTAATCAGAATTAAATTCTGTTAAGAAAAGATTCCTAAAAAATCTTTCCAAATAACAAGATTGTGCTCTGTAAATCAGAGCACCGTTGGATCAATGATCCAATGGTAAATAAAAATTACCAAAAGACAGAATAAATTCTGTATGGAAAGATTTTCCAATCTTGTTAAAAATAAGAAGATTGCCTTCTGTAAAACAGAAGCCCTAAGATCAAAGATCCATTGGTGGGGAAACATCCCCAAATCAATCAGAAAAAGATCTCTTTAACTGATTCAACAAATCAGCCTACCCTATAAAAAGGCCCCTAGACTTCAAGTCTCAGTTACAGAAAGAGAGAGAAACCTTCCTAAAAACTTTGAGAAAATTCAAAGAGCAAGCTCTTGCAAGATCTTTCTTCAAGGTAAAAATGATGATGATGAACACAGAGATGAAATCATCTCATGATTAAGAAAAAAGAATTCATTTCTTTAAAAAGATCATAGATCTACAGAGACAAAAGGTCTTTCATAAAGAGATCAAAAGATCTCATCATAAAATAAAAGAACATACTTCTCACAGATCATAGATCTATAAGACTAAAGTCTTTCTCAAAGAGATCATGAACGTCTCATTATAGAAAAGAGAGGAGAATAATTCAATTCTCTTAAGGATCATAGATCCATAAAGGCAAAGCCCTTTCATCAATATAAGAGATTGAAACGGTTGTTCTCAGATCTTGAGACAAAGTCTCTCTTTGGATCACAAAATTGATCATATGCGCTTTGCACTCTGGAACTGCGCGTTGCGCTCTTAGACTGGCGCTCAGCGCCGAGCGCGACACGTGTCGCTTTGCGCTCTTGAAATAGCGCACTGCGCTCATGGGCTGGCACTCAGTGCCAGGCGCACCACGTGTCAATTACATGTGCGCCACTAAACTACTAGCGCAATGCGCTCATAAACTGACGCAATGCACCCATCATCTGGCGCTTAGCGCCAAGCACGACACGTGTCCTTACGTGTGCGCTACTTGGCAGAAGCGCACTGCGCTCTTTGACTGGCGCAAAGCGCCAAGCGCACCACGTGTTACTCATGTGTGCGCTCATAGAACATAAATCGTTCTTTAATAAGCCACAGAGTTATGATGAAAGCCCATCATTCAATAAAATACAAAATATTGTCAGAATTCAAGCATTGTTAAAATGACCAAGTCCAAACAAAGGCTCCAACAGCCCAAAATAAATGTTAGAACATTTTAACTTGATTGGACTTAGCCCAAGATTGGCCATAAGTCCTCAAATTCAGATTAATTGAGCCCACATGCTCATAAATCTTTTAAAAGATCTTAGTTCCAAATTGGACTACATATCTACCAATCAAAATTGGTTCAAGGGTACATCTCTGAACCCCTCTGATATATGTCGTTGTAATCCTTCAACGTCTTCAGAGAGGTGACGGGTCCCGACAACCATACATATCACAGACTATGATGTCTTTAAACTGGGTTGTGGGGTCCGTAAGACCATGGAGTATGATGTCCTTAACCTTGACTGTGAGGTCTTTAAACTCACGGACTATGATGTCCTTAACCTGGACCGAGATGTCCTTAAACTAACGATATACCGTAATGTCCTTAAACTAATCGACCGCAATGTCTCTAAACTAAACAATCGAGCCCAAATGCTCTTTTGTTGGATCTAAATGATCCCGTTAAATTGATCTTAGTCTAAAATGGGACTAACGTATCCTCAACAAACGTTTAAGTCGATCTTAGTCTCAAATGAGGCTGACGTATCCTTAAACTCAACCCCCAAACCCAAATCTAAGAAGATACGGATTTGGACTAATACACGCCATACGGGCGACAACATAAATTAGTCTCCGTATACAATCCACGGGCAAGCAAAAACAAAACAAACACCCACGATACGAAGTGACCATCTGGAAAGGAAAAAGTGGTTACCGCGATGCGGTAGCGTAATTAACTGTTAGTTATGTATATGCCCTAGAGACCATTGTTGTACATATGATGTATATTATGATGGATGCTTGGATATATACAGAGAGGACTTTCTTGCTCGTCATGATAGTATGCTATTTGGTTTCACTTTATCTTAACATGTTGACTTGTATTGGTTTACTGTCTGACTCTCACATGTTGATAAAGCCCTTAGGATTTGTACTCGACTACTGGGACTATGATGAGATCATACTAGTTGGGCCATAGTAGTCGATGAGTACATCCTATAACTGTTCCTAGTCGAGGGTATATCGAGACAGGGCATCGATACACCAGAGTAGACTAGCGTATACGCATCTTGACCCATATGATGGGCGATGGATGATCCTATATCCATCGGTGTTTGACATCAAGGATGGTGTACGGGTGCTCAGTGGAGACTGGGTACACTGGACGGACTCGCCGAGAACTCCCAGTTGGTGATATACCACATGTCAGATGGCAGTTCTCCGGTGATACTGGTACAGGGTAGTCTGTAGATCCGAGATCGTCATAGAGTCTTGTGTGATTCCCACTGTGCTTTGATTTCCACCTTACCACGTCCAAGAGGGTGTGCAAAACGGTGGCTTTTGGGTGCAGTCCCGAATCACATGGAGGCAATGAGCGATAAGAGGGGATTCGTCTCTCCCGGTATAGGGAGTTGATGTTGTGCCGTGTTCGATTGGCTATAACTGGAAGTCCCTGGCCAGGGCTAATATAGAGATATACTGGTAAGTGTTACCAATAGTTTCTCGACCTGTTATGAGCCTCATATCGACACGACTTATCGGTTACTGGGGTCTAACGTATACCACTCCTAGACTTGATATGCGACATATCAGACGAACAGACCGGACTGTACAGGAGTGTTACTGATTGGATTCACAGGAGAACGGACAGGCTAGCTTGTTGATCTTCTGATCGCTCAATACCTGGGTGGCTGTTATGTTTAGCTGACCGCTTGTAGCTTGTGGGTGTTTGATATGATCATCACCTGCTACCGGCGTATTGACGATTCTTTAGAGTCCTACACAGAGGTTTCTTGGCTCAGGCGAAACGGAGTAGAGGCACATATGTGATATGTGCAGGACCGAGAATAATGCGATATGAGATACCGTATTATATTCTCGCGATATTTAGATATGAACCGGGTCATCGGATCAAGTGTTGATTCGATGAATCGTTACATGATATATTAGTCGGTAATATTCGATATAGCCGGATCATCGGATTAAGTGTTGATTCGATGATTTAATGTATAATAATATATATGATATATTGTATTACATTATCTAATATTGGCTCGCTTTATGATTTCATTTTCTCACTGGATGATACATTGATATATATGCGATATATGTTAATTGTATTATTTTCCTTTGTTGCAAATATATAATATATATGTGATATATATTATTGTGACATGATATGATTTATTATTAAACATGTTTAAGGATGATTAAATGGGATTAGGGTTTGATTAGGGTTAGCTTCTTCTTGTTCATTCTAGAAGCTTTGCTTTTGTCTTGGTTAAGATATTATGGTTGATATTTTTCCATGACTCATAACTTAACCTAACCAAATCCTAACTCTAGTTTATTCTCTACAAACTCTTAGCCTATCATCCTTGACCATGGTTCTATAATCAATCATATACATTTCTTTTCTATTCATCACAAAAGGATTATCTTATTCATTATCATCTTCTTCTCTCTTGATTTTGAGCTCACTAGAAATTCCATTTGTGATGATAAATTGTGAGAAAGTGAAATAAAAAGAAAGCATAAATACCACTCCATCATCCTCATCTAATCCAGCCCATTAGATTAGGGTGTTCATCTCTTTAGAGTGAGAAAGCTTGAGTTATAGCAACTTCGACGTAGATCATCGGAGAATCGGAACACTTCAAGCTAGCATAGACGTTCGAGTCGTGGAGCCTCTCTTGAGTCCGGGAGATCATGGATCGCGGCGAAGGGACTTCTACTCGGAGCTTGTGAAGGGAAGGAGCGGACTACAAAGGTTGTAATCCCTCACACTTAGATAAAAAGATGTTATCTTGCATGCTAAACCCTAATACTCTAGCAAAGATCCCGTTTTTGGGTTATTCGGCACATGTAAAATTTTATTTAGGCATGTTTGATGCTTTATGAACCTTCACTAGTGTGCCTAGGAACCCTACATTAACTGCAGGGGATTGCGCCTGCAGGGAAGAGCGTCCCCACAATCAAAAATCCCTCAAATGAGGAGGAATCTGACGAAGTCTGCTAGATCGGCCGCATCCGTTTGAACCTTCGATACATGGTGCCATAAATCAACTTGGCATCTTCGGAAAGGTGGACGGATATCACCAATTAGTATCTGTCCTGAAATTCAGGCAAGACGGACCTACCCGGTTGCGTCTCCGTGTTTCGGCGGGGAACACCTAACATGTTACAATATTATATATCACATATATAATATATAGCGTAACAAAAGAAAATAATACAATTAACATATATCACATATATATCAATGTATTATCCAAGTGAAAAAGAATCATTTAAGTGATCTTATATTAGCTAATGTAATGTAATATATCACATATATAATTATACATTAAATTATTGAATTAACTCTTGATCCGATAATCCGGCTATATTCATATAACCGACTAATATAACATGTATCATTTTATCGAACCAACACTTGATCCGATAATCCGGCTATATCACATATACCCGGCCGATATCACATATCGAGAGAATCAAATACGGTATCACATACACGTATTATTCCCGGTCTCGCACATATCGCATATGTGCTCCTACTTCGTTTTGCCTGAGCCAGGAAACCTCTGTGTAGGACTCTAATGAATTGTCAATACGCTGGCAGTAGGTGATGATCATATCAAACACCCACAAGATGCAAGTGGTCAGCTAAACGTAACAGCCATCCGGGTATTGAGCGATCAGAAGATCAACAAGCAAGCCTGTACATACTCCTGTGAATCCAATCAGTAACACTACCGTAAAGTCCGGTCTCTTCGTCATATATGTCGCATATCCAGTCTAGGGGTGGTAATCGTCAGACCCAGTAACCGATAAGTCGTGTCAATGTGAGGCTCATAACGGGTCGAGAAACTACTGATAACTCTTACCAGTAGATCTCCATATCAGCCCTGACCAGGGACATCCAGTTATAGCCAATCGAACACAGCGCAACATCAACCCCCAATACCGGGAGAGACGAAACCCCTCCTATCGCTCATTGCCTCTATGTGATTCGGGACTGTACCCAAAAGCCACTGTTTTGCACATTCTCGTGAACGTGGTAAGGTGGAAATCAAAGCACGGTGGGAATCATACAAGACTCTATGACGATCTCGGGTATACAGACTAACCTGTACCAGTGTCAACAGAGAACTGCTATCTGACGATAGGTATAATACCATCTAGGAGTTCTCGGCGAGTCCGTTCAGTGTACCCAGTCTCCACTGAGCACCCGTACACCATCTTTGATGTCAAACACCGATGGATATAGGATCATCCATCGCCCATCATGTGGGTCAAGATGCGTATATGCTAATCTACTCTGGAGTATCGATGACCTGTCTCGATACTCCCTCGACTAGGAACAGTTATAGGATATACTCGTTAACTACCATGTCCCCACTAGTATGATCTACATTATAGTCCTAGTAGTCGAGTACATATCCTAAAGGCTTTATCAACATGTGAGAGCAAGATAGTAAACCAATACAGGTCAACATGTTAAGACAAACTAAAACCAGATAGCATACTATCATATCGAGCAAGAAAGTCCTCTCTATATATATTCAAGCATCCACTATAATATACATCATATGTACAACAATGGCCTCTAGGGCATATATATAACTAACAATTTTATGAACGGTCGAAGTTAAGGGGGCTGTTGCAGCCGATGCTTTCCGTGGTATGACGGCGGTGAGATGGTCCCCCTCTTACCGAACTTTCATTTTCTTGGATCGACGGGAGTAGTCCTTGTCGATTACAGAGTCTTGGACTCTCCGCCAGACCTTGTGGATTTTGGAGGACAGCCGCTGAGGGAGCTGTTTCGGCTTCGTTTTAGTAACATTCTCTACAAGTGGAGGAGACCTTTTCAATACAGCAGTTGGAGAGTTCTTGTGCACCCTCCTGAGCGGCTCAAACTTGTTCCCAGTTGGAACAGCAGCGTCAATTTCCACCATCGGAGCTGGTAGAGTAAGTCCAGAAGGGGAGCTGGCCCTAGCTTTTCTCACTCGGTGCCAGTGGTGACGTCGAGCATGTCTTGTAACTGGGATCATCTCTGTTGTCGGAGTAGCTTCATCATGCCCCTTGGTCTGATGAGAAGTTGTTGTCGGTGTCAGCCTATCGAAGACAAACATCCGCTGAGAGGGAACGTCTAATCTGTCGAAGACCGACTTTCGAGCAGGGGAAGTAGTTTGAACGACTCCACCCGCAGCGGGAGTTGGAATGGCCAGTCTTGCGAAGACCGACCCCTTAGCAGGAGAAGCCCCTCTGATGATTTCGTTTACCGGAGCTGGGATGGCTATCCGCTTCGGGATAACTCCTTTAGGTATTGCAGGATTCTTCACGGGCCCGCTTGAGCTTTGGCCTAGTCTGTTAAAGAACGAGGCATTGGACTTGGGCGACCCATTGAGAGGGGCCGTGGAACTGGTAAGCCGATCAAAGACCGACTTCTTTAGAGCTTCCTGTGACGGCGCCAGAGCTTTGAAGCTTATTGGCGGGAGCATGGTCCCGAAGAACAACCCAATGGTGGCCTGTGTCACCTGTTCCACCGGCATTGTGAAGATGGAAGCCGCTTGGGGCCCATAGGTTACTCCTCCGGTGAGAACGGAGCGGGAATTGTTGTTGCAGTTGGTGCAGTTAGAAGTCATTGACGCCATCTTCTCTTCTGCATGGAGCAAGATACCAAATCTTAGTACCTCGAATCCACGGGCAACCATAGTAGACCGTGATTTGTTCGCGAAACACGACACACGAAGTGTGGAGTGAAAAGATGGAAAAGGTCCCACCGGGCGTGCCAGAATCTTTTCGTCGCCGAAAGACGCGACCGGGACGTTGGGACGTCCGGCCTGAATTTTGGAGGCAGATGCTATTTGGTTTTATCTGTCCACCTTTCCGAAGATACCAAGTTGATTTATGGCACCGGATATCGGAGGTTTGGACAGATACGGCCGTTGTAGCAGACTTCGTTAGATTCCCCCTCGTTGTGAAGGGTTTTTGATTGTGGGGACGCTCTTCCCTGCAAACGCAAGCCCGTGCAGTTAATTACGTTACCGCGTAGCGATAACCACTTTCTCCTGCTCCAAAAGGTCACTGCATATCGTGTGTGTTTGTTTTGTTTTAGGTTGCCCGTGGATTGTATACGGAGACTAATTTGTGTTGTCTTCCGTAGGACGTGGATTAGTCCAAATCCATATTTTTTTAGATTTGGGTTTGGCTTGGTTTAAGGATCATTAATCTTGTTTTAGCTTAAGATCAACTCAATCGTTTGTTGAGCATACGTTAGTCTAATTTTAGACTAAGATCCACTCAACAGTATTTTCTTTAGTTTATAGGGACATTGCGGTCCGCAATTTAGTTTTTAGGGACGTTGCGGTCCACAATTTAGTTTTAAGGACGTTGCGGTCCAAAGGGTTTAGTTTTAAGGACGTTGCGGTCTACAATTTAAGGACATCATAGTCCATGGAATTTAGTTTTTAGGGACGTTGCGGTCCGCAATTTAGTTTTAAGGACGTTGCGGTCCATGGAGTTTAGTTTTAAGGACATTGCGGTCCACGGTTAGTTTAAGGACATTACGGTCCACAATTTAGTTTATAGGGACGTTGCGGTCCACGGTTATTTTAAGGACATTACGGTCCATAATTTAGTTTTTAGGAACATTACGGTCCGCAATTTAGTTTTAAGGACGTTGCGGTCCACTGAGTTGTTGGTTTGGGAGGGTATACCAAGAATTATTGGTTATTGGGACCCTCCACCTCTCTGAAAACGTTGAAGAATTACAACGACATATATCAGAGGTATGAAGAAATGTACCCTCGAACCAAATTTCGTATTGAGGGAAGATGTGGGATGAACATCATTTTAGATGTCATTTGTAGAAGATCACCAGCCATTTTTGAAATTTAAGATTGACTTGGGGAGACCTGAGTATAGGATTTCATTCGATTGGTAATCAAAGAAAGTTTTGGTCTCGGGGAACTTAGCTGCTTTATACTAAGGTTGGCCTCTCATAGTGTTAAACACTAACACTTACTCGGCGCTCACGTGCTCCCACGTGAGGCTCTCCAAAAGTAGGGCTTATTCCCTTTTCTCTTTTATAAGTGCTGGGCACTTCTCAGGGGTCACGTGGGGTCATGTGAGGCGTCCCAAAAGTAGGGCTTATTCCCTTTTCTCTTTATAAGTGCTATAAGAAATACTTGGGGGTCATATGGGATCACGTGATCCGATCTCGGCTATCCTCTTTTGTTCATCAAGGGTGCTTACGTGGGAGCACGTGATCGGCCGTTATCATGTTGGGTACCAATCTTTTTATGTGCATGGAGGTCCTGAGTTTCGAGACTCTCAAGCCCATTGTTTTATAAGAATTAAATTCTTAGGACTTAGTTTTCCTCTTACGTTTGGGATCTGCAAGGCAGAATCTCCCCGATGAGAATTGAATTCTCAACTTGTAGGGAGATCTGCTTCTGCAGATCTTTCACTATAAAAAAGAACCAAGTTCTTATATCACTTACGTGCACTTGTGCACGTACGATGATCGGGCGGATATTACTAGTGGGTTTTGGTTTAAGCCGGATCCTAGTGGAGGGTTAAACCCTTGTTTTATCAGAGAAATTAAATTCCTATATACTTTTTTGGAGAATTAAATTCTCTGAACTTAGGTCTTCCCCTAGGTTTTGGATCTGCATGGCAGAATCTCCCCGATGAGAATTAAATTCTCAACTTATGGGGAGATCTGTTTCTGCAGATCTCAACCAGAGGAGGAACTAAGTTCTTTTTAGAAGAGTTAAATTCTTATGGAGGTGAAAAAGAGATGAGATATTCTGTGTTTTGTTCCGTCTCTTACCTAGAGTTTCTTTTTCTCTTTTAAGAAGTCTTCTTCTCTCTGGGGAATTAAATTCTCTTTTCTTTTAAGCTTACGAGGGTGTTTTTCTCTCTCTCTCTTTTCTTCTCTCTTCTTCTTTTCTTTCTTTTTTTTCTCGTGTCTCTTGGCTCCTATTTATAGGAGAAAGAAAAGAATCAATTTGTTCAGAAAATCTCTCTTTGAGAGATTTTGATTGATTTTATAATCAACCAAAATGATCTTTTAGATCAATCGGTGAATTTTATTCACCGTTGGATTTTTAATTCAAGAACTTCTGTTTTACAGAAGATATTTCTCACAAGATTAAGAAATTATTTCCCTATACAAAATCTTCTTCTTTAAATAATCACCATTGGATTTTTAATCCAACGGCGCTCTGCTTTACAGAGCGTAATCTTTCTTGTTTAAAAAGATCTAAGGAAACATTTTCCAAATAGGGCTTTGATCCCTTTTATTTAGAATTTAATTCTATTGGTTCAGAAGGCATAGAAGCCCATCACGTGTAGCACGTGGCCCTACGAAGTTAAGCCCGTCAAAGAGCGTCACGTGCTATCACGTGACTTTTTTCTAGCCAATTGTTTGTTTTAAGAAGACGCCTATATACTTTGTATATGGCGGTCACGTGTCTGCACGTGAGGCTCGATTTTAGCCTCATTTTCAGCCTTGTTTTGTTAAGCGCAGTGCCTATCACGTGTAGGCACGTGATACTCCATTTAGGGACTTTTCCCATTGCTTTTTATATTTATTATTTATTTTTCATAAGGGAACAACCTTCTCGGCGGAATCAAGCTCCATCTTGGAAGCAAGTCAACTCCAACCCTGACACCGCAGAAAGCGGAGCAAGTCAACTCCAATCCCGACACCGCAGAAAGCGGAGCAAGTCAAATCCAATCCCGACACCGCAAGAAGCGGAGCAGATCAACCTTGACCCTAAAACCATGAAAAGAGGAGCAAGTCAAATCAAGTATCAACCGTCCAAGTTGCAAAAAGGGCAACACCGACCGTCCAAGTCGTAAAAATGGCAGCACCGACCGTCTAAGTCGCTAAAAGGGCAGCACCGACCGTCTAAGTCGCTAAAAGGGCAGCACCGACCGTCCAAGTCGCAAAAATGGCAGCATCGACCGTTCAAGTCGCAAAAAATGGCAGCACCGACTGTCCAACTCGCTAAAATGGTAGCATCGACCGTCCAAGTCGCAAAAAGGGCAGTAGCGACCGTCCAAGTCGCTAAAATGGCACCAACCGTCCAAGTCGCAAAAAGAGCAGCACCGACCGTCCAAGTCGCAAAAAGGGCAGTATCGACCGTCCAAGTCGCAAAATGGAAACCAAATCAAGTCAACCAACGATCTCCCTGTCGGAATTATGCTTTGTCTTGGAAGCAACCTCTGTGTCGGAATCATGCTTCGTCTCAGAATGTATTCCGTGTCGAAATCATGCTTCGCCTCGGAGTATCTACTTTCCATGTCGGAATTATGCTTCACCTAAGAATTAACCTCTGCATCGGAACTATGCTTCGGTCAAAATGTTTGCCCTGTACCGGAATTAAGTTTCGTCTCACGATACACATGTCCCATGTCGAAATTATGCTTCATCCCGGAACCTTGCGCCGGAATTATGCTCCGCACATCGAAAATATGCCCCCGGAATGATACTCCACCTCAAAGTCAAACTTCCCACGAAATAATGGTCCGTCAATTTCATGCACACAACCTATATACGCGGTGTACATTTATTGATGAGGGTGTTGGGGTAAAAATTTGCATCTCGGTTGACCAAGTCAAAATCAAAGTTAACCCCAAGCCAGGTGGGCCCAAGCCCAGGTCAGGTGGGCCCAAGCCCAGGTCAAGTGGGCCAATACCCAGGTCGAGCCTGAACATGAAGCGGCCGGCCTCCCCCCATGCCAAAATAAAAATTTTGTAATAAATAATTTTGTTGTATTTCTTTTATTTTATTTTTATGAATAAATGTAAGAAAATAGGTATAAAACCAAATTTTTGTAAAGCTCATAGCCTATGTACAAAAAGAAATGGCACATGAGCCATGGGATGTGCAAAATGCCATTTTTGTAAAGCCCAAGGGGCTATATATAAAGTGTATAGCCTATAAAGGTAAAGATAATGAAAATATCTCAACAACTTTTTCTCTCTCCAAAAAAAGAATCAAGATCTGTGATCTTCTCTTTCCTCAAGGTTCTAAAATCTTCTCTTTTCTTTTGAATTAAATCAAGAGTTTTACTCTTCCTTTTATAAAACTAAATACTTTTTCACTACAAAACCCACAAAGCGGAGCTTGGATCTTCCATTAGATCTCAAATAGGGGAGATTTTTAAATCGCACCCCCTTTCTCCAAGATCCGGCCAAACGACAGGAAGAAGAAGGAGACTCATCTCCAGAAACCCCGCTTTGGGGAAGATCCAGAGCCCAAGGGGAGAAGCCCCTTCATCAGCTTCAAATTATCAGCACTCATCGATGGACGAATTCCAGATAGGCGGGGCATAGGTTTCATCCAGCCTGATTCTAAGGCATGCTACATGATCCATATTGGGAAAGCCAGCGAAAGGTCAAATGATGATGACAAGCTAGCCGAGCCAGAAGAAGCTTCTCAAGAGCTCGAAGATGGTGGACAAGCAACCTTTGACGAGCTAATCGAGATTGACTTAGGAACGCCCGATAATCCAAGGCCGACCTACATCAGCTCACTCTTGTCAGAGGAAATGAAAGCGCAGATAATTGTCCTGCTGCACGAGTTCGTTGACTGCTTCGCGTGGACGTACAAAGAGATGCCTAGCCTTTCTCCTGAAGTGGTCGTGCATAAGCTGGCTATATCTCCTGATGCTAAGCCAGTCAAACAAGCTCCTCGAAGAATGAGAAGGGAACTAGAAGAAAAGGTCATCGAGGAGACCAAGAAACTCATCGATGCCGACTTCATCAGGGAAGAGAAATATGCGGACTGGATCGCATGAATAGTCCCAGTGAAGAAGAAAAATGGGCAGATCCGAGTTTGTGTCGATTTCAGGGACCTCAATAAGGCATGTCCTAAAGACGACTTCCCGCTACCGGTCATGGAAATGATGGTCGATGACACCTCAAATTATGAACTTTTCACCTTTATGGATGGCTCATCTGGATATAATCAGATCAAGATGTCGCCTGAGGATGAGAAACACACAGCATTTCGAACCTCGATCGGAATATACTGCTACAAAGTGATGCCGTTCGGACTGAAGAACACAGGTGCTACATATCTGTAACATTTCAGAAAAATAAAATATTATTTTTGGGGAACTTTTATAATTTAATATTATTTTTAATGAATATTTTAATATTTCGGTATAATTAAATACCGATAAATTGGGAAAAATTTGGAAAATTATAGAAATTACTAGGAAGAGGGTGTTTTAGGTATATTATGCAAATTTTAAGTTTTTATGATTAATTATATGCTAATTTAGTGCTAATCGCGATTAAAAATCGCTAATCGGATTTTTAGCATATTTGTGCAAAACATGCACCATATCTTTTTTTCACTTGTTACATATTTTAATGGCTTTCCTATATGTTTTATATCATGGTTGTTGAATTATTGGAGAGGGGAAAAGAAAAGAAAAGAAAAAGGAAAAGAGTATTATAATAGGTATGGGTGAGAGAGAGAAAGGTGAGAGTTTACCTTTGACCCTAGTCTTGAGCCATCCCCTTCATTATTCACACATCTCTCTCCTCTCCCTTTTCCCCTAGCTGCTGCTGCTGCTGCCCCTCCCTTCATTCTCCACAAAACCCCCCAAAACTCCATGATAAACACTTCAAAACCCAAATCCCATTTCACAAAAAAGATGCACAAGCTCACTAGCTACCCCATGAACCAAGAAAGAGAAGATTTTGAGAACTTTGAGCAACTCAAGAAAATTCTTGAGTTGCCAAATGAGATATTTTCTGAACCTTTAGCTTAGAATTTCCATTACTTTTACCCCCATGTTAGTTTAGAACCGATATTGTGTGGTTTTGGGAACTTTGGAAACTTTAAGATAAGGGATAGGGTTTGAGCTGAACTAATGGTGAAATTAAGGTTGTTAGAGGCTATTCCACCTCTGTGGTGATTGATTGGAGACCCAAACCAGAGACTAGAACCCCGGAATACGGATTTAGAAAAGCCGATATCGGAAAAACTGTGATTCTGTGAAGGTTAAATGGAATCTGCTATCACCCCGAGACTCTGAAAATTATTTTGCATGGACAGTGATACATGCCGGCACCCAGGAAACTAACCCCAAGACCCCAGCCCCTGGTTCCATTCCTTGGCCGCAGATTTATTCTTCCTGGCCGCAATTTGCGGCCAGACCTAGGCCATTTAGCCTCGTGTTGGTTCTGTGGTTCCCTAGTCAGTAAAATAGACCCCTGGCATATACAAAATTGTCTGATTTGACCTAGGGTAGAATCTGGATCCTTTTTCCTGAGTTGCTGTTTTAATTCGTGTTTTCGTTTTGCGTATTTTAAATTCTGGATTTGTATAATTGCGTTTTACCTCGATTACTTGGCGTTTATACGACGATATCGAGGATTGTTTGATGGTTTTGAAAGCATAGTCCATAGGTTCTAACCTATAGGCCTTAGCGCGTCGTTTGGTTTTCTCGATGTGATTTTAAGGTTTATTTTCGATTGTGTTATCTTGTAGGTACCTTCTCGAGGGTTTCATACGATGAAGAATATGAAGGCGACATCGACACCGACACGCAGGATGCAAGGTGAGTAGATTATATCTACGGGGGAAGTCGGGTGGATGGCGTATAGCACCCCTGCAGTTCGATGTTGTGTGTGTGTGTGTGTGTGTATGATAGCTTATTGTGTGTCGTGGATATTTGAGATGAGATTAGGTGTACCATGGTTTGATTAGGGCGTAGAAGTAAACTAGTATAGTTTCTAGTTGCGAACCCTAGAATAGGTTTACACCCACACGCACGCACATGCATATTCGTTATACATATACCTAGATGACGAGGATAGTGTATGATATTTGGAGATGAGTCGATGAGATTGGGCATAGTGCCATGAGGTCGGTGATATGATGTGATTCGTATTTGGGATACGACATGTGATTTTAGCGGGCCTTTGGACGTCTGTTCCACACACGCAATTATATTTATATAGAGGGTATCGATTTGTACTAGACTTAGATCAGTACCCCAGATCATGAGATATGATGATAAGGATACCTGATAATTGATGAGAGGAATGTGATATTGACCCGTACCCAGCTTTTGGGATGCCGTACGATGATTTACCGTACGAGCTTCATATTGATGATAGATCCACACTCATGACTTGAGGATATCATATGATATTGTATCGTACGCGGTACCTTTGAGGCGGGATCACCGACTAATATATATATATATATATATATATATATATATATATATATGTATCGACTCAGATGTTAGGCGGCTTCCTTACCTTTCGTTTAGCCTGTTAGCTCAGCCCTATAGTTTAGTGTAGTTGTTAGACTAGATTCGATTCCTACCTATTTCAAAACTAACGAATCGTGGGTATTTTAAAAGACAGGCCAAGGATTCTACGGATATTTCAAAGGACGTATCTTTTCTTAAAAACACCGTAGCCCTTATTTCCAAAACACAGCGATTCGTGTTATTTCAAAAGGCACTACTGTATGACTTATATTTATATTAAATGCAGATTAGTTATCATTGTGTTTATCATTCAGCTCCCGCACATTATTGCTGTCCGCTCCGCATCGCATACTTATATTATGATTTCATATACCATTATTAAACTCATGCTGTTAGGACACCAGCACCATTATCGATGATGCATATGTTCTACGTACACCTGCTTGCCGGCTCACACACTTCATCATCGATAATTGCCATGTCACTACACTGTAGTACTGTTGCATTCAGGATATGATCTCTTGCATGGCATACTTGTGTACATACCCATTGTACACCTATATTTATATACATAAGTATTTGCACATACATAGATGATTCTGGCTTGATTAGAGATTTAGGAACCGCAAGATACTCCTTAAAACTGATTCATTTTAAAAGAGCGGTTTTCCCTCAATATGTGTATATTACTATTCCATATTGCATGACATACTGATATGCTTACATTTCTTTTACATGTCGCATACATCATGTTTTTGATTATACGCATTGAGATATGTTGTTTCCATGATATTTCTGGATTTGGGAACCGTGGATATTTCAAAAGAGATTATATAATTGTTTAAAAAACCCGGTTACCCTTGATATGATATTTCAGTATGTCCACCATGTGTTTTCTCGGTGCTGAGAGCGACATGTGAAACCCGATTCGAGGAGGCGGATGAGGCCGATTGCAGGTACGTGGTGGACCCGGTATGGTACCCCGAGGCGAGAACGGATTTGCTGTGTAGCTAGACGGTGAGCCTGGCAGAGGGACCACTACCTACCGGTGATTGTATTTGAGCTCGGCGGATATCCAGAGGATACCGACCGGAGTTGAGAGATGATATAGGCCGATCCGGACGGATGGGGCCCTATATATATATGAGGATTTACGTGCCGATGCTAAGCACAGGTTTCATGATGTTTTCGAGTGTCGATATTTGGCACTCAGATTCCATGATTTTGATATGTCGCGAGCGACGCATGTTGATGTACATCCTCATACTTCCATGCATATGTTTATGATATTTACATACGCGATGCTTATTGTCATTGGGGGACACGTGGACGATTTCCACATACATATATTGACATTGATGACACTGATCACATAGTTGAATGATATCCACATACTCATAGACTTTCTGATATAGTTGACATTGATTACATTGATCATACCTCATATTTATGATATATTGCTACCTGAGGCACTGACACGAGCTTTTGGTACTACACTTGTGTATAGATGTTATATTGCCATCTTATCTTACTTCAGATTTATACATATTGAGGATATATTATTACTGATCGTATTGACCTAGGATTATGTCATGCATACGATTTCTATTCTGCGATGTTTTCTATTCACGAGTTGGCAACTCACCCCGTTGTGCCACAGTTCTTGCAGGTTTTGCCGTACAGGTTTGATTGCGGCTTTTCTGGCACACTGCTCCCTTTCTGGGTGATTTGCTTTGGTAGGTGGATTCTTTTGCATCAGAACCATCATTGTATATGTATTATTCAGTTGTATCTAGAGATTCCATCAACCAAACTTGTATATTGTTTCAGACTTAGAAAACCTGTTATGTATTATTTCGACCTTAGAGTCGCGCGTTGTAGTATTATGGTTTTCATGCTGATTTTGAGTTCTTTTTGAGTTTTGATCATCGCCCTTTGGCGTTGTATATAATATTGCTTGCGTGGTTGTGACCGTCGATTGACGAAGAGCTAGCTCCCGTTTGGGGATACCTTTTATCATTGTGCATATATTATTCTTGTTGTACCCCGTTCGGGACTTGTTTTTACAAAGGAAATTCTACCGAAATTTTCAGAAAAGACTAGAGATTCTTAAAATGCATATTTGGCTTATTTAAAAACCTCATTTTAAAACATGTTTTCTTACTTCCTAAAAACTAGTTTCTTTATTTACTCCTTAAAATGATTTCAGATTTCTGGGTTTTTGGCTTACTTGGATTAGATGAGGTCCTATAGATTTCATATGATTCAAGGGTTAGTCACGTACTCTTTCGGGTCGTGACAATATCAAAGGGCAATGACCAATATCTCTGATGACCTCATTCAAAAGGTTGTCGAATGTTATGTTAATGATCTAGTCGTCAAGATTAAAGCCAAGGCCGATCACATCCAAGATTTTAGGACTGTTCTCACCAGGTTGAGGGAGTACGATCTAAAAATGAATCCCCTGAAGTGCGCCTTTGGGGTGTCATCGGGAAAATTCCTGGGCTTCATAGTCCGACATCAAGGGATCGAAGTTGATCCATCCAAGATAAAGGCCATCATGGAGATGCCCCCTCCGAAGAATCTGACGCAGTTAAGATCTTTTCAAGGCAAGATTGCTTATATACGGAGGTTTATCTCAAATTTATCGGGGAGATATAGGCCCTTCTCAAAGCTCATGAAGAAAGGAGCTCCTTTTATTTGGGATGCCGAAGGTCAAGCAGCGTTCGAAAGCATCAAACGGTACTTGTTGCACCCTTCTGTTAGTGTATATGCCCTAGGGGCCATTATTGTATCATACTAGATTGTATATTACTTAATGGAAGCTTGGAATATTCACAGTTGTATTGACAGTCGTGCTAAACATGGTAGTATGCTACTTGGTTTTGTCTACTTTAATATGTTTCTTGTACCGTATCGCTTATACATATTAGTAGAGCCCTTAGGATCTTTGCTTGATTACCAACGTTGTGATGGCAGTCACACTAGTGGGGGCTGGGTAGTCTATAAGCAACATCCTATACAGGTCCCTGGTCGTTGGATTATCGAGACAGGGCATCGATATTCCGGAGTGGACTAGTGTGTACGCTTCTCATCCCAGTTGGGGAGATGGTCTGTCCTACAGCCATCAGTACGTCGTACTGGAGATAGTATACAGGTGCTCGTTGGGTTATGGGTACACCGGACATGACTCGCAGGGGAACTGTTGGTTGGTATTATACCCGTCGTCAGTTAACAGTTCCCAGGTGACATGAGTACAGCATAGTCCGCAGACTTGACACTGCTACTTCGCCTCGAGTGTGTCCCACTGTTCTTAGATTGCTACCCTACCACGGCTCAAAGGAGTCGTGCAAACAGGTAGCAGTCCCGAGCACTTGGAGGCAGTGGCGGTTAGACAGGATTCGTCTCTCCCGGTATTGGGAGTTGGTATTGCGTTGTGTCAGAGAGCCATTACGCAAAGTCCCTGGCCAGGGCAAGCGAGATTTACTGGTAGGTTCCAGTAGTTTCTCAGGGTGTAATGGGCTACGCTCCGACACGATTTATACCGCTATTAGGGGACTGACGCTTGCCACCCCCTAGGCTCGATATGCGATAGTCTTAAACGAACAGACCGGACTGTACGGAGATTGTCACATCAGGCTCAGTAGGAGTTCGAATGGGTTTCCTCATCGGCCTTCTTATCGACATCTACCTGGGGACCGTTACGTACAGCTAGTGCCGCTTGCGGTCTGTGGTTAAACCCACTGCCAGCGTAGTGTCGAGTCTTTAGAGTCTCACACAGAGAGTTTCCCTGCTCCAGGCGAAACGATATAGAGGTCGTATGGTTTTACGACAAGGGTTCGGACGCATACATGTTTAAACGCACATACGACGTTCGGACAGTTTTTACTAGCCGGCTTTGGTTTAAACCAGATTCTAGTATCAGGTTATTGGATTTATACAGTCTAAAGTTTTTCCGTGTTTTCACGGATTGGAGGGGCGTTCTCGTAATTTTCCGGGAAGCTTCTAGAAGCATGGTGACTTAGGGGTTAAGATGGCATAAGCATTTATTGCTTAATGACTCATTTGTGTGATTCATCCTAAGAGTTAATGCTTCATTTATTGAGCTTATGACTCATGTGATGAATCACACAAGGTGAATGCATCAACCATGATGATTAATCATTTATATTATTTATTTGATAAAGTGTTATGGTTGTTATATTCTAAATGAGTTCATTTTCAATATCATTTGTATTATCACCTTCTCTCTCCTCAAGCTCTCTCATTCTTGAAACCCTAACCCTAACCTCTCATGTGTTGAGATCAAGGGTTAGCTAGACTAATACATCCATAACCTCACTCTATATCCCCTATGTAGCTTAGATTAGCACTTTGAGCAACCTAGTTATCTCAAGTTAGAGATCAAGCTTGGCGTAGGAGCTCTCGGGTGGATCGTCTTTGACTCGAGGAGGCCGTTGAGGTGTCGATATTCCAAGGAGCCTACGAGGAGTGGAGGACAGCGATGAAGACCCGAAGGACATGTAACGTAAGGTATAACTTCGAATCCGAGTAGTTAAACCTCTCATAGATAGTTAGTAACGGTTTAGATACGATTCATGCGCTCAAGTCCGTGTTACGAATCTTTGATAATCGTTTTTCATATAGTCCGTCTCCCCGCAAGATCGTGGGGTGCGTGACACGGACTTACAGTGGTATCAGAGCCAGCTAAACCATTACTAGCTTATTAGCAACTAATTAGAACTTCGATCGTCGGAATATAACGCGAAAACGAAAACCTAACCCTGACAGTTTCTGTAAATTTTAAACGTGTCGAACAAAATATTTGATATGCCTTAAAATTCACAGCAGGAAAATATAAGAATTCTGGGAAAATACGAAGTTCTAACTCGGCTTGATGGCCGCGGATCCGCGGCAAGATTGTGCTTTTGGCCGTGGATCCGCGGCGGAGTCAACCCCGAGTTGACTCCGATTTGCTCTACAATTCATATATTTTGATTTTTTGTTTTCCTGTATATTCTGTTTCTGCCCAGGTTACTTCAGTGCTGGTTTGCTTTTGGGGTAGACACGGAATATGGTAATCGATCGATGTTCTAAGATATTTGCTAATTGGGTTTTTATCTGTAATGTTTAATGTGTTCGTAAACCTCCCCTAACTGCTAGTATGTCGGTTGGCAGGAGGTTGCACATTTCTGTAATGTTTACTGTTTGTGTATATGAACTGTATTGGACTGTTGTGATGATTAGCCGGGGTTTTGAGATGGGTTATTATATTCATTCATTCGATGTAATTGTAATATGTTGTAATATTATTTTGCGGGGCACATCCAGGTTGCGGTTGTAGTCACCGTTGTAATATTTCATTTTATTGTTTTTGCTCCTAGGATAGACCCAAGGTAGGGTACAAAAACTACCGGGTACGTCGAAGTGTTTAGTGGCCTACTCACGTTGTTGAGGGAGACCGCTTCACTTCGGGTAATTGGCGGGTAGTTTGCCGTACCCGTAGCGGTCTAGGGTGGGGTAATGGCTATTCATCACAACTGTGTAATCCGTCTTTTGTTGCAGGCTCAAAGCAAAACGCGGATTGCTTGTATATCCAATAAAGTTCATCTGTGATTTGGAATGCTTATTATTGCGTCTGACGAATGTACAATATCTATATATGATAGCTATTAGACGTCACTTATATTTTACACCCGCGCTAGCCCAGCCCCCGCTCTGTCGTTAGTTAAGTAACCTAACGGGTGATGACGGGACCCAGTGGCGAATGCGGATGGCATAAGAGAACGTGGTATTTTCGTTGTTTTCTGCAATGATAGGATATATGATGGGACGCATTATTATAATGCAAGGAAAATAAACCAAAGTTTAATCGTTGGAACAAATTTAAAAGAAACCACTCGGTTATTTTAAAAAAGAGCAGAATTTTTAATTGCGGAGCTTTAACCACTCCTTTTAAAAAGCTATCAGGTTCCTTCGATTATATCAAGTTCACTACGTTCACGGTTTTGCCAAAACCATTCGTAGCCCTCCGTCATTTCATTTGGGTATTCAGTAGTATTCAAGCTATGTATTTTGACCAACGCCAAGGCACAGTGTTTGGTAGCTGCTGGATATTCATTTGTTTCATAGATAGATGAGTTAGTTTGGAACAGTCGTATTATCATTTTGGCCAACGTCAAGGATATGTACGGGTGGGTTCAAATTAACAAGGATAATGATGGGTAGAACTTGACATGTGACTTATGATATTTTGACCAACGCCAAGGTCATAAGAGCATGGGGCAAAAATTTATATCGGGAATTTCTAAAGAAACTGAAATTTGCAGAGAGAGCATACCATTTTGGAGTTTGATGAATGTTGGTAGGATTCTTTCAACATTATCATATTATGATATTTTGGATCTCGATCCTACTGTGAGTATATACTACTTATCAGGAGATTCGTCACTTAATGATCAATGCTATAAACCAAGTAGGTGCCTAGAAAGGTGTCAGCGGGGCTACGCCCCCAGAGAAAAGAGGTTCTTCAATTAAGGAACTTCGCGAAAGCGTTGGAAAACCTCCCTCAAAGTATCGACACTGGCCTGGCTGAACGGTTAAGCAAGTATTGTACGGTGAGAATAATCCTGGCTAGTTCTTTCTTTATGGTTTAAGGAGGGATTCGAGAAACAGTGGGAGCCATCCTGTTTAGATAAATTAAAAACCACTCTAAACTTGCAAGAGCATCATGCTAAAGTGTTTTCTTCTCTCTCTCTTATTTGTAGCGACCTTGTGACCACGACTAGGTTACATCTAGATAACAAATTGACTGAATCTGACTTATATGACTGGCAAAGGTCTGTCCAGATGTCCATTGCCTATGACAAGCTGGACCACCCTATTGAGGGACGTTCCTATTGTTATGGGATTGGGCATAGGCAGAAAGATTACAGGGCTTTGGAAGCCAGTAGCCAGGATACGAAGCATGTTGTGGCTTCAGCCTCAAGTGTGTTAGTAAGTGAGAACTGTTTGTCAATTAACTCTACTTCCTGGGTACTAGATACCGGAGCAGGATCTCATATCTGTAATTCATTATATGCTTTGAGAAACCGTAGAGTTATAAAGGTAGGTGATTGGTCTCTCAGAGTTGCAAACGGAATGAACGTGGACGTTGAATCCGTGGGAGAATATCGCCTAGGTTTGACAAGTGGGCAGATATTGATTCTACGTAACTGTTGTTAGTGTATATGCCCTAGGGGCCATTATTGTATCATACTAGTTTGTATATTACTTAATGGAAGCTTGGGATATTCACATGTATATAACAGTCTTGCTAAACATGGTAGTATGCTACTTGGTTTTTCTATCTTAATATGTGAGTATACGTATTGATAGAGCTCTTAGGATCTTGCTTGACTACCAGCGTTGTGATGGCAGTCACACTAGTGGGGGCTGGGTAGTCTACAAGCACATCCTTATTCAGGTCCCTAGTCGTTGGATTATCGAGACAGGGCATCGATACTCCGGAGTAGACTAGTGTGTACGCTTCTCATCCCAGTTGGGGAGATGGTCTGTCCCACAGCCGTCAGTACGTCGTACTGGAGATAGTATGCAGGTGCTCGTTAGGTTACGGGTACACCGGACAGGACTCACAGGGAACTGTTGGTTGGTTTTATACCAGTCGTCAGTGAACAGTTCCCAGGTGACATGAGTACAGCATAGTCCGCAGACTTGACACTGCTACTTCGCCTCGAGTGTGTCCTACTGTTCTTAGATTGCTACCCTTCCACGGCTCAAAGGAGTCATGCAAACAGGTAGCAGTTGGGTGCAGTCCCGAGCACTTGGAGGCAGTGGCGGTTAGACAGGATTCGTCTCTCCCGGTATTGGGGGTTGATATCGCGCTGTGTCAGAGAGCCATTACGCAAAGTCCCTGGCCAGGGCAAGCGAGATTTGCTGGTAGGTTCCAGTAGTTTCTCAGGGTGTAATAGGCTTCGCTCCGACACGACTTATACAGCTATTAGGGGACTGACGCTTGCCGCCCCCTAGGCCCGATATGCGATAGTCTTAGACGAACGGACCGGACTGTACGGAGATTGTCACATCAGACTCAGTAGGAGTTCGGATGGGTTTCCTCATCGGCCTTCTTATCGATATCTACCTGGGGACCGTTACGTACAGCTAGTGCCGCTTGCGGTCTGTGGTTAAACCCACTGCCAGCGTAGTAGTCGAGTCTCTAGAGTCCCACGCAGAGAGTTTCCCTACTCCAGGCGAAACGATATAGAGGTCGTATGGTTTTACGACAAGGGTTCGGACGCATACATGTGTTTTCGCACGTACGACTTTCGGACAGTTTTTACTAGTCGGCTTTGGTTTAAGCCAGTTACTAGTATCCGGTTATTGGATTTATACAGTCTAAAGTTTTTCCGTGTTTTCACGGATAGGAGAGGCGTTCTCGTAATTGCGCGAGAAGCTTCTAGAAGATGGTGACTAAGGAGGTTTAGGTGGCATATACATTGAATGAGATTAGTGAGTCATATGGATGATTCATCCATGTCATTAATGCTTCATAATTGCTTAATGACTCATGGAGATGAATCACCACAAGATATTTATCAAGCATGGTTGTAAATCATTTTCTTTTCTTTTCTTGATAAAATAAAATGCTTGATATATATTATGATAACTCATTTTCTCTTCTCATTATTATGTTCATCTTCTCTCTCCTCAAGCTCTCCCTCTTCAAACCCTAATCCTCCCCTCTCATGTATTGAGTACAAGGATTAGTTATACTACTTAATCCATAACCATACTCTATTTCATCTAGGTACTTTGATTAGCACTTAAAGATACCTAGTTGCCTCAAGTTTAGAGGCAAAGCTTGGAGTTTAGCTCTCGTGGTGGATCGTCTACTACTTGGAGAAGGCCGAGGAGGAGGTGGAGTTCGTAAAGATGAAGGACACGGTTCTTTAGGTATAATCCCTTTACATAGTAGTTGTTAACAATTATGTTTGATGTTAGTTATCGTTTAGCTTCGATTCATGCGGTTAGTCGATGTTTAGCATATAAACAAGATCGTTTTTCATATTTCCGCCTCCCCGCAAGTCGTGGGGTGTTGTACATCGACTTACAGTGGTATCAGAGCCTCGCTAAACAATAAATAACTCACTTGCAAAATTGTATGAATTTCGAACGAAAAAAACGAAAACCGGAAAACCCCGATATCATGGTTTCTGTCGATTTTTAAATGAAGTCCAAAAATTTTTCAGGCAGGTTCAGAAAGCCCAAAATGATAGTATTAGAACACCCAAGAAAACTGGGCTCACGAATCGACTAAACCGCCGCGGAACCGCGGCGAATCCCCCCGATCCGCCGCGATTCCGCCGCCGAGTTGCCGATTCACAAGCCCAATTTTCCTGTGCTAGTTCTCTGTGATATTTGGTATTTTCTGGAATTTTTAATTTTTGCTCAGGTTTCAGATTTACAGAGAAGTATTGGAGCAAAATTAAATGTGTTTAATTGATCGAAATTATACGGTATTTGCTTGTTGGATTATATCTGTGTTTGTATAATGTGTTCGTAAACCTCCCCTAACTGCTAGTATGTCGGTTGGCAGGGGGTTGCACATTTCTGTATTGGATTTTACTGTTTGTGGATATGAACTGTGTTGGACTGTTGTGATGTATAGCCGGGGTTATGTGATGGGTTATTATTTAATTCATTTGATGTAAATGTAATTTGTTGTAATATTATTTTGCGGGACACATCCAGTTTGCGGTTGTAGCCACCGTTGTATTATTTCATTTTACTGTTTTTGCTCCTAGGACAGACCCAAGATGGGGTGCACAATCTGCCGGGCGGGTAGTTTGTCGTACCTGTTGGGGTCTTGGGTGGGGTAACGGCTATTCATCACAACTGTGTAATCCGTCTTTTGTTGCAGGCTCAAAACAAACACGGATTACTTGCAAATCCAATAAAGTTCATCTGTGATCTGGAATGCCTATTATTGCGTCTGACGAATGCACAATATCTATATATGATAGCTATTTAGACGTCACTTATGTTTTACACCCGCGCTAGCCCAGCCCCCGCTCTGTCGTTAGTTAAGTAACCTAACAGGTGATGACGGGACCCCGTGGCGAATGCGGATGGCATAAGAGGACGTTGTATTTTCGTTGTTTTCTGCAATGATAGGTTAATGATGGGACGCATTATTTATAATGCAAAGAAAATAAACCAAAAAGTTTAATCGTTGGAACAATTTAAAAGAAACCACTCGGTTAATTTTAAAAAACAGATATTTTTAAATGCGGAGCTTTAACCACTCCTTTTAAAGCTATCAGGTTCCTTCGGTTATATCAAGTTCACTACGTTCACGGTTTCGCCAAAACCATTCGTAGCCCTCCGTCATTTCATCTGGGTATTCAGTAGTATTCAAGCTATGTATTTTGACCTAACGCCAAGGCATAGTGTTTGGTAGCTACTGGGTATACATTTGTTGCATAGATAGATGAGTTAGTTTGGGACAGTGGTATTATCATTTTGGCCAAACGTCAAGGATATATAAGGATGGGTTCAAATTGACAAGATAATGATGGGTAGAACTTGACATGTGACTTATGACATTTTGACCTAACGCCAAGGTCATAAGAGCATAGGGCAAAAATATATATCGGGAATTTCTAAAGAAACTGAAATTTGCAAAGAGTTGCATACCATTTGGAGTTTGATGAATGTTGGTAGGATTCCTTCAACATTATCATACAATGATATTTGGATCCCGATCCTACTGTGAGTATATGCTACTTATCAGGATATTCGTCACTTAACGATCAATGCTATAAACCAAGTAGGTGTCAAGAAAGGTGTCAGCGGGGTTACGCCCCCAGAGAAAAGAGGTTATTTAATTAAGGAACTTCGCGAAAGCGTTGGAAAACCTCCCTCGAAGTATCTACACTAACCTGGCTGAACGGTTAAGCAAGTATTGTACGGTGAGAATAGTCCTGGCTAATTCTTCTTTTATGGTTTGAGGAAGGATTCGAGAAACAGTGGGAGCCATCCAGTTTAGATAAACTAAAAACCACTCTAAACTTGCAAGAGCATCATGCTAAAGAGTTTTCTTCTCTCTCTCCTATTTGCAGCGACCCTGAAAATGACTGGACTTAAGTTACTTTTAGAGAAAAATATACTGACAAGGCCAAACTATAAAGATTGGCTGCGGAATGTCAAAATGGCTTTGACCTATGACAAATTGGGGTACGTCCTCACCGCTACGGCACCTGCTGTCCCTGGTCCCAAATCCAGTAATGCGGATAAAGAAATCCGCAAAACCTGGGATTTCGATTGCGCGAAAACCAAGTGCATCGTGCTTGCCTCGATGAACAATGAACATCAGAGGAGGCACGAGGATATGGAACTAGATGGCATATTTCTCCATACAAAGGAACTTTATGGAGAGCAATCTCGTATAGCAAGATACGAGACCTCTAAGAACTTGTTTCGAGCGAGGTTGGCTGTCGGGTCATCGGTAGGAGAACATGTCCTAAAGATGATCGGCTATATAGAAGAGCTCGCAGACCTTGGGACGACTTTGGATAATGAGCTCTATACAGACCTTATTCTCCAGTCCCTTCCTCACACCTACGCCCAGTTTATCCTGAACTTCAACATTCAAAGAAAAGAAGTTGAACTTCCGGAACTTTTGAACATGTTAAGGAGTGCAGAGGGCACCTTGCAGAAGACAAAGGAAACACCCGCTATGTTTGTTGGCGGTGCATCTTCTTCCGGGTCCAAGGCTAAGGCCAAAGGAAGGAAGAAGAAGTCCGCCACCAAACCTAGAGGAGGTGTTAGTAAGGTGGGAGGGAAGGGAAAGAAAAAGTTTGCGGTACCGGTAGTGGGCCAGGATGAGTGCTTCCATTGTCACAGGAAAGGGCACTGGAAGAAAGATTGCAAGGCGTGGAACGCTAAGACCCAGGAACCGAAGCAAGCTGTGGCTTTGACTTCAGGTGTGTTTGTGTAAGTGCACGGCAGCGCCCCGGTCGTCAATCCGACGGCCAAATGCGGAAACGGTGATAAACTTTAATTTTGCGAACTTTGCAAACCGGCACCACCGCGCACTAAACCCCGGATCGGGCCATTAAACTAGTTCTAGCTAACTACAAGATGGGAAGAGATATACCGAGTGATCCGAGTCCTCCGGTCTTCTTGTCATCGTCCCGATCTCCCGCGGAAACTCCGGTCGTCGCCTCCTCGCCGGAAGGGCACCACGTCGCCTGCATCTTTTACGGGCTCCCACCTCAATACCGAGGCAACTCGGGGATGAAGCTGGCAAGTCGACATGCCCAAGATATGCTGTAGAATGTGTAGTGTAGAGGCTATGTATCATTTGGGGTTTTGTTGCCATTTGAAAGATGATGGAGGAATCAAGAAGAAAAATGGTGCTTGCATTTTTCTAGCATCAAATGAGATCAAGAATGCCACAAGCTAAAATGAAATTCTCTCATTCCCTTTCAAGAAGTGGCCGGCCAAAAAACTAGTGGGAAATGGTGTTGGAGTGATAATATAAATCAAGAGGGAGGTGATTGTAGGAGAAGTAGAAAGGTAACCACACCCAAAACATCATCATCACAAATGAACATCCAAACCATACCCTTTCTAATCTCATTTAATGCAAGAATGGTGCAATAAAAGAAAGGATGGAAAAGGAATTTAAAGATGTTATCATAATCTTACATCTCACAAATAAACCCTCCACAAAATGTTATTTGCAAACTTGCAAATAACCCCCTCCATCGGAAAAGTCCGGCCGGGAAAGAACAAAGGAAAACCGGCCGGAACGGAATGCAAACTGGCAACTCCAGAAAACTGGTCCCGTAATAAATTACAGGAAAACCCCGATACTGTGCATACACACCCGCATCTGTATTCCGTCCGGATACAAATGCAAAGAGACAAAATCTACACTGTACTAAACTAGGATCCGGCTTAAACCAAAGCCGGCTAGTAATATCCGTTCGATCCCGATCCGTGCAATACCGCACGTATCCGATCGAACCTTGCCATATATCTATACGGCCTCTAGTACTAACCGTTCGATCCTGATCCGTGCAATACCGCACGTATCTGATCGGACCCTGCCATATCTCCATACGGCCTCTACAGCGTTTCGCCCGAAAGCTGAGTAACTGAAAGTGTGGTGGACTCTAAACACTCGTCAATACTATGGCTGTGGATTTAACCACTAGCACGTCAGAGGTATAAGCCAATACGTAACGGGCCACCAGCTATTGACTAAAAGGGACGTCGATGAGCGAACTCATCCTGACACCCTTACTGAGCCTGTCAGTGACAATATCCGTACAGTCCGGTCCGTTCGTCTATGAGCATCGCATGTCGGGCCTAGGGGGTGGGTAAAAGTCAGACCCCCAAAAGCGGTACAAGTCGTGTCGGAGTGTAGCCCAGAACACCCTGAGATACTACTGGAATACCTACCAGTAAATCTCCTGCCTTGGCCAAGGACTTCGTGTAATGGCTCTCCTAGACACAGCGCGACCTCACCCCCAATACCGGGAGAGACGAACCCCTGAAGATCCGCTCACTGCCTCCATGTGGCTCGGGACTGTACCCAACTAAAACCTGTTTGCACGACTCCTTTGAGCCGTGGTAGGGTAGTAATCAAAGCACAGTGGGAACTCACACGAGACAAATGACGATCCCCAGGTCGATGAACTAACCTGTACACATGTCACCTGGGAACTGCTATCTGACGTCAGGTATAAGACCAACTAGCATGTTCCCGGCGAGTCCTGTCCGGTGTACTCATAACCCAATGAGCACCTGTATACATCTTAGGTGAACCAACTGACACCAGTGGCTTGTGAGACCGGCCACCGCCCCTCGTCGGGGTCTCGACTGTATACACTAGTCTACTCTGGAGAATCGATGCCCTGTCTCGAAACTCCTACGACTAGGGACCTTTTAAGGATGTGCTTATAGACTCCAGCTCTCACTTATATGATCGCCCTCATACTGCTGGCAGTCAAGCAAGAATCCTAGGGGCTCTATCAACGTGTAATAGCGACCTGTAAGGTCACCTGAAGCAGTACACGATGATAAAGGTAAACCAGATAGCATACTATCATCTCGAGTAAGACTGTCGTCCCGGGATAGGTCCTCCCTCAATCATTGCAATCACGTGCCTGTGATCCAATAATTGACTCTGAGGGCACTATCTCCAACAATCTCCCACTTGCACTCAGGGCTAATTATTGCGATGTCGCATACTCACAGCCCGTGTGATACCGAACACCCAACTCCTCTACTGGTCAGTCTCACAAAGCTCGTTTCCGAAACTATTGCGTTCGAGGAATAGCCTCAGCGAGTGGATCCGCTCTGATGTTTCTTTCTATGTCCCTCTATATCTCAAGTTCGCGGAGAAAGCCATCTTCCGAAATGAGCAATACCTGTCTTAGAGTGTCTGGATGTCTGATGGGACCGAGCTCATAAATGAACTCCAAATCCAAACTTCTTAGACTGTATCGTCAACTGAACTTAATCAGTATCCTGCGCCATGCCTCCCTCAGTATCTGCCTGGATCACTTGTCCAGAATACCGTCCCTCGTCAGAGGGAAAACTATAACTCTGACAACCTTCTTGTCGTCCAGGTCACCTTGGAAGCCTGGAATGATAACCGTCTCCTAAAGAAGGCTGCTGTTATCAATTCCCTAGAACATTAACTTATGTTCTAAAACTGCTTCCGACTGTTTCTCCAGGATTGGATCAATATCAACTTATTGCATCTAGTGCAAGAACAACATCTGGTGTGGTACTTGACATCTCATGATTGACTCAATTGCCTAAGCAAGTGATCTGCCAATCATGCACATCCCTCTCTACTTTAGTCTATAAGACACCTTTAGAGAGGGTGACTCCATTACCTGCAGGTACACTACCATGCCAGGAGTCGTCCATTCTAAATACTCTTAGAATGCTGTCAAAGTACCCTGATTGGGAAACCACCCAAATCTAGATCTAAAACCATAGATCTAGTAACCAGTATGTCTTATATAATGTCCAAGTCCTTTGTGGAGAAACCACTGTGTGACGACCATAGTATAACCGATCGTAGTATAGGAGTTTCTTTTCCTACTCTGTGTATGTCATCCAAATACCAGGATATCACACCCTACTACCTTCTCAACAGATCCATCTCCTATTCTGATGACGTCAAACCTATGACTGTCACATCAGAAATAGATGATCTATCTCCGCTATATCTGCTTCAGTCTATAAATAGACATAAGTCTGATGTCCACCAATGCTTCCGCTGCTCCCACTGTCTACGACAACCCTCTGGCAGAGTCATATAGATGTGCACTTCTAAAACTAGTTTAGAACGACGCTATACTCATCCTCCCGCCGGGTCTCGCAGCCTAGAACAACAGCAATGGTAATTGTGGGTAAACAAGAACTTCCCTGTCACCGTCCTTGAGGCTACCGTAGTACCTCTCGGGTGCCTGAAGTTACCCACCTTATCTGCGGAGTGGCCGATGGAATGTCAAATTAGATTGAATCTTTAGGTTCCTTATCAAATCTTGAGTAATCGTTTGCGGTTCTGGAATCACTTCCAGTTCTACCATACTCCCACTACTGTTTTTGAAAAAATCCATTTTTATTAAAACTGTGGCGAGTCAAGAACAATATCACTATTGATCTTTCTTATGGTAGAAAATCAACCCTCGTCATAGCCTGGGTCAACCCACAAACAGCCATTACAGAAACGTGCCTTGAGTTATCCAGAGTCTGGTTTTAATCATAAGCCGGACAACTCCCCGTACCTTAACAATGTTAAGATATGAACTGTACTATATCCAATATAGAACCAGAGGCACTGATTTAATTGAACCAGATTCAAATCATGCAGCTATCTCCAGTGCATGTCAACTAAATGGAAGGAGGCCGATCAGCGTTACTCAACTTAGGAATGCTTCCAATTATGAGTAACCTGAAAGAGAAGCAATTTCTCTTTATCATTACTATCAACTGAATACCATACACAAGTATCTACATCTTCGATCACTTTGAAGAATCCCGATACTTGCTACACTTGGTTCTCTACTCTATTCAAATACCTATAACTCCTCAAAACTTAGACCCTGTGTTTCTACGAAACACATGTCTAAGAACTAGAGAAGTTAAAAGTAAACAGAATATAGTATGAGGACCAACCCCTCTGTCCTAATGGACACTGGACAACATACAATACTCTGTATAAGTCCGCTGAGTCTAACAACTCTTTCACTGTGTGTCGTAGGTTGAAAACTGTACTTATGGTTAAGAAGAATTACACCGCTGTTTAATGCTCCTTACCCAACCATCCACTGATATAGGTAAATGCCATCGATATAATATCAAAAGGTATATCTCACTCTATGAAAATAGACGTACAGATATATCAATTTGAAATTGGTGCACAACAGCGGATATTCAAAAACCAAACATTTGCCGACCGACAAACAGCCCAGATGATCTCCTCAAATATCACCGATTACAACGAATCCCGATATAATGAGGATGATCACCCTATTCCCAATAACTTACTCACACTCATCATCTGTAAAGCCATACAGATGTGAGAATCAAACCTGGTAAATACATACCCTGGAGCAAGTGTCTAATCGGGAAATCAGTTTTCCTTTAACAGTACACAGTGAAATTGAAATATTGAAATGTTTCGATGGGGTATCCTGGTATTCCTAGTAATGCCTCTTCTATTATCCAGATTCACAACTATAACCGTATAATTCTTTGCCACCTCTCCAAATCCCTTTATATGTCTTTAGTCATTACCTTCTGCACACCCCTTTAGGCCAATTGGTTTTCTTCCTTCCCTACCGTTCGGCACCAGCCTATGGTTTGGAAGAAGACTATCCAATAAGCATAATGGGTGTACTGTCCTAGTCCTAGGAGCACTCGCAATGCGAGAGAAGGTGAAGATAAAAGACACCCGAATAAACCTTATTCCTATTTCTCCTGGACCAGAATCCATCCCCGAACTGGAACAAGTTCCTTTCGAGTTCGTATATAACCATACGATGGATTATCCAATAAACTGTGGATCTTCGTAGTGATACGGAGTGTCCTGGAGAAATACAAAGATTGGCGAAGAAATACTTGGTTTGGTCGTGAATATCAGTCGCAATTTACTTTGCCCTCTTACTAATCCCTTGCTTTGTCTTAATCTTAATACCTTCTGCACACCGTTTAGGCTAATTGGTTTTCTTCATTCCCTACCGGTCGGCACCAGCCTAAGGTTTGGAAGAAGACTATCCAATTTGCGTAATAGGTGTACTATCTCCTAAACCAAGGAGTACTCACAACTTGAGAAAAGGTAAAAGGGAAAAGACAACTGAATAATCCTATCCGTTTTCTCCAGAACCGGAAACCATCCTCGAATTCCTTCGAGTTCGTATCTAACCATACGATGGTTTTGTCCAATGGAAGTGGACGTTCGTAGTAATACGGGGTGTCCTGGAGAAAGGGTAAAAGTAGGAGTGGCAATGAGGTCTGCAACTCTGACAATCCAAAAGCCGGTGTAAAGAAGGTTCGGTCAACTTGGTCTCTGAGTCATAGTCTTAGGGCCGGGTCAATGGTCGCTGTCAAAGAGAGAGAGAAAAGAAACACTCAGCGTGCACTCTAACCAAGATCAGAATGGTTACCAATTTATCTAATCTGGAAACCTCCCACTGTACCTCAAATTCTCCTCCAAACCTGAAAGAAGAATTAGTCGGGGTCACCCGAGGAGTAAACCAACTCATCAGTGGGAATCGGGATCCAACTATCATCGCATGATAACGTGACGGAATCCGCTCACGGTATCACACTCCAGAAGGTATGCGCATATCTGGCAAGTTTCAGTTCTTTTGAAACTCCCGATGTGGATTTCTACCCCATGCTCTTATGACCTTGACTTTGGCCAACATATCATAAGTCACATGTCAAGTTCAACCCGTCATTCTCCAGGTTAATTTGAGCCCATCCGTACATACCCTTGACTTGGGCCAAAATGGCAGTACGACTGCCCCAAACCAACACATCTATCTATGCTGCATATGAATACCCAATAGCTACCAATCACTGTGCCTTGACTTTGGCCAACATACACAGCTTGAATACTATTGACTACCTATATGAAACGACGGAGGGCTACGAATGGTTTCTGGCGAAAACCTTTAACGTAATGAACTTGATATCGTTGAAGGAACGGATAGCTTTTTAGAAAATATAGTGACGAAAACCTTTACTAAAGAGGTCACTCCCGGTGAAGGGATCTCGGCTCTTTCCCCGTAGAATGAGGTGCAGGATATTCCAAATGAATACCACGATGCAAAGCAAAAGTAATCGGCTATAGTGAAGTTAATGCCCTGACGCAAACTTCTGTCCAAGGGGTCACTCCCGGTGAAGGGATCTCGGCCCTTGCCTCGTCGACTGAGGAGCAGGATATTCCAAATGAATACCACGATGCAAAACAAAAGTGAATGTCCTTGCAATAACAGCTTTTTGAAAAGTGTTCCAACAACATCAGAATAGGTTTGTTTAACTTGCATTGATCCGAATCAACGCAGTCCCATCAATTGATCACACTACAAAGAACGAAAATATACTGACGTACGTATATGCCATCCGCATTCGCCACTGGGTCCCGTCATCACCCGTTAGGTTAGCTAACTAACGGCAGAGCGGGGACTGGACTAGCGCGGATGAAAAACATATACAACATCTACTAATATATATACCAATATATAGTATTTCGCTCAAGGCGTGAATAAAAATGCAACTTCACATAAATGTACAGCATCACAGAACAATACAGATATCTGGGATCCCCGGATTTCACAGAGCCACTACTGAAACCCGACGTTCCCCTGGTCGTGTGGATAGCCTGTGCAATGAAAACCTATACCCCATACGAGTGCGGCGAATAGCCAGCCAATCCTGGAGTGAAGCCCCCTCCGTCCCAATGCCATGAGATGCGGGCTTGTTGCTTTCTAGAACCCGGCTATCCGTGCACCCCTCCGCGGGGTAATCCTAGTACAGAAAGTAAAATATACATACAACGGGTACATCGACCGCAACCTGGTCGTGCCCCAAAAGAATAATACAAACAGGCAGTGACGGCAGTTCACATGTCGGACGCTCGCCCCGCAATATCAAATGTACAACAAAACTGTACTAGCATTGCATCCAGGCTATCCCCCACGACCGATCCGCAACATCACAGCAAAACACAGAACATCAACGTGAAAATCACGTTCGCAAATCCGTCTAACCGGGCTATAGCAGTTAGACCGGATTTACCGATCAAGTGACATTCACGGTCGCAGATATAATGTAAATAATGTGAAAAATGTGTTTAAAATATCCGATCGATCAAAAATTAACAAGTGGGCCCCCAAGCAATACTGTAGCACTCACAGAAAATCTGGGCCCAATTTTAATATTCTAAAACCCCTAATTACAGCCCAGAAGCCCACTGGAGAATTTCGAAGCATTGATCCCACCAACCTGCGGCGGAACCGCGGCAACAAAGGGGGTTTTGCCGCGGTTCCGCGCTCGAGCTGAGGGATCATTGTCTCGAATTTTCCCAGAGTTCTTAGAACTCCCTGCACATCATTCTGAGACAACCTGAAAAATTTTTAGAGCCAGAAAAAATTCGACAAAAAACTGATGTGAGTGAAAATGTGGATTTTGGAATTTTGGTCGATCGGAAATGCAAAACACATCAAACAAAGCTAGACGAAATTAATGGCGAGTCTCTGATACCACTGTAAGTGTACGGCGGCACCCCGGTCGTCAATCCGACGGCCAAATGCGGAAACGGTGATAAACTTTAATTTTGCGAACTTTGCAAACCGGCACCACCGCGCACTAAACCCCGGATCGGGCCATTAAACTAGTTCTAGCTAACTACAAGATGGGAAGAGATATACCGAGTGATCCGAGTCCTCCGGTCTTCTTGTCATCGTCCCGATCTCCCGCGGAAACTCCGGTCGTCGCCTCCTCGCCGGAAGGGCACCACGTCGCCTGCATCTTTTACGGGCTCCCACCTCAATACCGAGGCAACTCGGGGATGAAGCTGGTAAGTCGACATGTCCAAGATATGCTGTAGAATGTGTAGTGTAGAGCCTATGTATCATTTGGGGTTTTGTTGCCATTTGAAAGATGATGGAGGAATCAAGAAGAAAAATGGTGCTTGCATTTTTCTAGCATCAAATGAGATCAAGAATGCCACAAGCTAAAATGAAATTCTCTCATTCCCTTTCAAGAAGTGGCCGGCCAAAAAACTAGTGGGAAATGGTGTTGGAGTGATAATATAAATCAAGAGGGAGGTGATTGTAGGAGAAGTAGAAAGGTGACCACACCCAAAACATCATCATCACAAATGAACATCCAAACCATACCCTTTCTAATCTCATTTAATGCAAGAATGGTGCAATAAAAGAAAGGATGGAAAAGGAATCTAAAGATGTTATCATAATCTTACATCTCACAAATAAACCCTCCACAAAATATTATTTGCAAACTTGCAAATAACCCCCTCCATCTAAAAGTCCGGCCGGGAAAGAACAAAGGAAAACCGGCCGGAACGGAATGCAAACTGGCAACTCCAGAAAACTGGTCCCGTAATAAATTACAGGAAAACCCCGATACTGTGCATACACACCCGCATCTGTATTCCGTCCGGATACAAATGCAAAGAGACAAAATCTACACTGTACTAAACTAGGATCCGGCTTAAACCAAAGCCGGCTAGTAATATCCGTTCGATCCCGATCCGTGCAATACCGCACGTATCCGATCGAACCTTGCCATATATCTATACGGCCTCTAGTACTAACCGTTCAATCCTGATCCGTGCAATACCGCACGTATCTGATCGGACCCTGCCATATCTCCATACGGCCTCTACAGCGTTTCGCCCGAAAGCTGAGTAACTGAAAGTGTGGTGGACTCTAAACACTCGTCAATACTATGGCTGTGGATTTAACCACTAGCACGTCAGAGGTATAAGCCAATACGTAACGGGCCACCAGCTATTGACTAAAAGGGACGTCGATGAGCGAACTCATCCTGACACCCTTACTGAGCCTGTCAGTGACAATATCCGTACAGTCCGGTCCGTTCGTCTATGAGCATCGCATGTCGGGCCTAGGGGGTGGGTAAAAGTCAGACCCCCAAAAGCGGTACAAGTCGTGTCGGAGTGTAGCCCAGAACACCCTGAGATACTACTGGAATACCTACCAGTAAATCTCCTGCCTTGGCCAAGGACTTCGTGTAATGGCTCTCCTAGACACAGCGCGACCTCACCCCCAATACCGGGAGAGACGAACCCCTGAAGATCCGCTCACTGCCTCTATGTGGCTCGGGACTGTACCCAACTAAAACCTGTTTGCACGACTCCTTTGAGCCGTGGTAGGGTAGTAATCAAAGCACAGTGGGAACTCACACGAGACAAATAACGATCCCCAGGTCGATGAACTAACCTGTACACATGTCACCTGGGAATTGCTATCTGACGTCAGGTATAAGACCAACTAGCATGTTCCCGGCGAGTCCTGTCCGGTGTACTCATAACCCAATGAGCACCTGTATACATCTTAGGTGAACCAACTGACACCAGTGGCTTGTGAGACCGGCCACCGCCCCTCGTCGGGGTCTCGACTGTATACACTAGTCTACTCTGGAGAATCGATGCCCTGTCTCGAAACTCCTACGACTAGGGACCTTTTAAGGATGTGCTTATAGACTCCAGCTCTCACTTATATGATCGCCCTCATACTGCTGGCAGTCAAGCAAGAATCCTAGGGGCTCTATCAACGTGTAATAGCGACCTGTAAGGTCACCTGAAGCAGTACACGATGATAAAGGTAAACCAGATAGCATACTATCATCTCGAGTAAGACTGTCGTCCCGGGATAGGTCCTCCCTCAATCATTGCAATCACGTGCCTGTGATCCAATAATTGACTCTGAGGGCACTATCTCCAACAGTTTGTAATTGAGAATTGTCTGTCAATTAACTCTACTTCCTGGGTATTGGATACCGGATCAGGATCTCATATTTGCAATTCATTGCAGGCACTGAGAAACCGTAGAGTGCTGAAGGAAGGTGATATGACCCTAAAGGTTGCTAACGGAGCTAGCGTGGGAGCTGCGTCCGTCGGGGATTATCACCTAGGATTGACGAGTGGACACATTTTGGTTTTACATAACTGTTTTTTTGTACCAAGCTTAACGTGTAATATCATATCAGTTTCCTTGTTATCAAATAAAAGTTATGATTTCACGTTTGTAAGAGATGTTGTTAACATCCACCTTAATCATGGTTTGATTGGGTCCGGTACACTAAATAACGGTATATATGTTTTAAACCAACTCCAAATTTTCAATGTCCAGAACACACTAAAAAGAAAGTCTCCAGATTTAAATAAAGCTTTCTTATGGCATTGTAGACTGGGTCACATCAATGAGAGAAGGTTGACTAAGTTGCATAGAGAAGGATATTTGGACTCGTTCGAATATCAAACTTATGACACTTATCAATCTTGTCTCAAAGGAAAGATGACAAAGACTCCATTTACTGGACATGGAGTAAGAGCGAGCGAGCTCTTAGGACTCATACACAGCGATGTATGTGGTCCAATGTCTACGCATGCAAGAGGCGGTTTTTCCTATTTCATTACTTTCACGGATGATTACTCAAGATACGGATTCATTTATCTGATGAAACATAAATCCGAGGCTTTTGAGAAATTCCAAGAGTATAAGAATGAAGTAGAAAACCAAACCGGCAAAAGTATCAAGACACTTAGATCTGATCGATGTGGTGAATACTTGAGTGCCGAGTTCCTAGGTTACCTAAAAGAGAAAGGAATTCTCTCTCAGCTTACTCCTCCATACACTCCACAGCATAATGGTGTATCGGAGAGACGAAATCGAACCCTATTGGATATGGTACGATCCATGATGAGTAATGCTGAGTTACCGCGATCTTTCTGGGGTTATGCGCTAGAATCAGCGGCATATCTTTTGAACATGGTTCCTACCAAGACTGTGCCTACCACTCCATATCAGATGTGGAGCGGGAAGAAACCCCATCTACAGTATATAAAGATTTGGGGATGTCCAGCTTTTGTTAAAAAGCAGCATGTGGACAAGCTCGAGGCACGATCAGTAAAGTGTAAGTTTGTGGGATATCCAAAGAACTCCAGGGGATATCTATTCTATTACGCAGAGGAACAAAAGGTATTTGTTTCTCGTAATGCCCATTTTCTAGAACATCGGTTTTTAGAAAAGGAATCAAGTGGGAGCGAAATAGAACTGGAAGAAATTCCAGAACCACAAACTAATACTGAAAGTTTGGTAGAACCGGTAGTTCAAGAAGAACAGGACATTCCCGCACCCCTCCGCAGGAGTAGTAGGCCGTCTCATCCGCCTGAGAGATACTACGGTTTTCTCATAGATGGGGATAGAGAGGATTGTATCATAGATGATGATGAACCTACTGACTTTCAGCAGGCCATCCAGAGCGGCGACTCGGTACGATGGCTAGATGCAATGCGGACCGAAATGGAGTCCATGTACACCAACAAAGTATGGACTTTGGACTTTGCTCCAGATGGGGTAAAACCCATAGGATGCAAATGGATCTTCAAGAAAAAGATTGGTGTAGATGGACAGGTGGAAACCTATAAGGCTAGACCTGTTGCAAAGGGTTTTCGTCAAAGACCTGGTTTGGACTATGACGAAACGTTTTCTCCAGTGGCTATGCTCAAATCCATTCGGGTCTTTCTTGCTATTGCTGCCTTCCATGATTATGAAATCTGGCAGATGGACGTAAAGACGGCTTTTCTGAATGGAAATTTAGAAGAGTGCGTCTATATGGATCAGCCAGAGGGTTTCAATCAGAGTGGGAGCAGCGGGAAAGTATGCAAGCTGCTTAAGTCCATTTATGGACTAAAGCAGGCATCGCGGAGTTGGAACATCTGTTTTGATGAGACAGTCAAAGAATATGACTTTATCAAAAATCCAGATGAACCGTGCATATATAGTAAAGTTGTAGCCAGAAGTGTCGTATTCCTCGTCTTGTACGTGGATGACATTCTATTGATAGGAAATGACATTCCTATGCTACAATCTGTCAAAGGATTCTTGTCACACAGGTTCTCCATGAAAGACCTGGGTGATGCCTCTTACATTCTGGGGATCCGGATCTATCGTGATAGATCCAAGAGGATATTGGGACTTTCGCAGTCCAGGTATATCGACACTGTACTGAAAAGATTCAGTATGGAAGATTCTAAGCACGGTAATCTACCGGCTTGTCACGGAATCACCCTCTCCAAAGAGATGTCTCCCAAGACTGATTTGGAAAGAGAACGCATGTCTATTATACCCTACGCTTCTGCGGTAGGCTCTATAATGTATGCGATGTTGTGCACCAGACCAGATGTAGCTTACGCACTGAGTGTGGTAAGCCGGTATCAGTCAGACCCAGGGGAGAAGCACTGGATAGCAGTAAAGAACATTCTCAAGTACCTAAGAAGGACTAAGGAGATGTTCTTGGTTTACGGCGGAAAAAATCTCAGGTTGGAGGCCTTTGCTGATTCCGGCTTCCAGAGTGATAAGGACGATTCCAAGTCCATGTCGGGTTATGTCTTTACCCTCAATGGAAGGGCGGTGTGCTGGAAGAGCTCCAAGCAGGACATCGTTACTGACTCGACGATGGAAGCGGAGTATATAGCTGCTTGCGATGCCGCAAAAGAAGCAGTCTGGATGAAGAAGTTCCTAACAGAACTTCAGGTGGTTCCTACCATAGTTGATCCAATACCTCTGTATTGCGACAACAACGGAGCTATAGCTTTAGCGAAGGAACCAAGGTCCCATCAGAAGTCCAGACACATCTTAAGGCGGTATCACCTGATCAGGGAGATCATTGATCGTCGGGAGATCGAGGTTCGGAGAGTTGCTTCTGAAGAGAACATTGCTGATCCATTCACGAAGGCCCTACCTCAGATTCAGTTCGAGAGGCTACTCGAGATCATCGGTCTTCGATATGCCAGTACATGGCCCTAGTGCAAGTGGGAGATTGTTAGTGTATATGCCCTAGGGGCCATTATTGTATCATACTAGTTTGTATATTACTTAATGGAAACTTGGGATATTCACATGTATATAACAGTCTTGCTAAACATGGTAGTATGCTACTTGGTTTTTCTATCTTAATATGTGAGTATACGTGTTGATAGAGCTCTTAGGATCTTGCTTGACTATCAGCGTTGTGATGGCAGTCACACTAGTGGGGGCTGGGTAGTCTACAAGCACATCCTTATTCAGGTCCCTAGTCGTTGGATTATCGAGACAGGGCATCGATACTCCGGAGTAGACTAGTGTGTACGCTTCTCATCCCAGTTGGGGAGATGGTCTGTCCTACAGCCATCAGTACGTCGTACTGGAGATAGTATGCAGGTGCTCGTTAGGTTACGGGTACACCGGACAGGACTCACAGGGAACTGTTGGTTGGTTTTATACCAGTCGTCAGTGAACAGTTCCCAAGTGACATGAGTACAGCATAGTCCGCAGACTTGACACTGCTACTTCGCCTCGAGTGTGTCCCACTGTTCTTAGATTGCTACCCTACCACGGCTCAAAGGAGTCGTGCAAACAGGTAGCAGTTGGGTGCAGTCCCGAGCACTTGGAGGCAGTGGCGGTTAGACAAGATTCGTCTCTCCCGGTATTGGGGGTTGATGTCGCGCTGTGTCAGAGAGCCATTACGCAAAGTCCCTGGCCAGGACAAGCGAGATTTGCTGGTAGGTTCCAGTAGTTTTTCAGGGTGTAATAGGCTTCGCTCCGACACGACTTATACAGCTATTAGGGGACTGACGCTTGCCGCCCCCCTAGGCCCGATATGCGATAGTCTTAGAAGAACGGACCGGACTGTACGGAGATTGTCACATCAGACTCAGTAGGAGTTCGGATGGGTTTCCTCATCGGCCTTCTTATCGACATCTACCTGGGGACCGTTACGTACAGCTAGTGCCGCTTGCGGTCTGTGGTTAAAGCCACTGCCAGCGTAGTAGTCGAGTCTCTAGAGTCCCACGCAGAGAGTTTCCCTATTCCAGGCGAAACGATATAGAGGTCGTATGGTTTTACGACAAGGGTTCGGACGCATACGTGTGTTTTCGCACGTACGACTTTCGGACAGTTTTTACTAGTCGGCTTTGGTTTAAGCCAGTTACTAGTATCCGGTTATTGGATTTATACAGTCTAAAGTTTTTCCGTGTTTTCACGGATAGGAGGGGCGTTCTCGTAATTGCGCGAGAAGCTTCTAGAAGATGGTGACTAAGGAGGTTTAGGTGGCATATACATTGAATGAGATTAGTGAGTCATATGGATGATTCATCCATGTCATTAATGCTTCATAATTGCTTAATGACTCATGGAGATGAATCACCACAAGATATTTATCAAGCATGGTTGTAAATCATTTTCTTTTCTTTTCTTGATAAAATAAAATGCTTGATATATATTATGATAACTCATTTTCTCTTCTCATTATTATGTTCATCTTCTCTCTCCTCAAGCTCTCCCTCTTCAAACCCTAATCCTCCCCTCTCATGTGTTGAGTACAAGGATTAGTTAGACTACTTAATCCATAACCATACTCTATTTCATCTAGGTACTTTGATTAGCACTTAAAGATACCTAGTTGCCTCAAGTTTAGAGGCAAAGCTTGGAGTTTAGCTCTCGTGGTGGATCGTCTACTACTTGGAGAAGGCCGAGGAGGAGGTGGAGTTCGTAAAGACGAAGGACACGGTTCTTTAGGTATAATCCCTTTACATAGTAGTTGTTAATAACTATGTTTGATGTTAGTTATCGTTTAGCTTCGATTCATGCGGTTAGTCGATATTTAGCATATAAACAAGATCGTTTTTCATATTTCCGCCTCCCCGCAAGTCGTGTGGTGTTGTACATCGACTTACAACTGTCTGTATGTACCTAGTATGACTTGTAATATCATATCAGTGTCCTCACTTTCAAGAGAGGGATATGATTTTACATTCGTAAGTGATGTAGTTAACATCCACCTAAATCAAGTTTTGATTGTGTCCGGTGCATTAGATAACGGCATATACGTATTGAGTCAAGCTCAGGTTTTCAATGTCCAGAACACACTTAAAAGAAAGTCTCCGGAATTAAATCAGGCTTTCTTATGGCATTGTAGACTAGGTCACATCAATGAGAGAAGGTTGACTAAATTACATAGAGAAGGATATTTGAATCCGTTCGAATATCAATCTTATGCTACTTGTGAATCTTGTCTCATAGAAAAGATGACAAAAACTCCGTTTACTGGACACGGAGTAAGAGCAAGCGAGCTCTTGGGACTCGTACACAGTGACGTGTGCGGTCCAATGTCTACACATGCGCGAGGAGGTTATTCCTACTTCATTACTTTTACGGATGATTTCTCTAGGTATGGATATGTCTTCTTAATGAAGCATAAATCCGAGGCCTTTGAGAAATTCCAAGAATACAAGAATGAAGTAGAAAACCAAACCGACAAAAGTATCAAGACACTGAGATCTGATCGAGGTGGTGAATACTTAAGTGCCGATTTCTTAGGTTACTTAAAAGAGAATGGAATTCTCTCTCAGCTTACTCCTCCATACACACCACAACACAACGGTGTATCGAAAAGGAGGAATCGAACCCTATTAGATATGGTTCGTTCCATGATGAGTAAGGCTGAATTACCGCAATCTTTCTGGGGATATGCGCTAGAATCAGCGGCATATCTTTTGAACATAGTTCCTACCAAGACTGTGCCTACCACACCATATTAGATGTGGAGTGGGAAGAAACCCTATCTTTAGTATTTGAAGATTTGGGGATGTCCAGCTTTTGTTAAAAAGCAGCATACGGACAAGCTCGAGGCACGATCAGTACATTGTAAGTTTGTGGGATATCCAAAGAACTCCAAGGGGTATCTATTCTATTACGCAGAGGAACAAAAGCTTTTTGTTTCTCGTAATACCCATTTTCTAGAATATCAGTTTTTAGAAAAAGAAACAAGTGGGAGCGAAATAGAACTGGAAGAAATTCCAGAACCACAAACTACTACTGAAAGTATGGTAGAACCAGAGGTTTCAGAAGAAAGGGACATCCCGATGCCACTCCGCAGAAGTAGTAGGCAGTCTCATCCGCCCGAGAGATGCTACGGTTTTCTCATAGACGGGGATAGAGAACATTGCACTATTGACTATGATGAGCCTACTAGCTTCCAGCAAGCCATTCAGAGCGGTGACTCTGTAAAATGGCTGGATGCAATGCGGACCGAAATGGAGTCCATGTACACTAACAAAGTATGGACTTTGGACATTGCTCCAGATGGGGTAAAACCCGTAGGATGCAAATGGATCTTCAGAAAGAAGATTGGTGTAGATGGACAGGTTGAAACCTATAAGGCTAGACTTGTTGCAAAGGGTTTCCGTCAAAGACCTGGTTTGGACTATGACGAAACCTTTTCTCCAGTAGCTATGCTCAAATCCATTCGGGTCTTTCTTGCTATTGCTGCCTTCCACGATTATGAGATCTGGCAGATGGACGTAAAGACGACCTTTCTAAATGGTAATTTGGAAGAGTGCGTCTATATGGATCAGCCAGAGGGATTCATTCAGAGTGGGAGCAGCAGTAAAGTATGCAAGTTGCTTAAGTCCATTTAAGGACTAAAGCAAGTATCGCGGAGTTGGAACATCTGTTTTGATGATGCTGTCAAAGAATTCGACTTTATCAAAAATCCAGATGAACCATGCATATACAGTAAGATTGTAGGGAGAGCTGTAGTATTCCTCGTCTTGTACGTGGATGACATTCTCCTAATAGGAAATGATATTCCTATGTTACAGTCAGTCAAAAGATTCTTATCACAGAAATTCTCCATGAAAGACCTGGGTGATGCCACCTACATTCTGGGGATCCGGATCTATCGTGATAGATCAAAGAAGATGTTGGGACTTTCGCAGTCCAGGTACATAGAAACCATATTGAAAAGATTCAGTATGGATGATTCTAAGCACGGTAACCTACCGGCTTGTCACGGAATCACCCTCTCCAAAGATATGTCTCCCAAGACTGATTTGGAAAGGGATCGCATGTCGATTATACCCTACGCTTCAGCGGTAGGCTCTATAATGTATGCGATGTTATGTATCAGACCAGATGTAGCATACGCATTAAGCGTTGTAAGCCGGTATCAGGCAAACCCAGGAGCGAAGCACTGGATAGCCGTAAAGAACATTCTCAAGTACCTGAGGAGGACTAAGGATATGTTCTTGGTGTATGGCGGAAAAGACCTCCAGATGGAGGCCTTTGCCGACTTCGGCTTCCAGAGTGACAAGGATGACTCCAAATCCATGTCGGGTTATGTCTTTACCCTCAATGGAGGGACGGTCTGTTGGAAGAGTTCTAAGCAGGAGACCGTTGCTGACTCAACGATGGAAGCGGAGTACATAGCTGCTTGCGATGCCGCAAAAGAAGCTGTCTGGATGAAGAAGTTCCTCACAGAACTTCAGGTGGTTCCTACCAGTGTTGGTCCAATACCTCTGTATTGTGACAACAACGGCGCTATTGCTTTAGCGAAGGAACCCAGGTCCCATCAGAAGTCCAGACACATCTTAAGGCGGTATCACCTGATCAGGGAGATCGTAGATCGCCGGGAGATCGAGGTAAAGAGAGTAGAGACGGAGAATAACATTGTTGATCCATTCACAAAGGCCATTCCTCAGACGCAGTTCGAGAAGCTATTCGAGATCATAGGTCTGCGATATGCCAGCTCATGGCCCTAGTGCAAGTGGGAGATTGTTAGTGTATATGCCCTAGGGGCCATTATTGTATCATACTAGATTGTATATTACTTAATGGAAGCTTGGAATATTCACAGTTGTATTGACAGTCTTGCTAAATATGGTAGTATGCTACTTGGTTTTGTCTACTTTAATATGTTTCTTGTAATGTATCGCTTATACATATTAGTAGAGCCCTTAGGATCTATGCTTGATTACCAGCGTTGTGATGGCAGTCACACTAGTGGGGGCTGGGTAGTCTATAAGCAACATCCTATACAGGTCCCTGGTCGTTGGATTATCGAGACAGGGCATCGATATTCCGGAGTAGACTAGTGTGTACGCTTCTCATCCCAGTTGGGGAGATGGTCTGTCCTACAGCCATCAGTACGTCGTACTGGAGATAGTATACAGGTGCTCGTTGGGTTATGGGTACACCGGACATGACTCGCAGGGGAACTGTTGGTTGGTATTATACCCGTCGTCAGTTAACGGTTCCCAGGTGACATGAGTACAGCATAGTCCGCAGACTTGACACTGCTACTTCGCCTCGAGTGTGTCCCACTGTTCTTAGATTGCTACCCTACCACGGCTCAAAGGAGTCGTGCAAACAGGTAGCAGTTGGGTGCAGTCCCGAGCACTTGGAGGCAGTGGCGGTTAGACAGGATTCGTCTCTTCCGGTATTGGGAGTTGGTATCGCGTTGTGTCAGAGAGCCATTACGCAAAGTCCCTGGCCAGGGCAAGCGAGATTTACTGGTAGGTTCCAGTAGTTTCTCAGGGTGTAATGGGCTACGCTCCGACACGACTTATACCGCTATTAGGGGACTGACGCTTGCCACCCCCTAGGCTCGATATGCGATAGTCTTAGACGAACAGACCGGACTGTACGGAGATTATCACATCAGGCTCAGTAGGAGTTCGGATGGGTTTCCTCATCGGCCTTCTTATCGACATCTACCTGGGGACCGTTACGTACAGCTAGTGCCGCTTGCGGTCTGTGGTTAAACACACTGCCAGCGTAGTGTCGAGTCTTTAGAGTCCCACACAGAGAGTTTCCCTGCTCCAGGCGAAACAATATAGAGGTCGTATGGTTTTACGACAAGGGTTCGGACGCATACATGTTTAAACGCACATACGACGTTCGGACAGTTTTTACTAGCCGGCTTTGGTTTAAGCCAGATTCTAGTATCAGGTTATTGGATTTATACAGTCTAAAGTTTTTCTGTGTTTTCACGGATTGGAGGGGCGTTCTCGTAATTTTCCGGGAAGCTTCTAGAAGCATGGTGACTTAGGGGTTAAGGTGGCATAAGCATTTATTGCTAAATGACTCATTTGTGTGATTCATCCTTAGAGTTAATGCTTCATTTATTGAGCTTATGACTCATGTGATGAATCACACAAGGTGAATGCATCAACCATGATGATTAATCATTTATATTATTTATTTGATAAAGTTTTATGGTTGTTATATTCTAAATGAGTTCATTTTCAATATTATTCTTATCATCACCTTCTCTCTCCTCAAGCTCTCTCATTCTTGAAACCCTAACCCTAACCTCTCATGTGTTGAGATCAAGGGTTAGCTATGTAGGGTTCCTAGGCACGCTAGTGAGGTCTCCCAAGCCATCAACCATGGCAATTTCAAAAATTATGGTGCCTACAAACCCTAAACTACGGATCGATCACTAGATGTCTAGGCGAACAATGAACTAGTTAACACTTAACTAATGAGAAAACGGAAATACAACCTTTGTAGATCCGGTGCTCCACCTCCATGGCTCCGCAACGAGGTCCTCTCCGCTGTCCAAATCAAATCCGGGCTCTAGAGTCGACTTCGTCGGAGAAAAAGGGAGCTAGGTCGTCGATGTCCATGCCGAAGATGATCTACGTCGAGGCATCGCTAGATCAAGCTCACAACCGCACCAAGTCAAGAAACTTGTGAAGTAAACACACTCTACTACTTGGCAAGAGGTAGAGGATGAAGAAATAGGAAGTGGGTATACTTTAGAATTGGATTTCTCACTTGTTTTCATCAATCACCATTGATGAAGAATGGTTTTCTTCAATGAAGAAGATGAAGAAGAAGAAGCTAGTATTATGATAAGTTGTTAGAAAATAGAAAATAATAGAATACTTATCATAATTCTAACTATGGTAATGTGTAAAGAGTTAACCAAGGTTAGTTGAATGGTTAGGGTTAAGAATGAGATAAGAATGGTGGACTTAGGTCAAAGCTTCATGAAGTTTCAACTAAACAACAAAAGAAGCCACCATTCTTTTCTCATTTTCTTTTCTCATTTTCTTTTATTCATTTATCAAAAAGAATAAATGGATAATTAAGAAAATAAAACCCTAAATATAAACACAACCATGGTTCAAACTTTACACTTAACCAAAGTGGTATGCATCATCAAACATGATACAAACATGTGCACATAAACATATCGCATATACAATGCGCACACCCGAGCGAGAAAATCCATCTTAAGTAAACCGATACTAGTTGATGCAAAGCAATATATCAAATATATAAATATGCATTAAATTATTAAATCAACACTTGATTCAATGATCCGGTCATGTCGCACACAACCGACTAGTATACTATGTATCGGCTTATCGAATCAACGCTTGAATCGATAACTAGGTTATATCGCATACAACCATTCGATACATTCATCGCGAGAATGAAATACGGTATCACATACACGCATTATTCTCGGTCCCGCACATATCTCATATGCGCTCCTATTTCGTTTCGCTTGAGCCAGGAAACCTCTGTGTAGGACTCTAAAGACTCGTCAATACGCCGGCAGCAGATGATGATCATATCAAACACCCACAAGCCGCAAGCGGTCTGCTAAACGTAACGGCCACCCGGGTATTGAGCGATCTGAAGATCGACGAGCAAGCCCGCTCACACTCCAGTGAATCCAACCAGTAACACTACCGTACAGTCCGGTCTGATCGTCTGATATGTCGCATATCTTGCCTAGGGGTGGTAAACGTCAGACCCCAATAGCTCAATAAGTCGTGTCGATATGAGGTCTATAACTGTTCGAGAAACTACTGGTAACACTTACCAGTAAATCTCAGCAACCCTGGCCAGGGATTTCCTGTTATAGCCAATCGAACACAGCGCAACATCAACCCCCTATACCGGGAGAGACGAATCCCCTCCTATCGCTCATTGCCTCCATGTGACTCGGGACTGTACCCAAAAACCACCGTTTTGCACGCCCTCTTGGACGTGGTAAGATGGAAATCAAAGCACAGTGGGAACCACACAAGACTCTATGACGATCTCGGGTCAACAGACTACTCTGTACCAGTGTCACCAGAGAACTGCCATCTGACGTGAGGTATAATACCATCTGGGAGTTCTCGGCGAGTCCGTCCAGTGTACCCAGTCTCTACTGAGAACCCGTATATCATCTCTGATGTCAAACACCGATGGATATGGGATCATCCATCGCCCATCTGTATGGGTCAAGAAGGTATACGCTAGTCTACTCTGGTATATCGATGCCCCGTCTCGATACACCCACGACTAGGGACTTTGAAGGATGTACTTATAGACTACCATGTCCCCACTAGTATGATCCGCATCATAGTCCAGGTAGTCAAGTACAGATCCTAAGGGCTTTACCAACATGTAACAGAGAGACAATCAGCATACATGTTAAGGTAAAGGGTAACCAGATAGCATACTATCATGTCGAGCAAGAAAGTCCTCCCTATATATGTCCCAGCATCCACTACAATATACATCCTATGTACAGTAATGGCCTCTACGGCATACATATAACTAACAATCTCCCACTTGCACTAGGGCCATCTGTAGCAGTGGTTGCAGTATCTCATACTCAACCATCCCATGAAAGTCTCTCTCTGGGAACAGACCTTTATGAGTGGATCCGCTGTGTTGTCCTCTGAGTCTACTTTCCTAACCTCGATCTCCCTGGAGATCAACCATCTCCATGATCAAGTGATACTGCCTTAGAATATGTCTGGATCACTGATGGGACCGGCGTTCCTTGGCATAAGCCACAACTCCATTGTCACACAATGGGAGGAACATAGTTCATCTCATGAACCAATATACACCCAAACAGCCTCTTTGGTAGCATCTTAAGTAGCGATGTATCGTGCCTTTATCGTCTAAAAAGTATGTCACGGTATCTAGCTTGGAACTCTTCCAACATACCGTCCCTTTACTGAGGGTAAAGACAATGCCTGTGACTGACATTCAGTCGTCTTTATCACCCTGGAACACTTCCAGTGATTCTCCCCAGGATCGATTGATACCATCTCACTACAACTAGTGAGAATCCTAACATCCAATTAAATCTATCTCATAGATCCAAAATCCAGGATTTAGTAGGTATCACTTTGATCCTATATGGAGAATTCTAGTGATAAGCGGAGATTGACCGAGCGTAGCATAGGAAACTCCTTCCCTATCAAGAGTATGTCATCCACGTACTCTACGAGGATCGTCACCATACTCCCTACTACCTTTTTGTATATACAAGGTTCATCTACCATTTTGATGATGTCAACTTCTTTGACTAATCCATCAAAACAGATGTTCCAACTCCGCGATGCCTGCTTTATCCTATAAAGCATCTTGCACACGTTTCCGCTGCTCCCACTGTCTACGAAGCCCTCTGGCTGTGTACTTATAGACACTCTCTTCTAAATCATCATTTAGAAAAGCAGTCAAGACACCCAACCACCAGATATCGTAGTCATGGTATGTAGCCGTGACAAGTAGGATCTGGATGGACTTAAGCATAGGTACGGGAAAAGGTTTCATCATTATCCACGCCTGGTCAATGACGAAAACCTTTAACAAGTCTAGCTTTGAAAATCTCAACTTTTCCATGTACACCAAGTAATCTTCTCAAGATATACTTGCTCCTGATGGGGATTTAACCCTTCAGATATAGCAACTAAAGTCCATACTTTGTCGGTGTATAAGGATTCCATCTCAGATCGATAAATATCCAGCCATTCTTACAGAGTCCCACTCCTGATGGCCAGCTCGAAACTAGTTGGGTCATCATCTCATGAGGCAATCCTCGCTCCCACTGTCATAGAGAAACCGAAGTATCTCTCAGGTGGGTGAGGAACCCTACTAGATCGGCGGAGAGGTTGAGGTTCGTTGGTAACTATTGAATCCTTTGGTTGTTTCAAATCATCTTCTGTAGTTTGCATAGCTGGAACCTTTCCAGTTGTACATAACAGACCTTGCCTCGAGCTTGTCCGGATTTTGCTTTTAAACATAGGCCGGACAACCCCAAATCTTAACTAACTTAAGACATGGGTTCTTCCCTTTCCAGGTATGCAGCTTCTCAAGTGCATAACCCCTAAAAGGAAATAGGTAACTCAGTAATACTCATCATAGAGCACACCATATCATATAGGGTGTGATTGCTCCGTCCCGATATACCATCGTGCTATGGTGTATACGGAGGAGTAATGCTGAGAGAGAATCTCATTCTCCTTTAGAATAGTCCAGTATTTCCGTGCTCAAGTATTCTCCTCCTTGATCTCATCATAGGACATAATACTTATACCCGTATTCTGGTTCTCTACTTCTCGCTTATATTCTGTGAATATCTCAAAAGGTTCGGACTTGTGTTTCAACAGGAACATAGGTCTGAATCTCGAAAGATCATCAGAGAATATAATGAAGTATAAAGAACCGGTCCTGGCATGTGTAGACAGGGGACCTACATACATCAACATGTATCATCCCAAGAGTTCATTAACTCTTTCTCTGTTTCCAGTAAACGGAGCTATGGTCATCTTATCTTTGTGACATGACTGGCAAGTTTCACAAGATGTAAATTCAAACTGATTTAAATATGCATCTACATGTAACTTCAGCTAGTCGGGTCGCATTAATATGACCTAGTCTACAATGCCTCAAGAAGGATTCGTTCATTTCTAAACTCTTCCTCTTGTGTGTGTTCCGTATAATAAGAACTGTAGTTTGATTTAGAACATCAACGCTTTTAGATAACGTGCCTGAACCGATCAACTTTTGATATAGGAAATGTTCAAAACATTATCCAACAATACAAAATTTTATTGTTTCTTTACTAATAAAGAGACAGATAAGATTTTGTATATCAGGTTCGGTATCTAATAACATTCGTTCAGAATCAATGTATTACTATACAGGGTGACAGTGACCAACAGACTTGGCTGCAACACTTGCCCCGTTTTCTGCCTCATGAAACTTATCACCCGTTCTCAGTTCTCTACCTATCTGTAGCCCTATGTAACAGATTACATATCTGGGATCCTGATCTGGTATCACATACCCAGGACGTAGAGGATACAGAGAAACAGTTCTTTGTAATGAACACACCCGAAGATGATGCATCAGCATGCACTCTCTTCGTTTGGGCGGCACGGGAAATCTGGTATTCCCCAATTTCCTGCTCTGTCTTATAACAATTATAAGTTGGAGCGGGACCAACGTTCCCCAGCTCAGTAAAACAAGCGGGTTCGGTCAATAGTCCGTTTTATTATCTTGATTAAGGCGTGATATGGTCGCTACCTGGAGAGAGAGAGAAGAAAACACTCAGCGTGCGCTCTGTCAAGAATAGATTGGTTATTATTTTATCTAATCAGGATGGCTCCCACTGCTTTTTATCAAATCTTCCTTCAAACCCTAAAAGGAAAGACTAGCCGGGATTAATTACACACTACAAGTTCGCCAATCTTTCAGCCAGGCCAGTGTCGGTACTTTGAGGGAGGTCCCCCGTGCTTTCGCACGAACCTAATTACTGTAAACCTCGTTTTCCCATAGGCGTAACCTCGTTAACACCTTTCTAGACACCTACTTGATCGGCTAATTGTAATGTGTAAAACTCTCCCAGGAGTAACTCTTACTCGCAGCGGGTATCGGGATCCAACTATCTCATAGAAGGTATGCAATCTCATTGCAAATTTCAACACTTGAAATTCCCGATAATATTTTGCCCCTAGCTCGCTATGACCTTGACGCATGCCAAACAACCCATAGTCTGCTAGTCAAGTTCAACCCGTCATTTCCTGATTGAATTAAACCCACCCGCACGACCCTTGACGCATGCCAAACAACGCCGTACGAATACCCTAATCCAATCGCATCATATGCAAGCAGATAAGCACTAGTCAGCTACCGTACACTACGCCTTGACGCATGCCAAACAACCGCAGCACGAATACTAACTAGTACTTATCTGAAATGACGGAGGGCTACGACAGGTTTTTCTGAAAACCTATTGCGTAATGAACTTGATATCGTTGTAGGATCGAATGGTTTTAAAATGGAGTGCTTTTGAGGCTTTTCCAGTTTTGCTAAAGGAGTCACTCCCGGTGAAGGGATCGTCGGTCCTTTCCTCGTCGAATGAGGTGCGGGATATATCACATATATCGCTGTGCAAAGCAAAAACTCTTAAAAGCAATCAAAAGACAAACCGAAGGTTGTAGCATCTGCCAGTTATTGCTAAAGGAGTCACTCCCGGTGAAGGGATCTCGGTCCTTTCCTCATCGAATAAGGTGCAGGATATATCACATATACCGCTGTGCAAAGCAAGAACTGTAGCTACCTGTTTTATTTTGAAATTCGATTCTACAACATCTTAGGTTTCTTTTATTTTATTAATCACATTAATGAAGTCCCATCATTTAAGTACCTAAACATCACAGATAGATATGACGTACACTTATGCCATCCGCATTCGCCTCGATGTCCCCTCGTGCACCGTTAGGTTAGGTAACTAACGACAGAGCGGGGCAGGGCTAGCGCGGGTGTAAAACATAAGTAACGTCTATATAATATATCATATATACTATATACTGTATCTATCACAGAACATCATATGATCACATCACAGATATCGCAGCAGAAGAAACATATGAAATATTGGATATACTAGGACGTCCGTGTTTTCAATACGAGCCAGTATAAAACACGGATTCCACGGTCGTGATGAATAGCCAAACCCACACCCCTAGACCCCTACGAGAGCGGCAAGCAACCCTACCAATTCTGGAGTTAGGAGACCCGGACTCGACTCCTCGAGTTGGTCTCCCACTGGACTCCAGAACCCGGTTACTTGTGCCCTCCTCCTTGGGTCTATCCTAGTGCAGAAAAGTAAATAATATACAAAAGGTGACTACTTCCGCAACCTGGAAGTGCCCCAATAAAAGAATATTACATACAAGTTTTTACATGAATGAAAATGAAAAACACTCATCTCACATAAAAAACCCCGGCTATTCAAACACGACGATCCAATATAACATATCCAGCAACACATAACATCACATGTCATCAACGTAAGTAAATATGCGCATCCCAATTGTCGTTGACATATAGCAACGAAACCGGCGATATCACACATTACACTTACGGTCACAGAAAAGAAAGTGTAAAACTACAACAGTTGGAATCCGCAACCACCTCAGACATCGCATGCCTGACCAAATGAATTACTTAGACATCGCATGCCTAACAATTACAAACCCCGCATTTTAGTCTCATTATCGAAAACACTTTTCAATATCAAGTCGGGTAATTCAACAAGATTCCCGAAAAACTGATCGAATGCTCGTCGCAAACTTCAGTAGACGGCCGCACCCCCGATACCGGCGACGAAGTGCACCAAGGCGGAACACCGCTACCGCGAGCACCCGAACGGATGCTTTCGGCGATGGGGTTCTCCTACAGTCACTTGGTCGGGGCTATGGAGTGAGGCTGTCTATTAAGTTTACCCGGCGAGTATCCGCGTACGCTACGTGATTGCGACGGACTTTTGATCACATCAAAACTCCGTGGCAACCGATCAAGTGAGACTAAACTGCTATGTTTATAACATTCATTCAGTTATCTCATAACTATTGTGAATTCCAATTATTGTATCCTATTCCAGATAAACAGAAAATGTTAAACTTTCCAATCGAACAATCGAACACCCAAGTTTTCCCGATACAGCTCAACACATGAAATAAGTCTAACAACATTCCGTTCGTGCCTCGGTACCAACGGTCCAGCCGTAGAAGGGTCAAGCCAACGCCTCACATGTGGCACGCCGTACTGCCCCAAACCCGAAGGTTCAAAGGGCGGTTCAAGTCGGTCACATAATCGAGTTAAGGTTTGTGTCTTCTAGAGGGACCATCGCGTTAGTTGCACTACTTAGAACGTCGTTAAACTACGGAAAAATCCAACACTTGGAAATTTCCCGACAGGGGAAAAATTGGGTATTTATATCCGGTCGAACTTTTTAACATATTCTAAAATTTATCCGGAAAGCCACACCGACAAAATTTGACACTCCGATCGAAACACCGAATCCCCAAATCAACTGCAGAAAATTCAACTCTTGAATAAGTATTAAAAATTCCCAGAAAATCCAAAATAAAATAATAAGAGTTACTGTGCAGATCTTGGAGGATGACGTCATCACCTAGCCGCGGAACCGCCGCAGAAGCTGGGCTTCTGCCGCGGTTCCGCGCTCTGTTTGATGAATTATTCACCTGAGTTTGCACAGTAATTCTTATAATTATTTATTGAATTTTTTAGGCATTTTTAATACACAAAAATCCGCATTCTCGGAAAAAGTACAGAGAGCATATTTGTTTTGGGGTTCCGGGTTCGTTCGGACTTCGAATTCCGTCTGGACTTCGCCTAAGGCTCTAGCTAGGCTCTGATACCACTGTAGGGTTTCTAGGCACGCTAGTGAGGTCTCCCAAGCCATCAACCATGGCAATTTCAAAAATTATGGTGCCTACAAACCCTAAACTACGGATCGATAACTAGATGTCTAGGCGAACAATGAACTAGTTAACACTTAACTAATGAGAAAACGGAAATACAACCTTTGTAGATCCGGTGCTCCACCTCCATGGCTCCGCAACGAGGTCCTCTCCGCTGTCCAAATCAAATCCGGGCTCTAGAGTCGACTTCGTCGGAGAAAAAGGGAGCTAGGTCGTCGATGTCCATGCCGAAGATGATCTACGTCGAGGCATCGCTAGATCAAGCTCACAACCGCACCAAGTCAAGAAACTTGTGAAGTAAACACACTCTACTACTTGGAAAGAGGTAGAGGATGAAGAAATAGGAAGTGGGTATACTTTAGAATTGGATTTCTCACTTGTTTTCATCAATCACCATTGATGAAGAATGGTTTTCTTCAATGAAGAAGATGAAGAAGAAGAAGCTAGTATTATGATAAGTTGTTAGAAAATAGAAAATAATAGAATACTTATCATAATTCTAACTATGGTAATGTGTAGAGAGTTAACCAAGGTTAGTTGAATGGTTAGGGTTAAGAATGAGATAAGAATGGTGGACTTAGGTCAAAGCTTCATGAAGTTTCAACTAAACAACAAAAGAAGCCACCATTCTTTTCTCATTTTCTTTTCTCATTTTCTTTTATTCATTTATCAAAAAGAATAAATGGATAATTAAGAAAATAAAACCCTAAATATAAACACAACCATGGTTCAAACTTTACACTTAACCAAAGTGGTATGCATCATCAAACATGATACAAACATGTGCACATAAACATATCGCATATACAATGCGCACACCCGAGCGAGAAAATCCATCTTAAGTAAACCGATACTAGTTGATGCAAAGCAATATATCAAATATATAAATATGCATTAAATCATTAAATCAACACTTGATTCAATGATCCGGTCATGTCGCACACAACCGACTAGTATACTATGTATCGGCTTATCGAATCAACGCTTGAATCGATAACTAGGTTATATCGCATACAACCATTCGATACATTCATCGCGAGAATGAAATACGGTATCACATACACGCATTATTCTCGGTCCCGCACATATCTCATATGCGCTCCTATTTCGTTTCGCTTGAGCCAGGAAACCTCTGTGTAGGACTCTAAAGACTCGTCAATACGCCGGCAGCAGATGATGATCATATCAAACACCCACAAGCCGCAAGCGGTCTGCTAAACGTAACGGCCACCCGGGTATTGAGCGATCTGAAGATCGACGAGCAAGCCCGCTCACACTCCAGTGAATCCAACCAGTAACACTACCGTACAGTCCGGTCTGATCGTCTGATATGTCGCATATCTTGCCTAGGGGTGGTAAACGTCAGACCCCAATAGCTCAATAAGTCGTGTCGATATGAGGTCTATAACTGTTCGAGAAACTACTGGTAACACTTACCAGTAAATCTCAGCAACCCTGGCCAGGGATTTCCTGTTATAGCCAATCGAACACAGCGCAACATCAACCCCCTATACCGGGAGAGACGAATCCCCTCCTATCGCTCATTGCCTCCATGTGACTCGGGACTGTACCCAAAAACCACCGTTTTGCACGCCCTCTTGGACGTGGTAAGATGGAAATCAAAGCACAGTGAGAACCACACAAGACTCTATGACGATCTCGGGTCAACAGACTACTATGTACCAGTGTCACCAGAGAACTGCCATCTGACGTGAGGTATAATACCATCTGGGAGTTCTCGGCGAGTCCGTCCAGTGTACCCAGTCTCTACTGAGCACCCGTATATCATCTCTGATGTCAAACACCGATGGATATGGGATCATCCATCGCCCATCTGTATGGGTCAAGAAGGTATACGCTAGTCTACTCTGGTATATCGATGCCCCGTCTCGATACACCCACGACTAGGGACTTTGAAGGATGTACTTATAGACTACCATGTCCCCACTAGTATGATCCGCATCATAGTCCAGGTAGTCAAGTACAGATCCTAAGGGCTTTACCAACATGTAACAGAGAGACAATCAGCATACATGTTAAGGTAAAGGGTAACCAGATAGCATACTATCATGTCGAGCAAGAAAGTCCTCCCTATATATGTCCCAGCATCCACTACAATATACATCCTATGTACAGTAATGGCCTCTAGGGCATACATATAACTAACAAGCTAGACTAATACATCCATAACCTCACTTTATATCCCCTAGGTAGCTTAGATTAGCACTTTGAGCAACCTAGTTATCTCAAGTTAGAGATCAAGCTTGGCGTAGGAGCTCTCGGGTGGATCGTCTTTGACTCGAGGAGGCCGTTGAGGTGCCGATGTTCCAAGGAGCCTACGAGGAGTGGAGGACAGCGATGAAGACCCGAAGGACATGTAACGTGAGGTATAACTTCGAATCCGAGTAGTTAAACCTCTCATAGATAGTTAGTAACGGTTTAGATACGATTCATGCGCTCAAGTCTGTGTTATAAAACTTTGATAATCGTTTTTCATAATTCCGCCTCCCCGCAAGATCGTGGGGTGCGTGACACGGACTTACACCTTCAGTGCTGGCCGCTCCTATTCCAAATAAACCGCTGATTCTCTACACTGCCATGCTAGATGAGTCACTCGGTGCGCTCCTTGCCCAGAACAACGAGGAGGGAAAAGAGAATGCCCTCTACTGCCTTAGTCGAACTTTAGTCGGGGCGGAACACAACTATTCCCCGATCGAAAAGCAATGCCTGGCTCTAATGTTCGCTGTAAAGAAGCTAAGGCGCTATCTGCTCGCTCATCGGGTTACGCTGATCTCTAGGGTCGACCCGCTCAAACACTTAATGACCAAAGCAAGCCTAGCCGGTAGAATGTCAAGATGGGCTGTCATGCTACTTGAGTTTGACATAGTTTATACTCCTCAGAAAGCAGTGAAAGGGCATGCTCTTGCAGACTTCCTCGCCGCTCATCCTATACCAGAAGGGTCGCCGCTAAATTGTGAGTTACCCGACGAACAAGTGCTGCACCTCGAGGAAGATGAGCCATTTGGGAGCTCTACTTTGATGGAGTCTCATTAATAAAAACCTCTAGTAAATCAAGCGTCCCGGAGATAAAAGCAGGGATATGATTGGTGTTCATCACGCCATCAATGGGAACCCTACGGCGTTCTTTCGCTCCCACCGAGCCTCGAACAAACAATGAAGCTGAGTATGAAGCTCTGATAGCTGGTCTGGAGCTCGCCATAGAAATGGAAATCCTTCGGCTACGGGTTTATGGTGACTCCCAGCTTGCTGTCAACCAAGTAAGCGGCGACTATAAGATATACAAACCCGAGTTAGCTCGGTACAGAAGTCGAGTGGTGGAACTCATGAAACGGTTCACTCATATTGAACTAATGAGAGTCTCTAGAGTGTTGAACGGAAAAGCCGACATACTCGCTCGCCTAGCTAAAGAGTTAGCTGATCCTGACGTGGACGAAATTCTAATCACAGTCAAAACCCAGCAAATTATGCCTCCAGCCTCTTTGCGTGAAGAAGAAGGCGTAGAACAAAAGAACAATCCCGCCGAAGAAGCTTCAATCATCCAAGACGAGCCCGATTGGAGAGAACCCTTCATAGAATACTTCGGATACGACAAGCTACCCGAAGGAAAATCTGCGAGAATTCAGCTGAAGAAGAGAGCTCTCCGATACGTGTTTGTAAATGACACGCTATACCGCAGGTCATATGACCAACTCTGGCTCAAATGTCTGTCATCGGCCGAAGCCCAGAAAGTCATGAAAGAAGTTCACTCGGGCGTTTGCGGTGCTCACCAATCTGGCCCCAAGATGCGACTTCAAATTAAACGGCTTGGGTATTACTGGCCCATCATGATACGGGATTGCGGAGAGCATGCAAAGAAATGTCATATCTGCCAAATTCACGGTGATTTCATTCACAAGCATCCCAATCCGTTGCATCCTATGGTGGCGTCGTGGCCCTTCGAAGTCTGGGGGACCGACATAGTTGGCCCAATTGATCCTCCGTCATCCAGAGGCCACCGGTTCATATTGGCTGCAACTGACTATTTCTCCAGATGGGCTGAAATTGTCCCACTAAAAAAGTCAAGACAGAAAATATTCTTATGTTCTTCCAGCATAATATTTTATACCGCTTCGGTACACCAAGAAGAATCATTTCTGACAATGGGCCTTCTTTCAAGAGCCTCAAAGTCTCAAAGTTCGCTACTCAGCACAAGATAGACTGGAGATATTCCTCTATCTATAACCCAAGAGCCAATGGGCTAGCCGAAGCCTTCAATAAGACTCTATGCAAGCTCCTGAGGAAAAATGCTTCGGCCAACAAGAGAGACTGGAATCTCAAACTTCATGAGGCATTGTGGGCATATCGTATCGTGCACCGCACTCCAACTCAGTCCACTCCATACTCACTACTCTTCGAAGTGGAGGCGATCCTCCCCCTCGAAGTCGAAGTTCCAAGCTTAAGAATGGTCGTCCAGCATGAGTTGACGGAAGAGGAAAACGTGCTCCTTCGGCTTGAAGAGCTCGACACCCTCGAAGAAAAAAGGCTCGCGGTACAGCAAAATCTGGAGCTGTACCGAGCCCAAATGTCACAGGCCTATGACAAGATGACTCGTCTCCGCGCTTTCAAGAAAGACGAATTGGTGTTGGTCCTCAAAAGACCGATCATCCCCAATCGACATGCTAAGAGAAAATTCGAGCCAAACTGGGGAAGGACCATACGTCATCGAGAAAGTGTTCGATGGAGGATCCTACCTACTAATAAGTGCCGAGGGAGAAAGGTTCATGCCACCCATCAATGGCCGATATCTCAAGAAATACTACGCGTGAATACTCCAAGTCGCAGGCGAATTGAGCACACCGGCCCTACGGTCTGGATCATACATCCTATAAAACTGTATACAATCTACGGACGCAAACGACTCCTATCTCCCCCAAGTCCCGCCGGTGAGACTACTTTTAAAGTCCCACCAGCGACAAAAAAATAAATAAATAAATACGGTATGTCTACAAGCAAAACGGGCACGGATAAAAACCCGAAAGGGCTCCGTGAGTAAAAACAGCAGGACTGCCGGTGAGTTTGTGAAAACCCGAAAGGGCGCAAACTCGTGAAAAAAAAGATAAAACACACTCGCAAAGTCTTCTCGGCCTTATAAGGAGAAAATCCCTGCGTGAGATCCTTACGACTCACAAAGGAGAAACACACTTAGGAATTCTTACGATTCCTGAGGAGAACATACACCTGCAAGATCCTCTCGACTCGTAGGGAGAAAATGTTTTTATGGGACCCTTACGGCTCATAAAATTGAAAAGCCTTAGGTGATAGGGATCTAAACCTATCTCCTGAGCCATCGCTCCCCAACGGGCAACGGTAAATGATAAGTCGCTCCTGGCATTTCGCTTCAGTGTTAGCGGTGCTGATGCCGACCCAAAAACTAAATCCCAAGTCCTCCCGAAGCAAATGATGAGTTGCTCCTGGCATTATTCCATTGCAGCAATGCTGATGCCAAACAAGATCCAAATTCTAAGTCCCCAAATGGCGAATGATGAGTTGCTCCTGGTACCATATTCCAGTGCAGCGATGCAGACGCCAACCAAAATCCAATTTCTTAAAATTCTCCCGGCCCTACGGTTAGTCCCCAAATTGACTACCGTATACAATCTACGGGCTCGAATAATTCTCATCATACCCATACCCCACCGCAATCACCAGTCCAGCGGCCGGTCTCCGCCCTTGGACTTATGCTCTATTTGGGAAGACCCACTCATGTGTCCTCACGATACATGAGGAGAACAAACTTACGGGAAACTCACGACTCGTAAGAAAACACCTTCGTGGGATCCTTACGACTCACAAAGGAAAAACACACTTGGGAGTCCCCACAACTCCTAAGGAGAAAGTACACCTACGAGATCTTTTCGACTCGTAGGGAGAAAATGCTTTTATAGGACCCTTACGGCTCATAAAATTGAAAAGTCTTAGGTGATAGGGACCTAAACCTGTCTCCTAAGCCATCGCTTCTCAACAGGAAAAGGCAAATGATGAATTGCTCCTGGCATATGTGCTTCAGTGTTAGCAACGCTGATGCCTATCCTAACCCCAAAATTCCAAACTCCAATCCAATAGACCCCTAAATCTTTAAATTGGGAACAGATGACTCCTAAGTCGTTAAATTGGGAACAGATGACCCCTAAGTCGTTAAACTGGAAACGAGGGAGATCCCCTCATGGCAGATGATGATTTGCTCCTGGTACCATATTCCATTGCAGCAGTGCTGATGTTAACCCAAATCACATCACATCAAATCAGAAAAACAACCAATGACCTCCCGGGCAAAATCAAACTCCGCCTCCGAAATAAGTCAACTTCATCCTTGACACCGCAAGGAGCGGAGCAAGTCAAATTCAGCACCGACCGTCCACGTCGCAAAAAGGGCAGCACCGACCGTCCACGTCGCAAAAAGGGCAGCACCGATAGTCCACGTCGCAAAAAGGGCAGTATCGACCGTCCAAGTCGCTAAAATGGCAGCACCGACCGTCCAAGTCGCAAAAAGGGCAAGACCGACCGTCCACGTCGCTAAAATGGCAGCACCGACCGTCCAAGTCGCAGAAAGGGCAGCACCGACTGTCCAAGTCGCAAAAAGGGCAGCACCGACCGTCCAAGTCGCTAAAAGGGCAATATCGACCGTCCACGTCGCAAAAAGGGCAGCACCGACCGTCCACGTCGTAAAAAGGGCAGCATCGACCGTCCGCGTCGCTAAAATGGCAGCACCGACCGTCCACGTCGCAAAAAGAGCAGCATCGACCGTCCAAGTCGCTAAAAGGGCAGCACCGACCGTCCAAGTCGCGAAAAGGGCAGGACCGACCGTCCACGTCGCTAAAATGGCAGCACCGACCGTCCAAGTCGCAAAATGGACAGCACCGACTGTCCAAGTCATAAAAAGGGCAGCACCGACCGTCCAAGTCGCTAAAAGGGCAGCACCGATCGTCCACGTCGCAAAAAGGGCAGCACCGACCGTCCACGTCGCAAAAAGGGCAGCACCGACCGTCCACGTCGCAAAAAGGGCAGCACCGACCATCCAAGTCGCTAAAAGGACAGCACCGACCGTCCACGTCGCTAAAAGGGCAGCAACGACCTCCTTGTCGGAATTATTCTCCGCCTCGGAATCAAGTCAACCAGACACTCCATCTCGGAGACACGTCAAGCATTGACCGTCTATGTTGTAAAATGGGCAGTGCCAGCTTCCCAAAAAGCGGGAACCGAATCAAGTCGCCTCCACGTGAAAGAAGATCCATCAATTTCATGCACACGACCCACATATGCTGTGTACATTTATTGATGGGGGCAATTTGTTGGGGTAAAAATTTACACCCCAGTTGACCAAGTCAAAATCAAAGTCAACCCCAAGCCAGGTGGGCCCAAGCCCAGGTCAAGTGGGCCAATACCCAGGTCGAGTCCGAATATGAAGCTGCCGGCCTCCCCCCATGCCAAAATAAAAATTTTGTAATAAATAATTTTGTTGTATTTCTTTTATTTTATTTTTATGAATAAATGTAAGAAAATGGGCATAAAGCCAAATTTTTGTAAAGCCCATGGCCTATGTGCAAAAAAAAATGGCACATGAGCCATGGGATGGGCAAAATGCCATTTTTGTAAAGCCCAAGGAGCTATATGTAAAGTGTATGGGCTATATGTAAAGTGTATAGCCTATAAAGGTAAAGATAATGAAAATATCTCAACAACTTTTTCTTTCTCCAAAAAAAGAATCAAGATCTGTGATCTTCTCCTTCCTCAAGGTTCTAAAACCTTCTTCTTTCTTTTGAATTAAATCAAGAGTTTTACTCTTCCTTTTATAAAACTAAATAGTTTTTCACCAAAAAAACCCACAAAGGGGAGCTTGGATCTTCCATTAGATCTCAAAAAAGGGAGATTTTTAAATCTCACCCCCTTTCTCTAAGATCCGGCCAAACGACAGGAAGAAGAAGGAGACCCATCTCCAGTAACCCCACTTTGGGAAAGATCCAGAGCCCAAGGGGAGAAGCCCCTTCATCAGCTTCAAATTATCCTAGGAGTTTAACTCCTCACACATATATATATACAAAATAATAAGTGCTCCTTTCTGGGAGTACAACTCCCATTGCAGGGACCAAGTCCATTTTGCCTCCCGAGCGCCCACGTTCCTGGTACGTGAGGCGCTAGCGTCCTTGCACTCAAAGCGCTAGCGCCCGAGCGTCCACGTACCTGGCACGTGCGCTAGCGCCCGAGCGCCCAAAGCGCTAGCGCCCGAGCGCCCATATGCCTTGCACGTGGGGCGCTAGCGCTCAAAGCGCTAGTGCTCTGGCGCCCAAAGCGCTAGCGTCCGAGCGCCCACGTGCCTGGCACATGGGGCGCTAGCGCCCCAAGCGCTCAAAGCGCTAGCATCCAAAGTGCTGGCGCTTTTTCCCACGCATTCTTTGGATGCCCTTTCCCATTCTTTTATACACACACACATACTGCTAGCCCTCTTGACCCCCAGCCCGCTATCTGGGTAGCGGGACCCCCATAAAAACTCTGCGGGCCCCCCGATATATCCAAAAACCCCTTTCAAACCACAACACACATACACTGCACATTGAGTTCGCATGAAATGTTTGACCCGTTAATCGGAGGTTCCCTCGCTCCAAAGGCGAGGGGTAATTAACGACAGCTTAGTCCGCGGCTGCCGGAGATTTGGATTTCCGTAATCAATAAACCCCAGCCTACCCTAGACAGGGGAGTCTGTAATGCGCCTGACAAGCACACGCATTCCTATCTCAATGGGATGACGAAAAACATCCTACAGAGGGTACTTTGTTGAGGTCAAAAAATTACACCCCGGTTGACCAAGTCAAAATCAAAGTCAACCCCAAATCAAGTGGGTCCGAGCCTAAGCAAGCAGGCCCAAGCCAAGTGGGCTCAACCCCAGATCAAGACCGAGCATGGAAGGGATCGGCCCCATAACAAAGAATGAAGCAATAAATTAGTTTAATGTAATTTTTTAGAAATAAATGTATGAAAAATGTGCTGAAAGCCAAAATTTTGTAAACCCTATGGCTTATAAGTAAAAAGAAATAAGCACATGAGGCATGAGAAGGCACAAGTGCCATTTAGAAAAGTCCAAGGGACTATATGTAAAGTGTGTAACCTATAAAAGGAAAACATGATGAGAAAATCAAGCACAACCTTCATTCTCTCAAAAATTCTAGGGTTTATGTGTAACAACTCTGTTTCAGTGTACAGAAAATTTGATTAAAAGTTGATGTACAAATGGAGTATTTGGAATCCTATATATACTATAAGTATTTGATTTGCTTTTGAACAGCAAGAAAGCACTTGTGGCTCATTGGTAAAGTTTTGTACTGCTGTGACGTAGCCCCTGTGATCGAATCCCTCCAGCCACATATATTTTTTAATTGATTTTTCTTTTAATTTTTTATAAGCCCAAAGGTTTACACGTGCACTACACGTAAAATGAAAAATCATAATGTAAACAAACACGTGCACTGAGATATGCCAAGCGACAGGGACACATGGCATGAATCCCAAGCCCATCCCACCGGATTGGACCGGTGAGATTCAAAAGTGAGGTCGACACTGCCGGGTAAATCCATAGGGGATGCCCTTATTTTTTAACCCCAGAACCCCTTGGCCTACCCCACTACCCCAATGCTGTTGGATTTCTCTGCACATTTCCAGAGAATTAAAAATGAATATTAATCCACATTTTAATGCACATTTTAATTCTCAAATTCATTATCCTAAACCCTAATTTTCTCTATAAATACCACACTACATTTCACCCTTCCTCATTCAGAAATTCCATACAAAAACTCTCTAAAATTTTCAAGTCCCAAGTTGTGCAAGTGGAGTTAGCAAAGGGCAAGGTTCCGGCGAAGTTTCAAGAAGAATCCGGCGACGAAACGACTTCCCGACAATTCCAAAGTCTTTCCTTACCTCTTCTCTTTGATTCAAATCTGTAAGTCCCCACTCCCCTCCTCCATCTCTATTCTAAAACAATTTATTTTCAAAACTCGTCACAAGCGGAGTTATTCCGACTTCCGATTCGTTTTTTCTTTAAAATCTCCATTTTTCTTAAACGATAAAATATCATATTCCTTCATAATGATCAAAAAACATAAACAAACACATTAGAACAAGTTTCATCTCAAAAGAAACTATTATGTAATATTTATCGCATTTTTACGGTTAAATACCATATACTTTACTTTCGACACAATTCAGCATATTCCCTTGTATTACCTTTAGAAAACTCACGAAGTAATGACCTATCTCATCACAACACACATTTTTGACATAGCACGATAACTCTTGGGGACATTAGTTTATGGGAAAATACTAGTTTATGATTAAATATCTTAAATATTCAAAAACCGTTTTCTTTAAAAAGTGTGTTATTTAATTCCGTGCAATTACGTCTCTACAACCCATTTTGGGAAACCCCGATCAGGATAGTGCAGGTTATCGCACATACTCGGGCCTAGTAGAGCGAGATGCAGACCTTCCGCAAGGAGCATTCGAGCTCGATGGAATTTTTAATGCAATTTTTAAGAAAAATGTGATTTCTATTTAATAAATAAATTCTATTTTTTATAAATATTATCAAAATATCTACTTTAAATATATTATATATATTTCATGTTTTCTAAATCAAAGGAATCACAAATTTCATGAAACTACCTTACAATTCAATACCATTCTAAGATTTCACTAAAATACCATATACAATGAAAACTATGTTATATCCACTAGAATATTTCACTTTATAAAAAATTACAATTATGAAAATCCTAAAGATGATAATTAAATACTTGAGGTGTATTTTGAAAATATATAAAAACTATTTTTCATAAAACCCCTCAAATTATATTAATTTACAATAAGGACCCTAGTAAATATAGATTAAAGCGGGACCAGTTCTCTTGAGCCTCAGAGAGCCGGAGAATATGGGTGCTTACCTATCTAAGGTAAACAACCTAACAACAGTGTTATCAACACGGTAATTGTCTTGGAAAAAGACACAAATTCTACCGTCCATGTGCAGCAGTTACCGATAACATCAAAACTAATTCAGGACTTCAATTTCTTTTATATCAGTCTGACTCAGACAGAGTCTCAATCTAATATGAAATCAATCTGACTTGAATTCAATTCAAGTATAATTACAATACAACATGAATCCATTTATACCAGAATTCAATCTATATCAACATGACTCGACTGAATCGAACCATAAATATACTCTGATTACATGACTATCCATTTATATCCATTCTGTTTACATGATATCGTGGTTTCGGTAAGTCATCCATCTATATAACAAAACGATACAATCGATACAAAATACATTACGGGGTTTTAAAGGGGTAGACTGGTACGGAATGTGTTAGAAGTGGCATGAGATGGTCATTTTAATACACCTAACCTGAATATCCATTGTTGTTGTACCGTGGCTTAATGGTTCCTTGTTGTAACACCCGAGCCCAATAATACTATTTCTGGTACTAGTTGAGTGTTATACATTGCTCAGTTCATTTATCTGGTTTGTTTGGTGCTTGATGCAAAATTTTAACCAGCTAAGTCATTTTGCCTATAACAAATTTTAACACCTAAAATGAAATTAAAAATATCCATGTTGGCCTACTCGTCGCTACTAGTCGCGTGGTAGCGTCCGCGCATCGAGATTTCATCCCGTTCGGCGAAACGGGCAAGTTTGGACGGCTACGCGCGCATGCAAGTGTCCGACTTGGGGGCATGCATTTTAATCATTACACACCCCTTTTCAAAATTTGAAACCCGCTTAAAATCCTATAATTTGAATTTGAAACATTTGGGCGCAATCCGGGCGCGATTTGGAAATGTTTCATTTAGCACCGAAAATGCCCATTTAACTAAATATATTAAACTATATATATATGTTTACGGTTACCTAAATCAACGTTTAAATCCCTAAAATCTTTTAAATCTAAACCCACCATTTTCCCAGCCAATCATCACGAGGGCTTTACCCTCGTGGCCCCACCAACCCATTCTCTATCTCTCTCTCTCAAATCTCTTTCTCTCTCTCTCTCTATCCCTATATATATCTATTCCTACGCAGCCGCCCTCTTCTCCTATCCATCACGAGAAAAACCCTCGAACCCCATCAAACCCTAGCTGCTCGTCGCCGTCGCCGCTGCAGTCCCCGTGCCGACGAGACCACCACCAGCACCCTTGCCTACGCCGCAACCACGTCCTCCTCTGCCCCTCCTTCCTCCGTTCTCTTTCCAGCGCTCGGCCAGCGCCACCGTCACTTGCACCGCCCACCGCCGGCGACCCCACTTCCTCGTCGGCCTCCGCTCGTCCTCCTCATCTCCTGCGCATCAGCCCCGATCTTCTTCTTCCTTTCCCTCGCCTGCGTTGCACTGCACCCAAGCCTAACCCCATCACACAACCCCAGGCCGCCGGGAAACTTGCCGTCGATCATCATCGTCGTCGCCAGCGCACCGCCGACCACCTCCTCTCCCTCCTGCAACCCAGACCAGACCATTGCATCCCCTCGTCGCAGCACCACCGGGTCCAGCAACCTTTGGCCGGAGCTGTCGCGTTCCCTGTTCCTCGCCGGCGCCCTCTCGTCGGCAAACCTGTCGTGGTTGCCCCGGGTTATTCCCTGTAAGCATCCCTTATCTTTCCCTTTGTGCTCATTTCCCCCGCTGATCTTTAATTTACATATATCGTGTTTGCTAACTACGTCGCCCGTGTGACTTTTGCCGGATTCCGGCCGTGCCGTCGTCTGGACCCGACTCTCCAGCGAAGTACTCTGGTCCGTGTGGTCCCGCTGTTCGCTGTTAGGACTCGATCCGTGGCCCGTGCACCCGTCTCGTGTTTTCCGCCGACATTGCATCCGTACTTTCCGGTTTGCGAAACCGTCGAGGCAAGTATCCGAATACTTGCTCTAACATGGTAGCATACAAGATCTAGTCTTGCTATGCAGTTGAATATCATATTATATAATACAACAACACAGTGATGGTGATATCGATAGTACAGTATGGCTAGAATTGACGGTTGCATTTCTCTTTAACATTAAATCAGTATAGTAGCTTCGTGAAATTAGTGGTATGCTATAAATCCATGATTTAACAAACTAAACCAATTAGAATGTACTTGCTTAATTTGCTAAATCATCCATGTGACTATTATCCATGCTTTAGTTTTAATAGCTTCATTGTTTCCTGTTATTAATATTGTTTTACCCTGTGATTATTGCACCCCAAGGGTGCTCGAACCTGTTAATATAATATAACTGCACCATATTCATGTGCTATTGTGATTAAGTGAACCGTTATTGTTAATTACTTTTTCTTGCTGCTGTTACTTATTTGATTGTATACCTGTTGAGAGCGCATACTCGGTTGCATTACATATTGACCTGATCTTGATACACATGACATGTATACATACCGATGCACCGGACATGGTACCCTTTACTACCAACTCAACCTGTTGTACCATGACCTGACTGGTTACCTGATCCTGTGTTGGCATTAATCCTTGATTATTGAATACCTGACCTGACATACATAACTTGGGGGTATGGGGAAATCAAAGGTGAAACCGACTTGTAACTCAACAGTTCGATACCGGTTCTGATCAGTCTTACGGGCTTGGCCTGCCCCGGAGTGATGATGCTGACATCACTCATCCATTCAGCTACCTATTACTGCTTAGCGGCACGTCTCGGATTCAGCCCCGAGAACCTTGACCGTGGTCCCGGGCATGCACGGGATACTATTGAGTTACATCGACGATTCATTTCAAAGACTATAGAGTAGAAACCTGATAGGACAGTTTAGTCACCACTGCACATTACCCTGCTCTGTTATTTCTTAGTACTGCTTTATTCATGTTCATACCTGCATTGCTTTTTACCATGTTTATATTATATTATTTGGTTGACATGACGCGCTGACGTCTGGGTTTGCATGGCCCAGATTCTTTACCACTGTTGCCGACCGAGCAGGAGTACTTCAGCCAGCAGGCTGATTTGAGATTTCTGTAATGGTTAGTTCATTTATTGCATTTTATTTCCAGGTGTGATCCCGCATTATGGGACGTACCTTTCTATTATTATATTGGATCACTTGCTTCCGCACTTATTGTTCATTGACTCTTGTTATTATGGATTTGGACATGTGTTAGATTAGTTTATTTATTTTGTTCTTGATATCTTTACAACCGTAATGTGACTGTGGATGGATATTTCCTACCCACAGGTAGCATGGTTGGCTATGTCACGTGCCCAATCTTGCGTACTCTGGGAAGCGGGGCGTGACACTTGTACTCCGTATACCTTAGTCTCCGAAATAGTGGGACTCCTCTCATATACACTGGCATATTCTGTACCAAGCTACAAACAACAGCGATAACAGAACAAAAGATAACATTATACAGTTATATTCTCTTTTCTATCTATTCTACTTCTTTCTTCTTTGGGACTTACCGAGCGATTGTTCGCTGACGACATTCCTTTTCTTCTTTCTTTGGAATGTTGTCAGGTGGATCCGACTCACTAGAGATCGAGCCCAGTACGAAGGACTTGGAGCAGTTTGCCATCGACCCAGAGCTGTAGGCACTTGTACATACTTTTCATTTCAGTTATGCCATTGTTTAGGTATTGCATTCCAGACTTATATTTACTTTCCAATATTGTATTGTAAAGAAATGTTGCGAAAGGTAACGATGCGGTATGGGTTATTGTGGATCGACTTATAAAGTCGGCTCACTTCATCCCATTTCGAGTTGGCCAATCTACCGAGACATTAGCAAAGAAATACATGGAGGTAAGAATCTAAGTAAGATTTAAACTTTTCAGTGTGTACTATCTCTGATACCCATGAACTCATACAGGAAATCATAAGATTACATGGAGTGCCAGTTTGTATTGTCTCCGATCGTGACACCAGATTAAGATCGCAATTTTGGCAGAGTCTGCAAGCTAGCTTGGGAATAAGTCTGAACTTCAGCACAGTTTATCATCCACAAACAGATGGTCAGTCTGAGCGAACGATTCAGATATTAGAAGATATGCTAAGAGCGTGAATGCTAGACTTCGGAGGATCATGGGAAGATCATCTACATCTTGTGGAGTTTTCATACAACAACAGCTACCAAGCAAGTATAGGAATGGCACCATTTACAGCTCTATATGGAAGGAGGTGTTGATCGCCATTAAGTTGGGACGATATCGGAGATAGAGAACTCCTTCGACCTGAGACGATAGTAGCAACAGTCGATGTAGTTCGCACTATCAGAGAAAGAATGTGAAGGGTTTCTTAGCACTCTCACTAGGTTTTATAAGGCATCGGATATGCAATTTTAAAAAAACTAGAGAGTAAAGCAACCCAAACTAAGGATCTAACTACAGAATTAGGGTTTAACTAAGCAAGTAAACAACTTTATTCTAAGTGAACAGGGAATACAACCTTTCTAGACCGGTCTTTCACTTCTAAAGTTTCGTGTAGTAGTCCCTTAGCTCCAAGTAGTGGTCTCCCGGACTCTCGTTAGGCTCCACTAGACGAAAGAAACAAGCTTGCTCAAGGATCTTCGAGACCGAAGATGATCTACGTCGAAGATCTCTAACTCAAGCTACCTCTTCACTAATTGATGAACTAGTAAAGAAACAACCTATACTAAATGGCTAGTTTGGTATAAATTGGTGAAGTAAGAATTTTGCTCACTGTAGAATTATTTTTCCCTTTTTCTTTTTCTCCTCTCTCCAAAGCTAGAAAGCAAAGAAGAGGAAGAAGAAAATGAAGTAGTGAATAATGGCAACCATGGGTGTGAAAATATCATAAATGATATTTGTAGAGACTTAACCATGGCTAAAGATAATGATTGAGTTAATAAATATTTAGAGTAAAACAAAGTTAGTGGACTAAGTCAATGGTTTCCACAAGCTTCTACAACCATCCAACCCATGACAATTTCCACCTAATTTTGTTTATTCCCTAAATAAATAATCACCCTAATTATCTTAAATATGGTATGAGTCTCATACACCCATGTATTATGTATCATCAAGAATGACACAAAGAGAATACATTAATATATATTACATATATATTAAATGTATAAGAGAAAAGAAATTCTTAAGTGAGCTAATATTAGTAAATATATATTAATATATCAAATATATATAATTATATATTAAATTATTAAATCAACACTTGATTTAATAATCCGGCCATATCACATATAACCGACTAATATCATTTATATCATTTTATCGAATCAACACTTGATTCAATAACCCGGCTATATCTCATATAACCGACCGATATCGTATATCGCGATATTAGAATACGGTATCATATACACATATTAATCTCGGTCCCGCACATATCACATATGTGCCCTACTTCGTTTCTCTTGAGCCAAGAAATCTCTGTGTAGGACTCTAAAGACTCGTCAATACGCTGGCAGTAGGTAACGATCATATCGGTTACCCACAAGCCGTCAGCGGTACTAGCTGGACGTAACGGCTACCCGGGTATTGAGCGATCAGAAAATCAACAAGCAAGCTTGTCCATACTCCCGTGAATCCAATAAGTAACACTACCGTACAGTCCAGTTTCTTCGTCTGATATGTCGCATATCTAGTCTGGGGGTGGTAAACGTCAGACCCCAATAACTTGATAAGTTATGCCGATGTGAGGCTCATAACGGGTTGAGAAACTATTGATAACACTTACCAGTAAATCTCTGTATCAACCCTGGCCAGGGACTTCCTGTTATGGCCAATCGAGCACAACGCAACATCAACCCCCAATATCGGGAGAGACGAAACCCCTCCTGTCGCTGATTGCCTCCATGTGACTCGGGACTATACCTAAAAACCATCTATTTGCACGCACTCTTGAACATGGTAGAGTAGAAATAAAAGCACGGTGGAAATCACACAAGACTCTATGACGATCTCGGGTCTACAGACTAACATGTATCAGTGTCACTAGAGAACTGCTATCTGACGATAGGTATAATACCATTTAGGAGTTCTCGGCGAGTCCTGTTCAGTGTACCCAATCTCCACTGAGCACCCGTATACAATCTTTGATGTCAAACACCAATGGATGTGGGATTATCCATCGCCCATCAAATAGGTCAAGAAACGTATACGCTAGTCTACTCTGGAATATCGATGCCCAGTCTCGATACTCCCACGACTAGGAACAATTAAAGGATGGACTTATGGACTACACTGGCCCCACTAGTATGATCTCCATCATAGTCCCGATAGTCAAGTACACATCCTAATGGTTTTATCAACATGTAAGAGAGAGACAGTATAAAGACACAAGTATACATGTTTAGATAAAGAGCAACCAGATAGCATACTATCATGTCGAGCAAGAAAGTCCTCTCTATATATGTCCAAGCATCCATTATAATATACAATCATGTACAATAATGGCCTCTAGGGCATACATACAACTAACAGAATGCGCATAGCCCAAGATCGACAGAAACACTGAGCTGATGCACAGCGCCGTCACTTGGAGTTCCAACCGAGAGATCATGTCTTTTTGAAGATATCTCCAAACCGTGGAGTGATTCATTTTGGAAGACGAGGTAAGCTCAGTCCAAAATATATTGGACCGTTCGACATACTCGAACGAGTCGGAAAAGTGGCTTATCGCTTGGCACTTCCACCTTCATTGGAAGGAGTGCACAATATATTCCACATATCCCAACTCAGAAGGTATGTGAGTGACCCCAGCCATATTCTTGATCACTCCGAGCTCACTGTACAGCCAGATTTATCCTGTGAGCAACAACCTATTGAAATCCTGGATAGAAAGGTGAAGTCACTTCGGAAAGGAAGTAAATTTGGTTCGAGTGATGTGGAGAAAAGACTCACCAGGAGAAACAATATGGAAACGTGAGGACGACATGCGTGCAAGATACCCTCAATTGTTTGTAAACCAGTCCTTAAAATAATTGTAAATTTCGAGGACAAAATTTTTATAAGGAGGGTAGAATGCAACAACTATGTTTCAGTGTACAGAAAATTTAATTAAAAGTTAATGTACAAATGGAGTATTTGCAATCATGTGTACACTATAAGTATTTGATTTGCTTTTGAACAGCAAGAAAGTACTTGTGGCTCATTGGTAAAGTTTTGAACTGCTGTGACGTAGCCCCTGTAATCGAATCACCCCAGCCATATATATTTTTTAATTGATTTTTCTTTCAATATTTTAGAAGCCCAAAGGTTTATACGTGCACTACATGTAAAATGAAAAGTCACAAAGTAAACAAATACGTGCACTGAGGTATATCAAGCGACAGGGACACATGGCATGAATCCCAAGCCCATCCTACCAGATTGAACCGGTGAGATTCAAAGGGGAGGCCGGCACCGCCGAGTAAATCCATAGGGGATGCCCTCATTTTTTAATCCCTGAACCCCTTGGCCTACCCCACTACCCCCATGCTGTTTGATTTTTCTGCACATTTCTAGAGAATTAAAAATGAGTAATAATCCACATTTTAATGCACATTTTAATTCTCAAATTCATTACCCTAAACCCTAATTTTCCCTATAAATACCACAATACATTTCACCCCTCCTCATTCAGAAATTCCATACAAAAACTCACTAAATTTTCCAAGTCCCAAGTTGTGCAAGTGGAGTTAGCAAAGGGCAAGGTTCCGGCGAAGTTTCAAGAAGAATCCGGCGACGAAACAACTTCCCGGAGATTCCAAAGTCTTTTCCTACCTCTTCTCTTTGATTCAAATCTGTAAGTCCCAACTCCCCTCCTCCATCTCTATTCTAAAACAATCTATTTTCAAAACTCGTCGGAAGCGGGGTTATTCCGACTTCCGATTCGTTTTTTCTTTAAAAACTCCATTTTTCTTAAACGATAAAATATCATATTCCCTCATAATGATCAAAAAACATAAACAAACACATTAGAACAAGTTTCATCTCAATAGAATCTATTATGTAACATTTATCGTATTTTTACGGTTAAATACAACATGAATCCATTTATACCAGAATTCAATCTATATCAACATGACTCGACTGAACCGAACCATGGATATACTCTGATTACATGACTATCCATTTATATCCATTCTGTTTACATGATATCATGGTTTCGGAAGTCATCCATCTATATAAAAAAACACTACAATCGATACAAAAAACATTACGGGGTTTTAAAGAGATAGACTGATACGGAATGTATTAGAAGTGGAACGAAACGGTCACTTTAATACACCTAACCTGAATATCTATTGCTGTTGTACCGTGGCTTAATGGTTCCTTATACTCCGTATACCTTAGTCTCCGGAATAGTGGGACTCCTCTCGTATACACTGGCATATTCTGTACCAAGTTACAAACAACTGCGATAACAGAACAAAAGATAACATTATACGGTTATATTCTCTTTTCTGTCTATTCTACATATCTCTTCTTTGGGACTTACCGAGCGATTTTTTGCTGACGACATTTCTTTTCTTCTTTCTTTGGAATGTTGTCATGTGGATCCGACTCACTGGAGATCGAGTCCAATACTGAGGACTTGAAGCAGTTTGCCATCGATCCAGGGCTGTAGGCACTTGTACATATTTTTCATTTCAGTTATGCCATTGTTTAGGCATTGCATTCCAGACTTGTATTTACTTTCCAGTATTATATTGTAAAGAAATGTTGAATAAATAAAAGTTGCCGTTCATTTACATTCATATCTCTTGTGTATATTTTACATTATATTGCTTAGTTACGCTTAGCGTGTTTATTTCTGAGTAAATACGTCGCGTAACCCGTCGCGTCTCCTTACCGTACACCAGAAAGCGGGGCGTGACATTGTGCCTCCATCTTCTCTCTCTCAATTTTTTTCTCTTCTTCTTCATTTCCAATTAAATCAAGAGCTTGGCTTTTTTTTCTCAAAACTAAATAAAATTTCACCATAAAACCCTCGAAGGGGAGTTCAGATCTACCATCAAATCCCTACAAGGGAGATTTTTTAATCTCACCTTCTTTTTTCCCCAAGATCCAGCAAAAAGAGAGGAGGAGGAAGAAGATCCACCTCCAAAAATCCCACTTTAGGGGGATCCAAGGCTCAAGAGAAAAGAAAGGGGTCCCTTTAGATCATCTCCGAAGATCTTTGAGGATTTCAACTCCAAGATCCAAATTCTTAAAGGAGTTTAACTCCAAATCCATATCTTTTAGGAGTTTAACTCCAAATCCAAATCTTTTGGAAGCTTAACTCCAAATCTACACTCAATTCCTGTTCGGGAGTTCAACACCAAGCCCAAGAGCTTAGCCCCTTTTTCCGCTAGTGTTTCCAGCGGCCGTGTGCCGCACACGTAACCCGCTAGCGTCCAGCAGTCGCGTGCTGCTCACGTGACCTGCTAGCGCCCAGCGATCGCGTCTGGCATGTGACCCGCTGGCGTCCAGCGTCCGCACGTAAGGCACATGACCCGCTGGCACTCAGCGCCACGCGCCTGGCACGTAGGGGTGTAATCGAGCCGAGCTTAAACGAGTTCACCCTTGTCCAAGCTCGGCTCGTTTTAGTTTATGCTAGCTCAAGTTTGGCTCGAGCTCGTCTCGAGCTGAGCAGATCTGGCTCATATTCGGCTCGTTAGCTTACCGAGCCTTAAACGAGTTAAAGTCGAGTCCGGATTCTATTAAGCGGTCTCTGAAAAGAAAACGACAAAGAGGCGTTTGGTGGAGGCTGAAAATAGATCAATGGCCATTATAGTGGTTTCAGAAGAAAAAATGAAAGTATTTAATAAGAGGCTAGGTCGGGGACAACAATCAAAGAGCCTAAGACCCAGTGCTTTGAAATATGAAAAGATTAAAAAAATTAATATCAAGAGCAAGTGTTGTGTTTTATTATATTCACCTCAGTTGCATTTTACTGTCGCTTAATTGAATTAAATGTTCTGAGAGTTATTTAGAATTTGCTCTATATTACATATTACTGTTTTTTTCAAACTGTTTAACCAAACCGAACTCGAATCAATACCGAACGAGCCTGGCTGAACTCGAGTTCGGCTCGTTTAATAAACGAGCCAGGTTTTCTGGCTCTTGTTCAGTTCATTAACAAGTGAACCTAGCTTGAACGAGCTGATACCGAGCTGAACCCTAATCGAAGCCGAACTAGCTCGTTCAATTACCATTCCCAGTGGCACGTGACCCGCTGGTGCCCAACACCCACGTGCCACGCACGTGATCCGCTGGCGCCCAGCAGTCACGTGTTGTCTCACGCGTCCTTAGGATGCTCCTCACCCCTTTTTTTACATGCTCCACACTCAAAACATATCCTCCGTTAGAAAAAATTTCTAACGGGGCGCTGCCCCGCATCCCGCAAGGGGGCTGCTAGCCCCCTTAACCTCTAGCCCACTATCCGGATAGCGGGATCCCCGTAAACTCTGCGAGGCCTCCGATACATCCAAAATATAACATACGCACACTGCACATTAAGTTCGCATGACCAGTTTGATCCGTCTATCGGAGGTTCTCTCGCCCCAAATGCGAGGGTAATTAACAGTAGCCTAGTTCGCGGCTGCCGGAGATTTGGATCTCCACAATCAATAAACCCTAACATATCCTAGGGAATCTGTATACGCCTGACAAGCGACGCATATTCCCATCTCAATGGGGTGACGAAAAACACCCTACAGGGATGTCAATGGATGGAATATGGAGCGGATATGTAGTCAATCGACAGATATGAATATATAAAAAGTTGCCAAAAACAAATTGATGCGGTCCAAAGGGATCAAATGTTTCGAATATAACATGAATTCCGTCAATCCAATTGAGTCGGACCTTCATGATGATCCAGATACATGTAGCAGTCGGAAATAAAAATAATTATCCATGTTTGGTTAAAAATTGAATGTGGATGTGAACTAAGAAACGAATATTGGAAACTCCATATATTCTAAATTCAAAATTACTATTTTTGCTTGTCATACCTATATCTAAAATTTAGATAATAATACAAAACATAAATATCTATTATCATATCTGTATCCGGTGCCTATGAATAAATGCAAATGCAAATACAGATACAGATGGTCGTTGGAAATAAAATTTCTTTCCGTACTTGATAACAATTTTACATTGATATGGAGTCATCTCGGACTATTTGTATTAACATAAAACAGAGGACCCTCATGTGAATTTGATGACTAGGTTGCTGGTATTTGTATTGACATAAAACAGAGGACCCTCATGTGAATTTGATCACTAGGTTGCTGGTTGGATGCTCTGATGTAGCAATTCGATATCTTAAAATCAGGGCCAAGCATTGCATAAAAGTCCCATAAACTCCTTTGATACTAGGGATTTTTAGTCACCAAGGGTCCTGTTGACTCAAGGGAACTACAGGACTTGCTAATTGTATAAAATTTCTCAAAACATGCATGTCAATCAATTAATGTAAAATATTTATTCACATTGATATAGTACACTCCAAACATGCAATAGTTTGAGATATGGAGACGAACCATATCTCACAAAATGAACAAGTAATATCTATAAAATTTATCTCAAGTTACATCATAATGCTTCACAAAGTCGCTCAGTTACCAAAGTTGTAACCTCATCCTTCAAGCTACAGAAAACTGAGACAACACACTTTTGAACATCAGAGTTAATAATACATCGTCTTGAGCAACGCCCGTAATTGTACAATTCTCCATGCTCCAAACATCCATTTACAGCAAAAACATCGACCATTATACGAAAAGAATCAGTTTAAACTTTCATCTAAGGATGAATTACGATATCGGTTCCTTAACTTCCAAAAAGAGCTCCTTGCATATAGAGCTATATGTACTCCATACTGAAAGGAGACATGGAGACTATTAATATAAACCAACTAGTTCTCTTTCTCTCTCTCTCTCTTTTTCTTATACAGAATAAACTATACTATTATCTATTCCTAGCCTTTTGGCTACTGAAACTAGATGCGGGGAAATTTGAGAGGCTCTCTTCTCCATCGGCAACAAGCCTGCTTTCAACCAAAGTATTGTTCTGTTTTTGACCCCAGGGATGGTACAGGAGTTGGGAATCGGGGAACGTGGGATTGTTGCAGGGGACATCGAGGAGCAAGTCATGATCAGATCTATTGTTATCAGCAAATATGGTTCTTGGACTGAAGCAAGTCCCATCGTTGTCAACAAAGTCCTCGGTGTCGTAGATTATCGACCTTGAGCCTGTGCCGGCAGAGCTTGGATGCAGTATTGCCCTTTTTGGGCTTCTCATGGTGCCTTTCGCCTCTGGAAATTGGAATATAACAACATTAATCGGTTGTAACAAGATGAATAAGATTTTGTACGACAAACCATTGAAACACAACAAACCAGTGTTGTAAAACAAAGTTTAAAAGGCCAATTAGTAGGCGCTTAAATATCCTTGGCTAGCAATTGCTTCGAATAACATTAAAGGTCGAATGACCGCATAATTGATCAAATGCAAAATACAGATATACTATCTACATGACCAACTATATATCCAAAATACAATGCGGAAACTCAATATCCACTCCATAAAGGATTAGTATTCTCAGTCTTTTCCCAATCGACATATTATCTTTTCTTTTCCTGTTATTTTTAAATGTTTCTACACATACCTTCTAAGTTTATTTATGTTTATTTCCTTGTAATCAGAGTAAACTGTGAATATTCCATCTATGTGTTATGCACTGGCCAAATGAATAGAGACCGAATGTGTTTTGTAGCATGCACCTAGCATGATCGGGACTCTAAACCTTTCATGTGCTTACTTTGGTTGTGAGAGTAATTGAAGTGACATTTGATAATGAAGTGCTATAACATGAAATGACGTTCTTTACTCATGCGACAGTTCTTCTACTTCTAGCTCTTCAAAAGGCCAAAGAGTTGACCATCTTCATTTTGTTCATAATCGAGATTCACACTAAAAGAGGAACAAGTTAGATTAAGAGAGATCACAATAATTTGTTGTGCATTAATTCCACCCAAATATCTTTCAAAGCTTTGAGACTATGGATGTCATTGATCCTATCCAGCTGCAGTGAGTGTGTGTGTGTGTGCGTGTGCGTGTATGTGGAGGGGGGGGAGAGGGATCCTATCGGATTCTACTTATTAACCTTTAGCTTATCTTTGGGATATGTGCTAGCAATTATGAACAGAAGCTCTCATCTTTTCCAACTTCATGGTCGTTTGCACAAGTCCCAATGTGCATCTAATGGCTTAAAAAGTGAAAGGATTTGTTTCAAAATCCTACCTATAGGATTTAGAGTGTTCATGTGTGAATTCAAAGTGATTTTGGATGACTTTAGTGCATGTGATGAGAATGCAGAGAATAACCTTCTCTTTTGCAGGGATCTTACGTGGTTCACAAAGCAAGCTTAGGAGTCACTACAAGGTCTACAATGATAACCAAAGAAAAAATATAACTTGGAGACAAGAAGCCAGCGAAGAAAGAAGATTTAATTAGTATCATTGATAATGAGTCGAAAGAAATTGAGTTTTTACTTACTTTTCATATAGCCTACTGTTTCTATTTGTTACCACTTGTAACTAATTTTTTTCTTTTGAACTAAACTACTTGTTACTATCACCTGGTTACTTTTAGGGTGTAGATTATCTTTTTGTGCGTCTTGCAACGTTCCATTTTTCACCACTTTCCATATAATTAACTTGTTTGATATGTATAACCCTTAGGGTGTAGCCTATGTTTCGTTTACGAAAATCTTGAACCTCAAATTTGGGACATTTTACACGGTATTTGCTCTGTTACAGTATTCATCATGCCATAGAACTTTCCATACGATAATAGCCCCACTTTCAAAGGCTTGATTCAATTGCAGAACTTACTATTTTGCTAATAATCATGGCACTTTTTTATGCTTGAGAATAACATGAGCGCCGCCCGAACACGCGCGCAGGGAGGGAGGGAGGGGGAGAGAGAGAGAGTTCCATTGCAATCCAAGTTGCACAATAAGGATACATAAGCTCCTCAATAACGTGAGATTTAAACCATTCATCTTGATCTCCATGTCCCAAAATCTTTATATATGAAAAATCAAAAGAATCAGATGTCCATTGCCCATGCATCAAATGGATGCAAAATAAAGTTGGTAACTGAGCAAAATCAAGATGAGTATGCACTATGAACTAACTGGTTCTCGTATTCATATAAGTTATAGCTACACTGGAAGCATGCACTACTATATCAAACTACAGCACTATTCTCAAGAGATGATGCAAACAAATACCTCTATGACACACGGAAAGCACAGCGAAGCAGGTAAGCATAGCAAAGCGGAAGACCAGGGATAAGGCTTTTAGCAGGAAAGAATGAAAACATATTCTTCTACCATTTCTACGATAATTTACAATTTTTATAGAATGAAGGCTTTACTAAAGAGAGGGTTTAAGCGGGACTTGAAGCAAAAAAAGCTGGCCAAAGCAGGGCTTGAAGCCTCTAAAGCAGCACTAGATCTTTATACTCTACCGAAGCAAAAGCAAAGCGCCTTGTGGCTGCTTCCTGATAAAGTAGGGCTTTTTACAGTCATGCTCTATGGCATCTAATTTCTCATCAATTAGAACAAGCATTTGGCGGCGGCAATTCAACATAGAAGGCTTAAGAACTCAAATAGTCCAAGTTGATTACAGAAATGATTATGGAAAAACAAAACGGATAATTCGCAGATAATTCGCTGAAGGCAAACAGAAGTAGTTTAGAGTGTAATATGTGATCATAAATCTTGTATTTTCAGGTAGAAATTTGAAAAAGAACGGACCTGGAGCATGAAGATTTTGAGTTTCCCTAGCCCTTTTGAGGGATGTGAAGTTAGAACGTCCAAGATAATTTGAACCAGTTGCTACTTCCATTCCTTCAGTGCTCCGTTTGTTTTTTACATCCTAAGTCAAAACAAATATAAATGATACTGAAACAAATTCAAACCATTGCAAGAACTCAAAAGGGTAAGAAACGTCTCAAGATATAAAGATGAATAGGCCCACAAAACTGTTTAGTAAAACCATCATTGCATGATAATGATCAGTTCATACCTTTAGCCTTTTATAATGGTCAACCCATGCAGATCTCGACAAATTCTGTAATACAAGCCTCTTCAAAGTCCTCCTCTCTTCAGCAAACATTCCCGAAATGGACAAGTCAAAAATTCCTTCTTTTAGTAGTTGCTGAAAATACGATAAGGTCTCCACGAACTGGGAACTCTTAAACATGGTCCTAAGACTGCAAAATGTAACAAAGAATTTTCATAGAAGACGGTAACTAATTTTCATATATATATGCCTCCTTTCTTCATTATTCTCTACACACACACACACAGAGAGAGAGAGAGCGCTATGCTCCACTTGATAAGATTTGGAAACAAATCCTATCGAGTTTTCATCATTAGATATGCTTTAAGATTTGTGCAGACAGTTATATCATGATTGAAATAAAAGAGCATTCCTTAATGACAATGGTGCGTGCGTGCACGCGCGAGCACACACACACACAGAGAGAGAGAGAGAGAGCAAAAAGAGTGAATTTACCTTCCAGGATTTTCATCAGTATCTGCAGAAGGTAGATATTTCATCAGTTTTTGTTGTTCTTCATCCGTCATGTGTTTCATTAAGACCTCAAAGTTGACAACATCCTATTACAAATTACTACAAGGTAAGCTCATTTTGCAGCATATGAAATAAGTGCAAATACATCTAAACAAAAAAGGTCAATAATAATCTCAAACATGAAGTGTGAGAAATACATTAGAAAACGACACAACATAACAAAATGCTAGTCTTACTTTAAGATCAGTGATACTAAGGGGTGAATCTCTGTCTCGAAGGAGATTCAATTTGTCAGTGTAAGATTTATCCCTGTGGACATGAGATAAACGGCCACGTATGCTTAGAACAGAATAATAGGAAATATCAATATCTAGTTTATACAAGTTTGAGCAATTCAATTTTGAACGGCAATAACTTTATGAAATTAATGCATAACTATGCACCTTTTTACATGCCCTTGTGCCACTTGCTCTGTAGATTTCTTAAGCTTCTCAGTTCCAACAGCTGATAAACTTTTCCCTTTGGAAGCTGAGCCTGAATAGGCTTCATTGATTATGCACGACTTGTTATCAATCGGAAACGAGCTTGCCTCTGATTCTTCCTCAACTTTCGGATTTGGATATCTAAGGAGAACGCTTCCAGTGCTAATCTCAAAAGAACCCATTGGAGTTTCACTTTCATAAATGAGATCTTCTGATGATGAAAAGTAAGAAGACTCTTGTTCTTGCATTATGGTATATAGATCTTTCGTGAGCTCTTCAATAGGAGAGGGCTTTGGATTTGCCCGTATGAATCCCATCCTTCTCTTTGATGGAACTTGTGACTCCCAGACATGGGATTGAGCTGAACCTGAAAATGAGAAAGAAGCATAGCATTTATAAATGAAGACCCTTAAATGCTCGAGTTCAAAGTTTTCGATATTTGCTTTCATTAAGAACCATTAAGCAATTGGAATTGGTCATGGACCTTTTTACCTAAAACCTATTGAGTTGTAAGGTTGTGCACTAACATTGTATATCAAGCTGACTTAGAAACTTAACAGAATTTACTCTTTCAAACGTACAGATAGATGGCCTAATCTTGTGATAGGTGCAGGATCAACTTTGGGAATTTTCGCAGTCGTGTTGCGTGCTTATTGCATCTCACAACCCCATATCTCATCACTCCTTGTAGCTTGTTGCTTACCCAATATCTTGCCCTCCCTTCTCACACAATTACCAACCTCATGTTTCGAATTAGCTAATATCTTATTCTTCCTTCTCACACAATTACCAACCTCAGGATCAACTTTGAGAAGTGGCAGGTTGCAAAGGAAAGGATTGATCAAAATGCAAACATGCTCAAATTAGAGTATATTACGTATGCATCAAGAAGTGCCTCTCTTAACAAGTGCGATTGTTAGCAAACAATAGAGATATTTAACATTAACGCCACCATCATTGTCATATAAGCTTTTTTTAATCACAAAGCAGTTGAACATGTCTCTAGAGAAAGATCCACCAAGAACTGACGGAGTTTCTATGAAAAGTTGTCCACCTGATATCAACTCTCTGTGAAGTGTTGCCGATTAGTCATAGCAGTCAATTTTTAAAGTTGCTGATTACCATCATCATTCTTCTACTTGTGCTCCTTCATGATGGTTGACTATCTATAATCCGATATGCGGTGCCATAATTGTGACTGACTTAAATATTCTCAATGTTGGGAACCATTGATATGGGAAACAATCTACTTGGGCAACCAAACACTAGAAAACCATCACAGTGTATTTCTCCATTAATTTTCTAATAAAATAATCCTATTTTTCATCAAATTCTTTGTCATGGTATCAGAGCCTGACCCTAGTTGCAACATCAAGCCATCACCGCCACCGCAGCTGCCCTCGTCAACTCGCGCCCCCACCGCCATCGCAGATCCAGATCCATCATCGCAGATCCAGCACCCTCGTCGCTGCAGATCCAGCGCCATCTATCCATCATCGCAGATCCAGCACCCTCATCGCTGCAGATCCCACGTCGCCATCACAGATCGCAGATCCCGTCGTCGCCATCGCAGATCCCACGTACACAGATTGACCAGATCAAAGATCCCACGAAGGGCTCCTCGTTGGATGTTGATCATTGGATTTTTTTCGTTGGTTGTTGATCGTTGAATGTCGGATGTCGTTGATGCGGATGTTGGTTTGATTATCGTTGATTGTTGATCATTGTTTATTGTTGGTTGTTGATCATTATTCGTTGTTGATCATTGTTGGTTGTGGTTGATCCTTGCTGCGGGAATCATGTCGATAACATCGAGCAATGGAGAAAGTTTATTTATCTCGGCTGATTTTATTCCTATGGTGTCGACAAAACTTAATAGTGATAATTATGCCCAATGGTCTATTGCAGTTGAAACCTTCTTGATGGATAAACGAAAATTGCATTACTTGTTGGAAAGTCATGCTAAGGACAAAGATGCAAAGAAATATGATGATTGGCTTGTTGAAGATGCACAGATTTGGACTTGGTTGTAGAATAGCATGGAACCTAAGGTGAACAACAATGTTGTGTTTTTGCCTACGTCGAAGAAGATATGGGAGCAACTTAAAAATACATACTCGGGTTCTAGCAATATTGCACGCATTTATCAACTGTATCAGGATTATTTCAGGATGGAGAAAGGAACAAACTCTCTTGAAAATCATTACTCGTGTTTCAATAGATTATGTCAGGAATTAGATCTATATCATCCTATTTCTTCTAATGTTGCGAAGATGAGAAAGCAACGTGAAATGCTGAATATTGTGTGATTTTTATCGAGTCTTCCCCAAGAGTATGAGTCCGTTCGATCTGCTATTTTAGGGAGTTAAGAGATTCCGACCCTTTATGAGCTATTCTCCAAGTTACACCGTTCTTTCGTGTCATATACCTGGTCTAATGTGCGTAATAATATTAGTGTGGATAAGTCTGTATTGTTGGCCACATCTGCAAGTACACGTGGTCGTGGTTATTTTCGTAGTGGTCATGGTCGAGGTGGAAAGTTGTGCATACTGTGGAAAATCAGGCCATTCTATTGACTTTTGTTGAGATCTATACGGCAGACCTTCTGCTAATCATGCATCCTCTCAGGATGATATATTGGAGTCCTCACATCCCACTACATCTGATGCGATATCTTCGACCTCAAAGATAATATCTAATTCTAAGGATGAATATCACACACTCCTCTCTACTCAGCTGTCTGCTTCAGTTGCCACGGTAACCCATAGTTCAGATACTCCTATAACTTGTAGTGCCACTAGCAAGCCTTGGATCGTTGATTCAAATGCTACAGATCATATGACAGATAATCGTGATTCTTTTATTTCCTTCACACCGTTTACACAAAAATCCCATGTCACCTTAGCCGATGGATCTTCCTTCTCTATCACTGGAGGTGGATCAGTACATCTGGTCTAAGGATCTTTCGCTTTCATCTTTTTATCATGTTCCACGATTCCCTATTAGTTTATTGTCCGTTAGCAAACTTATGAGATCGTTGAATTGTTTTGTGACATTTTCTCATTCACATTTTGTCTTTCAGAATCTGCAGACCAGGAAGCCGATTGGTGGCGGGTATGAATCTCAAGGCCTTTGTTATCTGAATACGAATAATGTTTTTTCTTCAGGTTCCGCAGCTTTGTTGTCCTCATCAGTTTCTCCTCTTTAACTCCACTGTCAGATGGGTCATCCCAACTAGAAGGTTTGCATCTTAGGTCTATGAAATCACTTGATTGTGAGTCATGTCAGTTTGGAAAACATCATCATGCATATTTTCCTATTTTTGAGAGTCGTATGTTGAACCCTTTTCATTTAGTGCATTCAGACATTTAGGGTCCCTTCAATGGGTCATCACATTTAGATTTTAAATATTGTCATATTTGTGGATGATTTCTCTTGTATCACTTATTTGTATTTGATGAAAAATCGTTCTGAATTAAGTAATATATTTTGTGTTTTCCATCTGAAAGTTCAAAACCAATTTGGTGTGTCGTTGAAAATCCTACGTACCGATAATACAAAACAATGTCTCTGATTGTTTCAATAAATATCTTTCTGATAATAGGATTGTACATCAGACGTCTTGCTCATATACCCCTCGACAAAATGGAGTTGCTGAACAGAAAATGTATTATTTATTGAAAGTTGATCGTTTTTTATTATTTCATATACATGTTCCTAAAAGGTACCGGAGTAATGCGGTTTTAACTGCATGTTATCTTATTGATCGTCTACCCACTCTTACTTTGGGAGAAAAGTCTCCTCGTGATGTTTTGTTCCAAAAACATCACATTTTCCACTACCTGCTAAGGTGTTCGGTAGTGTATATTTTGTTCATAGACTTGCTTTTGGAGGAGATAAATTGGATTCTCGTGCCATTAAGTGCGTCTTTTTAGGGTACTCTTGACTTCAGAAAGGCTACAAATACTTTGACCCTATATCGAATAAACATTATGTTTCAGCAGATGTCACTTTTTCTGATAATATACCAGATTTTTCTCCGTCAAGTGAATCCTCTATTGAACAATCCTTGGTGTCTCCTAATTGTTTACCTATTGTGGATGTCGATTCGAGTCCTAAAAAACCGCAGGTTATTCCTACCAAACCACCAGTCCATCGTTTTTATTCACGAAGGCCATGATTACCGCCAGCTACTCAATCAGCTCCACGGTCTGTAGATCTCGTACAAGCTCAACAATCTGATCTCAATCTTCGTATTGCGTTATAAAAAGGTACACGCTCTTGTACTCCTCATTCCGTATCAAAGTTTGTTTGCTACTCACAATTGTCATCCAGATATGAGTCCTTTGTCTCTTGTCATCATCTTCCTTACCTAGTTCTTTACATGAAGTTTTGGTTTACCCTAGCCGGAAAAAGGATACAGAGGAAGAGATGGATGTTATGTATCAGAATGATACGTGGGATTGGTTCCTTTACGGTCTGGTAAATCATCGGTTGGATACCGTTGGGATACACTATTAAATATCATCCTGACGGGACTATTAAGCGGCTGAAGGCTCGTCTTGTTGCTAAAGGATACACAAACATATGGAATTGATTATCCGTAGACATTTTCTCTAGTATCGAAGCTTCCGTCCGTGCACATTCTGATTTCTTTAGCAGCAAATTTGAATTGGTCTTTATATCAGTTGGATATCAAGAATACATTTCTCCATGGTGAGCTTGAAGAAGAAGTATATATGGACCAACCATCTGGTTTCGTGGTTGAGGAGGGAGACATGCAAAGTATGTAGACTGCTAAAAGCAATATATAGGCTCAAGGGGTCTCCTCGGGCTTGGTTTGGTAGATTCAGTGTCGTTCAGGAGTTTGGTTTATATCAGTGCAAGAGTGATTATACTGTTTTTACACGAGTTCTTGAAGGAAAGAGAATTATATTAGCGGTGTATGTTGATATTGTTATCAGTGAAGATGATGCTGACGGGATTGATGTTCTTAAGAAATTTCTCAAATATCACTTTCATACAAACGACTTGCCGTTAATGTGATATTTCTTAGGGATTGAGGTTGCACGGTCCCCAGAGCGTATTTGCTGGTCTCAGAGGAAGTATGTCCTAAATATTCTAGAAGAGACTGGACTTTTGGGTACCAAGCCTATAGATACACCGACGGATCCTAATACGAAACTCTATAATGATCGAGAAGAATTATTAGAAGATCCAGAAAAGTACTGTCGATTGGTTGGAAAGCTTAACTATCTTATGATAACAAGACCAGACATCTCTTTTGTTGTTAGCATGGTCAGCCGGATTATGGATTCTCCAAGAGAGCCATATTGGAAGACGGTTATTCGTATTGTTTGCTATTTGAAGAATTCACCTGGTCAAGGATTAATTTTCCGCAATCATGAAGATGTTCAACAGTTGATGGGATTTTGTGATGCTAATTGGACGGAATCTCAGACTGATAGGAGGTCCACTACCGGCTATTGTACCTTCCTCGACAGTAATCTTGTGTCATGGAAAAGTAAGAAACAATCAGTTGTGGCTAGATCAAGTGTGGAGGGTGAATACCATGATATGGCACATACTATATACGAGTTGATTTGGATAACTAACATATTAAGTGAGCTTGAATTTCAAATTCATCGGCATATTTCTCTTTTGTGACAATCAACCAACAGATATTTTCACAAAAGCATTGGGAAAAGCAAGAATTGATGTTTATATAATAATCTGGGTCTACATGATATGAATGCACCAGTTTGAGAGAGAGAGAGTTAGATAATATTAGATTGTTAGAGATAATATTAGATAAAGTAGTTGGGCTTTGATATTAGATTAATACCCGTATCCGTAAACTCTAGTATAAATATATACGTAAACTCTAGTATAAATATATACGTATTTCTCCATTAATTTGCTAATAAAATAATTCTATTTTTCATCAAATTCTTTGTCAATAGTCATAGATGCACGTTCGTAATTTCAAGGAGCGTTCTGCACTTGTCCAATGAAATGCTACGAGCCACGATATGAATGAGACGCTCCTAAGAAGAGTTTGTAAATAATAACCTAAATGAGGTAGTCTTTTGTCAATCATCATCATCATCACAGCCTTTTCCCACCAAAATGAGGTCAACTATGAAGCAAAAGGCTCCATGATAGATTTCAGAAAAATTTACTCCTTAGTGAGGAAACTGAGGACAATAGAGGGGCTTTCCATAAATGCTAGAAACTATAAAGGGCCAGTTCACATGTCGGAAACCTACCTCATTGCACATTCAGTTTACGCTTTGTACCAAGGAGCAATACTCCAAACTTTGTGCTTAGACTAAGAAGCCTTGGAAAAGAAAAACAGTCGACTCGCAAAGAAAATAACTCAACTTTAAGGTAAAAGTGAAGCAAAATTTCTGATCGAGAGGTCATTGTAGTAAACGTCTTCAAAGTGCACAACCTAAATTTTTATTTCTTAATGAAAAGATAATATAGCATGTGATTGACTTGAACAAGTGGAAGTAAATAAGTTTATGCTTATAAGACGCAATCTAACATATCATTCAAATAATAAAAGGGAGTTTACGGTTTACCTGTTATATCACTTGCTTCAGTGGTTCCAAAGTGTGTGCAACTTTCTGAATATGAGGTCGCTGATCCAGAGCTAGACCGATTGCTTGTATCCACCTCTAGAATCTTCCGGAAGTTTTGGTCAGAATATGGAATTTCACGCTCCTTTTCTGCAGCAGCAACATAGGTCTGCTTTATTTTCTGAAGCTTCTTCTCCTTGGGCTTGAAAGATATGCTTTTGAATTTCGAAACTTTGAATTCTTCTGAATCGATTGGTTCGCGAGCATGCAGCGGGGTGTAGTTCGTTAAAGAACCCTTCGTTCTCCACCTCGAACCACATGCATTGCAGAGAACCGGCTTGTCCGGTGGTCCATTTCTCCAAAGGGGAGTAACTGTTGCAAGAATCAACAAGAGGAACAGAGAAGGTTATCTGAAATTCACAAAGACTACAACAGTGTGTATTACAAAGGATAAATGTATCAGGATGCAAGATAAGTTTAATAATTGAACAAAACACCCATGTAGTTTATTTCTTAGAGCAAATGATTTATTCACGCAAACCCCTCTGTTCATCAATGAAGGCCCTCAAAACCAGTCAAATTCAACAGTAAACAGCACAAATAGGTTCTAGAGTTAAACTATACAATCATTTGAGTTGCTTACAGATTGAGTGTTTTAAAAGGTTTTGGTCGACGAGCAGAAAGGGTGTTTATGCTAATAAATCGATTGAGGCGGTAAGTTTTACACAGGATAAATTACAAGGGTTTTGTGTGATTAACCTTTTTTTGTGAAGAAAAGGTGGAAGGTAGCCACCCACTCACCCAGTTTTGTTAAAGGAAAGATAATGAAACAACACAACATCAAGTACAAGGATAATGCAATGAAAGACTATGCCATAGCAAAAAACATAGAAATAAACTGCAAAACTTTTTTTAAGAAGTCGAAGAGGATTGAAGGGGAAGGAGGGGGTCCCAAAAAAGGCCATTTGGACTATCCCTGTTGCAATGTACATGAAGTTTGCCACAGCTGGGTCGAGAGACAAGGCATTGCCTCCTCCGAATCCGAATCCGAATCTCGAGACATGGCATTACGAAGTTAGTATATCATATCAATGTTACATCCAAGTGTCCAAATTGAGGGAAAAAGACATTGAGGATGTTGTCAAATCAAACCATATTAGCAGAACTTGAACCCCATGAAGATGCAATTCTATCTCAAAATTCCAAGCATACCTCATTCCACACCTAAATGAACAAGGAAGATTGTTGTACAATCGGTGCAGTAGAAAAAATTAGAGGATAACATCTTTTTTGACAACACGGTTAAGGGGCTACCAGTTGAAAAGTCCAATTCAACCAACACCTAAAGTTGCAAGCAAGTACATGGTTGACCTCATTTAAGGCAAATCTACAAAACCTTAAGCATAAGGCGTAAACCTTGTTTAAATTGCATTTCAAATTAATAGCTCTATAAGTTTGTACCCAGCACTGTCTCATATATTTATATTAGCGAAAGAAGAAATGGTTCGGTCAACCTTTTAAATTGCTACTCGGTTGGCATCACAATGAAATGATAACTACTAAATATCTACATGTTTGAAAAATCAAGTAGCACACACTTCAATTATCAAGCAATATTATCAAACAATGTCTCGTTCCTTGTCCTTGCCGTGTTGTGTGCATAATTATGCGTTTGTCATGTGTCAATGTACCACATAGTTTCATGTCTGTGTTGGCATTATCGAGTCGGTGCTTCTTTTCTACAGAACTATAAGAACAATAGGCAAGGGCTTGGAGTAGCCCATTGGTGGGGCTTAGAGTAGCCCATGGGGGAGACCCGGGTACGAGCATGGGGTACACATTAATGAGAAGGGGTTGCCTAATTTATTCCACCTATCTTCCCAGGATCGGGATCAGGCCCGTGGTCTCATTTTTTTTATAAGAACAGTAGCCCGGCAGGCATTTAAGCTGAACAAAATATAAGAATTAACAAAAAGAACCAGTAGGGAATGAAGAAACAACTTGATCGTGTTGTTTGCAGATGTAGCGTTGTTCACGAATGCAGAATGCAGATCATTTAAATGGCAATGAAGATGAAATTGAAAACATTGAAATGAAGAAAAGATTAGTTGATGCTACCAAAAATGCATTTTTGCACAATTCTATAGAACATACAGCAGATGTGAAAATGCATATGAACGGTCGAGATCCAAGGATATAATTAAGTCGTAATAAAATTGCTGATTTCCAAAATATAGTAATAGACTCAAATGAGATGAAGGACATAGTCTTCGGTGCCCTCATGAATAACACAAGAAATGCTGTGGCATATGGAATAGGCCAAGAGGAAAACTCTTACAAGAATGCATCAATATATAAAAGGCCTCAATTTATCGAAGTTTCCAACAATGTAGGCATTGAATTCCCAATATTGTCAAGCTGAGTATTTCAGCATCCAAATTCTATGTTTGAACGAAGCATATATCACCATATCGAAGTCAATAGCAGCTGACTAAATATGACCAACTATAGATCTTATCTTAACTATGTACTCGATACGAAAATCAATAGGCCAGCCTCATACATAGCTAGATTCTTAGAGATAAACACTTTAAAATGAAATGACTTTGAATTCACTGAATTCCGAAAATAAACCGCGGAACAAGTTCTATGTACCCCCAACAAATTGGCAATTCACAGGAAATTGTTCTCACAAGAGAACACAAACAGAATGTTTGCAGCAAAAATGATGGCCACCAAAGGGCTTTCCAATTGCATAGTTCCACAGTCAATCAAAGATCATTATGCCTAATTTTGCTTAACAAATTAGACAGAACACAAGCTCATAAAAACAATTCAACTAATTACACAAAAATTGATTGAAGAGAAGAAGAAGAAGACGAAGGAAGCAAGGATAGAAGTAACAATAAGAAGATAGGAGTCTTCTTCTTCTAGAACAACCAATTAATTCTAAGACCCAAATTCAAAAATTCATCAACAAACAACAAACAATAAAAGAAAAGATCTATGAACCCCAAAACAAATTTTACAAAAAAAAAATTCAAGAAAAAAATTAACAAGAGCTCACATGTGACACCACAATGACGGCAAGGTCCATGCTTCCCCATGCGTCTCAACCTCCCTCTCCCTCTCAATTCCAAACAAAAATCAACTCCACAAAAAGAAAAGGCAGCTCCTTTTTTATATCAAAATCTTAACAAAATTAGCAAAAAAAAATTCAAAATTTTTATTTTTGTGTGAAACCCAGAAAGGAGTTTCAGGCAAGCAAGAGAACCCAGACTTTTTTTTGGGTTCCTTCAGTCTTGAGACCCAAAACAAAGTGGAGAAATTAGAAGGAAAAAAAACATATAAAAATAGTTTTAAAAAAATATAAAGAAGAGGAAAGGGGATGAGAGGGGGAAAAATTAAGCAAGTGTTTTGATGGGTTTATTTAGTTGGGAATCTGTACAATCCAATGGAAGGGGAAGACCATTGGGGGAATCAAAATTAATGGGAGGGGAAAAGGTGAGGAGGTGAATAGGTGAAGCTGAGCCTTCACCCTTTTTTTCTTTCTTTGTTCTCTTCTTTAATTTTATATATTTGTATATATAATAATTTTTTTCTTCTCTATGACATCTCTTGTAATGGTGTCTCTTTATATATGGGAGCAAGTGTGTACTGAGTAATTGGACTAAATGGGTAGCTCTCTCCTCTCTCTCCCCTCTTCACATCTACTTTTTTTTTTGTTTTGTTTCTTTGGAATTAATTTTTTTTAAATTGAATTTACCTTTTGTGTTATTGGGTTTGTAGTGTAGGGGAGGCAAGGATTGGAGAGGGGAAAAGATTGCATATTTATTATGTTGACCTTGGACTTTTCTTTGGAGTTGATAATGTTCAAAATCTTTAAGATTAAGAAATTAGAAAGGAAATGGTAAGAAAATAGGTAAGTTTCTTTTTAAAAAGGTTTTTAGGAGGTTTTGTGTTTTGAACATATCAAGCTTTGTTTTTTTTATATATTAATCAATTGAGGTAGAAAATTAGAGATATAAAGTTTAGGGTATTTGGTTGTAATGTGAAAAACTATTATTGTACTTTCTTACAATAATTTTAATTTAATAGCTGCACATGGTTTTTTTTTCTTGTATTAGATGCATTGGTACTATCTCAGGAAATATTTGCTATATCTAACTTTTCTCACGGTTTGGGTTTGGGTTTGGATAGAAAACAAATTTTGGAAGATATGTTAGATTCACCGAATCCGATATTTATCTCTATAAATTTTTCGACCATTATGCAATCTCACTATACCGCAATGATTGAAGGATAATGTATATGAATTATATGGTGCAAACAAAAGATCTGCTAAAATAATGACCACAAAATTCATTTCTCTCGTTGCATGGTGATTCGAAAAAATAAATAACATATATTCTTCAGGGAAATATGACATAATTATCTTCTTCGAGAAGATATCGATTATCTTCCAGAAGATATCGATTATCTTCAAATTTAAGTATCACATATCACTGCTTTGGTCTGCTATAACTAGAATTCATAAATGGATCTCTAAAGGGACGCTTGTTACATGGTAATTTAATGGAAATATTATATTACCACCAAATATTTTTACGCTTGTTTGACACAATTAATATTCTCAGAAATTTAGAATCCCCATGAGAATGAGTTACCCTTGAGTTGTGGGAATCTTATTCACATTCTACGAAATGCCTGCATGAAAACTGCTATCAACTATTCCTGTCTAACACAATTGGTGCAACAACCGTCGGCGGTTATCATCCAGTTCTCACATTTGTCGTTGCACGACTGTAACAACCCTAAATCTCATGTACCGTCTCTTCTAGTTTAATTAATAAAAGAGGCCGTAATTCAATTCTGATTTCAAGTTATAAGTAATTCTTGTGAAATAAATCCAAGAAACTCTTTGTAGCTTACCAGTTAAGGCTCTTTGTTATTGTTTTATAGCCTGCGTGTTCGATTCCCATCAATCCTAATTATTTTAATATTTTTTCTTTTTAACGTTTTGGAAGCTCAAAAGTTTGCACGAGTATTATATGGGATTACGAAACGTTTTAACAGAAAAAATGTATATAATTAGCCTAATTAAACTCAACCCGAGAGATGACCCAAAACCCGGACCCGGATTTCGAGGTCAAGACGGTTCGGACGGCCAAAAGGACGGTTCGGACGGCCAGAACAAGTCCAAACGGGACCGCCAGAATTGGTGCAACCTTTGAACACCCGCCTTTTCGTTTCCATATCCCGAACTCATTTTAATTCATCATTCTTCATTACATTTCTCCTATAAATACCCATTGCCGCCAACTCATTCATCCTCAGAATTTTTTTGAAGAAGCTCCCCCAAAATATCATGATAATTCTTCCCAAGTTTTTCTCCTTTCCCGTTGCTCCACAATTCGTCAAAGAACGTTGGAAGATCTCTCACGTCGATCCTCTTCATCTAAGTGACGATTCCGTTCAAACCAAGCATCCTTAACTTCTCCTTGCCATCATCAACCACATCAACGCCACGCACCATTGTCGCCGCCGTCAACGACAACCGCAATCGCAGTAACAAATCGAATATCGCACCGTCACTATATCTCCTTTGTAAAACGGTGAATCGATTGTTAGGCCGATTCACACCGTGAGTAAGTCTCTCCTTCCTTCATTTTCTTTAAACTTCTTTTTCTCCCATTAAATCAAATCCTTGTCTTGTCATTATATTTTTTCCCACCAAAAATAATATTCTTTAAATATATATACTCACTATAAAAAAAATATAAACTGCTTTCATGAAAACTTATTAATTCAATTTAATATCTAACAAACCTCATGTTTCTAATCGTCACCTATCTAATCTTGCATTAACTTATAACTTACACTTTGTTTAGAATCATATTCATGCAAAATTATTACATACATTAGTTTCATGTAACTTCTAATATTTTAATATGAAGTCATGAATACCGTCTAGTGATAACGCACGAGATAATGACCTACCCCACTCACGCACACTTGGAAACATAGCACAATCTCATACTTTTTAACGTTTTCTAAAAGAATTGAACTAAAATACCTGTAAGTAAAATACGGAGTTTTATCTTTTGCAAATACGTCTCTTCAACTCTCTTTAGGAGACCCGTTTGTGAATAGTGCGGATTATCGCACGTTTTTGAGATAGTAGAGTGAGATGCAGAACTTCTAACGGAGAATTCGGTCTCAAAACGAAAAATACGGTTTTAAAGAAAATACAAATTTTTAAACAAAACAAAAACAAATTTAAAATAATTTAATTCATATATTCATTTCTTCCAAAGAAAAAAAATTTGTGAAAATTAGTTTTCTGTAAAATGAAAAGATTCATGTGTTAAGAAAATATCTTCAAGTTTCCAAAAGATAGATTTTTTATAAGAATACCATAAACTTTTAAAACCAAGGTTTTATTACTAAAATACCACTAAATCTAAAATACATTTTATAAAACTCTTGATATTCTAAAATTAACATGTTTTTTTATCAAAAACACCCTGAGATTTATTTTTAAAATAATAATAAAACATTTTATATAAAACCCTACAAACATACAAATACACATAATAAACAAGTTAAATAAATATTTAAGGATCTTAGATTAATCATGGTTTAAACGGTATCAAATCTCTCGAGCCTCGGAAAACCGGAGAAAGTGGGTGCTTGCCTATCCAGGTTAGATAATATTACAAATTAAAGGAATTATCAATGGTAATCGTTTTTGAAAAAAACACAAATTCTCCCGTCCATATGCAGCGGTTGCCGATTATTCCTAAACTTTAGATTTTCAAAAATAATTCTTGTAATAAGATATGATTAGAACTTGAACTCGAATCACAAATCGACTTGAATTCTATTCTAATCTGTACTCGAAATTTAAACTTAAATTCCAACTTGACTTGAACACGAATTTGAACCTGACATATCTGTTTGAAAACTTGACATATATACATGAACTCAACAAGTATATCCGAAACCAACTTGATTCGAACCATGAATACAGATGATATAAACTCAGTGTTGATCTTATATCACATTTTGTATTCATGGACTCGATGAAGTTTTGTAATCTTAATCATAGATTAAATATACACGGGGTTTTGGGGTAGTTTAAGTGTGAATCCAACGGAATCTTAGGAGCCCCCCTACATCATAAATCCATGTCTACTAATACAAGCAATCTATCATGAGGGCCCGTGTTTTCTTACTCCTGAATTACAGCCTATTGAGTTTGGAATACTTCAACACTGGATTGAAAATCCGATACTAACACTTGATTCGGGCCCGTGATTCTTTGCCCCTGAATTATAGCATGTTGGGTTCGAGAACATTCTTGAGATTGGTTAACATTCACACTTGAGCTGACATTAAGTTAGATTACTTTTGTAGAGAGCTCTTAGAACGCTTACATTCACTTCATGTTCACTACACTTACACCACACAACCATACTGCATTTGATTGCTATGTTCACATTACATTACCATGCTTATATAGTTTCTTTTATATTGTCATGTTATATTAGAACCGTCATTCTATATTAATTGTATGCTTAACTACCACATTATTCTGTCTATCTTTCTATTTGGTCATTATACCTTTGTACTTCCCATTTTTTTTAGGGGCTTATCGAGCGCAAGTTCGCTGACGGGCATCACCCATCTTTTTCTTTCTTTTGGATATTCGTCAGGTGATATAAAGACTGAGGAGATAGAAGCGATTGCAGAGGATTACGACTAGCTAGCTTCACAGGCCAATCTCTAGTTTTCTTTCCAGCTCTAGTTTCAGTATGCCACCTGTTCAGGCATTTCATGTTATCATACTTTATTTTCAGTTATCTTGTATCCCAACTATGTGAGAATTATGAATATAAATAAAGTTGTTGAAGTTTCAATCTCATGTTAATTTCTTGTCATTTTTATATTGCTCATTTATGTTTAGCGTATTTATTCAGGGAAATGACCTTTTCAAAATAAATAAGTCGCGTGCCTCGTGACGTATCTACTTTCGTCTTTTGAGAACCGGGACGTGACAACGACCATCTTCTCTGCTGCTGTAGGCGTCCGTCTCTACCAACAATCGTCTCCGACGACGGTCTCTACCGACAATCGTCTCCGACGACGGTCTCTACCGACGATCGTCTCTAGTCGCCATCTGTCACCACCCACCTCCATTGCCGACCGCTTCCTCTATCGCTAGCTTCCGCCATCCTCTATCACCGGTCGTCGTCGTTGCTCAGTCCCTACCTCCGTTGGTTGCGGTTGTCAACATACGCCTACATTGATTGATGGCTCAAGTCGCTTCCGCTAAATGGTCATTCCGACCTGCTCAGTTGCTGACCATCTCTTCCATTGTCCGCTGCCATCGTTCGTCGTTGCCTATCGCAGGCCGACATACTTCGTCACCATTTCCTTTGCCATTTCTATCATCATTGCCGCAATCGTCTAGTGTCACAACAACAAATGTTGTCCACTATTGCTGCACATATCTATATTACTAAGTATGATTAAAATATACCGAACATATTAATACAACATTCCTTAGTATCAGATGCCCAGGCATGACATTCACATAAATGTATGGATTCGAGTCTTCCATTCCATTAACCAACCAAATCCACCTTAAGGGACGCAGAATTTGAAATGGAGAAAAATACAAAACTAATAAAAACTTGCTTAGTTTTCTCATTGTCCATGTCATCACCCATATTTTAATATTTTAACTATAAAAGGAAAATGATCTTCAAATTCAATTTGATTAAAGACTTGATTTTTTCTCAATTTTTTTTTAAAAAGAAGTTAAATGCTTGAACACCCTCATTTTTGCCCCCAAAAGCTGAAAACCCTATTTAACTTGAAAAACTTACATTTTACCACAAACTCGAACGGTGTTAACATTCACCCAAATACTCCTGCATTTTATTCTAATCATATTTTCTTTTTCTTCGTTTTTCCGAACCTATGGTTCATACACTCTTGATCCATGCTCTCATGAGAGGAGCTAGGTGATGTGTAGGATTAAATTGGATATTTGAAAAAGAATAGGAGATTTGGGGGAAAAAGAATAGAAGGATATTTTAGGGGGGAAAAATCTTTAAACCGTTGTTAATCTTGCAGGGTAAAATATAGATTTTTCAAGCTAATAGGGAAATTCGTTTTATCCAACAAAGTGAGGGGGATTTCTTTAGCTTAAAAGGTTAAGGGGGGGGGGGGGATACCACTTCCTCTTTTTTCCACCTCTAGCTCTCACCAACCATTCTCAGTCTTTAACTGCTTCCTTTAATTTTGAGAAAGATATTTTAAAAACCATGATTAACTTTTCAGATCTTCCAAGTCTCTAAAATTCTTAACTAAAGTTCTATATTATCTTAACTAAATTTTTCAATTTTTTTTACAATATTATTAACATATATATACACTAGTTTCGCACTTGCAGAACACTAGCATGATTTAATGCAAAAAATGCTACAAATTGATTTGACATTAAGGTCTTAATTCAAAACTGTAAACTTTAAACAATGAGTGCATTAAATCTTTGACATGTTTGGTGGATTCTCTTCCATTTAGGTTTGTTTTGTTCGGTTGTAATTATGAAAGCAATGCATTTGCAGCTACGCATAGATTCAACTACCGAACTTATAACTTTACTGTTTTATTTGGATAAAATATAGTTCTAACTACTTGTTTCATAAAACATGTATTTATTTGGATACAGCTACAGCATAATAACTATCATTTCTATTGTATTTTGTTTCTGATGATGCTCAATGCTGAGAACTTCCCAGATCACGACACGTGGCAGATGACGTGTCCCAAGACTTACGAGAAAGGAGTAAGAACGGTATGTTGAAGGCGTGCCCCGGGCCTTCCTCCCGAGGATGTTCTCGACCCTCGGTGGTCTTCCAGACCACTCCTATGCTCGTCTTCCAAATAACCATTGGCTCGCCTTCGAGCCCTCCTGCACGCTGAGCTTCCTCAGCCCTCCCAGCTCGTCCCGAGCTATCACAGAACCAAGCTTGCTCGGCCTCCCGCTCGCCTCCGAGCCTCCCGCCCGCCTCCGAGCCTCCCGCCGAGCTCAGCTTCCTTGGTCTCATCGACCGATCCAGAGCGCAGATCATCAGCATCCCGGACATGGCCCAGCGAATTTCGCCATACGCGAGATATCCTTCGCCCCCACGATCTCGCGTCCCATGCCGTCGCGTTCCCCCGTTAACGGGCGTATCTCGCCATTAATGGAGGATCCCGCCTTTCGCGCAGACGCGACTCCAAAGGCGTAACGGCCGACATAAATCTCGCGCCAGCCAGCCCATGGCTGGCCACTATATAAACCCCCTCTCAGACGACTCAGGTAAGGCAATTATAACCCAATAGGCCGCTACTCTGCCCAAATACCTCGACTAACTTGATCGTCGGAAGGTCCATGGTGGTACAACCACCTCAGGACTTCCTTGTAGGTAGCTCGGCTTCATTCCAAATCAAGTCCACTGAGATCCACACTCATCAAGAGGCAACCCTCAAACCCAATCTCAGCCATCCATCAACGCTCGCTACAGATCAACGGAAGACAACATCTGAAGGAGATCCAAGCCTCCATCAGTTGGCGCCGTGTCACGCCCCGCTTCCCAGTATACGGGCAGAGGACACGACGGGCCCGCTACGTATTTATTCAGAAGTAAACACGCTAAGCGTATCTAAGCAATATAAAGTAAAATACACAATAGACAAGATATAAATGAACAACAACTTTATTTATTAAACATTGTTTTACAAGTACAACTGAAAAGTAAATACATGAGTAGAAAGCGATGCCTAAACAACGGCATAACTGAAATGAAATAATATGTACAAGTATCTAAAGCTCCGGGTCGAATGCTAACTGCTCCAAGTTCTCGGTGCTGGGCTCGATCTCCAATGAGTCTGAAACACCTGACAACATTCCAAAGAAAGAAGAAGGAATGTCGTCAGCGAACAATCGCTCGGTAAGTCCCAAAGATGAGGGAGAAGTAGAATGGACAGAGAGAGAGTATAGTTTTATAATGTTTTATTATAATGTTAGCGCAGTTGTTTATAGTTTGGTACAGAAAATACCAGTGTATACGAGAGGAGTCCCACTTACACCGGAGACTTTGGTAACCCGTAGTACAAGGCTCCATCGATAATACCACGGAACAACGGTATAGATGTAATTACGTCTTAAGTGACCAACTCGTGCCACCTTTAACATGTTCCGTACTAGTCTACCCTTTTATAACACCGTAGTATTATGTATTGATTGTATTGATGGTATGGATTGTATTGTATTGTCTTGTATTATAAATTGTATAGATGGATGATTTGCCGAAACCATGATATCAGTAAATGGAACGGATATAATGGATGAACATGTAGATGGAGTATATCCATGGTTCGGTTCAGTCAAGTGGTATAGATTGATATAGCTTGAATATATGAATTCATGGATTCATGTTGAATTATAGTTTTATACTTGAATCTCATTCAAGTCAGATTGATTAGATTAAGACCCAGTCTGAGTCAGTCAATTAGAAAAGAAATTGAAGTCCTGAATTAGGTTTTGGTGTTATCGGTAACTGCTGCACATGGACGGCAGGATTTGTGTCTTTTTTCAAGACAATTACCGTGTTGATAACACCGTTTGTTAGATTGTCTACCTTAAATAGGTAAGCACCTATATCTCCGGCTCCCCGAGACCCAAGAGACTGGTCCCGCTTAAACCTATGTTTACTAGGGTCCTTATTGTAATTTAGTATAACTTGAGGGGGTTTTATGTAAAAATAGTTTGATATAATTTTCAAAATACACCTCAAGTATTTAATTATCGTTTTTAGGGTTTTCATAGATGTATATTTTATAGATGTATAATTTCTTGTGAGTAGAACCTAATTTTCATAGTATATGGTATTTTCTTGAAATATTATACTTATGCTGTAATTGGATGGTATTTTTATATAATAGTGATTCCTTTGATTTAGAAAACTTGGAATATTTATATAATTAAAATAGATATTTTGATAATATATATATATATATATTTAATGAAAATAATTTATTTATTTTCTTGTAGAAATCTCATTTTTCTAAAGAAAAATGTATAAAAATTCCATCGAGATCGAATGCTCCTTGCGGAGGTCTGCATTTCGCTCTACTAAGCCCGAGGATGTGCGATAACCCGCACCATCCCGAACGGGGTCCCTAAAATTGGGTGTAGAGGCGCAATTGCATGGAAATGTTTAATACATCTTTGTATAAAAAACCGTTTTGTAAGTTTATGGTATTTATTTGTAAAGTCGTATTTTCCCGTATTCTATTATCCCAAAATTCATCGTGCTATGATAGAGATGTATGTTGTGATGAGATAGGTTATTATCTCGTGAACTATCTAAAAGTATAGCAAGGAATAAAATTTTAATGTCGAAATGAATAGTTTATGATATTTTTATGTAAAAATGCGATAAATATCACAAAAATGATTATTTTAATGTGAAATTTATTTTATTGAGTTTGTTAATGTTTATTAATCAACATATGAGGATATGGTTTTATCTTGTTAAAGAAAAGTATAGTTTTTAAAGAAAACCGAATCAGGAGTCGGATTAACTACGCTTCCGATGGGTTTTGGAAATGTAAATTTTTAGAAAAGAAGAAGAGAGGGGGAGATGGGACTTACAGGCTTAAAAGAGAGGGGAGAGGTAGGAGAAGGATTGGGAAGCTTCGGAACGCCGTTTCGTCGCCGGAATCTCCTCGGAAGTTCGTCGGAGTTCGCCCTTCGCTAACTCCACTTGTACACTAAGGACTTGAGAATTTTGTATAGTTTTTGTATTATAATTCTGGGTGAGAAGGGTGTAAAATGGAGTGGTATTTATAGGGAAACATTAGGGTTTAGTGGTGATGAATTTGAGAATTAAAAATACATTTAAAAGGACTTAAATGGGTGATTTAAAGTTCTCTGTGTGAATGCAGAGAAAAAAAGCAGTGTGAAAGAAGTGGGGTAGATGAAAGGTTGCAGAAATGAAGAGATGGGGGCAATATAGTCGGTTTAGACCGGCAGTGCCGGGTCTTTGTGTGTGTGTCGCCGGTTTTGTACCGTCGGGTGGGGTTGGGGTTGGTTGTCACGTGTCCTAGTTGATTGGTCTTCTACAGTGCACATGTTTAAATTATTTGTAACTCTTCAGTTTACGTGTTATGCACGTGTAGAACTTTGGGCTTCTAAAAAGATTTAAAAAAATTAAAATAAAAAGATAATGTGGCTGATGGGATTTGAACTCAGATGCTTTGTCTCAGCAGTGCAAGGCTTTACCAGTGAGCTGCAAGTGCTTTCTTGCTGTTCTAAAGCGAAACAAACTTATAACTCGTGCTCGGATTTAGGTGTCCCTTTCTGTATTTTTGTTTGAAAAAAAATTTCATACATAAAGTTAGGGTTGTTACACGCCGTCTGTGGGAAATATCGAAAATTCCGCTCAACGAAAGTTGATCTTCCGATCTCGAACTCAAGACGAGTGATCACCGCGATGATCCAAGCACTAGCCGCCGTTCTCCCCACAACGGAGACGTGGATGGTTCCCCTCCTCTCCCGAACGCCATTCACGCACTGTCTGCGCGAATAGATCAGCTCATGTCCGTCGTGGATGCGCTTGTCCGTGTCCAAACGGCGGGACAAGCTCTCTAAGTCGCTGCTCCCCCACCTCGGGAGCGACACATACAGAGAGAAGACACTGCCCGCGCCGGCACATCCGAGCACCGTCTCGCTATCTTCGGCGGCCACAGATCCCCCGTGGCGACCAATTCGATGACCCGGTGGGCACTTCACAGCTCGACGCCGAGGTCTTATGAAAGAGCGCCCTGCCCTGAGGCCCATCGCGCTCATGTCCCTCCCGAGGAGGTGTCGGTCAGCTTGCCTGCTCCCAGGCATGGCCGACGCCCTCTCCCTCGACAGGTCGCACAGATGGGACTCACCACGGTAGCTCGAGGATGACCTCGCCAGGAGACCCGAGGAACCTCATTGAATGGAACCGGAACCGCGGCCAGGCGCAGGTCGCCAGCAGGAGGTGCCATAAATCCGAGCATGCCAAATCCTCGGGATTCTACGACCGACTCGATACCCTCGAAAAGAAGATCGAGGGTATAAATTGGGAGAGTTGTCCTTCAAGCGACGGGGCTAGATATGCCGCCGACTCGCTTACGAGGCCCTTCACTGAGAGCTGCTCGCTGTCCACGTCTCTTCCAGGAACAAGCCTCCAAAGGTATCACTCTTCGACGGAAAGTCCGACCCGAAAGACCACTTGGACGCGTTCACGGCAGGGATGAACTTCCAGGACAACTCCGACACCGCACAATATCGTGCATTCCCCGCCACTCTCATCTGCTCTGGACGAGACTGGTTCCGAGGACTCACGCCATACTCCATCTCTACCTTTATGAGCTGGCCGCCTAATTCCTCGGTCATTTCTTCGGGAACAGGCGGCAGAAGTGGACCGTCGACCACCTCTTCACCATAAAGAGCAGGGACATGGAGTCTTTCAAAGGATACGTCTTCCGCTTCTACAACGCTCTCCTTGAGGTCCCAGAGCACCGGGACGAGACGATCATCACGGCCCTTAGGTCGAGTCTTAAGCACAAGGAGTGGCTTCGCTCCTTTGCATTAGCGCAACCTAAGACCATGGCCGAGGTAAAAGCCTGGACCGAACGAGAGATCCATCTCGAGTCCGAGGTGAACGCGAACCTACCCCTGGCCGAACAGGCCGATCAAAAGAAGAGAGCCAGAGAAGAGAAAAAGAAGATTGAACGTCCAAAGCCGTGCTCCCCGAAGTTTCAGGAGTATACCCCGCTCAACATCTCCCAGACAGAGCTGTTGGATGAGGCGAAGGGCGAGAGATTCTTCAAACCCTTCGGTCAACAATAAGGCGGCCAAACGGATGTGAGGCCCCTATTGCGCTTTCCACAGGTCGCAGGGACACCCCACCAAAAACTGCAAACAACTCTGAGATTACATTGAGGAGCTAATTCGCTCAGGGCACCTGGAAAAATACTTGCGGGAAAAGCGATAAGTGCCGCGTCCCCTTCCCGGTGAGTTGACGATCGGCCAAATCATAGTCGTATCAGCGGGGGGTGTGCCTGGAACTGGCGAGATCCGATGCCTCCTGCCGGTTGAAGGGACAAGCAGCCAGCCCATGAAGAGGGCCAAAGCAGCCGAGCCCATCACCTTTACCTATGAGGACCTCCACAGGATATCCTTGCCCCACAACGACCCTCTGGTGATTACAGGATGGGTACACCGCTACGAGGTTCAAAGGATACTGGTCGACTCGGGAAGCTCGGCAGACATCCTCTTCTACGACTGCTTCCTATGTATGGGGCTTAGCCCGCCGGACCTGAGGCCGACCGCTCGCATCCTGTCGGGGTTCACCAACCACTCTATCCCGGCAAAAGGGGTGGTCACCCTCTTGCTTAACATCGGGGAGGCAGGCCGCATGCGTACCGTGCCTGTGGAGTTCATCGTCGCCAGAATTCCATCGGCCTACAACATCCTCCTGAGACGTCCGACGCTGAATTCCCTCCGGGCCCAGATATCGACCTACCAGCTCGCGATCAAGTTTCCACTCGACCAAGGCGGAATAGGCCGGGCCTACGGGAACCAGCAAACCGCAAAAATTTGCATCACAGCGACACCTATGCCCGAGGAGCGAGGCGACGACTTTGAAAGCACGCATGATTTCAGGGGGTCCTTGGATACTCGGGACGAGCAAAACGAAATCCGAGGAGCCCCAGTGGAGCCGCTAACGGAGGTTCCCCTCGTCGAAAGGGACAATAATCGAAGCGTCCAAATCGGGTTGCTCTTAACAAGTGCCCGATGCGACGACCTCGTCCGCTTCCTCAGGGGGAACTCGGACATGTTCGCTTGGGTGCCCGCCGACATGCCTGGGGTCGACCCCAAAGTAATCTCACATAAGCTCGGGGTCGACCCGACGGTCTGACCCGTCAGGCAAAAGAAACGAAGCCTCGTCTCCGAAGCCTTACCCGACGGGGCATATCGCTTACAAAACGCTGCGGGTCACAAATTTTCACGACCTTACAACGCCGAAAAACTCAAGTTGTACCTTTAAAGTATATCTATGGATACATGTTTCTTTTTTGACAAAGTGATGCAAATTTTTCTAAGTTTCTTAATAATAAGAAGGAACTTCCTCTATGTGTTTCCCTCTTTCTCGGCTCAAAGCTCACGGATTTTGTTTCGTAAAAATACTCAAATGCACCCAAAAGACAAAAAGGAAACAATAGAACATCACAAAAAGGAGAACTTTATTTATCAAAAGGTATTGTGGGCTCCTCAGCCTTACATAAAAATTGAAATTACAAAAGAGGGGGAACAGGGTCAAGGAAGCATTGCTGGTGATACTCTTTGGAGATCTCCGCCAGACGAGCCCTTGCCTTTTCAGCCCGCTCCCGCTGATGCTGCCCACGAATTCGGGATGTCACGGAAACGCCGGGCCCTCCATCGGCCGAGCCCTGGCTCGCAATCTGTCTCTTTTGTAAGCACTCCAAAATAAGGGCCAAAGACTGGTCATGTCTGCTCTACGAGATGAGGCCAAGCACGTATATCATATGCATCTTGTCAAGTGCCTTGTCCATCAACTCTTCGGAGATGGGGTTGTACAACCCCGGGGACCTCCTCCAGATCGTGTATATCAGCAATTGGAGGAGGGACAACCGGCGAGGAAGGAGACGGCCGATGTGGTCCTCGATGCGCTGGACCACTCCCTGGTACCTCTCCTCGGAAACGGATTGGTCGTATAGATAGATGTCATCGGGAGTAATGATCTCTTCGATTGCATAGATATGCCCGGTCATATCGAAAAAGCAATGCTAAAGAGCAGGCATCTCCTTCTCTATTTAAAGCTTCCACAGAATCCCCAAGAGCCCAAATTTGCGTGCGCGTGGGCGCGAATCCTGGGATTCGCTCAATTCTTCCAATACTGTACTGCCACGTGGCGGGTATCCCATACTTCTCGACGAATCGGAGTCAGAATGACGCGGATCTTGGAACGTCTCGCCTCACCTACGCATTTCTGCCAAGTGCCGCTCGCGACTGTCACTCTTCTAGGTATTCACACATCTAGGAAGGCCGGGCAAAACCGAGCAGCTCCCCTGCTCGGTCCATCCTTGGCTGGTAGTTTACTACCCACCGACGCCAAGGATCGAAGCCCTCGTCAAGAGGCAACCGAGCATCTTCCCTGCTCGGTCCATCCTTAGTGGGTAACTCCTTACCCGTCTACCTAAGGATCGAAGCCCTCATCAATAGACAACCGGGCAGCTTCCCTACTCGGTTCATCCTTAGCGGGTAACTCCTTACCCGTCTACGCTAAGGATCGAAGCTCTCGTCAAGAAGCCACCGAGCAGCTTCCCTGCTCGGTCTATGCTTGGCTGGTAGTTTACTACCCACCGACGCCAAGGATCGAAGCCCTCGTCAAGAGGCAACCGAGCAGCTTCCCTGCTCAGTCCATCCTTAGTGGGTAACTCCTTACCCGTCTACCTAAAGATCGAAGCCCTCGTCAAGAGGAAACCGAGCAGCTTCCCTACTCGGTCCATCCTTGGCTGGCAGTTTACTACCCACCGACACCAAGGATCGAAGCCCTCGTCAAGAGGCAACCGGGCAGCTTCCCTGCTCGGTCCATCCTTAGTGGGTAACTCCTTACCCGTATAAGCTAAGGATTGAAGCCCTCGTCAAGAGGCAACCGAGCAGCTTCCCTTCTCGGTCCATCCTTGGCTGGTAGTTTACTACCCACCGATGCTAGGGATCGATACCCTCGTCAAGAGGCAACCGAGCAGCTTCCCTGCTCGATCCATCCTTAGTGGGTAACTCCTTACCCGTCTAAGCTAAGGATCGAAGCCTTCGTCAAGAGGCAACCCGGCAGCTTCCCTGCTCGGTCCATCCTTGGCTAGTAGTTACTACCCACCGACGCCAAGAATCAAAGCCCTCGTCAAGAGGCAACCGAGCAGCTTCCTTGCTCGGTCCATCCTTAGTGGGTAACTCCTTACCCGTCTAAGCTAAGGATCGAAGCCCTCGTCAAGAGGCAACCGAGCAGCTTCCCTGCTCGGTCCATCCTTGGCTGGTAGTTTACTACTCAACGACGCCAAGAATCGAAGCTCTCGTCAAGAGGCAACCGAGCAGCTTCCCTGCTCAGTCCATCCTTAGCGGGTAACTCCTTACCCGTCTAAGCTAACGATCGAAGCCCTCGTCAAGAGGCAACCGAGAAGCTTCCCTGCTCGGTCCATCCTTGGCTGGTAGTTTACTACCCATCGATGCCAAGGATCGAAGCCCTAGTCAAAAGGCAACCGAGCAGCTTCCCTGCTCGGTCCATCCTTAGTGGGTAACTCCTTACCCGTCTACCTAAACCTAAGGATCAAAGCCCTCGTCAAGAGGCAACCGAGCAGCTTCCCCGCTTGGTTCGTCCATGGCTGATAGTTTACTACCCATCGACGCCAAGGATCAAAGCCCTCATCAAGAGGCCGCCGAGAAGCTTCCCTGCTTGGTCCATCCTTAGTGGGTAACTTCTTACCCATTTGTGCTAAGGATTTAAACCCTCCCAAGGGGTCACCGAGCAGCTTCCCTGCTCGATTTATCCTCAGTGGGTAACTCCCTACCCATCTATACTGAGGATCAGAAGCCCCAACCTCATCTACGCCGACCTATCTTCAGAGAGATGGTCGCTAGTCCAACTCGAGGAAATGGGTGAGTCTACGCCTTTCTACTCGGAGGTACCAACCGGCATACCTTCAACGTGCGATCGCCACCTCGACTCCGGGGCCATAACGATGCCGACCTTACACCGGCCATTGTACACTTTGACAAATAATTGGGTTTAACTCGACGCGCGATCGCCAACTAAAGGATTGGTCCCTAATAAATAAATGAAGACATTATCGCGAAATGGAAACATTTCCACAAAAATTTTGCAAAAGAGTTTTATTTACAACTCGGGAATCTTTACAAAGGTATTGTGGGCTCCCCAGCCTTACAAAATCTCCCGAAGGCCTACAAAATTCCAAGACAAAAACAAAAAATATACAAAAAAGAGGGCAGGGAGATTCAGGCCTCAGGGCCAGGAAGGACCTCGACGTGCTCTGCGGCCACCTTAGGATCCGGGGTTGCGGCTTGAGGGTCGGCGCTCATCGCAGGAGCTTCGGCACTGGGAGCCGGGGTGACCGCCTTCTCCCCAACGCCCCCACCAGGGCCTTCCCCCCGGCGACGCTTCCGGTGGCATCCCCCTGCACCTCACCCTAGAGGGGGTACTCGAGCGGGAGCTTAGCGTCGGGAAACTCCGGCATCAGCGCCTTGACGGCGTTGAGGGAATCATGCCAAACGAGGGCCGAGGCTTCGGCGAGGTCGGCGTAGAATTGATTCGACGTCTAGTAGCTCTCCACTGTTTTCACAGCCCGGAGGTCAGCGTGCCTCATCCCTTCCTTCAGCGCCTCGTTCTCCCTCTTGAGGGGGTCTCGCGTATTCTTCAGAGTGGCGGCGAGCACCCTGCCATCCTCCCACTTGTCCTCAACAACCTTGTTGGACTCCATAAAAACTCGGATGGACTCCTGGCAGTTGGCGTTCACCGTCTCCTCGGCAGCCATCCGGTCTTCGAGGGTGGCGATCCTCTCCCTCGCCTGACGCAGCTCCCGGCTTAGTCTCTCCTCCCGCGAGGAAGACGCGCCCGCTAGCTGCGGCGCCGGGGCGATTTCCTCATGCTCCATATTGGCGACGAGGGCACAGTGCTGAAGGACCTGAGGAAAACAAAAGGAGGGGTTAAAAAGGTATACGATCCTGCGAAAAAAGGCTTAATGAAAACCCGAACGGGAGGCGGATACTAACCTGCACGGCCTCCTGAGCTATAGCCGCGATTTAGGCCTTGAGGGTCCCCCAGGGGATTCTGCCCCCAGCCGAACGCTCTATCTCGAAGAGCAAGCTATCGGCGACGGAAAGCCCCGAGGGCACCTCGTAGCGAAGATCCCCCTCCTGCACGAAGATCGGGGAAGACGGGGCTCGGGACACTTTCTTCTTGCGTCGCTTGAGGGGGCTACGGTAGGGTCAGCCTCATCCACCACATCCACAACCTAGGGTTCCTGCTCCCGAGCATGTTTACGGCTCTCCCCGTGGCTGGTCTCCTGATCCCGGGGAATAGTGGAACGCCTAGCCAAAGCGGCCGCCGACGGGGCCGGGATAGCAGCGGGGCGTGACGGGCCGCACCTCCGTCCTTCCTCCCCTTCTTCTCGGCCAGGGCAGCCCGGAATTTAGATCAGTCCATCGGTTCTGCAAAGAAGCGAAAATACAAAGGGGGTTAGCAATGCCGAAAAAAGTCGAAGAATACACAAGTCTAAACAAGTCACCTAAGCTCCTAACTTACCCGCAAACTGAGCGAGGCTGAGCCCGGCCCAACTGAGGGCCTGCTCGGACAGCAACACATCATCCCGATGGACGGGCTCCAACTCCGACACCGCCATCGTATCAGGATCGGACGACCGCCTCACCCGCGGGCAATTGGCCCTGTGCCACTGGACAGGCACAGGCCAATTCTCACCCTCGGGTGGCCCGACAAACAAGAACTTCTCCTTCCATTCATGAATGGAAGAAGGTACTGCTACGACCCCCGACCCGGCCGCCCCTCCTCTGTGTTTTCTAAAAGAAACGTATACCCAGCTAGGCCCGTCCCTACGAGTACCGGGGTGATTTTTGTAGTAGAGGGAAGAAAAGAGAAGGTTCAGGCTGAAAGGGATCTCCTGCAGTCTCAACCGGACCAGGAACCCGAGGAGAATCCTCCACGAGTTCGGCACTAGCTGGCCCGGGGCTAATTGAAAGCACCGCAGCACCGCACTCACCTCGGGGGAGAAGGGCAGACGCATTTCTGCCCAAAAGGCTTCCAAGTACAAGGCAATCTCCTTGCCCCGTACTTGGTTTGCCTTCTCTCCCTCCCTAGCCAAGCGAAGCGAGTAGCCGGGGAGAATGTGGAAGCGAGCCCGGATCGTTGTGAGCTCGTCCACATGCCTCAGTAGGGAAGGCGTGTCACGGACACTCCTGACACGCGCTTTGGGGACCGTCTCCGCCGTGCGACCCTGGGTTCCAGGACCAACCCTAGCTCCTTAGGAGGATTCCGATTCGGACGAGGATGAGGAAGAAGCAGAGGAAGAAGCGGCAGAAGACTCCCTAGACTCTACCTCTACTACCTCAACAGACTCCTCAGAGGAAGACATCTAGCCTGAGTAGAGGAGGGAGACGTCCGAGGGAAGAACGCAAGAAATCCGACCTAAAGAGAAGAGCGCCGAGCTAACACACATAGCGATGATGAAATTATAGCGAAGTGTGGACCTTGGGGGGTCCTACCTCTATTTATAGCATTCGGCAAGCGCATCCAACGGCGCCGATCGATTCCCGCCAAAACAGACGCTTCACGTCCGACGACCACCAACTTTCCACGTGTCTCAAGAGCATTAGACGCGTCCTTTCAAGCGCCAAGGACACCGGCGGCCTGTCATGTCAGCCAACCGGCGCCGGACGCGTGGCCTAGCGCCTCAACGAACGTACGATCGAGTCGGCGCTTCCCCTTTAATGCACAATCTCTTCTCTGATCCGCTGACGTCATAAAAAAATACGACTAGCTGACCGGGAATCCTCTCCGACGATGTCTTCAAATAAGAATTTAGCCCGGGTGACTGATCAGACCACTCTCAACCCGACCCATAAATAGGTCGGGACGAGAGTGGGGGGCTAATGATGATGACCAATACTGAGAACTCCCCAGATCATGACACGCGGCAGATAACGTGTCCCAAGGCTTACGAGAAAGGAGTAAGAACGGTACGTTGAAGGCGTGCCCCGGGCCTTCCTCCCGAGGATGTTCCCGACCCTCGGTGGCCTTCCAGACCACTCCTATGCCCGTCTTCCAAATAACCATTGGCTCGCCTCCGAGCCCTCCTGCACTCTGAGCTTCCTCAACCCTCCCAGCTCGTCCCGAGCTATCAGAGAACCAACCTTGCTCAGCCTCCCGCTCGCCTCCGGGTCTCCCGCCGAGCTCAGCTTCCTCGGTCTCATCGACCGACCCAGAGCGTAGATCATCAGCGTCCCGGATATGGCCCCGCGAATCTCGCCATACCCGAGATATCCGCCGCCTCACGATCCCGCATCCCACGCCATCGCGTTCTCCCGTTAACGGGCGTATCTCGCCATTAATGGAGGATCCTGCCATTCGCGTAGACGCGGCTCCAAGGACGTAACGTCCGGCGTAAATCTCGCGTCCGCCAGCCCATGGCTGCCACTATATAAACCCCTTCTCAGACGACTCAGGTAAGGCAATTATTACCTAATAGGCCGCTACTCTGCTCAAATATCTCGACTAACTTAATCGTCGGAGGGTCCACGGTAGTACAACCATCCCGGGACTTCCTTGCAGGTAGCTCGACTTCATTCCAAATTAAGCCCACTGAGATCCACACTCATCAAGAGCCAACCCTCAAACTCAATCTCAGCCATCCATCAACGCTCGTTACAGATCAACGGAAGACAACATCTGAAGGAGATTCAGGCCTCCATCGGTTTCTATTGCAAAAAGGTTCAATTTGAGCATTGTTGAAACTACATGATTTTAACTCAATTTGGTGTTACAACTACATGAAGTAACAATTACTTAAAACTAAAAGCTCATTTTTTATATTTCGGTGTAGTTGGAGCCCGAAAGATTATATGTGGAAAAAAAAAAGAAAAAGGAAGAAGAAGATGTTCATGAGATAAGTAATAAACATCAAATAAATTCTACATGTGAAATTTTACATGTACTCATGCAAGTCTGGCATCCAACTGAATTGAATGAATAGAGTGAACCTAAATTGAATTGGTCTAGCATCGGATGAAGAACATTTATTTGGAAACCACGTGAAATCATGATTTGGAAAACCGTATTTGCCAAATGATATTAAGATGTCCATGTGAGAATATATAATATATTTCCTCATTTTTGTTACAGTGGAAGCGACATTTCATATGGTATCAGACCCAAGTTCGATTCCCACCGGACGCGTATTAAATACGGTTTTATTTAAATTAAAAACACCGCTGCATATTAGAATACAAAATATATTCTCTCAATATTGATAATAATTTTGAAGTTTTGATACAGTGGAATGAACATTTCACTTGCAAGATAGGCCAGGAGTCGACCTCAATTAATTTTAACTGCTCAGAATCCACTCGGCCAATTGGATCCAGAAGGAGAAAAACCTCCACTGCCTGTAATAAACACACTGAAAATTTTTAGCAATGAAACAAATGAGCTCTAAATATACTCCAAAATGACTCATATACATGATAAAACTACAAAAGGTCAAATCTAAATAAATAAAAATGAAATCTCAAATCAAAATCCTAGTAGAATTTAAACTTTTACTTGAGTTAGAATACAACATCAAGTACAAACCTAAAACTTTTGGTTCAAATTAAAGGCTCAAAACTATAGAAGTTTGGAAAATGACTAACACGATGGGTTTGTAGAGCACCATGATTGAGGCCTTGTGTTATGTGTATATAGGACTCTCAGGTCAAAAGTTATAGGCATAATGATAAGAAGGCATCGAATCGATTCTTTTACTAAGCCCGCTCAAATCATTCCAATTTGCCACGATCCGTTATTGCAACATATTTAAGAATAAATGCCATCGTCTGAAGTGGAGGTTATCCTAACTCTTCAAACCAACCTCTTTATTTGCTACTTATTTTGATTATTCCAGCTTCAAGATACAATATAGCAAACCGGAAATCAATATTTAAGCACAAAACAACCAAAACCACACTTAAAAGTAAATGTTTTATTTTATTGATATTTTACTTTTCCATCTCTCATTATACAGATGCATCTTTTGGAAATATGAATGAATAAAATCAATATAGATAATAGTAAAACAACTTTCCTAATATAATTATACAAATGTATCTTTTGGAAATATGAATGAATAAAATCAATTTAGATAATAGTAAAACAACTTTCCTAATATAAAATACGGTGCATTTACCAACTACAAAAGAAGATAGCATTTCAAAAAGTTTGTCGATATTGCTAAATCTTTATTTGATAAATCTACACCAAAATTTATGTATGAATAAAATTAATGTCATGCCCCGCTTCCCAGTGTACGAAGAAATAGACGTGACAGGCCGCGACGTATTTACTCAGAATTAAACACGTTAAGTGTAAATAAGCAATATAAATGAATAATACAAGAATAACAAGAGATGTAATATAAACATCAACTTCTTATTAATATCCATTTTTTACATATAACTGAAAAGAAAAGTAGAATGATAGAAAGCGATGCCTAAACAGTGGCATATGAACTGAAAAAAATAAATACAAGTAAAATCCTAGAAGTCTGGCTCCTCTATGAACTGCTCCAAATCATTCTGGCTGGACTCGGTCTCCTAAGAGTCAGGTCCTCCTGACGAACATTCCAAAGAAAGAAGAGACATGAATGTCGTCAGCGAACTAGTGCTCGGTAAGTCCCAAAAGATAGAATGGAATAGACAAGTAAAGAAAATAGAACTGGTAAATTATCTGTTTGTTATACCAACGTAGTTGTTTGTACCTTGATACAGAATATATCGGTGTATACGAGAGGACTCCAACTATCCCGTGAACTATGGTAACATGTAAGTATAAGGTCCCGTCAAAACCCACGGGACAACGGCACAAGATATTCATGTAAGTGTCTTTTAGTGTCCATTATCGTGCCACTTTTAACACATTCCGTACCAATCTACCCCTTTAAACCCCGTAATATATTGTATTGATTGGTAATTATCAAACTTACCGAGACCATGGTATAAATTGTTCATGTAATCAAGTTCAAGATGTATCAAGTAGTCAAGTCAAGATATAGTCATAGTTCGGTCAAGTCAAGTCATGTTTGCATGTTTGATAATGTTCTGATATTCATGTTCAAGTTCAAATATATATGTTTAATGTATTGGATTCAGGTTGAATTGAATTCATGTTGGATTGGAATTATGATTGGATCCATATTTGGATTGGATTCATATTAGACTGATACTCAGATTGAGTCAGACACTTAACAGATTTGAATCCTGAATTAGATTTGGGTGTTATCGGTAACTGCTGCACATGGACGGCAGGATTTATGTTTTTTTCCAAGACAATTAGCATTGATAACCCCATTTTAGTTTTCTACCTTAAATAGGCAATCACCCACTTTCTCCGGCTTCCTGAGGCTTAAGAGAATTGGTCCACCTAAACCTATATTTATTAGGGTCCTTAATGTAATTTTATATATCTCGAGGGGGTTTTATGAAAAATATTTTATATACTTTCAAAATAAAGCTCGATTAATTATTTATGTTCTTTAGGGTTTCCATGAATGTGAATTTTAAAGAGTGAGGTATATTAGTGAGTAGTAACTTAGCTTGAATAGTTCATTGTATTTTAGTGTAACTTGTCTTGTATTGATACTTGGTGATATTTTAATGAAACTTGTCATTCTTTTATTTTTTAAAAAACATAGAGTTTTATTATATATTAAAAATATATGGTTTGATAATATTTATATAATTATTAAAAATTAATTTTATTTATTAAGTAGAAAATCTCGTTTTTCTTAAAAATCGTATTAAAATTCTTTCGAGATCGTATACTCCATGAGGAGGTCTGCATCTCGCTCTACTAACACGAAGATGTGCGATAATCCACACCATCCAATAGCGAGTTCACCGAAATGGGTTGTAGAGGCATAATCGCAAAAAATTTGTGTAACACCCGAGCCCAATAATACTATGTATATTACTAGTTGAGGGTTATTTATTGCTCTTTCCAATTTTCCTGATTTTCTGGTGTTTATTGCTAAGTTTTACCCGGTTAAATCATTTTGGCACATAACAAATTTTAACTCCGAAATTGAAATTTAAGATATCCATGTTGGCCTACTCGTCGCCACTAGTCGCGTGGTAGCGTCCGCGTGTCGAGATTCCGTTCCGTTTGGCTAAACGGGCAAGTTTGGGCGACTACGCGCGTGCAAGTGTCCGACTTGGGGGCATGCATTTTAACCATTAAACACCTCTTTTCAAAATTTGGAACCCGCTTAAAATCCTATAATTTGAATTTGGAACACTTGGACGCGACCCGGGCGCGATTTGGAAATGTTTCATTTCGCGCCAAAAAGGGCCCATTTGAATTTAATATCGAATATATATTTATACTTTCAAATCTTTTCCTCAACAGTTTAATCCCTCAAAATCCTTCTCCCTGGCCAATCACGAGCCACTTTTCCTCTCGTGGGCCCCCGTTCCACTCTATCTCTCTCTCTTCTCTCAAATCTCTCTCTCTCTCTCTATCTCTCATAATATTATCTCTCTCTCTCTTACTCTTTATAACCCCATGCACAGCCGCCCACGACCCATCTTCCTCGCGAGAAAACCCGACGCAAACCCTAACCCTAGCCCTCGCGATCCCGTCGCCGACTCCTCGAGACCTCGCCGTCGCCGCCCTCACCACCACGACCTCCACCGCACCCACCTACATTCCTCCTCCCGTTCTCCCGCTCCTTCCCGCGCCTGCAACCCTTCTCCCCGACGCCTCCATCCCCTCGCAACCTCACCGTCGACGTCGCCCATCGTCGTAGACGACCCCACGACTCCCTTTCACCCTACTCGACCCGACCTCGTCGTCGTTCCCTCCTCCCCTCGCCGGAAAAGCAAACCCGAGCCTTCATCCTTCGCCTGCACCTTCCCTGTTCGCCGGAGAAGCGCGCCGGCGACCTCGTCGACGCCACCTCCGACCACCTCTCTCTCTCCCACGACCACCTGAGCCGACCACACCCTTCTCCAACTCGCCGCAGCCCACTACCCTGCACACCCGAGGCCCTTCCCCTTGCTGCAGCCGCCGCCGTCGCTTCGCCGGCGATTCAGTGCCGTCGAGCCATCGTGTTTGCACCCTGTCTCTTCGCGGTGAGTTTCCTTGTGCTTCCTCGTGGTACAATTCCTTCGCTGGTCGTATTTTTGGCGTATCGTATCTTTGTTGCTAACTTTGCTACTTTGTTGTTGCCGGAATCCGACCGTGCCGTCTGACGAACCCGACGCTCCAGCGAAGTCCCCTGGTCCGTGTGATCCCGTTGACCTCTGTTGGGACTCGATCCGTGGCCCGTGCTTCCGTACCGTGGTTTCTACCGACATCGCATCCGTGTTTCGGTTTGCGGAACCGCCGAGGCAAGTATCTGAATACTTGCTTAACATGCTACAACTTAATCATCATATTATAACCACACAACTAATATAACATCGATACCTGTTATAACTTAGAATTGCTAGCCACGATTATCCGTAACTTTAAATCAATAAAATCATTGCTCGCTTTAACCGGTCTGCTATTAAGTCATACTTAACTAATCAAACCAAGTAGATCATCCCCAATTCATTTGTTAAAATCACTCATGAGACAATTATTGTGCTTAGTTCAGATCCATGTAACTCCATTACGTATATTATCGATATTGTTCGTCTTGTGGCTTTTGCACCTCAAAGGTGCGTGAAACGGATTAATAAGAGAATATGGAACATCACTGTGTTTACCTAGATTTATATTTGTTATTTACTGTTTCCTGCTACTGTTCATTATTTGCTACTATACCTGTTATCATCATATACCTGATTGCATTACATATTGACTGATCTTGATACACCTGACACATGTACTGATACACCGGACACAACACCCTGTACATATCGACTCTACCTGTTGAAAGTAACCTGACCTGTTACCTGATCTCATGCCTAATGCCGACAAACCTAACCATTCCTGCTGTCGATCCAGACAGACCTACCTTTACTTGACTTGTGTTGGCATTAGTCCTTGACCACTGAATACCTGACTGACATACATAGTTTGGGGGTATGGGGAAATCAAAGGTGAAACCGACTTGTAACTCAACAGTTCGATACATTGTTCTGATCAGTCTTACGGGCTTGGCCAGCTCCGGAGTGTTGATGCTGACATCACTCATCTATCCTACTACCTTTTACTGCTTAGCGGCACGTCTCGGATTCAGCCCCGAGAATCATGACCGTGGTCCCGGGCACGCACGGGATACTATTGAGTTACATCGACGATTCATCAATTGGTTTCAAAGACTATAGAGTAGAAAACCTGATAGGACAGTTTAGTCACCTTTGCACATTATCCTGCTTGTTACTTCATATTACTGCTTTATTCATGTTCATGCTTGCATTGTTTATTACCATGTTTATGCTATATACTTGATATCATGACGCGCTGACGTCTGGGTTTTGCATGGCCCAGATTCCGTACCTTTGTCGTCGACCGAGCAGGAGTACTTCAGCCAGCCGGCTGAACTGTGAGTTCTTTAGAGTTTAGTTTATTTATGTCATTTCATTTCCAGATGTGAGCCCGCATTATGGGACATACTGTTTACTCATTGTATTGGATCATTAGCTTCCGCACTTATTGTTTATTGATTCCTGTTATTATGGATTTGGACATGTATTAGTTTAGTTTTATCTTGTTCTTGATATCCTTACAACCGTAATGTGACTGTGGATGGATACTTCCCACCCACAGGTAGCATGGTTGGCTATGTCACGTGCCCAAATCTTGCGTGCTCTGGGAAGCGGGGCGTGACAATTTGATAACACCATTTAAAGAAAACTGAGTTTTTATTGTTCAAGGTATTTTGATGAAAAGTCGTATTTTGCCATAAAAGTTATGTCTCAAGAGAATTGTGCTATATCAATATGTATGTATATGAGAGGTAGGTCACTACCTCATGAAGTTTTCTAAAGGTATGCTAAGCAAAATGTTTAAAAGATAACGTATATAACTTCATGGTATTTTAATGTAAAAGCCTAATTAAAATTAATTAACACGGAGTTTTAGAGTGAAAGTTATTTCCAAACCTTTATAATAGTATTACAAATATTGTGTAAAAGTTTGTTGAACAATATGTAAATGAAAAGTGAGATTATAGAGTTTAGAAGATTTACATCGCTAATACCTCCACTTACTGAAACTTTGTTTTGAAAAGAAAATTTAGCGAAGAGAAGGAGGAAATAGAAGGGACTTACAAGCTAGGAGGAAAGAGGAGAGGTAGAGGAAGATGTCGTATCCTTCGTGACGTCGTGGGGTTGCTGGAATCGCCTCTAATCCTCGCCGGAATTTGACATTGGGCTAACCCCACTTGTACTTTTCTTGGACTTGAGAATTTTTGATAATTTTGACTAGAGATTTCGGAATGAGGAGGTGTTAGGGTATGGGGTTGTATTTATAGGATGAAATTAGGGTTTTGGAATTGAAAAATTGAATTAAAAAGCATTAAAAATGAGATTAAAGATGAATTTTAATTCTCTGTTAAATTGCAGAGAAAACAAACAGAACAGGGGTAGTGGGGCAGGCCAAAGTGTTTTGTGTGAACACGGGGGCTTTTCCCTTACGGACGCCCGCCGTCGCCGGCCCCAGAGCTGATCTCGCCTGTCCAATGTGAGGGGTTTGCCGTTGGATTATTGCCACGTGTCCTACTCCCTATTTATAATATTATGCACATGTTTGATTTCTTTAGACTTTTAATTTTTACCTGTATTGCACGTGTAAAATTTTGGGCTTCCAAAAATTTAAAAGAAAAATCAGTAAAAATAATATGTGGATGAGGGGATTCAAACACAGGGGCTACGTCACAGCAGTGCAAGATTTTACCAGTGAGCTGCAAATTGTTTCTTACTGTTCTTAAACAAATTAAATTTATAACTTGTACTCAGGCTTACAAACTCCATTCTGTACATTAACTTAAAAATTTTCGTACAGTAAAATCAGAGTAGTTACAATTAACCCCAGCTATTTCAGCTTTAATTTTTGTCTTTTTATGTTGCCCTTCCTTTTGATCTCGATCCGGATCCCGTTCACGGCGTCGATGTAGCACTGTCCCGTGTCGATCACAGGATGGTCATCGTCAGTGAGATCATGAAGATCTACAACCCCATGGGCCTGTCAGCAATGCGATCGAGCTCCTCCATTATATTGCCGAGATCCTCCTGCGATTAGATCAAGATGAGGGTGTCAAGGTCTTCATTGGGGAGCTGGTACTTAACATTGCCGATCTTGCCTCCGAACACACCGTCGATCTTGGCGAGCAAATCCTTTAGGGTCGAAGAACGCCAGAGCAAGAGAATCATGTCAGAGAGAGGACAGAGGTTGTTGGAGAAGTTGAGAAGACAAAGGTGGGAGAGGAAGGAGATGGGAAGAGAGCGGATAGGGCCGATGAGGTTGGAGGAGAGGTCGAGGGCAATGACGCGGCGGGTGAGTGGTAGGCAGAAAAGAGGTGATAGTGATGCGATTTGGGAAGGAGAGAATTAAAAGCTGATGTAGTTGAGATTAATTTTGTCTATAAATAATTTTTGATGTGGATTTATCAAATTAGGGTTTGACAATATTGCCTCCCTTTAACAAAACAATTTAATTGAACCTAAATACAGGTACAACTTATCCAATGTGTGAAATAAAGATTTTCTATGAACTAAAAGAATACATAAGTACTGAAATTAATGTTGGGGATTCTGACCCCCACACCGTATAAAGAACATTGAGATCATAAAATAACACAATCACACCAAAGAAGAAGAACGCCGGATTTAATGTGGTTCGACCACCTCGGCCTACATCCACGGGGCTAAAATACGAGGATTCCATTAACACACAAAAGATATTACAAAGTATTCACATCACTCAACAATCTTTCGCTCAACCCTCTCTCTTGTTCACACATTACAAGAAAGGGGAGACATAAAATATCCTGACATAATTATATCTCTTAAGCCAACCTATCTCTTCCCTAAAAAGACATACACACACACAAAAAAAAAAAACTAAAAAACCCCAGCATCTATTGGTAGCCCACACCAATAGATGACCTGACCCAAATGGTCTATAAACGTATATGGATACGAGATGCAATCCCAACAATCTCCATCTTAGCCCGAATCTATAGCCCACCTCCCGGAGACACACTATTGTTCTCGTAATCCGCTTCAAAAACATCCACTGGCACATGAATCATGCTCCACCTGCAATGAACATCTCACTGGCATCATTGTCTCTAACACGAGCATCATGATCAACTCAACCTGCCCTGCGTGAACAGCCTCTGATCTCTCACAAGCACTTATGATCACTACATTGTACTTTCCCTCTGAGCATTTATGATCACTACACCATACTCTGCATTATGCTCTCCTCAAAAGTAACAGGACCGGGAAACATACCGTGCACTAGGTGTTCATGAACATCTCACTGTGATGAAACTCATAAGTGGGAGCTCCCCAGATCATGACACGTGGCAGATGACGTGTCCCGAGACTCACGGGAATAGGGCAAGCACCATACATTGGAGGCATCCCCCGGGCTATCGTCCCGAGGCATGACCCGACCTTCGATGGAACCCTAAACACTTCTATACTCGCCTTATAAATAACCATTGGTTCACCTCCAGCCCTCCTATATGTTGAGCTTCCTCAACCCTTCCTGCTCACCTCCGAGGTATCACAGAACCGATCTTCCTCGGCCTACCGCTCGCCTCCGAGCCTCCCGTCGAGCTAAGCCTCTCCGGTTCTATCGAGCAACCAAGGACACAGAGCCCAAGCGCCTCCGCTACGGCTCCGCGTATCTTGCCAGAAGCGAGATATCCGCCACCTAACCTCCCGCGTTCCACGCCGTCGTATCCCCATATTAACGAGCGTATCTCGTCATTAATGGGAGAATCCCGTCACTCACGTAGGCATAACGTCAGGGGCGTAACCGACGGCGAAGATCTCGCGCCAGCTCGCTCCAAACGACCACTATAAAAGCCCCTCTCTCAGACGACTCAGGTAACGCAATTTTATTCCATTAAGCTGCTACTCTGCCCAAATTCCTCGGCTAACTTGATCGTCGGAGGGTCTACGGTGGTACAACCATCCCGGGACTTCTTCTGCAGATAGCTCGGCTTCACCTTATAACAAGCCCACTGAGATCCACACGCTTAAGGAGGCAACCCTCAATACCAATCTCATCCGTTCACCAACGCTCGTGACAGATTGACGGAGGACAACATCTGAAGGAGATCCAAACCTCCATTAGTTGGTGCCATCTGTGGGAAACTTGAAATTTTTCCACCCATCAAAAGTTGATTTTCCGCCCTCGACTATATGGCGAGCGAAGACCATGGCGATCCCAGCACAAGCCGCCGCCCTCTCCACAACGGAGGCGCGGACGGATCTACTCCCCCACCGAATGCCATCCATGCCCTCTCGGCACGGATCGATAGGCTCACGTCCATAGTGGATGCCCTTGTCCGCGTCCAAACTGTGGGCCCAACCCCCCAGGTCGCCATTCCCCCGCCTGGGGATCACGATCTCCGCAGAGGGGGAGATGACGCCGCCCACGCTGGCACCACTGAACAACGTCTTGCTCACTCCGGCGACCACAGATCCACCGCGGCGACCGATTCTATGACCCGCTGGGCGCCACATATCCCCACGCCGCAGTCTCGTGAAAGATCCCATCGTCCTGCGGCCCGTCACGTTCCCGTCCCTTCTAAGGAGGTATCGGTCAGCTCTCCTGCACCCAGGCATGACCGACACCCTCTCCCTTGACAGGATTGCACGAACGACATTCGCCGCGAGGACTCAAGAAGGACCTCGCCGGTGGACCTGAGGAATTTGATAGAACGGAACCGGAGTCGCAGCCGGGTGCAGGCTACAAGCGGTAATGGCCACTACTCCGACCACGCCGAATCCTCGGGGTACCACAATCGTCTCGACGCCCTCGAAAAGAAAATCGAGGGTATACATCGGGAGGGTCACCCTGTCGAGCGAGGGGGCCAGGTATGTCGCCGACTCGCTTACAAAGCCTTTCACCGAAGAGTTGCTTGCCGTACACATCTCGTCCAGAAACAAACCTCCCAAGGTGGCCCTCTTCGACGGGAAGTCTGACCCGAAGGACCATCTAGACGCATTCACGGCGGGCATGAGCTTCCAGGATAACTCCGACGCTACCCAATGCTGAGCATTTCCCGCCACTCTCATCCGGGATGGACGAGACTGGTTCTGAGGACTCACACCACGCTCCATTTCTACCTTTGATGAGCTGGCCGTCCAGTTCCTCGGAATTTCATTGGGAAAAGACGACAGAAGTGGACTGTCGATTACCTCTTCACCATAAAGAGCGGGGACAAGGAATCCTTTAAAGGGTACGTCACTCACTTCTACAATGCTCTTCTTGAGGTTCCCGAGCACCGGGATGAAACTGTCATCGCCGCTCTGAGATCGGGTCTTAGGCATAAGGAGTGGCTCCGCTCCTTTGCATTAACGCAACCTAAGACCATGGCCGAGATAAAAGCTTGGACCGAGCGGGAAATCCAAGTTGAGTCTGAGGTAAACGCAAACCTACCCTAGAGCGACCATGCCGACCTAATGAAGAGGGGCAGAAAAGAGAAGAAGAAGGTCGACTGGCCAAAACCATACTCCCCAAAGTTCCAGGAGTATACTCCACTCAACATCTCTCAGACCGAGCTATTAGAGGAGGCGAAGGGTGAGCGATTCTTCAAGCTCCCACTGGTCACCAATAGAGCGGTTAAACGAACCCGAGGCCCGTACTGCGCCTTCCATAGGTCGCAGGGACACCTGACCGAGAACTGCAAACAACTCCGCGACTATATCGAGAAGTTGATCCGCTTGGGCCACCTGGCGAAGTACCTGCGGGAAAAACGATAGGCATACAGGGAGCACGACAACCATCCCCCTCCCGGCGAATTAACGATCGGCCAAATCATGGTCATTTCTTCGGGGTGTGTACATGGGGCTGGCGAGATTCATTGCCTCCTACCCGTCGAAGGAACAAGCGACCGGCCTCAGAAGAAATGCAAGGCCGCCGAGCCTATCATCTTCACTGATGAAGTCCTCCATGGTATATCCTTTCCTCACAATGCCCCCTCGTGATTATGGCACGGGTCCACCGCTATGGGGTTTAAAGGATATTGGTCGACTCAAGAAGCTCGGCAGATATCCTTTTCTATGACTGCTTCCAACGTATGGGGCTCGACCCATCATACCTATGACCAACCACCCATATCCTATCAGTGTTTACCAACCACTCCATCCCGGCCGAAGGAGTGGTTACCCTCCTCCTTAACATTGTGGAAGTGGGCCATACGAAGACAGTACCGGTGGAATTCATCGTCACCAGGATCCCCTCGTTCTACAACATACTCCTGGGGCGCCCAACGCTAAACTCTCTTCGAGCTCAAATCTCGACCTACCACCTCGCGATCAAGTTTCCGTTGGATCAAGGTGGGATAGGCCGGGCCTATGGGAACCAGCAAATCGCCAAGATTTGCTTCACGGTGACATCCACCACTGAAGAGCAAAACGACGACCTCGGAAGCGCAAATGATATCCAGGAGTCCTTGGATACTCGTGACGAACAGAAGGAAATCCGAGGGGCCCCGATAGAGGTGCTAACAGAGGTCCCCCTCGTCGAGGGGAACATGGAACAAACTGTCCAGATCGGATCCTTTTTAACGGGAGCCTGACGCGAAGACTTGATCCATTTTCTCCGAGGAAACTCGGACGTGTTCGCCTGGGCACCTACTGACATGCCTGGGATCGACCCCAAGGTAATCTCACACAAGCTCGAGGTCAACCCAACGGCCCGACCCGTCAGACAAAAGAAGCGAAGTTCCACTTCGATCAAACAAAAGGTGATCGAGGACGAGGTAGATAGGTTGCTTGCAACTAACTTCATTCGAAATGTGTCCTACTCGGAATGGCTGGCGAATGTGGTCATGGTTAAAAAGGCGAGCGGGAAGTTGCGCATGTGCGTCGACTTCACAGATTTGAACAAGTCCTACCCAAAAGACAACTATCCCCTCCCTCGGATAGACCAGCTTGTGGACAGCTCGGCAGGCCATGAATTGCTCAGTTTCATGGACGCTTTCTCCGGCTATAGCCAGATCCATATGAACCCGGCAGATGAAGAACTAACCACGTTCACCACGGACCGGGGGGCATATTGCTACAAAGTGATGCCCTTCGGCCTTAAAAACGCCGGGGCTACATACCAGTGCTTGGTTAACAAAATGTTCAAACCGCAGATTGGGAGGAACATGGAGGTTTATGCCAACGACATGCTCGTGAAATCAATCTCATCAGACGAGCACGCCAAGGATCTTGGCGAAACATTCGGCATCCTCCGCAAGTACAAAATGAAGCTGAATCCAGCCAAGTGCGCGTTCGGAGTCACTAGCAGGAAATTCCTCGGGTTCATGGTTACCCACCGAGGAATCGAAGCTAACCCGGAGAAGATCAGCGCCATTCTCAACATGGCCACGCCAAAGAGCAACGTGGAGATCATGCGACTCATGGGGAGAGTGGCCGCTCTTAGTCACTTCATGTCGAGATTCGGAGTTCTTCAAAGCCCTGAGAAAGATCCCAAGGTTCGAATGGTCGAAAGAATGTCAAAACGCTTTTGAGCAACTCAAAGTGCACCTGGCAACTCCACCACTGCTCACCCGACCAATCGAAGGAGACGAGCTGCTACTGTACCTTGCGGTATCCGATCATTCCGCTGGCTCGGTGCTCATCCGAGAAGTCAAAGGAGTACAGAAGCCGGTCTATTACGTGAACCATGTCTTTAAAGACGTGGAAACGAAATACCCGACCATAGAAAAATCATCTTGGCGCTTATCGTCGCCTCAAGGAACCTACGGCACTACTTCCAGGTACACACCATCCTCGTCCTCACCGAGCGGCCCGTAGGGGCTATTCTCGCCTCCCCCGAGTCATCTGGAGAAATGGAGGTGGGAGTTATCCTAATTTGACATCAAATACCGTCCCAGGAAAGCCATCAAAACGCAAATCCTGGCAGACTTTGTTGTCGAGTGTACTATCCTCAACAAGGAAGCAGCGTCGGCGCCCGTCCCTGGGTCCCGACCCTCGGTCGAGGAAGTGCCCGACTCCATCCCCGACTGGGTCCTCTACGTCGATGGATCCTCTACCAAGGAAGGGAGCGGTGCTGACCTTATCATTCGAGGCCCGAACGAGGCAGAGATGGAGTAATCTTTGAAGCTCGGGTTCAGAGCGTCAAACAATGCCGCGGAATACGAGGTCTTGCTCGCCGGGCTGCGAATCGCCTCTGGATTGGGGCTGAAGACGATTCGAATTCGCAGCGACTCCGCCCTAGTCGTCGGCCAAGTGACCGGGTGCTTTGAGGCCTGAGAGTCGCTCATGGTGAAGTACTTTGCCGAGGTAAAGAGACTACGAAAAAGTTTCAATGAAGTTCAAGTGGAGCAGATTCCTCGGCACCTGAGCGCCCTGGCCGACGCCCTGAGCAAGCTAGCCTCTTCCTATACGGCCAACAATAAAAGGAATATCCTCTTCGAGGTCTTGCCGCGTCCTAGCGTGGAAGACAGAGAGGCGACGCTCTAAGTATACACTACTCAGGAGGAAGACCGGGAATGGAGGAAGCCCCTTGTAGAGTTCCTGAAGGAGGGTACACCTCCAGAGGACCGAGGGAAAGCTCGTCGCCTTCGAGCTAAAGCCCGCCATTTTGTCTAGAGCAATGGAAATCTTTACAAGAAGTCATACACACAGCCTCTACTCTGGTGCGTCGACCCCCACGAAGCTGACTACGTCCTGCGTGAAATACACGAAGGGGTCGGTGGAGCGCATCAAGGGGCCCGTACCTTAGTACAAAATACGCTGATCCAAGGGTACTATTGGACGACGTGTTCTCCGCTGAAAGACGCGACCGGGACGTTGGAACGTCTGGCTTGAATTTTGGCGGCAGATGCTATTTGGATTTATCCGTCCACCTCTCCGAAGGTGCCAAGTTGATTTATGGCACCGTGTATCGGAGGTTTGGACAAATGCGGTCGTTGTAACAGACTTCATCAGATTCCCCCTCGCTTGCGAGGGGTTTTTGATTGTGGGGACACTCTTCTCTGCAGGCGCAAGCCCCTGTAGTTAATTACGTTATCGGGTTACGATAACCACTTTCTCTTTCTCCAGAAAGTCACTTCGTGTCGTATGTGTTTGTTTTATTTTTGGTTGCCCGTGGATTGTATACAGAAAATAATTTGTGTTGTCGTCCATAGGGCGTGGATTAGTCCAAATTCGTATTTTCTTAGATTTGGGTTTAGGTTGGTTTTAAGGACCGTTAATCCTATTTTTAGATTAAGATTAACTTAAATATTTGTTGAGGATACGTTAGTCTAATTCTATACTAAGATCTACTCAACAAGTTTTTGGGATCATTTAGATCCAACGAAAGAGTATTTGGACTCTATCGTCTTAGTTTAAGGATATTGCGGTCCATAAGTTTAAGAATATCATAGTCCATATTTAAAGACATCATAGTCTGTAGGGTTTAAATATGTCATAGCCTGTGGGGTTCTGGTTTAGCCAATTTGGGGATGCACCAAAAGTTATTGGTTATTGGGACCCTTCACCTCTCTGAAGAAGTTGAAGAATTACAATGACACGTATCAGAGGTGTGGAGAAATGTACCTTTGAACCAGTGAATGTTCATCAAAGATTTAATAATCTTGTTTGGGACTGAGTCCAATAAAGAGCGCATGGGCTCAGTTGATTATGAGTTTGGCTAACTTGGGCTGGGCCCACTGAGTCTCTGCCATCTTTCTTCTTTTCTTTATAAAGTGTCAGACACTTGTTAGGACATAGTCCTTTCTCTGTGCACATACTGCTAAAAATTTATTGGGGTACTGATGCCCACTTTCTTTTTGTTTTTTTATTGAGTGTTGAACACTCTTTATGGCGCAGAGCGCTTTATGTATAGAGCGCTTGGCGCTGAGCGCCAGACTTGGAGCGCTAAGGCGCTTCTTCCGAAATAGCACCCACGTGGAGAGCACGTGGAGCGTTTGGCGCTGAGCGCCGGATTTGGAGCGCTGAAGCGCTAAAGCGCTTCCTTTAGAATAGCGTCCATGTGAGGAGCACATGGTGCGCCTGACGCTGAGCACCAGACTTGGAGAGCTAAGGCATTTCTTATAAAATAGCACCCACGCGAGGAGCACGTGGCGCTGAGCGCCAGACTTGGAGCGCTTAAAGCGCTTCTTTCAAATTGGAGCGCTAAAGCGCTTCTTTGGCAGCTCTGATTAGTTCTATGCTCTGAGAATTAAATTCTCAGTTTATAAGAGACTTTGTCTCATGGATCTAAGAACTGAGTTCTTCTTTTTGTGAGGAGATACTTTGATCTCTTCTGTTTTTTGTGCAAGACTTGGTCTTATAGATCCGTGATCTAGGAAAAGAACTAAGTTCTTCTGATGTGAGAGTTGAACTCTCAAATATGGAGGAGATGTTATGATCTCTCTTCTTTTTATTTACCTTGAAGAAAATTTCTTCTTCTTAAAGCTTGCTCTTCTCCTTTTCTTTTCTGAGAACTTGAAGTTTATGGAGGGGGTTCTTCCGTGCAAGACTTGAAGTCTTGGGTCCTTTATATAAGAGAGGCTGATTTGTTGAATTAGTAAGGAAATCTCTCATTGAGATATTTCTAATTGATTTGGGGGTGTTTCCCACCATTGGATCTTTGATCCAAGAGCTTCTGTTTTACGCAGACATCTTTTTTTTATTAACAAGATTGGGAAACTATTTTCCCATACAGAGATTATTCTGTATCGTGGTGATTTTTAATCCCTATTGGATCTTTGATCCAACGGTGCTCTGATTTACAGAGCACAATCTTTCTTATATGGAAAGATTCGAGGAGTATTTCCTCAACAGAATTAAATTCTGTAATTTGATGATTTATTCATCTCAGTTGGATCTTTGATCCAAGGGTGGAGAACATTTAGTTCCAGCGCTGGCGCTCTCGTGCTTTGCACGTGAGACATTGCCTCAGAATCTTTAGCGCTGGCGTTCTTGGCACCAGCGCTTTCGTGTTTTGCACGTGAGCGCTGCCTCAGAGTCTTTAGCGCTGGCACTCTTGGCGCGAGCGCTCTCGTGCTTTGCATGTGAGTGCTGCCTCAGAGTCTTTGACTCTTAGCACTGGCGCTCTTGGCGCTGCCTCAGTTTAAATTTCAAATTTTGAAATGTTAAATGGAGCTTTGCTCTCTGATTAGGGGAAACAAATGCCCCCCCACCGCTGCGCTCACGTGGCTCACACGTAAGTGCAGCGGTGGTACCCTTCCACCGTTGGATTGTCTTGAAAGTCGGATCGATTTCCAACGCCTATAAATAGGGCCTTTGTCCCTTGAGATGACTGCTTGTTCATCTTCTTATTTTCTTGTTCTTGAGAATTTAATTCTCCTTCAGAGCCAAGCTCTCTGCCTCAGAAAACTCCTTTAGAGTTAAGACCCTGTCAAATTTTTTAGTAAGATTTGAACCCATTAACAGAGCTTTGCTCTACTTAGATCACAGATCTTAAAGATTTTTAGGGTTTCTCAACCCATTAATTAAAAACCAGAGCTTTGCTCTTTCTAGATCATGGATCAGAAAAAGGAATCCTTTCTAGTATTTCTTAACCCATTAATAAAGAACTCTCAGAGTTCGCTTTACAGATCTTAAAGATCCTGAAGTTTTTAACTTCTGTAAAAAGCTTTGCTTTTTGAGGGTTTTTGATGGATTATTCCATCGTCTTCACAGAGCATAGCTCTCAAGATCTTTAGGCGATTTTATTCCTCTCATGATTAGAGTTGGCAGGTGTCACTCCTGTCTGCTGAGCGTGGCTCTCGAGGGAGATTAACTCCTTGGCCCGAGGGGCTTCTCATTAAATGAGAATCCTTTTAGGATTTTCTATTTAATGAATGACTATCTCATCAATGATGAGACCGTCTCATCAATGATGAGCCGTCATCTTGATTGTGTGGGTCCCCTTTGGTCCATATCCACTGCATTGCAGTGCGGTACGAATTTATAGTACCAAGTGCCAGAACTTAAACTGTAGCATTGACGGCTAACTCTTGTTCTTTTTTCACGCAGGTACTATGTCTTTCGACACTTCTTTTCCGTTTGTTCGTTCGGAAAGCGCATTCCCTGATGTGCCCGTAGATAGGGAAGTCTTTGCGCTGATCAAAGATCACGACCCTGAGCAAAAGTCGCTTCATTTATGGGTGTCGTGGTACAATCAAATCATCCGGGTTCGACGCATCTTTTCTTGTGCGGTGCCTTCGGAGCCTATTTCGGCGATCCCCTACGCTGACTCACCCCCAATGAATTATGCCGTAGAGGAGGTTAACTGGACTTCGGAGGGTTACCTTCAGCCCTCTATGGCTGTGATACCCGTACAGCCGCCGATGGCTTTGGATACTCTGGGGCGGAGTATATGTCAAGGCGAGTCGCACCCTTGGGGACATCCGTACATGATAGGCTTGACTCCCCGCCATCCAGACGGGTACTTGCAGTAGGCCCGATACATTTTGTCGGCCAAAAAATCGCAGCTGCTGAAGCTCGGGTTGTACCCCGCGATTTATGCGTCTCTCTTCCAGTATTCCATGCCCCCTGTATAGTGGGTCAAAGCCTTCTTGGAACAATGGAACGTTCTGACTCATACCTTTCTTCTATCAGATCGGGAAGTCTTAATCTCTTTGGAGGAATTCGCGGAGATCTCCGGTTTGCCTGTCAGGGGAGAACATTACGAGGAGCTACTTCCTCCTGACGAGTACATCTTTGCCACCAAGTCAGTGGTGACGGGCCTTACCCTGGAGAATGCCATTCAACATCAATTCCCAAGTCTGATTAAGGTGTTGAATATTTATGAGAGTCTATTTCTCGAATCCGGAAGCCACGGGGTTAACTTCACAGATTTCATCGCCCGTTTTCTCCATCCAGAAGTCCTGTCGAAGGAAGCCACGAAATTTGCCAAACTTGATGATCTTTTTGGCTTTGGTTTGGACAATCAGCCGGCAGCGGAGGCGGATCAGAGGAATTTCTTTCTTCCTGACACCCCGTCCGTCTCTTTCGCAGAGCTCGCAGCCTCCGACGTCGATGAAGAGGTGTTCTTTTTGGAGTTCCTCGGGCTATGGTTAAGCTGATTTGTGCTCTTAATGCACCTTCGCTATATGAGGCCGTCCGTTTTCTATCCGGCTCACCGAATGGTTGTTGGGATGCGAGTGGCCATCGGGGTCGCTGGGCTAGCTCATTTGTATCATGGCCTTAGCTTGGCGGTAGACACCACGCAACCAGGGGTGCAGTCCGTAAATTTCCCGATGCACTATTTCACTTCGTGGCTCGAGCTGCATGTGCTTGGCGCTTTTGGAGTCCACAAGCGGCTTCCTCATTTGCGCTCGTCATCAAGCCACTGTTTCTACAAAAGTTATAACTTTCCTCGGGTTATGCGGCTAGTTGACGCTTCCGCTTTGGAACCGACTCAGTGAGAGACTCGGGGCTTGGTTCTTCGCCCGCGTATGGTCGGGGATGGCATGACCTTTGTCGATAAGGTCTTAACCATCGGCAAAGAATCCGCAAAAACGGTGCAGCCACTGCGCGACACTTTTAAAGATAGGGCTTCTACCTTGAAAGCTCGGGAGATTCTTCACTTATATTCAATCAGGCCTGGCTTTCAAGTGTTTAGGCAGAACGATTCGGAATTGTTCATGAGATATAACCCGCACCGTTTCGCCCAACAATCAAGCTATAATTAGGGTGTCCTGCTCGAGGCCTTCCTAGCTGAGCCGGTTGTCACAGAAGAGGGTATCCGCAACGCGCTATACCATTTCATGCGGCTCAACACCTGGTCTAACTTCTTTATCAGTGAGCCGAGCTGCGCCCCGAAGGTGTTGATCGTATACGTGGCATGGTACCAGCACGCGATGGGTGCTGTTATCAGGGAGAAAAAGCGATTATTGCTTGATCGCAAGGGTGCTGTCCCAGCTGGTAATCCAGCCGTTCCTTTGAAGCGACGGACCATCGTTCGTCCTCCCTTGAGAGAAACTGCTGCGGTTGTGGTTTCGCGCGCCTTTCCTGATAAGCCTTTACCTCGTGTGCCCGTAGAAGCGGTAACTGCAGCGTTTCCCGAGTCTGGCGTGGGTACGGAGATCGGGACTCGTCGCCCAAAGTTTTCTGCCAAGCGCAAGCTCCTGTTGCCGGCCGCCGGCGTCCGCTCACAGAAGAAGAAGAAATCGCTATTTTCTGCAGACGTTGCGTTCGGCCAGGAGCCTCATGCTCCTTACAGCGGAGGCTTAAGTGAGTAGGGACCAATGAGGGTCTATTTATCGTGCCTGCAGACGATACCGATCTTCAAGCTGCCCTTGTGGCTTCTGAGCGACTGGCTCATGATGAAGCAACACTGATCACTATCGCACAGTCAGGTATACTTCAATTATATTTTTCCAAGTTCATTCCTTCCTTATTTTTACTAATGTCATTTTCTTCAACATGTATCTCGCCCGAAGAGGCTCTTGTGGCTTCCCTCAAAACATTTGAAGAGGAAGAGAGGCTCCGTGCTTCTTTAGGCCTTGGTATAATTCGTCTCATTATGCCTTCATTCCCTTTTTCTTTTATTTGTGGTCTGACCCCCTCCTTTACTTTGTTGCAGGGACTACCTTAACGCGGGTTATCTCAAGTGTAGTGCCGATCCTGAGCAGTGATGCGGCGACGCTTCCAGAGCCGCCTAATGTGGCCCCAGCTCCCCCGCCAGTACTGCAAGAGGCTTCACTTAAACAGCCGATGACGGACGCCGTAGCGGCTTCAGAGGCAGAGCTTGGTTCGGACGACGACGTCCCTTTGACGGAGGTCTTGAGGAGTTCGCTTCTCACCGCTCAAACCGAAAAGAAGCATAGGAAGCGTGCGGCTAGGGAACATGACGCTGGTTTGGCCGTGGGTGCAGGTTCAAGCACTACCCCATCTGTCGCTGTTCTTCCAGAGGATGCTCCAGCTGCCCTGTCTACCGCCCATAGGCAGGTTGCGCGCGTGGCTCGGGAAGAGATCAAAAAGATGCCCGAAGGTAACATAACGTTGAGTCTTTTATTAGAACTTGGTCTTCAAATTCTTATATATCATATCCTACATGGCCAAGTCTCGGCGATGAGATGGCAGGTGAGACGACGGCGACCACAAAGCCCGAAGCGGTTACTCTCTCTCGGGAGTCTGGGACTGCCCAAACCGCCGCTCTTTCTATTTGCGGCTCTCCGAGATCGGCAGGCATCGCAAGCGTCACAACGGTTCTTGTCGAATCAGGGGAGAAAGCCACAAGCGCCGAAACTATTCCACTGAAGGAGAGCGAAGAAGCCGCTGCGCCTGATGATGCTTCCGTCGCGGTTTTGGCTGATGACCCATCAGGTAGGTCTTGGGTCCCTGCTTCCTTTTTATTTCGCAATCTCTTTCAGTTCGTTCTGACGGTATTTGTTTATAGGTGTAGCGAACGCTGAGATTGTGTCATCTGACACACCTCTGGTCACCTCTATGACGGTTGTTGTCCCCTCTCCTTCTCCTATATCCTCTGGAATGCTAGAAGGTAAGGGTTTACAACTTATCGGTTTCATCGTGGGTATCATCCTCCTTGTATTGACAGTATATTGGCACAACTTTGCAGGAGTCCTTTTTGACCATCTGTATCAGGTGTTAAACCCACATTTCTCCTTCTAGTCAGAAATTGTCCTGCCCGCTGGTGTCGGTGAGTATAGTTTTTAACAAACATCTTTTCCTTTATCCTACGGGCAGCCACGTCGTTGTTAAATCTTCTTTTCATTGATTGCAGCATTACAGATTGAAGGAGGGGACGAGAGAATATTCGCGCCACCGGTACTCCCAACCTTGCCACCTGTCGTAGCCGGTATAGTAGACTCCATCGCTCGTGTGATTTATTTATTTCGCGAGTCATCTTTTAACCATAATTCATTTTGCAGAAATCGCACCGGCTCCAGCTCCCTTCGAGTCTCGCATCCTAATGCCGGCAGGGCCCTTTTCTAGACGTCCATCTTCCAAGGGCGCTATAACCAGCCTGTGTATGTTGAGCGAATCCATCGAGGAGCTTGATGTGGAGGCCCCTGCATTCGCTGCAGATTTTACTGCTGAGGTTAATCTGATGTTGGCGACGCTTGTGCACTTCTATAGCAAGGGCGTCGTCGAATCTTGGTTAATTATTGCAGACAAATCGAGGCTTGCTTGCACGAAGTTAAGCTCAAGCGTCTTGCTCCTGAAATATTAGTGTTGAACTCCCAGCGGACGGCATGGGTCGAGCAGAGTGTCCCTTTTCTGCGCCATTTTGAACAAGAGATGACCCTGCGGCGAAAGGAACACGAAGTAGCTTCAAGTGAATCTGCTCGGTTGCACGCTGAGGTCGAAGCGAATGCTGCGCAGTTGAAAGCGGTCTTTTTCAATCTGCAGCGATGCATTTTGGATGGGCTGGCATTGAGCCAGAAGCTCGACTTCATTGAGCGAGTTACGCAGAGTCGCGAAGCTGCCCAGCGGGAAATTAATGAGAAGGTTTCATCTTGTTTGCAGTAACGGGCTCGAGTCGAAGTGGAGCTGGCCGCAGCGGCCGACCATGAAAAGGAGTTGAGAGGAGTGCGTGAGCGGCTTGCTGACTTGTTGAAAACGCCTCCTTCCCAATAGTCGTCTTTGTAATTTATGAATAATATGTATTCATTTCATCATTTTTTATATGATGTATCTTGGATTCAATTGAATTCACGAATAAAGGACACATTTTTCTATCTTGTACTATCGCCTTCTTTTCTTTGCTGTGTTGTTGTCATGTTACTCTAGTAAGTGTAGCCTGTAGATAACAACTCATCTTGAACTCTTTGTAGGGTAGCGATGGCTTAGGAAACAGGTTCAGGTCTGCTGCCTAAGACTTTTCAACTTTATGAGCTGTGAGGGTCTCATAAAGATTTTTCTCCCTACGAGTCGAGAGGATCTTGTATGTGTATTTTCTCCTTAGGAATCGTGAGGATTCCTAAGTGTGCTTTCTCTTGAGAGTCGTAAGGATCTCACAAGAGAATTTTCCCCCTTACAAGTCGAGAGGACTCGTAAGTGGTTGATGAGTTAACTTGTTCCTGAGTCGAAGCACTGCTCCGAAGAGGGGGTCATTGGTTGATGTATTTCCGAGACGGGGTCATTGACTGACGTATTTCTGCTACGGGGTCATTTGATGACGTATTTCCACGACGGGGTCATTTGATGACGTATTTCCGAGACGGGGTCATTGGATGACGTATTTCCGAGACGGGGTCATTTGCTGACGTGTTTCTGCGACGGGGTCACTTGCTGATGTGTTTCCGCGACGGGGTCATTTGATGACGTATTTCCGCGACGGGGTCATTTGATGACGTATTTCCGAGACAGGGTCATTGGCTGACGTATTTCCGCGACGGGGTCATTTGATGACGTATTTCCGCGACGGGATCATTTGATGACGTATTTCCGAGACGGGGTCATTGGATGACGTGTTTCCGCAATGGGGTCATTTGCTGACGTGTTTCCGCGACGGGGTCATTAGATGACGTGTTTCCGAGACGGGGTCGGGTTGACTTGCTCCGCTTTCTGCGGTGTCGGGGCAGACTCTAGGTTGTCTGTGAACCGTAGAGTCTTGGAACTGGGGACTTTGCTGTGGCTCCGATTGATGCTGTCGCGTCCGTACCCTACTGGCATGAGGAAGAACGTCGTTGTTGGTCTTCTGGGGTACAGATGTTGCTGTCGAGCTCTAACTTTCCCTTTTGACAGGGTCTGGTGGGGGACATGTAGTCCCCTTTTCGTTTATGCCCATGGATTGTATACAGGGGTCAGTATGGACTCGCCTGTAGGGCAAAAAGTTTCATATTATTATTTTTTATTTCTTTCCGTGATGCTCTATCATTTCAGTTTTTTATATCGCGAAAGTCGCGATTGCCCAATCATTTTGGCTATTTTTCCTTTTACTCGCTGCTTTTTATTGCGAGTTGCCCAATCATTTTGGCTATTTTTGTATACATTAATGGCTCGCTGACTTTTGCTGTGAGTATGGAACTTGGGATCTGATGCCAATCTTAGCATCAGCATCGCTGCGACTGGGATATTGCCAGGAGCGAATTATCATTTGCCGTGAAAGGACTTGGAATTTGACACCGATTTAGGCATCAGTATCGCTACCACTGGGACATTGCCAGGAGCGAATCATCATTTGCTTCTGTCGATTCGAACAAAGGTGGCTTAGTAGACAGGGTTAGGGACCTGACGACTAAGGCTTTTAACTTCGTGAGCCGTAAGGGTCTCATAAAGGTGTTTCTGTCTACTAGTCGTGAGGATCTCGTAGGTGCATTTTCTCCTTAAGAAATGTGAGGATTCTTAAGTGTGTGTTCTCTCATAAATCATAAGGATCTTACAAGAGTGTTTTCTCCTTATAAGTTGAGATGACTTACAAGTGTCATTCACCACATGAGGAAATTTCGCGCCATTGGTGGAACTAGGTGGGGGAAGCGTTTATTTATGCCCGTGGATTGTATACAAGGGTCAACATTGAACCGTTTATAGGGCAGTCTGGGAAATGTGATGGCTTAAGAACATGTTCAGATCCTTGTAGCTTAAGGCTTTCGAATCTTATGAGCCGTGAGGGTCTCATAAGAGGGTTCTCCTTACGAGTCGCGAGGATCTCGTAAGTGTAATTTCTCCTCAGGAATCGTGAGGATCCCTAAGTGTGTTGCTCCCTTGTGAGACGTAAGGATCTCACGCAGGTATTTTCTTCTTACAAGGTCGAGAGTACCTTGCAAGTGTGCATACATTTTTTAACGAGTCTGCGCCCTTTCGAGTTTCCACAAACTCGCCGGTAGTCCTGCTGTTTTTACTCACGGAGCCCTTTCGGGTTTTCATCCGTGCCCATTTTGCTTATGGACGTACCGTTTTTTTTGCGTCAGCCCAAGGATGCTGCAGTTTGTAGTAGTTTTAGAGACGTTTCGGTCCGTCGCTAGTTTTAGGACATTGCGGTCCATAGCTAGTTTTAGGATATTACGGTCCATTGTTAGTTTAGGGACGTTTCGGTTCTTTATTAGTTTAGGGACGTTTCAGTTCGTTATTAGTTTAGGAACTTTTCGGTCCATAGTTACCATTATGGAGACAACGGCTTTGCTGGATACTACTTATAGAGTTTAGGCTTGGGAAGATAGCGAGCGGACATAGGCGTCGTCATCTATCGTTGACACAGGTCGTGACTCGTCAGGCATAGTATTTTTTCAGGAACTGGCCGTTTATTGGCCTGAAAGGTCTTTCGCCATGCATATCCATGAGCAAGTAAGCCCCACCTTGGTAGACTTTATCTATGATATACGGACCCTCATAGTTCGGTTCGATTTTTCCCCATTTGGCATGATTAGGGATCATAGGTCTCTTAACCACTTGCACGAGTTCGCCATGGCGAAATGTCCTCGGCCTGGTCAAACTCTCGTATGAGCGCGTCATCTTTGCTTTGTAAGCCTCCAAGTTTTGCCGCGCTATGAGACGCGTTTCATCGAGGGCGTCGAGCTCCTCAAACCGAAGATGAGCATTCTCTTCGTCCGTTAGCTCATAATGAACCGCTACTCGTAGAGAGGGTAGCTCTATCTCCAAGGGGAATACTGCTTGATAAGAACCGCAGAGTCCGTCGTGAGTTTCTTGGACGACTCTCCTTGGTTCTTCCGGTCCCAGGCATCTTAGCCATAGAGAGTCGAACGATCTCTTATATAGAATATCATTGACGAAGACGAAAGACAGAGCCCGTTTCATGAGCTGATGTTTTGAGGACGCATCTTCAGGTGTTCGACGGAATTTGAAGTAATTTATAAAGACTTCTCTCCAATCCTTAGCCTTTTCTTGGTCCTATATTTGTATGGCTGTTTCCTTGGTCGCTTCCCTTTCTTCGGACGACTCCGGAGATATTTTCGCTGGTGCAAGAACCCGACGGCTTTGTACGACAATCCTTACGTCATCGAGGTCTTCATCAGCCAGTTCTTTAGCGAGTTTGGCTAATGCATCCGCCTTATTATTTTCCGCACGCGGTATGCTCTCTAGGGCGTAGGAAGGGATTTGAGTCAGCAATTGTTGCATTCTCTCGCCGTACTTTACCAACTCTGGTTTGCACGTTTGATAGTCGCCGTTCACTTGACTAACGTCCAGCTGGGAATCTCCGTATATGAGGAGATTTTCGATTCCCATGTCGACAGCGATCTTAAGACCTACTATCAAAGCTTCATATTCTGCTTCATTATTTGTCCTCGGCTCTGTTAAGGGAAAGGCAAAGCGCATTATCCCTCCTTGCGGAGTCACGAAGATGAGGCCTACCCCAGATTTGATTATGGGGGAGCTGTGTTTTCGCTTCTTCGTGGAAGATGCCCCATCGAAGTAGAGTTCCCATCGGGTATCACTCCTCTCTTTCCCCCCGTCGATCGTGTCAAACGCGTGCTCGTCTGGCAGTTTGCAATTTAAAGGTGAATCGACAGGTATCAGATGTTCAGTGAGGAAGTCGACGATGGCCTGGCCTTTCACTGCTTTGAGGGGTCGATAGATTATCGAAAACTCCATCAAGAGGAGGGCCCATTTAGTGAGTCGTTTTGTTAGTATGGCTCTTGACATCAAATACTTCAGAGGATCCACCTTTGATATGAGATGGACCTCATGCGCCAAAGCATAGTGTCCGAGCTTCGTTATCGCAAAGATTAACGCCAGGCAGTGTTTTTCGATAGGGGAGTAGTTGTTTTCTGCCCCCAGGAGAACTCGACTTAAATAGTAGAGGGCTCTCTCTTTCCCTTGGTCATTCTCCTGTGCCCATAGCGCGCCCAAAGAGCTTTCAAAGGCGGTTGTGTACAGGATGAGGGGCTTTCCCTTGACTGGAGCGGTCAGCACTGATGGATTCTGTAGGCATTGCTTGATTTCATCCAGTGCACTCTGGCATTTACGATCCCAAATGAACGGGGTCCCCTTCTTCATTAGATGACTGTAGGGGCGGCATTTGCCAGAGAGGTTAGCTATGAACCGCCGGATATATGCGAGCTTTCATTGGAGAGACCGTAGTTGTTTGAGAGTTCTTGGAGAAGGCATTTCCATAATTTCCTTGATCTTTGATGGATCTATTTCGATGCCCCGATGTCGGATGATGAACCCCAGGAATTTGCCCGAGGAAACTCTGAATGCGCATTTGAGAGGGTTCATCTTGAGGTTGTATTTCCGAAGATATTAGAACACTATCTTTAGATGCTCCCAATGCTCCTCGTGTGCTCCCAATGCTCCTCGTGCGATTTGCTTTTCACCACGAGGTCGTCAATATAGCATTCGACGATTTCATGTATGAGATCATCGAAAATCTTTGTCATGGCTCTCTGATAGGTAGCGCCAGCATTCTTCAGACCGAAAGGCATCACTTTGTAGCAAAATATGCCCAGAGGAGTCCGGAAAGCGGTGTGCTTCTGGTCTTCACGATGCATATTTATTTGACTGTACCCTGATGACCCGTCCATGAAGGAGAAGATTTCGTGAGTGGACGTGTTGTCTATCATCAGCTCGGTAACCGGTACGGGAAAATCATCCTTCGGACATGCCTTGTTGAGGTCCCGAAAGTCTACGCAAATGCGCACCGTCCTATTTTTCTTCATCACCGGGACAATGTTGGCGATCCAGTCAGGGTACTGAACTTCTTGGATGAAACCGGAGTCGATTAGCTTCTTGACTTCGGCGTTGATGCTCATTTCAAGTTCTAGCCGCATTCTTCTTGGTGCTTGCTTGACTGGCTTGACTGGCTTGACGTCCAGAGATATCGCCAATTTATGGACAGCTATTTCTGGATCTAGCCCCGGCATCTCGGAATAGTTCCATGCAAAGCAGTCTTTATACTGCATGAGCACATTTTTAGCGTAGCCACCTTCTCTTTAGACAGCAGTTCACTGACGGATGTAGGTCGTGGGTCACCTGCCGTCCCCAAGTCGATTCTCCTTAGGTTATCCGCGGTAGTATGTATTCTATCTTCCAACTCTTTTTGCGCCGGTGGAAATTCTGAGATCAACTCCTCTCCATCCTCATTTTCGAAGCACCAGGAGGGGTCATCCATGTTCCCGGGCACTCCTTCTTCTGACAGCGTTATCACGTGGCAGGTACGAGACCGTTTCCAAGACCGATGTTGATCTTGTTCTACTCTTGCCATATACGTTGCTTTTGGCTCGTGTTTTTGTGGTGGGGTTACCCTCCAACTGTCGGATAGAGCGAACCTGCCAAGTTGATACTGGTCTTCAACCAAGTCTTTGAAAGTGAAGCAGTCTTCAAGAGGATGTCCTATCGCTCGGTGATAGGAACAATAATCAGGGTGGTGAACCTCATTTGCTTGATCGGGGTGCCGAGACTTCGGTAGTGTCATCATTTGTTGTTTCATGACAAGGTCAAATATCTTTCTTGTCTTGTCTTGAGGGAAGGAATATTCCCGATCCATCTTCTTCATTAGCGACGGATTCCGGCTGGCCTTTTCTCGATCGCGTGGCCTTTTGGACCCATTTTGCCGTTGTCGAACATTTTTTCCATTCTTGGACTTGTTTTTGCCTCTGCGTCGGGCCTTTTTCTTGTCTTGGGAATGCATGGCGGGCTGACGGCGAAGGGCATCGTCATCCTTCATGGCCTGCTGAAGGAGGCGTTGCATATTTGCTTTCTCATAAATGACCATTTCGTGACTGTGGTCGTTTCGAGCCTTTTGACTCGCTTCCCTTATTAGCTTATCCATCTGTTCTTCAAATGACGGACTCGACACTTTTATGGCAGGACCTCATTCTGGTTCAACGTCAGCGTCTTTTAAAAGAGCATCCTCTTCTTCCTTAAGGTCCTTTATGTCATGGCAGTCATGGAATTGCTCCTATTTCTTGGACCGGACATATCCAAGCCCGATCGTTTCCATTTTTCCGTTGGGCAACTTTCGCTGTGTTCCGGGGGCGTTCCAAATCCTGTTGTAGAACTGAGCTTGTCGAAGAACTTGTTTGAATGGTACGCCTTGGCATCTTAATAACCTTTTCAATCTCTTGGTGTAATACCTGGGCAGACGAATGGGTTAGAGCTTATCGAGCGCAGGATCGGCACTATGCCAGACTTTTCTTTCGACTTTAGTTTCCTTGGATCGATAGAATATGATCGCCTTTTCACCTCTTCGCCTGGGAGGGACGTAAAATGTCTGAAACTCTTGCACACTATATGTCTCAAGCGCATCAAGCTCTCTGTAGTGCCACCACGGAACCATGGCGATTTGCAAACTCCGGTCTGCTCCAACGAAGGTTTGCATCGACAGGCGGACGGAGAATACGGCGTTGGTTTCATCTTCGGAGTCACTGCCAAAGACCAAAATCGGAGCGGCTGGTCCGGGTTTATCATTCCGCTTCTGAGGCTGTACCGAGTAGACTATTTCTTCATCCTCCTCGGTATCGCTTCCAAAGGTAGGAATGGGAGTAACGGGCTTCTGTTTAAGCGCCGGCTTATGACACTTCTCCATGTCTTCGAAGTCTGGTAGGAAGTACTTGGCGTCTTCATATTTTCGAACTTCGTTCACAGAGAATGGGTTTAGCTCTTCCGTAACGGTGTACTCGAGGCCGTCTTTGAAATACTTCATACACTAGTGTTGTGTAGAAGGGATGACGTTATATTCGTGTAACCAAGACCGACCAAGTAGAGCGTTGTAGCAAGTTCTAGCGTCGATGACATGAAATTTGATGTCTGTGACGAGAAGTCTAAAGCGCAACATTAGTATCACGGACCCGAGCGTCTGCGATGACTGCAAATCAAATCTAGAGATAGTGATTTTATCTCAGGCTAAATGCTGAACGCTCATGCAGATTTTTTTTAGCACCCGCACGTTGAGAAGGTTGACAGAGGACCCGTTGTCAACAAGTATTTTCCCTATTTTGATGTCATGGCAGTATCCAGTTCTTGGGGTCGAAAATTGCACCCCGGTTGACCAAGTCAAAGTTAAGGTCAACCCCAAGCCAGGTAGGCCCAAGCCCAGATCAAGTGGGCTTATGCCCGAGTCTAGCCCGAACATGAAGCGGCCGGCCTCCCTCATGCTGAAATAAAAAAATCATGTAATAAATAATTTTGATATAATTTTTTTATGCATGAATGGGCATAACGCCAAATTTTTGTAAAGCCCATGGCTTATGCGCATAAGAAATGAGTACATGAGGCATGAGATGAGCAAAATGCCATTTTGTAAAGCCCAAGGGGCTATATGTAAATGTGTAAGCCTATATAAGGCAACATGATGTTGAAAGAAAAGAAGAATAATTCATTCTCTCAAACTCTAGGGTTTTTTGTGCCTCCTTCTCCTTCCTCATGGTTCTAAACCTTCTTCCCCATTTCAATTAAATCAAGAGTTTTACTCTTCCTTTTCCAAAATTAAATAGTTTTTCACCACAAAACCCACAAAAGGGGAGCTCAGATCTTCCATTAGATCTCAAAAAGGGGAGATTTTTAAATCTCACCCCCTTTCTCCAAGATCCGGCCAACCAACGGGAAGAAGAAGGAGACCCATCTCCAGAAATCCCATCTTGGGAATATCCAGGGCCAAATGGGAGAAACAAAGTAGCCCCCTTTGATCATTTCTAAATTTTTTAGGAGTCTAACTCCATTCAAGATCCATTGGAGTTTAACTCCCTAAATTAATCTCTGTCAGGAGTTTAACTCCACAAGTCAAATCAGAAGCACAGCTCCCAGTGCAGGGACCAAGTCCGTTTTGCTGCTGACGCTTAGCGCCTGCGTGCCAGGCACGTGGGGCGCTGGCGCCTTCCCCCATGCATCGTTTGGATGCCCTTTCCCTTTATATATATATATGTATATATATATATATATACATATACATACACACATACTCCACAACACTGTCTCTCGTTAGAAAAAATTTCTAACGGGGCGCTGCCTCGCATCCCGCAGGAGGCTGCTAGCCCCCTTGACCCCCAGCCCGCTATCCGGGTAGTGGGACCCCCATAAAAAACTCTGCGAGGCCCCCAATATATCCAAAACCCCTTTTAAACACAACACACGCACACTGCACATTGAGTTCGCATGACCAGTTTAACCCGTCAATCGGAGGTTCCTTCGCTCCAAAGGCGAGGGGTAATTAACGGCAGCTTAGTCCGCGGATGCCGGAGATTCGGATCCCCACAATCAATAAACCCCCGCCTACCCTAGGCAGGGGGAATCTGTAGTATGCCTGACAAGCGCATGCATATTCCCATCTTAATGGGGTGACGAAAAACACCCTACAGATTCTGGCACGCCCGGTGGGACCAATTTCTCCTCCCATATTTCGGGTTAAACGTTCATGCGAACTCAATTAATATACATATCGATTGCCTGTACTGAAATCATGCTTCTTTGTGTAGGTTAAGTTTCCAATTGCAATTTTCGGACGCAGCAAAATGTCTCCAAGGACGAGCTCAGCTCTCGACACAGCTTCCATCTCCTACACGATGAAGATGGACTCCAGGACGGTCCTCCCGGCCAGTCTTGGGCGACAGTGGGAGGAGCCGCTGCTACAGTTCGGTTCTATTCTGTTCGTGCCAGCTAACGCCATTCCAGCTCCTCAAGCTCCGGTAACAGACAAACCGGCCTCGAAAGGCAAGAGGCCAAATGTGGTGATCTCGAGGGCACCACTGCCTAAGCGCAAGTCCGTTTCCGAACGACTCTCCATTGCCCCATCTGGGGGCAAGGCCATCAACACCAACAAAGAAACAAGATGTCTCGAGCAAGCTCCAACGATGTCCCCAACAACTGCTCGATCGGGTGTCTTCTTTAAGCTTCCCGCCAATCGACTCACGATGGTTTCCTGGATAACGGATGCCCGCCAAGCTCTCAAAATCAAGAAGCTAAGGCAGAAAAGGCTCAGATACAGAGTCAACAAAAGGGCTAGGGCTCATGCTAGGCTGAACTTCATGAGGCTCCAAGAACGGGGTTACCCCGCCAAAGATAAAGAGACGGCTGGATATGTGGTCCACACTGTCTACATTGTCGGACATGAAGAAATGAACCCTCCTATGCTTCACAGCCATGGTGATGATATGGTGGATGCTACCCAACGTCGGCTCGGCCTAAATGATGAAGAGCTCACACAGGCCGATAAGCCAAAAGAGCCCGGGGTTCCTGCGGAATTGAGCTCAGGCAATAAGGATGACCCGGTTGTCATAACCGGAACTACAGAACAAGCATTATTCCGATGGCTTCAGAGGCAGCTTCAGGACAGGGACGGGAAGTTAGCCAAGGTACAGTTCAAAGTTGACGAATTGGCAAACATCGCGGCAGATCTCGCGACCCAAGTCGCCCGATTGCAATTACAGCACAATCAAATTTTGGTTCATGAGCCAGGGATTGATACCCGGAGGCAGCCAACTGATACCCGTTTCAGCCTAAGAGCGGAGAGCCTTCGCGAAAAACGGCCGCGATTAGCCTTCAGTCCCTCCGACACATACACCGAAGGGGAATCGCCTCTTAAAGAGAAACTGGGTAAGGTCTATTCCTTCAAAAGGGACAAAGTCCACAAGATATTCAAGGACGCCCTAAGAAACGGTCTACAATTGCCAGAATCAAAGAGACCGCAAGAAACGAATATGACTGACGACCCAAAATATTGCCCTTATCACAGAATGATAAGTCATGCCATTGAAGACTGCTTCGTCTTTAAAGATTGGGTCAAAAGGCAATACAAGATGGGAGAGATAGAACTGTCTAAAGGCGTGTTAGCAAACAGTCAAGCTACGACCATCGATTTCATACAAATGGAGACCGGAGCCCTTCGGGAACCTGATTCTCTCAGACATGTGCCATTATCTAAAAAGGGCGAACCAAAGACTGATCGGCCTTAAGGACCAGTATCAGTAAAGGCACCTACTAGATTGGAGAGAAAGAAGAAGGTATACTCCTTCAGGAGGGATGAAGTCTGCAAAATATTCACGGATGCCTTGAACAACGGTCTGCAACTGCCTGTTCCGAAGAGGCCACATGAAATGAATATGACCGGCAATCCCATATACTGCCCATATCATAGAATAGTGAGTCATACCATCGAAGACTGCTATATTTTCAAAGATTGGGTGGAGAACCAATACAAACCTGGGAAAGCCCCACAGTCGTCAGATGTACCGACAAGCCACAGAGCTACGGTCATCAACACAACTCCGCCATGATCAAAGTTCAAGGAGCTGGGATAAGCAAGCTGACTACCACGTCATTAAACTGGGAACAGTCGACCTCTAATTCGTTAAACCGGGGATGTAAAAATGTGTAAATAAAAATATATATATGTATATATATATATATAAATATAAATATAAATATAAATAAAAAGCCGAAATGATGGGGAAACTCACAATAAAAATCAGCGAGTAAAGATAAAAATGAAAATAAAGCCGAAATGATGGGGTAACCGCGAATAAATAGCCGAAATGATAGGGCAATCACGACCTTCGCGATAAGAAAAGATGAAATGATAGAGCAATTGCGGTAAAAAAAAGGGCGAATGATGAGTCGCTCCTAGTACCGTATCCCAGTACAGCGATACAGACGCCAACCCAACTCTGAATGTCCCAACGGCGAATGATGAGTCGCTCCTGGTACCATACTCCAGTGCAGCGATGCAGACGCCAACCAAAATCCAAATTCTCAAACGACGAATGATGAGGCGCTCCTGGTACCATATTCCAATGCAGCGATGCAGACGCCAACAAAAATTTAAATTTCCAAAATTCTCCCGGCCCTACGGTTGGTCCCCAAGTTGACTACCGTATACAATCCACGGACTCAAATAATTCTCATCATATCCATGCCCCACCGCAACCACCAGTTACGCGGCTGGTCTCCGCCCTCGGAATTGTGCTTCATTTGGGAAGACCCACTCATGTGTCCTCACGATAAATGAGGATAACAAACCTTCATGGGATCCTTACGACTCACAAAGGAAAAACACACTTGGGAGTCCCCACGACTCCTAAGGAGAAAGTACACCTACGAGATCCTTTTGACTCGTGGGGAGAAAATTCTTTTATGGGACCCTTACGGCCCATAAAATTGAAAAGCCTTAGGTGATAGGGATCCAAATCTGTCTCCTAAGCCATCGCCCCCAACGGGTAAAGGCAAATGATGAAATGCTCCTGGCATATGTGCTTCAGTATTAGCAACGCTGATGCCGACCCCTACCCCAAAATTCCAAGCTTCCGATTCGATAGACCCCCTAAGTCTTTAAACCGGGAACAATAGACCTCTAAGTCGTTAAACTGGAAACAGAAGACCCCTAAGTCTTTAAACTGGAAACAGATGACCTCTAAGTCGTTAAACTGGAAACAAATGACCGCTAAGTCGTTAAACTGGGCACAATAGACCCCTAAGTCTTTAAACTGGGAACAGATGACCTCTAAGTCGTTAAACTGGAAACAGATGACCGCTAAGTCGTTAAACTGGGTACGATAGACCCTTAAGTCTTTAAACTGGGAACAGATGACCTCTAAGTCGTTAAACTGGAAACAGATGACCACCAAGTTGTTAAACTGGAAACAGATGATCCCCACGTCGTTAAACTGGAAACGGATGACCTCTAAGTCTTTAAACTGGAAACAGATGACCACCACGTCGTTAAACTGGAAACAGATGACCTCTAAGTCGTTAAACTGGAAACAGATGACCCCTAAGTCATTAAACTGGGAACGAGAGGAATCCACTCATGTGTCCTCATGATGCATGAGGAGAATAAAACTTGCGAGATCCTTACGACTCGTAAGAAAACGCCTTCGTGGGATCCTTACGATTCACAAAGGAAAAACACACTTGGGGGTCCTCACGACTCCTAAGGAGAAAATGCACCTACGGGATCCTTACGACTCATAGGAAGAAAATGCTTTTATGGGACCCTTACGGCCCATAAAATTGAAAAGCCTTAGGTGATAGGGATCTAAACCTGTCCGCTAAGCCATCGCTTCCCAATAAGCAAAGGTAAATGATGATTCGCTCCTGGTACCATATTCCAGTGTAGCGGTGCTGATGCCGACCAAAAAACCAATTCCCAAATCCTCCCGGGGCAAATGATGAGTTGCTCCTGGCATTATTCCAGTGCAGCAATGCAGTTGCCGACAAAAAAAAAAATTCCCCAAATCCTTTCATGGCAGATGATGATTCGCTCCTGATACCATATTCCAGTGTTGCGATGCTGATGTCAAACCAAACCAAATCAAACCAACAACCTCTGCGGCGGAATCATGCTCCGTTCCAGAATTTACCCTGTGTCGAAATCATGCTTCGCCTCGGGATAGCGACCTCCCTGTCGGAATCATGCTCCGCCTCGGGATCATGTCGACCAGCGACACTCCGCACCGGGGACAAGTCAAACAGCGACACTCCGTGCCGGGGACAAGTCGATCAGCGACACTCCGTGCCGGGGAAAAGTCGAATAGCGACACTCCGCGCCGGGGACAAGTCGATTAGTGACACTCCGTGCCGGGGACAAGTCAGACAACAACACTCCGTGCCGGGGACAAGTCGACCAGCGACACTCCGTGTCGGGGACAAGTCGATCAGCGACACTCCGTGCCGGGGACAAGTCGATCAGCGACACTCCGTGCCAGGGACAAGTTGAACAACCAGCGACACTCAGTGCCGTCCACCGTTCATGTCGTAAAAAGGGCAGTACAAGCTTCCTGCAAAGAGGGAACCAAATCACTCCGGGCCAGGGAAACGTCTACCACAGACACTCCGTCTCGGAGACGCGTCAAGCGTCGGCCGTTTATGTCGTAAAAAGGGCAGTACAGGCTTCCTACAAAGAGGGAACTAAATCACTCCGGGTCAGGGAAACGTCTACCACGGACACTCCTCCTCGGAGACGCAAACGTTGACCGTCCATGTAGTAAAAAAGGCAGTGCATACCAAAAATTGGGAACCAAAGCAAGTCGCCTCCACGCGAAAGAAGATCCATCAATTTTATGCACACGACCCACATATGTGGTGTGCATTTATTGATGGGGGGCACTTTATTGGGGTCGAAAATTGCACCCCGGCTGACCAAGTCAAAGTCAAGGTCAACCCCAAGCCAGGTGGGCCCAAGCCTAGGTCAGGTGGGCCCAAGCCCGAGTCTAGCCCGAACATGAAGCAGCCGGCCTCCTCCATGCTGAAATAAAAAAATGATGTAATATATAATTTTGATGTAATTTTTTTATGCATGAATGGGCATAAAGCTAAATTTTTGTAAAGCCCATGGTTTATGTGCAAAAGAAATGAGCACATGAGGCATGGGATGGGCAAAATGCCATTTTGTAAAGCCCAAGGGGCTATATGTAAATGTGTAAGCCTATATAAGGCAACATGATATTGAAGGAAAAGAAGAATAATTTATTCTCTCAAACTCGAGGGTTTTTTATGCCTCCTTCTCCTTCCTCAAGGTTCTAAACCTTCTTCCCCCTTTTCAATTAAATCAAGAGTTTTACTCTTCCTTTTCCAAAACTAAATAGTTTTTTACCACAAAACCCACAAAAGGGGAGCTCAGATCTTCCATTAGATCTCAAAAAGGGGAGATTTTTAAATCTCACCCCCTTTCTCCAAGATCCGGCCAACCGACAGGAAGAAGAAGGAGACCCATCTCCAGAAATCCCATCTTGGGAAGATCCAGGGCCAAAGGGGAGAAACAAAGCAGCCCCCTTTGATCATTTCTAAAATTTTAGGATTCTAACTCTATTCAAGATCCATTGGAGTTTAACTCCCTAAATTAATCTCTGTCAGGAGTTTAACTCCATAAGTCAAATCGGGAGCACAGCTCCCAATGCAGGGACCAAGTCCCCTTTGCTGCTGACGCCTAGCGCCCGCGTGCCAGGCACGTGGTGCGCTGGCGCACAGCGGCCTCGTGCCAGGCACGTGGTGCGCTGGCGCACAGCGCCCTCGTGCCAGGCACGTGGTGTGCTGGCGCACAGCGCCCGCGTACCTGGCACGTGGGACGCTGGCGCCTTCCCCCACGCATCCTTTGGATTCCCTTTCCCTTTATATATATATATATATGTATGTATATATACATATACACATACACATACTCCACAACACTGTCCCCTGTTAGAAAAAAATACTAACGGGGCGCTGCCCCGCACCCCACAAGGAGGTTGCGAGCCTCCTTGACCCCCAGCCCGCTATCCGGGTAGCGGGACCCCCGTAAAAAACTCTGTGAGGCCCCCGATATATCCAAAACCCCTTTCAAACACAACACACGCACACTGCACATTGAGTTTGCATAACCAGTTTAACCCGTCAATCGGAGGTTGCTTCGCTCTAAAGGCGAGGGGTAATTAACGGCAGCTTAGTCCGCGGCTGCCGGAGATTCGGATCCCCACAATCAATAAACCCCCGCCTACCCTAGGCAGGGGAAATCTGTAGTACGCCTGACAAGCGCACGCGTATTCCCATCTCAACGGGGTGACGAAAAACACCCTACACCAGTGACATATAAATGGCGGTTGTGGTTGCACGTACCAAGGAGAAGATCCTCATCGTTGAATGTAATGTTAGCCGTGTGGATTTCTGCTAGCTCATCCTTCATCTTTTCTTCGGTAAGGAAAGCTTGGAATTGGTCGGGCTCTTGCAGTTCCCTGATCAGAGAATCTCGCGCCTCTTTAGACAGAAAGAGGGTATCCAATATGCTTAGTTGTGAGGGTATCTTCCTCAAATTCGTTAGGATATTGTATCCACCTTGCTTTTCTTAGGCGGGTCCTTGGCTGCGAGCTCTTCGACGACTCCATCATCGAGGGCAATCTCCTTAGGGATTCTCTCTTTCCCTTTGTCTTTTCTGTTCGAACCTTTGTTTGAAGGCCCGAGAACCTTTTCAGGCAACGTACGGTTACGCAGATGAATGTTTTCGCAGTTCTTCATCTCTTCTTCTCTTCCAGAGGTGGATTCCTTGAAGCGGGGGTCGAGGGCTATTTCCTCGTTAGAATCGCTCTCGAAGGTGAGAACCTGAGGTTTTGCTCTTGTCAGGGTGGCATCCACCATGTGACAGTTACCGGCTGTTCCTTTACGCTCATCGGTCGTGCTTTTCTGCTCCTGACGGGCTTTGCGCTTTATTCGCTTGAATTGTTGTTGATGGGCGACCTATCCCTGCCACCACTTCTTGAAGGCGTTACACTCTTCGGTAGGGTGCGTGATCCTCTGATGGTATAAGAAGTAGTTCGGATGTGCATCCGGTTCGTCGGGGCACGTATTTTCTGAAGTATTTTCTTTGAAAGGTGGCATCTTCATTCCTATCGAAAGAGCTTTAGCGAACCGTTTCCTCGTCTTAAGCCTGCTTCTGTCTGCCGTGGGCATGCTTCGATCTGGTTGGAGTGCTTCAAACTTTTCATCCTATCCCCGATGTTTGGCTTTTTTGAATATGGCCATTTGCGCTCTCGATCAGCTTTGCTCCTCTGACGGGCCTCATTCAGCAATATGTCAATCATCTAGTCTGACGGTTCCAAGAGTTCCGGTTCTGGATATGCCCAAAGTTTCTCTGCATCAGGAGCTTCTTTGCCATTTATTGACGAGTGAGAGATCATGTGGCAACTCGCCATATAATCCTCGGGCTCTTCTGAAGAATTGTCTCCTTCATCAACGTCGTCGACTTTATTCTTAAGAACATGCTTGAAGAATTTGTCCAATGTAATTGGGGTCCATGCCCTCTGGTTATATTCTTCCAGTGCATCAATTTATTTCTTCAACCTTGTACGGTTGTCGTCGAGTTGGACTGGCTTATTAGCCTTCTTCTTTTTCTTTGAAGACTTCGGAGGCTTAGCCTGAAGGTTTTGTCCACCGTCACCAACTTTCAGCATTGGGCGCAGCTTCAGCATCCCATCAATAATCTCAGGCTCCAGAGGGCTCTTCCACCTAATCGCCGGACATGCTTGAAGGTCCTTCATCATTCTTTTAGTCTTAGCTGAAAGGGCCACCTCCCATGGGGCTTCCTCTATAAGTGAGCATGATGCCCCCGGTGTGTCCACCTTTTTAAGAGCGTACGGTTGTGGAGGGTTCACCCACCAGTTTTCGGACAGCGCGAACTTGCCCTGTTGATACTGGTCTTCAATCCAAATTTTGAGGATGTAACAATCTTCGATTGGGTGACCCAATATTCGGTGGTAAGGACAGTAATTGGGGCTGTTAACGTCGCCTGATTGCATTGAGCGTCTCAGCTCTGGCAGAATGATGAGCCTATTCGCAGCACTAGCTCGAATAATCTCTTCATCTTATCCCGAAGGAACGAGTAAGGGCGTCTCATCTTTTCTCCGAGTGATCATTGTTTACCGTTTTGGTGAGCGACCGTCTTCGGGCCACTCGGTTGTTGCTGAGCGTTGGCGACGAAGGTCGCTTTCCCTTTCCCCTTTTCATTCCGAGGATCCGTCTTTAAGGAGGACGGTCTATGGCCCATCTGGTCCATTTGGGCCAGCTTGTCGATCAAGGCCTGGAAAGTGGTCGGCTTGAAGAACATCATGAATTGGGAAATGGTTGCCTGAGGGTCAAGGATCCCCACGAACATGCCCACAGCAGGAGCTTCTTCTATGCGTTGTTCATATCTCGACCACAGGTTCCGCCACCGAATGGCGTATTGAACCAAGGTTTCCCCTGGTTTCACCCTGGCATTGATCAATGCCGTGATCGGGGTGCGTTCGCTGGCGCTTGCGAAACGCTGGGTGAATAGCAGCTCCATTTCTGTGAATGTTTTGATGGAGTTCTTCGGAAGCTCCGAGTACCATTCAAATGCCATTTCCGCTAAGCTACCGACGAACTGGAGAAGTAGCAATTTGTCGTCACCTCCAGTATTGCTGCAAAGAGCTCTGAACTGAGCGACGTATTGATGGGAGTTGCCCGTCCCCTTATACACATGAAATTTAGGGATCGTGTATCCTGGCGGGTACTTAATTTGATCGTACCAGCTCGGATATGGTCGCCCAGTTCTAATGACTTGGCCAGCAGCTTCGCTTGCCTGATGAGCCCGTATTTATTGAGCTATGTAGTCATCAAGCACAGTTTTGGAGACGGTCTCTTCCTTAGCTGCTGATAGAGCCGGAAGAGAGTTTGATGTCTCTCTTCTGTCGTCTTCAATGATTATTGGAGGGTCTGGCTGTATCATCATCCCAATCATATCTTGGAATAAGAGCGCCATTTGTTTTATGTTGGCCGCTTGTTCCATGGACTCTTTGTCTTTCTTCTCGAGCATTCTTCGGAGGAACTCGGCGTCGGTTTCCTGTTCCTGGCGCTGCTCCGACGACGTCTTCGGGCTTTCATTCGGCCCAGTGAGTGCGGCCATCTTCGTTAGTATCTCCTGGAGCTTTGGCTGTTGCTCCTGAGCCTTTGTCACAGACCGGGTGAGTGGTCGATGACCCGTGGAGATACGGCTCTCCGCTTTCCGGGAAGCCATGTAGATGGTGTGCACTACCATGCCCCCAGACTTGGGGTGTTTGGATTCATCACCCTTGAGATTTGTCGTAGACACAGGGATCTTCTTCGGCCTTCTCCTTTTATGGGCGGTCGAAGTTGAGGGGGCCGTTGCAGCGGGCCCCATATAGACGATACCTTCCGTGGCATGGCGGTGAGATGGTCCCCCTCCTGTCGACCCTTCATTTTCTTCTGTCGGCGGGGGTAGCCTTGGTCAACTACAAAGTCTTGGACTCTTCGCCAGACCCTGTGGATTTTGGAGGACAGCTGCTGAGGGGGCTATTCCGGCTTCGCCTTTGTGGCATTTTCAGCGGGTGGAGAAGACCTTTTTAGTACGGCGCGCACCCTCTTGAGTGGCCCAAAGCTGTTCCCAGTTGGAACAGCAGCGTCAATTTCCACCATCGGAGCTGGTGGAGCCAATCCAGAAGGGGAACTGCCCCCAGCTTTCCTCACTCGGTGCCAGTGGCGACGTCGAGCATGTCTTGCAGACGGGACCGACTTAGTTACGGGGGTGGCTTCATCATGCCCCCTGCTTCGAGGAGAGGCTGTTGTTGGTGCCAGCCTGTCAAAGACTGACGTCCGTTGAGGGGGAACGTCTAATCTGTCGAAGACCGACTTTCGAGCAGGGGAAGTAGTTTGGACGACTCCACCCGCAGCGGGAGTTGGAATAGCCAGTCTTGTGAAAACTGACCCCTTAGCAGGAGAAGCCCCTCTGATGACTTCGTTTACCGGAGCTGGAATGGCTCTCCGCTTCGGTATAGCTCCTTCGGGTATTGCAGGCATCTTCATGGACCCACTGAAGCTCAGGCTCAGCATGTTGAAAGCTGATGCAGTAGACTTGGAATTGGACGGCCCGTTGAGAGTGGCCGTGGTAGTGGTAAGCCGATCAAAGACCGACTTCTTCGGAGCTTCCTGTGACGGTATTGGGACGCTGAAGCTTGCCGGTGGGATCATGGTCCCAAAGAACAGTCCAGTGGTGGTCTGAGTCACCTGTTCCACAGGCATGGCGAAGATGGAGGCCGCATGGGGCCCATAGGTCACTCCTCCAGCGAGGACAGAGTGAGAGTTGTTGTTGCAGCTGGTGCAGTTGGAAGCCATTTTCTCTACACGGGAGCAAGACACCAAATCTTAGTACCTCGAATCCAGGGGCAACCACATTAAACCGCGATTCGTTCGCGAACACAACACATGAAGTGTGGAGTGGAAAGAGGAAAAGGTCCCACTGGGCGTGCCAGAATCTGTTTTCCGCCGAAAGACGCGACCGGGACGTTGGCACGTCTGGCCTGAATTTTGGGGGCATATGCTATTTGGATTTATCCGTCCACCTCTCCGAAGGTGCCAAGTTGATTTATGGCACCGTGTATCGGAGGTTTGGACAGATACGGCCGTTGTAGCAGATTTTGTCAGATTCCCCTTCGCTTGCGAGGGGTTTTTGATTGTGGGAACGCTCTTCCCTGCAGGCGCAAGCCCCTGCAGTTAGTTACGTTATCGGGTTATGATAACCACTTTCTCCTTCTCCAGAAAGTCACTTCGTGTCGTGTGTGTTTGTTTTATTTTTGGTTGCCCGCGGATTGTATACGGAGACTAATTTGTGTTGTCGTCCGTAGGGCGTGGATTAGTCTAAATCCGTATTTTCTTAGATTTGGGTTTGGGTTGGTTTTAAGGATCGTTAATCCTATTTTTAGATTAAGATCAACTTAAATGTTTGTTGAGGATACGTTAGTCTAATTCTAGACTAAGATCTACTCAACAAGGTTTTGGGATCATTTAGATCCAACGAAAGAGTATTTGGACTCTATCGTCTTAGTTTAGGGATATTGCGGTCCATAAGTTTAAGGACATCATAGTCCATGTTTAAAAATATCATAGTCTGTAGGGTTTAAAGAAGTCATAGTCTTTGGGGTTCTGGTTTAGCCAATTTGGGGATGCAACAAAAGTTATTGGTTATTGGGACCCTCCACCTCTCTGAAGACGTTGAAGAATTACAACGACAAGTATCAGAGGTGTGGAGAGATATACCCTTGAACCAGTTAATGTTCATCAAATATTTAATAATCTTGTTTAGGACTCAGTCCAATAAAGAGCGCATGGGCTCAGTTGATTATGAGTTTGGCTAACTTGGGCTGAGCCCACTGAGTCTCTGTCATCTCTCTTATTTTCTTTATAAAGTGTCAGACACTTGTTAGGACATAGTCCTTTCTCTGTGCACATACTGCTAAACATTTATTGGGGGTACTGACGCCTACTTTCTTTTTGTTTTTTATTGAGTGTTGAACACTTTTTATGGCGCAGAGCGCTTTATGTACAGAGTGCTTGGCGCTGAGCGGCAGACTTGGAGCACTAAGGCGCTTCTTCCGAAATAGCGCCCACGTGGGGAGCACGTGGAGCGCTTGGCGCTGAGCACCGGATTTGGAGCGCTGAAGCGCTTCCTTTAGAATAGCGTCCACGTGAGGAGCACATGGCGCGCTTGGCGCTGAATGCCAGGCTTGGAGCGCTAAGGCGTTTCTTATAAAATAGCGCCCACGTGAGGAGCACGTGGCGCGCTTGACGCTGAGCGCCAGACTTAGAGCGCTTAAAGCGCTTCTTTCAAATTGGAGCGCTAAAGCGCTTCTTTGGCAGCTCTAATTAGTTCTGTGCTCCGAGAATTAAATTCTCGGTTTATAAGAGATTTTGTCTCATGGATCTAAGAACTGAGTTCTTCTTTTTGTGAGGAGATGATTTGATCTTTTCTGTTTTTTGTGCAAGACTTGGTCTTATAGATCTGTGATCTAGGAAAAGAACTAAGTTCTTCTGATGTGAGAGTTGAACTCTCAAATATGGAGGAGATGTTATGATCTCTCTTCTTTTTATTTACCTTGAAGAAAATTTCTTCTTCTTAATGCTTGCTCTTCTCTTTTTCTTTTCTGAGAACTTGAAGTTTATGGGAGGGTTCTTCCATGCAAGACTTGAAGTCTTGGGTCGTTTATATAGGGGAGGCTGATTTGTTGAATCAGTTAAGGAAATCTCTCATTGAGAAATTTCTAATTGATTTGGGGGTGTTTCCCACCATTGGATCTTTTGATCCAAGGGCTTCTGTTTTACAGAAGACATCTTTCTTGTTATTAACAAGATTGGGAAATTATTTTCCCATACAGAAATTATTCTGTATCTTGGTGATTTTTAATCGCCATTGGATCTTTGATCCAACGGTGCTCTAATTTACAGAGCACAATCTTTCTTGTTTGGAAAGATTCGAGGAGTATTTCCTCAACAGAATTAAATTCTGTAATTTGATGATTTATTCATCTCAGTTGGATTTTTGATCCAAGGGTGGAGAACATTTAGTTTCAACGCTGGCGCTCTCGTACTTTGCACGTAAGGCGTTGCCTCAGAGTCTTTAGCGCTGGCGCTCTTGGCGCGAGCGCTCTCATGCTTTGCACGTGAGCGCTGCCTCAGAGTCTTTAGCGCTGGCACTCTTGGCGCGAGCGCTCTCGTGCTTTGCACGTGAGCGCTGCCTCAGAGTTTTTGACTCTTAGCACTGGCGCTCTTGGCGCAAGCGCTCTTATGTGGCGCTGCCTCAGTTTAAATTTCAAATTTTGAAATTTTAAATGGTGCTTTGCTCTCTGATTGGGGGGAACACGACGATTCACCAAGACGCTCAAAAGCTCGTCAGAAGATGCAAAAGCTGTTAACTCTATGGTAGCATACCCCGTCTTCCGACTACCAAGCTAACGGCTCTCACCTCCCCCTGGCCGTTCGTCCAATGGGGGATGGACATGGTGGGCCAACTCCCCACAGGTACGGGCGGGCACAAATACATCCTCGTCATGGTAGACTATTTCACGAAGTAGATTGAAGCCGTCCCCATCAGAAAACTGGATGCCACCACGACCATCAAATTCCTGCATAATAACATAATCTCTTGATTCGGGATCCCGAGGTGCATCGTTACCGACCACGGGACGAATTTCGAAAACGACAAAGTCAAAGGGTTCTGCAGCGAATACCACATACTAATGAAGTTTGTCGCAGTCGCGCATCCTCAATACAACAGGCAGGAAGAAATTGCTAACCAAGACATCATCCGAGGTCTTCGAACATGTTTAGAAGGAAGGAAGGGCAGCTGGGTCGAAGAACTACTACGGGTGTTATGGGCCTTACGCACATCGAAGAAGACGCCCATAAGAGAGACCCCCTTCAGCCTCTGTTATGGCACCGAGGCAATGGTCCCAGCGGATATCGGACTGCCCAGTTACAGAGTCGAACACTTCGAAGACGAAGCAAACACATCTGCGCTCCGGACTAATTTGGACATCTTGCTAGAGAAGCGGGATCGAGCACAGATCAAAGCCGCCGCTTATCAACAACAAACTGCTCGCTACTACAACACCCGAGTTAAGCATCATGCCTTCAAGACATAAGATTTGGTCTTAAGGCGGAACGAATTCGTAGATCAGGAAAGACTGCACAAGTTCTTTCCGAAATGGGACGACCCTTTCCTCGTCTCCGAGGTATTGCCCGGTGGAGCCTACCGCTTACAAGACGCAGGGGGACGGAAGTTTCTTCGGCACTACAACGCTGAAAACTCAAACTATATAAATGAATGTATTTTCCTCTTTTCGAAGCAATGTAGTTTTATTAACTCTCCCAAGTTATAAGAGGCTTCTTCCATAAATTTTGTTCTCTTTCACGGTTATGAGATCCCTAGATTCATTTATGAGAGAAAATGCAAAATATTAAGGGATAAGAGAAAATAAAACACATCAGAAAAGAAGAATTTTATTCATTGAGAGGTATTATGGGCTCCTCAGCCTTACACAAAAAAATTAAAATTACAACAGAGGGGGTAGGGGGTCGAGAGAGCACTACTGATGGTACTCCGAGGAGATCTCCGCCAGCCGAGCCCTGGCCTCTTCAGCCCGCTCCCTCTGATGTTGCCCATGGACCCGAGATGCCACGGAAGCACCGGATCTCCCCCCGCCCGGCAAGAGTCCGCGATCTGTCTCTTTTGGAAATACTCCAAAAGAAGGGCCACCGATTGATCGTGTCTGTTCTTCGAGAAGAGGCCTTGGACGTAGAGCGTATGCAGCTTATCGAGCGCCTCGTGCTACAGTTGTGGAGACAAGACGTTGAACAAACCCGGGGACCTCCTCCAAATTGCGTACATGAGCAATTGGAGGAAAGGTGATCGCCGAGGAAGTAGGCGGCCAAAGTGGTCCTCTATGCGTTCGACCACCGTTTGGTACGTCTCCTCCGTGCACTCCTAATCATATAGGTACACGTCATCGTGGGAGATGATCTCTTCGATGGAGTAGATGAGACCGGCCATTTTCAGAAATGCAATGCTGAAAAACCAACATGGTTTCACTATTTATAGCCTCAACAGAATCCCTAAAGGCCGAAATTTTCATGCGCATCAACGTGAATCACGGGGATATTCACAAATTTCCCAATACGGAGCTGCTGCATGGCGACCATGCCGTCCCTCACGGGCCCTAAGCTGTCAATGGGAGTTAGAACGACACACACTATGGAGTGACGCGCCTCGCCTGTGCTCTTATGCCATGCGTTATCCGTGACGGTCTCTCTTCCAGGGTTTACGGGTCGAGGGAGACTGACTGACGCATCACAAGGTCACCAAGCAGCTTTCTTGCTCGTTCAATCCTTAGCGGGCACATCGTGCCCACCTACGTTAAGGATCGAAGCCCTCCTCACGAGGCCACCGAGCAGCTTCCATGCTCGGTCAATCCATACCGGGCACTTCCTGCCCACCTACACTAAGGGTCGAAGCCCTCCTCACCATAGTCACAAATTCGTCATTCGGGTATAATTCGGCGAGGTCGAAAATTCAGATTCGGAGAACTATTCAGAAAAAATTGGCAGGTATTCGGGGAAAGATTCTGTAGGTATTCGGGAAAGATTCGGTAGGTGTTCGGGAAATGTTCGGGAAGGATTTCGAGTAAGAAATTAATATATGAGACGCTAGGTTTTGATTTTGTGAATTATTTGCTGTTTTTTTGAATTATTCGTTGTTTTTTTAACATAATTCGGGAATTAATTCGCGAATTATTCGGCCCGCCGATTAATTCGGCGATTAAGTCGGCTGATCTAAAATTCGCGAATTATTCATGAATTCGGCGAATAATTCGCGAGTTATGTGACTATGCTCCTCATGAGGCCACCTAGCAGTTTCCTTGCTCGGTCAATCCTTAGCGGGCATGTCCTGCCCACCTACACTAAGGATCGAAGCCCTCATCAAGAGGCCACTGAGCAAGCTTCGCTACTCGGTTAATCCTTAGCGGGCACGTCCTGCTCACCTACGCTAAGGATCGAAGCCCTCATCAAGAGGCCACCGAGTAGCTTCCTTGCTCGGTCAATCCTTAGCGGGCACGTCCTGCCCACCTATGCTAAGGATCGAAGCCCTCATCACGAGGCCACTGAGAAGCTTTCCTGCTCGGTCAATCCTTCACGGGCACATCGTGCCCACCTACGCTAAGGATCGAAGCCCTCCTCACGAGGCTACCGAGCAGCTTCCCTGCTCGGTCAATCCTTAGCGGGAACATCGTACACACCTATGCTAAGGATCGAAGCCCTCCTTATGAGGGCCACCGAGCAACTTCCCTGCTCGGTCAATCCTTAGCGGGCACATCGTGCGCACCTATGCTAAGGATCGAAGCCCTCTTCACGAGGCCACCAAGCAGCTTCCCTGTTCGGTCAATCCTTAGCGGGCATGTCGTGCCTACCTATGCTAAGGATCGAAGCCCTCCTTACGAGGCCACCGAGCAGCTTTTCTGCTCGGTCAATCCTTAGCGGGCACATCCTACCCACCTACGCTAAGGATCGAAGCCCTCCTCACGAGGCCACCGAGCAGCTTCCCTGCTCGGTCAATCCTTAGTAGGCACATCGTGCCTACCTACGCTAAGGATCGAAGCCCTCCTCATGAGGCCACCAAGCAGCTTCCCTGCTCGGTCAATCCTTAGCGGTCAGATTTCTACTCACTCATGCTAAGGATCGAAGCCCTCATCAAGAGGCCATCGAGCAGCTTCCTTGCTCGGTCAACCCTTGGAGGGTACACCCCTACCCACCGACGCCAAGGATCAATGCCCCACTAAGGGGAAACCGCGCAGATCCCTACTCGTCTAACCTCCGAGTGGTGAATTCTTACCATCCCAAGACGGAGGTCTGGGAACCGTGTAAAGGGAGAACCCACCGACGCTGACCAACTCTGACTTGGCTGTTATTCGCCTAACGCTAAGAACCGACTCTAAGGAATGGCTTACACTCTATCCTACTTGGAGGGAGTCTCCCGATGTATCCTAAGTGAACGATCGTCACCTCGACTTCGGGGCAGGAGGACACCGGCTTTCCTGTACTTGACAACTAGTTGGCTTACACTCGATGCGCGATCGTCATCTAAAAGGTTGGTCATTGACTTACGGCCTAACATTTGCATCGAGGAAGAGACCGACAAACTCAAGTACTCACACAAGAAAAACATTGCCACGCAGAGGAAGATAAACTCAGTTTTATTTATGTTCTAGAAAGTCTTTACAGGGTAATGGGGGCTCCTCAGCCTTACAAAATTCCCCGGGGGCTTACAAAACTTTTCGTAGCTAAAAGAAAAAAGGGAGGAGCTCAGGCAGCAGGCTCCGCCGGGACCTCGCCTTGTTCGGCACCGCCCTCAGGGGCCGGAGTTTCTTCTTCCGCTGCCGCCCCGCCTCCGACGCCAGCCGCCTGCGGCGCTTCCACCGAGAGAGGGATCCGAGCACGGAGCTCACCATCGGCAAACTCCGGTATCAACTCCTTGACGGCATCAAGGGCTACATGCCAAACGATAGCGGAGGCTTCGCCGAGGTTGGTGTAGAACTGGTCTGACGCCTTGTACGCGTCCACCGACTTGCGGGCCCGAAGCTCGACGATCTTCGTCGCCTTAAGTGCAGCCTCGGTCTCCCTCTTGCTGGCGTCCCTCGCCTTCTTCATCAAGGCGTGGCGCTTACCCAGCTCCTCCAACTTGCCCTCTATGGCTCGGTGGGACTCGCCCATGAGCCGGTAGGACTCCAGGCTCTTGAAGAGCATGAGCTCCCCGGCAGCCAACCGGGTCTCAAGGGCGGCCGTCTTCTACTTTTCCTGCACCAGCTGGAGGTGCAGATCCTCCGCCTCCGAAGACGATTCCCCCACCTTCCTTATGGCCCGGGCGATCTCCTCGGCTTCCATGTTGACGATGAGGGCGCAGTGTTGGAGGACCTAAGAAAAGCAACAGATGGATTTAGAAGTGTCCGGGCTAAAAAAGGGCAATTAAGACAACAATTAAACGAATACCGACTGTTTCCCCCAATCAGAGCTGTTCAAAATTCAAATTTTGAAATGAAGCAATGCTTCAGAAACAGCGCCGAGTGCGCTGCGCCCTAAATAGCGCAACACGTGCAAAGCACGTGTACGCTAGTGCTAGGTGCTCTGCGCTCTAAGCAGCGCACCACGTGTAAAATACAGATGCGCTAGCGCTGGGTGCACTGCGCCCTAAATAGCGCACTACGTGCAAAGCACGTGTGCGCTAGCGCTAGGTGCGCTGTGCTCTAAGCAGCGCACCACGTGCAAAGCACGGGTGCGCTAGCGCTGGAACTAAAAGCTCCCCACCGTCAGATCAAAGATCTAATAATAATAATGATAAATCATTAATTAATCAGAATTAAATTCTGTTAAGGAAAGATTCCTCAAAATCTTTCCAAACAACAAGATTGTGCTCTGTAAATCAGAGCACCGTTGGATCAATGATCCAATGGTGATTAAAAATCACCAAAATACAGAATAAATTCTGTATGGAAAGATTTCCCAATCTTTGTTAAAAACAAGAAGATTACCTTTTGTAAATCAGAAGCCCTTGGATCAAAGATCCAACGATGGGAAAATCCCCAAATCAATCGGAGAAAAGATCTCCTTAACTGATTGAACAAATCAGCTTGCCCTATATAAATGCCCCAAGACTTCAAATCTCAGATATACAGAAGCATAGAGAGGAACCCCCCATAAGCTTTGAGAGATCTCAAAAAGAAGAGCCAAGCTCTTAGAGAAAGAAGATTTTTCTTCAAGGTAAAAAAGAATGATGATGAACAGAGAGATGAAATCATCTCATAATTAATTTCAAAAGAAGGATTCACTTCTTTAAAAGATCATAGATCTACAAGACAAAGTCTTTCACAAAGAGATCAAAGGATCTCATCATAAAAGAAGAAGAACATAATTCTTCTCACAGATCATAGATCTATAAGACTCGGGTCTTTTCACAAAGAGATCATGAATATCTCATTATAAGAAGGGGGGAGAATAATTCAATTCTCTTAAAGATCATAGATCTATAAAGGCAAAGCGTTTCATCAACATAAGAGATTGGAAACATCTCCTATAAAATAAGAACTGTTGTTCTTAGATCTTGAGACAAAGTCTCTTTTAAAAGAACATAAATTTATTTCTTAGATCATAAAATTGATCAGATGCGCTTTGCGTTCTTGAACTGCGCTTCTGCGCTCTTGGACTGGCGCTCAGCGCCAAGCGCGACATGTATCCCTCACGTATGCGCCATTTAACAGTTAGCGCTTCACGCTCTTGAAATAGCGCACTGCGCTCATGGGCTGGCACTCAGCGCCAGGCGCACTACGTGTCACTCACGTGTGCGCTACTGAACTAATAGCGAATGCGCTCATAAACTAGCGCTCTGCGCTCATAAACTGGCGCAATGCGCCCATCATCCGGCGCTTAGCGCTAAGCGCGACACATGTCCCTCACATGTGCGCTACTCGGCAGAAGCGCATTGCGCTCTTTGATTGGCGCAAAGCGCCAAGCGCATCATGTGTTGCGCTGATAGAACATAAATTGTTCTTTAATAAAGCCCAGAGCTATGATGAATGCTTAGCATTCAATAAAAGACAAAAACACTGTCAGGGCCGAGCCCAAATAAAGGCTCAACAGCCCAAGATAAATGTTAAACATTTTAACTCGATTGGACTTAGCCCAAGATTGGCCATAAGTCCTCAACTCAGATTAATTGAGCCCATATGCTCATGAATCTTTTAACAGATCTTAGTTTCAATTGGACTACAGATCTACCAACCAAAATTGGTTCAAGGGTACATCTCTGAACCCCTCTGATATATGTCGTTGTAATCCTTCAACGTCTTCGGAGAGGTGACGGGTTTCGACAACCATACATTTCATAGACTATGACGTCTTTAAACTGGACTGTGGGGTCCTTAAACTCATGAACTATGATGTCCTTAACCTCGGACTGTGGGGTCCCTTTAAACCCACGGACTATGATGTCCTTAACCTCAGACCGTAATGTCCTTAAACTAACATTGGACCATAATGTCCTTAAACTAATAATGGACCGCAAAGTCCCTAAACTAAACAATATAGCCCAAATGCTCTTTTGTTGAATCTAAATGATCCCGTTAAGCTGATCTTAGTCTAAAATTAGACTAATGTATCCTTAACAAACGTTTAAGTTGATTTTAGTCTCAAATGAGACTAACGTATCCTTAAACCCAACCCCAAACCCAAATCTAAGAAAATACGGATTTGGACTAATCCACGCCCTATGGGCGACAACATAAATTAGTCTTCGTATACAATCCACGGGAAACAAAAAAAAAACAAATACACACGACACGAAGTGATCATCTGGAGAAGGACAAAGTGGTTACCGCGATGCGGTAGCGTAATTAACTGCAGGAGCTTGCGCCTGCAGGGAAGAGCGTCCCCATAATAAAAAAACCCCTCAAACGAGGAGGAATCTGACGAAGTCTGCTACATCGGCCGCATCCGTTTAAACCTTCGATACATGGTGTCATAAATCAACTTGGCATCTTCGGAGAGGTGGACGGATAGCACTAATTAGCATCTGCCCCGAATTCACGCAAGACGGACCTGCGCGGCCGCGTCTCCGTGTTTCGGCGGGGAACAGATTCTGGCACGCCCGGTGGGACCTTTTTCTCTTTCCACTCCACACTTCGTGTGTCGTGTTTTCGCGAACGAATCGTGGTTTGACATGGTTGCCCTTGGATTTGAGGTACTAAGATTTGGTGTCTTGCTCCGTGCAGAAAAAACAGAAGATCAAATGGCATTCAACTGCACAAGCTGCAACAATGGCAATAACTCTCACTCCGTCCCCACAGGAGGAGTGACCTACGGGCCTCAGGCGGCCTCCGTTTTTACAATGCCGGTGGACCAGGTGACTCAGGCCACCACTGGACTATTCTTTGGGACCATGCTCCTACCCATGAACTTCAATGCCCCGCTGTTGTCGCAACAAGCCCCAAAGAAGTCGGTCTTTGATCGACTTACCACTACCGCGGCCCCTCTCAACGGGTCACCCAAATCTAATGTCTCAGTTTTCAACAGACTGGGCCAGAACGGTAACAAGCCCGCGATACCCGAAGCAGCCATCCCAAAGCGGATAGCCATCCCGGTTCAAGCGGACGAAATTATCAGAGAGACTTCTTCTGCCAAGCGTCTTCACAAGGCTGGCCGTTCCGGCTCCCGCTCCAGGCGAAGTCCTCAAAGCTGCTTCCCCTGCCCAGAGGTCTGTCTTTGACAGATTAGACATTGCTGCTCAACGAACATCGGTCTTCAGGAGGCTGACGCCGGCGACAACCCTTCGCCAAAACAGGGGGCATGATGAAGTCACCCCTACAGCTGAGACAATCCTATCCACACGACATGCTCGTCGTCGCCACTGGCGCCGAGTAAGGAAGGTTGGGGGCAGCTCCCCTTCCGGACTGACTCCGCCTGCTCCTATGGTGGAAATCGATGCTGCTGTTCCGACTGGGAACAGCTTTGAACCGCTTAGGAGGGTTCGCAAGAACTCTCTAACTGCCACGCTGAAAAGATCTCCTCCACCTGTGGAGAATGCTACAGAAAAGAAGCCGGAGCAGCCCCTCAGCGGCTGTCCTCCAAAATTTACAAAGTCTGGCGACAGGTCCAGGAATCGGTGATTGACCAGGACTACTCTCGCCGACCAAAGAAGATTAAAGCTCGGCAAGAAAAAAGCCATATCGTGGTACCACAGAAGATGTCATCCGTCTGGGTGCCCGCTGCAACGGCTCCCTCAACTTCAACCGCTCACAAGAGAAGGAGGCCAGAGAAACCCCCTATGACCACGGCGAACCGCAAGAACGCTGAATCTAAACACCCCAAGTCTGGGGGCATGGTAACACATATCGTTTATATGGCTTCTGGAAAAGAGGAAAGCCGTGCTTCTACGGGTCATCGACCGCTTACCCGATCGATAACAAAGGCTCACGAGCAATAGCAGCAAAAGCTCCAAGAGATGCTGACTGCATTGGCCGCACTCACTGGTGTAAGTCCATGCTACCTCTCCCGGTACTTTCGGGCATGCGGAATTTGATAAAAAACGATTTTCTTAGAGGTGGTAACATGGACTCAAAACCGGATCTTTGTTAAACATCTAACTAACAACCTAACTAGGAGTCGTTAACTACTCGGTTAGGGGGTTTATACCTTTCTTGTCTTGAACTCCTTCGTCTTCAAACCTCGATGATGGTCCGGATCGGCTTCTTCCCGTCGTCTCCTTACGCCGAAGATAGATCCACCTGAAAGCTTCAACCTTCGGCTCCTTCTTCGAACTTTGAAGAAACTAATTCACTCGGTTTGCTAAACCTTGTGAACTAGAGTAAGTAGAGAAGAGTTTGTATGGGATTTTATCTATGGTTCTTGGTTCTCAACTCATGAGACAAGTGAACCATAGAATCAAGAGAGGGAGCAAGAGGAAGAGGGTGAGAGCAAGAGTATGAGAGCTCAAGAACAAGAGAGAGAATGGTCAAGTGAGAATGAGCCTCTCTTTTGTCTTTCACCCTCTCATAATCCATAACCATCATAACTCATCATATCAATCAAGTATTATGTGATGGTTTAAGCAACCATAGCCATATCATTTCATGCACTCATTTTGCACAAAGGAGCAAGCAAGCAAAAGTCTTTGCCATGAAATGATAGCTATGGTTATCATGATGGTCAACTAGTCAAGCCTAGTCAACCGGTCAACAAAGTCAACAAGTCAGCAAAAGTCAACAAGTCAACAAAGTCAATCCCTCAACAACCATGTCACCATAATACTTAATTAATATAATTGTTAATCACATATCATATTCTCATTAGGGTTGAGCAAAAAGTCAATAGTCAACTGTCAACGGTCAACAACCCTAATGAGAATTCTCTGCCTCTGTCTCTCCGTCAACTGTGCATACACACCCGCATCCGCGTTCCGAGGAACACGAATGCAAACTGGATAAATCCAATCCTAAAAGGTACACTAGGATCCGACTTAAACCAAAGCTCGCTAGTGTAAACTGTCCGGACACTGTACGTGCACAAGTGCACGGATGTGACCGAACCCTGTCGCAAAACCATGCGACCTGTCGCGATACCATGCGACCTCTACTCTTTTGCCTAAAGGCGAAAAGCTTTCTGTGTGGGACTCTAAAGACTCGACACTACGCTGGCAGTGGGTTTAACCACAGACCGCAAGCGGCACTAGCTGTGCGTAACAGTCCCCAGGTAGTGCCGACAAGAAGACCGACGAGGCGAAACCCATCTGAACTCCTACTGAGCCTGAATGTGACATTCTCCGTACAGTCCGGTCTGTTCGTCTGATACATCGCATGGCGGGCCTAGGGGGCGGTAAACGTCATTCCCCCAATAGCGGTACAAGTCGTGTCGGAGTGAAACCCAAAACACCCTGAGATAACACTGGAAGCCTACCAGTATATCTCGTTTGCCCTGGCCAGGGACTACTCGTGTAATGGCTCTCCTAGACACAGCGCGATGTCAACCCCCAATACCGGGAGAGACGAATCCTGTCTAACCGTCACTGTCTCCAAATGCTTCGGGACTGCACCCAACCACTACCTGTTTGCACGACTCCTTTGAGCCGTGGTAGGGTAGTGATCAAAGTACAGTGGGAACATACTCGAGGCGAAGTGACAGTGTCAAGTCAGCGGACTAAGCTGTACTCATGTCACCTGGGAACTGATAACTGACGATAGGCATAATACCAACTAGTCAGTTCCCGACGAGTCCTGTCCAGTGTACTCGTAACCCAACGAGCACCCGCATACTATCTCAAGTACGACGTACTGATGGCTGTGGGATAGACCGTCTCCCACACTGGGATGAGAAGCGCATGCGCTAGTCTACTCCGGAGTATCGATGCCCTGTCTCGATAGTCCTGCGACTAGGGACCTGCATAAGGATGTGCTTATAGATTACCCAGCCCCACTAGTGTGACTGCCATCACAATGCTGGTAATCAAGCAAAGATCCTAAGGGCTCCACTAATGTGTATAGGTGATATACAAAAATAAACACATGTACACATTGAAGCAGAAACAAACCAAGTAGCATACTACTATTTTGAGCAAGATTGTATATACAAGGTGAATATCCCAAGCTTCCATTAAGTAATATACAAACCAGTATGATACAGTAATGGCCTCTAGGGCATATACACTAACAATCTCCCACTTGCACTAAGGCCATGTACTGGCGTATCGAAGACCTATCATCTCGATCAGCCGCTCGAACTGAGTCTGGGGCAAGGCCTTGGTGAATAGATCTGCAGTGTTATCTTCTGAAGCGACTCTCCGAACCTCGATCTCCTGGCGATCCACGATCTCCCTGATCAGGTGATACCGCCTCAAGATGTGTCTGGATCTCTGATGGGACCTGGGTTCCTTCGCTAAAGCTATAGCCCCGTTGTTGTCGCAATACAGAGGTATTGGATCAACAATGGACGGAACCACCTGAAGTTCTTTCAAGAACTTCCTCATCCAGACGGCTTCTTTTGCGGCATCAGATGCAGCGATGTATTCCGCTTCCATCATCGAGTCTGCAACGGTTTCCTGTTTGGAACTCTTCCAACACACCGCCCCTCCATTGAGGGTAAAGACAAACCCCGACATGGACTTGGAATCATCCTTGTCACTCTGGAAGCTGGAGTCAGCAAAGGCCTCGATCTGGAGGTCTTTTCCGCCATACACCAAGAACATCTCCTTAGTCCTTCTCAGGTACTTGAGAATGTTCTTTACCGCTATCCAGTGTTTCTCCCCAGGGTTTGACTGATACCGGCTTACCACACTCAGTGCATAAGCTACATCCGGTCTGGTACACAACATCGCATACATTATAGAGCCTACCGCAGAAGCGTAGGGTATAACAGACATGCGATCCCTCTCCAAATCAGTCTTGGGAGACATCTCTTTAGAGAGGGTGATCCCGTGACAAGCTGGCAGGTTACCGCGCTTGGAATCTTCCATACTGAATCTCTTCAGTATAGTGTCGATGTACCTGGACTGTGAAAGTCCTAATATCCTCTTGGATCTATCACGATGGATCCGGATCCCCAGGATGTATGAGGCATCACCCAGGTCTTTCATGGAGAACCTGTGCGACAAGAACCCCTTGACAGATTGTAGCATAGGAATGTCATTTCCTATTAAGAGAATGTCATCTACGTATAAAACGAGGAATACTACAGTTCTCGCTACAAATCTACTGTAGATGCATGGTTCATCTGGATTTTTGATAAAGCCAAATTCCTTGACCGTCTCATCAAAACAGATGTTCCAACTCCGCGATGCCTGCTTTAGTCCATAGATGGACTTAAGCAACTTGCACACCTTTCCGCTGCTCCCACTCTGAATGAAACCCTATGGCTGGTCCATATAGACACACTCCTCTAAATTTCCATTTAGAAAAGCGGTCTTTACGTCCATTTGCCAGATCTCATAATCGTGGAAGGCAGCAATGGCAAGAAGGATCCGAATGGATTTCAGCATAGCCACTGGAGAAAAGGTTTCGTCATAGTCCAAGCCAGGTCTTTGTCGAAAACCCTTTGCTACAAGTCTAGCTTTATAGGTCTCAACCTGTCCATCTACACCAATCTTCCTTTTGAAGATCCACTTGCATCCTACGGGTTTTACCCCGTCTGGAGCAATGTCCAACGTCCATACTTTGTTGGTGTACATGGACTCCATTTCGGTCCGTATTGCATCCAGCCATTTCACTGAGTCAACGCTTTGAACGGCCTGCTGGAAGCTAGTAGGCTCATCATAATCTATGATGCAATCCTCTCTATCCCCGTCTATGAGAAAACCGTAGTATCTCTCGGACGGATGAGACTGCCTACTATTCCTGCGGAGCGGCGTAGGAATGTCCTGTTCTTTTGAACCCTCTGGTTCCACTAAGCTTTCAGTAATAGTCTGTGGTTCTGGAATTTCTTCCAGTTCTATTGCGCTCCCACTTATCTGGGTTTCTAAAAACTCAGTTTCCAAGAAGCGGGTATGCTGAGAAACAAAAACCTTTTGTTCCTCAGCGGAATAGAAAAGATACCCCCTGGAGTTCCTTGGGTATCCCACAAACTTACACTGTACTGAACGTGCCTCGAGCTTGTCCGCATGCTGCTTTTTTACAAAAGCTGGACATCCCCATACCTTAAGATACTTAAGACAGGGTTTCTTCCCAGTCCACATCTGATATGGGGTGGTAGGCACAGTCTTGGTGGGAGCCTTGTTCAAGAGATACGCAGCTGCTTCTAGTGCATATCCCCAGAATGATCGTGGTAACTCAGCGTTACTCATCATGGACCGTACCATATCCAATAGGGTCCGGTTCCGTCTCTCCGATACACCGTTATGTTGCGGAGTGTATGGAGGAGTAAGCTGAGAGAGAATTCCATTCTCTTTTAAGTAATTCAGGAATTCGACACTCAAGTATTCTCTACCTCGATCCGATCTTAGAATCTTGATACTTTTGCCGGTCTGTTATTCTACTTCATTCTTATATTCCTGGAACTTTCCAAAGGCTTCGGACTTATATTTCATTAAGAAGACATAACCGTATCTTGAAAAGTCATCCGTAAAAGTGAAGAAGTAAGAATAACCGCTTCGCGCATGCGTAGACATTGGACCGCACACGTCGCTGTGTACGAGTCCCAAGAGCTCGCTCGCTCTTACTCCGTGTCCAGTGAATGGAGTCTTTGTCATCTTTCCTTTGAGACAGGATTGACAAGTGGCATACGATTGATATTCGAACGGATTCAAATATCCTTCTGTATGTAACTTCGTCAACCTTCTCTCATTGATGTGACCCAGTCTACAATGCCATAAGAAAGTCTGATTTATTTCTGGAGACTTTCTTTTGTGTGTATTCTGGACGTTGAAAATCTGTGGTTAGTTTAATACGTATATACCATTACTCAATGTACCTGACCCAATCAAAACTTGATTAAGGTGAATGTTTACAACATTACTTACAAACGCAAATTCATAACCTTCTTTAGAAACTAAAGATACAGAAATGATATTACAAGTTGCGTTGGGTACAAAAAAGCAATTACGCAAAACCAAAACATGTCCATCTGACATTCCCAGGTGATAGTCCCCCACGGCTTTAGCATCCATGCTAGCTCCGTTCGCAACTCTGAGGGTCATGTCACCTGCCTTCAAAACCCTACGGTTTCTCAACGCCTGCAAAGAATTACAGATATGAGATCCTGATCCGGTATCCAATATCCAGGAAGTAGAGTTTATTGAAAGACAGTTTTCAATAACATACACACCTGAAGCTGAAGCTGCAACCTGCTTCAATTCCTGTGCTCTGGCCTTCCAGGCCCTGCAATCATTCTTTCAGTGTCCTTTCTTATGACAATAGAAGCATTCTTCCTTATCCACAAGCTTCCCCGCTTTCTTTGTTGCTTTAGCTTTTCCCTTCGTATCCACTTTACTAACACCGCCTCTTGGTTTGGCGGGGGCTTTCTTCTTCTTTCCCTTGGCTTTCGCCTTGGACCTAGAAGAAGATGATCCTCTTACAAACAAATTGGATGTTTCCCTACCTTTCTGTAGGGTGCCCTCTGCGCTGCTCAGCATGTTGAGGAGCTCTGAAAGTTCAACCTCCTTTTCTTGTAGGTTGAAGTTCAGTATGAACTGGGCGTAAGTGGAAGGAAGGGACTGGAGAACTAAGTCCGTATAGAGCTCACTGTCCAATGTGGTCCCTAGGTCCGCGAGCTCCTCAATGTAGCCGATCATCTTAAGCACGTGTTCTGCTACTGATGATCCGACGGCCATCCTTGCCGAAAATAACTTTTTCGACGCTTCGTATCTTGCGATACGAGATTGCTCTCCATACAGTTCTTTTGTATGAAGAAATATGGATTCCAAGTCCATATTCTCGTGCCTCCTCTGATGTTCATTGTCCATAGAGGCAAGTACGAGGCACTTGGCCTTCGCGCTATCAATCTCCCAAGTCTTACGGATTTCCTTATCCGCGACGCTGGAAGTGGGACCAGGGACAGGGGGAGCTTTGGTGGTAAGAAGATACCCCAGCTTGTCGTAAGTGATTGCCATCTTGACATTCCTGAGCCAATCTTTGTAGTTTGGCCCTGTCAGTATATTTTTATCTAGGAGTAACTTAAGTCCAGTCATGTCGATTGGTCGCTGCAATTAGGAGAGAGAAGAAACACTCAGCATGATGCTCTTGCAAGTTTAGAGTGGTTTTTAGTTTGTCTAAACAGGATGGCTCCCACTGTTTCTCGAATCCCTCCTCAAACCATAAAGGAAGAATTAGTCGGGATCAATCCCACCGCACAATACTTGCTTAACCGTTCAGCCAGGCCAGTGTCGGTACTTCGAGGGAGGTTTTCCAACGCTTTCGCGAAGTTCCTTAATTTAAGAACCTCTTTTCCCTGGGGGCGTAGCCCTGCTAACACCTTTCTAGGCACCTACTAGGTTTATAGCATTGATCGATTAGTGAGAAATTTCCCGAGGAGTAGCATATACTCACAGTAGGATCGGGATCCAAATATCATTGCGTGACGAAACTGAAGGAATCCTACCAGAATCATCACACTCCAAATGGTATGCAAATCTAGCAAGTTTCAGTACTTATGAAACTCCCGATGTGGATTTTTGCCCCATGCTCTTATGACCTTGACGAAGGTCAACAAATCATAAGTCACATGTCAAGTTCTTCCCGTCATTATCCAGGTTAATTTGAATCCACCCGTATATACCCTTGACGAAGGTCAACAAGGTAATGCGAATGTCCCAAACCAACGCATCTATCTATGCTACATATGAACACCCAACAGCTACCAATCACTATGCCTTGACGAAGGTCAACAAACATAGCTTGAATACTATTGAATATTCATACGAAACGACGGAGGGCGACGAATGGTTTTGGCTAAACCGTGAACGTAGTGAACTTGATATAGTCGATGGAACGAGATGGCTTTTAAAAGGAGTGGCTCAAGCTCCGCATTTAAAAGTTGGTTTTGAAAAGAACCCAGTGGTTTTTCGAAAGTGTTCCAACGACTTTAGCTTGGTTTATTATCTTGCATTAGTTCTTTTAATGCGTGATATTCTTGCATTAGTTCTTTTAATCCGTCCCATCATTTAATCCTACCATTGCAGAAAACAACCAAAATATGATGTACGCTTATACCATTCGCATTCGCCACGGGGCCCCGTCATTACCCGTTAGGTTACTTAACTAACGACAGAGCGGGGGCTGGGCTAGCGCGGCTGTAAAACATAAGCAACGCCTAAATAATATCATATATAGATATATTGCAATGATAGCCATTTCAGATCATAGATGAACACATTGGATATACTAGGAATCCGCAATTCGTACGAGCCTGTAACGAAAAGCAGATTACACGGTCGTGGCGAATAGCCAAAACCCCACCCAAGACCCCTACGGGTGCGGCAAACTACCCGCCAAGTACCCGAAGCGAAGCAACCTCCCTCAACTCCATGAGTAGGCCACTCGGCACTTCGGCATACCCGGTAGTTTGTGCACCCCCTCCATGGGTCTATCCTAGGAGCAAAAACAGTAAAAAGAAATTATACAATGACGGCTACAACCCCGACCCGGTTGTGCGGCCATACAAATAATTATTACATCAATTTATAAATTTACATGAATTGAAAGAAAAGAAAACTCTCGTCTCACAACCCCGGCTATTCACCCGCGACAATCCAACATATTCATATACACATTCCAACAACATTACAGATCACAGATTTATATAACCCCCACTAATCGACATATAGCGATTAGTAGACGTTCAATACAAATATCACATTACAGAAAAACCCGTCAGCTAAAGTCTTTTAGAAGTTCGATCAAAAATACGGATTTTCAGGACCCCAAAAATAAAATTTTCGTTCTGGAAAATCTGGGATGAAAATACATGTACCAAAATTCCCAAAATACCCCTTAAAGCAAACTGCAGCAAAGAAACACCAGAGAGGAGCCAAGGAGGCCGCGGAACCGCGGCAATAGCAAGCTATTGCCGCGTTTCCGCGGTGGTTTAGGGGGATCTCTGGGTGATTTTCCTACAGTAGCTTTTAAAAACCCTGAGTCGATTTTTGATGCATGATTTATCATTTTTACAGAACATAAAGAATCGACAGCAAGTTTGAAAATCGGGTTCATTTCGGGACTTTTTCTTTGATCGATCTTCTAGCTACTTTGCTAACATGTTAGATAGAGTTTAACTAGGCTCTGATACCACTGTAAGTCCATGCTACCTCTCCCGGTACTTTCGGGCATGCGGAATTTGATAAAAAACGATTTTCTTAGAGGTGGTAACATGGACTCAAAACCGGATCTTTGTTAAACATCTAACTAACAACCTAATTAGGAGTCGTTAACTACTCGGTTAGGGGGTTTATACCTTTCTTGTCCTGAACTCCTTCGTCTTCAAACCTCGATGGTGGTCCGGATCGGCTTCTTCCCGTCGTCTCCTTACGCCGAAGATAGATCCACCTGAAAGCTTCAACCTTTGGCTCCTTCTTCGAAGTTTGAAGAAACTAGTTCACTCGGTTTGCTAAACCTTGTGAACTAGAGTGAGTAGAGAAGAGTTTGTATGGGATTTTATCTATGGTTCTTGGTTCTCAACTTATGAGACAAGTGAACCATAGAATCAAGAGAGGGAGCAAGAGAAAGAGGGTGAGAGCAAGAGTATGAGAGCTCAAGAACAAGAGAGAGAATGGTCAAATGAGAATGAGCCTCTCTTTTGTCTTTCACCCTCTCATAATCCATAACCATCATAACTCATCATATCAATCAAGTATTATGTGATGGTTTAAGCAACCATAGCCATATCATTTCATGCACTCATTTTGCACAAAGGAGCAAGCAAGCAAAAGTCTTTGCCATGAAATGATAGCTATGGTTATCATGATGGTCAACTAGTCAAGCCTAGTCAACCGGTCAACAAAGTCAACAAGTCAACAAAAGTCAACAAGTCAACAAAGTCAATCCCTTAACAACCATGTCACCATAATACTTAATTAATATAATTGTTAATCACATATCATATTCTCATTAGGGTTGAGCAAAAAGTCAATAGTCAACTGTCAACGGTCAACAACCCTAATGAGAATCCTCTGGCTCTGTCTCTCCGTCAACTGTGCATACACACCCGCATCCGAGTTCCGAGGAACACGAATGCAAACTGGATAAATCCAATCCCAAAAGGTACACTAGGATCCGGCTTAAACCAAAGCCCGCTAGTGTAAATTGTCCGGACACTGTACGTGCACAAGTGCACGGATGTGACCGAACCCTGTCGCAAAACCATGCGACCTGTCGTGATACCATGCGACCTCTACTCTTTTGCCTAAAGGCGAAAAGCTTTCTGTGTGGGACTCTAAAGACTCGACACTACGCTGGCAGTGGGTTTAACCACAGACCGCAAGCGGCACTAGCTGTGCGTAACGGTCCCCAGGTAGTGCCGACAAGAAGACCGACGAGGCGAAACCCATCTGAACTCCTACTGAGCCTGAATGTGACATTCTCCGTATAGTCCGGTCTGTTCGTCCGATACATCGCATGGCGGGCCTAGGGGGCGGTAAACGTCAGTCCCCCAATAGCGGTACAAGTCGTGTCGGAGTGAAGCCCAAAACACCCTGAGATAACACTGGAAGCCTACCGGTATATCTCGTTTGCCCTGGCCAGGGACTACTCGTGTAATGGCTCTCCTAGACACAGCGCGATGTCAACCCCCAATACCGGGAGACTAGACACAGCGCGATGTCAACCCCCAATACCGGGAGAGACGAATCCTGTCTAACCGTCACTGTCTCCAAATGCTTCGGGACTGCACCCAACCACTACCTGTTTGCACGACTCCTTTGAGCCGTGGTAGGGTAGTGATCAAAGTACAGTGGGAACACACTCGAGGCAAAGCGACAGTGTCAAGTCAGCGGACTAAGCTGTACTCATGTAACCTGGGAACTGATAACTGACGATAGGCATAATACCAACTAGTCAGTTCCCGACGAGTCCTGTCCAGTATACTCGTAACCCAACGAGCACCTGCATACTATCTCAAGTACGACGTACTGATGGCTGTGGGACAGACCGTCTCCCACACTGGGATGAGAAGCGCATGCGCTAGTCTACTCCGGAGTATCGATGCCCTGTCTCGATAGTCCTGCGACTAGGGACCTGCATAAGGATGTGCTTATAGATTACCCAGCCCCACTAGTGTGACTGCCATCACAATGCTGGTAATCAAGCAAAGATCCTAAGGGCTCCACTAATGTGTATAGGTGATATACAAAAATAAACACATGTACACATTGAAGCAGAAACAAACCAAGTAGCATACTACTATTTTGAGCAAGATTGTATATACAAGGTGAATATCCCAAGCTTCCATTAAGTAATATACAAACCAGTATGATACAGTAATGGCCTCTAGGGCATATACACTAACAACTGGGCCGAAAGAAAATCCAGAGACCTCAGAGCAGCGTCAGGATCAAGAAACTGATGCTGAATTCCTCTGAAGAATGCTCGAGAGGAAAGAAAAAGAGGCCGCGGAACAGGATACACGATGCTGACTGTTTCCCCCATATCCAGGATGGTACGATCAGATCAAGTATTCGCCGGGATACACGATCCCCAAATTCCACGTATATAAGTGGACGGGAAATCCGCATCAGCACGTCGCTCAATTCAGAGCCTTGTGCGGCAATACTGGAGGTGATGATAAACTTTTGCTCCGCCAATTTGTTGGCAGCTTGTCGGAGACGACGTTCGAATGGTACTCTGAACTTCCGAACTACTCTGTCAAGATATTTGCAGAGATGGAGCTGTTGTTTACCCAGCGTTTCGCAAGTGCTAGCGAGCGAACCCGGATCACAGCATTGATTAACGCCAGGGTGAAGCCAGGTGAAACGTGGGTGCAATACGCAATACGATGGCGGAATCTATGGTCAAAGTGCGAGCAGCGCATCGAAGAAGCGCCAGCAGTGGGTATGTTCGTGGGTACTCTTGATCCGCAGGCGACCATCTCCCAGTTCATGATGTTTTTCAAGCCACCACCTTCCAAGCCTTGATTGACAAACTGGCCCAAATGGACCAGATGGGCTACAGGCCTTCCTCTTCGAAGCTGGAGCCATGGAATGAAAAAGGGAAAGGGAAAGCGACCTTTGTCGCTAATGCTCAACAACAGCCCAGTGGTCCAAAATTCACTGATCGCTTAGACGAGAGACGACGCTTTTATAATGAGAAAATGAAACGCCCTTATTCATTTCCCCGGAACAAAACGAGGAGATTGTTCGAGCTGGCGGTGCGCAACAGGCTCATTAATTTGCCGAATCCAAAATGCCCATTACAACCTGGTGAGGCTAATAATCCTAATTATTGCCCCTACCACCAAGCAATAATCCATCCAATTGAAGATTGCTTCGTCTTTAAAGGTTGGATCGAAGACCAATACCAACAGGGCAAGTTCACACTGTCCGAGAATTAGAAAGTGAACCCACCTCAGCCACACGCTCCTAAAAGGACGGACACACCGGGGGCATCATGCTCTTTTGTCGAAGAAGCTCTATGGGAGGTCGCTCTTTCAGCCAAAACAAAAAGAATGCTGAATGATCTCGAAACATGCCCGACAATCAGGTGGAAGAATCCACTGGAACCCGAGATCATCGAGGGAATACTGAAACCGCGCTCAACTCCAAAAATTGGTGGTGATAGTCAAAGCGCTCACACCCAGCTGTCAAAGTCTTCGAAGAAAAAGAAGAAGACTAAAAAGCCCGTGAAGCTTAATGACGAGCGCATGGACCTGCAAAAATATATCGACGCGCTGGAAGAATATAACCAGAAGGCACGGACCCCAGTCACACTTCAAGAGTTTCTCAGTCACGTCCTTGAGGATGGAGATGATGACAATAGAGAAGACTCGTCAGATGAGCCTGAAGATTATATGGCAAGCTGCCATGTGATCTCTCACTCGTCGATAAACGATGAAGAAGCTCCTTACGCAAAAAAACTGGGGGCAGATCCTGAGCCTGAACTTCTAGGACCATCAGACGAAATGATTGATGCATTCCTAAACGAAGCTCTTTTGAAAAGCAAAGCTGATCGAGAGCGCGAGATGGCCATATTTGAAAAGGCCAAATGCCGGCGACTGGACGAATGGTTTGAAACACTCCTACCAGATCAAAGTACATCCGCCGCAAATAAAAACAGGTTCAAGAAGAGGAAAAGGTTCGCCAAAGCCATATCATTGGGAATGAAGCTACCACCTTCCGAAGAAAACACTCCTGATGAGAGGATGTACATCCTAGCTACTGCTTATATCATCGAAAGATTGCGCACCCCACCGAAGAGTGCGACGCTTTTAAAAACTGGTGGCAGGGATATGTTTCTCACCGACAACATTTCAAGCGGATGAAACGCAAAACTCGTCGGGAGCAAAGAAATACGACCGAGGAGCGCAAAAGAACTACCGGCAACTGTCACATGGTCGACGTTGGGGGATCACAAGTTCTTACCTTTGGGAGCGATTCTGATGAAAAAATAGCCTTTGGCCCTCTCTTCAAAGAATCCACCTCAGGAAAAGAGGAAGAACCGAAGTGCTGCGAGAACATTCAGCTGCGCAATCGCACATTACCTGAAAAGAATCTCGGACCCGTAAATAAGGGGTTGAACAAAAAGGATAAGGGAAAAGAAAAGATCCCTGAAGATATCGCCCTCGATGATCGAGTCGTCGAAGAGCTGGAAGCCAAAGACCGCCCAAGAAAAGCAAGGTGGATTACAACGTTCTGGCACACCTGAGGAAGATACCCTCACAGCTCAGCATTCTCGACGCCCTGCTACTATCCAAAGAAGCGAGAAATTCACTGATCAAGGCGCTACAAGAGCCCGAACAATTCCAAGCCTTCCTCGCCGAAGAAAAGATGAAAGACGAGCTGGAAGAAGTACACACAGCCGATATCACCTTCGGCGATGAAGATCTCCTCCTCGGGACGTGCGATCATAACCGTCCCCTTTATGTCTTCGGATACTGTCATGATATTAAGATAGGCAAGATCCTGGTTGACAATGGGTCCTCCGTTAACCTCCTCAATGTAAGAGTGTTGAAGAAAATCTGTATGAGCGTTCAACACCTCGCTCGGGATGAGATCACTATCTCCGGGTTTGACTCCCAGTCGTCACGGACGCTCAGGTCTGTGATACTAACATTGCGCTTTGGGCTGCTCGTCATAGACATTAAATTTCACGTCATTGACGCTAAGACATTCTATAACGCTTTGCTCGGCCGGCCTTGGTTACATGACTACAACAATATCCCTTCTACACAACATCAGTGTATGAAGTACTTCAAAGATGGTCTCGAGTATACTGTGAACGGGGAGTTGAACCCATTTTCCATGAATGAAGTCAGAAAGTACGAAGATGCAAAACACTTCTTACCAGATTTCGAAGACATGGAAAGATGTCACAAACCAAAGAACAAAGCTATTACCACTATTCCGGTCTTCGGGAGTGATACCGAGGAGGAAGAAGAGATAGCTTATTCAGGGCCGCCCCAATGCAATAAGCCGGGACCGTCCACCCCTATTCTGGTCTTCGGCAGCGACTCGGAAGATGAGGTCAATGCCATATTCTCTGCTCGGCAGTCGATACTAGCCTTCACCGATGATGATCAAAATTTGCAAGTTGCCATGGTTCCGCAAGAGCATTACAAAGAGCTCGATGCACTTGAAACTTATAGTGTGCAAGAACTGCATACATTCTGCGTCCCTCCCAGGCGAAGAGGTGAAAAGGCGGTCCTATTCTACCGATCCGGGGAAACCAAGGTGAAAAAAGAAATTTGGCGTGGTGCTGACTCCACACTTGACAGGCTCCAGCCCATCCGTTTGCCCAGATACTACACAGAAGGATTGAAAAGGCTGTTGAGGCGCTAAGGTGTACCTTTGAAATAGACCGCGTGACAAGCTCAGTTCTACAACACGATCCGGAACGTCCCCGGGACTCAGCGAAAGTTGCCCAATGGGAGAATGGAAACGATCGGGCTTGGATATGTTCAATCCAAAAGACGGGAACGATTCCATGACTGCTGCGTTATACATGACTTCGATGAAGAAGGAGATGCTCTATGGGAAGAAGCTAACCCTGAATCAAAATGAGCTCCAGTCGTGAAAATGCCAAGCCCGTCGTTCGAAGAACAAATGGACAAGCTTATAAGGGAAGTGGGTCAAAAGGTTCGAGACGACCATAATCGCGAAATGGCCATCTACGAGAAAGCTAGGATGCAATGCCTCCTTCAGCAATCTACAAAGAATGATGATTCCCTTCGTCGCCAACCCGTCACAAAGAAGACCCGGCGCAGAGGCAAAAATAAATCCAAGAACGGAAAAAGCGTTCAACGGCACAAAGCGGGTCCAAGAAACCGTGCGATCAAGAATCGAGCAGCCGGGATCCGTCTCTTATAAAGAAGATGGGTCGAGCGTATTCTTTTTCCCAAGACAAGACAAGGAAGATACTTGATCTTGTCATAAAATATCAGATGCTTACTCTCCTGGAGTTCAAGCACCCCAAGCAAGTAGGCGAGGTCTCTAACCCGGACTATTGCTCCTATCACCGAGCGATAGGACATCCTCTCGAAGACTGCTTCACATTCAAAGACAGGGTAGAAGACCAGTATCAGCAAGGCAGGTTCGCTTTATCCGACAGTTGGAGGGTAAGTCCGCTGATCGCGTGCTTTTGGCGTGTCGGATGTTCAAAGTTCTAAAGTTATAACCGCGATCAGGACGGTGTCGCTCTGCAGCTAGCCGGTTGAGCACGGGTCGATCCGCAGGGAGATGGTTGTATGTTCGTTCGAGTTTTAGACGAGTCAATAAAGAATTTGTATATGTTTGTTCAAATCTAACCTAAGTGTTTTATGCACAAGTAAAGTTGTTAGGAAATGACACAAAAGTGTAAGCTAAGGAAATCCGTATTCAAAACCTTTGAGCCGAACTTAACGATTGAAGCTAGAGCAATCGGCAACAACGTGGATTAGGGTACTTAAGCACGGTATTCGTGAAATCCGGCTTATTGACCCTTGTCCGTCCGTTCTTGTCTCTTGCTTTCGCCTCCGGCCAAACCGAACGCAACCGGTCGCGGTTAGGAATCACCGTTACCTTGGTAGGGTAGGATGCCTAACGGAGCGCTTGCGTAACGTTTGGACGGAGTTCAATGGAAAATACGGGAAAAGGGAATGGGCAAAGAAACCTTAACTTACAATATCGTATTTATTCCTAACAACACATAATTACAACCATTCACAAAACAAACCAAAAAGAGCAAGAGAAAAGAGAAAAGAGAAGAAAGGAAAAAGCATTACAAGTAAGTAAGTGCATGGAATTAAAGTTGCATGAAAGTAAAGCAAGTATTAAAGTGCAAGAAAGTAAATGAGCAAGAAATGAAACTAGGAACCATAGAACCCAAAACAAGACATGGGTTCAATAACCAAATCTTAAACTTGCAAACTCAATTAAGAGGTTGCAAGATCAAGAAAAGGCAAAGAACTCATGGAGAATGAAGCACAAAAGAGAGAACATTATTGATTCCAAAATGATACAACCCCTTGAGATCAATGACCAAAGCTTAAACTTGCAAGCTCACTTAAGAGGTTGCAAGATCAAGTTAAGGTAGAGAGCTCAAGGGGGAAGCTAAGAAAAAGAATGATACAAAATAACTCTCATCTTCATTTAACATCCACTCAAAAGCTCTCACAACAATTTAATGGAGGAAAGATGAAGAAGAAGAAGAAGATAAACTAAAAACTAATAAAAAGAGGGCATGAAAAAGAACACCCATGGCTTGGCAAGTTCTGGGCAATTTATAGACAGGGAACTGGAAACCTAGGGCAACAACCTGCCTCCTTATAAAATTACCAAACAGCGCCTAAAAGATCTCCTACCGAGGAGACCATACGGCCGCGGATCCGCGGCCTAAGCGTGCTTATGCCGCGGAACCGCGGCCCTATAGAGGAATTGGCTCTTCATCTTTTGTAGGTTTCCCTGGTTTTGTGTACTCTTCAGTGTGGTATTTGTTGTTTCCCAGAATCTCTTCACAATATTTCCAGAATTCCAGCAGAACAAAAGGTGATGTAATGTGGATCTTTTGCCATGATTTCCTCGAGCTCCGCGTAGATATGTTGGATCTTGTGTTGACATTGAGCTTTGTGCATGAAAATGACATCGATTTGCCATTTTGTCCTTTAAACTGGTGTGCGGCAACATACGGATAGAGAGCGGAGACCCGTGTTTTATCTGTGGTTGGTAGTAATCCGGAATTTGTCGTACTATTCCATGAATTTCACTGTTTAGAGCTGAGAACCAGTATCCTGCAAATATATAGCAAACACAGATTAAAAGCACCTGCCTATAAACAAACGAGCGTAAGAATGGGCGGTATAAAATGCAATATTCTGGTATGAACAGATACCCCCAAACTTAACTTTTGCTCATCCCGAGCAAAACCAATTATTCACAAAAAAGTCTTAACCGCACTTTCGCAGGGAACGCGATTGCACTGAGCACGTGCAACAAACCGTTAAACCTCTAGGTGTCCCTAGTAGGAGGAGTGTTGTTTCCTGAGGGTTTTCAGCGGATTACACCTACAAAATCCCGTCAAGCTAGTGTCATAAGTTAATATCGATTCTACTCCTACAGTTTAGTATCTACGTTAGAAACTCTATTATCCAAAGTTAGAAATATCCAACCCTCATGTTTCACACCTCCTATCTATTTTAACCTTAGATCCTATATGTTCCAAAAAAGTTTAGAAAGATATTGGTATCTTCTGAGTTTTCCTTCTAAAGCGTGTGGTCTCAAATCAGGGATTTTTATCAACTTTACAGAAAACATAAGTCTTATCTTTTATTTCTATCTTTTATCCAAACATCGATTGTATACCTCTACGTGTGTGTATATTTGCACCCCTACACTCAAGAATTCAATTCAAGCTATAATACCCTTGCCTTAATACCTAATACTACTTCTTTTCATTAAGGATGGACGGATTTGCTCACACACCTTTCATGTGACTATTAATACTTCTTGAGGCACTAACGGCCGATTAATGAATGTGTGAACTTTAAAGCGTAAATAGCAGTTTCCAGGTCTTGACTTTATTCTATTTTTCTTTTTATTTTTTTTCTTCTTCAAGACCGGATATATTTTTTTAATAATGCTCTTTTGGTGTTTAGCTTTAAATACCGTTTTTTCTTTTATACTAGGTTTTCAGACAAGAGTATTTCTAGGTATCCTCTACTATCCCAAGTTTCAAGGTGCGTGTAAGTGCAGTTTGTAGGGTATATACTTTCTAAATTTGAACTCAAGAAAAGAAACTATTTTTCAGACTTATCCTTCAGTAAAGCTTCAATACTTTCCCCTCATCTTGACTTAACTTAAGAACTGAACTCAAGATTACCTACTTCTAAAAAAAACTGTAAGGACGTATAATCACCAAGTTTAAACAGAATGAGGGTTATTTTTAGGATTTTCAATTCCTAAGCATAGAATTTAGTTATTTCTAACATATCAACTAAACTTTCAGAATAAAAATCTAAGTTACCCTATTAGCTAACTTGACGACAAAGTTTTTATATTTTTTGGAAATTTTTTCGATTTTTGTGGGTGTTTAATAAGGTATGCAAAATATACAAATGAATGCGAAGGAAGAAAGCTTACCGAGCACACCCCCAAACTTAAACTTGACAGTGCCCTCACTGTCAGGCTACATCAAGAGGGTCAAAATTGTTGGCGCTCCCTAAAAACAAATTATATACAAAACAAAAAAGGAAAACAAAAAATATATACAAAAAGGTTCCCCCTCAAACTTAAGTAAAACAGTGTTTCCACTGTTAAGTGTTGAAGTTCAGGATCAGGGGAGAAAGAACAGTATCAAGCTATACAAGGCCTTACACGGGCCAAAAGTGAGCACCAACCATTCAAAGATCTTATCGTGATAAAGCAGTGGCTGGTGAAAGAATGCGGAGAGGTAAGAAATAGAGAATACGCGAGACCGTATGGAGATAGAAGTGGGATACGGTCTCGGTATATGAGAAGAAGAATGGCGGAAGGGAGAAAGAAGTGGAATACGATCTTGAGGGTGGAAATAGATTGAATAAATTAGTACAATCTGTAATGATCGATGTGAAAAGATGGATTGTACTAATCTATCAATATGGCGAGAAATTGGGTCAAATCCCTCAAGATTCGTGCGAAACCATGGGTAAGCCGAACTTGGTAAACTAGACACAGGAAGTGAAAATGATACGGTTTCTTGCAATGTCGGAACGATGGAAAGGATGGGGGGGAGTGATTGAGGAAGGGTATCGATTAAGGGTTCAGGAGGGTGTACACAGTCAATGACAGGGACAGGATGAATTGGGAAATCCGACCCATCAAGCAAAACTGGTTCATCCTCAAAACTATCCTCAAAATTTTCCTCAAAATTCAGCACATCCATGCATTTATCCTCAAAATCCAGACGCATATGGGGTTCGGGAAAAACATTTAATGACTCGGGATAATGAATTGAAGAGAAAAACTCAGCTAAATCTATGGGTTCATCATCCAAAATATTCCCAGCATCAATATCCTCAATCAAGTGAAAATCAATATTCTCAGACACCTCATCAAAAGCATGGATTTTAATCGATTCTGGTTGTAAGATGGAGGTGTAGAGGTCGAAAGGATTGGGTGTGGTTTCACTCAAAAGGGACCCTTCACAATCGGGCAAATCAAACACTACAAAGTCGCACAACTCATTATCTGTTCTATCTTTAATCAACGAATCGTTTGGAACACTAGATAGACATTCAAAACCGGAGTTGTGAGATTCAAGTTGAAACAGGTAGGCTTGATTCGGAAGGGGGTACAGCTCACTCTCTTCACTCAAATTCTCAACCTGTCCTACCGCCTCTTCATACATTGGAAAATTTAGAGCTAGTTGAAAACTAACTACCAGGTCACTAGGTTGTATGAGGGTGGCTATGGACGCATTCAAATCCATCATCTGTTGGTACGATGCTACCCTAAAGTCTTCCAACGACTGTTCCAGACTTGACATGGGTTGGGAAGGGGTTTCAGTGAAAAATTCAAAGTTGTTTTGGTACTGGAAACTCCCAAATGACGGTTTAGAAACAATGTCTAGGGAAGACACAAAAGTTGGGTAGGACTGGTAGGAATTGAATGGTTGGACAGGGGTAGGATCAACATTATGATAAGAAGGTGAATGAAATTGTTGATCCCAAGAATTTGAAGTGGTGAAAGGAGTGAAAGATCGGCTACGGGATTGTTCATTATGTTCAGCAAGAGACATAGGTCTTGTGGTTACAACTGGACTTTCAAAAGGGGTATCAACGCAAGAAGAGGTGAATGTTTGATACGAAGTGGATTGTTGGGTCCAGTTGTTCGTCCTAGACGCGTCTATCCGATCTTTCAAAGAGATTTTGGGCATGGAGGGATCGTTTGACGTTCGGCCAAAGCAAGAACCGTAAGAAGTAATGTCTGGTTGTGGATACCAAAGTTCGGCAAGAGTTTTTCTAGGTGGGGTACCCATGATATGAAGAGAGAAAGAAAGAAAGGAAGAGAAAAGGAGGGGAAAAAAGAATGTGGATTTATTTATTTATTTATTTATTTATAAAAAAAAATGTTTGTTTTTGGAGTTTTTGAAATTGTTTGTTTGAAAGAATACGGAATTATGGGACTAAAATTTACAATCACAATCACAATCACAATATGCACAAACATACCTAGAGCTAGGGTCACCTAGGTCAGCTAGACAGCTCCTAACTGTTCCAAAGGGCTAGAAATAGGACCTCAAACCGCCTCTTCACCGCCAATTGCGGCCAGGTAAGTGCCAGGTAAGTGGGAGGCTCCCCACTAAGGAAGTAGTGGTCCTAATTAAGTAACCACTTTCCTTAGACACACTTGCCTAGACACCGCAAAGTTAGGTTAAGATAAATGGCCGATGCCTACAACTAGTCCTCTGTCCTATTGAGCACGACGTCCTTAAGGCTGAGTCTAGTATTTTTTATTAGCTCAAGGTAATGCGTATGCAATTAGTGATTTGTGGGGTCTTAGGAAGGGTGATGAAATCCCCACTCAATCTGAATTAGTGTTATAGCCCCTTAATGTCCGTATTAATATATGCAAAGCGGTAAACAAACAAAATCTAAAACAACAAAAATTTATTTGGCGGCTGTGCAATCTGTGCAAAGAAACGTGCAGAAAATACAGTATAGTGGAATTCACAGAGAAGATAAAAAGAAATAGAAAGGGAAGAAAAAAAATTGAGGCACAGAGGCCTCAATACGGCCGCGGAACCGCCGCCAAAGCCCTTCTTTGACCGGTTCCGCGGTCAAATTGATGAGTTGGCGCCTCGAATTTGGTTCCCTGCACTCCCCTTGATCTCTACTCCAAAATAAAATGCTCTGTTTTCTTTTTTGATTACTGTACCTGTTCCAGATTAGCCTGCACACTTGCACACAAAAATTATCAAAAATAACAATTTTTTTTTATTATTTTATTATTTATAAATATATACAAGAAGAATATTAACCCGAATAACAAGAAAGAAAATACGCTACCGTCTCTCCGGCAACGGCGCCATTTGATCGCGCGTTTTTGGCGTGTCGGGTGTTCAAAGTTCTAAAGTTATAACCGCGATCAGGACGGTGTCGCTCTGCAGCTAGCCGGTTGAGCACGGGTCGATCCGCAGGGAGATGGTTGTATGTTCGTTCGAGTTTTAGACGAGTCAATAAAGAATTTGTATATGTTTGTTCAAATCTAACCTAAGTGTTTTATGCACAAGTAAAGTTGTTAGGAAATGACACAAAAGTGTAAGCTAAGGAAATCCGTATTCAAAACCTTTGAGCCGAACTTAACGATTGAAGCTAGAGCAATCGGCAACAACGTGGATTAGGGTACTTAAGCACGGTATTCGTGAAATCCGGCTTATTGACCCTTGTCCGTCCGTTCTTGTCTCTTGCTTTCGCCTCTGGCCAAACCGAACACAACCGGTCGCGGTTAGGAATCACCGTTACCTGGGTAGGGTAGGGTGCCTAACGGAGCGCTTGCGTAACGTTTGGACGGAGTTCAATGGAAAATACGGGAAAAGGGAATGGGCAAAGAAACCTTAACTTACAATATCGTATTTATTCCTAACAACACATAATTACAACCATTCACAAAACAAACCAAAAAGAGCAAAAGAAAAGAGAAAAGAGAAGAAAGGAAAAAGCATTACAAGTAAGTAAGTGCATGGAATTAAAGTTGCATGAAAGTAAAGTAAGTATTAAAGTGCAAGAAAGTAAATGAGCAAGAAATGAAACTAGGAACCATAGAACCCAAAACAAGACATGGGTTCAATAACCAAATCTTAAACTTGCAAACTCAATTAAGAGGTTGCAAGATCAAGAAAAGGCAAAGAACTCATGGAGAATGAAGCACAAAAGAGAGAACATTATTGATTCCAAAATGATACAACCTCTTGAGATCAATGACCAAAGCTTAAACTTGCAAGCTCACTTAAGAGGTTGCAAGATCAAGTTAAGGTAGAGAGCTCAAGGGGGAAGCTAAGAAAAAGAATGATACAAAATAACTCTCATCTTCATTTAACATCCACTCAAAAGCTCTCACAACAATTTAATGGAGGAAAGATGAAGAAGAAGAAGAAGATAAACTAAAAACTAACAAAAAGAGGGCATGAAAAAGAACACCCATGGCTTGGCAAGTTCTGGGCAATTTATAGGCAGGGAACTGGAAACCTAGGGCAACAACCTGCCTCCTTATAAAATTACCAAACGGCGCCTAAAAGATCTCCTACTGAGGAGACCATACGGCCGCGGATCCGCGGCCTAAGCGTGCTTATGCCGCGGAACCGCGGCCCTATAGAGGAATTGGCTCTTCATCTTTTGTAGGTTTCCCTGGTTTTGTGTACTCTTCAGTGTGATATATGTTGTTTCCCAGAATCTCTTCACAATATTTCCAGAATTCCAGCAGAACAAAAGGTGATATGATGTGGATCTTTTGCCATGATTTCCTGGAGCTCCGCATAGATATGTTGGATCTTGGGTTGACATTGAGCTTTGTGCATGAAAATGACATTGATTTGCCATTTTGTCCCTTAAACTGGTGTGCGGCAACATACGGATAGAGAGCGGAGACCCGTGTTTTATCTGTGATTGGCAGTAATCCGGAATTTGTTGTACTATTCCATGAATTTCATTGTTTAGAGCTGAGAACCAGTATCCTACAAATATGTAGCAAACACTGATTAAAAGCACCTGCCTATAAACAAACGAGCGTAAGAATGGGCGGTATAAAATGCAATATTCTAGTATGAACATCCGCCATGGAAGCATGAATCAAAAGCCACTTATGCAATGAGAGTATAACTAGATCAGCATTGGTCTTGGAAACGATCTCGTACCTGTCACGCGATAACGCTGTCAGAAGAAGAACTCGAGGATATTGATGACCTCCTCTGGTGCTTCGAAAACAATGAGGATGAGTTAATCTCAGAATTTCCACCAGCGCCAAAAGAGCTGGAAGATGGGATACATACTACTGCAGATGACCTAAGAAAAATTGACCTGGGAATGTCAAATGACCCATGGCCGACGTTCGTCAGTGAACTGTTGTCTGAAGAAAAGGAGGCTACGCTTAAAGACGTGCTCATGCAGTATAAAGATTGCTTTGCATGGAACTATTCAGAGATGCCGGGACTCGATCCAGAGATTGCTGTCCACAAATTGGCGATTTCTCCGGACGTCAAACCGATCAAACAAGCACCGAGAAGAATGCGTCTCGAGCTTGAGATGAGCATCAACGCCGAAGTCAAGAAGCTAATCGACTATGGCTTCATCCAAGAGGTTCAGTATCTTGACTGGATCGCCAACATTGTCCCAGTAATGAAGAAAAATGGGACGGTGCGCATATGCGTGGACTTCCGGGATCTCAATAGAGCTTGCCCGAAGGATGATTTTCCTGTACCGGTTACCGAGCTAACGATAGACAACACCTCCACTCACGAAGTCTTCTCCTTCATGGATGGCTCTTCAGGATACAATCAGATAAAGATGCATCCCGAAGACCAGAAGCATATCGCTTTCCGGACTCCTTTGGGCATATTCTGCTACAAGGTGATGCCCTTCGGTCTAAAGAATGCCGGTACCACCTATCAGAGGGCCATGACAAAGATTTTCGATGACCTCATATATGAAATCATCGAATGCTATATTGACGACCTCGTAGTTAAAAGCAAATCATATGTGGAACATTTAGAGCATCTGAAGATCGTGTTTCAGCGCCTTCGGAAATACAACTTGAAGATGAACCCTCTCAAATGCGCGTTTGGAGTTTCCTAGAGCAAGTTCCTAGGATTCGTTGTCCGACACCGTGGCATCGAGATAGACCCATCGAAGATCAAGGCGATCATGGAAATGCCTCCGCCAAGGACTCTCAAGCAACTGCGGTCCCTCCAAGGGAAGCTCGCGTATATCCGGCGATTTATAGCCAATCTCTCCGGCAAGTGCCGTCCTTACAGTCACCTAATGAAGAAGGGGACCTCATTCGTCTGGGATCGCAAATTCCAAAAAGTACTGGAAGAAATCAAGCAATACCTGCAGAATCCGCCAGTACTGGCCGCTCCCGTTAAAGGAACAACCCTCGTCCTGTATACAACAGCCCTCGAAGGTTCTCTAGGCGCATTATAGGCACAAGAAAATGACCAAGGGAAGGAGAGAGCCCTCTACTATTTGAGTCGAGTTCTCCTGGGGGCAGAAAACAATTACTCCCCCATTGAAAAACACTGCCTGGCATTGATCTTCACAATAACGAAGCTCAGACACTATGCGTTGGCCCATGAGGTCCATCTCATATCAAAGGTGGATCCTCTCAAATATTTGATGTCAAAGGCTATATTAATAGGGCGGCTCGCTAAATGGGCCCTGATCTTGATGGAGTTCTTGATAACTTATCGACCCCTCGAGGCAGTGAAAGGCCAGGCCATCGCCGACTTCCTCGCTGAGCATCCGATACCTGTCGATTCTCCTTTGAACTGCGAATTGCCGGACGAGCATGCGTTTGACATGATCGATGGGGAGAGAAGAGAGAATGATACCCAGTGGTAACTCTACTTTGATGGAGCATCTTCCACGAAGAAGCGCAAACAAAGTACCCCTATAATCAAATCCGGGGTGGGCCTCATCTTCGTGACTCCATAAGGAGGGATAATGCGTTTTGCTTTCTCCTTAACAGAGTCGAGGAAGAACAATGAAGTCGAGTATGAAGCCTTGATAGCAGGTCTTGAGATCGCCGTCGACATGGGAATGTCGACATGGGAATTGAGAATCTCCTCATATACGAAAACTCCCAGCTGATCGTTAGCCAAGTAAACGGCGACTATCAAACGTGCAAGCCTGAGTTGGTGAAGTACGGCGAGGGAGTACAGCAACTACTGACTCAAATTCCTTCCTACACCCTGGAAAGCATACTGCATGCGGAAAATAGCAAAGCAGATGCATTAGCCAAGCTCGCTAAAGAACTGGCCGACGAAAACCTCGATAACGTAAGGATCATTGTGCAAAGCCGTCGGGTTTTTGCGCCGGCAGAAATATCTTCGGAGTCGTCTGAAGAAAAGGGGGCGGCCGAGCAAATGACCCTACAAATAAAAGACCAGGAAAAAGGCTATGGATTGGAGAGAGGTCTTTATAGATTACTTCAAATCCCGTCGAGCACCTATAGATGCGTCGTCAAGATATCAACTCATGAAACGAGCTCTATCTTTTGCCTTTGTCAATGATACTCTGTATAAGAGATCATTTGATTCTCTATGGCTAAGATGCCTGGGACCTGAGGAGGCAAAGAGAGTCATCCAAGAAACTCATGATGGACTCTGCGGTTCTCACCAAACCGGCCCGAAGATGAAGCTGAAGATCAAAAGGATGTGCTACTATTGACCCACGATGATCTAAGACTCCCTCGAATACACGAAGCAATGCCACTCGTGCCAGATTCACGGGGATTTTATCCATCAGCATTCGAATCCACTACATCCAACGGTGGCTAGCTGGCCGTTCGAAATGTGGGGGACTGACATAATCGGCCCCATCGAACCAGCATCGTCCAGAGGACATCGGTTCATTTTGGCAACAACTGATTACTTCTCCAAATGGGCAGAAGCAGTACCGCTAAGGGAAGTGAAGACGGAGAATATCCTCCATTTCTTCAAGACACACGTCATTTATCGGTTTGGCACTCCGCGACAGATTATCTCTGATAACGGGCCAGCCTATAGAAGCCACAAGATCAGCCGCTTCGCACAACAACATAACATAGACTGGAGATACTCTTCAGTCTATAATCCCCGAGCTAATGGTCTAGCTGAGGGTTTCAATAAGACCTTGACGAAGATCGTGAAAAAGACGGTGTCTCGAAATAAAAAGGACTGGCACGAGAAACTGCATGAGGCTCTCTGGGCGTATCGAACTACGTTCAAAACGGCCACAAACACAACGCCGTATGCATTGGTATTCGGCACAGAAGCGGTACTCCCTCTCGAGATAGAGTTACCCTCTCTACGAGTGGCGGTTCACTATGAGCTAATAGACGAAGAAAATGCTCATCTTCGGCTTGAGGAACTTGATGCCCTCGACGAAACTCGGCTTATGGCGCAACAAAATCTGGAGGCTTATAAAGCAAAGATGACGCGCTCATATGAGAGATTGACTAGGCTGAGAACATTCCGCCAAGGCGAACTCGTGCTAGTGGTCAAGAGACCTATGATCCCCAATCATGCCAAACGGGGGAGATTCGAGCCGAACTATGAAGGCCCGTATATCATAGATAAAGTTTACCAAGGTGGTGCCTACCTACTCATGGGCATGCATGGTGAAAGACCTTTTAGGCTAATAAACGGTCGCTTCCTGAAAAAATACTATGCCTGACGAGTCACGGCCTAGGTTAACGATAGATGACGACGCCTATGTCCGCTCGCTATTTTCCTATGCCCAAACTCTATAAGTAGTAGCCGGCTATGGACCGAAACGTCCTTAAACTAACGATGGGCCACTATGTCATAAAACTGGCGACGGAACGAAACGTCCTTAAACTAACAATGGACCACTATGTCCTAAAACTGGCTGTTGACCGAGACGTCGATAAACTACTACGGACTGCAGCATCCCAAGGCTGACACAAAAAAAATAAAATTAAAAAAAAAAGAAAACGGTATGTCCATAAGCAAAATGGGCACGGATGAAAACCCGAAAGGGCTCCGTGAGTAAAAACAGCAGGGCTACCGGCGAGTTTTTGTGAAAACCTGAAAGGGCGCAACCTCGTTAAATGACTCTTGCAAGGTCCTCTCGACCCTGTGAGGAGAAACCACCTGCGTGAGATCCTTACGACTTACAAGGGAGCAACACACTTAGGGATCCCCACGATTCCTAAGAAGAAATTACACTTGCGAGATCCTCACGACTCGTAAGGAGAACCCTCCTATGAGACCCTCACGGCTCATAAGATTCAAAAGTCTTAAGCTACAGGGATCTGAACCTGTTCATAAGCCATCACAACCTCCAATTCTGCCCTACAAGCATTTTGACCCTTGTATACAATCCACGGGCGTGAATAAACATTTCCCTAACAAAGTCCCACCAGAGACTGGAGATATGCTCGCACAGCAAACGACACTTGTAAGTCCTCTCGACTTATAAGGAGAAAATACTCTTGTAAGATCCTTACGACTTATAAGAGAATATACACTTAAGACTCCTCATGATTCTTAAGGAGAAAACGCACTTACGAGATCCTCACGACTCGTAGGGAGAAATACCTTTATGAGACCCTTACGGCTCGTAAAGTTAAAAGCCTTAGTCGACAGGATCCTAACCCTGTTCGCTAAGCCACCATTGTTCGACATCGATATAGGCAAATGATGATTCGCTCCTGGCAATATCCCAGTTGTAGCGATGCTGATACCGAAATCGGTGTCAAATCCCAAAATTCGCAGCGAAAAACCAGCGAGCCACAAATGCATACGAAATAGCCGAAATGATTGGGCAACTTGCAAATCAGCAAGTAAAAGTGTATGCATGCAAAATAGCCGAAATGATTGGGTAACTCGCAATAAAAAACAACGAGTAAATAAAAACAAATAGCCGAAATGATTGGGCACCGCGAGAAATAGCCGAAATGATTGGGCGATCACGACTTTCGCGATATAAAAGCTGAAATGATAGAGTATCGCGGAAAGAAAAATATAAAATGAAACTTTTGCCCTACAGGTGAGATTACATCGATCCCTGTATACAATCCAGGGGTATGAACAAAGAAGGAGCCAAACCTTCCCCCAGGCTCCATCCGAAAGAGAGCCAAGTCTCGACGGTTCACAAACAGCCAGGAGATCATCTCAACATTCGTATCATTACAGCAGACGCATCATCAGCAAAGCGGAACCATGGCAATTTTCAGTTCCATGACTCGGCGATGCACAGACAACCGAGAGTCAACCCTTCCTGGTTTTGCGGAACACGGCCTATGTCAATCCTGACCCCGTGGGAAGCATCCAGAGTAAATCCTGGTCTAGTGGAACACGGCTATGTCAATCCTGACCCGTGGGAAGCATCCAGAGCAAATCCTGGTCTAGTGGAACACGACCCATGTCAATCTTGACCCCGTGGGAAGCGTCCAGAGTGGATTTTGGTCCTTGCGGAACACGGCTATGTCAATCCTGACCCCGTGGGAAGCATCCAGAGCAAATCCTGGTCTAGTGGAACACGGCCTATGTCAATCCTGACCCCATGGGAAGCGTCCAGAGCAGAACCTGGTCCTTACGGAATACGGCTATGTCAATCCTGACACCGCAGGAAGCATCCAGAGCAAATCCTGGTCTAGTGGAACACGGCTATGTCAATCCTGACCCCGTGGGAAGCATCCAAAGCAAATCCTCGTCTAGTGGAACACGGCCTATGTCAATCTTGACCCCGTGTGAAGTGTCCAAAGCAGATCCTGGTCCTTGCGAGATACGGCTATGTCAATCCTGACCCCGTGGGAAGCATCCAGAGCAAATCTTGGTCTAGTGGAACACGGCCTATGTCAATCCTGATCCCGTGGAAAGTGTCCAGAGTGGAACTTGGTCCTTGCGGAACACGGCTATGTCAATCCTGACCCCGTGGGAAGAATCCAGAGCAAATCCTGGTCTAGTGGAACACGGCCTATGCCAATCCTGACCCCGTGGGAAGCGTCCAGAGCGGAACCTGGTCCTTGTGGAACACGGCTATGTCAATTCTGACCCCGTGGGATGCGTCCAGAGCAGAACCTGGTCCTTGCAGAACATGGCTATGTTAATCCTGACCCTGTAGGAAGCATCCAGAGCGGAACCTGGTCCTTGCAGAACACGGCTATATCAATTCTGACCCCGTGAGAAGCGTCCAGAGCGGAACCTGGTCCTTGCAGAACATGGCTATGTCAATCCTGACCCCGTGGGAAGCGTCTAGAGCAAATCCTGGTCTAGTGGAACACGGCCTATGTTAATCCTGACCCCATGGGAAGCATCCAGAGCGGAACCTGGTCCTTACGGAACACGGCTATGTCAATCCTGATCCCGTGGGAAGCATCCAGAGCAAATCCTGGTCTAGTGGAACACGACCTATGTCAATCCTGACCCCGTGGGAAGCGTCCAGAGCGGAATCTGGTCCTTACGGAACACGGCTATGTCAATCCTGATCCCGTAGGGAGCGTCCAGAGCAAATCCTGGTCTAGTGGAACACGTCCTATGTCAATCCTGACCCGTGGGAAGCGTCCAGAGCGGAACCTGGTCCTTGCGGAACACGGCTATGTCAATCTTGACCCCGTGGGAAGCATCCAGAGCAAATCCTGGTCTAGTGGAACATGGCCTATGTCAATCTTGACCCCGTGGGAAGCGTCCAGAGCGGAACCTGGTCCTTGCGGAACACGGCTATGTCAATCCTGACCCCGTAGGAAGCATCCGGAGCAAATCCTGGTCTAGTAGAACACGACCTATGTCAATCCTGACCCCGTAGTAAGCGTCCAGAGCGGATTCTGGACCTTGCGGAACACGGCTAATGTCAATCTTGACCCCGTCGGAAGTATCCAGAGCAAATCCTGGTCCCGTGGAACGCGGCTAAAGTTAATCTTGACCCCGTGGGAAATGCCCAGAGCAACCCCTGACTCCGTGAAATGCCCCATTAATCACTTACGGGTCCTCTCGACTCGTAAGGAGGAAACTTCTCTTGTGAGATCCTTACGACTCCCAAGAGAAAACACGCTTAAGAATCCTCACGATTCCTAAGGAGAAAATACACCTACGAGATCCTCTCGACTCGTAGGGAGAAAAGTCTTTATGAGACCCTCACGGCTCATAAAGTTGAAAAGCCTTAGGCAGCAGATCTGAACCTGCTTCCTAAGCCATCATTACCTTTCGAAGAATTCAAGACGGAATGTTCTCTATCATCTACAGGTTACGCTTATTAAGGTAACATGCCGGCAACGAAGAAAAGAGAAGAAAGTAAGAGATAACAAAAGATAGTACGAAAGAAATGTATCTTTTATTTATAAATTCAATAGGGTACAAAATACATCATATGAAAGAATAAAAGATGGATATATGTTATTCAAAATTTACAAATTGGTACAAGAACAACTATTGGGAGGGAAGCGTTTTCAATAGGCCAATCAGTTGCTCGCGCACTCCCCTCAGCCCCTTTTCACGGTCAGCTGCCGCGGCCAACTCTGCTTCAAACTGAGCTCGTTGCTGCAAGTAAGATGAAAGTTGCTCATCAACGACCCGCTGAGCTGCCACACGACTCTGCGCATCCCGCTCAATAAGGTCGAGCTTCTGCCTCAACGTTATCCTGTCGGAAATACATCGTAGAAGGCCCTCAAAGATAGCTTTCAGCTGCACAGCATTGGCAGTAACCCGAGCATGCAGTCGAGCAGAGTCGCTGGAAATCTCTTCACATTCCTTATGCTTTAAGGCCGCTTCTTGTTCAAGATGGCGGAAGTAGGGAGATCTCTGCTCAACCCACACAGCCGATTGAGAGTTCATAGCCAGGACCTCAGGAACAGGACGTTCGAATTCGAGCTCATGCAGACATGCCTCAATTTTCCTACAGTGATTAACCCAAGACTCAACGACACCCTCACTATGAAAGTTCACGAGCGTCGCCAGCATAGAATTAACCTCCGCTGCAAAATCTGCAGCGAATGTAGGAGCCTCCACGTCAAGCTCATCGATATAATCGCTCAACATGCGCAGACTATTCACAGCGCCTTTTGAAGATGAACGTCGAGAAAAGGGGCCTGCTGGCATTATGACTCGAGATTCGAACGGAGCTGAAGTCGGTATCACCTCTGCAAAACAAATCACAGTAAAGTGACGGTTCAAGAAATAGAGGAGGTTCATGAACAATGGAGTTTTACTATACCGGCTGCAGCAGGTGGTAAGGCCCCGGAGTACCGGTGGTGCAACTGTTCTTTCGTCTCCTCCTTCGATCTGTAGTGCTGCAATCAAAACAAAGAAGAATTAGAAATGATTTGGCTGCCCGTAAAAGAAAAGAAAAGACATTAGCTAAAAGCTGTACTCACCAGCGCCACTAGATGAGGCAATCTCTGACTGGAAGGAGAAATGTGGGTGCAACACTTGATACAGGTGATAAAAAAGGACTCCTGCAGGGATGTAATAATGCAATGTCAGTACATAAAGTATACTGCCTACAGTGAAACCAATGGATCACAAATCCGTACCTTCCAGCATTTGAGAGGATACGAGAGAAGGCAAAGGGGTGGCCACCGTCAAAGCAGCAATTAGAGATGCTTCCTCGGGTGGCACAACCTCAACGCTCACCACACCTGCATCCGAAACAAGAGAAGTACTGTCAGAAGAGATTGAAAAGGGATTGCAAAATGAAATGGAAAGCAATGACCCAAAATCTATCTGGTGAGTCGCCGGTTGAAACCGTGACAAGGGCATCACTAGATGCAGCGACTGCTTCACCCTCCTCCACCGGAATAGTTTCGCCACCCGTAGCCTCATCCCCCGACTCCACAAGAATCGTCGTGACACTCGCAGCGTCCGGCAATGGCAATGAACCGCAAGAGGAAAGAGTGGCGATTGGGGCAGTGCCAAACTCTTGAGAAAGAGTGGCTACCTCAGGCTCGGCGATTGCCGCCATCTCACCTACCGCTACCTCATCAAGACTTGGCCCTGCAGGATAGGATATATGAGAATCTGAAAATTAAAACTTTGACAAAGGAACTCAATGTTACGTTACCTTGGGTCGGTCTTTCAACTGCTTCCCGGTCCGCACGTGCTGCCTGTCTGTGAACGGTAGACAGGGCTGCCGAAGCACCCTCTGAAGGAGTAGGGGCAGGGGTAGCAGCGTTCGAGCCTGCACCCGCGGCCAAGGCGGCGTTACGCTCCCTTGCTGCTCGCATTCTGCGCTTCCTTTCCGCCCGGGCCGTGAGAGCTGATCTTCTCAAGACCTCCATCAAGAGGACGTCATCGTCTGCGCCAAGGGTTACCTCTGGAGCCGTTATGGCATCCGTCATCGGTCGCTTAAGTAAAGCCTATTTTGGCAGTGCTGAGGAGGCCGAGACTTCGATAGCCGGCCCTGGAAGCATCTTCGCATCATCATGTGGGATTGGCATTGTAGTCCCTGCGATAAGATAAAAGGAGTCAGATTGTCCATAAGAAAGGCGAATGAAGGCGCAATGAGCCGAAATATACCAACGCCCAGCGAAGCGCGAATCCTTTCCTCCTCCTCAAAGGTCCTAAGGGAAGCCGTGAGAGCCTCTTCAGTGGAAATGCTTGTTAAAGAAGGAAAAGTGTCAGTTAAAACATGATAATAAAAATATAATGCAATGACAAAAGGTACGGCTGATGTTTACTTGATTGCGCGAGGATGGCTAGTCCCGCTTTGTGGCTTGCTGATCGCACAGAAGCTGCAATAGCATCCTCCAGATCAGTATCGTTCGGCGCTATGAATAGACCCTCGTTGGTCCCATATTCGCCCAAGCCCTCACTATAAGGAGCATGAGGCTCCTGACCAAAAACAACGTCAGCAGAGAGGATCGACTTCTTCTTCCTCTTCTGCGAGCGAGCTCCGGTCGTAGCTAGCACAAGCTTACGCTTGGTGGGTACCTTGGGATGACGAGTCCCGATATCTGAACCCACACCAGACTCGGGGGAAGCTACAGTTACCGTTTCCACGGGAGCACGGGGTATTGGTAGCTCGGGCCTATCATGCGGGACTTCAACCGCAGCAACTTCTCTTAAAGGAGGACGGACAATGGTCCGTCGCTTCAGAGGAACATTTGGATTACCGGCCGGAGCGGTACCCTTGCGATCAAGCAGCAATCGCTTCTCCTTCCTGATGACGGGGCCCATTGAATGTTGATACCAGGCCACATACACATTGAGGGCCTTTGGAACACAGCTCGGTTCGCTGATAAAGAAGTTGGACCCTATGTTCAGGCGCATAAAATGATGCAGCGCGCTTCGCATTCCCTCTTCGGTAGCAGCAGGTTCTACCAAGAAAGCCTCAAGCGGGACTCCCTGATTATAGCTCAGCTGCTGGGCGAAACGATGAGGGTTGTATCTCATGAATAATGCCGCATCATTTTGCCTAAACACGAGAAAGCCCGGTCTGATAGAATATAAATGAAGAATTTCCCGAGCTTTTACAACAGAGGCTCCGTCTTTAAAAATGTCCCGCAATGGCTGCACCGTTGTTGCGGACTCTTTGTCGATAGTTAGAATCTTGTCGGTAAAGGTCATGCCATCTCCAACCGTGCGAGGACGAAGGAGCAAACCCCTAGCTTCCCGCGGTGACGGATTTACAATGGATGCATCAACTAGCCGCATAATCCGGGGGAAGCCACACCTGTCGTAGAAGGAAGGCTTTTTATGGATACCGAAAACACCAAGTGCATATAGCTCGAGCCATGACATGAAGTAATGCATCGATATATTCACATGCTGCACTCCTGGTTCAGTAGTATCCGCCGCTTGGCTGAGGCCGTAATACAAATGAGCTAACCCAGCGACCCTGACAGCCACTTTCACCCCAATAACCATTCGGTGAGCTGGGTAGAAGACAGACGGCCTCATACGGCGAGGGTGCATCGGAAGCGCAAACCAGCTCAGCTATAATCCGAGAAACCCCAAAAAGAACGTTTCCTCATCGATCCCAGGAACCGCAACCTCTGCAAAAGAAATGACTGGGGTGTTGGGGAGGAAGAAACTCTTCTGATCTGCCTCCGCCGTTGGCAGGTTTTCCAAACCTAAACCGAAAGGATCGTCAAGTTTGGAGAATTTAGCGGCCTCCTTCGAAAGGACTTCCGGGTGGAGAAAACGAGCGATGAAATCCGTGAAATTAACCCCATGGCTCCCAGATTCGAGGAAAAGGCCCTCATAAATATTCAACACTTTGATCAAACTAGGGAATTGATGTTGAATGGCGTTCTCCGGGGTAAGGCCTGTCATCACTGACTTGGCACCAAAAACGTATTCATCCGTAGGAAGCAATTCCTCATAATGCTCCCCTATAACCGGTAATCCAGAAATTTCTGCAAATTCCTCTAAAGAGATTGATACTTCTCGATCCAGAAAAAGGAAGGTGTGAGTCGGAATATCCCACTGCTCCAGAAAGGCTTTAACCCACCAGGCAGGAAGCGTAGAATACTGGAAAAAAGAAGCATAAATTGTGGGATACAATCCAAGCCTCAGCAATTGCGACTTCTTTACTGACAGAATATAGTGGGTCCATTGCAGATAGCCAGCTGGATGACGAAGAGTTAGTCCAATCATATATGGTTGTCCCCATGGGCGCGACTCGCCTTGACAAATACGTCGCCCCAGGGTATCCAAAGCTATTGGAGGCTGAACGGGTATCGAATCCATAGCAGGCTGAAGAAGACCTCCCGAAGTCCAGTTGACTTCTTCCACGGTATAGTTCATCGGGGGTGAGTCGGCGTAAAGGATCGCCATGATAGGCTCTGAGGGTACCGCGCACGAAAAGCTCTGCCGACCCTTAACGATTTGATTGTACCATGTCCCCCATAGATGAAGATTCTTATGTTCCGGGTCATGATCTCTGATCAATGCTAAGACTTCCCTGTCCATAAGCGCTCCAGGGAATCCTCCCTCTGAACGAACAAATGGGAAAGAACGATCAAAAGACATGTCACCTGCGTGAAAAAGGACAAAAGTCAACCGTCAGTGTTATAATTTAAATTCTGACGCTTGGTACTTTAAAAATTCGTACCGCACTGCAATGCAGTAAAAAAGGACCAAAGGGGACCCACAAAATCTAGATGACAGTTCATCATTAATAAACATGTCTCATCATTTGATGAGACTGTCAATTAAATGAGGAAATCCTTAATTGATTCTCATTTAATGAGAAATCTCTCGGGCTAAGGAGTAAATCTCCCCTTGAGAGCAGTGCTCTGTGACAGAATGACACCTGTCAAGTTCTAATGATGAAGGAATAAAGATTCCTCAAGAGCCTTGCTCTGGAAAAAAATGATGGGATAATCCATCAGAAAAATTGAAATCAATTTTTATATATGAATGAAAAATTCTGAGATCTTAAAGATCTATGAACAAACTCTAAGAGTTCTTTATGAGCAAAGCTCTGTTCATGGGCTAAGAAATCCAAAGAAAAGATCTCTTTAGATCTATGGGTTCAAGAGAGCAAAGCTCCGTTGATGAAACCCTAAAAGGTTTTTTCTTTAGATCAAAGATCTATGAAGAGCAAAGCTCTGTTAATGGGTGAAACCCTAGATTATTAAAAGATTCTTTAAAATATTTAATTTTTACCTAAAAATTTTGACAGAGTTCTGTCCTTAAGAAAGTTCTTAAGCCAAAGAGCTATGCTCTACCGGAGAATAAAATTCTCAGAAGGAGAAGATGAATAGAAATCATCTCAAGGGCCAAGGGTCCTATTTATAGACACTGAGTGCCGTTTCAACTTTTAAGTTGATCTAATGGTGGAGATGTTGCCACCGTTGCACTCACGTGTGAGCCACGTGAGCGCAATGGTGGGGGACATTTGTTTCCCCCAATCAGAGCAAAGCTCTGTTCAAAATTCAAATTTTGAAATGAAGCAACGATTCAGAAACAGCGCCGAGTGCGCTGCGCCCTAAATAGCGCAACACGTGCAAAGCACGTGTGTGCTAGCGCTGGGTGCTCTGCGCTCTAAGCAGCGCACCACATGTAAAACACGGATGCGCTAGCGCTGGGTGCGCTGCGCTCTAAGCAGCGCACCACGTGTAAAACACGGATGCGCTAGCACTTGGTGCGCTGCACTCTAAATAGCGTACCACGTGCAAAGCACGTGTGCGCGCTTTAAGCAGTGCACCACGTGCAAAGCATGGGTGCGCTAGCGCGGTAACTAAAAGCTCCCCACCGTCAGATCAAAGATCTAATAATAATGATGATAAATCATTAATTAATCAGAATTAAATTCTGTTAAGGAAAGATTCCTCAAAATCTTTCCAAACAACAAGATTGTGCTCTGTAAATCAGAGCACCGTTGGATCAATGATCCAATGGTGATTAAAAATCACCAAAATACAGAATAAATTCTGTATGGAAAGATTTCCTAATCTTTGTTAAAAACAAGAAGATTACCTTCTGTAAATCAGAAACCCTTGGATCAAAGATCCAACGATGGGAAAATCCCCAAATCAATTGGAGAAAAGATCTGCTTAACTGATTGAACAAATCAGTTTGCCCTATATAAAGGCCCCAAGACTTCAAGTCTCAGATATACAGAAGCATAGAGAGGAACCCCCCATAAGCTTTGAGAGATCTCAAAAAGAAGAGCCAAGCTCTCAGAGAAAGAAGATTTTTCTTCATGGTAAAAAAGAATGATGATGAACAGAGAGATGAAATCATCTCGTAATTAATTTCAAAATAAGGATTCACTTCTTTAAAAGATCATAGATCTACAAGACAAAAGTCTTTCACAAAGATATCAAAGGATCTCATCATAAAAGAAGAAGAACATAATTCTTCCCACAGATCATAGATCTATAAAACTCGGGTCTTTTCACAAAGAGATCATGAATATCTCATTATAAGAAGGGGGAGAATAATTCAATTCTCTTAAAGATCATAGATTTATAAAGGTAAAGCGTTTCATCAACATAAGAGATTGGAAACATCTCCTATAAAATAAGAACTGTTGTTCTTAGATCTTGAGACAAAGTCTCTTTTAAAAGAACATAAATTTATTTTTCAGATCATAAAATTGATCAGATGCGCTTTGCGCTCTTGAACTGCGCTTCTGCACTCTTGTACTGGCGCTCGGCGCCAAGCGCGACACGTGTCCCTCACCTATGTGCCACTTAACAGTTAGCGCTTCGCACTTTTGAAATAGCGCACAACGCTCATGGGCTGGCGCTCAGCGCTAGGTGCACCACGTGTCACTCACGTGTGCGCCACTGAACTAATAGCGCAATGCACTCATAAACTAGCGCTCTGCGCTCATAAACTGGCGCAATGCGCCTATCATCTGGTGCTTAGCGCCAAGCACGACACGTGTCCCTCACATGTGCGCTACTCGGCAGAAGCGCATTGCGCTCTTTGATTGGCGCAAAGCACCAAGTGCACCACGTATTGCGCTGATAGAACATAAATTGTTCTTTAATAAAGCCCAGAGCTATGATGAATGCTTAGCATTCAATAAATGACAAAAACACTGTCAGGGCCAAGCCCAAATAAAGGCTCAACAGCCCAAGATAAATGTTAAACATTTTAACTCGATTGGACTTAGCCCAAGATTGGCCATAAGTCCTCAACTCAGATTAATTGAGCCCATATGCTCATGAATCTTTTAACAGATCTTAGTTTCAATTGGACTACAGATCTACCAACCAAAATTGGTTCAAGGGTACATCTCGGAACCCCTCTGATATATGTCCTTCAACGTCTTCAGAGAGGTGAAGGGTCCCGACAACTATATATTTCATAGACTATGACGTGTTTAAATTGGACCGTGGGGTCCTTAAACTCATGGACTATGATGTCCTTAACCTCGGACTGTGGGGTCCTTTTAAACCCACGGACTATGATGTCCTTAACCTCGGACCGTAATGTCCTTAAACTAACATTGGACCGTAATGTCCTTAAACTAATAATGGACCACAAAGTCCCTAAACTAAAAAATAGAGCCCAAATGCTGTTTTGTTAGATCTAAACGACCCCGTTAAGCTGATCTTAGTCTAAAATTAGACTAATGTATCCTTAACAAACGTTTAAGTTGATTTTAGTCTCAAATGAGACTAACGTATCCTTAAACCCAACCCCAAACCCAAATCTAAGAAAATACGGATTTGGACTAATCCACGCCCTACGGGAGACAATATAAATTAGTCTCCGTATACAATCCACGGGCAACCAAAAACAAAACAAATACACACGACACGAAGTGATCATCTGGACAAGGAGAAAGTGGTTACTGCGATGCGGTAGCGTAATTAACTGCAGGGGCTTGCGCCTGCAGGGAAGAGCGTCCCCACAATCAAAACCCCCTCAAACGAGGGGGAATCTGACGAAATCTGCAACATCGGCCGCATCCGTTTAAACCTTCGATACATGGTGTCATAAATCAACTTGGCATCTTCGGAGAGGTGGACGGATAGCACCAATTAGCATCTGTCCCGAATTTAGGAAAGACGGATTTGCACGGTCGCGTCTCCGTGTTTCGGTGGGGAACACCGACCTGAACAGCCGCCTGAGCGATGGCGGCCACTTGGGCCTTCAGGGTCCCCAGCAGAATCTTTCCCCCGGCCGACTGCTCCATGTCCGCGAGCAAGATGTCGGCGATGGAAAGCCCCGAGGGGACCACGAAGCAGGCGTCCCCCTCCTGCACCGGAATCCCTTTGGGGATATCAGTTGACGGCGTGCGGGAGACCGTCCTTTTCCCCTTGAGGGGGACCTCAATCACCTCCTCCTCCTCCCTCGCCCGGGGTTCCGGGTCTCCGTCATGCTTCTGGATGCCCCCGTGACGGTCATCGGGGGCCCGGGGCGCTGTGGAGGACTTCGCCGGTGGGGGCGGTTTCAGGGGCGAGCTCGAGCCTGCTCGGGACAAGACCACGCCCCTGGCCTTCTTCCGAGCTGTGGTGGATATGGCAGCTAGAATCTTGGACCGGTCCATATATCCTACAAAGGGAGAAAGCACAGAGAAGTTAGTGATACAAGAAGGGCAAAAAGTAAATTACTCAAGTCTAAACAGGCCGTCCAATCTCCTAACTTACCCACAAAGCGCGCGGGGCTGAGCCTAGCCCAGCTAAGGACCTACTCGAAAAGCAAGACGTCGGCCTGCTGGATCGGCTCCCATATGGACACCGCCCTCGCCTCGAGAGAGGACGACTGCTTCGCCCGCGGGCAGTCGGCCCGGTGCCATTATACAGGCACAGGACAGTCCTCACCCTCGGGTGGCCTGACGAATACAAACTTCTCCTTCCAGTTATAGATGGAAGAAGGAACGACAACCACACGCGACCCAGCCACCCCACCCTTGCATTTTTAGAGGAAAAATACACCCATCTCGACCCGTTCTTGCTGGTGCCGGGATGATTTTTATCGCAGAGAAAGGAAGTAAGAAGAGTCAAGCTGAAGGGGATCTCCTCAAGCTTCAACCGGACCAGAAACCCGAGGAGGATTCTCCACGAGTTCGGCGCAAGCTGGTCCGGCGAGAGTTGGAAACAACGAAGTATCTCGCATACCTTGGTTGGAAAGGACAGACGCATTCCCGCACGGAACGCCTCCAAATACAGCGCAAACTCCTTCCCCTGCACCTGGTCCGCCCGTTCGCCTCCCTTTGCCAAACAGAGCGAATAGTTAGAGGGGATATGGAAATGAGACCGAATCTCGGCAAGATCGTCCAGATCCCTCAAGACAGAGGGCGCATCGCGGGCGTTCCCGATGCGCACCTTAGGGACCCTCATCGCAGCCGGGCGGCTAGCGGCACGGGTAACCTTGAATCTACGGGGCGGGCTCGATGATGAGGAAGCAATAAGGGAACCCTCTCGGAAATAGGTGGAAGACTCTCTAGACTCTACCCTAACTATCTCAACAGACTCCTCAGAAGAAGACATCTAACCTGATTCAAAGGAAGAAGAAGTTCTCCGAGGAAAGAGCGCGAAGGATCCGATCTAAAGGATGGAGTGCCGAGAAATCTCTCACAGCAAAGGAAAATTGTGGCAAAAGTATGAACCCTAGGGGGATCCCACTCCTATTTATACTGCTTGGGGGGACGCATCCGACGGCTCAGATTGTTTTTCGCCAAAATGAAGCTTCACACCTGCCAGCCGTCGATGCCCCACGTGTCGAACGACCATTGGAGACGTCCCTTCGGGCGCAGGCGACAGTGACAACCTGTCACGTCCGCCAATTCGCTTCGGACGCGTGGCCTACACCTCAACAGACGTGCAAGCGAATCGGCGTCCCTCTTTAAATGCACGATCTTTTCCCCTGATCCGCTGAGGTCATCCAAGATACGCGCAGAGATCCATGCGCCCGGGATACGACACGCGGGCTCAAAGATCTGAACGATGCAACCGCCCTACGCCGAGTCATCCCGGAAATCCGCGTTGACAAATTCTTAACAACAGACTATGCCCGGGAAACCGATTCGGACCACTCTTGACCCGACCCATAAATAGGTTGGGACGAGAGTGGGGGGATAATGATGATACTCATAAGTGGGAGCTCCCCAGATCATGACACGTGGCAGATGACGTGTTCTGGGGCTCACGGGAACAGGGAAAGCACCATACATTGGAAGTATCCCCTGGTCTATCGTCTCGAGGCATGACACGACCTTCGATAGATCCCTGAGCACTCCTATGCTCGCCTTACAAATAACCATTGGCTCGCCTCCGAGCCCTCCTACACGCTGAGCTTCCTCAGCCCTCCCTGCTCGCCTCCGAGCTATCACAGAACCGATCTTCCTCGGCCTCCCGCCTGCCTCCGAGCCTCCCGCCGAGGTAAGCCTCCCCGGTTCTATCGAGCAATCAAGGACGCAGAGCCCAAGCGCCTCCGCCACGGCTCCGCGTATCTCGCCAGAAGCCAGATATCTGCCACCCAAACTCCCGCGTTCCATGCCACCGCATCCCCCATTAACGAGCGTATCTCATCATTAATGGGAAGATCCCGTCATTCACGCAGGCGTAACGTCAGGGGCGTAAACGACGACGAAGATCTCACGCCAGCTCGCTTCAAGCGACCATTATAAAAGCCCCTCTCTCAGATGACTCAGGCAACGCAATTTTATTCCAATAAGCCGCTACTCTGCCCAAATTCCTCGGCTAGCTTGATCGTCGGAGGGTCCACGGTGGTACAACTACCCCGGGATTTCTTTTGCAGATAGCTCGTCTTCACCTCATAACAAGCCCACTGAGATCCACACGCTCAAGGAGGCAACCCTCAACACCAATCTCAGCCATTCACCAACACTCGCGACAGATCGACGGAGGACAACATCTGAAGGAGATCCAAACCTCCATCACACTGCTTTACCTCGGTCTAACCCCCGGGACCCAATAACAAGGCACCACCGATGACCTGCTCACCATGTGCCACCATTTCTAAAACACTTCATGCATCTTTCGACCATAAGGACCATTCCACACAACGCACCATAGTGCCTCTATCGACTCCGATCAACTTCCAATCTACCCAATCATCATAAACATATGATCATCATCGAAAAAGCACTAAATTGTGCCATATCAACCCTAAAAAACGTAATCTTGCAAATCCGACACCATTGTTGCATTCAGAGCGTCTCAAAACACAGGACCGAATACATGGATCGCCAAAATCGGATTCCGAATGTTTCACAACCAAATCAACCTAAGCCGTTGATTAAAAGAAAAATCCCATCAAAATTTGTGGAACCACAATTTGCTCAAATCCAACCAAATCTCACCACTACCGGCTTTCTTACTCTAGATCCGTCAATACCCGTTGTCCATAAACAAGATCCGGCCACCACGAGCCTCCGCAAGCTCCACCTCAACCAATCAACTCCGGACAATAACAAAACATATCGGATCTAGCTCTTCTTTATCAAACACGGCTAACTTGTGAACTCAGAATCCAAACGGATCACCCAGATGCAACCTAAGAGACCAAAAGAGTTTTGAAGCAATTTCACAAACACTTTGTAGACAAGGTAGAACAAAGGAGATCAAAGGCTCTTTGAAGCAATTCCACAAATATTGTGTGGGCACCGTAGCTCTGGTACCACTTGTTAGGGATTCCGACCCTCTCACCGTATAAAGCACATCGAGATCATAAAACAACACAATCACACCAAAAAAAAGAACACCGGATTTAACGTGGTTTGACCACCTTGGCCTACATCCATGGAGCTAAAATACAAGAATTCCATTAACCCACAAAAGAGATTACAAACTACTCACACCACTCAACAATCTCTCTCTTTCTCTCTCATCTCTCTCTCTTGCTCTCACACTACAAGTGAGGGGAGACATAAAATATCCTCGCATAATTACATCTCTCAAGCCGACCTATCTCTTCCCCAAAAAGGGATATATATACAACTAAAAAATCATAGCATCTATTGGTAGCCCGCACCAATAGATGACCCGGCCCAAATGGATCATAAACGTATATGGATACGAAACACAGTCCGGACAATTAAAACCATCTTCTTTTATATATATATAGAGGGAGGGAGGGAGGGAGGGGGGGGGGGAGGGGTAACGGGGAAAGAGGCCACAGGAAGGAACTCCTATGGTGTCGAAAAAATGCACTCTCCCTCATTTTTTCTGACGATCGGTATCTATCATCTTCATCATTATCGTCTAAGATGTGGGTACAGCAAATGTCATGTGATTCTACAAATTTTTCACCGTTGATTTAGTGAGTTCAAAATTAACGGTTTACCGACAATAGAACTTTTCACATTGCTAAATTAACGGTGAAAAGGTTGTAGAATCGCATGAAATTTGGTGTACCTACATCTTAAGATGATAATAATGAAAATGATGGGTGCCGATCGTCGGAAAAAATGAGGGAGGGTGTACTTTTTCGACGTCATAGGAGAAAATTCCCTTCTATCATCTCTTTCCACCGTTATTCTCTCGCGCTCTTGTGTATTTGTTTTATGCAAACAAATATTTCTTACTATATTCTTTAATTTGGATAAAAGTAGGCAGATAGCGCACATAGAAAATCGTTTTTGTTAGGAGCTAATCCAATCTTATGCCTGATTATTAGGTTTATAAATTAAGGGGAGAAAGAAAGGTTGAAATGAAACTCTTACATAAAGTCAAGCTAGTGCATCCGCATACCTGTATACAAAAAATCGGGTTCTTTAGGCAAACAGAAGTTAGAGCTGATTTCACACTCTCTCAACTTTCTTGAAGCTAACAGATCGTACGGTAAGTCACAAAGTGAGAGAATTTCTGCATATTCTTACTTTCGCGAGACATGCGAGAAACGATAAAAATCTTGTCGTTGATTGGGAATTAAAAAAATATCGTCATTTGTGAATTTCTTTCTGAAGTCCAAGATATAGAAAATAATTTCTCGAAAGAGTAGGCAGAACTAGCTACACCAAAACATGGTTCCGGTGTGGGTATTTAGTAAAGGTTTTTACCAATCTATCCTTACAGAGCATACTCCAAAAATGTAGCCTATATCAACAATTAAAGGCTTTCCTTTTAAGATTGGAATATTAAAAATGAGGAAAATCTCCAATGAATTACCTCATTTCAAATTTTCCACACCATCAATTTTTCAAGATTTAAATTTCCATCTCCCCCTCCCCCTCCCCCTCTTTCTCTTTCTTAGCACGGTTAAACGAGCCAAACGAGCCGAGCTTTAGGATGTTCGGCTTGGCTCAGTTATTTAAACGAGCTTAAAAACTTGTTCGAGTTTGGCTCGTTTATTTATCAAATGAACCCAAGCCGAGTCTTCATGGAGCCCAAGCGAGCGTCGAGCTTTACCGAGCCTATCTAAAATCTAGAACAAAGTTATAAATAATTACATCAATATAAAATAACATCATATCAATGATCCATATGATATCTGAAAAAGTGAGCAATTACGAATGCAGCATTATAATTAAATAAACGAGCTTAAAGCTTGTTTTGAACTTTGTCAACAAAATTTAAAGTTATTAATTATTTAAATTCTTCAATATTTTAGCATAACAATATTTGGTTCAATATTTATCATGATATAAGTCCCAGTTAACATCAAACAAACTAATAATTATAATCTAAGTTTAAGAGTAAATAATCATATATTTATCCGCAGTGAACACCAAATAAGATACAAATTATTCAATCTTACACGAACCTTAAACAAGCTGAGCTTGAACACAAACCCAACTCGAGCCTGCCGTATTCGTATTTGTTCGTTTATTTAACCAAGCTTAGTTTTTTTTCAAGCTCGGCTTGTTTAGTTATCAAATGAGCCCGAGCCAAGATTTTAACAAACCGACCCTGAACCAAGCTATGAGATTTGAGCTTTTTTAACCGCCTTACTTTCAGGCGCACATACACTTTGAGAGCTATGCATATCATCAATTTTTCTTATTTAAATTTTACTGAAAACCCTTGCCAGTGACATTAAACAGTCATTTCTTTTCGAAATTATTAAAAACCATCCTATTTAATGGTACCACATCGGTTCTAACTAGGCCTCGTCAAGTTGCTATGTGGACAAAAAATTAATACACCGTATAGTACCCATCTCTTCTAACACAAAGCCTAATTAAAAAATAAAACAAAACACAATACTCTTCTTCTTCCTTCTTCTCCATCCCTATTTCTTCTACTATTTCTTCTCCATTATCACCGCCATGGACGCTATATATATAATTTGTGCACGTATTAAGCAAATTCTCTAAATATTTGACTTTTGGTGGAGATGCATTTTTAGCATGATCTATCGTTTATTATGATGATGCTATCCTACTTGAGAGACAGATCTACAAATCAAAATCGACTGGCTTATATCAGTTGGTACCAATTCATGTAAGCCGGTCGTAAGTTTCCCTTCATGCCGTTAATTTTAAAAAATAAAATAATATAAAATCTAGAATTTTTTAAAAAATTGATAATAAGCATTAATATTTTCTGCCCTTGAGATTATTCAAACATCTTGATAATTGACTTGTCTATGAAATTATTTTTTTTTAGGGCAGCATACAAACCATATCATCGAAATATAAATAGTGGTCCCTGATTAACTACAAAATAGAAATCTCTCATACTTGGACAACACTTTTTGCATCCAAAAATATAGTGAGTAACCAATCCTCTTTTTTGTTTTCAATTTTATATGCTAGATGCTTGCACGTGTGCTGTATGTTTATATATACTAGATATATCTGTATATCACCGCCAGCGACGCCCCTGCTAACCGACCTCCCTCTCCCCCTACGCACCCAGCCTCCAAATGTATGTGATAATGCTCAATATTGGCGACCCTTAAGACCATGACACGTGGCGGATGTTACGTCCCAGAACTCAGAAGAAAGGGCCCACAAAGGCCGACCAGGCCACTCCTGTACCCGACCGGCCAGTACAAGCTAGCCCTCCTCGGGGCTCCCTGCAGATTGGCCTCCTTGGCCCCTCAGCTCGTCCTGAGCTGCCACAGGACCAAGTCTCCTCGGCCTTCTCGCTCGTCCCCGAGCCCCTTGGCCGAGGCCGTCTTCCTCGGTCCTCCGACCAGTTCCGCCGCTCACAGGCGTAACCGCCGCTCCGCGAATCTCCCCATGCGTGGATTCTCCTCTAGCAACATCCCACGTTCCACGCCTTCACGATCCCCGTTCATGGACGATCCGCTCTCTACGCGGGCGTGACGTCGGGAGCGTAACTGCCGGCGAGATTCTCGCGCCTGCTGCTGCGTGCCTCCACCACCATATAAACCCCCATCATAGAGGGGTCAAGTAAGCCATTTTTTACTCCACTTAGCCGTTACGCTGCTCGGATCTAGTACTAACTTGATCGTCGGAGGGTCCTCGGTGGTATCAAACCATCCCGGGACTTCTTTGCAGGTACTTGGCGTCAAACTCCTCCAATCACCAAATCTCCTCAAAACCCATTGAGACCCACACACAACAGGGGATCCCCTCCAGAATCCACCGGGAGATCGACGGAAGACAACATCTGAAGAAGATCTGAAAATGACCTCCATCAGTTGGCGCCGTTTGTGGGAACGCAAACTCCACAAAAATAAAGTTGTCCTTCCGATCTTCATCCACATGCAAGCGACCATCCTGAAGATTCAGGTACCAGCCGCCGCCTCCCCCTCACCGGGGGCATGGATGAACCCCCTCCGGCGACCATCATCCACGCCCTCGCCAGCCGAATAGATCGGCTACAATACCTTGTGGAGGCGCTCGTCCGCGCCCAAACGGCCGGGCCTGGGCCCCAGATCGCCGCTCCTCTGCCTCCGGAACGCTCTGCCCCCGTCAGCACGGCCGACCACCGGCAGGCTGCGACTCCTGACCACGGATCTCACGGACCGATACTCCCTGAGGCCCGTTGGGCACCTCGCGGCTCCACCCCAAGGTCCGCCGCCGGAGCACCACGTCTCGAACCTCTGTGCGACCCTTGCCCCCCTGAGGAGATGTCGGTCATCTCGCCTTCCCGCAGGCATGACCGACACCCTCTCCCCCGGCGGGGTCATACGGAAGGGGCTTGCCACGACGGCTCGAGAGCCACCGCCCCCGGGGATCTGAGGAATCTCATCGAAAGGAACCAGAGCCGTGCCCAGACGCAGGTCTCCCACAGTAGAGACCAGGGATCACGAGGCGTCGAGTCCTCGGGGTACCACGGCCGACTCAACGTCCTCGAGAAGAAGATCGAGGGCATGCACCGGGAAGGTCACCTCTCGGCCGACGGGGCCGGGTACGCCGCCGACTCGCTCACCAAACCGTTTACCGAGGAACTGCTCGCTGTCCACGTCTCCTCGCGCAACAAACCCCTGACGGTCTCTCTGTTCGACGGGAAAACCGACCCCAAAGACCATTTGGATGCTTTCACCGCGGAAATGAGCTTCCAGGACCATTCTGATGCCGCCCAGTGCAGGGCCTTCCCTGCCACCCTCATCCGTTCTGGTTGGGACTGGTTTCGAGGACACAAGCCTCACTCAATCTCGACCTTCGACGAGCTGACTACTCAGTTCCTCGACCACTTCGTTAGGAACCGTCGGTAGAAGCGCACGGTCGACTACCTCTTCACAATTAAGAGTGGAGACAAGGAGACGTTCAAGGCTTACATCACCCACTTTTATAATGCCCTCCTCGATGTTCCTGAGCACCGAGACGAGACCGTCATCACGGTGCTCAGATCTGGTCTGAGGCACAAAGAGTGGCTGCGCTCCTTTGCGTTGGCACAGCCTAAGACCATGGTCGAAGTCAAGGCGTGGACCGAGCGTGAGGTTCAGCTAGAGTCCTAGGTAAACGCGAACCTCCCCCAGGCAGAACGATCCGACCAGAAGAAGAGGGCTCGGGAGGAGAGGCCGGAGCGTCAGCAGCCCTATCACCCGAAATTCCAAGCGTACACCCCGCTCAACGTCTCCCTCGTAGTGTTACTAGAGGAGGCCCAAGGCGAAGGGTTCTTCAAGTTCCCTCCAATCCCGCGTCAGGCCTCAAAGAGGACCCGGGGCCCTTACCGCGCCTTCCACCGGACGCTGGGCCACGCCACCGAGGATTGCAGGCAACTCCGGGACTACATCGAGGAGCTCATCCGATCGGGGCACCTCGCCGCCTACGTAAGGGATAAACGGCAGGCCGACCGCAAGAAGAAGCAGCGCCCTCCTCCCGCCGAGCTGACCATCAGCCAGATCATACTTGCCTCCGCGGATGACCAGTCCGGCGCCCGGAAGGCCCCGCACCCGGCGCAAAGAACGGAGACCAGCAAGCCTCCAGGAAGCTCATGTCACGCTGATAGGGTCATCTATTAGCCTGTACTTTTCTTTTGGGCAATGTAAACTCTCCCTAGGCCTATTGTCAATTTAATAAAGGTCAACAGAACATTGCGAGGAAAGTAGAAAAGATCTTATTTATTCAAAAAAAATGGGGGGTATTATGGGCTCCTCAGCCGTACATGCGAAAAAAATTATTATTACAACAGCGAGGGAAGGGGGTGCAAAGAGCACTGCTCGTGATACTCGGTAAAGATCTCGGCCAGCCGAGGCCTCGCGAGATCCAACCGGTCACGCCCCGCTTCCCAAAATACGGAAAACGAGGGATGACTAGTGTCACGCTCCGCTTCCCAAAATACGGAATATGAGGGATTGACAAGGCCAGCCATGCTCCTACGGTCAAGGAAATGTCCTGCCGTAGTCACACTTCGGCTTCTAGTTTTTCATGGTAAACAGTAAATGATGCGCAGGTAATGAGAAATGCAGCAACTGAATGAAACAATGTAAAGAACTGACCTGAGGGGAAACAAAAGGGTATAACTCTGGATAGCAAGTTGAGGTGTCTGTGATATACGTCTGGTCCTGGTCCAGGCTAAATCTTCTCTTCACACTGAGCATGCATACTCAGGTCGTCAGAGCGACACAATAGCAATATAATATATAAAATCATGTGACAATTCTAACAATGATAATAGATATATATAACAGTAAATCAGAATGGTATAAATATGAACATGCAGTAATCAATGCAGCGGAATAGTAAAAGCAGTAGAATGATATGCCACGTATGTCAACACAGTAAGTATGTATATCGATGCTATCATCCCTATCAGTCACTAAGTCTCACCGTACAGGTCACTAAACCTATCGTCACTCCAAGTGTGAGAGTCAACCACTCGCGAGTGTCCTCCACCCAAGGGCAAGGGACCACGGGCCCAACATGTATATCACGGTAATAATCATGTACCCTGTAAATCTCCATATATCTCCCTAAATATATAAGCCGGCATGGGACTCCCGAGATTCTGTTGAACTCATGCTCAAACTACCCCACACCCCGTGGTCTACATCAAACGCTAACCATAACCCTAAATACCAATCGGTCTGTGACAAGTCTGCGCGAGAACTGGAGGCAGGACCTCCATCAAGCACGTCCCGACTAATACCTAAGATAAATGGCAGTGTCTGGTGCCTTATCTGTGACACCCGTGCAAGAGCTTCCATAAGTGTCCCATACCACTTATAGTCACACGTACACGCGTCCCACAGACGTCGACAATGCAATAGAATAATAAGGTTCACTGATTGTGTACAAGTACGTGTCACTTTCACTTATTCACTGATACACGAACACTAACGTACTTGCCACAATCATCACTAATACTTAACACTGGGTAATACACATTATCACTAGGTTAGCAATGCAGTGACATGTGTATGATATGATGCGTAAACAGTATGTAAGGCATAATTAGGGTGTCATGAATCAATAATCTACCACTTGCATAATTTATCATAAATTATACGGTTACAGTTTAGTGAAACGATAAACGGGGAATAAATAGTATGTTCAGTTATCTATCCAGCGAGTTTGGTTTCACGCCAATCGGGTTCCAGGATCATTAATTATAGCCATTTCATTTTAAGCGTTCACGGCTGGAAATCCGGTTTCAGAATCGGAAGTCCGTTTCGCAACGCATTTTAATCCCAGTTGGGATCAGATTTTAGCGACGCTACAGTTGGATGAAATCTAGGATTTTCAGCAAGGTTTTCAACTCAACAGACGGATCTTCTATCGTGTCTGTACGTCAGGAGATATACACTATTCAATACTAGCATGTCAATTCTGATTCTGCTGGGACTGTTATACGTCCACATCTATTAAATTGCAGATTAAATAACAAACGATAACGAAACAGGATGGAACCACTTGTGTTGTCTAGCTAACAGATTCACCAATAATAAACAGCGGAGTTCCGCAACCTACAAGTTAAGGAAACAGGGTGGTGTTCATTACGGGACAGTAAACAACAACTGGAGTCGCTCTGGACTGCAGTCCAGAGTCGCACTCCGATCCAAATATTGTCACAGTTTAAGTACAGAAACAAGTAGAAATTTACATAGGGTTATAGTTCGTCGAGTCGGATTCGATTTAAGCCCTCGAACGCATCATTCCAGTGTGTATATAATTTATGGTAATTTTAACGGTTTTCAGGTACAAGAAGATTCCAGTTTTACGAGTAAACTTGTGGGTAGTCCTTTTAGTCGTTAACGGTCTTATTATCCAACGAAATTCACACACTAGATTCACAGCCATACGGGCCAGCTTATACAATTGAGTTCCGTCAAAATAAATGATGATTTCCTATGAGAACATGTATCGAACAGATATGACACCTAATTGATCTAAAATTGTAACTTTATGATTTAAGTAATCTAAGATTGTAACTTGAGTAAATAGCATGTAAGCAAGTAAAATACTTGCCTGGAGACGGTGAACTGATGGCGCGGCAGCGAAGGCAGTAGTGACACGTTCCGGCACGGAGTAGTAAACACACGACGAGTCTCGGCTAAGCTTGGGCTTGGCTCGAGCTTGAGGATGGGTTGTTGCGAGCTCAGGTGGTGTCGGGGCTGGGGATCGCTGATGCTGTCGAGGCCGATGGAGAGAGATTGCAGAGGGAGAGAGAGAGAATTTAGAGAGAGAGAAAGAGTTAGAAATATAGAGAGAGAAAGATTGAGAAAGAGAGAGAGAGAGTGATATATAGAGAGAGATAGAGAGTGAGAAGGGGAGAGAAACAGAGAGAGAGAGATAGCAGGAGAAAGAGAAAGAGAGTGCAGAGGGAAAGTGAGAGAGAGAGAGAGCAGGGGAAAGAGAGAGAGAGATCAGAGAGATCAGTGAGAGAGAGAGAGAGATCAGTGAGAGAGAGATCGAGAGCAGAAGAAAAGAGGGGGAGAGATCACAGAGAGAGGGAGACCGGGAGTGAGAAGAAGAGAGGGAGGTCGGGAGTGAGAAAATCAAGAGAGAGGGAGAGAGGATTACGACGACGACGATGATGATGTTGACGAGGAGGGTGCAGGGGAGGCTCGCCGGCGAGAGATACAGTGGCCGAGCTCGGGTGGGTTTGGGTGCTGTGGCTTGAGGGAATGGTGAGTAGGAGGAGGAAGTCGAGGAAGAGAGGGAGTGGGGAGCTCGGGTTGATGGTGGTCGAGGGTGGAGGTGAGGAAGAGAGGGAGTGGGGAGCTCGGGTTGATGGTGGTCGAGGGTGGAGGTAAGTGGTCGTCGCCGTCAGGGCGTGCGATTGGTGATAGGGAAATGGATGTGCAGTGGGTTTGGGTGAGGGAGTAGGAGGAGGAGAGAAATAGAGAACGAGGGAGAGAGAGAACGAGATGAGGGAGACAGGGTCCCGCGTCGTGGGGAGAAACGCGCGCGAGCGACGGGGCGCGAGCGTGGGCGGAGGCGACGGAAGTGGGTCGAGCGCGCGGGGGGGGGGGAAAGAAATACCCGTTGGAGGAAGGAGATGGGTTTGGTGCGAGTCGAGTTTGGGGAAGCGGGTGCGGGTGAGGGCTGAAGCGGGTGAGGGGAGAGTGGGCCTGGGCTGGGCCAGGAATTAATATAAGGGAAAATTAAATAGAGAAATTAAGGTAGTGGGCCGGGAAGCTTGGGCCGCAGGAGAAAATAAGGTTTTGGGTTTTAGATTTTAAATAAAAGAAACTGGGCTGGGGCTTAGGAGTTGGGCTGGAAATAAAATAAATTTAAATCTTTAAAGCAATGGGCTGAAGGAATAAAATATGGTTTGTGTTTGAGGCTATTTAAAAGGGATGATTTACTTGGTTTGGTGTTTAAAAGGTGTTTTAGAAATAAATAAATAAATAAATAATTATCTGAAAAATTAAATAAATTTTATAAGTGAAATAGAAATACAGATATAGCGTACAAAAAGGGGCTAGGTATTACATCATACCACCCTTACAAAAATTTCGTCCTCGAAATTTAAAAGAAACAACAAGCTATAAAATAATAAGCGAAGAGTTATCATATCGAACACTAATACATGTTGATTTACTTAAAACGGGTAGACAAAATTTTGAAGGTACATATATATATGTAAGAACCACATACAAAAGATAGGTCTAATAAGTATATTGTAGGAACACTATAAGGGCAACTACAAGTATACGAGAATATAGGTAACAATAACGAACAATAATAATCAAGGCGTGCTCGATAAAAGTCGAAACCCAAATATGTGCACATCTAAGTCTATCAAAGTAGCAAGCAGAAATAATAAGTATAAGGCTCAACCATTTATAATAGTAAGCATAGGCATAATACTTGAAATAAGGTAACGATAATAAAGTAGTGAAAGATTTGTCGGTAGGTTAAAACATTTTGGGATAATGTATCGATCAAATAGTTTTAAAATAATTTCGAAAACTCATATAGTGAAAATAAGAAACATGGAACAGAAATATGCGCGATGTAAGGTTGCGCTACCGAAAAATAATGGGAAAGCTAGTAGTGGAGTACTTGAAATGCGTAAAACGGGAATAGTCGATAAAACACACTCTTCGATAAATATAAAATAATGAAAACCAAATTTTCGAATAATAATGTCCCTATATATATTTAGGGTAATAGGAAAAACACAAAGAGGTATAGGGCTAGCTAGAGTAATGATTACAAGGAAGTGTGGCTCATTCAGAAGGTCGGAGTGTGGCGGCTTTAGGCTGAATGTTAAGGAGATTGTGATCGGGTCAGCACATGAAGTAAGGGTGAGCAGCAAGGACTACTAAGGGAAAAATATGGGGAGGATAATGGTCGGTACAACATAAGAATCAAAATTTGAAGGGTTAGCGATCTCGGAAATTTCACTAAAAATTTCTCCTCCCAGAAGGATCTCAAACGAGGCACAGACGAAAGATGAAGGGTGGACCTCTAAAAGATCGGGTGTGGTACTGGTTAATCTGAGTGAGGGTTACGACAATGTAAGGAGTAGGGTGGACAGATCTCAGTAGAGAAAAATAATTGTATAGAAGAAATAATCATGCAGCAAGTGAACTAAGAAGATCGAAAGATTAGCGAACTCAGCAATTTATTTTATTCCAGAAGATTTTAAACAAAGCATTCTCAAAGGCGAGGTGACCCTAAACTTTACACAGATTTATTTGGCCAGAGAAGACAACATCTAAAAGAAATCCCGTCAGTCGCGGTTGTGGAGATTCAGCAGGTTGCGGTAGGCTCGCGCGCTCAGGTATGGGCGTCCATTCCCATATCGCCTTGCAGGGATCGTCATTGGGAGTTCTTCCACCGCAGGGTCTTGTCCTTCTGGTCCTTCTTTCTCGGCTGGAGCTTCTTCATCAAGATCTGATTCCATGGGATTCTCTTCTATGGGATTTTCCTCTACTGGATTTTCTCCAACTGGATTTTCTTCTATCGGGTCTTCCTCTATCGGGTTCTCTTCAGGGTCTCCTTCCTCTTCGTCGGAATCGTCTATCATGTTAAACTCTGGGGCGACTGCTCCTTCGTCTTCGGAATCGCTGTTCCCGAAAATGGCCTGGGGATCGTTGATCTCATCATCAGAACTCATCAGTGTGCGGTCTAAGGAAACGCATGACTGTGTATCCTCATCTAGATGCGGCACTGCTCCAGGGTGGGCCATGGCCTGAAAAGAGAGAGTCATGATTAGACAGTGGAATACATCAAGAAGATAGCTGATGTTCCCCTCCGAAAGACGGCGCGACACCGCGTCTTGCCTGAGATTCGGGGCAGATGCTAATTGGTGCTATCCGTCCACCTCTTCGAAGATGCCAAGTTGATTTATGGCATCACGTATCGAAGGTTTAGACGGATGCGTCCGATGTAGCAGACTTCGTCAGATTCCCCCTCGTTTGAGGGGTTTTTGATTGTGGGGACGCTCTTCCCTGCAGGCGCAAGCCCCTGCAGTTAATTACGCTACCGCATTGCGGTAACAACTTTCTCCTTCTCCAGATGGTCACTTCGTGTCGTGGGTGTCTGTTTTGTATTTTGTTGCCCGTGGATTGTTTACGGAGACTGAGTTATGTCGTCGCCCGTAGGGCGTGGACTAGTCCAAATCCGTATTATCTTAGATTTGGATTTGGGGGGGTTTGGTTTGAGGATACGTCAGCCATACTTGAGGCTAAGATCAACTCAAACGTTTGTTAAGGATACGTTAGTCTAACTTTGTGACTAAGATCAACTTAACGGGATCGTTTAGATCCGACAAAAGAGCGTTTGGACTCTAATGTTCCAGTTTAGGGACATAGTGGTCCATTGATGTATGGCCGTCGGGACCCGTCACCTCTCTGAAGACGTTGAAGGATTACAACGACGGATGTCAGAGGAGTTCAGGGATGTACCCTCGAGCCAGAGTTAATTGGGGGGATTTATAGTCCACTCTGTTTGAAGGTTTAAGGATACGTTAGCCATCCTTGAGGCTAAGATCAACTTAAACGGGACCGTTTAGATCCGACAAAAGAGCATGCGGGGCTCTATTGTTCTAGTTTAAGGACGTTGCGGTCCATGGGTAGTTTAAGGACATTGCGGTCCATGGGTAGTTTAAGGACATTGCGGTCCATGGGTAGTTTAAGGACATTGCGGTCCGTTGTTAGTTTTAAGACGTCTCGGTCAAGGTTAAGGACGTCGTAGTCCATGGGTTTAAGGACCCCACAGTCCATTGTGCTCTGGATGCTTCACACGGGTTCACTGCCGTGCTTGGCGAGGACCAGGCTCCGCTCTGGACGTTTTCCACGGGGTCAAAGAGTGACATTATCCGCGTTCCACGTAACCAGGAATTTGCATTAGCCATGAGTTTAAAGACCCCACAGTCTCAATGTGTGGTCGTCGGGACCCGTCACCTCTTTGAAGACATTGAGGGATTACAATGCCAAGTATCAAAGGAGTGAAGAGATGTACCCTAGAACCGGAGTGGATTAAATAGTCCTTGGCCCAATTTGGGGTCAAGACGAATTAATTATGTTATGAGTCCATTGGACCAGTTAATCACCAATTGAGGACTTATGGCCATCTTGGGCTAAGTCCAATCAGGAGAGGCTTTACCTCTATCCGTTTAGGCCAATTGGGCCAAAGCATAGTGTTAAACACTACAGAGCAGTCAGTGTTGAACACTGGGAATGGGGTTGACAAGTTAGTGTTTAACACTAAGAGATAATTGGTGTTAAACACCAGCGATAAGGCTTTTCAAATTAGTGTTAAACACTAAAACAGATCAGTGTTGAACACTGCAGATGAAGCTTTTTATTTAGTGTTGAACACTAAGGCCCAACAGTGTTTTAACACTGGGCTCGAGAGTTTTAATTTAGTGTTAAACACTAAGGCAAGAGGGGTCACGTGGCAGCACGTGAGAGCGCCCTCCCTTTATTTATTCTGAGATTATCGTGTCTTTCAGAGCGTCACGTGCCATCACGTGATGGGCATTCAAATGCCTATGTATTAAAGCTTCTGCCGAGGGTCACGTGGGTCACGTGGGGTGTTGCCTTAAGGGGCTTTCTGTAGATCTCTTGAGGGTCACATGATGGCACGTGACCCTGCCTCTATGTATTTTGTTTAGAGGCTTTGTTAATCTTTTTTCAGGAATTAAATTCCTCGAGCTGTAAATTTCGGAGGAATTAAATTCCTACTTCCTTTCGAAGACTTATGTTCTGGAATAGAGTTTAACTCTGAATTTTTTGTAGGAATTACATTCCTCATATATGTGAAGGGCTGAATAGGGTTAAACCCTAATAAAAGCTTTTAAGGAATTGAATTCCCATTCCCTGTTAAATGATGATTAAGGGAATTAAATTCCCGTTGTTTCAACAGAACTAAGTTCTTAATTAGGGTTAAACCCTGTTTCTTTTTATTCTGAAGGAATTAAATTCCCATGATATAGGGTCAAGCCCTAACTTTTATTTTAAAGGAATTAAATTCCTATAGTTCTGTGAGAATTAAATTCTCGTGCTTGTATTCCTTCTCCATGTTTTGGATCTGCATGGCAGGATCTCAACCCATTGAGAATTAAATTCTCAACCTTAAGGGGAGATGTGCACTTTGCAGGTCCTCCATCAAAGAGAGAAGAAATATGTTCTTCTGTTTTTACATTATCAGAGTTAAACTCTGTTGAGAATTAAATTCTCTTTCTTTCAAAAGGCCTTCCCTTTCTTACCTAGGGTTTTTTGCAGAGGATCCGAGTCGTTTCAAAGTATCAAAGCTCTCCTCTTTTTTCCTTTTTTCTTCTCTGCGCATGTATCTTTTCTCTGTGTCTCTTGGCTCCTATTTATAGGAGAAGCAGCCGAATCAATCAGTTTTTGACGAATCTCCATTGAGATTTGATTTGCATTCAGCATCCATTTTGGGCCTTTGGATTATTAGGTGAATTTTATTCACCATTGGATTTTAAATCCAGAGATTCTCCCTTGTTATTTTGATTAGATTTAAAGGGGAAATCTTTCCAAACCCGAGATTTTCCCATAGATAGATGATATTTCATCACCTCTGAATCTTTAATTTGATTGGTTCAAGATAGTTGCTTTCTTTTGGAAAGATTTGAATTTCCTTCAGAATTTAATTCTGTTAACACAATGGGCTTTGAAAGCCGGTCACGTGTGACCACGTGACCCATGGTCACGTATGAGCACGTGACCCCCTTTGGCATGAGCATTTTCCTTTCTTTTGCGCTCTGTCTTCTGATCGTTGCTTAAGCGTCACGTGCCACCACGTGACTCCTGGTCACGTGTGAACACGTGACCCCTGTTTGAACTCTTTTTCCTTGGTTCGTCTGGAGAACGAGTCTGCTGTCTTGAACATCACGTGCCAACACGTGACCCTGGTCACGTGGGAACACGTGACCTCTTCTGAAGCCTTTTCTTGACTTGATCAGAGAACTTGTGTGCCTTTGACGCTTGCATTTAAATGTCACGTGTCGCCACGTGACCCTGGTCACGTGGGAGCACGTGACTCTTTCTGAAGCCCATTTTCTTCAGCGTAGTCAGGAAACTGAACTTGACTTGATGATGCCTTTTAGGTGTCACGTGCCAACACGTGACCCCTTTTTGAAGCTTTTCCCAGAAGCTTTCCTGATTTTAAATCAGGAAACAAATGCCCCCACAGCGTTGTTCTCACATTTCTGCACGTGAGTGCAACGCTGTCACCTTTTATGACCGCTGGACCTGCTTTGGGGGAGTAGGGTAGACGAAACGTCCTTTTACAAGCGCCTTCACTTTTTCATGTCCTTCCTTTTAAGAATTTGATTCTCGTTCTCAGAGCTTAGTTCTCTGTTGTGCCTGTGCAGTGCCGCCTCATTTTCCATCAAAGGCTAGTGCTCACGTGTTGCGTATGCAGGGATCTGCTTGATGGGGACGTTTCATTTCCCTAACCTAATTCCAATGCGTCATTGGATTTCATTTCCAACGCTCTCCCCTTCTTTTCGGGCTTTGAGAATAGTTCCACCATGCACAACATTTTTTGTGCATGGCATTAAATGCGCCCCTTTATAACCTGAACCTTATGCCTTACTTCTTTTCTTCACAGAGAAACCCATTCATACCTTAAGGTGGTCATTTTTGAGAACCCGATCAATCTCCATGGCTTGCGATCGTCCCCATGCTCGTCGGCAACCATGGGAGGTGCCCCTTGAGGAGATAATTCCTCGCTTCGCTGCGCGGCTGGCGGATCCCCTTCTCACCGACGCTCAATGTGACACGGTGATGTACGAGCTACTGACCCGTCGGGGTTCTCCTCTTCCCATGGGCTCCATTTGGCTCCGGATGATCCTCCTGTCTGTGCTTGCCGATATACCCCCTCATCCGGCGGAGATGACTTCGGCGATCCTTGACGCGGCGGAGGACAAGCTTGAGTGCTTTCATGAGGCTTGTCTAATCACTCAAGCTCTGAAGGATCACTCAGTTCATTTACTGAGTCAGATAAGAGCTCGTCGGGCCGTCATGTCTGCTTTCGCTGATGACCACGGCTCCAACCGGTGGGGAGCGACTCCTCGCGAAAACCGCCGTTTTGACGTGCTGGAGAAGGCGGAAAGGGAGTTGGAGAATTTTGTGTTTTGCTTTGTTAACCCTTGTATTTCTGATCCCTTGTTTGGTAATCTTTTCCCACTGATGTAGCATGTTTGAATCAATGTACTCCTTTAATCATTGGTGGTTTGCATGCTTTCTGTTGAATTTTCACGCTTGTCAGATAATTGTACGTGTGTCTTGCTTGCGTAAATGAGCTGTCTGTTTTTCTTGAATTACGAGCACCATCGTTACGTTGCATGCACATCAGTGCCTCCGGCAATATTTCCTTTTAAACATTCGTACAGTTGCAAATGCGTGCCTGATAGGATACAGATCAGAAACTTGCCACGTTATCTCCCGTATCGGGTGGTTTGTGCTGGCTTTAGATCTAGTATTGTTGTCGAAGGGAGGTTTATAAATGAAGACATATTCTTCTCTTCAATGGTGTGTCCCCTTTCTATTGAATGTATGCTGCGGATATTCTATCTCGATCTCCTTGCAGGACAGTGATGGCTTAGGATTCAGGGTTAAGATCTGCTTCCTAAGGCTCTTGCATTTTCCGAGCCGCGAGGGTCTCATAAAGAGTTATTCTCCCTACAGGTCGAGAGGATCCCATAGGTGTGAGTTCTTCTTAAAGATCGTGAGGATCCTTAAGCGGGTTTTCCCTTGAGAGTCGTAAGGATCTCACAAGAGAGTTTTTTCTTCCTTACAGGTCGTGAGGGCCTGCAAGTGTTGGATGCGGTCACCCTTGTCCGTGTTTTACGGAGTCAGGAGTTTCTCAAGGCATCGTAGTTTAAAGACGTCACGGTCAAGGTTAAGGACCTCATAGTCCGTGGATTTAAGGACTCCACAGTCCGCTGTTAGTTTTAAGACATCACGGTCAAGGTTAAGGACCTCATAGTCCGTGGATTTAAGGACTCCACAGTCCGCTGTTTGGTTGCAGGGACCCGTCACCTCTTTGAAGACGTTGAGGAATTACAACGCCGGGCATCAAAGGAGTGAAGAGATGTACCCTTAAACCGAGGCAAAGTCTGTAGGGAATCGGGGTGGTTGATCGTTAGTTTTAAGACATTACGGTCGAGGTTAAGGACGTCATAGTCCGTGGATTTTAAGGACTCCACAGTCCGGTATTTGCTCTGGATGCTTTACACGGGTTCACTGCCGTGCTTGGCGAGGACCAGGCTCCGCTCTGGACGTTTTCCACGGGGTCAAAGAGTGACATTATCCGCGTTCCACGTAACCAGGAATTTTGCACTAGATGCTTCACACGGGTTCACTGCCGCGTTAGGCGAGGACTAGGCTCCGCTCTGGATGCTTTGCACGGGTTCACTGCCATGCTCTGCGAGGACCAGGATCCGCTCTGGACGTTTTCCACGGGGTCAAAGAGTGACATTATCCGCGTTCCACGTGACCAGGAATTTTGCACTAGATGCTTCACACGGGTTCACTGCCGCGTTAGGCGAGGACTAGGCTCCGCTCTGGATGCTTCGCACGGGTTCACTGCCATGCTCTGCGAGGACCAGGATCCGCTCTGGACGTTTTCCACGGGGTCAAAGAGTGACATTATCCGCGTTCCACGTGACCAGGAATTTTGCACTAGATGCTTCACACGGGTTCACTGCCGTGTTAGGCGAGGACTAGGCTCCGCTCTGGATGCTTCGCACGGGTTCACTGCCATGCTCTGCGAGGACCAGGATCCGCTCTGGACGCTTTCCACGGGGTCAAAGAGTGACATTATCCGCGTTCCACGTGACCAGGAATTTTGCACTAGATGCTTCACACGGGTTCACTGCCGCGTTAGGCGAGGACCAGGCTCCGCTCTGGATGCTTCGCACGGGTTCACTGCCATGCTCTGCGAGGACCAGAATCCGCTCTGGACGCTTTCCACGGGGTCAAAGAGTGACATTATCCGCGTTCCACGTGATCAGGAATTTTGCACTAGATGCTTCACACGGGTTCACTGCCGCGTTAGGCGAGGACTAGGCTCCGCTCTGGATGCTTCGCACGGGTTCACTGCCATGCTCTGCGAGGACCAGGATCCGCTCTGGACGCTTTCCACGGGGTCAAAGAGTGACATTATCCGCGTTCCACGTAACCAGGAATTTTGCACTAGATGCTTCACACGGGTTCACTGCCGCGTTAGGCGAGGACTAGGCTCCGCTCTGGATGCTTCGCACGGGTTTACTGCCATGCTCTGCGAGGACCAGGATCCGCTCTGGACGTTTTCCACGGGGTCAAAGAGTGACATTATCCGCGTTCCACGTAACCAGGAATTTTGCTGATTGTATCCGTATTTCACGGGATGAAGGTTTGACTGTTGGCGATATGTATTCCACCGAGCCATGGAACTGGGAGTGGCCGCTGTTCCGCTCAGCTTGAAGTTGTGTCCGTTGTTACGAGACGATCTCCAGGTTGTTTGTGAACCGTCGAGATTTGGCTTCCTCTCATGATGAAACCTGGGGGGAGGAGTATGATCCCTTCTTTGTTTGCGCCCCTGGATTGTATACAGGGATTGTTGTAGTATCACCTGTAGGGCAAAAAGGTTTCATATTTCCATCATTTCTTTTATTCTTTCCACGATGCTCTATCATTTCAGCTTTTTATATCGCGAAGGTCGCGATTGCCTAATCATTTCGGCTATTTTTCGCGGTGCCCAATCATTTCGGCTATTTGTTTTATTTTTACTCGCTGCTTTTTATTGCGAGTTGCCCCATCATTTCGGCTATTTTTCATGCATACATTTTTACTTGCTGCTTTTTATTGCAAGTTGCCCCATCATTTCGGCTATTTCGTAGGCATGTGTGGCCTGCTAGCTTTTTCGCCGCAAGCTCGGATTTTGGACACCGATTTCGGCATCAGCCTCGCTGCAACTGGGATGTTGCCAGGAGCGAATCATCATTTGCCATGAAAGAACTTGGGATTTGATACCGGTTTAGGCATCAGCATCGCTGCAACTGGAATATTGCCAGGAGCGAATCATCATTTGCCTCTGTCGATGTTGAACAAAGGTGGCTTAGCAAACAGGGTTAAGGTCCTGTCGACTAAGGCTTTTGACTTCATGAGCCGTAAGGGTCTCACAAAGGTATTTCTCCCTACAAGTCGTGAGGATCTTGCAGGTGTATTTTCTCCTTAGGGATCGTGAGGATTCCTAAGTGTATGTTCCTCTGTAAGTCGTAAGGATCCTACAAGAGGGTTTTCTCCTTATGGGTCGAGGGGACCTACAAGGGTTGGACTTTGCTGGGGAAATGTTTATTCACGCCCGTGGATTGTATACAAGGGTCAGTATTGAGCCTCTTGTAGGGCAATATCGAAGGTTCTGGAGGATTTGCTTAAGAACAGGTTCAGGCTTCTGTAACTTAAGACTTTCAAATCTCATGAGCCGTGAGGGTCCCATAAGAGAATTCTCCTTACGAGTCGTGAGGATCTCGTAAGTGTATTTTCTCCTTAGGAATCGTGAGGATCCCTAAGTGTGTTTCTCCTTTGTGAGTCGTAAGGATCTCACGCAGGTGGTTTCTCCTTACAAGGTCGAGAGGACCCTACAAGTGTCTTTTAACGAGGTTGCGCCCTTTCGGGTTTTCACAAACACTCGCCGGTAGTCCTGCTGTTTTTACTCACGGAGCCCTTTCGGGTTTTCATCCGTGCCCATTTTGCTTATGGACATACCGTTTTTTTTTATTCTTTTTCACTTTTTTTTAAATTTTTTTTTTCTCTCTCCTCTTTTTTTATCTCGTCAGCCTAAAGATGCTGCGGTAGTAGTTTTAGGGACGTTTCGGTCCGTCGATAGTTTAAGGACGTTTCGGTCCGCTGTTAGTTTAAGGACGTTTCGGTCCGTCGATAGTTTAAGGACGTTTCAGTCCGCTGTTAGTTTAAGGACGTTTCGGTCCGTCGATAGTTTAAGGACGTTTCGGTCCGTCGTTATAGGAAGGCCGGCTGCTGCTTGCAAAGTCTGAGCCTAGGAAGATAGTGAGCGGACATAGTCGTCGTCATCCATCATTGACCTAGGCTACAGCTTATTAAGCGTGGTATTTCTTCAAGAAGCGGCCGTTTATTGGCCTGAAAGGCCTTTCACCGTGCACGTCCATGAGTAGGTAGGCTCCATCCTGGTAGACCTTGTCTATGATGTACGGGCCTTCATAGTTTGGCTCAAATTTTCCCCGCTTGGCACGATTGGGGATCATAGGTCTTTTGACCACTAGTACGAGTTCGCCTTGGCGGAAAGTCCTCGGCCTGGTCAATCTTTCGTACGAGCGCATCATCTTTGCTTTGTAGGCTTCTAGATGTTGTTGCGCTATGAGCCGGGTTTCATCGAGGGCATCAAGCTCCTCAAGCCGAAGGTGAGCATTTTCTTCGTTCGTCAGCTCGTGGTGGACTGCTACTCGTAGGGAGGGTAACTCTATCTCGAGGGGGAGCACTGCTTCTGTCCCAAATACCAACGCGTACGGCGTTGTGTTCGTGGCCGTCTTGAATGTAGTTCGATAAGCCCAAAGGGCTTCTTGCAGCCTTTCGTGCCAGTCTCTCTTATTCCGGGAAACGGTCTTTTTTATGATCTTCGTCAAGGTCTTATTGAAAGCCTCGGCCAGGCCGTTAGCTCGTGGATTGTAAACTGAAGAATATCTCCAGTCTATATTGTGCTGCTGTGCGAAGCGGCTAATCTTATGGCTTCGGTAGGCCGGCCCATTATCGGAGATAATCCGCTGTGGAGTTCCGAACCGATAGATGACGTGCGTCTTAAAGAAATGGAGGATATTCTCCGTCTTCATTTCCCTCAGTGGTACTGCTTCTGCCCATTTGGAGAAGTAATCAGTTGTCGCCAGGATAAAGCGGTGTCCCCGGGATGATGCTGGCTCAATGGGGCCGACTATGTCAGTCCCCCACATTTCGAATGGCCAACTAGCCAGCGTCGGGTGCAGTGGATTCGGATGTTGGTGGATGAAGTCTCCATGGATCTGGCATGAGTGGCATTGCTTCGCATACTCGAGGCAGTCCTGGGTCATCGTGGGCCAGTAATAACCCATCCGTTTGATTTTTAACTTCATCTTTGGGCCTGCTTGGTGAGAACCGCAAAGTCCGTCATGAACTTCCTGAATGACTCTTTCTGCTTCGTCAGGTCCTAAGCATCTCAGCCATAGAGAATCGAACGATCTTTTGTATAGAATATCGTTGACGAAAGCGAAGGATAGAGCTCGTTTCGTGAGCTGATGTCTTGAGGACGCTTCTTCGGGCATTCGGTGGGACTTAAAGTAGTCTATGAAGACTTCCCTCCAGTCTTCGGCCTTCTCATGGTCTTTTATTTGTAGGGTCGTCTGCTCAGTCGTTCCCTTTTCTTCGCATGATTCCGGAGATATTTCTGCCGGGGCGAGCACTCGACGGCTTTGTACCACGATTCTGACGTCATCGAGGTTCTCGTCAGCCAGTTCTTTAGCAAGTTTAGCCAACGCGTCTGCTTTGCTGTTTTCCGCACGCGGTATGTTCTCCAAAGTATAGGAGGGAATTTGGGTCAATAGTTGTTGCACCCTTTCGCCGTACTTCACCAATTCTGGCTTGCACGTTTGATAGTCACCATTTACTTGACTGACGACCAGCTGAGAATCCCCGTATATGAGGAGGTCTTCAATTCCCATGTCGATGGCGATCTCGAGGCCTGCTATCAGAGCTTCGTATTCGGCTTCATTGTTTGTCCTCGGCTCTGTTAAGGAGAAGGCGAAGCGCATTATCCCTCCTTGTGGAGTTGCAAAGATGAGGCCTATCCCTGATTTGATCATTGGGATACCTTGTTTCTGTTTCTTCATGGAGGACGCTCCATCGAAATAGAGTTCCCATCGGGTGCTTCCGCCGCTAATCGCATCAAATGCATGCTCGTCCGGCAAATCGCAATTCAGAGGAGAATTGGCCGGTATCGGGTGCTCGGCGAGGAAGTCGGCAATGGCCTGGCCTTTCACTGCCTTGAGAGGTTGATACGTTATCGAGAACTCCATCAAGAGCAGGGCCCACTTAGCGAGTCGTCCCGTCAATATGGCTTTCGACATCAAATATTTGAGAGGGTCCACCTTCGAAATAAGACGGACTTCATGTGCTAATGCGTAATGTCTAAGCTTTGTTATTGCGAAGATCAATGCCAAGCAGTGCTTTTCAATGGGGGAATAGTTGCTTTCTGCCCCCAGTAGAACTCGACTTAAGTAGTAGAGTGCTCTCTCTTTCCCCTGATCGTTCTCTTGTGCCCATAATGCGCCTAAGGAACCTTCGAGGGCGGTCGTATAAAGAATGAGGGGTTTTCCCTTGACCGGCGCGGCCAACACCGGAGGGTTCTGCAGGTACTGCTTGATCTCGTCTAGTGCACCTTGACATTTGTGATCCCAAACGAATGGAGTTCCCTTTTTCATCAGGTGGCCGTAAGGACGGCATTTGCCCGAAAGATTAGCGATAAACCGCCGGATGTATGCGAGCTTCCCTTGGAGAGACCACAGCTGCTTGAGCGTTCTTGGCGGAGGCATTTCCATGATCGCTTTAATCTTTGACGGATCTATTTCAATACCTCGGTGTCGAATGATGAATCCCATAAATTTGCCCGAGGAGACTCCAAACGCGTACTTGAGGGGATTCATTTTCAAATTATATTGCCGAAGGCGTTGAAATACAGTCTCCAGATGCTTTAAATGCTCCTCGTACGACATGCTCTTTACTATGAGGTCATCGATATAGCACTCGACGATGTCATGTATGAGATCGTCGAAGATCTTTGTCATGGCCCTTTGATAGGTAGCGCCAGCGTTCTTTAGGCCAAAGGGCATAACCCTGTAGCAAAATATACCCAAAGGGGTGCGGAAAGCGGTGTGCTTCTGGTCTTCGGGATGCATTTTTATCTGATTGTATCCTGATGAACCGTCCATAAAGGAGAAAACCTCGTGAGTGGACGTGTTATCTATCATTAGCTCGGTTACCGGCACCGGGAAATCATCCTTTGGACAGGCTTTATTGAGATCCCTGAAATCCACGCATATGCGTACCGTCCCATTCTTCTTCATTACCGGGACGATATTGGCAATCCAGTCGGGATATTGGACTTCTTGGATAAATCCTGAATCGATCAACTTCTTGACTTCGGCGTTGATGCTCATTTCAAGCTCGAGTCGCATCCTCCTTGGCGCCTGCTTGACTGGCTTGATATCTGGGGATATTGCTAATCTATGCACAGCAATCTCCGGATCCAATCCTGGCATATCGGAGTAGTTCCACGCGAAGCAGTCTTTATGCCGTAGAAGCACGTTCTTTAACGCAGCCACCTTTTCTTCGGATAATAGCTCGCTGACAAATGTCGGTCGCGGGTCGTCTGCCGATCCCAACTCACTCTTCTTGAGGTTATCTGCAGTGGTATGTATACCATCTTTCAGTTCTTTCGGAGCGGGCGGAAATTCCGAGATCACCTCATCATCGCTGTTCTCAAAGCACCGGTAAAGGTCACCTACGTTCTCGGGCTCTTCCCCTAATATCGTAATCGTATAACAAGTGCGAACCCGCTCTGTGGACTGAAGTGGACCCGGTTCTGCTCTTGCGGCCTTGGGCTCATGCTTTCGCGGCGGCGTTACCTTCCAGCCGTCGGATAAAGCGAATCTACCCCGTCGGTACTGGTCCTCGACCCAGTTCTTGAAGGTGAAGCAGTCTTCGGTGGGATGTCCTATGGTTCGGTGATAAGAGCAATAACTCGGATGAGAGACCTTGCTAGCTTGCTCAGGATGTCTAGACTCTGGAAGCGTGATCATTCGATGTTTTATAGCGAGGTTGAGTAACCTCTCCGTCTTGTCTTGGGGGAAGGAATACGCTCGACTCGTCTTCTTCACGAGGGACAAACCTGAGCCGCTTTTTGATTTATCTCCGTCTCTGCGTCGGGTCTTTCGCACAATGGATTGACGAGGATAAGCGTCTTTGTCTTTTGCAGCACGTTGAGATAGACGTTGCGTCCTGGCCTTCTCGTAGATGGCCATTTCGCGGTTGTGGTTTTCCCGAGCTTTCTGACCCGTTTTCCTGATAGGCTTGTTCGTTCGTTCTTCAAACGACGGACTCGGTGCTTCAATCGCGGGGTCTAGTTTTGATGGGTGGTTGGCATCTCCTGACAGGGCGTCCTCCTCTTCATCAAAGGTATATATAGTGTAGCTGCTGTGAGTCCGTTCCCGTTTTCTAGCTCTTGCGTATCCAAGCCCGAATGTTTCCATCTTCCCGTTGGGCAATTTGCGTTGAGTCCCGGGGACATCCCAAATCTTGTTGTAGAACCGAGCCTGCCGAACGGTCTGTTCTAAGGGTACTCCTTGGCGCTTCAATAGCTTCTTTAATCCATCCGTATAGTATCTGGGCAGACGGATGGGTTGGAGCCTGTCGAGTGTAGTATCTGCGCCATGCCAGATCTCTTTCTCTATTTTCGACTCTGAGGATCGGTAAAATAGGATCACCTTCTCGCCCCTTCGCCTGGGAGGGACGTAAAATGTTTGCAGGTCCTGCACATCGTGAGCCTGAAGCGCGTCGAGGTCCTTATAGTGTTCTCGCGGTACCATGGTGATTTGCAAACTATGGTCATCGCCAAGGGGTGCTTGTGTCGGCAGCCGATTGGAGAACACAGCATTAACTTCATCTTCTGAATCACTTCCGAAGACTAATACGGGGGCGGGTGCCCTCAGGTTGTTGCGTTGAGATGGCCCTGCATAAACTATCTCTTCCTCTTCTTCGGTATCGCTCCCGAAAACGGGGATGGTGGCGGCGGCTTTGTTCTCCGGCTTGCGACACCTTTCTGTATCCTCGAAATCTGGCAAAAAGTACTTCGCATCTTCGTATTTGCGGACTTCGTTCACGGAAAATGGGTTTAACTCACCTGTTACAGTATACTCGAAACCATCCTTGAAGTACTTCATACACTGATGTTGTGTAGAAGGGATGATATTGTACTCGTGTAGCCAAGGACGGCCGAGCAAGGCGTTGTAGCAGGTCTTGGCGTCAATGACATGGAATTTGATGTCTGTGACGAGAAGTCCAAAGTGCAATGTTAGTATCACAGATCCGAGAGTCCGTGACGATTGTGAATCGAAACCGGAGATAGTAATTTTGTCACGAGCGAGGTGTTGCACACTCATGCAGATTTCCTTCAACACCCGAACATTAAGGAGGTTGACAGAGGATCCATTATCCACCAGGATCTTGCCTATCTTGATATCATGGCAGTATCCGGAGACATATAGGGGACGGTTATGGTCGCATGTCCCGAGAAGGAGGTCTTCATCACCGAAAGTGACGTCGGCCGTATGCACTTCTTCCAGTTCATCCTTCATCTTTTCAGTGGCGAGGAAGGCTTGGAATTGCTCGGGTTCTTGTAACGCCTTAATTAGTGAGTCTCGCGTTTCTTTCGATAATAGGAGGGCATCGAGAATGCTAAGCTGAGAAGGTAGCTTCCTTAGGTGCGAGAGGATGTTATAGTCCACTTTACTCTTCCTAGGAGGGTCTTTGGCAGCCAGCTCTCTCATGACTTGGTCATCTAAAGTGATATCTTCAGTGACCTTTTCCTTTCCCTTATCCTTTCTATTCCCGGGCCCGAGATTCTTTTCTGGGAGTGTGCGATTGCGCAGCTGAATGTTCTCGCAGATCTCCGATTCCTCCTCTTTCCCCGAGACAGATTCTTTAAAGAGAGGGCCCAGAGCCATTTCTTCATCAGAGTCGCTCCCAAAGGTGAGAACTTGTGACCCCCTGGCGTTAACCATGCAACATTTGCCAGTCGTTCTGTTGTGCCCATCGACAGTACTTCTTCGCTCCCGACGGATCTTGCGTTTCATGCGCTTAAAATGTTGCCGATGAGCAACATATCCTTGCCACCATATCTTAAAGGCGTCGCACTCCTCCGTGGGATGTGAGACTTTCCGGTGATATGTGCAATAGTCAGGGTGCGTCTCTACCCCATCGTGTGTGTTTCCTTCCGAGGGCGGTAGCTTCATTCCCATTGACATGGCTTTGGCAAACCTTTTCCTCGTCTTGAATATCTTCTTGTCTACTTCGGATACCTTTCGCTCTGGCGGAGGTGGTTCAACTCTTCCGTTCAGTCGCCCGCATTTGGCTCTTTCCGACGTGGTCATTTCACGCTCCTGGTCCGCTTTACATTTTAGACGAATCTCGTCTAGAAAAGCGTCGATCATTTCATCTGTTGGCCATGCGCGTTCTGGTACAGGCTCTGCCTCCAGTTTCCTAATGCCAGGAGTTTTCCCATCATCGGTAAACGAGTGGGAGATTACATTACAACTCGCCACATATCCTTCGGATTCATCCGACGAGCTTTCTCCATCATCTTCCTCTTGAAAGATGTGGTTGAGGAACTCTTGCAGTGTGACAGGAGTTTGCGCCTTTTGGTTGTACTCTTCCAATGCGTCGATTTGCTTCTGCAAGTTTGTGTGCTCTTTTCCAGGCTTCACGGACTTCTTGGATTTCTTCTTCTTTTTCTTCGAAGATTTTGACGGCTGGGTGTGAGTATTTAGGCCATTATCGCGAGTCTTCGTAGTTGGGCGGGGCTTCAACATCCTTTTGATAATTTGAGGTTCAAGAGGGTCCTTCCATTCAATCGCAGGGCACGCATGAAGGTCTCTCAGCATTCTTTTGGTTTTAGTTGATAGCACGACCTCCCATGGAGCTTCTTCAATAAAAAAACATGTTGCCCCCGGTGTATCCGCTTTCCTCGGAGCATGCGGCTGTGGTGGGTTCACCTTCCACTTTTCGGACAGTACAAACTTCCCCTGGAGGTACTGGTCTTCAATCCATCCTTTGAAGACGAAGCAATCTTCAATCGGATGGCCTACCGTCTGATGGTAAGGGCAATAGTTAGGGTTATTCACCTCGGTGGGTTGCGGCGGTCGCCTTGGATTTGGCAGGTTTATAAGTCTGTTGCGTATTGCCTGCTCGAATAGCCGTTTCGTCTTGTCCCGTGGGAACGAGTAGGGACGCTTCATCTTCTCATTATAATACCGACGCCTTTCCTCCAGTTGATCTGCCGGTTTCGGGGCGTTAGGTTGCTGTTGGGCATTCGCGACAAAGGTTGCCCTCCCTTTACCCTTGTCGTTCCGAGGTTCCGACTTCGGTATAGGTGGTCTATGACCCATCTGGTCCATCTGAGTCAACTTGTCGATCAGAGCCTGGAATGTGGTTGGCTTAAAGAATATCATAAACTGGGAGATAGTTGCGTGAGGGTCTAGAGTTCCCACGAACATGCCCACCGCAGGTGCTTCCTCAATGCGTTGCTCGCATCTCGACCACAAATTCCGCCAGCGTATAGCATACTGGACCCAGGTTTCGCCTGGTTTTACCCTGGCGTTAATCAGTGCAGTTATTGGAGTGCGTTCGCTGGCACTTGCGAATCGCTGAGTGAACAACAACTCCATTTCAGCGAACGTTTTGATAGAATCGTTCGGGAGTTCTGAATACCATTAGAACGCAGTTTCTGATAGGCTGCCCACGAACCGGCGGAGCAACAGTTTATCATCACCGCCGGTGTTACCGCAGAGGGCCCGGAACTGGGCGACATGTTGATGGGGGTTGCCGGTCCCCTTGTACACGTGGAATTTTGGTATCGTATAGCCTGACGGGTATTTGATTTGGTCGTACCAGCTCGGATACGGCCGCCCCGTTTTCACGACTTGACCAGCTGCCTCAGTCGCGTGATGAACCCGGATTTGCTGGGCTATGTAGTCAACCAAGTCAGCCTTAGAGATTGCCTCCTCCTTGGCCGTTGAGAGGGCTGGTGGTGGATTTGACGTTTCTCCTCGGTCGTCTTCAAGAACGATTAGGGGATCCTCGGCGGGTAAGTCCTGCTGGATCATCATTCCTATCATATCTTGGAAGAGAAGGCCCATCCGTTGTATGTTGGCCGCTTGTTCAGCAGCCTCTTTGTCCCTTTTCTCCAGTGTCCGGCGAAGGAATTCAGCGTCGGTTTCTTCCTCTCGGCGTGCGTCTGAGGACGTTTCTGGGTTTTCTTTTGGCCCGGTGAGCGCGGCCATAGCATTCATCATTTCTTGCAGCTTCTGTTGCTGTTCCTGGGCTTTCGTCACGGATCGGGTTAGCGGTCGGTGGCCCGTAGAAGTGCGGCTTTCCTCTTTTCCAGCGGCCATGTAAACAGTGTGCACCACCATGCCCCCAGACTTAGGGCGTCTGGGCTCAGTGCTTTTAGCCGTCGTTGCATGCTGCGGGGTTTTCTCTGACCTCCTCCTTTTATGAGTCAGTTGATCAGCAGCCTTTTGGGGTTTAGCCTGGTGACCAGCTTCCGGTTGGATTTTCAATTTCTTGTGCTGGTGGGAGAAGTTTGGATCGATGATCGAGTCTCGGGCCTGCCGCCAAACCTTATAGATTTTGGAAGACAGCCGTTGAGGAGATCGGGGCTGTTCGGGTTTTATTTCCACAACCTTTTTTAATGGGGGGGAGACCTCTTCAGCACTGCAGTAGCCGAATTCTTTCGCACCTTATTTAGCATCTCGAAGCTGTTCCCAGTTGGAACAGCAGTATTAACTTCTGCCACCGGGGCCGATGGAGTCAACCCGGAGGGGGAGTTGCCCCCAGCCTTCCTCACTCGGCGCCAATGGCGACGTTGAGCGTGTCGAGCGGACGGTGTAGGGTCAGCGGTAAGAATGGTTTCGTCTTGCCCCCTGTCTGGGTGTGGGGTCGCAGTTGGTATTAGCCTGTCAAAGACCGATGTCCTTTGGGCAGTAGGAGCGAGAGCTGAAGCCGTTAATCTTGTAAAGACCGACCTTTTGGCCGGAGAGGCTGCCTTGACGACTTCTGGGATAGGAGCGGCCACTTTCTTAGAAGCAACCTTCTCTGAGATTGTAGGTCCCGTGATGGGTTCGAAGGATTTCTGGCCCAATCTAGAGAAGACCGAGGCGTTGACGCTGGGCGACTCGTTGAGAGGAGCCGCGGCAGGGGTAAGTCGATCAAAGACCGACTTCTTGGGAGCCTCCGTTGTCAGCACTGGAGCGGTAAAGTTTGTCGGCGGGACCATGGTCCCAAAGAACAATCCTGTGGTGGCGCGAGTGACCTGTTCCACGGGCATTGTGAATAGCGAGGCAGCTTGGGGTCCATAGGCTATACCTCCTGGCGAGGCAGAGCGTTGGCTGCAATTGCAGTCTGAGTGGTTGGATAATTTCACGGAAGTAGGGGCCATCGATCCTTTGCTTTCTGCAATAAGCGAGACGCCAATTCTTAGTATCTTGAAACCCAAGGGCAACCATTAGCGAACCGCGATTGGTTCGCGAGTCACGACACACGAAGTGTGGAGTGGAAAGAGGAAAAGGTCCCACCGGGCGTGCCAGAATCTGTTCCCCTCCGAAAGACGGCGTGACACCGCGTCTTGCCTGAGATTCGGGGCAGATGCTAATTGGTGCTATCCGTCCACCTCTTCGAAGATGCCAAGTTGATTTATGGCATCACGTATCGAAGGTTTAGACGGATGCGTCCGATGTAGCAGACTTCGTCAGATTCCCCCTCGTTTGAGGGGTTTTTGATTGTGAGGACGCTCTTCCCTGCAGGCGCAAGCCCCTGCAGTTAATTACGCTACCGCATTGCGGTAACAACTTTCTCCTTCTCCAGATAGTCACTTCGTGTCGTGGGTGTCTGTTTTGTATTTTGTTGCCTGTGGATTGTTTACGGAGACTGAGTTATGTCGTCGCCCGTAGGGCGTGGACTAGTCCAAATCCGTATTATCTTAGATTTGGGTTTGGGGGGGTTTGGTTTGAGGATACGTCAGCCATACTTGAGGCTAAGATCAACTCAAACGTTTGTTAAGGATACGTTAGTCTAACTTTGTGACTAAGATCAACTTAACGGGATCGTTTAGATCCGACAAAAGAGCGTTTGGACTCTAATGTTCCAGTTTAGGGACATAGTGGTCCATTGATGTATGGCCGTCGGGACCCGTCACCTCTCTGACGACGTTGAAGGATTACAACGACGGATGTCAGAGGAGTTCAGGGATGTACCCTCGAGCCAGAGTTAATTGGGGGGATTTATAGTCCACTCTGTTTGAAGGTTTAAGGATACGTTAGCCATCCTTGAGGCTAAGATCAACTTAAACGGGACCGTTTAGATCCGACAAAAGAGCATGCGGGGCTCTATTGTTCTAGTTTAAGGACGTTGCGGTCCATGGGTAGTTTAAGGACATTGCGGTCCATGGGTAGTTTAAGGACATTGCGGTCCGTTGTTAGTTTTAAGACGTCTCGGTCAAGGTTAAGGACGTCGTAGTCCATGGGTTTAAGGACCCCACAGTCCATTGTGCTCTGGATGCTTCACACGGGTTCACTGCCGTGCTTGGCGAGGACCAGGCTCCGCTCTGGACGTTTTCCACGGGGTCAAAGAGTGACATTATCCGCGTTCCACGTAACCAGGAATTTGCATTAGCCATGAGTTTAAGGACCCCACAGTCCATATCAATGTGTGGTCGTCGGGACCCGTCACCTCTTTGAAGACATTGAGGGATTACAATGCCAAGTATCAAAGGAGTGAAGAGATGTACCCTAGAACCGGAGTGGATTAAATAGTCCTTGGCCCAATTTGGGGTCAAGACGAATTAATTATGTTATGAGTCCATTGGACCAGTTAATCACCAATTGAGGACTTATGGCCATCTTGGGCTAAGTCCAATCAGGAGAGGCTTTACCTCTATCCGTTTAGGCCAATTGGGCCAAAGCATAGTGTTAAACACTACAGAGCAGTCAGTGTTGAACACTGGGAATGGGGTTGACAAGTTAGTGTTTAACACTAAGAGATAATTGGTGTTAAACACCAGCGACAAGGCTTTTCAAATTAGTGTTAAACACTAAAACAGATCAGTGTTGAACACTGCAGATGAAGCTTTTTATTTAGTGTTGAACACTAAGGCCCAACAGTGTTTTAACACTGGGCTCGAGAGTTTTAATTTAGTGTTAAACACTAAGGCAAGAGGGGTCACGTGGCAGCACGTGAGAGCGCCCTCCCTTTATTTATTATGAGATTATCGTGTCTTTCAGAGCGTCACGTGCCATCACGTGATGGGCATTCAAATGCCTATGTATTAAAGCTTCTGCCGAGGGTCACGTGGGTCACGTGGGGTGTTGCCTTAAGGGGCTTTCTGTAGATCTCTTGGGGGGTCACGTGATGGCACGTGACCCTGCCTCTATGTATTTTGTTTAGAGGCTTTGTTAATCTTTTTTCAGGAATTAAATTCCTCGAGCTGTAAATTTCGGAGGAATTAAATTCCTACTTCCTTTCGAAGACTTATGTTCTGGAATAGAGTTTAACTCTGAATTTTTTGTAGGAATTACATTCCTCATATATGTGAAGGGCTGAATAGGGTTAAACCCTAATAAAAGCTTTTAAGGAATTGAATTCCCATTCCCTGTTAAATGATGATTAAGGGAATTAAATTCCCATTGTTTCAACAGAACTAAGTTCTTAATTAGGGTTAAACCCTGTTTCTTTTTATTCTGAAGGAATTAAATTCCCATGATATAGGGTCAAGCCCTAACTTTTATTTTAAAGGAATTAAATTCCTATAGTTCTGTGAGAATTAAATTCTCGTGCTTGTATTCCTTCTCCATGTTTTGGATCTGCATGGCAGGATCTCAACCCATTGAGAATTAAATTCTCAACCTTAAGGGGAGATGTGCACTTTGCAGGTCCTCCATCAAAGAGAGAAGAAATATGTTCTTCTGTTTTTACATTATCAGAGTTAAACTCTGTTGAGAATTAAATTCTCTTTCTTTCAAAAGGCCTTCCCTTTCTTACCTAGGGTTTTTTGCAGAGGATCCGAGTCTTTTCAAAGTATCAAAGCTCTCCTCTTTTTTTCTTTTTTCTTCTCTGCGCATGTATCTTTTCTCTGTGTCTCTTGGCTCCTATTTATAGGAGAAGCAGCCGAATCAATCAGTTTTTGACGAATCTCCATTGAGATTTGATTTGCATTCAGCATCCATTTTGGGCCTTTGGATTATTAGGTGAATTTTATTCACCATTGGATTTTAAATCCAGAGATTCTCCCTTGTTATTTTGATTAGATTTAAAGGGGAAATCTTTCCAAACCCGAGATTTTCCCATAGATAGATGATATTTCATCACCTCTGAATCTTTAATTTGATTGGTTCAAGATAGTTGCTTTCTTTTGGAAAGATTTGAATTTCCTTCAGAATTTAATTCTGTTAACACAATGGGCTTTGAAAGCCGGTCACGTGTGACCACGTGACCCATGGTCACGTATGAGCACGTGACCCCCTTTGGCATGAGCCTTTTCCTTTCTTTTGCGCTCTGTCTTCTGATCGTTGCTTAAGCGTCACGTGCCACCACGTGACTCCTGGTCACGTGTGAACACGTGACCCCTGTTTGAACTCTTTTTCCTTGGTTCGTCTGGAGAACGAGTCTGCTGTCTTGAACATCACGTGCCAACACGTGACCCTGGTCACGTGGGAACACGTGACCTCTTCTGAAGCCTTTTCTTAACTTGATCAGAGAACTTGTGTGCCTTTGACGCTTGCATTTAAATGTCACGTGTCGCCACGTGATCCTGGTCACGTGGGAGCACGTGACTCTTTCTGAAGCCCATTTTCTTCAGCGTAGTCAGGAAACTGAACTTGACTTGATGATGCCTTTTAGGTGTCACGTGCCAACACGTGACCCCTTTTTGAAGCTTTTCCCAGAAGCTTTCCTGATTTTAAATCAGGAAACAGCTGAGTGTACGAAATATAGAAAGATATGCGGTGGCAGGAACTGAAAAATCAGGATAATAATGCTGTGATAATGTATAGTATGAATAAGTGGAGGGGCAAGAGAATGATACATATATTACGATTCAAAGTTTTATTGCATTCAACTAAAAGATCAACGGATACAAGATTTCAAACGGAAAAATATTCATAAGAGGATGACAACATAATGCTGAAATTAGAAAACAGGAAAATTCTTCTTTGATTGCTAGACCGCTGCATTCTCGTCACACGAGTTGAAACCTGTGTTGGGTCCGCCTTATCCTCGAAATTCGAACTACGCAGTAATCCTCACTTGGCAGAAGTGGGGAGTGTGGACGAGTCTCCTCCTTGTTGTTCTTTCCTTTCTGGGCAACCGTTGATGAGATGTTTGTTGGACCCGCATATCAGACATTTCCCTTGGGTGTGGCGACAATCCCTCTGAAGGTGTCCTGGCCTCTTATAGTACCCACAACATGGGGTCTTCTGCTGCTTCTGTCGCGGGGAAACAAATTGGCGCTTCATCTTCTTCTCTTTTCCTCGTCTAACAGGGATCCGTTTATGATTGGAGACTCCCGCTGGTGCCTGATTTACCTGCCTTCTCAATCTTTCAGCTAACAAGTCGTTTGTTTGCTCCTGGGCTTCCTTTAAACCTTGCAGTACATTCAGGATCTCAACAGTCTGATTCTGGGGAGTGGAGATAGAGGAAGAGTCGTTGAAAGATATGATCCTGGGAACAATAATTTTGAGAATGATATAAGGCACAAGCTATAAGGATCAAAATGTAATATGGATTGGACACAGATTCAAGAATATTAGATGTGATGAAATTTATTACAAGCCGAAAAATCAACTGTATGACTCCAAGTCACTTAAACAGAGTATGGTAGTGTAATCGTGATGTAGTTCACCATTACAACCACGAAACTTTGCCAAGTCACCTGAAACCCTAGCGAATGGATAGCAGAACACTCAATGTGAATATGGATCAAGGATATCAAGTTTACAATCTAGACTGAGGGATGTCTTAGATTGTCAAGCTATACACGGAAAACTGGAATCTCAATCGAAGCAAAACCTGGCTCTGATACCAACTAAACCATGTCACGCGCCGCTTCCCAAAATACGGAATATGAGGGATTGACAAGGCCAGCCATGCTCCTACGGTCAAGGAAATGTCCTGCCGTAGTCACATTTCGGCTTCTAGTTTTTCATGGTAAACAGTAAATGATGCGCAGGTAATGAGAAATGCAGTAACTGAATGAAACAATGTAAAGAACTGACCTGAGGGGAAACAAAATGGTATAACTCTGGATAGCAAGTCGAGGTGTCTGTGATATACGTCTAGTCCTGGTCCAGGCTAAATCTTCTCCTCACACTGAGCATGCATACTCAGGTCGTCAGAGCGACACAATAGCAATATAATATATAAAATCATGTGACAATTCTAACAGTGATAATAGATATATATAACAGTAAATCAGAATGGTATAAATATGAACATGCAGTAATCAATGCAGCGGAATAGTAAAAGCAGTAGAATGATATGCCACGTATGTCAACACAGTAAGTATGTATATTGATGCTATCATCCCTATCAGTCACTAAGTCTCACCGTACAGGTCACTAAACCTATCGTCACTCCAAGTGTGAGAGTCAACCACTCGCGAGTGTCCTCCACCCAAGGGTAATACCCAAGGGCAAGGGACCACGGGCCCAACATGTATATCACGGTAATAATTATGTATCCTGTAAATCTCCATATATCTCCCTAAATATATAAGCCGGCATGGGACTCCCGAGATTTTGTTGAACTCACGCTCAAACTACCCCACACCCCGTGGTCTACATCAAACGCTAACCATAACCCTAAATACCAATCGGTCTGTGACAAGTCTGCGCGAGAACTGGAGGCAGGACCTCCATCAAGCACGTCCCGACTAATACCTAAGATAAATGGCAGTGTCTGGTGCCTTATCTGTGACACCCGTGCAAGAGCTTCCATAAGTGTCCCATACCACTTATAGTCACACGTACACGCGTCCCACAGACGTCGACAATGCAATAGAATAATAAGGTTCACTGATTGTGTACAAGTACGTGTCACTTTCACTTATTCACTGATACACGAACACTAACGTACTTGACACAATCATCACTAATACCTAACACTAGGTAATGCACGTTATCACTAGGTTAGCAATGCAGTGACATGTGTATGATATGATGCGTAAACAGTATGTAAGGCATAATTAGGGTGTCATGATTCAATAATCTACCACTTGCATAATTTATCATAAATTATATGGTTACAGTTTAGTGAAATGATAAACGGGGAATAAATAGTATGTTCAGTTATCTATCCAGCGAATTTGGTTTCACGCCAATCGGGTTCCAGGATCATTAATTATAGCCATTTCATTTTAAGCGTTCACGGCTGGAAATCCGGTTTCAGAATCGGAAGTCCGTTTCGCAACGCATTTTAATCCCAGTTGGGATCATATTTTAGCGACGCTACAGTTGGATGAAATCTAGGATTTTCAGTAAGGTTTTCAACGCAATAGACAGATCTTCTATCGTGTCTGTACGTCAGGAGATATACACTATTCAATACTAGAATGTCAATTCTGATTCTGCTGGGACTGTTATACGTCCACATCTATTAAATTGCAGATTAAATAACAAACGATAACGAAACAGGATGGAACCACTTGTGTTGTCTAGCTAACAGATTCACCAATAATAAACAGCGGAGTTCCGCAACCTACAAGTTAAGGAAACAGGGTGGTGTTCATTACGGGACAGTAAACAACAACTGGAGTCGTTCTGGACTGCAGTCCAGAGTCGCACTCCGATCCAAATATTGTCACAGTTTAAGTACAGAAACAAGTAGAAATTTACATAGGGTTATATTTCGTCGAGTCGGATTCGATTTAAGCCCTCAAACGCATCATTCCAGTGTGTATATAATTTATGGTAATTTTAGCGGTTTTCAGGTACAAGAAGATTCCAGTTTTACGAGTAAACTTGTGGGTAGTCGTTTTAGTCGTTAACGGTCTTATTATCCAACGAAATTCACACACTAGATTCACAGCCATACGGGCCAGCTTATACAATTGAGTTCCGTCAAAATAAATGATGATTTCCTATGAGAACATGTATCGAACAGATATGACACCTAATTGATCTAAAATTGTAACTTTATGATTTAAGTAATCTAAGATTGTAACTTGAGTAAATAGCATGTAAGCAAGTAAAATACTTGCCTGGAGACGGTGAACTGATGGCGCGGCAGCGAAGGCAGTAGTGACACGTCCCGGCACGGAGTAGTAAACACGCGACGAGTCTCGGCTAAGCTTGGGCTTGGCTCGAGCTTGAGGATGGGTTGTTGCAAGCTCAGGTGGTGTCGGGGCTGGGGATCGCTGATGCTGTCGAGGCCGATAGAGAGAGATTGCAGAGGGAGAGAGAGAGAATTTAGAGAGAGAGAAAGAGTTAGAAATATAGAGAGAGAAAGATTGAGAAAGAGAGAGAGAGTGATATATAGAGAGAGATAGAGAGTGAGAAGGGGAGAGAAAAAGAGAGAGAGAGAGAGATAGCAGGAGAAAGAGAAAGAGAGTGCAGAGGGAAAGTGAGAGAGAGAGCAGGGGAAAGAGAGAGAGAGATCAGAGAGATCAGTGAGAGAGAGAGAGATCAGTGAGAGAGAGATCGAGAACAGAGGAAGAGAGAGGGGGAGAGATCACAGAGAGAGGGAGATCGGGAGTGAGAAGGATAGAGGGAGGTCGGGAGTGAGAAAATCAAGAGAGAGGGAGAGAGGATTACGACGACGACGACGATGATGTTGACGAGGAGGGTGCAGGGGAGGCTCGCCGGCGAGAGATACAGTGGCCGAGCTCAGGTGGGTTTGGGTGCTGTGGCTTGAGGGAATGGTGAATAGGAGGAGGAAGTCGAGGGAGAGAGGGAGTGGGGAGCTCGGGTTGATGGTGGTCGAGGGTGGAGGTGAGGGAGAGAGGAACTGGGGTCGTGGTCGTCGCCGTCAGGGCGTGCGATTGGTGATAGGGAAATGGGTGTGCAGTGGGTTTGGGTGAGGGAGTAGGAGGAGGAGAGAAATGGAGAACGAGGGAGAGAGAGAACGAGATAAGGGAGACAGGGTCGCGTCGTGGGGAGTAACGCGCGCGAGCGACGGGGCGCGAGCGTGGGCGGAGGTGACGGAAGTGGGTCGAGCGCGCGGGGGGGAAGAAATAGCCGTTGGAGGAAGGAGATGGGTTGGGTGCGGGTCGGGTTTGGGGAAGCGGGTGCGGGCTGATGCGGGTGAGGGGAGAGTGGGCCTGGGCTGGGCCAGGAATTAATATAAGGGAAAATTAAATAGAGAAATTAAGGGAGTGGGCCGGGAAGCTTGGGCCGCAGGAGAAAATAAGGTTTTGGATTTTAGATTTTAAATAAAAGAAACTGGGCTGGGGCTTAGGAGTTGGGCTGGAAATAAAATAAATTTAAATCTTTAAAGCAATGAGCTGAAGGAATAAAATATGGTTTGTGTTTGAGGCTATTTAAAAGGGATGATTTACTTGGTTTGGTGTTTAAAAGTGGTTTTAGAAATAAATAAATAAATAAATAATTATCAGAAAAATTAAATAAATTTTATAAGTGAAATAGAAATACAGATATAGCGTATAAAAAGGGGCTGGGTATTACTACTAGGCCAGCCATGCTCCTACAGTCAAGGAATAATCCCGCCGTAATCACACTTCGGTTTCTAGCATTATATGGTAATCGGTAAACAAAGCACAGAAGTAAAGGAAATACATCACTAAATTATTACATCAAATTCCATTGTTCACAATTTACAATAAAACAAGAAAAGAACTACTAACCAAGTTCGAATACAAGGTCTCTTTTAGGGAAAGCAGAAAAGAAGAAAAAGGTACTCCAGACTAAATCTCCGCTAGCTCGAAGGGTAAGTCCGACTCCTGCGCTGGTCCTTTCTCGAGATCTGAGCATGCATACTCAGGTCGTCAGAGCGACGTAATAGCAAAATAATAATAGTGACATGAAACAGGCAAATAAGGTAATAACAGTGGAAGTAAAATGCAGATAATCACTATGTCACTAAATGATGCAAAGTATGATCTGTGTCCTTATCAGTCTCTAAGTCATGTTTGAAATCGAGTTGTGGAAAGGAGGATCATGTTTAACGGAAGTCTCGTACATACCCGAGACAACGACCCACACGCCCGGGACATAACCCTGTCAGCCGGATCGCCAGATCCTACCTAATATATATAAGAGTCGCTGTTCGAATGATTATCCTCTAAAACACGGTCCTCGCTAAATACGATGCTCTTTCCACTTCGATTTCCCCTTTTTCCCCAGATTTACACTATTGACGAGTATGGTCTAGTCGTGTACAAGTATGCACCAATAACACGGTTTTGTCACTATTCACTGTATTAATCACTGTCACGAATCATTCACTTTTTTCCATTGGCGTACTCGACACTCCTAAACCAATACCGTCCACGCATGATAATGCATTGTACACTGAATAATAACGCGCACTATCACTAGGTATATGGCAATTGGGTAAGGTATGTACATTTATGCAGTTAACAAGTCATGTGTAATATGAACCAGTATGCACCTCATGAGCTTATAAAAATTGCAGTAAATCACACGTTCATAATTTAGCGAAACGATACAAAGACGGTAACAAGTAGACTTAGTCTTCAGTTCATAAAAATTTGTTTCAGTGCAATCGGATTTCTGGTATTCAAGTTACAGCCATTTCAATTTAAGTGCTCGCTGTAGGAAATTCAGTTTCTTAACTGAACGTCCGTTTCACGGCATGACTTTCACCCATTTGGGAGCAGAGTTTAGCGACACTGCAGTTGAATGAAATTTAGGGTTTTCAATAGTATTTCCAATGCACTAGACAGATTCTCAATCGCGTTTCTACGTCAGAAGTTATACACTGTTCAACACTAGGGTATCAGTTCTGTTTCCGTTTGGGATTGCTATACGTCCTGTTCTTTTAAATTGCAGTTTAAATAGTAAACGACGATAAAAGAGGTGAAATCACTTGCGTTATTTAGCTAACAGTTTCATCTTCAATAAAGTATAGGGTTCCGCAACATACAAGTTCAGGCAGCAAAGTAGTAAACATTACGAGATAGAAATCAACAGCCAGAGCTGCTCTGGACTGCAGTCCAGAGCCGCTCTCCGAACCAGTTTCTGTCGTGTTTTCAGTATAGGAATAATTTAAATCTTGTATGTGTCTTCAGGTCGTCGAGTCAGCTTCAATTTGAACCCTTGAACGCATCATTTCAATATGTAAGAAATTAATTATGATTTTAACAAGTTTTAGGTGCTGGAAATTCTCAGTTTAATGGGTGTAATTAGGGATGATCGTTCAAGTCAGTAACGATTAAATTCTCCAGTCAAATTTCACCACAACGTTCATTACCACACGGGCCAACATATAAGTTCAAGTTCCGTCAGTTTAATGTAAGGTTTTCGTTCGGGTTTTGCATCGAACACATATACTATTTTAAGTCGCACTAAGTGTTTATGTGGAATCTAACGGTATTTCAAGTTTTAGTAAAACAAATAGCACGAAGCAATTAGGTAACTTGACTGGAGACGCTTTGGCGACGCACGGCAGCGGCAACGGCACGAACGCCCGACGAACGGCACGGTTTGGATTCACGGCCTCGGCTCGTGTTTCGGGTTCGTCGTCGGAGTTGCTCGGGGATGGCTCGCGATCACTGGAAGCGGAGTGGGGGTTCTGTGGATCTCCTGGGGCGTGCTAAGGTTGGCGCTGGTCGGCGGTGGTCGCTCCGGCAATGGGCACAGTGGGGGGTTCGAGGCTCGGGGCGATGGGTTTGGTGTGGGTTTTGGAGTGCGGGAGTGAGATAGTGGGGGCTCGGGTTTTGGAGGTGATGGTAATGTAGCGGATGCAGAGGAGTCGACGAGGTAGTGGGGGAGCGGGGACTCGTCGGCGTGATGGGTGCAAGGGAGGTTCGGTGGCGGAGGGTGTGCAGGTGAGGGGAGTGAGCTCGGTGGGGTTCGAGTTTTGAGGAGAAGAGCGAGGAAGGGAAGATGAGGTAATAGTCATCGTCGTTGTCGGGCGCAGTGGGTTGTGAGGAGTGAGGCTTGGAGTTTTGGAGAGAGGAGAGGTTTGAGAGTTAGAGATCGAGAGTGTGAGGGCGAGAGAAGAAAGGGGAACGAGGGTGAGCTTGAGGAGCTCGTGCGGTCGTGGTCGGGGAGAGCGAAGACGTTGGCGACGTGGGGTCGACGTGGGTTCGCGCAGAAGAAAGAACGAGCGGGAAAAGCTTTGTGGGAAAGAGGAGAGGTTGGAGTGGGTAGGGTCGGGTTTGGAGTGGGCGCAGGTCGGGTTTGGAGCGGCATGGATAAGGGAATGGGCTTTGGGCCGGTGAGGGTTTAGTTTAAATGATTTGTTTTTATTTCTTGATTTTTCTTGGCTGGGCTGAGTTGGGATTTTGTTAATTCATTTGGTTTTTGTTTAGTTTACCGGGCCGGGCTGAGGAGGGTTTGGGGATTAATTCGATTTATTAATTTTCTTTTTTATATTTTCTTTGGGCTTTGATTTTAATCGTTTAGGAAAAAGCAATTAGTAAAACTTGAGCAACCAAATACCTACAAAATCACGAGGAAAAATAGGGAAGCAATCAGGGGACTAGGAAAAATATAGAAAAATTTTATTGATGGGAACGGGGATTTACATCATACCCTCCTTACAAAAATTTTGTCCTCGAAATTTAAAAGGGGGACAACGAAACAAAAGCACTAAACAAAGAGATGTAGAAAACGTGCACGGATATCTTCCACCCGCTCCCAGGTAGATTCTCCTGGGGAACGACCGCCCCAAGACACCCGGACTAACGGAATGACCTTATTCTTCAGCACTTTCTCTCTGCGGTCGAGGATGGTGGTGGGCTGCTCCTCGTAGGATAGGTCGGTACCCAAAGCTAACTCCGAATAGTGCAGAACATGGCTCTCATCCCGAACGTAATGCCGTAGCTGAGACACGTGGAAGGTATTGTGCACACCAGCTAGCGATGGAGGCATGGCAAGTCGATAGGCCACCTCTCCTACTCGCTCTGGCACCTCAAAAGGTCCGATGAAACGGGGACTGAGTTTCCCGCGACCTCCGAACCTGATAACTCCGCGGGTAGGGGAAATCTTCAGGAATACGTGATCTCCGACTTCAAACTCTAGTGCTCTCCTGCTGGTATCCGCCCAACTCTTCTGTCGATCCTGAGCCGTCTTAATGCGCTGCCTAATCATTTGGACCTTGTCGACTGTCTGAACAATGAGCTCGAGACCCAGTAATCTTCGCTCTCCCACATCATCCCAACAAACTGGGGATCGACACTTTCGCCCGTAAAGTGCTTCGAAAGGGGCCATCTGAATACTAGCCTGGTAACTGTTGTTATAAGAAAACTCGACTAGGTGCAGATGGTCCTCCCAGGAACCCTGAAAATCCAACATGCATGCCCTCAACATATCCTCGAGCGTGTGAATCGTACGCTCGGATTGTCCATCCGTCTGCGGGTGATAAGCTGTACTGAACTTGAGGTGGGTACCCAAACTCTCCTGTAAGCTCCTCCAGAAGTGCGAAACGAATCTGGTGTCTCGATCTGACACAATGCTGATCGGGACTCCGTGAAGTCGCACTATCTCCTGCATGTATCTCTCTGCCAGTGACTCTGTCGACTGTTCCACTCGGAATGGTAAGAAGTGTGCAGCTTTCATGAGGCGGTCGACAATAATCCAAATGGCGTTATTGCCCCTAGGGCTCCGTGGTAAGGCCGTCACGAAATCCATGGTAATGTGCTCCCACTTCCATTCTGGTATCGGAAGCGGTTGTAACAGTCCTGCTGTCCTCTGATGTTCTGCCTTCACCTGCTGGCATACCAAGCATCTGGATACGAACTGCACGATTTCTCGCTTCATCCCGTTCCACCAAAAATGCTGCTTTAGGTCTCGATACATCTTTGTACCTCCCGGATGCACAGAATAAGCTGAGCTATGTGCCTCAGCCAGTACCTCTTCTCGAACATCCCCTTTAGGTACGCAGAGTCTGCTACCGAATCTCAGAGAGCTGTCTTCATGTATGATTAAGTCCGTTCTCAGCCCGGCTTCTACCTGCGCTCTGAAATTTTGCAATCGAGGATCATCCGCTTGTGCAGTCTTGATGCGATCCACAAAGGAAGACTGCACCTGTAGTTGCCAAAATTGACTGATTGCGCCCGGTGTGACGACCTCAAGTTCGAGTCTCTGAAAGTCCTTAATAAGGCTTCTCTGACTGGTCAACATCATGACCGCTGGCTTGCGACTGAGAGCATCTGGTACAATATTTACTTTCCCAGGGTGATACTGAAGGTCCAAGTCGTAATCTGCCATCAGTTTTGGCCATCGGCGCTGCCTCATATTTAGTTCTTTCTGAGTGAAGACGTACTTCAGACTTTTATGATCCGTGTACACCTCCACCTTCTCGCCCAATAGATAGTGCCTCCAAATCTTCAACGCAAAAACCACTGCAGCTAACTCCAAGTCATGCGTAGGATAGTTCCTTTCGTGAGTTCTCAGCTGTCAAGAGGCGTAAGCAACCACCCGACCGTGCTGCATCAGAACACAGCCTAATCCCTTCCCTGAGGCATCACTATGTATCACCAAACCACCGGAATCATCTGGTACTGTAAGAATGGGCGCCGTGGTTAACTTCTGCTTCAGTGTGTCAAATGCCTGAGTACACTCCTCTGTCTATGCAAATGGTACATCCTTCCGTGTCAGCCTTGTCAACGGTTCAGCGATTCTTGAAAAGTCTTGGACGAACCTCCGATAATATCCTGCTAATCCCAAAAAGCTTCTGATCTCGGCCACTGACTTCGGCATTGGCCAATCTCTGACAGATTCTATCTTTGCCGGGTCCACTGAGATTCCTTCGCCCGAAACAATGTGTCCCAAGAACTGAACCTTATCGAGCCAGAATTCACACTTGCTCAATTTCGCGTACAGCTTCTCTTCCCGAAGAATTTGTAGAACCATGCGCAGATGCTCAACATGCTCCTCCCGGGTCTTCGAGTAGACTAATATGTCGTCGATAAATACAATGACAAACGTGTCCAAGTACTTCGCAAACACCCTGTTCATCAAATCCATGAATATCACTGGAGCATTGGTAACACCGAACGGCATCACAAGGAACTCATAATGTCCGTAACGGGTCCTGAAAGCCGTCTTGCATATATCCTCGGCTGCTACTCTTATTTGATGATATCCAGAACGGAGATCCAACTTCGAAAATACTTTGGCCCCACTTAACTGATCGAATAAGTCGTCGATGCGCGGAATTGGGTACTTGTTCTTTATTGTGACTTTGTTCAGCTCTCGATAGTCTATACACATCCGCAGCGATCCATCTTTCTTCTTCACTAACAGAACTGGTGCACCCCATGGTGAAACGCTCGGCCGGATAAATCCCTTCTCCAGGAGTTCTTCAATTTGCTTCTTCAATTTTGCCAACTCAACCGGTGCCATTCTGTACGGGGCCTTGGAAACTGGGGCTGTACCTGGAGTCAAATCGATCGAGAATTCCAAGACGCGTGGAGGTGGGAGACCTGGTAAATCTTCAGGAAACACGTCCAGAAAATCCCGAACAATCTCTGGGGCTGGGCTCTCATCAATCTCCATAGCTGTCAACTCCTTTGGTTTGGCTCTATACTTGGCTGGCTCCAAAGATTCGCTCCCGCCTTCGAAAATAAACTCCGGGTGATTGGGAATGCGGAAGATCACATTCCTTGCTCGGCAATCAATAACTGCATGGAAGGTACTCATCCAATCCATCCTGAGAATTGCGTCATAGCTGCCTGTCTCGATCAAAAGGAAATTTGCATAGAATTCCCTGCCACACACTACAACCGGACATGATCTACATTCTCGACTAGATACTATCACGCCATTACCCGTATGTATTTCCCAACCCTTGGTTAATGGTTCATGTGGTATGGAGTGTGTATGATTGTTACGAAAAAGTGTTTGTGTAGTTAACCGCAATCAGAACGGTGTCGCGCGTAGCTAGACCGAGGTGAGTACGGGTCGTCCTCAGGGAAACGTTGAACCTTTTACTTTTACTTTAGATGTGTTGAGAAAGAGAGGAGGGATAAAGAATTTTGAAGAATGGTTTCTAGATCTACGTTAAGCAAGAATACAAAAATATAGATCTAGATTATTTTAGGGATGTAGTTAATATAATAAGGGGGCTTGTAGGGTTCGTTAGGATTTAGTAGTCATGGACGATTAGTTAAAAGTTACCCTTTTTATCCTTTAATAGATTTAAAACTAGAACGACGGTGATGCGTATAGATTAGGGTTTCTGGAGGGAAAAGGAATCCCACTCTTAACCCTTATCTCGACACGGAACCCCGTTCATTATCTAGCCTTTACCAAAGCAATCATTAATCTAATCTCTAATCACGGTCGGAACTAACAAAAAATTGTTAGCGCGCAGGATGTTAATGATTCTTTTGATAAAATTCATAAACTTTATAGGACTTAAAAAGGGTTTAGGGATGTTTATCATCCATTAGCCTACCCTAATCCTACGAACCCTAACAAGCGGAGAATTACTCGCGCATGTTGGGAAAAGAAGATGGAAAGAAAGAGAGGGAAAACATAATGTAAAATGCAAAAAAATTAAATAAAATAACTACCTTTATTAATCACTTGAACAATCTACACTTTATTCCGTAGAAAATGATTACAAATAAACTTGATTTGCTTCTCGATCTTTCCTAAGGAGGTAGACGAACAGTTGATGATCAGCCTGGATACGTGAGCGTCTGAGGCTTCGTGATCGTGTCGGCTTTGATAAATTTTCCAAGAGGCTCTCGGTGCCTTTTTATAGTGCAAAGCCAGAATAATTTGCTTCAATATTTAGTAAAATTTATCATAGATTCACCCCAAAAATCCTCAACTTCCAACTCCATAGAACTGCGGCGGATCCGCGGCCCAAGGGGGGGTATGGCCGCGGATCCGCGGCCAATGGTCGAGATCAATTGATCAAACTTATAGGGCTTGCTCCCTGTGACATGTGGCGATCCTTCGCACCTTTAGAATTTGGAAATATTTTCTAGGTTGCTTCCAGACTTGGTCTCCAAGTTTTGCTTCTTTAATTAGGCAAATCTTCTTCAACAACTTGATTTGCTTGATTCTAGTCTTTGAAAAATTCTGCACACTTGGAAATCTTTTGCACAACAACTCAAATAATATTTAGTCGACTTAGTTCTACTAGGATTAGGTCAATGAATTTATTTGCATACATTTTCCTACCAAATGCTAATTAAAATATATTAACACATGGAAAATGATGTTTTTACACATAAACCCCCATATGTATGATATATTATAATAAAGTCCTTTTTTAATATGAAAATGGTAGGAAAAATGTAATACAAATGTGCAGTTTTATCAACTGAACAAATACCCCCTAACTTATCTTTGATCGTCCCGAGCAAACTAGTTTATTCAAGAGAAGGAGAAAAAGAAAGGAGAAAACTAAGCACACTTTCGTAGGCAAACACGATTGCACTGAGCACGTGCAACAAGCCGTTAAACCTCTAGGTGTCCCTAGTAGGAGGAGTGTTGTCTCCTGAGGGTTTTCAGCGGATTACACCCACAAAATCCCATAATAAAAGAGAGATGGTGAAATTTACATATAAAGATAAGAAGCATAAAAGAAAGACTTTGAAAATAAGAGTTTCCAACTACACTAGTTTTTCAGTTGTCATGAGCCCTATCTTAATGGTCATGAAAAGATATTAGAAATCACATTATCCCTCAATAAAACATCGTCTTTATTCTTCATTCCTACCTTTCATCCAAATATCGATCATATACCCCTACGTGTGTGTAATGGACATCCCTACACTCGGAGAATTCAATTCAAGCTATCATACTCTTGTCCATCTACCTCAGTACTTTTTAACTTGATGAATATTTAGATTTGCTCACACATTTTCATGCGACCGTTAATTCTTCTTGAGTTACTAACCGATCGATTACTCATGTGCTTGCTGATTAGGTGATAGTATTTTCCTCGTCTTGCACCACCTAAGGCTTAGCAGTGACTCCCAGACCAGTTGGCCTTAGGGCACTAGGTGAAAAGGCACCATCACTATATTTTTTTATTGCTGCCTTGGCGATAACAAAACCAGTGTTCATTTTTTCTTTTCACTATTTTTATATTTTCTTCATTTTTTCTTTTCATTTCCTTCATACTTTGGCTTTTAGACAAGAGCATTTCAAGGTATCCTCTACTATCCCGAGTTTCAAGACGCGTGTAAGTGCATATAGTAGGGTATCAACATTCAAATGTTTGGTTTCCAGAATAGAAACTATTTTTCAGACTTATTTTTATTCTCAGATTAGTGACTTCCTTCATCTTACTAACCCTTGGGACAACAGCTCATAACTACTTATTACTAGTTCGTTTAAGAAAACTTCTAATTTTCTTGGTTTTCTTAAACTATTCCTATCTTTTGGATGTAATTTTTCACTTTCTATTCTTTTATTATCAAATTTTTATTTATTTATTTTTTAATTTTGTGTTTATGCAAAATATGATGCAAATTTATGTGTAAATAAGCACAAACCTCCCCCAAACCTGTTTACAGCAGTGTCCTCACTGATGTCATCCATTAAGCTCAAAAACCTGTAGACTTGGGAGGAAATTATTAATGGGGGCAAGAATATATGAAAGTGAAAATCCTCCCCCAAACTTATTTTAGGCTCACAATTTTGTAAAAATCATTTTTCTTTCAAGAGCCAAAATATACCCCCCCAAAACTTGAGTTAAACAATTTTAATCTTTTAAAATCACAAGAGGGGGTCAAGGTTATTGGTCAATGCCAAGCTTTGCAAAGACCGAAGGTCAACACCAACCATTCAAAAATTTTATCGATGAAGTACCAAGGTTGGTGGAAGAACATGTCACCTTTCGACGTGAAGAAGTGGGGAGGTGATAAGAGGTGTGATGGAAAAGGATTGCGTCTCAATTTGGAGAGACGACACAGTGATAGTGATGATGGATTACTCGCATTATCATGATTGTCTAAAAGAAGGGGTGGAGGTCCAATTTCTTCATCTTGGAGTTGATTCATCTCAACACCCGTGTCTTGTAAAAATGCGAGTTCATCAGCGAAAATTTTCTCAAAGCTTTCATCGATACCCTGAAAAATAATGTCATCAGAAAAAATGGGGTGATCGTCAGACTCTATAAAAAGTTCCTTATCAGCGTTAGATGTTGACCTGGACAACTCGGTGGAAGAGTCCGTGTCAAGCAACAATATATGAAAAGAGTCAGAATTATGAGGTTGATCATATTCGCTGCTGTCGACATCCATTAATTCGACAGAACACACATGAGCATAGGGTTCGGAGGGTTCACTTCCCAACTTGTAAATGTTAAGCTCAATTGACTTCTTTCCAAAGGATAGGGTCATAGAGCCGTTTCTACAATTGATTACTGCGTTGGAAGTGGCCAAAAAGGGCCGACCGAGTATCACCGGGATTTGATTGCGTGGGTTCGCCACAGGTTGTGTATCTATAACGATAAAGTCCACAGGGAATATGAATTCCCCGACTTTGATTAACACATCCTCTAGCTCACCCCTAGGTTGGGTGATAGATCGATCGGCCATCTGAAGAGTGCAATGCGCAGGTTTTAACTCTCCGATCCTTAATTGCTCATAAACAGAATATGGAAGCAAGTTAACACTAGCACCTAGATTGAGTAGAGCACGATTGATATTTTTAGCCCCAATAGAAATAGAAATTGTAGGACTTCCGGGGTCCTTTCGTTTCTTGGGTAGTTGTTGCGTAAAAGCAATGCTCACATTACTCGCAAGGAAAACTTTTTTAGGTACTTGAACTTTTCTCTTCCTAGTGCACAAGTCCTTTAGGATTTTCGCATATGACGGAACTTGTTGAATAGCATCTAGGAGAGGAATGTTTATGTTAACTTGCTTAAAAATTTCCACAATCTTCTCCATTTGTGGACTTGGTCTGTTGTCTCTTAACCTGTTTGGATAAGGTGCTTTATCAATAAGGGTTTGGTCCAACATTGGAGAGGATTGTGGGGACGGATTCGATCCCAAAACTGGAGTGGGAATCGACTTAGATAGATTTGGCGAAATGGGCGAAGGGTTCGAGCCTTGGGGAAAACGGAGAATAGGCTCGGGTGAAGGTGGGAGACTAGACGAATTAGGGGAAGAAGAAGAAGCTGGGGTATCATTGGTGTCACTATCATCACATTGCTCACCCACTCGGTTATTCAGCATTTTTCCCGATCTCAACGTAGTAACGGTACTCACATTATAACTTTGTGAGTGGCCAGGATTAGGTATGGGTTGAGATGGGAGTTTCCCTTTCTCTCTCGCACTCATTGCGGCGTTTAACTATGCGATTTGGTTTTCTAATGATTTAATACTCTCACCATGGGAGGCAGAGTTTTTCGTTATGGTATCAATAGAAGACCTCATCTCAGCCGAAATCTGCATGGATTGTTTCATGAACATATCCAAAGTTTGTGCAAGTGAGTTGTCAGTACCGGTCACTTGTGGTGTAGAAATGTTGGCCGGATTTTGGAAATTTTGTGACTGAAAGGGGGGCTGATTCTGTGGTTGTGGTTGCTGTGGAGGAGGTATTTGATAATTGCTTTGTTGGTTTTGGTTCCAAGCAAAGCTAGGATGATTCCTCCATCCTTGATTGTACGTGGAAGAATAAGGGTCGTTTCTAGGTCGCTGCTGAAAAGCAACATTAGCTTGAAACGATGCATTCATAGGACATTCTTCCGTTAAGTATGAAGGATCCGAACAGAAACCACAGACGGTCTTAGGAAGCGTGACCTGATTTAAGGAAAATGATGAGAACTTGTTTTCAATAGCGTCGAGTTTCTTCTGTATCGCTGCCATTTCGGCTTTTATTGCGATAGAAATATCGAGCTGGTGAATACCTCCCTTAGTTGAAGGTGGTCTTACGCTTTCCTACTGCAACGTGTGTTCAGCAAGGTCTTCCAGATATTTCTACGCTTCACCGTCATCTTTAGACATGAAATTGCATTGACACATTGTTTCAAGCATCTGCTTTGTCACTGGATTAATGCCCTCATATATAATCCGACATAAATCCCATCTTTGTATTCCGTGATGGGGGCATTGGACAAGCAGATCTTTGAAATGTTCAAAGCACTTCCAAAATGGTTCATTGGGAAGCTGGGTGAACTGGTTGATCTCGCTTCTAATATGGGCAGTCTTATGGTTTGGGTAAAACTTCTTAAGAAATACTATGACAAATTCATCCCAATTAGTGATAGAGTGTGCGGCAGTATTATAAAGCCATTTTTCTACCAAGTCGCACAGTGTGAATGGGAGAAGACGTAAACGCATAGCATCTAAAGTCAATTGTGAAGTACCCATCATTGCGCATACGTTTTCGAATTTGGTGATGAAAACGTACGCGTCTTCCGACTCAAGCCCGTGAAATTTGGGCAGCAGATTGATGTAGTGGGGTTTAATTTCGAAATTATCCCCGTTAGGTGGTGGAAGAGATAGACAAGTGGGAAGAGGACTACGGATAGGATAACATCTCTCTTGGAGAGAGATGCGCGGTGGATTCTGCGCACCCACGGTCGGTGCAGCGTGGTGTTATATTCTGATGGAGTGCCGTCCATCTCGGTCGTGGTGTGTGGTGGGGGAAAAGAAGATGAAGAAGTACCGACTTTGGCGTCGATAGCAGGAACGCGGACAAGACGGGCACTAGGATCCCGTGTCCCGCCGAGCATGCACTAAGCGGGTTTAGTGCAAGTGGCAGCGTGTGTGTGATTTAAAATTGGCTTGTTTTGAAAAATGTGGGACTCAAGACAAATCACCCTAAGATGCACAAGCAACCCTAGAACTAAGGTCACCTAGGTCCAGTCTCTAGACCGCTCCTAGACTTCCAAAGGACAAGTCGCAGGATCAATCCTCTACCGCCTCCGTACTACCCTTATAGCCAGGTAAGTGCCAGGTAAGTGGGAAGGAACCACGGTAGTGGGCCTAATTAAAAACCACTAGCCTTTGACACACTTGCCTAGGCACTACAAAAATAATGCGGATAAACGATAGATTACCCACGACTTTCCTCTGTCCTTATTGAGCGCGACAGTCTTTAGAGTCTGGTCTAGATATTTTTTAAATTAATGAAGGGTTGATCTAGATGCTCGGTTTGTGATTTGTGGGACTTAGGAAGGGTGATGAAATCCCCACCTAATCTTGATTTGGTCTTTGCCCCTTAAAGTCCGTATTAAAATATGCAAAACAAAACCAATCACAAAACTTTTGCAAAAAGATTTTTGAGCGGCGTTATTTTGCAAAGAATCCTGCAGAAAATAGATTTTATTGGATTTGAGAGGAGAGAGAAGAAGTTGAGAATTTTACCAAAGAGTTCTGTAGCCCTAATCCCTCTAATCTGCTGCAATTCCGCCGCCGGAAGCTCTTTGTGCCGCGGTTCCGCCGCGAGGTGGAAGGATCACTTGATGAAATTTTTTGTATAGCCTTCTGTGCTCCTCTGGATCTCTAAAAATGTCTCTGTTTCCTGTTTTCCTCAATTCTGTGACTCCAGATTTCCTCGCAAAATTCACGCACAAATCGTTAAATATGCAATTTGCAGTTTTGTGTTAATAATGATATGAATCGTCTAAGAATTCAACACAAATAGTAAAAATAAAAAATTACGCACGGATCCTCGGCAACGGCGCCATTTGATTGTTACGAAAAAGTGTGTGTAGTAGTTAACCGCAATCAGAATGGTGTCGCGCGTAACTAGAACAAGATGAGTACGGGTCGTCCTTAGGGAAACGTTGAACCATTTACTTTTACTTTAGATGTGTTGAGAAAGAGAGGAGGGATAAAGAATTTTGAAGAATGGTTTCTAGATCTACATTAAGCAAGAATGCAAAAATATGGATCTAGATTATTTTAGGGATGTAGTTAATATAATAAGGGGGCTTGTAGGGTTCGTTAGGATTTAGTAGTCATGGACGATTAGTTAAAAGTTACCATTTTTATCCTTTAATAGATTTAAAACTAGAACGACGGTGATGCGTGTAGATTAGGGTTTCTGGAGGAAAAAGGAATCCCACTCTTAACCCTTATCTCGACACGGAACCCCGTTCATTATCTAGCCTTTACCAAAACAATCATTAATCTAATCTCTAATCGCGGTCAGAACTAACAAAGAATTGTTAGCGCGCCCGATTAGGATGTTAATGATTCTTTTGATAAAGTTCATAAACTTTATAGGCCTTAAAAAGGGTTTAGGGATGTTCATCATCCATTAGCCTACCCTAATCCTACGAACCCTAACAAGCGGAGAATTACTCGCGCATGTTGGGAAAAGAAGATGGAAAGACAGAGAGGGAAAACATAATGTAAAATGCAAAAGAATTAAATAAAATAACCACCTTTATTAATCACTTGAACAATCACACTTTATTCCGTAGAAAATGATTACAAATAAACTTGATTTGCTTCTCGATCTTTCCTAAGGAGGCAGACGAACAGTTGATGATCAGCCTGGATACGTGAGCGTCTGAGGCTTCGTGATCGTGTCGGCTTTGATAAATTTTCCAAGAGGCTCTCGGTGCCTTTTTATAGTGCAAAGCCAGAATAATTTGCTTCAATATTTGGTAAAATTTAGCATAGATTCACCCCAAAAATCCTTGACTTCCAACTCCATAGAACTGCGGCGGATCCGCGGCCCAAGGGGGGTATGGCCGCGGATCCGCGGCCAATGGTCGAGATCAATTGATCAAACTTTTAGGGCTTGCTCCCTGTGACATGTGGCGATCCTTGGCACCTTTAGAATTTGGAAATATTTTCTAGGCTGCTTCCAAACTTGGTCTCCAAGTTTTGCTTCTTTAATTAGGCAAGTCTTTTTCAACAACTTGATTTGCTTGATTCTAGTCGTTGAAAAATTCTGCACACTTGGAAATCTTTTGCACAATAACTCAAATAATATTTAGTAGACTTAGTTGTACTAGGATTAGGTCAATGAATTTATTTGCATACATTTTCCTACCAAATGCTAATTAAAATATATTAACACATGGAAAATGGTGTTTTTACACATAAACCCCCATATGTATGATATATTATAATAAAGTCCTTTTAAAATATGAAAATGGTAGGAAAAATGTAATACAAATGTGCAGTTTTATCCATAGTCACAAATTCACCGTTCGGGAATAATTCGGCGAGGTCGAAAATTCGGATTCGGAGAACTATTCGGAAAAAATCGGCAGGTATTCGGGAAAGATTCGGTAAGTGTTCGGGAAATGTTCGGGAAGGATTTCGAGCAATAAATTAATATATGATACGCTAGGTTTTGATTTTGTGAATTATTCGCTGTTTTTTCACATAATTCGGGAATAATTCGCGAATTATTCGCGAATAATTCGCGAATTATTCGGCCAGTTCGGCAATAGCGAATAATTCGGCGAATAATTCGTTTCATCAAAAATTCGCGAATTATTCGCGAATTCGGCGAATAATTCGCGAATTATGTGACTATGGTTTTATCAACTGAACAATGTATCAACGAAATGCTCAGATATGAAACAGTGCGATGCTCCAGAATCAAATAGTACTCTAGCTGGCATGGAATGTACGAGTAGAATACCTGTGACAACTTCGCCTGAAGCCTCTGCCTGCTCGGCGGTCAAGGTGAAAGCCCGTCCCTGACCGCGGCCTGTGTAGGGTTTCCTTTGCTCCAGTGGTCTCTGCTGCTGCGGTCCAGACCCTCCCTGTATCTCTGCTCGCTAGGGGCAACCGCTAATTCTGTGCTGACTGGATCCGCAAATCAAGCACTGTCCCTTGGCACGGCGACAGTCCTTCTGGGTATGCCTATCTCTATTGCAGTAGCCGCAAACTACGTTCCTTCTCTAGGGGCGATGCTGGGGCACGAACGGACGCTTCATCTGTGTCGTTCCAGGCCTGTGAACTGGTATGACTCCTCGAGAAGGTGCGTGGGTACGTGCTGGAACAACTGGGGGCTTCCTGAATTTGTTGATCAGTCTCTCCTGAATTCGCGCCGCGTTGAGTACCTGTGCGAAAGTTTACAACTCAAGTGACGCGATCAACTGTTGCAACTCGAAATCAAGTCCCTGCAAGAAGCGTCTGGCCCTGGTGGCCTCTGAAGCAACCATGTATGGAGCAAATCGGCTCAGACGGTTGAACTCTGCCGCATATACGTCCACGGGATGGCCATTCTGCTTCAGTAGAATGAATCTTTCTTCCATCTCTGCCTTGGCGGTGGAAGGGAAATAATGGTCCAAGAAGCACTCCTTGAATTTGCTCCATTCGATCGGCCTGTCTAGCCTGCTTTCTTCCACTGACCACCATGTGGATTCTCGGCCTCGGCTTGCGTTTCGGGTTCATCATCGGAGTTGCCCGGGGATGGCTCGGGATCACTGGAAGCGTGGGGGTTCTGTGGATCTCCTGGGGCATGCTAAGGTCGGCGCTGGTCGGCGGTGGTCGCTCCGGCGATGGGCACAGCGGGGGGTTCAAGGCTCGGGGCGATGAGTTTGGTGTGGGTTTTGGAGCGAGGGAGTGAGATAGTGGGGGCTCGGGTTTTGGAGGTGATGGTAATGTATCGGATGCAGAGGAGTCGACGAGGCAGTGGGGGAGCGGGGACTCGTCGGCGTAATGGGTGCACGGGAGGCTCGGTGGCGGAGGGTGTGCAGGCGAGGGGAGTGAGCTCGGTGGGGTTCGAGTTCTGAGGAGAAGAGCGAGGAAGGGAAGACGAGGTAATAGTCGTCGTCGGGCGCAGTGGGTTATGGGGAGTGAGGCTTGGAGTTTTGGAGAGATGAGAAGTTTGAGAGTTAGAGATCGAGAGTGTGAGGGAGAGAGAAGAAAGGGGGACGAGGGTGAGCTTGAGGAGCTCGCGCGGTCATGGTCGGGGAGCACGGAGATGTGGGCGACGTGGGTTCGTGCAGAAGAAAAAACAAGCGGGAAAACCTTTGTGGGGAAGAGGAGAGGTTGGAGTGGGCCGGGTTGGGTTTGGAGCGGGCGCGGGTCGGGTTTGGAGCGGCATGGATAAGGGAATGGGCTTTGGGCCGGTGAGGGTTTAGTTTAAATGATTTGTTTTTATTTCTTGATTTTTCTTGGCTGGGCTGATTTGGGATTTTGTTAATTCATTTGGTTTTTGTTTAGTCTACCGGGCTGGGCTGAGGAGGGTTTGGGGATTAATTCGATTTATTAGTTTTCTTTTTTATATTTTCTTTGGGCTTTGATTTTAATCGTTTAGGAAAAACAATTAGTAAAACTTGAGCAACTAAATACCTACAAAATCACGAGGAAAAATAGGGAAGCAATCGGGGGATTAGGAAAAATATAGGAAAATTTTATTGATGGGAACGGGGATTTACACAACCTCTCCCCTCGGTTCCCCCCGCGCGCGTTAATGCCAAGCCTCAACTCGTAGCACTCGCGGACGAGCGCCTCCGAGCGAGACAGCCGGTTCACGGAGATCAGGCCGAAGCGCCTCAGGGACCGCGGCTTGCCCACAGCCTCGTCATAGAGTTGCTCGGACAGGGGGTTATAAAGCCCTGGCGATGCCCTCCAGATGGAGTACATAGCAGCTGCAGCAGGGAGGAGCGTCGGGGGAGCAGCTGGCCGAAGTGGTCCTCGATGCTCCCGTAAACCAGCTGCACCGTATCCTCGGTACAGTTCTGGTCATAAAGGTATACGTCTTCGAAATGGATGATGTCGGGGATGGTGAATGGGAAGTCTTGCATTCTCGATCTTCTGTTTGTGAAGGAAGGAAGGACCAGTATTCCTTCAACCTTATATAGCCCACTGCGCCCCAACGAAGCTCAACAGTCACCCGCTTTCGCCCAAGAGGTCGCTGAAACGCGGCAATCGTCAAGCCTTCTCTGGTGGAATCGAGGCGACGCGACCCTGGCGCTTCGCCTCCCCCCACGTTCGATGCGCATACTACGCGCACGGTCGCCGCGACCGTTCCTGTTCCCCATACCTGCAACTGGATGGTCGGGCGAAACCTCATGAAGAGCCATCCGAGCCGCTACCCTGCCCGGCTATCCCTGGCCGGTAGCTTCCCTACTCGCAATGCCAGGGATCAAAGCCCTCGCCAAGAAGCAGCCGCGCAGCTTCACTACCCGGCTATCCTTAGCAGGCCTCCCATGGCCCCTCCAACGCTAAGGATCAAAGTCTTCCCTAGAGGCAGCCCAGCAGCTATCCTGCTCGGCTATCCCCGGCCGGTAGCTTACTACCCGCAACAACGGGTATCGAATCCCTCTCCAAGAGGCAACTGCGCAGCTTCACTGCCCGGTCATCCTTAGTGGGCTTCTTACAGCACCTCCAGCGCTAAGGATCAAAGTCCTCCATAGAAGTAGCCGAGTAGCTTCCCTGCTCGGCTATCCCTGGCGGGCAGCTTCCCTGCCGCAACGCCAAGGATAAAAAAGCCCTCCAAGAGGCAGTTGAGCCCGAGGATCCCTCGCTCGGCTATCCTTCAGGACAAAAGCCCTCGCCAGGAGGCACCGGGCAGTAACCCTGCCGGCCAAGGGTCCGTGGTAGGCTTCTTACAGCCCCTCCCGCGCTAAAGACCAAAGTCCTCCTAGAGGCAGTCGAGTCCTCGCTCGGCTATCCCCGGCTGGTAGCTTTCTACCACAACCGACAGGGATCAAAGTCCTCGCCAAGAGGCACCGGGCAGTAACCCGGCTCAGTCCCCGTCCTGAAGGATCATAAGCCCTCGCAAGAGGCAACCAGACAGCTACCCTGCCCGGTCATCTACGGCTGGTGGCTCCCTACTCGTGACGCCAGGGGTCGAAGCCCTCGCAAGAGGCACTCGACCGGCTACCCCGCTCGGTCACCCTAGGCTGGTAGTTGCCTACCCCCGACGCCAGAGATCAAAGCCCTCGCCAAGAGGCAACTGCGCAGCTTCATTGCCCGATTGTCCTTAGCGGGCTCCTTACCGCCCCTCCGATGCTAAGGAACAAAGCCCTCCATAGAGGCAGCCGAGTAGCTTCCTTGCTCGGCTATCCCTGGAGGACAGCTTCCCTGCCGCAACGCCAGGGATCAAAGGCCCTCACCAAGAAGAAACCGCGCAGCTTCGGGGCCAGGGACGTTGAGTCTATCCAAGTCTGAGCGATCCCCCCTCGACTTTGGGGCCATGGAGATGCCTCCTTCTCGGCAACGCTTGGCACGCTCGACAAGTGATCGAAACCAACTCGATGGATGATCGCTAGGCAAATAACCGACCTGACATGGAAGCCCAACAGCGCGATAAGAAATTTTTTTACAAGCAAGCCAATGAAACCAAAGAAAAAGTTTTATTACTAAAAGGCGGTCTTTACAGAGGGTATTTTTGGCTCCCCAGCTTAACAAAGTGCCCGGAGGCTTACAAAGTTCCAGACGTAGCAAAATAAAAAAGAGGAAGAAGACGGGGGCTTTAGGCCTCGGGGCCAGGAATGACCTCGGGGCCCTCGACATCCACCACAAGGAGAGCTGGGTCCTCGGCGACTTCCTCACCATTAATCTCCTGCCCCTGCCCGCTGGTGTCTGCGATGGGGTACTAGGCCCGAAGCTCTTCGTCGGCGAACCCCGGCACCCGGGCCTTAACAGCGTCGAGGGCCTCATGCCAAATGAGGGTCATGGCGATGGCCAGGTCATCATAGTAGTCTTTCGACTTCTTAAAGCCCTCCACCGCCTTCGCCGACGAGAGGTCGGCCAACTTGGCCGCCCTCAGGTCGGCCGACTTCGCCCACTCAGCCGCCGCCCCCAGCTCCTTCCGGAGGGTTTTCACTGTCTTCTTCAGGTTGCCGGCAAGCACCTGACCATCCTCAAGCTTGGCCTCAGCAACCGCGGCGGCCTCGCGGTGCCGGGAAACCTCCCGCTTCCCAGCCTCCACCTCGCCCTCAAGGCGACGACCCTCGCCTTCATCGCCTCCAGCTCCTGCTTGGAGCTCTCTTCCAGCGAGGCGAGCTGGCCCGCAGCTTTCATCGCCGGGGCTACCACCTTGGCCTCCATGCGCAAGGCGGGAGCGATGTGCTGAAGGACCTGAAAGGCAGAAGAGAGATCAGGAAGATGAGAGAGGCACCGAACCTCAAAAAAATAATAATAATAAAAGACAAGCGCTTACCTGCACGGACTCCTGGGCGATGGACGCTAGCTGAGCCCTGAAGGTCCCCTCGAGGACTCTACCCCCGGTCGATGCCTTTATCTCATGCAGCAGGCTATCCGCGACGGACAGCCCCGAAGGCACGGCGAACTGGAGACCGCCTTCCTCCACCGTGATCGGCGAAGATGGTCCCCGGGAAGACCTCCTCTAGAGCGGCCTTGAGGGAGAGCCATTCTCCTCATCCGAGGCCAGATCCTCCAGAATCCGAGCCCGCCTCTGACCCGACGTTCTGCTGGGCCCGGGGGCGAGATCCGTCTCCAAGCGCTCACGGGGCACTACCGCCGAGGGAGAAGGAGCATGTTCTCCTCCGAAACACGGAGACGCGACAGCGTAGGTCCGTCTTGCCTGAATTTCGGGGCAGATGCTAATTGGTGCTATCCGTCCACCTCTCCGAAGATGCCAAGTTGATTTATGGTACCATGTATCGAAGGTTTAAACAGATGCGGCCGATGTAGCAGACTTCGTCAGATTCCCCCTCGTTTGAGGGGTTTTTGATTGTGGGGACGCTCTTCCCTGTAGGCGCAAGCCCCTGCAGTTAATTACGCTACTGCATCGCGGTAACAACTTTCTCCTTCTCCAGATGGTCACTTCGTGTCGTGGGTGTTTGTTTTGTGTTTGGTTGCCCGTGGATTGTATACGGAGACTAATTTGTGTTGTCGCCCGTAGGGCGTGGACTAGTCCAAATCCGTATCTTCTTAGATTTGGGTTTGGGGGTTGGGTTTAAGGATACGTTAGCCTCATTTGAGACTAAGATCAACTTAAACGTTTTTTAAGGATACGTTAGTCTAATTTTAGACTAAGATCAACTTAACAGGATCGTTTAGATCCAACAAAAGAGCAAATGGACTATATTGTTTAGTTTAGGGATATTGCGGTCGCTTAATTTAAGGACATTACGGTCCATGGTTAGTTTAAAGACATCACGGTCGAGGTTAAGGACATCATAGTCCGTGAGTTTAAAGACCTCATAGTCAAAGTTAAGGACATCATAGTCCGTGAGTTTAAAGACCCCACAGTCAAGGTTAAGGACGTCATAGTCCGTGAGTTTAAAAACCTCACAGTCAAGGTTAAGGACATCATAGTCCATGGGCTTAAGGACCCCACAGTCCATGAAATGTGTGGTTGTCGGGACCCATCACCTCTCTGAAGACGTTGAAGGATTATAACGATAAATATCAAAGGAGTGAAGAGATGTACCCTCGAACCAAAGTGGATTGGGTGATCTATAGTCCAATTTGGAACTAAGATCAATTAATTAGATTATGAGCACATTGGCTCAGTTAAATCTGAATTGAGGACTGATGGTCAGTTTGGGCTAAGTCCAATTAGATATTGGCTCTTTGTTGGACCATTAAACATTTGTCTGGGTTCAAGCCCACATTATTTAGCAATGCTAAACCAGAGTTTGAGGGCTCTGATACATTTTTGTTTTTGATTGAGCATTAAACATTGTAGTTCTGAGTTTTACTCAACTTTGAGATTTAGTTAAAGGGGAGGTTTTTGCCTCTGGAAACTTAGCCAATTTGGCCAAGATTGGCTTTAAAATAGTGTTAAACACTAGAGGACAACGGTGTTAAACACTGGAGACGAAATACTCAAAATAATGTTAAACACTAGAAAGGAAGGGGTCACGTGGGGGCACGTGAGGGCACCCAGAGGTGGGGCCAGATCTCCTTTACTTTGTTCTCAAAACTGCAAATAAGTGTTAAACACTTTTAGTTTTCATAGCCATCACGTATGGGCACGTGATGGGTACTCATGCATTGATTTATTAGAATGTTTATTCGGGATCACGTGAGGACATGTGAGAGCGCCCAAAGCCAGCATTGCCTTTGCTTTTATTTTCTTTATTTTGGAAGTCATGTGGGAGCACGTGAGGCATTGCCTCCAAGCTGTTTTCTTCTCATTTTGGGGGATTTGTTCAGGGGTCACGTGGGGTCACGTGACCTAGCTTTATTCTTTCTTTCTGATCACTGCGGATTGGGGTCACGTGTCATTACGTGACCAATGTTCTTTACGTCCATGGAGATCTTTCAAGTCTCTTTATTTTAAGAATTAAATTCTAGGATTAAACCCTAATTATGTTTTTAGAGGAATTAAATTTCTATATATGCGGAAGAATTTATGTAGGGTTACACCCTGATTCTGTCTTGGAGGAATTAAATTCCTGTGAGTTTGGGAGAATTGAATTCTCATATAAGTTTAAACCCTAGTTTTATCTTGAAGGAATTAAATAACTGTGAGTTTGGGAGAATTAAATTCTCACATAGGGTTAAACCCTAGTTTTATCTTGGAGAAATTAAATTCCTGTGAGTTTGGGAGATTTAAATTCTCTAAACTCAATTCTCCCTCTAAGTTTTGGATCTGCATGACAAAATCTCCCCGATGAGAATTAAATTCTCAACCTGTGGGGAGATTTGCTTCTGCAGATCTTCAGCCAGAGGAAGAACTAAGTTCTTTTACAGAAGAGTTAAACTCTTAGATTGAGAATTAAATTCTCTTTCTGTTTTATGAAGCTTTGATCCCTTTCCCTTTTTTCACCTAGGGTTTTCTTTTCTTGAGAATTGAATTCTCCTTTCTTTTCTCTCTGCTATTTTTCTTAAGAAAATTTCAAGATCTCAAAATTCTATCTCCTTCTTCTCTTCTTAGCTCCTATTTATAGGAGAAGGAAAAGAATTAATTTGTTTAGTGAATCTTTTATTGAAAGATTTTGTTTGTTTTTCGTAACTAATATGATCTTTTAGATCACTCAGTGAATTTTATTCACCATTGGATTTTTAATCCAGAAGATATTCTGTTTGTTATTTTTGGTGAAATTTAGGGAGATCTTTCCTTTTATACAATCTTTCCATAAATTGGTGATTTTTTAATCACCATTGGATTTTTAATCCAACGGTGCTCCACTTTACAGAGCATGATCCCTTTTTGTTTGTTTGGAAAGATTTAAAGAAATACTTTCCCAGTTAGGGTCTTTGATTTCCCTTAATTAGAATTTTCATTCTATTAACTCATTAAGGCTTTTAAAGCCCGTCACGTGTTGGCACGTGATCCCAACGTTTGACCATACAAATAGAATTCAATTCTATCAATTAAAGAGCTGGGGGACATGTCACGTGTTGGCACGTGACCTTCTTTAATTCAAAATTTAATTCTGCCTTTTAACAAAGCTACAGGACCGTCACGTGTCAGCACGTGACCCTTGGTCACGTGTGAGCACATAATGCCCCATTAGGGTCTTTCCTTAGCTGTTTTGTTTACACTTCTGTTTGATTTAGAATTTAATTCTACAAAGTGGAGATCATAGGGAACTATCACGTGTCAACACGTGACCCTTGGTCACGTGTTGGTCACGTGTGAGCATGTTATACCTCATTGAGGTATTTCCTGCTTTTATCAGGGAACAAATGCCCCCACAGCGTTGCTCTCACGTGTTTGCACGTGAGTGCAACGCTGTCACCTTTGTGACCGTTGGATCTGTCTAGGGAATAAGGAAGATGAACCGTTTCCCATCACATCCTATAAATGCAGGGGTCTCTTCAGAAGCGCCTCCACTCTTTCATCTTCTTCCTTGTTCATTTTCTTTTGAGAATTTAATTCTCTTTCTCAGATCTCAATTCTCTGTTCCAAAATTTTCAGAGTTTAACTCTGTTCAAGAAAGAATCCTTTTTTCAGGTAATGGTTTTGAGCAGCCGAAGAACTTTCATATATAAAAAAACTCTTTGGATTTTAAATCCACACCAAGGGTTTTCCCCTTCAAAGAACCCATCTTTCTAAGTTCTTCAAAGATGTCCAATTTTTAAATAATAAACCCCTTTTGCTAGGGTTTCTCTGATCTTAAGGAATTGATGATGAAACTTGTCTTCCCTCTGGAATTTAATTCCACTTCCAAGAGCTTAGCTCTGCCAATTTTCTGGGAATTTAATTCCTCTGCTCAAAAGGAATTTAATTCCTCTTAAAGAACTCAGTTCTTCACAAAGAACTTCTTGGGGTTTTCTTGCCCTGAGTTGTTCTTTGCAAAAAAGAAATTTCCAGAGAGATCCTTCTCGATTTGCACAAAGCTTCTGTAATGGTTTTGTTTTTTTTTCTTTGGGGAATGTGCAGAGTTATTTGAATTCATTGAGAATCTTGCATTTATTCTCATGATGATTGCTTGGCCTCATTATTAGTGAGCCGCCATCTTGATTTTGTGGGACCCACATGTTTTGTAACCAATGGTCCTATAAAATAAGTCCTCTGTCGCTTTCTTCCACTGTCTTTTATATATATATTTACATTTATAAACATATATATATATATATACACTGTTGGCTTCGCTTTAACAGTTTCCCCTTCTTTTATTTCAGGCGTAATGACTTCTGTTCCATACTTCCCTTTCACTCGCTCGGAGGCTGCTTTTCCTCAGTCACCGTCTGACGAGGAAGTGATGGCGATGATCAGGGCTAATGACCCGAGTCGCACCAACTTGCTGTTATGGGGGACCTAGTACGGTCACATCATCCGCGGTCGCCGCAGTTTTCTTTGAGAGATACCACTGGAGCCTACCCTTCTGTTTCTGCCCATGGATCCTCCACGGACTGCCTTTGCTGTGGAGATGCCGAATTGGACCCCTATGGGACGGATTGAGCCTTCAACAACTGGTATTCCAAACCATCCGGTGCCGGCTATAGATATTTTAGGGCGCCGCATTTGCCAGGGCGAAGCCCAGCCATGGGGACAGATTTACAAGATAAGGCTTACCCCTCGACACCCCACAGACTACCTTCTCTGGGTTCGTTACATCCTGTCCGCCCATCGCGCACGACTGCAGAGGGTTGGACTCTATCAGGCGATATATGCATCCCTGTTCCACTACCAATCTCCCCATGTCTGGTGGGTTAAGGCCTTATTAAACAAATGGAATCTTTCCACCAACACCTTCCTTCTAGGGGACCGCGAAGTTTCAATTTCTCTGGAAGAATTTCATGAGATCTCAGGGCTGCCGGTCAGGGGGACACTTTATGAAGAATTACTGCCTCCCGATGAGTATGCCTTCGAAACCGAGCCTGCCATGCTTGACGGCCTGTTGACCGAGAACGCCGTCCGCCACAAGCGCCCCAGTTTGATCAAGACCCTAAGCATTTTTGACAAACTATTCACAGAGTCAGAGGAGCAGGGCGTCACTTTTGAAAGTTTTATCGCTTGCTTCCTTCGCGAGGATGTCCTATCAAAGACGGCTCCGAAGTTCGCGAACATTAACGACCTCTTTAGGTATGGTTTAAACAGGCGGCCGACTAAAGAAGAGGACTTGCCGCAGTATTACATTCCCATCATGTCGGCGGTATCTTTCGAGTCGATTGCAGCTCCTGGTATGGATGAGGAGACTTTCTTCGTGGGCTTCATCAGCGTTTGGCTTAGCTGGTTCGTCATTCCCATGCATCGCCGTTTCATGAGAGCCTCGGTTATTTACCCTGCTCATCGCATTACTGAGGGAACGCGACTAGCTGTGGGCATTCCAGGGCTAGCGCATCGATATCATGGGTTAGGCGCTGCGACTAATACCTCAACTCCAGGTGTAGATATGGTAAATTTCTCTCTTCATTACTTCATGTCCTGGATTGAGATGCACATGTTGGGGGCCTTTGCTGTGCACCAATGACCCAAATTTTATGACGCCTACACTTTTCCGCGACTCATGCGGCTGGTGGACGCTTCTGCTCCTGACCTGACTTAGTCTGGGGCCATTCGTGTGCTGATCGCTCCTTATGCTAATACGGGCGGAATGGTATTCATCGATCGAGCCCTATCTGCTCCCTCAGGACCGATTCAACAGCTCTGCGACTTGTCGAAAGAGGGGTACCTTCTCTGAAGCCCAGGGAAGCTATGCACCTGTACGCGATCAGACCAGGCTATCTGGTATTTCGTCAGAACGGTGATGCCCTTTTTATGCGGTACAACCCACACCGCTTTGCCCGGCAACTTGGATATGATTAGGGAGTCCCCTTCGAGGCATTTACAATGGCGCCTAGCCCATCGCCTGAAGCTGTTCGTGACGCCGCTCATCACTTTATGCGGCTGAACACTGGTTCTCGCTTCATGATTCCTGAAGCTGATCATATTCCTCGATGTGTGGGGACTTTCACGGGCTAGTATCTCCACCGGGTCAGTCCAATTATCGTTGAGGAGAAGAGGGTGCTTCTCGGATACAGCGCTCCCATTCCCATTCAAGCCACGGGAGTTCCGCCGCAACCGCGTGGAATGGTTCGCCCTCCCTTGAGGGATACCAGTGTCGTGCTTATTCCGGGGGCGGCGGAAGTGGACTTAACTCCCACAGCTGGTATGCCACTGCGTACTCGGGCTCAATCAAGGGCTAATAGGACGCCGGTAGCAGTATCATCGTCCGCGGAGTCAACAATGGCCGTGTCGTCCTCGGTAGCACCGCCGAGCGAGGAAATTGAAGGTGAAGTGGGTCAACGCCGTGCCAAAGCTCCACGGGGAAGGAAATGATCATCTTCGGCAGTTAGTTCTGGGTCCAAGAGGCGGAGGAAGACAGTCACCAATCTGCTCGACTCTTTAATAGAGTCCGAGCCTATTCTTCAGGATGAACCACTAGCTATGCAAGAATCGGATGGTGGTCTACTTTTCCCGGGTTCTTCTGCCGAGGAAGCCGCACAATTGGATGAGGCAATAAGACGCTCACAAGACGAATCCGAGGACGTAAGGATCCCGAAGAAGTCTTACCCTGCCATCATCTTTTACAAAGACCCTCCGTGGATACGGCGGCGATTCATAGGCCCTTTGGAAGAATGCGGCGATTCATAGACCCTCCGTGGCTTGTTTCGGCCGACGCTGAGGACATGCTTTCATTGTGGACCGGTGGCCACGAGTCTACCCTCGGACCTCGGCGAGCACATCTCCTCAGGAAGGGGCGTTGGCTTGAACAAGCCATACCAGAAGCTCCCTTGCGCATCGGTATGTTCACGTATCTCTTTGTAATATTTTGTATTTCTTGCATACATATATATGTATCCTTATCCTCGTACAAACTTTGCAGGGACTTCGGCGGCGGCGGAGGCTCTAAGTCGCGCTTTGACCGTAAATTCTGCTGATATCCCCAGTGAAACACCAATCAGTGTGGAGGGGATCGATGCAACTGTTGCTCTTGCGATAAAGTCTCCTTCGGTGGTTCCCGCTCCCGAAGCGCTTGCTCCTTCGGGGGAGGCATCTTCATCGGTCCCCGCTCCAATGGATCTTCCTGAGGGCGACCCGGAGACTAGGGTAAAGGTAGTCAAGGCTATCGTCATTCCGCTGGAGCCTGCAGTGGCAGCCGCTGCTCCTCGCTCGGAAGTCGCTACATTGGTCCACGTCCCCGATGATGTGCCTGAGGTCACGGAGGAGGCCACTGAAGCAGCTATCCCTCCAGCTCAAAATGGGAGGAGCATCGAAGGTAGCCTTCTATATTTTACATTAATAATCTCTCCATTATCTGAACCCTTCTGTCTTTTCAGAATTGCGCGGATTGGCAGCATCTATTGCTGATCTGTCTCCCAGGCAGTCATTTCAGCGCCTGTTGGAGATGGCTGCTCCGCAGGCGATATCTCCTCAACGCATCATCCTCTCATCATGGCAAGGTTGGTGTTTTTTACCCTTTTTTCATAGCATTATCACTATTTCATAAAATGACATTGATGTCTTTTACAGTTCTGGAAGCCGACGACGAGGTTGAGATTCTTGACGGGCCTGGAGAGCTTTCAGATCCCTCTTGCCTGACTGTGGGTAAGTAAAGTCTCAACGTCATTCCATTTTTTCTTTGCTTACAAGTCTTGCTGACTGTTTATAAATCTGAACAGCTCTGCCAGTTCTCACTACGCTGGAGTCTCGCATCGCCATGCCACCCGGCCCCTATGCTCTGCGTGCCTCGGAACGGATGGCAAAGCTAAGCCTCGACTCCCTGTCATCCCTGATTGAGGACCTTCACGCTGGCAGTCTGATCACGGCCGAAGCGTTTGCTGCTGAAGCTAACGGCTCTCTTCCTTTCTTGCCACCTACCATAGTGAAATATTGGTGCAAGTCTGGGTTGAGTTTTGTCGGCAGGTGGAGGCTTGCTTGCATGTCCTTGAATGTACACGCCTTCCTTTGGAGGTTGTGGCCACGAAGGCAAGCTTATAGGGGCTGATTAAGCGGTGTGCTGCGAACATGATATCATGTGAGAAAAGGCTCAGCCGCAAGTTTTCGGAGAGGGAGATGGCTTCTAAAGCGCTGAGGGAGCTTCAAGCCAACCTTACGGCCAAGGCCACTAAAGCATATGAACTTTGGCGAGTGCTTCAAGAGGCCATCAAGGAGGTGGTAGCCATTGATAAGGCTGCCGTGTTCACTCGTGAAATGGTCGAAGCCCATAAGGTTACTGAAAAAGAGCTTGAAGGTCGGCTTGCCTCATACCGGACCTAACAGGCTCAAGCGGAGGCCCGTCTTTTGACGATACTGAATCATGAAGGTGAGGCTCAGCGAAAAAGGGATGAACTGGCAAATCTTCTAAATCACCTGCCGACTTGAAGAATTGTATATATATTTTTTCATTCTTCCTTTGTACATACTCCTGAATGAGAGTATATTTTTTTGTTCTTTCACGAATTGTACTTTGTATTCATTTTGATTCATGAATAAAAGACATATTTTTCTTCACGATGTTGTGTCCCTTTTATTAAATGTATTCTGTGGATAGTCTATCTCGATTTCTTTGCAGGACAACGATGGCTTAGGATTCAGGGTTAAGATCTGCCTCCTAAGACTTTTCAACTTTATGAGACGTGAGGGTCTCATAAAGAATTTTCTCCCTACCGGTTGAGAGGATCCCATAGGTGTAATTTCTCCTTAAGAATCGTGAGGATTCCTAAGTGTGTTTTATCTTGCAAGTCGTAAGGATCTCACAAGAGAATTTGCTCCCTTACGAGTCGTGAGGACCCGCAAGTGATGGGTGAGGTTACCCTTATTCGCATTTCACGGAATCAGGAGTTGCTCTGGATACTTCCCACGGGGTCATAGCCGTATTCTGCGAGGACCAGGCTCAGCTCTGGACGTTTCCCACGGGGTCATGATTGACTTAAGCCGCGTTCTACGTAACCAGGAATTTTGCTCTGGATGCTTCCTACGGGGTCATTGTCGTGTTCTGCGAGAACCAGGCTCCGCTCTGGATGCTTCACACGGGTCATTGCCGTGCTCTGCGAGGACCAGGATCCGCTCTGGACGTTTCCCACAGGGTCAGGATTGACATAAGCCGCGTTCCACGTAACCAGGAATTTGCCCTGGATGCTTCCCACGGGGTCATTGCCGTGTTCTGCGAGGACCAGGCTCCGCTCTGGATGCTTCACACGGGGTCATTGCCGTGCTCTGCGAGGACCAGGATCTGCTCTGGATGTTTCCCATAGGGTCAGGATTGACATAAGCCGCATTCCACGTAACCAGGAATTTTCTCTGGATGCTTCCTATGGGGTCATTGCCGTGTTCTGCGAGGACCAGGCTCCGCTCTGGATGCTTCACACGGGGTCATTGCCGTGCTCTGCGAGGACCAGGATCTGCTCTGGACGTTTCCCACGGAGTCAGGATTGAAATAAGCCGCGTTCCACGTAACTAGGAATTTGCTCTGGATGCTTCCCACGGGGTCATTGCCGTGTTCTGCGAGGACCAGGCTCCGCTCTGGATGCTTCACACGGGGTCATTACCGTGCTCTGCGAGGACCAGGATCCGCTCTGGACGTTTCCCACAGGGTCAGGATTGACATAAGACACGTTCCACATAACCAGGAATTTGCTCTGGATGCTTCCCACGGGGTCATTGCCATGTTCTGCGAGGACCAGGCTCCGCTCTGGATGCTTCACACGGGGTCGTTGCCGTGCTCTGCGAGGACCAGGATCCGCTCTGGACGTTTCCCACGGGGTCAGGATTGACATAAGCCGCGTTCCACGTAACCAGGGATTTGCTCTGGATGCTTCCCACGGGGTCATTGCCGTATTCTGCGGGGACCAGGCTCCGCTCTGGATGCTTCACATGGGGTCATTGCCATGCTCTGCGAGGACCAGGATCCGCTCTGGACGTTTCCCACAGGGTCAGGATTGAAATAAGCCGCGTTCCACGTAACTAGGAATTTGCTTTGGATGCTTCCCACGGGGTCATTGCCGTGTTCTGCGAGAACCAGGCTCCGCTCTGGATGCTTCACACGGGGTCATTGTCGTACTCTGCGAGGACCAGGATCCGCTCTGAACGTTTCCCACGGGGTCAGGATTGACATAAGCCGCGTTCCACGTAACTAGGAATTTGCTCTGGATGCTTCCCACGGGGTCATTGCCGTGTTCTGCGAGGACCAGGCTCCGCTCTGGATGCTTCACACGGGGTCGTTGCCGTGCTCTGCGAGGACCAGGATCCGCTCTGGACATTTCCCACAGGGTCAGGATTGATATAAGCCGCGTTCTACGTAACCAGGGATTTGCTCTGGATGCTTCCCACGGGGTCATTGCCGTGTTCTGCTAGGACCAGGCTCCGCTCTGGATGCTTCACACGGGGTCATTGCCGTGCTCCGCGTAACCAAGAATGGTTGACTTTATCCGCATTTCACGGAATCGGGGTCTGACTCTCGGTCATCTGTGCACCGCCGAGTCATGGAACTGGGAGTTGCCGCGGTTCCGCTTTACTTGATGTTGTGTCCGTTATAATGAGACGAATGTTGAGATGATCTCCAGGATATCTGTGAACCGTTGGGATTTGGCTTCTTCTTCTGATGAGGCCTGGGGAGGAAAGGAGTGATTCCTTCTTTGTTTGCGCCCCTGGATTGTATACAGGGATTGATGTGATATCACCTGTAGGGCAAAAAATTTCATTCATTTTTTTTATATTATTTTTTTTAATTTCCGCGATGCTCTATCATTTCAGCTTTTATATCGCAAAGATCGCGATTGCCTAATCATTTCGGCTGTTTTTTCGCGGTGCCCAATCATTTTGGCAATTTTTTATTTTTACTCGCTGCTATTTTATTGCGAGTTGCCCAATCATTTCGGCTATTTTGCATGCATACATTTTTTACTTGCTGATTTTGTTGCAAGTTGCCCCATCATTTCGGCTATTTCGTATGCATGTGTGGCTCGCTAGCTTCTTTGCTGCAAGCTTGGAATTAGACACCGATTTCGGCATCAGCACCGCTACAACTGGGATATTGCTAGGAGCGAATCATCATTTGCCTATGTCGGTGTCGAACAAAGGTGGCTTAGCGAACAGGATTAGGATCCTGTCGACTAAGGCTTTTGACTTCATGAGTCGTAAGGGTCTTATAAAGGTATTTCTCCCTACGAGTCGTGAGGATCTCGTAGGTGCGTTTTCTCCTTAAGAATCGTGAGGATTCCTAAGTGCATGTTCTCTTATAAGTAGTAAGGATCTTACAAGAGTGTTTTCTCCTTATAAGTCGAGATGACTTACAAGGGTTGTTCACCGTGTAGACATATTCCTATTCACGGATGGGACTTCGTTAGGGAAATGTTTATTCGCGCCCGTGGATTGTATACAAGGGTCAGCATTGAGCCGCTTGTAGGGCAGTATTGGAGGTTGTGGTGGCCGCTTAATAACAGGTTCAGATCCCTGTAGCTTAAGACTTTTGAATCTTATGAGCCGTGAGGGTCTCATAAGAGGATTCTCCTTACGAGTCGTGAGGATCTCGCAAGTGCAATTTCTCCTTAGGAATCATGGGGATCCCTAAGTGTGTTGCTCCCTTGTGAGTCGTAAGGATCTCACGCAGGCGGTTTCTCCTTACAAAGTCGAGAGGACTTTGCAAGTGTCTTTTAACGAGATTGCGCCCTTTCGGGTTTTCACAAAACTCGCCGGTAGCCCTACTGTTTTTACTCACGGAGCCCTTTCGGGTTTTCATCCGTGCCCATTTTGCTTATGGACATACCGTTTTCTTTTTCTTCTTTTTTTTTATTCTTTTATCCTTGTTTTCTCTTTTTTTTGGTATCGGACAATCCACAGTCGTTTATCGACGTCTCGGTCAACAGCTAGTTTTAGGACATAATGGTCCATTGTTAGTTTAAGGACGTTTCGGTCCATGAACGGTTACTACTTATAGAGTTTGGGCTTAGGAAGATAGCGAGCGGACATAGGCGTCGTCATCTATCGTTAACCTAGGTCGTGACTCGTCAAGCGTAGTATTTCTTCAGGAAGCGACCGTTTATTGGCCTGAAAGGTCTTTCACCATGCATGTCCATGAGTAGATAGGCTCCACCCTGGTAGACTTTGTCTATGATATACGAGCCTTCATAGTTTGGCTCGAATTTTCCCCGCTTGGCACGGTTGGGGATCATAGGTCTTTTGACCACTAGCACGAGTTCGCCTTGGCGGAATGTCCTTGGCCTAGTCAATCTTTCATATGAGCGCGTCATCTTTGCTTTATAAGCCTCCAGATTTTGTTGCGCCATGAGCCGGGTTTCGTCAAGGGCATCGAGCTCCTCAAGTTGAAGATGAGCATTTTCTTCGTCTGTTAGCTCGTAGTGAACTGCCACTCGTAGAGAGGGTAACTCTATCTCGAGGGGGAGTGCCGCTTCTGTACCGAATACCAATACGTACGGCGTCGTATTCGTGGCCGTTTTGAACGTAATTCGATACGCCCAGAGAGCTTCATGCAGTCTCTCATGCCAGTCTTTTTTATTTCAAGACACCGTCTTTTTCACGATCTTCGTCAAGGTCTTATTGAAAGCTTCAGCTAGACCGTTAGCTCGGGGATTATAGACTGAGGAGTATCTCCAGTCTATGTTATGCTGTTGTGCGAAGCGGCTGATTTTGTGGTTTCTGTAGGCCGACCCGTTATCGGAAATGATTCGTCTCGGAGTGCCAAACCGATAAATGACGTGTGTCTTGAAGAAATGGAGGATATTCTCCGTCTTCACTTCCTTCAGCGGTACTGCTTCTGCCCATTTGGAGAAGTAATCAGTTGTCGCCAAAATGAATCGATGTCCTCTGGACGATGCTGGTTCGATGGGGCCGATTATGTCAGTCCCCCATATTTCAAACGGCCAGCTAGCCACCGTCGGATGTAGTGAATTCGGATGCTGGTGGATAAATTCCCCATGGATCTGGCACGAGTGGCATTGCTTCGCATACTCGAGACAGTCCTGGATCATCGTGGGCCAATAGTAGCCCATTCTTTTGATTTTCAGCTTCATCTTCGGGCCGGCTTGGTGAGAACCGCAGAGTCCGTCGTGAGTTTCTTGGACGACTCTTTTTGCTTCTTCAGGTCCCAGGCATCTTAACCACAGAGAATCAAATGACCTCTTGTACAGAGTATCATTGACGAAGGCGAAAGATAGGGCTCGCTTCATGAGCTGATATTTTGAGGACGCATCTTCAGGTGTTCGACGGGATTTGAAGTAATCTATAAAGACTTCCCTCCAATCCATAACCTTTTCCTGGTCTTTTATTTGCAGGGCCGTTTGCTTGGTCGTTCTCTTTTCTTCAAACGACTTCGGAGATATTTCTGCTGGTGCAAGAACCCGACGGCTTTGCACAACGATCCTTACGTCATCGAGGTTCTCGTCGGCCAGTTCTTTAGCGAGCTTGGCTAATGCATCCGCTTTGCTATTTTCCGCGTGTGGTATGCTTTCTAGGGTGTAGGAAGGAATTTAAGTCAGTAGTTACTGTACTCTCTTACCGTACTTCACCAACTCTGGCTTGCACGTTTGGTAGTCGCCGTTTATTTGACTAACGACCAGCGGGAGTCCCGTATATGAGCAGGTTTTCAATTCCCATGTCGATGGCGATCTCGAGACCTACTATCAAAGCTTCGTATTCGGCTTCATTGTTTGTCCTCGGCTCTGTTAAGAAGAAAGCGAAGCGCATTATCCCTCCTTGTGGAGTTATGAAGATGAGGCCTACCCCTGATTTGATTATGGGCGTGCTTTGTTTGCGCTTCTTCATGGAAGATGCTCCATCGAAGTAAGGTTCCCACCGGGTACACCCCCGTCGATCGTGTCAAACGCATGTTCGTCTGGCAACTCGCAGTTCAAAGGAGAATCGGCAGGTATCGGATGCTCAGCGAGGAAGTCTGCGATGGCCTGGCCTTTCACCACCTTAAGAGGCTGATAAGTTATCGAGAACTCCATCAAGAACAAGGCCCATTTAGCGAGCCGCCCTGTCAATATGGCCTTTGACATCAAATACTTGAGAGGATCCACCTTTGATATGAGACGGAATTCATGCGCCAACGCATTGTGCCTGAGCTTTGTTATCGCGAAGATCAATGCCAGGCAGTGTTTTTCGATGGGAGAATAATTGCTTTCTGCCCCCAGTAGAACTTGACTCAAATAGTAGAGGGCTCTCTCCTTCCCTTGGTCGTTCTCTTATGCCCATAATGCACCTAAGGAACCTTCAAGGGCGGTAGTATATAGAATGAGAGGTTTTCCTTTAATGGGAGCGGCCAGTACTGGTGGATTCTGCAGGTATTGCTTGATTTCGTCCAGTGCGTTTTGGCATTTGCAATTCCAGACGAAAGGGATTTCCTTCTTCATCAGGTGACTGTAAGGACGGCACTTGCCTAAGAGATTGCCTATAAATCGCCGGATATACGCAAGCTTCCCTTGGAGAGACCGCAATTGCTTGAGAGTCCTTGGCGGGGGCATTTCCATAATCGCCTTGATCTTTGACGGATCTATCTCGATGCCTCGGTGTCGGACAATGAATCCTAGGAATTTGCCCGAGGAAACTCCGAACGCGCATTTCAGAGGGTTCATCTTCAAGTTGTATTGCCGAAGGCGTTGAAATACGATCTTCAGATGCTTTAGATGTTCCTCGTATGATTTGCTTTTAATTACGAGGTCGTCGATATAACATTCGACGATTTCATGTATGAGGTCGTCAAAAATCTTCGTCATGGCCCTCTGATAGGTGGCACCGGCGTTCTTTAGACCGAAAGGCATCACCTTGTAGCAGAATATACCCAAAGGGGTCCGAAAAGCGGTGTGCTTCTGGTCCTCAGGATGCATCTTTATTTGATTGTATGCTGACGATCCGTCCATGAAGGAGAAGATTTCGTGAGTGGATGTGTTCTCTATCATCAGCTCGGTGACTGGTACTGGAAAGTCGTCCTTTGGATAGGCTTTATTGAGATCCCGAATGTCCACGCATATGCGCACTGTCTCATTTTTCTTCATCACCGGGACGATGTTGGCGATCCAGTCAGGATACTGAACCTCTTGAATGAAGCCAGAGTCGATTAGCTTCTTGACCTCAGCGTTGATGCTCATCTCAAGCTCGAGCCGCATTCTTCTCGGTGCTTGTTTGATTGGCTTGGCGTCCGGGGATATTGCCAATTTGTGGACAGCAATCTCTGGATCTAGTCCTGGAATCTCGGAATAGTTCCATGCGAAGCAATTTTTATGCTGCATAAGCACATCTTTTAGTGTAGCCACCCTTTCTTCAGACAGCAGCTCACTGACGAATGTCGGTCGCGGGTCACTTGCCGTCCCCAAATCAATTTTCTTGAGGTTATCTGCAGTAATGTGTATTCCATCTTCCAGCTCTTTCGGCGCCGGTGGAAACTCTGAGATCACCACGTCATCATTGTTTTCGAAGCACCAGGGGAGGTCATCCATATTTTCGGGCTCATCTTCTGACAGCGTTATCGTGCGACAGGTACGAGATCGTTTCCAAAATCGATGTTGATCTGGTTCTACTCTCGCTATACGCGTGGCTTTCGGTTCATGCTTCTGCGGCGGAGTTACCCTCCAACTGCTGGATAGAGCGAACCTGCCCTGTTGATAGTGGTCTTCGACCCAGTTCTTGAAGGTGAAGCAGTCTTCGAGAGTGTGTCCTATTGCTCGGTGATAAGAGCAATAGTCTGGGTGAGAGACCTCGTTGGCTTGCTCGGGGTGTTTGGACTCCGGAAGTGTAATCATTTGGTGTTTTATAGCAATATCAAGTATCTTCCATGTTTTGTTTTGAGGAAAAGAGTATGCTCGACCCATCTTCTTTATAAGAGACGAATCCGGATTGCTCGATTCCCCATCGCGTGGCTTCTTGGTCCCGCTTTGTCGCTGTCGAACGCCTTTCCCGTTCTTTGATTTATTTTTTCCTCTGCATCGGGCTTTTTGTATGACGGGTTGATAATGAAGAGCATTGTCATTCTCCGTGGCCTGCTGAAGGAGGCGCTGCGTCCTGGCTTTCTCGTAAATGGCCATTTCACGGTTATGGTCATCCCGGACCTTTCGACCCGCTTCCCTTATGAGCTTGTCCATTCATTCTTCAAACGACGGACTCGGCATTTTGATGTTAGGATCTCGTTTTGGTTCAGGGTCAGCATTTTCTAATAGGGCGTCTCCTTCTTCATCGAAGTCATGTATGACGTAGCTATCATGGGCTCGTTCCCGTTTCTTGGATTGGACATATCTAAGCCCGATCGTTTCCATTCTCCCGTTGGGCAACTTTCGCTGTGTTCCGGGGACGTCCCAAATCCTATTGTAAAATTGAGCTTGTCGAGTAGTCTGTCTGAAGGGTACCCCTTGGCGCTTCAATAGCCTTTTCAAGCCTTCCGAGTAATATCTAGGCAGACGGATGGGCTGGAGCTTGTCGAGCGTAGAATCGGCGCCGTGCCAGATTTCTTTATCCACTTTAGTTTCCCCAGATCGGTAGAATAGGATCGCCTGTTCATCTTTTCGCCTGGGAAGGACGTAAAATGTTTACAGTTATTGCACACCATAAGCTTCAAGTGCATCGAGATCCTTGTAATGTTCTTGTGGAACCATGGTAATTTGCAAACTCTGATTATTGCCAGCGAAGGCTTGTATTGATGGCCGAGCAGAAAATATAGCGTTAACCTCATCTTCCGAGTCGCTGCCGAAGATCAATGTAGGGGCGGACGGTCCCGGGTTGTTGCATTGGGGTGGGCCTGAATAAACTATTGTTTACTGCCGAAAACCGGGAAAGACCGACGTCTTGCCTGAATCTGGGGGCAGATGCCATTTGGTTTTATCCGTCCACCTCTCCGAAGATGCCAAGTTGATTTATGGCACCGTGTATCGGAGGTTTGGACGGATGCGGCCGATGTAGCAGACTTCGACAGATTCCCCCTCGCTTGAGGGGTTTTTGATTATGGGGACGCTCTTCCCTGTAGGCGCAAGCCCCTGCAGTTAATTACGCTACCGTGTCGCGGTAACAACTTTCTCCTTCTCCAGAATTTCACTTCGCGTCGTGTGTGTTTGTTTTGTTTGTGGTTACCCGTGGATCGTATACGGAGACTAGGTTATGCCGTCGCCCGTAGGACGTGGATTAGTTCAAATCCGTATTCTCTTAGATTTGGGTTTGGGGTTTTTGTTTAAGAATACGTTAGCCCTATTTAAGGCTAAGATCAACTTAAACTTTTGTTAAGGACACGTTAGCCTAATCTCCAAACTAAGATCAACTTAACGGGATCGTTTAGATCCAACAAAAGAGCAATTGGCTCTATTGTTTAGTTTAATGACGTTGCGGTCAATTTCCAGTTTGGGGACATGGTGGTCCATTGCCAGTTTAGGGACATGGTGGTCCATGTTCCAGTTTAGGGACATGGGGGTCCATGTTCCAGTTTAGGGACATGGGGGTCCATGGAATGTATGGCCGTCGGGACCCATCACCTCTCTGACGACGTTGAAGAATTACAACGACAGGTGTCAGAGGAGTTCAGAGATGCACCCTTGAACTAGATGTAAATTAATTTAAGAGAGCAGCCGTGCTCAGTCAATTTAATTTTACGGCCATGATTGGGCTAAGTCCAGTTGAAGATGTTCAACATTTTTATTTGCATTAGGCCTATTAGACCTGTGTTAGGGCTCTGCCCCTGCACTGTATTTTATTCTGGCCCCTTTAGGCCTTTTAAGTTGGGCTCTGTCCCCTTTTTATAATGCAGAGCATTTGTTTTGGTTCATTAGGCCTTTTAATTGGGCTCTGCCCTTTAATAATGCGCTGCATTAATTAATCTGACAGAGTGCCACGTGGCTTGTCAGGCGCTTTGCGCTAATTGAGGAGCGCAAGGCGCAAGTCCATATGGAGGTGACACGTGTCATGCTCTGGTGAGCGCAAGCGCAGTGCGCTGTGCCAGTGCGCTGCGCTGTTGTGTTTCTGACACATGGCGCGCTCTGCTGGGTTGCGCCAATTCAGAGAGCAAGGCTCTATCTTAAAAGCACATAGCGCAAGCAGTTTAGGTGCTGACACGTGGCGCTCTCTGGTGGCTTGCGCCAACCCAGGAGCGCAACAGTGCGGTTTTACAAGTGCAAGGCACTGTTTAGTTTCTTGATCCAATTTAGATCAGAGAAAACAAGTTTTTCTTGTTTTCAGAGAACCAGTGGTTCATAAAAAGTGCAAGGCACTGTTCTTATTTATTTTTCTTTTTTATTGAAGATCATTGATCTTGTTCTTAGATCAATGATCCGTTCATAAGAGAATCTTTTCTTTTTCTAAAGGTTTTTTACCTTTTCTTTTTGTTTTTTGAATAGTTCTCTCAAATTCATCAGAGTTCTTTTCTTCTTTATCTTGATGATTCTCTTTTGAGTTGGGGTCTAGGGGTCTTTATATAGTGCCCATAGATTTGTTAGGTTTGTTAAATAGATCATTCTCTGAGGGATTTGGGGAATTTTCCCCACCGTTGGATCTTTGATCCAAGGGTTTCTGTTTTACAGAAGACAATCTTCTTGTTTTAACAAGAACAGAAGGATCTTACTAGAATTTTAATTCTGTTTGGTGCAAACGCCCCAGCGCTGCCACGTGCCGCGCAGCGCGGATCGCAGCGCAACTGCGCTAGCCACGTGTCGCGCAGCGCAATTGTGCTAGCGCAACTGCGCTGCCACGTGTCGCGCAGCGCAGAGCGCAAGTCAGCTAAAGCGGTGCTTCTTTATTAAAACTTGAATTTTATTTGAAAATAGAGCCTTACTCTGATTGGGAAAACAGAAGCGTTGCTTCATCTCCCGCCTTGGAATTTGAACAGAGCTTTGGTCTGATTGGGGTAAACAAATGCCCCCCACCGTTGTGCTTACGTGGCCCCCAAACGTGAGCGCAGCGGTGGCAGAATTCCAACCGTCGCGGCAACTTTTGGAAGTTGAAAGGGCATTTGATGCCTATAAATAGGACCTTTGGTCCCTTAGATGATTTTCATCTTTAGAATCTTTACTTTCAAAACTTCAGAGCCTTGCTCTTGCCTTCAAGAATTCCCAGAGTTAGATTTTCTTTAAAAGAAACTTTTTAGGTAAAAACTAATCTTGAATTAAATTAATTTTAATTAACAGAGCCTTGCTCTCATAGATCTTTGATTTAAAGAAAACCCCTTTGGGGTTTCACCAATAGAGCCTTGCTATCAAGAATCTGTTTCAGGGTTTCTTAACCCATGCACAGAGCTTTGCTCTTTGGCAAAACGTAGATCTTTTTGATCTAAAAAAAAAGATGAACTCTTAAGAGTTTGAATATGGATAATGAAGATTAAAAAATGGAGTTTTGTCTTTAATGGATTATATCATCTTTTAATAGTAAGGCTCTCAGAGTTCTCGGGGAATTTCTTTAAATTCCCTTCATTATTGGATTTTGACAGGTGTCACTCCTGTCTGCAGAGCATTGCTCTCGAGGATTTTAACTCCCTGTGTCTTTTATTTGCTAATCTTCCCGTGATGTTTCCTTCAGGCATTATGGCGGTGCGTCTATACAGTCTGCACGAGTTCATTACCTACGAGGATATCCGCGCACAGGGCCGTCATCAAAACCCAGAGTTTACAGATGCCCAGTGCGCGGAGGTTATGGGTCGTCTGAACGCACGCGTTGGTTGGCTGCTCCCTCACCGTTCTGCCCTCTTGAAAGTCGTGCTGGGAGCAATTTGGAGAGCACTCCCTGGGTTCCACGAGGCCATGCCGCTCAACGCGCTGGATGACGCCGAAGACAAGGTGCATTCAGTGCACCTGTCGGGGCTGATCTCGAAGAAACGGCGGGATAGCCTCGTCGACATTCTTCATCAAGTTTTTCAGCAGACGACGATCATCGCTGCTTATCAAAGGATAGGGGGCCTTGCCGAAGACCTTGACACGCGTGAGCGCGAGAGGCTGCGCATGAGAATAATCAGAAAGGCTAGAAGAACTCTAGATGGCCTTACTTTTGAATTCCTCAATCCGTGCCCTTGATCTGAGGTTATACCATTGTAATAATTTGAGTAATGTTTTGCTTATTTCTCTATGATTGTAAGAACCCTTTTTAATGGAAAATTTCTCTTTTCAGCTTGTCTTATTTCTCGTTCTGAGTCTTTTGCACATGCATGATTGAGTATGTCTCGAATGCTTGATCCAACGCCAATCAAGTGTTCTTTCTGTCGCTTTCTTCTTCCTTTTATTATCCGCATGTTACCTTAGTGAATATGGTTGACAGATGATAGACCGAGCAGTCTGTCTTGGCTTCTTCAAGAGGTAGTGATGGCTTAGGCCGCAGGTTCAGATCTGCTGCCTAAGATTTTTCAATTCTATGAGCCGTGAGGGTCTCATAGAGATTTTTCTCCCTATGGATCGAGAGGATCTCGTAGGTGGATTTTCTCCCTGGGATCGTGAGGATCCCTAAGTGTGTTTTCCTCTTACAAGTCGTAAGGATTTTATAAGAGAACTATCCCTTCTTACGAGTCGAGAGGACCCGTAAGCGGTTGTTTCCCTCCTTGTCGAGATTCGACGTTGGAGAGTGAGACCCGTGGATAGTATGCAAGAGACCGTTTTGGGCCAACTTGCAGGGTCCCAGTGCTTAGGAAACAGGTTTCTTTTGTGCCCACTGCCTAAGGCTTTATCTCACGAGTCGAGCAGCATCAAGAAGTTCTCGCAAAGACACCAATTTCTTCACAAGTCGAGATGAATCGAGCATTTCTCGCAAGAACATCCTAACGTCACAGTTAACCTCTGCTCTTTACGACAAAAGTCCGTTAGGGTCTGTGGTACTTAGGGTTTTGGCCGTCGTACTGTCGCATAAGCTGATATATTCCTCGATAGGCAATCGTGCTGTTCGAGTAGCCCTGCGACTGCCGTGTCTCTGATCCCTTCGGGGGCTGGACAAGACGTCTTCAAGCAATCTTCCTAGGTAGTTTGACCGTCGGAAGAGCAAGCGTTAGGAATTTGCCATGCTGCTTTTTACTTGAGGTTAGGCTCATTTTGGAGAGCCCCGATGAGTTATAACCACTCCGCGCTGGTGTGGGATGATCTCCGATAGTCTTTCAGGTTTTATGTGAGTTGCCGTCAAGACCCTGAAGCTAGGAATTTGGCCTTTGCTTCGTTTGCTGGCATTGCGTCTGCTGTATCGAGACGAATGTCGCGATTGTCTCTAGGTTGCTGGTGAACCGTCGAGGTTTGGAACTAGGGATTTTGCCGTGGCTTCGTTAGTTTGATTGTCGCGTCTGAACCCTGCTGGAGGAAGAACGCTGGGGTGACAACTCGTCTGCTGTATCGAGACGAATGTCGCGGTTGTCTCTAGGTTGCTGGTGAACCGTCGAGATTTGGAACTAGGGATTTTGCCGTGGCTCCGTTTGTTTGATGATCGCGTTTGAACCCTGCTGGAGGAAGAACGCTGGGGTGACAACTCGTCTGCTGTATCGAGACGAACGTCGCGGTTGTCTCTAGGTTGCTGGTGAACTGTCGAGATTTGGAACTAGGGATTTTGCCGTGGCTCCGTTTGTTTGATGATCGCGTCTGAACCCTGCTAGAGGAAGAACGCTGGGGTGACAACTCGTCTGCTGTCTCGAGACGAACATCGCGGTTGTCTCTAGGTTGCTGGTGAACCGTCGAGATTTGGAACTAGGGATTTTGCCGTGGCTCCGTTTGTTTGATGATCGCGTCTGAACCCTGCTGGAGGAAGAACGCTGGGGTGACAACTCGTCTGCTGTATCGAGATGAACGCCGCGGTTGTCTCTAGGTTGCTGGTGAACCGTCGAGATTTGGAACTAGGGATTTTGCCGTGGCTCCGTTAGTTTGATTGTCGCGTCTGAACCCTGCTGGAGGAAGAACGCTGAGGTGACAACTCGTCTGCTGTATCGAGACGAACGTCGCGGTTGTCTCTAGGTTGCTGGTGAACCGTCGAGATTTGGAACTAGGGATTTTGTCGTGGCTCCATTTGTTTTGACCACAAGGTTTTTTGTTGGCGTTGTATCAGCATCTTGATGGATTGCGAAGGAACGCCTTTGTTGATTCTTAGGCCGTAGATATTGCCGTTAAGATTTGGAACTAGGGACTATGCCGTGGCTCCATTTCATTGTGACCCTGAGGTCGGTTATTGACGTCAAGACGTTGAAGCTAGGGATTCTCCTTTTGCTCTGTTTGTTGACATTGTGCCTGCAATATTGCGACAAATGTCAAGATTGTCTCTAGGTTTTCTATGAACCGTCGAGACTTGGCTTCGCTTTCTGGTGGAGCCTGTTGGGAAGATATGGTTCCCTCTTTGTTTGTGCCCCTGGATTGTATACTGGGATCAATGTGATCTCACCTGTAGGGCATGAATTTCGTTATATATATTTTTCATTTTATTTCTTTCCGCGATGCTCTATCATTTCAGCTTTTATATCGCGAAGGTCGCGATTGCCCAATCATTTCGGCTATTTTTCGCGGTGCCCAATCATTTTAGCTATTTATTTTATTTTCACTCGCTACTTTTTATTGCGAGTTGTCCCATCATTTTGGCTATTTCGCACGCATACATTTCTACTTGCTGATTTTTATTACAAGTTGCCCCATCATTTCGGCTATTTCATATGCATGTATGGCTCGCTGATTTTTTTTTATCGCGAGTGTGGAACTTAGAATCTGACGTCAATCTCAGCATCAGCATCGCTACAACTGGAATATTGCCAGGAGCGAATCATCATTTGCCATGAAGGGACTTGGAATTTGATACCGGTTTAGGCATCAGCATCGCTACAACTGGGATATTGCCAGGAGCGAATCATCATTTGCCTCTGTCGATGTCAAACAAAGGTGGCTTAGTGAACAGGGTTAAGGTCCTGTCGACTAAGGCTTTTGACTTCATGAGCCGTAAGGGTCTCATAAAGGTATTTCTCCCTACAAGTCGTGAGGATCTCATAGGTGTGTTTTCTCCTTAGGAGTCGTGAGGATTCCTAAGTGCATGGTCTCTTATAAGTCGTAAGGATCTTACAAGAGTGCTTTCTCCTTATAAGTCGAGAGGACTTACAAGGGCTGTTCACCGTGTAAACATATCCCTAGTCACGGATGGGACTTTGTTAGGGAAATGTTTATTCGCGCCCGTGGATTGTATACAAGGGTCAATACTGAACCGCTTGTAGGGCAGTATCGGAGGGTTGTGGGAGTTGCTTAAGAACAGGTTCAGGTCTCTGTAGCTTAAGACTTTCAAATCTTATGAGTCGTGAGGGTCCCATAAGAGGGTTCTCCTTACGAGTCATGAGGATCTCGCAAGTGTAATTTCTCATTAGGAATCGTGAGGATCCCTAAGTGTGTTGCTCCCTTGTGAGTCGTAAGGATCTCACGCGGGTGGTTTCTCCTTACAAGATCGAGAGGACCTTGTAAGTGTCTTTCAACGAGGTTGCGCCCTTTCGGGTTTTCACAAACACTCGCCGGTAGCCCTGCTGTTTTTACTCACGGAGCCCTTTCGGGTTTTCATCCGTGCCCATTTCGCTTATGGACATACCGTCCTTATTTTTTAACGAGGTCGCGCCCTTTCGGGTTTTCACGAACACTCGCCGGTAGCCTTGCTGTTTTTTACTCACGGAGCCCTTTCGGGTTTTCATCCGTGCCCATTTCGCTTATGGACATACCGTTTTTTTTAACGAGGTCGCGCCCTTTCGGGTTTTCACGAACACTCACCGGTAGCCCTGCTGTTTTTTACTCACGGAGCCCTTTCGGATCCGTGCCCATTTTTCTTATGGACATACCATTTTTTTTACTCAGCCTGAGGATGCTGCTATAGTAGTTTAAAGACGTTTCGGTCGTTTGCAAGTTTTAGGACATTGCGGTCCGTCATTAGTTTAAGGACGTTTCGGTCCACTGTTAGTTTAGGGATGTTTCGGTCCACCGTCGCCGTATTTGAGGCGAATCTCTAGTTTACTGACTTTTTGATCTATGGGGCTTTCTCTATGACTGAGCATGATGCCCCCGACGTATCTATCTTTCTCGGAGCGTGCGGTTGTAGCGGGCTCACCTTCCAGCTTTCAGACAGCGCGAACTTGCCCTGTTGGTATTGGTCTTCAACCCAGTTTTTGAAGACGTAGCAATTCTCGATCAGGTGACCCACTGTTTGGTGATAAGGGCAATAATTAGTATTATTAACATTGCCTGGCCGCAACGGACGTTTTGGACTCGGCAGACTGATGAGTCTGTCGCGTACTGCCAGCTCGAACAGTCCCCTTGTTTTATCTTGCGGAAACGAGTAAGGACGTTTCAACTTTTCTTGGAGGGGTTGCCGCTTGTTGTTTCGGCAAACAACCAGTTTAGGGCTACTCGATTGCTGTTGAGTATTGGCTACGATGGCTGTTTTTCCTTTCCCTTTATCCTTTTTGCTCGATCCTTTGTTTGCGGGGCCGAAATTTTTTTCGAGTAGCGTGCGATTGCATGGCTGAACGTCCTCGCAACTCCTCAATTCTTTCATTTTTGAAATGGATTCCTTGAGGAGAGGGTTTAGGGCTGCTTCTTCGTCAGAGTTGCTTCCAAAGGTAATAATTTTCGATCCCCTGGAGTCTGCTATATGACAGTCGGCGGCGGCTCTTTTACGCTCATCTATCGCATCTTTCTGATGTCTAGGAGCTTCACGCTTTGTCCTGTTGAAGTGTTGCTTTTGAGCGACATATCCTTGCCACCAACACTTAAAGGAGTCGCAGTCTTCGGTAGGATGTATGATCTTCTGATGATATAAGCAGAAGCTGGGATGCATCTCTACTCCACCGAGAGTATTTTCTTCAGAGGGTGGTAGCTTCATTCCCACAGATAGGGCTTTAACAAACCTTTTCCTCGTCTTGAATTTATTTTTATCCGCAGCGGATGACTTTTGATTTGACGAAAGTGGCTCGACTCTTTGGTCTAGTTGGCGGTGTTTGGCTCCTTCCAGTATGGTCATCTCACGCTCTTGATTGGCTTTAACTTTCAGACGAATCTCATTCAGGAAGGCATCGATCAACTCGTCAGACGGCCGCGGAATTTCTGGTTCAGGGTCCGCTCTCGGTTTCTCAGCGCAAAGAGCCTCTTTATCATCCGCTAATGAGTGAGAGATCACATGACAAGTTGCCCCCGGTGCGTCCGTCTTCCTTGGAGTGTGCGGCTGTGGTGGGTTTACCTTCCACTTTTCAGACAGGGCAAACTTGCCTTGTAGGTACTGATCCTCGATCCATCTCTTAAAGACGAAACAATCCTCGATCGGGTGACTTACCGTATGGTGGTAAGGGCAATAATTGGGATTATTGGGATCGCCTGGCTGCAACAGACGTTTTGGACTTGGAAGATTGATGAGTCTGTTGCGCACTGCCAGCTCAAACAGTCTTCTCGTCTTATTCTGAGGAAACGAGTAAGGACGTCCTAGTCTCTCCTCGAGGGATGGGCGTGGACGCACGTCGTTTTAGCGAACGACCGGCTTTGAGTTGCTTGGCTGCTGTTGAGTATTGGCGACGATGATCGCTTTTCCTTTCCCCTTCTCATTTCGAGAGTCCGGCTTTGGAGGAGACGGTCCATGGCCCATCTGGTCCATTTGGGCTAATTTGTCGATCAAGGCCTGGAAAGTGGTCGGCCTGAAGAACATCATGAATTGGGAGATGGTCGCTTGAGGATCGAGAGTGCCCACGAACATGCCTACCGCTGGTGCTTCTTCAATACGTTGTTCGCATTTTGACCATAGGTTCCGCCATCGTGTTGCATATTGGACCCACGTTTCGCTGGGCCTTATCCTGGCGTTAATCAGTGCTGTTATCAGGGTGCGTCCACTAGCACTCGCGAATCTTTGTGTAAACAGTAGCTCCATTTCCGCAAATGTTTTGACAGAGTCGTTAGGTAGCTCCGAATACCATTCAAAGGCTGTTTCTGCTAAGCTGCCGACGAATTGGCGAAGCAACAATTTGTCATCGCCTCCAGTATTTCCGCATAAGGCCCTGAATCGAGCGACATGCTGATGTGGATTCCCTGTCCCTTTATATACGTGGAACTTAGGTATTATATAGCCCGGCGGGTACTTAATCTGATCGTACCAGCTCGGATATGGTCGCCCCGTCTTGACAACTTGGCCAGTTGCCTCAGTAGCCTGATGAACCCGGATCTGCTGGGCTATATATTCGTCCAAGTCAGCTTTGGAGATTGTCTCCGCCTTGGCTGTCGACAGAGCCGGTGGAGGATTTGACGTTTCTCCCCTATCGTCTTCAAGGACGATCGGGGGATCTTTAACTGGAGGATCTTGTTGGATCATCATTCCCACCATGTCCTGGAACAGGAGGGCCATTCGCTTTATGTTGGCTGCTTGTTCAGCAGCCTCTTTATCCTTCTTCTCCAATATCCGGCGAAGGAATTCAGCGTCAGTTTCTTGCTCCTGGCGTTCATCCGAGGACGCTTCGAGACTTTCTTTTAGCCCAGTGAGTGCAGCCATCGCGTTCATCATTTCCTGGAGCTTTTGCTGTTGCTCCTGAGCTTTGGTCACTGACTGTGTAAGCGGCCGATGACCTGTAGATGCACGGCTGTCCTCTTTACCAGATGCCATGTACATGGTATGAACCACCATGCCCCCAGACCTAGGGCGTTTGGGCTCGCTGTCCTTAGCATTTGCCGCGAGCATGAGAATTTTCTCTGGCCTCCTTCTCTTATGGGCTGCTGAAGTTGAGGGGGCCGTTGCAGCAGGCACCCTGGTGGTGGTCGTCCTTTGCTGTTTGTCCGGACGGTTCTTTTCTTCTTGCACTTTCGCCCTTTTCTGCTGACGAGAATGACCTTGATCAATTACGGAGTCTTGAACCCTCCGCCATACTTTATAAATTTTGGAGGATAGCTGCTGAGGGGGCTGCTCCAGCTTCGTTTCCGGAACCCTCTCCGTAGATGGAGGAGATCTTTTCAGCATAGCAGTTGGAGAGTTCTTACGCACCCTCCTTAATAGTTCAAAGCTGTTCCCAGTTGGAACAGCGGCATCAACTTCCACCATTGGAGCGGGTGGAGTTAGCCCCGAGGGGGAGTTGCCCCCAGCCTTTCTTACTCGTCGCCAATGGCGACGTCGAGCATGACGAGCCGTTAGGACTGGCTCGGTGATACAGACAGCTTCTTTTTTCCCCCTGTCCGGATGAGGCGCCGCTGGTGTTAACCTCTTAAAGACTGAGGTTGTCCTTTGAGGGGTGATATTCAATATGTCAAAGACAGATCCTCGAGCAGGGGCAGGAGCCGGAATAGACAGCCTTAAAAAGACTGACTCTTTGACAGGAGAAGCCGCCTTGACGACTTCTGGAGCAGCAGTTGTTGCCTTCCTCGGGACATCCACTTTAGAGTTCATGAGCTTCCTGGCGGGCCCATTAGAGTTCTGATCCAGCCTGGCAAAGATAGAGGCTGTTGATTTGATATTGGACGACCCGTTGGCAGGGGCCGTTATAGCAATGAGCCGATCGAAAACCGACTTCTTGTTCGCTTCTGGTGCGGGCATTGGCATGGTGACGCTTGCCTGCGGGATCATGGTCCCGAAAAACAGGCCAGTGGTGGCCTGGGTCACCTGTTCTACCTGCAGGGCAAGGATAGAGGCCGCTTGAGGCCCATATGCTACACCTCCAGGTGAGGTGGAGCGTCGGTTGCATTGGCACTTCGAGCAGTTCGAGCAGTTAGAGGCCATTGATGCTTGATTTCTACGCCAGGTAAAAGACCAAATCTTAGTAACTTGAAACCCAAAGGCAACCATTAACAAACCGCGATTCGTTCGCGAGGACGACACACGAAGTGTGGAGTGGAAAGAGGAAAAGGTCCCACCGGGCGTGCCAGAATCTGTTTACCGCCGGAAACCGGGAAAGACTGACGTCTTGCCTGAATCTGGGGGCAGATGCCATTTGGTTTTATGCGTCCACCTCTCCGAAGATGCCAAGTTGATTTATGGCACCGTGTATCGGAGGTTTGGACGGATGCGGCCGATGTAGCAGACTTCGTCAGATTCCCCCTTGCTTGAGGGGTTTTTGATTGTGGGAACGCTCTTCCCTGCAGGCGCAAGCCCCTGCAGTTAATTACGCTACCGTGTCGCGGTAACAACTTTCTCCTTCTCCAGAATTTCACTTCGCGTCGTGTGTGTTTGTTTTGTTTGTGGTTGCCCGTGGATCGTATACGGAGACTAGGTTATGCCGTCGCCCGTAGGACGTGGATTAGTCCAAATCCGTATTCTCTTAGATTTGGGTTTGGGGTTTTTGTTTAAGGATACGTTAGCCCTATTTAAGGCTAAGATCAACTTAAACTTTTGTTAAGGATACGTTAGCCTAATCTCCAGACTAAGATCAACTTAACGGGATCGTTTAGATCCAACAAAAGAGCAATTGGCTCTATTGTTTAGTTTAATGACGTTGCGGTCAATTTCCAGTTTGGGGACATGGTGGTCCATTGCCAGTCTAGGGACATGGTGGTCCATGTTCCAGTTTAGGGACATAGGGGTCCATGTTCCAGTTTAGGGACATGGGGGTCCATGGAATGTATGGCCGTCAGGACCCGTCACCTCTCTGATGACGTTGAAGAATTACAACGACAGGTGTCAGAGGAGTTCAGAGATGTACCGTTGAACCAGGTGTAAATCAATTTAAGAGAGCAGCCGTGCTCAGTCAATTTAATTTGAGAACTTACGGCCATGATTGGGCTAAGTCCAGTTGAAGATGTTCAATATTTTTATTTGCATTAGGCCTATTAGACCAGACCTTAATTAGGGCTCTGCCCCTGCACTGTTTTTTATTCTGGCCCCTTTAGGCCTTTTAAGTTAGGCCCTGTCCCCTTTTTATAATGCAGAGCATTTGTTTTGGTCCATTAGGCCTTTTAACTGGGCTCTGCCCTTTAATAATGCGCTGCATTAATTAATCTGACAGAGTGCCATGTGGCTTGTCAGGCGCTTTGCGTTGATTGAGGAGCGCAAGGCGCAAGTCCATATGGAGGTGACACGTGTCATGCTCTGGTGAGCGCAAGCGCAGTGCGCTGTGCCAGTGCGCTGCGCTGTTGTGTTTCTGACACGTGGCGCGCTCTGCTGGGTTGCGCCAATTCAGAGAGCAAGGCTCTATCTTAAAAGCGCATAGTGCAAGCAGTTTAGGTGCTGACACGTGGCGCTCTCTGGTGGCTTGCGCCAACCCAGGAGCGCAACAGTGCGGTTTTACAAGTGCAAGGCACTGTTTAGTTTCTTGATCCAATTTAGATCAGAGAAAACAAGTTTTTCTTGTTTTCAGAGAACCAGTGGTTCATAAAAAGTGCAAGGCACTGTTCTTATTTATTTTTCTTTTTTATTGAAGATCATTGATCTTGTTCTTAGATCAATGATCTGTTCATAAGAGAATCTTCTCTTTTTCTAAAGGTTTTTTACCTTTTCATTTTGTTTTTTGAAGAGTTCTCTCAAATTCTTCAGAGTTCTTTTCTTCTTTATCTTGATGATCCTCTTTTGAGTTGGGGTCTAGGGGTCTTTATATAGTGCCCATAGATTTGTTAGGTTTGTTAAAGAGATCATTCTCTGAGGGATTTGGGGAAATTTTCCCCACCGTTGGATCTTTGATCCAAGGGCTTCTGTTTTACAGAAGACAATCTTCTTGTTTTAACAAGAACAGAAGGATCTTACTAGAATTTTAATTCTGTTTGGCGCAAACGTCCCAGCGTGTGACACGTGTCACGCAGCGCAGAGTGCAGCGCAACTGTGCTAGCGCAATTGCGCTGCCACATGGCGCGCAGCGCAGATCGCAGCACAACTGCGCTAGCGTATGGCGCGCAGCGCGGAGCGCAGCGCAACTGCGCTAGCGCAACTGTGCTGCCACGTGTTGCGCAGCGCAGAGCGCAAGTCAGCTGAAGCGTTGCTTCTTTATTAAAATTTGAATTTTATTTGAAAACAGAGCCTTGCTCTGATTGGGGAAACAGAAGCGTTGCTTCATCTCCCGCCTTGGAATTTGAACAGAGCTTTGCTCTGATTGGGGTAAACAACTATCTCTTCCTCCTCCTCGGTATCACTCCCGAAGACCGGAATAGTGATGATAGCTTTGTTCTTCGGTTTGTGACATCTTTCCGTGTCCTCAAAATCTGGTAAGAAGTATTTTGCATCTTCGTACTTTCGGACTTCATTTACGGAGAATGGGTTCAACTCCCCCATCACAGTGTACTCGAGACCATCCTTGAAATTCTTCATACACTGATGTTGTGTAGAAAGGATAATGTTGTACTCATGTAACCAAGGCCTGCCGAGCAAAGCATTGTAGCATGTCTTGGCGTCAATGACGTGAAATTTAATATCCGTGACAAGTAGCCTGAAGCGCAGCGTCAGTATCACAGACCCGGGAGTCCGTGATGACTGGGAGTCAAAACCGGAGATGGTGATTTTATCACGAGCGAGGTGCTGAACGCTCATACAGATTTCCTTCAACACTCGCACGTTGAGGAGATTGACGGAAGACCCATTGTCAATCAGGATTTTGTCTATCTTGATATCGTGACAGTATCCGGAGACATAAAGGGGACGGTTATGCTCACACGTCCTAAGGAGGAGATCTTCATCGCCGAAGGTGATATCTGCTGTGTGCACTTCTTCCAGCTCGTCCTTCATCTTTTCTTCGGCGAGGAAATCTTGTAATTGCTCTGGCTCTTGTAGCGCTTTGATCAATGAATCTCTCGCCTCTTTGGATAGCATAAGGGCGTCGAGGATGCTGAGCTGCGAGGGTAGCTTTCTCAAGTGTGCCAGAACGTTGTAATCCACCTTACTTTTCTTTGGCGGGTCCTTGGCTGTCAGCTCTTCGACGGCTTGGTCATCAAGGATGATATCCTCAGGGACCTTTTCTTTCCCTTTATCTTTCCTATTTGACCTACTGTTCGAGGGCCCGAGATTCTTTTCTTGCAGCGTACGATTGCGCAGCTGAATATTTTCATAGGTCTTCGGTTCTTCCTCTTTTCCCGAGGTGGATTCTTTGAAGAGAGGGCCAAGAGTCATTTCTTCGTCAGAGTCTCCCCCGAAGGTGAGAACTTGTGATCCCCCGGCGATAACCATGCGACAGTTGCCGGTAGTTCTTCCAAGCTCCTCGGTCGTACTTCTTCGCTCCCGACGAGTTTTGCGTTTCATCCGCTTAAAATATTGCCGGTGAGCAACATACCCCTGCCACCATCTTTTAAAACCGTTGCACTCTTCGGTGGTGTGCGCAATCTTTCGATGATATAAGCAGTAGCTAGGATGCATTTCTGCTTCACCAAGAATGTTTCCTTCGGAGGGTGGCAGCTTCATTCCCATTGATATGGCTTTGGCGAACCTCTTCTTCGTCTTGAATCTGTTTTTATTTGCGACGGATGTACTTTGATCTGGCGTGAGCGTTTCAACCCTTCCGTCGAGTCGCCGCCGTTTGGCTTTCTCAAATATGGCCTTCTCACGCTCTTGAGCAGCTTTGCTTTTAAGAAGCGTTTCATTCAGGAACGCATCAATCATTTTGTCTGATGGCCCTAGAAGTTCCGGCTCAGGACCTTCCCCCAGTTTCTCTGTGTAAGGAGCTTCTTCATCGTTTATCGATGAGTGAGAGATCACATGGCAACTTGCTACGTAATCTTCAGATTCATCCGACGAGTCTTCTCCATCATCTCCGTCTTCAAGGACATGACTGAGAAATTCTTGGATTGTGATTGGAGTCTGTGCCTTCTGGTTATACTCTTCCGGCGCGTCAATCTGCTTTTGCAGGTCCGTGCGCTTGTCACCAGGCTTCACGGGCTTTTTGGTCTTCTTTTTCTTCTTTGAAGACTTTGACGGCTGGGTGTGAGTGTTTTGAATATCGCCACCAATTTTTAGAGTTGGGCGCGGTTTCAGCATTCCCTTGATAATCTGGGGTTCCAGCGGATTCTTCCACCTGATCGCCGAGCATGTCTGGAGATCGTTCAGCATTTTTTTAGTTTTGGCTGAAAGAGCGACCTCCCATGGAGCTTCTTCAATAAAAGAGCACGATGCCCCCGATGTGTCCGTCTTCTTAGGAGTGTGCGGTTGTGGTGGGCTTACTTTCCACTTCTCAGACAGCGCAAACTTGCCTTGTTGGTATTGGTCCTCGATCCATCCCTTAAAGACGAAGCAATCTTTAATCTGATGGCTTACCGTTTGGTGGTAAGGGCAATAATTAGGACCATTAGCCTCGCCGGGTTGCAATGGTCGTTTCGGATTCGGTAGATTGATGAGCCTGTTACGCACCGCCAGTTCGAACAGTCTCTTCGTTTTGTCCCGAGGGAACGAATAAGGACGCTTCATTTTCTCATTATAGTAGCGCCGTCTCTCTTCCAGTTGATCCGTTAGTTTTGGGGCACTGGGCTGCTGTTGAGTATTCATAACGAATGTCGCCTTCCCTTTACCCTTTTCGTTCCGCAGCTCCGGCTTTGGAGGAGACGGTCTATGACCCATCTAGTCCATCTGGGCTAGCTTGTCGATCAAGGCTTATAACGTGGTCGGCTTGAAGAACATCATGAATTAGGAAATAGTTGCATGAGGGTACAGAGTGCCCACGAACATGCCTACCGCCGGCACTTTCTCGATGCGCTGCTCACATTTTGACCATAAATTTCGCCACCGTATTGCGTATTGTACCCAAGTTTTGCCTGGTTTTACCCTAGCGTTAATTAATGCTGTAATCGGGGTACGCTCGCTAGCGCTCGCGAATCTTTGCGTAAACAGCAGTTCCATTTCCGCAAATGTCTTGATAAAGTCGTTTGGAAGTTCAGAATACCATTCGAATGCCGTCTCTGACAAGATGCCGACGAACTGACGAAGGAGCAGTTTATCATCACCTCCGGTGTTACCACATAGAGCCCTGAACTAGGTGACATGCTGGTGCGGATTTCCCGTCCCTTTATATATATGAAATTTAGGGATGGTATATCCCGGCGGGTACTTTATCTGGTCATACCAGCCTGGATATGGTCGCCCAGTTTTAACAACTTGGCCGGCCGCTTCATTCGCCTGGTGAGCTCATATTTTCTGAGCAATGTAGTCATCCAGAGCGGCCTTGGAAATGGTTTCCTCTTTGGCTGCTGAAAGAGCCGGAGGAGGATTCGATGTCTCCCCTCTATCGTCTTCAATGATGACCGGAGGGTCTTCAGCTGGAGGTTCTGGCTGTAACATCATCCCGACCATGCCTTGGAAGAGAAGCGCCATTCGTTTTATATTAGCCACTTGTTCTGCTACTTCTCTGTCCTTCTTTTCGAGGACTCTGCGGAGGAAGTCAGTATCGGTTTCTTGTTCATAACGCTGCTCTGATGATGCCTCCGGGCTTTCTTTTGGCCCGGTGAGTGCGACCATTTGCGTTAGCATTTCCTGAAGCTTCTGTTGCTGCTCCTGGGCTTTTGTCACGGATCGGGTGAGCGGTCGGTGACCCGTAGAAGTGCGGCTTTCCTCCTTTCCAAAAGCCATATAAACAGTATGCACCATTATGCCCCCAGACCTGGGGCGTTTGGGCTCAGCGTCTTTACGATTTGCCGCAGTCACAGTGGCTTTCTTTGGCCTCCTTCTCTTTTGATCAGTTGAAGTCGAGGGGGCCGTCGCAGCGGGCACCCAGACAGCTGTTGCCTTTTGTGGATTGGCAAGATGGTTCTCTTCTTGTTGAACCTTCACCTTTTTCTGTCGGTGAGGGTAATCTTGATCAATTACTAAGTCCTGAACCTGTCGCCAGACTTTGTAGATTTTGGAGGACAGCCGCTGAGGGGGCTGCTCCGGCTTCGCCTTCGATGCATTCTCCACGGGTGGAGGAGATCTTTTCAGTACGGCGATAGGAGAGTTCCTGCGCACCTTGTTCAGCAATTCAAAGCTGTTCCCAGTTGCAATAGCAGCATTGACTTCCACCGTTGGGGCTGGTGGAGTTAGCCCAGAAGGAGAGTTGCCCCCAGCTTTCCTTACTCGGCGCCAGTGGTGACGTCGAGCGTGTCGAGCCGTTGGGATTGTTTCAGCTTTAGGGGTGACTTTGTCATGCCTCCTGTTCTGGTGAGGCGCTGCTGGTACAAGCCTTTTGAAGACCGACGCCCGTCAAGCAGTATCCAGTCTGTCAAAGACAGACCTTTGAGTAGGAACGAGAGCCGGGGTGGCCAACCTCGTAAAGACCGATCCCTTGACGGGAGAAGCTTCTTTAGTGACCTCGAGAGCAGGAATGGATATCCACTTTGGGATGGCCGCTTCAGTTATCGTAGGCTTCTTGACAGGCTCATTGGAGTTCATTCTCAGCCTGTCGAAGACTGACGCTATTGGTTTGATATCGGACGACCCATTGAGAGGGGCCATGTTAGTAGTGAGCCGATCAAAGACCGACTTCTTTTGCACTCCTTGCGGCAGTGGGATATTAATGTTCACTGGTGGGAGCATGGTCCCGAAGAACAACCGGTGGCAGCCTGCGTCACCTACTCTATCGGTATTGTGAACAGGGAGGCTGCATGGGGCCCATAAGCTATACCTCCAGATGAAGCGGAACGTGCGTTGCAGTTGCAGCTGGAACACTTCGTGCAAGTGGACGCCATTGATCCTTCGCTTTCTGCACCAAGCAAGACGCCAAATCTTAGTACCTCGAACCCAAAGGCAACTATTTGCAAACCGCGATTCGTTCGCGAACATGACACACGAAGTGTGGAGTGGAAAGAAGAAAAGGTCCCACCGGGCGTGCCAGAATCTGTTCTCACCGGGTGAGAACAGATTCTTGGCCAAATTATGGTTTTACTCAACTTTGAGATTGTAGTTCTGAGTTTTACTCAACTTTGAGATTTAGTTAAAGGGGAGGTTTTTGCCTCTGGAAACTTAGCCAATTTGGCCAAGATTGGCTTTAAAATAGTGTTAAACACTAGAGGACAGCAGTGTTAAACACTGGAGACGAAATACTCAAAATAATGTTAAACACTAGAAAGGAAGGGGTCACGTGGGGGCACGTGAGGGCACACAGAGGTGGGGCCAGATCTTCTTTACTTTGTTATCAGAACTGCAAATAAGTGTTAAACACTTTTAGTTTTCATAGCCATCACATGTGGGCACGTGATGGGTACTCATGCATTGATTTATTAGAATGTTTATTCGGGATCACGTGAGGACACGTGAGAGCGCCCAAAACCAGCATTGCCTTTGCTTTTATTTTCTTTATTTTGGAAGTCACGTGGGAGCACGCGAGGCATTGCCTCCAAGCTATTTTCTTCTCATTTTGGGGGATTTATTCAGGGGTCACGTGACCTAGCTTTATTCTTTCTTTCTGATCACTTCGGATTGGGGTCACGTGTCATCACATGACCAATGTTCTTTACGTGTATGGAGATCTTTCAAGTCTTTTTATTTTAAGAATTAAATTCTCTGTAGGGTTAAACCCTAATTATGTTTTTAGAGGAATTAAATTTCTATATATGCGGAAGAATTTATGTAGGGTTACACCCTGATTCTGTCTTGGAGGAATTAAATTCCTGTGAGTTTGGGAGAATTGAATTCTCATATAGGATTAAACCCTAATTTTATCTTGGAGGAATTAAATTCCTGTGAGTTTAGGAGAATTAAATTCTCACATATGGTTAAACCCTAGTTTTATCTTGGAGGAATTAAATTCCTGTGAGTTTGGAAGAATTAAATTCTCTAAACTCAATTCTCCCTCTAACTTTTGGATCTGCATGACAGAATCTCCCCGATGAGAATTAAATTCTCAACCTGTGAGGAGATTTGCTTCTGCAGATCTTCAACCAGAAGAAGAACTACGTTCTTTTATAGAAGAGTTAAACTCTTAGATTGAGAATTAAATTCTCTTTCTGTTATATGAAGCTTTGATCCCTTTCCCTTTTCTCACTGTCACGCCCCACTTCCCGGTATACGGCGAAGGGGAGGGACCGGTCCGCTACGTATATACTCAGAAGTACATAGGCTAAGCGTATCTAAGCAATATAAAATTAAATACACAAGAGACAAGATATAATAAAAACAGCAACTTTTATTTATTCACATTCTTTTTACAATACATGGAAAAGTAAACACATGGGATAAATGCGATGCCTAAACAGTAGTATAACAGAAAAGAAAAGTACTGAAATAAAAGTGAACAATGTAGCTAGATCTCTGGATCGTATGCAAGCTGGTCCAAGTCCTCGCTGGCTGGCTCGATCTCCTGAGTGTCCAGATCACCTGACAACATTCCAAAGAAGAAAGAAAAGGAATGTCGTCAGCGAACAATCGCTCGGTAAGTCCCAAGATAAGGGAGAAGTAGAATAGACAGAGAGTAAGAGAGAGAGAGAGTGTAGCTTTTAAAGTTGTCTTATATTGTTATAATGTTGTATTTAGTATTAACGCTGTTGTTTGTAGCTTGGTACAGAAAGATGCCAGTGTATACGAGAGGAGTCTCTATATGCCAGAGACTAGAGGCAAATGGAAGTACAAGGCTCCGTTATACAACCCGGAACAACGGCAATTGGATTCAGGTTAGGTGTCTTAATCTTGCAGTCTCGTGCCACTTTTAACACCTTCCGTACCAATCTACCCCTTAAACCCCGCGATATCTTGATTGTATTGTTTGTATTGTATTTCAACTTGAATGGTAATATAGATTGTATATTTGGATGACTTGCCGAAACCATGATATCAGTAAATGGATGTAACTGGAGAATCATGGATGTAACTGGAGAATCATGTAAATGGAAGTATATCCATGGTTCGGTTCGGTCAATATAGATTGAATAGTTTGAACGGATTTAAATATATGGATTCGAATTGAATTGTCATATTGTAGATTGTACTTGAATCATATTCAAGTCAAATTGATTATAATGAGACTCAGTCTGAGTCAGACAATTAGAAAAGAAATTGGAATCCTGAATTAAGTTTTGGTGTTATCGGTAACTGTTGCACATGGACGGCAGGATTTGTGTCCTTTTCAAAGACAATTACCGTATTGATAACACCGTTTGTTAAGTTGTCAACCTTAAATAGGCAAGCACCCATATCTCCGACTCCCTGAGGCTCAAGAGACTGGTCCCGCTTAAACCTATATTTACTAGGGTCCTTATTGTAATTTATATAACTTAAGGGGGTTTTATGTAAAAATAATTTTGTATAGTTTTCCAAAATTACAACTCAAGTATTTAATTATCGTCTTTATATACATACAACAATTTAATGTTCAAGATAAATATGTATACATGCTCGAATAGCATGAAATGAGTTAAGTATATTATTCGAGTAACTACCATAAACAATGATGTATAGAAATATTATGTATGACTAATTAATCAAGTCAAACGAATGCGGAATATAAATAGAAATATGGTTCTAAGTGTTTTGCACGTGTTAGCTCCAGTCGCGCCTAAATACGACCACCGATTTTGGAGATACATTCATTTTCGTTTTGTCGCGCAGAACAGATCAGAATCTGTCCAGCATCGTCGCATATTTTTAAAACACAATTTGAGTTAATTTTTATTGGGTTTCAGGTTACAAAAATTATTAGAAAATTGTAGGTATTTCGATTTAATTATCCAAAACACTAAGATTCGCGCGATTTGTATTTCTTGAACTCTAGTTATGATCATTTTTACATCAGTGTTTAAAACAGAAATTTAGATTTCTGGACAGCAATTATATATTATATTGCAAAGCCTATATCGGGTTGTTTCATGCATTTCTAAGTAATATAATATACAAAAAATTATAGCTTTATCATTTATGTATCTATACATCTAAATTTTGTCACGAACGGATATCGGGATTTTGAGTTATGTCCTAAACAGTATGCGAATCAAGGACATATTCTGTTCAGATTCATCGCTTAATATCATAACGCTGTTTTCTTTATCTTACGTTGGTTTTCAGTAAAAACTTAAAACTAATAAAATCTAGATTATTCGATGTAGATATCTAAAACACCTAAGTTTGCTCAATTTGGATATCGGTATACCAAGTTATGTGTCCTAGAAGTTGACCAAAAACTGCAGTTTTCTATTTTACGAACAGTGAATAAAAACGATATAATTCCTAAACCTTTAAGTGATTCAATCTAAATTTTTACAGAATATACAAAATAATATATTCTATCATATGCGAATTTCCTGAAATTTTCAGAAGTAAAAATTAATTTCTAAAAATTATTTTAAAGCTAAAGGTATTGATGTGTATACTAAAATCGACAAAAAGATTAACTAGTATTTTATGCAAGCTTCTATTTTTCTTATAATAAACAAACCGATTTCATGAGACATTATAGATATATTGTGGCATGAAATTTGTGTTCTCACAACTTATAATAAATATTCATAGTCATGAACAAAGAATTAAAAACATTTTAATTTGAACAAGATGCAATAAAGTATTATTAAACCATATAAAACAATATATATCTAGACTTATATATATGTATATGTTTATATTTATCTTCTCTTACGGATTACGATATGAAAAGAATAGGGGGTTCACGAGGTATGACAAGAGAAAATAAGAGATGGGGGGAAGGAGAGAGAAGGGACTTACATACACAAGCCGGTATTGTCACCTGGCTTGTCTATCCGCCGATAGACTCGCGTTACTAGCGAGACCTTCTTGAAGACTTCTTCATGTTCTTCTTCTTGGACTCTAGGTGAAGAGGGAGAAGTGAGAAATAGAAAAATGTGAGGAAGGAAAGGACAGAGGAGGACAAATAAAGATGGTGTAATGGTGGATTATGTATAATAATATATGTATTCAACATGAGAATTAAAAGAGAAATGAAAGGTCACCATTCATTTTGGAAATGAAAGGTCTCATTTGTAAGTTATGAGAAGAATAAAAAATTGATTAAAAAATTAATTGCAAGAATGGGGATTTGAACATGTGATCTATAGAATAAAAATGCAAAGACTTACCCATTGAGCTACAACGTTGTTCATACACATATTTAATAAGAATTAAATATATGATGTTGCTTAAAAAGAAAGTGGGTTTTTGGGGTCATAGTTTTATTGAAGAAAATAAAATTGGATTTGAGTTATGGGCTGGGTTAGGTCTTATGTTTAATTTGAAAAAAAGTTAAAATTTAGTTTTAAAGAAATGAGTTTGGGAAAAAATAGATGAAATAATAAAATAATATATATATAATAGAAAACAAAATATACGGAAAAATGCTATGAATAAATAAATACAATATTTTACTAAAGAAAGAAAACTCGATGGTATAGTAATATTGGGGTCGTTACATCCTACCCTCCTTAAAATAATTTCGTCCACGAAATTACTCAAGAAGGATGTTGCAACAGAGTAAGAAAACAAGATTAGGATGATGTTGCTTTTGAGCTCCGTTGATCGATACTCTAACCAATTGAGCTAATAAGTCTACAAGATACAGATAGAAAGGGTGAATAAGAATTAAGGGTTCAAAAGTGGAAAGATGGACTTCAAGGAAACCGAAGGTGGAGTTCAAGATGGATTCAAGGAATATGTAATGTAAAGAATATTTTCAGTTGCCGTTTCTTGTGTTTATATTACTTAGGACTTCATGCAGAACTGACCTGCATGGGCCACCAACAGAACCTGTCACGCCCCGCTTCCCGGTATACGGCGAAGGGGACGGGACTGGTCCGCTACGTATATACTCAGAAGTACATACGCTAAGCGTATCTAAATAATATAAAAATAAATACACAAGAGAGAAGATATAATAAAAACAGCAACTTTTATTTATTCACATTCTTTTTACAATACATGGAAAAGTAAACACATGGGATAAATGCGATGCCTAAACAATAGTATAACAGAAAAGAAAAGTATTGAAATAAAAGTGTACAATGTAGCTAAAGCTCTGGATCGTATGCAAGCTGGTCCAAGTCCTCGCTTGCAGGCTCGATCTCCTGAGTGTCCAGATCACCTGACAACATTCCTAAGAAGAAAGAAAAGGAATGTCGTCAGCGAACAATCACTCGGTAAGTCCCAAGATAAGGGAGAAGTAGAATAGACAGAGAGTAAGAGAGAGAGAGTGTGTGTAGCTTTTAAAGTTGTCTTATATTGTTATAATGTTGTATTTAGTATTAACGCCGTTGTTTGTAGCTTGGTACAGAAGGATGCCAGTGTATACGAGAGGAGTCTCTATATGCCAGAGACTAGAGGCAAATGGAAGTACAAGGCTCCGTTATACAACCCGGAACAACGGCAATTGGATTCAGGTTAGGTGTCTTAATCTTGCAGTCTCGTGCCACTTTTAACACCTTCCGTACCAATCTACCCCTTAAACCCCGCGATATCTTGATTGTATTGTTTGTATTGTATTTCAACTTGAATGGTAATATAGATTGTATATTTGGATGACTTGCCGAAACCATGATATCAGTAAATGGATGTAACTGGAGAATCATGTAAATGGAAGTATATCCATGGTTCGGTTCAGTCAATATAGATTGAATAGTTTGAACGGATTTAAATATATGGATTCATATTGAATTGTCATATTGTAGATTGTACTTGAATCATATTCAAGTCAGATTGATTATAATGAGACTCAGTCTGAGTCAGACAATTAGAAAAGAAATTGGAATCCTGAATTAAGTTTTGGTGTTATCGATAACTGTTGCACATGGACGGCAGGATTTGTGTCCATTTCAAAGACAATTACCGTATTGATAACACCGTTTGTTAAGTTGTCAACCTTAAATAGGCAAGCACCCATATCTCCGGCTCCCTGAGGCTCAAGAGACTGGTCCCGCTTAAACCTATATTTACTAGAGTCCTTATTGTAATTTATATAACCTGAGGTTTTTTTTTGTAAAAATAATTTTGTATAGTTTTCAAAATTACAACTCAAGTATTTAATTATCGTCTTTATATACATACAACAATTTAATGTTCAAGATAAATATGTATACATGTTCGAATAGCATGAAATGAGTTGAGTATATTATTCGAGTAACTACCATAAACAATGATGTATAGAAATATTATGTACGACTAATTAATCAAGTCAAACGAATGCGGAATATAAATAGAAATATGGTTCTAAGTGTTTTGCACGTGTTAGCTCCAGTCGTGCCTAAATACGACTACCGATTTTGGAGATACATTCATTTTCGTTTTATCGCGCAGAACAAATCAGAATCTGTCCAGCACCGTCGCATATTTTTAAAACACAATTTGAGTTAATTTTTATTGGGTTTCAGGTTACAAAAATTATTAGAAAATTGTAGGTCTTTCGATTTAATTATCCAAAACACTAAGATTCGCACGATTTGTATTTCTTAAACTCTAGTTATGATCATTTTAACATCAGTGTTTAAAATAGAAATTTAGATTTCTGGACAGCAATTATATATTATATTGCAAAGCCTATATCAGATTGTTTTATGCATTTCTAAGTAATATAATATACAAAAAATTATAGCTTTATCATTTATGCATCTATACATCTAAATTTTATCACGAACGGGTATCGAGATTTCGAGTTATGTCCTAAACAGTATGCGAATCAAGGACATATTCTGTTCAGATTCGTCGCTTAATATTATAACGCTATTTTATTTATCTTACGTTGGTTTTCAGTAAAAACTTAAAACTAATAAAATCTAGATTATTCGATATAGATATCTAAAACATCTGAGTTTGCTCAATTTGGATATCGTATACCAAGTTATGTATCCTAGAAGTTGACTAATAACTGCAGTTTTCTATTTTACGAATAGTGAATAAAAACGATATAATTCCTAAACCTTTAAGTGATTCGATCTAAAATTTTTACAGCATGTACAAAATAATATACTCTATCATATGCAAATTTCTTGAAATTTTCAGAAGTAAAAATTAATTTCTAAAAATTATTTTAAAGCTAAAGGTATTGATGTGTATACTAAAATCGACAAAAAGATTAACTAGTATTTTATGCAAGCTTCTATTTTTCTTTTAATAAACAAACCGATTTCATGAGACATTATAGATATATTGTGGCATGAAATTTGTGTTCTTACAACTTATAATAAATATTCATAGTCATGAACAAAGAATTAAAAACATTTTAATTTGAACAAGATGCAATAAGGTATTATTAAACCATATAAAACAATATATATCTAGACTTATATATATGTATATGTTTATATTTATCTTTTCTTACGGATTACGATATGAAAAGAATAGGGGGTTCACGAGGTATGACAAGAGAAAATAAGAGATTGGAGGAAGGAGAGAGAAGGGACTTACATACACAAGCCGGTATTGTCACCGGGCTTGTCTATCCGCCAATAGACCCGCGTTACTAGCGAGACCTTCTTGAAAACTTCTTCATGTTCTTCTTCCTGGACTCTAGGTGAAGAGGGAGAAGTGAGAGATAGAAAAATGTGAGGAAGGAAAAGACAGAGGAGGACAAATAAAGATGGTGTAATGGTGAATTATGTATAATAATATATGCATTCAACATGGGAATTAAAAGAGAAATGAAAGGTCACCATTCATTTTGGAAATGAAAGGTCTCATTTGTGTGTTATGAGAAGAATAAAAAATTGATTAAAAAAATAATTGCAAGAATGGGGATTTGAACATGTGATCTATAGAATAAAAATGCAGAGACGTAACCAATGAGCTACAACGTTGTTCATACACATATTTAATAAGAATTAAATATATGATGTTGCTTAAAAAGAAAGTGGGTTTTTGGGGTCATAGTTTTATTGAAGAAAATGAAATTGGATTTGAGTTATGGGCTGGGTTAGGTCTTATGTTTAATTTGAAAAAAGTTAAAATTTAGTTTTAAAGAAATGGGTTTGGGAAAAAATAGATGAAATAATAAAATAATATATATATAATAGAAAACAAAATATACGGAAAAATGCTATGAATAAATAAATACAATATTTTACTAAAGAAAGAAAACTCGATGGTATAGTAATATTGGGGTCGTTACATCCTACCCTCCTTAAAATAATTTCGTCCACGAAATTACTCAAGAAGGATGTTGCAACAGAGTAAGAAAACAAGATTAGGATGATGTTGCTTTTGAGCTCCGTTGATCGATACTCTAACCAATTGAGCTAATAAGTCTACAAGATACAGATAGAAAGGGTGAATAAGAATTAAGGGTTCAAAAGTGGAAAGATGGACTTCAAGGAAACCGAAGGTGGAGTTCAAGATGGATTCAAGGAATATGTAATGTAAAGAATATTTTCAGTTGCCGTTTCTTGTGTTTATATTACTTAGGACTTCATGCAGAACTGACCTGCATGGGCCACCAACAGAACCTGTCACGCCCCGCTTCCCGGTATACGGCGAAGGGGACGGGACTGGTCCGCTACGTATATACTCAGAAGTACATACGCTAAGCGTATCTAAGCAATATAAAATTAAATACACAAGAGACAAGATATAATAAAAACAACAACTTTTATTTATTCACATTCTTTTTACAATACATGGAAAAGTAAACACATGGGATAAATGCGATACCTAAACAGTAGTATAACAGAAAAGAAAAGTACTGAAATGAAAGCGTATAATGTAGCTAGAGCTCTGGATCGTATGCAAGCTGGTCCAAGTCCTCGCTGGCAAGCTCGATCTCCTGAGTATCCAGATCACCTGACAACATTCTTAAGAAGAAATAAAAGGAATGTCATCAGCGAACAATTGCTCGATATGTCCCAAGATAAGGGAGAAGTAGAATAGACAGAGAGTAAGAGAGAGAGTGTAACTTTTAAAGTTGTCTGATATTGTTATAATGTTGTATTTAGTATTAACGCTGTTGTTTGTAGTTTGGTACAGAAGGATGCCAGTGTATACGAGAGGAGTCTCTATATGCTAGAGACTAGAGGCAAATGGAAGTACAAGGCTCCGTTATACAACCTGGAACAACGGCAATTGGATTCAGGTTAGGTGTCTTAATCTTGCAGTCTCGTGCCACTTTTAACACCTTCCGTACCAATCTACCCCCTAAACCCCGCGATATCTTGATTGTATTGTTTGTATTGTATTTCAACTTGAATGGTAATATATATTGTATATTTGGATGACTTGCCGAAACCATGATATCAGTAAATGGATGTAACTGGAGAATCATGGATGTAACTGGAGAATCATGTAAATGGAAGTATATCCATGGTTCGGTTCAGTCAATATAGATTGAATAGTTTGAACGGATTTAAATATATGGATTCATATTGAATTGTCATATTGTAGATTGTACTTGAATCATATTCAAGTCAGATTGATTATAATGAGACTCAGTCTGAGTCAGACAATTAGAAAAGAAATTAGAATCCTGAATTAAGTTTTGATGTTATTGGTAACTGTTGCACATGGACGGTAGGAGTTGTGTCCTTTTCAAGGACAATTACCGTATTGATAACACCATTTTTTAAGTTGTCAACCTTAAATAGGAAAGCACCCATATCTCCGGCTCCCTGAGGCTCAAGAGACTGGTCCCGCTTAAACCTATATTTACTAGGGTCCTTATTGTAATTTATATAACTTAAGGGGGTTTTATGTAAAAATAATTTTGTATAGTTTTCAAAATTACAACTCAAGTATTTAATTATCGTCTTTATATACATACAACAATTTAATGTTCAAGATAAATACGTATACATGTTCGAATAGCCTGAAATTAGTCAAGTATATTATTCGAGTAACTACCATAAATAATGATGTATAGAAATATTATGTACGACTAATTAATCAAGTCAAACGAATGCGGAATATAAACAGAAATATGGTTCTAAGTGTTTTGCACGTGTTAGCTCCAGTCGCACCTAAACACGACTACCGATTTTGGAGATACATTCATTTTCGTTTTGTCGCGCAGAACAGATCAGAATCTGTCCAGCACCGTCGCATATTTTTAAAACACAATTTGAGTTAATTTTTATCAGGTTTCAGGTTACAAAAATTATCAGAAAATTGTAGGTCTTTCTATTTAATTATCTAAAACACTAAGATTCACACGATTTGTATTTTTTAAACTCTAGTTATGATCATTGTAACATCAGTGTTTAAAACAGAAATTTAGATTTCTCGACAACAATTATATATTATATTGCGAAGCCTATATCGGGTTGTTTCATACATTTCTAAGTAATATAATATACTGAAAATTATAGCTTTATCATTTATTCATCTATACATCTAAATTTTGTCACGAACGGATATCGGGATTTCGAGTTATGTCCTAAACAGTATGCGAATCAAGGACATATTCTGTTCAGATTCGTCGCTTAATATCATAACGCTATTTTATTTATCTTACGTTGGTTTTCAGTAAAAATTTAAAACTTAGAAAATCTAGATTATTCGATGTAGATATCTAAAACACCTGAGTTTGCTTAATTTGGATATCGGTATACGAAGTTATGTGTCTTAGAAGTTGACCAATAACTGTAGTTTTCTATTTTACGAACAGTGAATAAAAACAATATAATTCCAAAACCGTTAAGTGATTTGATCTAAAAATTTTACAGCATGTACAAAATAATATACTCTATCATATGTAAATTTCCTAAAATTTTCAGAACTAAAAATTAATTTCTAAAAATTATTTTAAAGATAAAAGTATTGATGTGTATACTAAAATCGGCAAAAAGATTAACTAGTATTTTATACAGGCTTCTATTTTTCTTTTAATAAATAAACCGATTTCATGAGACATTATAGATATATTGTGGAATGAAATTTGTGTTCTCACAACTTATAATAAATATTCATAGTCATGAACAAAGAATTAAAAACATTTTAATTTGAACAAGATGCAATAAGGTATTATTAAACCATATAAAACAATATATATCTAGACTTATATATATGTATATGTTTATATTTATCTTCTCTTACAGATTACGATATGAAAGGAATAAGGGGTTCACGAGGTATGACAAGAGAAAATAAGAGATGGGGGGAAGGAGAGAGAAGGGACTTACATACACAAGCCGGTATTGTCACCGAGCTTGTCTATCAGCCGATAGCCTCGCGTTACTAGCGAGACCTTCTTGAATACTTCTTCATGTTCTTCTTCTTGGATTCTAGGTGAAGAGGGAGAAGTGAGAGATAGAAAAATGTGAGGAAGGAAAAGACAGAGGAGGACAAATAAAGATGGTGTAATGGTGAATTATGTATAATAATATATGCATTAAACATGGGAATTAAAAGAGAAATGAAAGGTCACCATTCATTTTGGAAATGAAAGGTCTCATTTGTAAGTTATGAGAAGAACAAAAAATTGATTAAAAAAATAATTGCAAGAATGAGGATTTAAACATGTGATCTATGGAATAAAAATGCAAAGACTTAACCAATGAGCTACAACGTTGTTCATACACATATTTAATAAGAATTAAATATATGATGTTGCTTAAAAAGAAAGTGGGTTTTTGGGGTCATAGTTTTATTGAAGAAAATGAAATTGGATTTGAGTTATGGGCTGGGTTAGGTCTTATGTTTAATTTGAAAAAAGGTTAAAATTTAGTTTTAAAGAAATGGGTTTGGGAAAAAATAGATGAAATAATAAAATAATATATATATAATAGAAAACAAAATATACGGAAAAATACTACGAATAAATAAATACAATATTTTACTAAAGAAAGAAAACTCGATGGTATAATAATATTGGGGTCATTACACTCACCTAGGGTTTTCTTTTCTTAAGAATTGAATTCTCCTTTCTTTTCTCTCTGCTATTTTCCTTCAGAAAATTTCAAGATCTCAAAATTCTATCTCCTTCTTCTCTTCTTAGCTCCTATTTATTGGAGAAGGAAAAAAATTAATTTGTTTAGTGAATCCTTTATTGAAAGATTTTGTTTGTTTTTCGTAACTAATATGCCCTTTTAGATCACTCAGTGAATTTTATTCACCATTGGATTCTTAATCCAGAAGATATTCTGTTTGTTTTTTTGGTGAAATTTAGGGAGATCTTTCCATGTATACAATCTTTCCATAAATTGGTGATTTTTTAATCACCATTGGATTTTTAAGACTACGGTGCTCCACTTTATAGAGCATGATCCCTTTTTGTTTGTTTGGAAATATTTAAAGAAATACTTTCCCAGTTAGAGTCTTTGATTTTCCTTAATTAGAATTTTAATTCTATTAACTAATTAAGGCTTTTAAAGCCCGTCACGTGTTGGCACGTGATCCCAACGTTTGACCATTCAAATAAAATTAAAATCTATCAATTAAAGAGCTGTGGGGCCTATCACGTGTTGGCACATGACCTTTTTTTATTCAGAATTTAATTCTGCCTTTTAATAAAGCTAAAGGACCGTCACGTGTCAGCACGTGACCCTTGGTCACGTGTGAGCACGTGATACCCCATTGGGGTCTTTCCTTAACTGTTTTTTTTACACTTCTGTTTGATTTAGAATTTAATTCTATAAAGTGGAGATCATAGGGAACTATCACGTGTCAACACGTGACCCTAGGTCACGTGTGAGCACGTGATAGCTCATTGAGGTATTTCCTGATTTTTATCAGGGAACAGAGCCGGGGCAGGCTATGAACGGGAAGAGCCGGCGCCCCCAACCTTCGCAACCGGCCTCGGCTGGCGCATGGAAGCCCGGAGCGAGTCCATGTCCATGGGTCCTGCACGGAACCAAGTGTAAAAGGAGTCAGCAACACATGCAATAAATGAACCAAAAAAGAAAACCTAAACTTACAGACGAACTCAACGGGGCTGAGCCGGCCCAACTCAGAACCCTCTCAGACAACAGCACGTCGAAACGAGGGATGGGCTCCCACGACGCCACTCTCACGGCGACGGGGTTATTGGACTGGTTCCCCGGCAAGTGCTTCTCCCTCGACCACTCTGTAGGCACGGGCCAGTCCTCGCCCTCGGGAGGGGAAACGAAGAAGAACTTCTTCTTCCAGTTGTGAATGGAAGAAGGCAGGGCCACAACCACCATCCCGGCGGCGCCCCATGGTCGCTTTCTGAAAGAGAGATAAACCCACCTCAGGTCGCCCGCTCGACCACCGGGGTGATTTTTGAAGACGAGGGAAGAATCAAGGAGGGAAAGGCTGAAGGGGATTGCCTGTAACTTCAGGCGGACCAGAAACCCGAGGAGAATCCTCCACGAGTTCGGCACCAATTGACCGGGGGCTAACCCGAAGAAGTTCAACGCTTCAACGACCTCAGGAGAGAAGGGCAGACACATTCCATCCCAAAATGCTTCCAAATACAGGGCGATCTCCCTGCCCCGTACTTGGTCTGCCCTCTCTCCCTCCTTGGCCAGGCGAAGCGTATAGCGTGAAGGGATGTGGAAGCGAGCCCAAGCGTTGGCAAGTTCGTCCTCATGTCTTATCCAACACAAGGCGCTAGGGGCAGTATCTACCGCCTGCTCCATGGGGGCTGCCCCCGCCACATGATCCCGGGAAGAGGGGCCAACCCCTGCTCCACGGGAGGACTCAGGCTCACCTAAAGGGTCCCTAGAACCTACCTCAACGACATCTACTGAATCGACAAGAGAAGACATCTAACCTTGGGAAGAATGATCATCGGGGAATGAAAATGGAAGGAAGAAGACGAGCGCCGAGCAACCGAGACTTAGAACGGGAAATATGAAGGAGTATGGGCCCTGGAACGGGCCCCACCCCTATATATCGCCACGAGCGACCTCATCCAACAGTGCCCTTCATCTCCCGCCAAGACGCCTCCTCACATCCAACGGCTCCGATTACTCCACTTGTCGTCCTCGCACTGGAACGCACCCTTTCAGGCATCACAGGTCTGCACACGTCGCGTCAGCCAACCGACACTCGACACGTGGGCCGTCACTTCAAAAGCAAGATACACGAACCGGCGCATCCTCTTTAAGTGCAGAGATCTCGCGCTGATTCGCTGGCAGAAAAGACAGCTCGCGACCCGGGGACGCGTCCCGACGAAACCTTAGGAGAGAGCTCACCCCGGGCGGCCCCGCGGTCCACTCTTGACCCGACCCGCTGGTTGATCGGGACAAGAGTGGGGGGCTAATGATAATGCTCAATATTGGCGACTCTTAAGACTGGGACACGTGGCGGATGGCGCGTCCCAGAACTCAGAAGAAAGGGCCCACAAAGGCCGACCAGGCCACCCCTGTACCCGACCGGCCAGCACAAGCTAGCCCTCCTCGGGGCTCCCTGCAGATTGGCCTCCTCGGCCCCTCAGCTCGCCTTGAGCTGCCATAGGACCAAGTCTCCTCGGCCTTCTCGCTCATCCTCGAGCCCCTTGGCCTAGGCCATCTTCCTCGGTCCTCCGACCAGTTCTGCCGCTCACAGGCGTAACCGCCGCTCCGCGAATCTCGCCATGCGCAGATTCTCCGCCAGCAACATCCCACGTTCCACGCCTTCACGATCCCCGTTCATGGGCGATCCGCTCTCTACACGGGCGTGACGTCAGGAGCGTAACTGCCGGCGAGATTTTCACGCCTGCTGCTGCGTGCCTCCACCACCATATAAACCCCCATCACAGAGGGGTCAAGTAAGCGATTTTTTACTCCACTTAGCCGTTACGCTGCTCGGATCTGGTACTAACTTGATCGTCAAAGGGTCCTCGGTGGTATCAAACCACCCCGGCACTTCTTTGCAGGTACTTGGCGTCAAACTCCTCCAATCACCAAATCTCCTTAAAACCCATTGAGACCCACACACAACAGGAGATCCCCTCCAGAATCCACCACGAGATCGACGGAAGACAATATCTGAAGGAGATATGAAAAGAACCTCCATCAGTATGAAACTATATATAAGCATATAAATATAATTTGTGCATGTACTTTATTAAGCAAATTCTCTAAATATTTGACTTTTGATGGAGATGCATTTTTAGCATGATCTATCATTTATTATGATGATGCTATTCTACTTGAGAGACTGATCTACAAATCAGAATCGACCGTTTAGATCAGTTGGTACCAATTCCTGTTCAGACCGTAAGTTTGCCCTCATGGCGTTAATTTTAAAAAATAAAATAATATAAAATCAAGAATTTTTTTAAAAATTGATAATAAGCATTAATATTTTCTGCCCTTGAGATTATTCAAACATCTTGATAATTGACTTGTCTATGAAATTATTTATTTTTAGGGCAGCATACAAACCATATCATTGAAATATAAATAGTGGTCCCTGATTAACTACAAAATAGAAATCTCTCATACTTGGACAACACTTTCTGCATCCAAAAATATAGTGAGTAACCAATCCTCTTTTTTGTTTTCAATTTTATATGCTAGATGCTTGCACATGCTGTATGTTTATATATACTGGATGCGTGTTGTATGTTTATATATACTGGATATATCTGTATAATTTTTAAATGCAAATTTCGAATACCGGGAGGCTTGGGGGTTTGAGGGGGAAGAATTTAGGAATGATCTAGACGCTTTGAGAAAAAAGAAATCATTAAAGATTTTTTTCTTCAATTTTTTTTGAAAATTTTCTTATGAAATATGAGAGGACACATGAATCCCTTGAGTTTGGATTATGATAATAAAGCTTATTGTTCTATTTGTTTTCTCATAATATTATGGACAGGCGATGCACGTGTTTCAGAAGCTCTATTATTATTATTACTACTCCAACTACCAAATTTTTATTATTAGATTTTGGGTAAATTGTTAAAAAGCCCTCCGCCTGCTTCAAACTTGTGTAAAAATCCCTAGACCTTTTGCTCTTGTTAAAATACCCTTTGGCCCAATTAAAAATACTAGTTGCCTGAAATATCTAATCAGTTGCTTTTAATATCTAAAAAGTTACATGTAATATTTAATCAGTTGCCTATAATATGTAAGCAGTTGGAGCGAATAAAAGTCTAAATATAATACAACCTAGGGCTTTTTCCATAAAGATTTTTGAAAAGTAGTCACTTTCCAACAATTTTGAAAATATCAAGGGTGTTTTGACAACTCCAAAGCAGGCAGTTTTTTTTTTTTTATAATTTGACCTTAGAATTTTAGTGAGCTGAATGTTTTTGTTTGCACTTTATTAATGGTATATGCCCAACTTTCAAACAGAGGCTTGAGCAAGGCCCAAAGTATGAATGTCAAGCATAGTGATTCAGAGAGCCAAGGGCACATTTGGATGGAAAGGGGAGTATCGGAAGTAATCTTGAAGTTACTTCAAAAAGAAGTTCATGGAAGTCGTAATTTCTTGCAATTTTTTTGTTTGTTTTGGTTATAAAAATAGTTCTATTGAAGTAATAAATGCAATTATTTTATATTAACTTTTTTCCAGAAAAGCACGAGAGAAAATGAATGAAACTTAAAATTAATTAATATTATGAATAAAATAATATTTTTCTTTCTCTTTGCTTGTGCTCCATTCCATTTTCTAGCCCAAGAGATCATGAAGAGAAATTTTAAAGCAGCGACTCCAAATAGGATCCACATCATCATATGAAAGTAACTTCAAATGTCACTTCTTGTCAAAACAAAAATTTGAAGTATCAGATGGAAGCCTACTTTCGGTACTTCCATGCTAATTCATGTATCTGTCTTCTAGTCGGCTCCCCATTCATCTTCTGTCTCCCACGGATAGATGCTTTTCGGGTCCCTTTTTGAATGAATAAGGGGTAGGTTTTTTTTCACTTAGTCATCTCTGCCTTAGACTTTTCTTCTTTCTTGACCCTGCTCGTACGGAAAGAAGAGAATCTATTTCCTTCCAAGATAAGGATTCGTCAATGAATATCTCATTCATAGGCAGTAGGCTCTTTTAAGTAAGTCTCATTCCGATCGTCTTGAAAGTCAGACCTTCCTTTCCGGGTAGTGAATCACTTCAACCCTTGTTAAAGCTTTTCGTCTTACGCGGCAAGAGTTCTCTTTGAAACCCTGTAACAAGTTGCTCTTGTCAACAAACAGGCCCTTAACCTGCCAATAAATCTCTCTCGAATTATTGCGACCTATTAAAACTAGAATTTTGCACGTATGGATATTAAAGGAGAATATTGAAAAAAATTGGTTTTAAGGAGAATATTAAAAAAATTTGGTTAAAGTAGAATATTTCAATGGTTTGTTGCAATTATTTTTAAAGATTGCAGATGGTTTGAGCAACTATAGCTAAATTTTTTTTTAAAAATAATAATTTTCCTTTAACTTAGAGATTATTCTACGTTTCTGGCAAAGAATTAGATTGAGATTTCAATTTGAAACATCCTCTTCTAAAATATTAAAGATAGAACAAGCTTTGAAAAAAGAAATATTCTATTTCCAAATATTGTGTAGATAATATTAAAGAATTTGATATTTCTCTTGATTTTTTTTTTTTTAAATTCAAGGAGTAGAATATTTAACTTTCATTTATTAACGATTTATTTGTCTGAATTAATTTTAACAATTGATTAAAAGCACAAGATCCAAACGGCCCTCATTCAGGTTTACGTTTTTATAAACACGAATCCGCCCTATAGGATATGTACTATATATATAGGGAAGTGATCAATTGCAAACCGGTCCGCGTTTTAAAAAAATGGGAATTCTCGATTCACGACATATTTGAAAGATTCGAACTGTTCAAATTGATCGTCTTACCTTCAAACATATGCATATGAAAAATCAAAGAATTTGAAGGCCTTCAACACATACATCGGATGACGTTTATGTTGCATTGTCGAATGATCTTTACTTTTGCACCCATTCAATATATGTTTTAGAGGCCTTCAAATTATTTGATTTTTCATATACATATATTTGAAGTTAGGACGATCAATTTGTACAGTTCAAATCTTTCAAATATGTCACAGATCGGGAGTTCCTATTTTTTAAAAAACGTGGACCGGTTTGAAATAGAGCATTCTCATATATGTATAGGGGAGTAATCCATTGCAAACCGGTCCACGTTTATTAAAAACGGGAACACACAGTCTACGGCATATTTTAACGATTTGATCAGTTCAAGTTGATCACCCTACTCTAAAAAATACGTATGAAAATGCAAAGGATTTAAAGAACTCTATATATGTTGCATTATTGAAAGTTTATGTTGCATTATTGAAAGACGTTCATTTTTCATCCATCGCCGCATATGTTAGAGGTTTTTAATGTTGTGGATTGATTGGTGTAATTTATTGTATATTTTTCTAACCCGTTTATCATTTTATTGTTATATATTATACTATTTTGAGTATCTTTTGCGAATTATCTTTTGTGAAAGTGTGCTAAAATGGGAATATTCAGAAAATCATTCCAAATCTGCAAAGGTTGCAACAAAAGGAGGTGAATAAATTATCACAACAACAAATCAGTTAGAGAAACCAAATCAAATCAAAAACAACAAATCAACATGTCTAACTATATACTTAATTTGGGAACAATTCGGAGATCTACGCAACTACAGAAAAAATTCAAGATTTTATGTGCTAAAAAATCATATAAATTGTTGATAAAACCACAAAAAAATCTGGAGCCACGAAGCTAAAATTAGGCGGCGGATTAGCCGTGAATCATGTTAATTAAGGGCGGATCAACGGTCTTTTTTGGGCTGTTCAATGATATTTTTTATGGGCATGACCGTCTATCCACATAGATTAATACGAGATATAGGGTTTAGTCTTTCGAAGATTTTGAAGGCATGCAACAGCATCTAATAGAGCAATTGGATTTTCATTGATTAGATTTTCATAATTGTTTGCACGTTGATTCTCTTGTATTTTTTACTATTTGTTCTCCAAACTTTCTTATCCCTAAATAAGCATCTTTATAACCCTAGGGTTTCATATATCTCTCACAGCATTCAAATTAAGGTTTTTAAGGAGAAGAGATCGAGTTATATTGTAAGTTTCTTATGAATATTAATAAAACTTTAGGTTTCTATAATATCATGAGAAACTAATTTTTCTTTTACGTGTTTTTATTTGCAATTTCTATGGGTTGATGTTCTTATTTCTCTTCTTTTCTATGTTTTAATTGTGAATCTCTTATGTCTTTATTATTATCTTTGTAATTGTGTATCTAATAAACTAATCTAGTAATGAAAGATGACGTTTTGAACTAGAATAGAGAAAGATGATAACACCGGTAATTTAATTAAGTTGTTGATAATTGATACTTAGAAACTTAATTATTGAAGGTAAAATACTAATTTAAATATAAAAGATTCAACCTAGCTAATTTAAAATGATTTTTTAAATCCCCGTTTCCTTTAATAAAATCTTTCTATATTTTCCGAGTTCCCCGAATGTTATCCTATTTTTCTCGTATTATTTTGTGTGAAAATTAGTTGCTTAGGTTTCTATATTTAATTTTTCCAAAACAAAATATTTATACTAAAACCCCAGCCCAAACAAATAAAAACTATATAAATTAAACTAAATTTTCCCCAAGCCCAGCACCTCTTAAGCCCAGCCCTAGGGAAAATTAAAAATCAAATTAATTAAACAAATTTCCCCCTCCAAAGCCAGCCCAGCAGAGAAAAACAAATGAATTAATTTCCCTTCTGCCGGCCCGACCCGTGCCCTAACTTAATACCCACACCCAACAAACCCGACCCGACCCGTTAGCATCCTTTCTTCCTCCCTACGAATTTTTCCCGCTCCTTTCTCTGTGTACTCCCACGTCGCCAACGCCCCGCGTCGTCGCCCACGTTCCTGCTCCTTACGGCCACGACCGCGCGTGCGCTCACGAGCTCCTCAACCTCTCCTCGTCTCTAAGACTCTTCCCCTCATCACTCTCGTTCTCTCGTCCTCCTCTCCACTCTCTCAAAAGAAAACTTTCTACCTCAACCCATAAACCCCGCCGCCGCCGCCGCCGACGACTACGACCACCACTGTTCCCTCCCTCGCTCTTCTCCTCAGAACTCGAACCCCTACCTCGCCAGCACACCCTCCTCACCAACTTCAACCACCGAGCCGGAACCCAACCATACCCTACGAGCTCGAGTCTCCCCTGCACCCCGACGCCGACGAGCTCCCCACTGCCCCGAACCATCTCGTCGACCCTCTGCGTCATCAGCATCATCACCATCACCACCAAACTCGAGCACACCCACTGCCTCCTCTCTCTCCTCGGCCACCAAGCCACGAGCCTCGAACCCCCGCTGTGGCCATCGCCGGAGCGACCACCGCCGACCATCGCTGACCTCAGAACACTCCCAGGAGATCCATAGCACGCCCTCCGCTTCCAGCGATCACGAGCCATCCCCGGGCAACTCCGACGACGAACCCGAACTCGAGTCGAGGCCGTGAACCCAAACCGTACTGTTCGTTGCGCGTTCGTGCCGTTGCCGCTGCCATGCGTCGCCAAAGCGTCTCCAGGCAAGTACCCTAGTTGCTACATGCTAGATTATACTGTTACAATTCAAAATCTTATAAATTCCATGTTTATAAATCGTGAAAGTTTATATGACATAAGTGCTTGATGCAAAACCCGAATGAAAACCTTCCATTAAACTGACAGAACTTGATTATATATGCTGGCCCGTGTGGCAATGAATATTTTGGTGAAATTTGACTGGAAAATTTAATCGTTACTGACTTGAACGATCACCCCCAATTACACCCGTTAAAAACTGAAAATTCCGCGCGTCTGAGATTTGTAAAAATCATAATTAATTGTGTACACATTGAAACGATGCGTTCGAGGGCTCTAATATAACCTGACTCGACGAAATGGAACTCCATAAAAGTTTTACATTGTTTCCATACTGAAAATATGACGGAAACTAGTTCGGAGAGAGGCTGTGGACTGCAGTCCAGAGCAGCTCTGGCTGTTGATTTCTATCTCGTAGTGCTTACCCCTTTAGTGCCTGAACTTGTATATTGCGGAACCCTATACTTTATTGAAGATGAAACTGTTAAATAAATAACGCAAGTGATTTCACTCCTTTTTACCGTCTTTTACTATTTAAACTGCAATTTAAAAGAACAAGACGTATAGCAGTCCCAAACAGAAACAGAACTGATACCCTAGTGTTGAACAATGCATAACTTCTGACGTAGAGGCGCAATTGAGAATCCATATGGTGCGTTGGAAACCCTATTGAAAAACCTAAATTTTATTCAACTGTAGCGTCGTTAAAATTCTGATCCCAACAGGGTGAAAATCGTGTCGCGAAACGGACATTCAGTTCAGAAACTGAATTTCCTGCAGCGAACACTTAAATTGAAATGGCTGTAACTTGAATACCCGAAATCCGATTTCACTGAAACAAATTTTTCTGAATTTCCGATAGAGTATACTTGTTACCGTTTTTGTATCGTTTCATTGAATTCTGAACGTATGATTTACTGCAATTTTTATAAGCTCATGAGGTGCATACTAGTTCATATTACACATGACTTGTTAACTGCATAAATGTACATACCTTACCCAACTGCCATACACATAGTGATAGTGCGCGCTATTATTCAGTGTACAATGCATTATCGTGCGTGAATGATATTGGTTTAGGAGTTTCAATTACGCCAATGGAAAAGTGAATGATTCGTGACAGGGAATAATACAGTGAACAGTGACAAAACCGTGTTATTGGTGCATACTTGTACACGACTAAATCATAATCATCAATAGTGTTAACCTGGGGAAAAAGGGGAAATCGAAGTGGAAAGATCATCGTATTTAGCGAGGACAGTGATTTAGAGGATGATCATTCGAACAGCAACTCTTATATATATTAGGTAGGATCTAGCGATCCGGCTGACAGGGTTATGTCCCGGGCGTGTGGGCCGTAGTCTCGGGTATGTACGAGACCCTCGTTAAACATGATCCTCCTTTCCACAACTCGATTTCAAATATGAATTAGAGACTGATAGGGACACAGATCATACTTTGCATCATTTAGTGACATAGCGATTATCTGCATTTTACTTCCACTGTTATTACCTTATGTGTCTGTTTCATATCACTATTATAATATTGCTATTACGTCGCTCTGACGACCTGAGTATACATGCTCAGACCTCGAGGAAGAACCAGTGCAGGAGTCGGACTTACCCTTCGAGCTAGCGGAGATTTAGTCAGGAGATCCTCTTTCATCTTTTACTGCTTTTCCTAAAAGAGACCTTGTATTCGAACTTGGTTAGTAGTTCTTTTCTTGTTTATTTGTAAATTGTGAATATGAAAGTTGATGTAATAAATTAGTGATGTATTTCCTTTACTTCTGTGCTTTGTTAACTGATTACCATGTAATGCTAGAAGCCGAAGTGTGACTACGGCAGGATTATTCCTTGACCGTAGGAGCATGGCTGGCCTAGTTATCCCTCGTTTTCCGTATTTTGGGAAGCGGGCGTGACATGGTTTTGTTGGTATCAGAGCCGTATTTAGTAGTAAGGGATAACATTAACTACACTTTATTACATTATTTTCGCTTCACTATTCCTGACTTTCATCCTTGTAACTAATCATATCCTTTTAAATATCTTCCAGCAATATGACGTCCCCGAACGACCACTCCTCGGACTCAAGTTCTTAGGATCGCACGGAGAGGATACTTAGTGCACTGACGAATCTTGCAGAAGCTCAGGAGAGAAAAACGGACCTACTCGCCGAGGGACTCAGGGCTATTACCGCTGTAGTGGGACCTCCGCCCACATAACCGCCTCCGAGGGCACTACTCCGCCAGCTTTTTCTGCCACGGCTGGCACCGTGTCAGATTTCCGGAGGTTGCATCCAGCTGCATTTACAGGGCTAGCCGAACCACTCGAGGCCGAGCAATGGCTGGTTAATATGGAGAACTTACTGACGGCCGCCAGGGTACCAGAGGAAGATAAAGTGAATGTGATAAAAATCCAGTTGGAAGATGAAGCCCGCACATGGTTGTCAGTGGAAGAAAGCAGACTTGAAAGGCCAATCAAATGGAGCAAATTCAAGGAGTGCTTCCTGGACCACTATTTCCCTTCCACCGTCAAGGCCGAGATGGAAGAAAGATTTATCCTACTGAAGCAGCATGGCCGTCCCGTGGACGTATACGCGGCAGAATTCAACCGTCTGAGCCGACTTGCTCTGTACATGGTTGCTTCAGAGGCCACCAGAGCCAGGCGCTTCTTACAGGGACGCGATTTCGAGCTGCAGCAGTTGATCGCGTCACTTGAGTTGCAGACTTTTGTACAGGTACTCAACGCGGCGCGAATTCAGGAGAAACTGATCAACAAATTCAGGAAGCCCCCAGTTGTTCTAGCACGCACCCATGCTCTGACTCGAGGAGTCATACCAGTTCACAGGCCAGGAACAACGCAGATGAAGCGCCCGTTCGTGCCCCAGCATCGCCCCCCGAGCAAGAACGTCGTTTGCGGCTACTGCAACAGAGATGGGCACACCCAGAAGGAATGTCGCCGTGCCAAGGGACAGTGTTTGATTTGCGGATCCAGACAGCACAGAGTTAGCGGTTGCCCTGAGCGAGCAGAGATACAGGGAGGGTCTGGACCACAGCAGCAGTAGAGATCACAGGAGCAGAGGCAACCCTACACAGGCCGCGGTCAGGGACGAGCTTTCACCTTGACCGCCGAGCAGGAAGAGGCTTCAGGCGAAGTTGTCACAGGTATTCTACTCGTACATTCCATGCTAGCTAGAGTACTATTTGATTCTGGAGCATCACACTGTTTCATATCTGCGCATTTCGTTGATACACACTCCATACCACATGAACCTTTAACCAAGGGCTGGGAAATACATACGGGTAATGGCGTTATAGTATCTAGTCGAGAATGTAGATCATGTCCGGTTGTAGTGTGTGGCAGGGAATTCTATGCGAATTTCCTTTTGATCGGGACGGGCAGCTATGACGCAATTCTCGGGATGGATTGGATGAGTACCTTCCATGCGGTTATCGATTGCTGAGCAAGGAATGTGATCTTCCGCATTCCCAATCATCCGGAGTTTATTTTCGAAGGCAGGAGCGAATTTTTGGAGCCAGCCAAGTACAGAGCCAAGCCAAAAGAGTTAACAGCTATGGAGATTGATGAGAGCCCAGCCCCAGAGATTGTTCGGGACTTTCTGGACGTATTTCCTGAAGATTTACCAGGTCTACCACCTCCACGTGTCTTGGAATTCTCGATCGATTTGACTCCAGATACAACACCAGTTTCCAAGGCCCCGTACAGAATGGCACCGGTTGAGTTGGCAGAATTGAAGAAGCAAATTGAAGAACTCCTGGAGAAGGGCTTTATTCGGCCAAGCGTTTCACCGTGGGGTGCACCAGTTCTGTTGGTGAAGAAGAAAGATGGATCGCTATGGATGTGTATAGACTATTGAGAGCTGAACAAGGTCACAATAAAGAACAAGTACCCAATTCCGCGTATCGACGACTTAATCGATCAGCTAAGTGGGGCCAAGGTATTTTCGAAGTTGGATCTCCGTTCTGGATATCATCAAATCAGAGTAGCAGCCGAGGATATTTGTAAGACGGCTTTCAGGACCCGATACAGACATTATGAGTTCCTTGTGATGCCGTTCGGTGTTACCAACGCTCCAGCGATATTCATGGATTTGATGAACAGGGTGTTTGCAAAGTACTTAGACACGTTTTTCGTTGTATTTATCAACGATATACTAGTCTACTCGAAGACCCGGGAAGAGCACGTCGAGCATTTGCGCACGGTTCTACAAATTCTTCGGGAGGAGAAGCTGTACGCGAAATTGAGCAAGTGTGAGTTCTGGCTCGACAAGGTTCAGTTCTTGGGACACATTGTTTCTGGCGAAGGCATCTCAGTGGACCCGGCAAAGATAGAATCTGTCAGAGATTGGCCAACACCAAAGTCAGTGGCCGAGATCAGAAGCTTTCTGGGATTGGCAGGATATTATCGGAGGTTCGTCCAAGACTTTTCAAGGATCGCTGAACCGTTGACGAGGCTGACATAGAAGGAGGTACCGTTTGTGTGGACAGAGGAGTGCACCCGGGCATTTGAGACACTAAAGCAGAAGTTAACCATGGCACCCATTCTTACAGTACCAGATGATTCCGGTGGTTTGGTGATACATAGTGATGCCTCAGGGAAGGGCTTAGGCTGTGTTCTGATGCAGCACGATCGGGTGGTTGCTTACGCCTCTCGACAGCTGAGAAATCACGAGAGGAACTACCCTACGCATGACTTGGAGTTAGCTGCAGTGGTTTTTGCGTTGAAGATTTGGAGGCATTACCTGTTGGGCGAGAAAGTGGAGGTGTACACGGATCATAAAAGTCTGAAGTACGTCTTCACTCAGAAAGAACTAAATATTAGGCAGCGCCGATGGCTAGAATTGATGGCGGATTACGACTTGGACCTTCAGTATCACCCGGGGAAAGTAAATGTTGTACCAGATGCTCTCAGTCGTAAGCCAGCGGTCATGATGTTGACCAGTCAGCGGAGCATCATTGAGGATTTTTAGAGACTCGAGCTTGAGGTCGTCACACCGAGCGCACTCAGTCAATTTTGGCAACTACAGGTGCAGTCTTCCCTTGTGGATCGCATCAAGGCAGCACAAGCGGATGATCCTCGATTGCAAAAGTTCAGAGCGCAAGTATAAACCGGGCTGAGAACGGACTTAATCATACATGAAGACGGTTCTCTGAGATTCGGTAGCAGACTCTGCGTACCCAAAGGGGATGTTCGAGAAGAGATACTGGCTGAGGCGCATAGTTCAGCTTATTCTGTGCATCCGGGAGGTACAAAGATGTATCGAGATCTAAAGCAACATTTTTGGTGGAATGGGATGAAGTGAGAAATTGCGCGGTTCGTATCCAGGTGCTTGGTATGCCAGCAGGTGAAGGCGGACAATCAGAGGACAGCAGGATTGTTACAACCTCTTCCGATACCAGAATGGAAGTGGGAGCCCATTACTATGGATTTCGTGACGACCTTACCACGGAGCCCTAGGGGCAATAACGCCATTTGGGTTATCGTCGACGGCCTCACGAAAGCTGCACACTTCTTACCATTCCAAGTGGGACAGTCAACATAGTCACTGATAGAGAGATACATGCAGGAGATAGTACGACTTCACGGAGTCCCGGTCAGCATTGTATCAGATCGAGACACAAGATTCGTTTCGCACTTCCGGAGGAGATTACAGGAGAGTTTGGGTACCCGCCTCAAGTTCAGTACAGCTTATCATCCGCAGACGGACGGACAATCCGAGCGTACGATTCAGACGCTCGAGGATATGTTGAGGGCCTGCATGTTGGATTTTCTGGGTTCCTGGGAAGATCATCTGCATCTAGTCGAGTTTTCTTATAACAACGGTTACCAGGTTAGCATTCAGATGGCCTCTTTCGAAGCACTTTACGGGTGGAAGTGTCGATCCCCAGTTTGTTGGGATGATGTGGGAGAACGAAGATTACTGGGTCCCGAGCTCATTGTTCAGACAGTCGACAAGGTCCAAATGATCAGGCAGCGCATCAAGACGGCTCAGGATCGACAGAAGAGTTGGGCGGATACCAGCAGGAGAGCGCTAGAATTTGAAGTCGGAGATCACATGTTCCTGAAGATTTCCCCTACCCGTGGAGTTATCAGGTTCGGAGGTCGCGGGAAACTCAGTCCCCGTTTCATCGGACCTTTTGAGTTGCTAGAGCGAGTAGGAGAGGTGGCCTACCGACTTGCCTTGCCTCCATCACTAGCTGGTGTGCACAATACCGTCCACGTGTCTCAGTTGAGGCGTTATGTTCGAGATGAGAGCCATGTTCTAGACTATTCGGAGTTAGCTTTGGGTACCGACCTATCTTACGAGGAGCAGCCCACCACCATTCTCGACCGCAGAGAGAAAGTGCTGAAGAATAAGGTCATTCCGTTAGTCCGAGTGTCTTGGGGCGGTCGTTCCCTAGGAGAATCTACCTGGAAGCGTGAGGAAGATATCCGTGCACGTTTTCCACATCTCTTTGTTTAGTACTGTTGTTTCGGTGCCTCTTCTTTTAAATTTCGAGGACGAAATTTTTGTAAGGGGGGTATGATGTAAATCCCCGTTTCCTTTAATAAAATCTTTCTATATTTTCCTAGTTCCCCGAACGTTATCCTATTTTTCTCGTATTATTTTGTGTGAAAATTAGTTGCTTAGGTTTCTATATTTAATTTTTCCAAAACAAAATATTTATACTAAAACCCCAGCCCAAACAAACAAAAACTATATAAATTAAACTAAAATTTCCCCGAGCCCAGCACCTCTTAAGCCCAGCCCCAGGGAAAATTAAAAATCAAATTAATTAAACAAATTTCCCCCTCCAAAGCCAGCCCAACAGAGAAAAACAAATGAATTAATTTCCCCTCTGCCGGCCCGGCCCGTGCCTTAACCTAATACCCACACCCAACAAACCCGACCCGACCCATTAGCATCCTTTCTTCCTCCCCACAAATTTTTCCCGCTCCTTTCTCTGTGTACCCCCACGTCGCCAACGCCCCTCGTCGTCGCCCACGTTCCCGCTCCTCACGGCCACGACCGCGCGCACGCTCACGAGCTCCTCAACCTCTCCTCGTCTTTAAGCCACTCCCCCTCATCATTCTCGTTCTCTCGTCCTCCTCTCCTCTCTCTCAAAAGAAAACTTTCTGCCTCAACCCATACACCCCGCCGCCGCCGCCGCCGACTACTACGACCACCACTGTTCCCTCCCTCGCTCTTCTCCTCAGAACTCGAACCCCTACCTCGCTGTCACGACCCGAAAGTACGGAACGTGACCGGCACTTAGATTACGAAGCGTCTAGAGGCGCCACGTGACCTAAGTAAGCCGAAGCCCAGAAATCTAAACCATAAAAGAAGAAAAAGAAGAAAAGAAAACAAGTATAAAAACATCAGCAAATTTTACCAAAAATTTCGGCAGAGTCTCCTCTGTAAAAACTGGCCCCCAAACGGGTACAACAAGTATAATATACATAAACAACAATAAAAAGCATCCCCAAACGGGAGCTAACTCAACGCCAACAGGCGGAAACAACCACAACAAGCACAATAATATACAACGCCAAAGGGCGAGGCTCAAAACTCAAAAGAAAACAAAACCACCAGATCAGAATAATACATGCGCGACTCTACGGTCGAAATAAAAGACTGGTCCAATAAACTTATCCAGTAATACAAGTATGGTTGATGGAGCTTACTAGATACAAATGAATGAATAAAATACAATGGTGGTTCAGATACAAGTGAACCAACCTACCGTGCAAATCACCCTGAAATAAAAGATGTGCCGGCAAGCTGCCCGGGAAACCTGTACCTCGAACCTGTAATAAAATTTGGCACAACGGGGTGAGTTGCCAACTCGTGAGTAGAAGACATCTACGAAAAGAAATCGAATGCACGACGCTATCCTAGGTCATAATAATACACTATTATATCCCAATCATCTAGTAATAGCAGGGTAAAACTATGTGTAAATGCAGATACTCCGTGTTCGTGTCAGTGCCTCACATAGTACTATGTTATATGAATGGATATGCATGCACCATGAATGTAAAATAAGAAATCCTGAAATCCAGGTATATCTGTATAAGAAATCTTTGGCTGTTATCATAGTAAAATGTGTATAAGAATCTGAAATCTCAACAATGAAATCCATGGAAATCCGTGTCAAGCATCGACACAAACATGTAAATCTCAAGTCTCATAGTCTCAATACCTCGGGCTCCGTCAGTCCGGATCGGCCCATATCATCAAATCTCACGACAACGGTCGGTATCCTCCGGATATCCGCCGCGCCAGACATCACCGGTAGGTAGCCTTCCCCTGCCAGGCTCATCGTCTACAACTCGATCTTCTTGCCCCGGGGTACCATACCGGGCCCACCATGTACCCGAGACGGTTCATCCACTCCTCGAATCGGGTCTCGAAATCCAACAGAAAACATGAAATACTCATGGTGGACGACACATACATCACGAGAAAACCGCATCTTATTTTAAAAAGAGAAGAGGAGAGAGAGAGAAGTTTTTATATATTTTTGCGGTTTTCCCCAAAAATCCAGAAATCTCATAGAAATCCAAATCTCAAAATCATGAGTAAGTATATGATAAGTGTCGGCATATGCCCATACTACTGTGCGATAACATGAAAATATGAATGCATGAATGTCTGAGTAATAAATATCATGTCTTATACTAACATCAGAGAGTAATCACAATATTATATCGGTTTAGTTGTTAACTCATTCTATCAATAAAAGATAATATGATCTAAAGTGTACGTGACATAGCAATTACCGATGATGATGTGTGTGAGCCGGCAAATAAGTGTGCGTGGAATATGCGCATCATCGGTAATGGTGCGGGTGTCCTAACAGGTAAGGTTTATACTGATTATAGCAACATATGTAAGAACATGCACCATGATAATTACAGTATGAATGTAAATACAGATGTGCATTATCCACTCGTCTGCGAGATACGAGTACAACTACCACTATGTGAGTCGAACCTAAACCAGTGTCCATCTAACATCCTAAGGAACTAAACCTAATAGACTAGTCAGTAAGAAACTAGAGTCTACCTAAGGTCTGAATCAATATCTCTAATAGTCGGCGATCCCGCCTCAATAGCGTCACGTACGTAGTATGGCTTCCTCGAATCAAGAGTGCGGATCAATCATCAAATCTAAGCCTCGTACGGTAAAATCCATCGTACGGCATCCCAATATCGGGGTACGGTCAAGTATCTCCTAGGTGTCTCCTCATTCGTATAATGTCATCATCAACACATCTCATGATCAAGGTGCTAAACTGTGATCGCATACATCAATCATATATCATTGCCATCATGATGAGCATCATTAGTTTATCCTCAGAAATATCATGTCATATGTATCATATTGTGATTAAGTCATACTTATATGATATCGGCATCAGGTCACACCAATATAATGTCGTAATCAAGTTATACATATATCATATCGTGATCAGTCACAAGTTACAGTCCGGGTACTATTCTAGCGTCCCATGTACATCAATATCACCACCACTCTTTATAATTTATATATTCATGTTCATTATCTTATTCTCTAATGATCCGCTAACACTTTAATACGACTGTATAGCCAAGAATTACGGCATCAAGCCCAGTTACATTGTTTCATCATATCTCGGATATCATATCACATCAATGTATCCCATATACGTGTTGTATATATATATACCTATACCTCGTCCTATATATATATATACACATGCACGTATACACCATGTCGTGTTTCAGTGTGTGCGTGTGTGTTTCTACCTGAAACCTACGAACCTCTTCCAAGGTATTCATCTTCTGATATGTCTTCCTAAATCAGTCTAGTCCAGCCTAGGGTCATTATTAGGGCCCTACTCATTATGAATCTAGGGTCACATCTGGTTTCCTAATGATAATAAATACTATTCCTATTCTACGTTGCGGGGGTGCTAAACGCCATCCACCCGACTTCCTCCCGTAGATATACATCTACTTACCTGGTCCATGTCTGCCGAAGACGGTGTCGCCACCCTCCTCTTCATCGCCCGCAGTCCACGTGAGGAGTATCTAAACGCAAACATATAAATAGCATCGTAAACCGAATCACATACAAAAGTCAAACGATACAAGGAACAAGCATAGGTTAAAACCTATGTCCCGTCCACGCAAAAGAACCAAATACCGCTCGATATCGGCATACAAACTCCGATGGATCGAGATAACATCAACAAACAACTTGTAGTTTTAAAACACATTACTTATACTATAAAACATGATTAAATCCATCGAAACCCGAAAATCTATCAAACCGCCCAATTTCGCAAAACCCGAAAATGCCAGTTTACCGTTTTTCATCAAAACTTAACATTTAAATGAAACTAATGGTCATAAAACTCATTAAATAGCATAACTAGACTATACAAACTATTACTATATTTTTATTACACAACTTGTATAAATTTGAAATTTCTAGTTTGCACCCTTTAACAATTTTCAACATTTTTCAAGCAAAATATCACAATTCCACCACAAAACATGATTTTGCATAAATTAATGACTTAAACCACAATTCATGATGATAATGATATAATGAAACCATAATTATATTTTTAATCTCATTTATATAGGAATTTCTAAAATCTAGTTTACAAAATTAGCAATTTTTATCACAATTTATCAATTAACCATAAAAACTAGCAATCAAACTAAGTTTTTCTTTCCATTAACATGCTAATATTTCCACTAAAACTATAATCCAATGATAACAACCCAAATTAGAATTTTATATTAACCACAACCACATTTTGCAAAAACCTAGTTAACTAAATTCCTAATTTAAAACAATTTTTGAATAACAATTTTTTAAACAATAACCATGCAAGATTTCCTAATACTAAAAGTGTTAAACTAACTACTATAACCCTAATTAATTATTAAAAATCATAACTTGAATTTAGAACCCTAGCTTGCATTTTAAAAAAAGAACATAGAATTAATTCATTAAATCTAATTAAGCTTAATATGAACATCTAATAACAATAAGTCAAAAGAAAGAAAATTATACCTTCAAAATGTGAAATCCAAACAAGAAATGAGCCTCCAAAATGCATGCTTTCCATCTCCAAATTTCATATAAAAATGAGCAAGGAATAAAGAGTATGAAATAAATAGGATTTTGTGGAATTTTAATTGAATTTTTGATGTGTTTTTGATGAATTTTGAATAAAATTGATGTGGGAAATGGGGGGGCAGCCATGGGGGGTTGTGGCCGGCCCTAGAGAGGTGAGGGAGAGAAAGAAGAGAGTGGGAAAAGTGTGTAGAAGTTTCAAGAGAAAGAACAACACTTAAGTCTTTTCATGGTTTATTTAATTATTTATTTATTTACTATAGCAACTCAAGAAAGCTCTAGAAAATAGGAAAAATTTGCAAATAATTTTTGCATGATACACACTAAATTCTAATATGCCATGGTTCATTTTACAAATTAAAACCATTTAAATTTGTAATTTACACTAATTTAGTGTAAAAATAAAGCTTATGTTAATATTTAAAATAATTAATTTAGGAAAAATATTTTATTAAACTAATAATTTATAAGTGGCTAAATAAACACCATTTACTAGTAATTTCATAATTAAAATGGATATTTTTAAAATTATAATGAAAAACAATCACGGTTTGATTTTACGAAAAATACATTTTACTTTACCGAAAATCATAAAATTCACTTAAACAATTTTATTCATTTAATTATTTATTTAATTACTTTTAAAACGTTACAATCTTCTCCCCTTTAAGAAATTCGGTCCCCGAATTTAAATTAAAACTCCCCTTCCAAATACTAAAATATTTAGCAAAACACTCAAATCGTCGGGGCTCCGAAATCATCAACACATAACAAAAATCAACTCCGTCAAGCATAACGCAATCATCGGAGTTATGGCGAGAATAAAATATCATAACCCAATGTGAAAACCATCATAATATACATCAATCTATAACTTATATATAGTTCGCATCCTAGTAAAATCGCCTAAACCTCATAATAAAGAAGCATACAAAAACCCCTCTTGAAAATCGCCGTGCAATGCACGTGTTACGGTATAAGTAGCGGACGTTTAATTTAAAAAAATAGCTATATATATATCTTTTATTTAACATACACGTCCCGCCTGATTACTAAATCAAATAATAATGATTATGAAAACATACTGCTCAAACTGAAATCAATCCCAATCACATCAATAAAATATCATGTGCGTCCGGTGCGCACTGAAATCGAAACCAAATACAGATACCACGAATACACACAACAACAAAACTAAGTGCAATAGGTGTGCACCAAAAACATCTGTCAAGTGCAACGGGTGTGCACGACTCAATATCAGGTGCATCTAATCTGCACAAAATCCCGATTTAGTGCATCTGGTGTGCACAAAATCGCATTAAGTGCGCCAAGTATGCGCAAGAATCCTAATCAGGTGCACATGGTGCACGAAAACATATATAGACTATCAAAATCGAAATCACAGCACAAAAATGCATGAAAACTAGGTCGAAGCATATATCAAAATCATGTGTAACTCATATGCACGAAATCAAATCAAAAATCTCAAAATATATAAAACCAAATCAAGTGTACTGGGTGTATACTAAGCAACATCAATACAACTGATATATGAAGCACAGATAGAATGTAATGAAGGTACACATTAGAAATACCAATCGTAGAACAAAATCCTCAAAATACCAAAATCCAATAACAGAATATGAAATTCAAATCACCAAGTCACCTCGTAATCACTATCGTCAATGTGCGCCTCTTTCTTCTGATGTCGATTGCTTCGAACTCGTCTCTTTGTAGCTGTGCTGACTGCGCTACCAACGACAATCCTCATATCTAGAGTCTCCCATGTAGTCGATCCCTTCACTTGATATCCGGACTACATTAAACCTTTCGATCGATCCATCAAAATCCCATAATTCCCCGAGAGCTCAACACTCAAGTACAGCTTAAAAATATCCGGTACATACCCCAGCATCGATGATCCAGCCGTAGAAGGGCAAACCCAAGCCTCACTAATGACACCGCGGAACTACCGTAAACCCTAAGGTTCAAGGGCGTTCTCGTGGTCATTATGTCGAGTTAGGGTTTCATTCTTCTAGAGGGTCCATCGAAATACCTGCATGTTCTTCCGAATACTTTAAACTTGGGAAAATGGTTTTCTGATAATCGTTCGAACCCTTTAACTTCATCCGGACGGCATATGAATACCCTTCGTCCGCACGCTAAGCAATGCTTCAATCCTCAAGAATAACCAATACTCTAATGGTTATCGCATTCGAGCCGCAGCTCCTTCTGCCAGTGCGCCTGTGGTAACAGAATCACCCTCCGACATCGACGAAGATAGATCAAAGGAACGAATGAAATACGGTGCAAACAATGTACATCCTAGGGCTCCTTAAGCAGAGTAGCGTATCGTAAGTATGCCGCGGACCATACCCACGGTACGTTACTCTACCTAAATCGCCTACTCCATCAACCAAGGGTCACCTAGACTTATACAAGGTTAAACCTAGCGCTCTGATACCAACTTTGTCACGACCCGAAAGTACGGAACGTGACCGGCACTTAGATTACGAAGCGTCTAGAGACGCCACGTGACCTAAGTAAGCCGAAGCCCAGAAATCTAAACCATAAAAGAAGAAAAAGAAGAAAAGAAAAGAAAACAAGTATAAAAACATCAGCAAATTTTACCAAAAATTTCGGCAGAGTCTCCTCTGTAAAAACTGGCCCCCAAACGGGTACAACAAGTATAATATACATAAACAACAATAAAAAGCATCCCCAAACGGGAGCTAACTCAACGCCAACAGGCGGAAACAACCACAACAAGCACAATAATATACAACGCCAAAGGGCGAGGCTCAAAACTCAAAAGAAAACAAAACCACCAGATCAGAATAATACATGCGCGACTCTACGGTCGAAATAAAAGACTGGTCCAATAAACTTATCAAGTAATACAAGTATGGTTGATGGAGCTTACTAGATACAAATGAATGAATAAAATACAATGGTGGTTCAGATACAAGTGAACCAACCTACCGTGCAAATCACCCTGAAATAAAAGATGTGCCGGCAAGCTGCCCGGGAAACCTGTACCTCGAACCTGTAATAAAATTTGGCACAACGGGGTGAGTTGCCAACTCGTGAGTAGAAAACATCTACGAAAAGAAATCGAATGCACGACGCTATCCTAGGTCATAATAATACACTATTATATCCCAATCATCTAGTAATAGCATGGTAAAACTATGTGTAAATGCAGATACTCCGTGTTCGTGTCAGTGCCTCACATAGTACTATGTTATATGAATGGATATGCATGCACCATGAATGTAAAATAAGAAATCCTGAAACCCAGGTATATCTGTATAAGAAATCTTTGGCTGTTATCATAGTAAAATGTGTATAAGAATCTGAAATCTCAACAATGAAATCCATGGAAATCCGTGTCAAGCATCGACACAAACATGTAAATCTCAAGTCTCATAGTCTCAATACCTCGGGCTCCGTCAGTCCGGATCGGCCCATATCATCAAATCTCACGACAACGGTCGGTATCCTCCGGATATCCGCCGCGCCAGACATCACCGGTAGGTAGCCTTCCCCTGCCAGGCTCATCGTCTACAACTCGATCTTCTTGCCCCGGGGTACCATACCGGGCCCACCATGTACCCGAGACGGTTCATCCACTCCTCGAATCGGGTCTCGAAATCCAACAGAAAACATGAAATACTCATGGTGGACGACACATACATCACGAGAAAACCGCATCTTATTTTAAAAAGAGAAGAGGAGAGAGAGAGAAGTTTTTATATATTTTTGCGGTTTTCCCCAAAAATCCAGAAATCTCATAGAAATCCAAATCTCAAAATCATGAGTAAGTATATGATAAGTGTCGGCATATGCCCATACTACTGTGCGATAACATGAAAATATGAATGCATGAATGTCTGAGTAATAAATATCATGTCTTATACTAACATCAGAGAGTAATCACAATATTATATCGGTTTAGTTGTTAACTCATTCTATCAATAAAAGATAATATGATCTAAAGTGTACGTGACATAGCAATTACCGATGATGATGTGTGTGAGCCGGCAAATAAGTGTGCGTGGAATATGCGCATCATCGGTAATGGTGCGGGTGTCCTAACAGGTAAGGTTTATACTGATTATAGCAACATATGTAAGAACATGCACCATGATAATTACAGTATGAATGTAAATACAGATGTGCATTATCCACTCGTCTGCGAGATACGAGTACAACTACCACTATGTGAGTCGAACCTAAACCAGTGTCCATCTAACATCCTAAGGAACTAAACCTAATAGACTAGTCAGTAAGAAACTAGAGTCTACCTAAGGTCTGAATCAATATCTCTAATAGTCGGCGATCCCGCCTCAATAGCGTCACGTACGTAGTATGGCTTCCTCGAATCAAGAGTGCGGATCAATCATCAAATCTAAGCCTCGTACGGTAAAATCCATCGTACGGCATCCCAATATCGGGGTACGGTCAAGTATCTCCTAGGTGTCTCCTCATTCGTATAATGTCATCATCAACACATCTCATGATCAAGGTGCTAAACTGTGATCGCATACATCAATCATATATCATTGCCATCATGATGAGCATCATTAGTTTATCCTCAGAAATATCATGTCATATGTATCATATTGTGATTAAGTCATACTTATATGATATCGGCATCAGGTCACACCAATATAATGTCGTAATCAAGTTATACATATATCATATCGTGATCAGTCACAAGTTACAGTCCGGGTACTATTCTAGCGTCCCATGTACATCAATATCACCACCACTCTTTATAATTTATATATTCATGTTCATTATCTCATTCTCTAATGATCCGCTAACACTTTAATACGACTGTATAGCCAAGAATTACGGCATCAAGCCCAGTTACATTGTTTCATCATATCTCGGATATCATATCACATCAATGTATCCCATATACGTGTTGTATATATATATACCTATACCTCGTCCTATATATATATATATACACATGCACGTATACACCATGTCGTGTTTCAGTGTGTGCGTGTGTGTTTCTACCTGAAACCTATGAACCTCTTCCAAGGTATTCATCTTCTGATATGTCTTCCTAAATCAGTCTAGTCCAGCCTAGGGTCATTATTAGGGCCCTACTCATTATGAATCTAGGGTCACATCTGGTTTCCTAATGATAATAAATACTATTCCTATTCTACGTTGCGGGGGTGCTAAACTCCATCCACCCGACTTCCCCCCGTAGATATACATCTACTCACCTGGTCCATGTCTGCCGAAGACGGTGTCGCCACCCTCCTCTTCATCGCCCATAGTCCACGTGAGGGGTATCTAAACGCAAACATATAAATAGCATCGTAAACCGAATCACATACAAAAGTCAAACGATACAAGGAACAAGCATAGGTTAAAACCTATGTTCCGTCCACGCAAAAGAACCAAATACCGCTCGATATCGGCATACAAACTCCGATGGATCGAGATAACATCAACAAACAACTTGTAGTTTTAAAACACATTACTTATACTATAAAACATGATTAAATCCATCGAAACCCGAAAATCTATCAAACCGTCCAATTTCGCAAAACCCGAAAATGCCAGTTTACCGTTTTTCATCAAAACTTAACATTTAAATGAAACTAATGGTCATAAAACTCATTAAATAGTATAACTAGACTATACAAACTATTACTATATTTTTATTACGCAACTTGTATAAATTTGAAATTTCTAGTTTGCATCCTTTAACAATTTTCAACATTTTTCAAGCAAAATACCACAATTCCACCACAAAACATGATTTTGCATAAATTAATGACTTAAACCACAATTCATGATGATAATGATATAATGAAACCATAATTATATTTTTAATCTCATTTATATAGGAATTTCTAAAATCTAGTTTACAAAATTAGCAATTTTTATCACAATTTATCAATTAACCATAGAAACTAGCAATCAGACTAAGTTTTTCTTTCCATTAACATGCTAATATTTCCACTAAAACTATAATCCAATGATAACAACCCAAATTAGAATTTTATATTAACCACAACCACATTTTGCAAAAACCTAGTTAACTAAATTCCTAATTTAAAACAATTTTTGAATAACAATTTTTTAAACAATAACCATGCAAGATTTCCTAATACTAAAAGTGTTAAACTAACTACTATAACCCTAATTAATTATTAAAAATCATAACTTGAATTTAGAACCCCAGCTTGCATTTTAAAAAAAGAACATAGAATTAATTCATTAAATCTAATTAAGCTTAATATGAACATCTAATAACAATAAGTCAAAAGAAAGAAAATTATACCTTCAAAATGTGAAATCCAAACAAGAAATGAGCCTCCAAAATTCATGCTTTCCATCTCCAAATTTCATATAAAAATGAGCAAGGAATAAAGAGTATGAAATAAATAGGATTTTGTGGAATTTTAATTGAATTTTTGATGTGTTTTTGATGAATTTTGAATAAAAATGATGTGGGAAATGGGGGGGGGGGGCAGCCATGGGGGGTTGTGGCCGGCCCTAGAGAGGTGAGGGAGAGAAAGAAGAGAGTGGGAAAAGTGTGTAGAAGTTTCAAGAGAAAGAACAACACTTAAGTCTTTTCATGGTTTATTTAATTATTTATTTATTTACTATAGCAACTCAAGAAAGCTCTAGAAAATAGGAAAAATTTGCAAATAATTTTTGCATGATACACACTAAATTATAATATGCCATGGTTCATTTTACAAATTAAAACCATTTAAATTTGTAATTTACACTAATTTAGTGTAAAAATAAAGCTTATGTTAATATTTAAAATAATTAATTTAGGAAAAATATTTTATTAAACTAATAATTTATAAGTGGCTAAATAAACACCATTTACTAGTAATTTCATAATTAAAATGGATATTTTTAAAATTATAATGAAAAACAATCACGGTTTGATTTTACGAAAAATACATTTTACTTTACCGAAAATCATAAAATTCACTTAAACAATTTTATTCATTTAATTATTTATTTAATTATTTTTAAAACGTTACACTCGCCTGCACACCCTCCTCACCAACTTCAACCACCGAGCCAGAACCCAACCATGCCCGATGAGCTCGAGTCTCCCCTGCACCCCGACGCCGACGAACTCCCCACTGCCCTGAACCATCTTGTCGACCCTCTGCATCATCAGCATCATCACCATCACAACCAAACTCGAGCACACCCACTGCCTCCTCTCTCTCCTCGGCCACCAAGCCACGACCCTCGAACCCTCGCTGTGGCCATCGCCGGAGCGACCACCGCCTACCATCGCCGACCTCAGCACACTCTCAGGAGATCCACAACACCCCCTCCGCTTCCAGCGATCACGAACCATCCCCGGGTAACTCCGACGACGAACCCGAACTCGAGCCAAGGCCGTGAACCCAAACTGTACCGTTCGTTGCGCGTTCGTGCCGTTGCCGCTGCCGTGTATCGCCAAAGCGTCTCCAGGCAAGTACCCTACTTGCTACATGCTAGATTATACTGTTACAATTCAAAATCTTATAAATTCCATGTTTATAAATTGTGAAAGTTTATATGACATAAGTGCTTGATGCAAAACCCGAATGAAAACCTTCCATTAAACTGATGAAACTTGATTATATATGCTGGCCTGTGTGGCAATGAACATTGTGGTGAAATTTGACTGGAAAATTTAATCGTTACTGACTTGAACGATCACCCCCTATTACACCCGTTAAAAACTGAAAATTCCGCGCGTCTGAGACTTGTAAAAATCATAATTAATTTTTTACACATTGAAAAGATGCGTTCGAGGGCTCGAATCGAAGCTGACTCGACGACCTGGAACCCCATAAAATTTTTACATTGTTTCCATACTGAAAATATGACGGAAACTAGTTCGGAGAGAGGCTGTGGACTGCAGTCCAGAGCTGCTCTGGCTGTTGATTTCTATCTCGTAGTGCTTACCCCTTTAGTGCCTGAACTTGTATATTGTGGAACCCTATACTTTATTGAATATGAAACTATTAAATAAATAATGCAAGTGATTTCACCCCTTTTTACCGTCGTTTACTATTTAAACTACAATTTAAAAGAACATGACGTATAGCAGTCCCAAACAGAAACAGAACTGATACCCTACTGTTGAAAAATGCATAACTTCTTACGTAGAGGCGCGATTGAGAATCCGTCTGGTGAGTTAGAAACCCTATTGAAAAACCTAAATTTCATTCAACTGCAGCGTCGCTAAATTCTGATCCCAACAGGGTGAAAATCGTGTCGCGAAACGGACATTCAGTTCAGAAACTGAATTTCCTGCAGCGAACACTTGAATTGAAATGGCTGTAACTTGAATAACCGAAATCCAATTTCACTGAAACAAATTTTGCTGAATTTCCGACAGAGTATACTTGTTACCGTCTTTATATCGTTTCATTTAATTCTGAACGTATGATTTACTGCAATTTTTATAAACTCATGAGGTGCATACTAGTTCATATTACACATGACTTGTTAACTGCATAAATGTCATACCTTACCCAACTGCCATACACATAGTGATAGTGCGCGTTATTATTCAGTGCACAATGCATTATCGTACGTGAATGATATTGGTTTAGGAGTTTCAAGTACGCCAATGGAAAAGTGAATGATTCGTGACAGTGAATAATACAGTGAACAGTGACAAAACCGTGTTATTGGTGCATACTTGTACACGACTAAATCATAATCATCAATAGTGTAAACCTGGGGAAAAATGGGAAATCGAAGTGGAAAGAGTATCGTATTTAGCGAGGACAGTGATTTAGAGGATGATCATTCGAACATCGACTCTTATATATATTAGGTAGGATCTAGCGATCCGGCTGACAGGGTTATGTCCCGGGCGTGTGGGCCGTAGTCTCGGGTATATACGAGACCCTCATTAAACATGATCCTCCTTTCCACAACTCGATTTCAAACATGACTTAGAGACTGATAGGGACACGGATCATACTTTGCATCATTTAGTGACATAGCGATTATCTGCATTTTACTTCCACTGTTATTACCTTATGTGTCTGTTTCATATCACTATTATAATATTGCTATTACGTCGCTCTGACGACCTGAGTATGCATGCTCAGACCTCGAGGAAGAACCAGCGCAGGAGTCGGACTTACCCTTCGAGCTAGCGGAGATTTAGTCAGGAGAACTTCTTTCATCTTTTACTGCTTTTCCTAAAAGAGACCTTGTATTCGAACTTGGTTAGTAGTTCTTTTCTTGTTTATTTATAAATTGTGAACATGAAAGTTGATGTAATAAATTAGTGATGTATTTCCTTTACTTCTGTGCTTTGTTTACTGATTACCATATAATGCTAGAAACCGAAGTGTGACTACGGCAAGATTATTCCTTGACCGTAGGAGCATGGCTGGCTTAGTCATCCCTCGTTTTCCGTATTTTGGGAAGCGGGGCGTGACAGATTTAGATTAATCGATAAGATAATAATTGTAGATCCATGACCTACATATTTTTGTGGAAAATTAAACCCATGTTTCTTTTTATTAATTAGAACTAGGGTTTTAATATGATCTAGATGATATTATAATTTTGATAGGCTATATTTATAATTTAAATATAATCTATGCTTAGTTATAATTAATGGAAATATATTAGAACTAGATTAGAAAAGATGATGAATTTTTTAAACCAACCATAGAAATAAAGCAAATAAAAACCCTAGAACTTTCTCTTTCTTAGAAAACCAGCTTTATATTGTGCACATTTAAATTGTTAGACTTTAAAAACAACTCAACTTTAACTTGGTTTAAAAGTAGTCAACACTGCTCTTTATAGGAACGATCCTCAAGTACAACCGCGATAAACCGTATACTTGCGGTTAAAATTTGGAAACCAATAAAATCCCCGGCAACGGCGCCAAAAACTTGATTGGGATTTTAGTAGTCTCCAAATTTTAAGCGCAAGTATACAGCTTATCGCAATTGTACTTGAGGATTGTTCCCATAGAGATGTGTGTTAACTAATTTTAAACCAAGTTAAAATTGAGTTGTTTTTAAAATCTAACAATTTAAATGCGCACAATAAAAAGCTGGTTTTCTGAGAGAGAGAAAGTTTTAGGGTTTTTATTTGTTTATTTCTATGGTTGGTTTAAAAGATTCATCTTCATTTCTAATCTAATTCTAATATGTTTCCATTAATTATAACTAAGTATTCGTTATATTTAAATTATAAATACAGCCTATCAAAATTATAATATCATATAGATCATATTAAAACACTAGTTCTAGTTAATTAAAAGCAATCTAAGTTTAATCTTCCATAAAAATATATAGATCATGAGTCTACAATTATTATCTTATCGATTAATCTAGATCCCTTTAAATTACCTAGGTTGAATCTCTTATATTTAAATTAGTATCTTATCTTCCTTAATTAAGTTTTTAAGTATAAATTATTACCAATTTAATTAAATTATCGGTATTATCACCTTTCTCTAATCTATTTCAAGGCGTCATTTTCATTACTAGATTAGTTTATTAGATGCATAACTACAAAGATAGTAATAAAGATATAATAGATTCACAATCAAAATATAGAAAAGAAGAGAAATAAGAACATCAACTCATAAAAATTGCAAATAAAAACACCTAAAAGAAAAATTAGTTGCTCATGATATTAAAGAAAACTAAAGTTTTATTAATATTCATAAAAAAATTACAGTATAACTCAATCTCTTCTCCTTAAAAACCCTAATTTGAATGCTATGAGATATATATGATAGCTTAGGGCTATACATGTGTTTATATAAGGCTAATGAAGTTTGGAGAACAAGTAATAAAAGATATAAGAGAATTAACTTGCTAACAACTATGAAAATCTAATTGCTCTGTTGGATACTGCTGCATGCCTTCAGAATTTTTGAAAGACGAAATCCTATATCTTATATTAATCTATGTGGAAAGACGATCGTGCCCATAAAAAATATCATTGAACGACCCAAAATAGACCGCTGATCAGCCCCTAATTGACTTGATTCGCCGTTGATCCACTGCCGAATTTGGTTTCATGGCTCCAGATTATTTTGTGGTTTTATCGTCAATTTAGATGATTTTTGAGCTCATAAAATCTTGAATATCTCGCCGTCTTTCTGTAGTTGCATAGATTTTCGAATTGTTCCCAAATTAAGCATATAATTTGGCAGATTGATTTGTTGTTTTTAATTTGATTTGGTTTCTCCAACTGATTTGTTATTGTGATGATTGATTCACCTCTACTTGTTACAACCTTTGCCTATTTGCAATGATATTCCCAAATTTGTTCCAAATTTGCATACTATCTTTTGATTTTCTGAATTACCCCCACAAGTCTTCATTGTACGCACGTAATCCTCATATTAGCACAATTTTCTATCTTTTTACGTCTAAACCCTTTTATCTGTAATAATTCACAAAAGATACCCGGAACAATATAATATATTACCATAAAATGATAAATAGGTTAGAAAAATGTGCAATAAATTACACCAATTAAATACCCCACACTTATCTTTTGCTAATTCTCGAGCAAATATGGGGTTTCAAAATCTAAATTAAACTAAACTACAATCTAGCTAAATTCTACTCCTATCTTATAAAAGAAAATAAAGGAAACAAAAATATGAAAATGAAAACTATATATAAAGATAGGAATAGATAAGAAAAATACGAAAAATAAGAGTTTAAATTTTACTAGATTTTCAGTCATTATGAACCATGCCTTAATAGATTTTGATCTATACCGAAAATTACTTTCTCATCATTCTTCCAGTCTTTCCTACCTATCTTGCTCGATTATATATCCCTACGTGTGTGTAAAATCATTCCTACATGGGAAGAATTCAATTCAAACTATCATACTCTTAGCCTTAGCTCCCTATTACTTTTTAATTGATGATCAAATTGATGAATTTGTTCCCACATTTTTCATACGACCGTTGATATTTTGTGAGCCACTAACCAACCGATTGCCAAATGTGATAACTTATTGAACGTAAATAGTAGTATCCTAATCTTGCAACACTTAAGACACATCAAATGATCCTAAACCAGTTGGTCTAAATTACTAGGTGATGAAGCACTCTTGCTGAATTTTTTATGCTATCTTGATAATTATAAGACAGCGTTCATATTTTTGGATATTAATATTTTTTTCGTACTATGGCATTTCAGACAAAAACGTGACAGGTCTCTTTTACTATCTCAAACTTCAAGATGTGTGCATGTGCGTATAGTAAAGTATCAACGTTCAATGTTTGGACTCAAAAATAGGCTCCACCTATATCTTCTCAAATCTAGTAACTCTATGATACTGGCTTTTTGGGAACGGGCTCATGACAACTTATTACTAGATCCATTTAACCATATATTTTTTTTATTTTTCTTAAAATTTCTGTCATGCCCCGCTTCCCAAAATACGTAAATACGGCACGTGATAGAGCTAACCATACTACCTGTGGTTAGGAATCATCCCTCCACAGTCACATTACGGCTGTTAAGCGGATATCAAGAATAGTAAAATAAAATCTAGTTAACATATGTCCATCTTCCACAATAAATAAAATCAAGAAATAGATGTTTTGCGAAAACGAATTATGATCCAATAAACAATAACATCTGAATCACGTCCCAATATGGGCTCACATCAATAGAAATAAAACCGCTGAAATAAATAAACTAAGAGCTTCTAAACTAAATAGCTATCTCCTCATCGCTCGGCTTGATTGCTAAAGTACTCATGATTTGCCCGTGATAAAGATAGAGGAACTGGGCCATGCAAAATCCATACGTCAGTGCGTCATAAATATTAAAATAATAGTAGTAACCGGGATAGGATGACATAATTAAACATGCGTATAAATAAATAACACATGGGTAGAACAATGAGATGTATGTATGTGAAGTGTATCCTAGAGTCTGTGCTTCTAGGTTATCTATTCTACAAGTCTTTAAAATCAATTTAATAGAATCGTTGATATAACTCAATAGCATCCCGTGCGTGCCCGGGACCACGGTCAATATTCTCGGGCTGAATCCGAGACGTGCCGCTAAGCAGTAAATGTAACAATCCTAATTTTCTTATACACTTTTTCCATACAAATTTTAATTTTTTTTTTCAAAAATCCATAAAGAGGTATTTATTGCCTGAGCATAAGACTTAAGTAATAATTAGCAATTTAATTATAAGAAAGAGCTTGTAGCTCATTGGTAATACCTTGCATTGCTGAACCAAGCCACCAGAGTTCAAATTCCATGCCCCACATTATTTTTAATATTTTTTTTGTTTTAAATTTTATAGAAGTCCAACAGTCAACACGTGCTAACTCCATAATTTTCCACTACACCTGAAAAACTAAATGCACCAGAGGCTTAATCAGGCGACCCCCCACCTCCCGACACCTAGACTGGGCTAGGATCGGCCGGCGGACCAGTCGACTCGGGCCGGCGCCGCCGGCCGGACTCGGCCGGACCGCCTAGTCGTCAATTTAGGAAAGTTGGCTTTTACTCTCCCCTACTCCCCTGCACACTTCATTTTCTCAGATCGGTTCCATAGACCTTTGAAATCCCCATTTACTCAATTTTAATGATTTTTTAATACATTTTTACAATTTTTAAATTAAAAACCTTCATCTACCCTAACCCTAGCCTAACCCTATAAATACTACCCTAAACACCACCCCCTGACTCACATTTCTGAGCCAACTCTCAAGAAAAATCCTTAGAACCCCAGTGTGCAATCGAAGTGAGCACGAGGCGAAGCTACGGCGAATTTTTCGGCGAACTTCCGACGATCATTTTAGGAACTCCCGGCGACGAAACGATGCACCGGCAACTCCTTTCGATCCATCTTCCTCTCTTTGTTGTCCTAACCCCGTAAGTCCCATTTTCTATCTCTCCTTTCTATTCTAAAAATACGGATTTACAAAACCCGACGGAATCGGAACAAATCCGATTTTTGATTCTGTTTCCTATAAAATTCCACTTCTCACTAATACAATCATGCTTAAACTCCTTCATGTTGACCATTAAACACTAATCAACCAAATTGATCAAGTTTCATTACATAAAATGATGGCTAGTTCAATTTATCGTATTTTTTCACTTAAATACCACATTGTTTCAATTCTATATTTAACTCCATTAAACTTGCTATACCTTTAAAGTAGATCACGAGATAACGACCTACCTCCTCACACACTCATATACAACCTAACACGATACCCTCGAAAACTTAAAATAGGGAAAACAAACATTTTCATTTAAATACCCTTTACTTAATAAAACCATTTCTAAAAGATTTAGTATTGATACATCTTTATAAATAAATACCACTTATTATGAAAATAGGACAAGCTTGTGGGCATCAGTCGTTTATCTAAACCTGACTTTGTGGTGTCTAGGCTAGGCAAGTGAGAAAGGTAAGTTTAAAAGGCCCGTCTTACGGTGATTCGTGAGCGGATTCCTCCTTTCTTCACTTGTACTTACCTGGCCACAATTGGCGGTGAAGAGTCGATTTGAGGTTTCTCATAAATTGTCGCTTTGGACCAGTTAGAAGCAGTCTAGTTGACTTAGGAGATCCTAGAACATAGAATACGGAAAATGACACTTTTTCATTCAAATACCATAATTATTAAAACCGTTTTCTAAACGATTTAGTATTTATACAATCTTTGCAAAGCGCCGCTACAACCCATTTTGGGGAACCCGTTCGGGATGGTGCGGATTATCGCATATCCTCGGGCTTAGTAGTGCGAGATTCAGACCTCTGCAAGGAGTATTCGGTCTCGAAAGATCTAAAATACGACATCTTAAGAAAACGAGATTTCTAGAATATTATAGATATATACAAAAATTATTTTCATATAAATATATGTATATGTAACATAAACATATATATTTTTGAAGTATTATAAATATTCCACCTTTTCTACAATATCACAAGAATCATTTTACACTAAAATACCATGAATTCCACACAAATCAATATTACAAATAAATACCTTTATTTCTGAAAATAGGATATTTTCACTAGAAATATCACAATATAAAATCTACATGCATTACAACTATAAAGATAAATAATAAATATTTGAGGTGTATTTTTAAAAGTATATAAAAGTATTTTTACATAAAACCCCCTCAAGTTCTATAAATTACCCTAAGAACCCTAGTAAATATAGGTTTAAGTGGGACCAATCTCTTGAGTCTCATTATAATCTGACTTGAATATGATTCAAGTACAAATTTATAATCTACAATCTTCAATCTATAATCTACAATATTACAATTCAACATGAATCCATGAATCCAATTATCAATCTATACAACTTGACCGAACCGAACCATGGATATACATTCCATTTACATGATCTCCAGTTTACATCCATTTACATGATTCTACAGTTATATCCGTTTACTGATATCATGGTTTCGGCAAGTCATCCAATTATACAATTCAATTTACAAGACATTATAATACAATACAATACTATCAATACAATAACTACACGGGGTATTGGGGTAGTTCATTCGTGAATCCAACATAATCTCAAGAGTCCTCCTAGATCATGAATCCATGTCTACTAACACAAGCAAGCAATCATGAGGGCCCGTGTTTCTATGCTCTTGGACTGTGGCCTGTTGAGTTTGGAATACTTCGACGACGGTCGAAGTCCCGTTACTAACATTTGATTTGGGCCCGTAGTTCCCTACCCCTGGACTGTGGCCTGTTGGGTTTGAGAACACTCTTGAGATTAGTTGACATTCACCTTTGAACTTACGATAACAACAGCATTAAGACTAAAACAATATAATATAACTGTAAAATCCACACTCTCTCTCTTCCTCTTTTACTCTCTGTCTATTCTATTTCTCCTCTTATGTTTGGGCTTACCGAGCGATCTGTTGGCTGACGATATTCTATTTCTTTCTTCTTAGAATGTCGTCAGGTGATTTGGACCCGTCAGAGATCGAGCCCACTACTGAAGACTTGGACCAGTTCAGTGAAGACCCCGAGCTCTAGTCATTGTACACTTTCCATTCAATACTTTCATTTCTGTTATGCCATTGTTTAGGCATTGCTTTTTATTCAGTTGTATTTACTTTTCATGAATTGTACAAAAGAAAGTTAATAAATAAAGTTGCTGTTCAGTTTATATACCTTGTCTCTTGTGTATATTTTCTTTTATATTGCTTAGATATGCTTAGCGTATTTACTTCAGAGTAAATACATAGCGGACCAGTTATGTCCCCTTCGTCGTATACTGGGAAGCAGGGCGTGACAGTAAACATGTAACATGTACAAATGAATGATGTCAGCGGCATCATTCCGGAGCTGGCCGAGCCCATAAAGACCGATCAGTATAAATATCGAACTGTTGAATTACAAATCATATTTCATTAGTTATTTCCCTTTACCCCGAAGGTTTTGTGTTCAAGTCAGGCATTGATGATATAAATCTAATATAACACAGGATCAAGCAGGTACATGTCTTGTCTATATAGACGACAAGTCACGTCCGTCAGGACAACAAGTCAGGTTTGTCGTCATTAGTAATAATATACAAGTAACAAGTCTGGTAATGTGTCGTGAACATATCATGTACTGTATATTAACCAAAATTGATACCAATGTAAAACTGTAACCACTATTCAGAAACTGTAACCACAACGAATGCTAGGATGCATATGTATTTATTTGTAATAACCATTATACGTCAATTACCATCTATATTGCAATCTAGATAGCATATTGAACTAATATAGTATTATAATAACATCGTGATGTTCCGGCATGCAACTAGATAAGTTATTATCGGTACGGATATGGACAGATACTATAAAACTGTAAATCGGTAATGTTATTGAATATTAAATCATATGCACTATAATTAAGCATATAAATATCGATATAATCAAAATAGCATGTTGCAAGTTTAGAACTTGCCTGATCGGATCTCATGTCGAGGTACGGATGCCACGTTCCGATGTCGGAATATGCCACGATGCAAACTTATGCGCGCAGAACTGGACCTGGCTGGGCAGTGACGTGACGTGGTGACTGAGCTGGACGACGATGGTGGATGGGTCGTCTGGATCGTGGGCGATGCGCGCAATCCAGCGAGACGTCCGGAATCAAGAAAAGAAAAGAAAAGAAGAAGAAGAAGAAGGAGAAGAGAAAGAAGTGGAGGTTGTTGGGGTTTGCGGAGTTCTGCGGATGTACAGAGAAGATGGTGGCGACGACGAGGTGACGGGGATGAGGGGCTGTCGTCGGCGAGGTGTTGTGAGGTTTGAAGGTGATCGGGGAAGTTGCAGAGGGGATCGTTGGTGGTGGTGTTGGGTGTTCTTAGGTGCTGGGAAGGCGAGGAGGTGAATAGGAGGTCGATGGTGATTAGTTTTCCCAGCGATAAGGGTTGCCGGCGATGGGGTGTGGGTTTTCTTGGGTCGGGAAAAGGTGCAAGGGTTGCTAGGGTTTTGATTTGGGGTTATCGGGAGGAGGAGGAAGAGATAGAAGTGGAGGTGATGACGTAGGCGAAAGAGGTGAGGATGACGAGGTCGGGTTAGGGTTTCTGGGTTCGCGGGGGGACGCGAGAAGAAAGAACGAAGGAGGAGAGAGAGGGGTGAGTTTTTTTAATTTATAAAAGATAATATTATATATATATATATATATATATATATATATAGAGAGAGAGAGAGAGAGAGACATAGAGAACGAGACTGAGAGAGAAGCGAGATAAATTTAGTTAAATTAATTAATATATAATATATAACAGTTTATTTATATATATGTTAGTTATAATATATATATATATATATATATTATAGGATTTTTACGGATAATACCAAATTGTTCCGAATATTACCCGTAACCATTCAAAAATCTAGTTTTTCAATATGGAGAATATACGTAAAAGTTTAAATCATAATGTGATATCCAGTGAATAAAAACACATACCCCCAAATACTGATCTACATAAATATACGTAGCAATCAAATAATCTGTCAGTTTAACAATTAGGACATGTACATGATATATGGGCGCAACCATAAGATATGGGGTATTATGACATGCAAGGCTAGATAACTAAATATGTTATTTGATTTTATATTGTATTTTAAAAAAGATATGTGGATGCTAAAATATATTATATATGTTTATATAATCTCGATTTGCATAAATACTCTGTACTAGCAAATATTTGATATAATCTTGAACCATGATGGATTTCAAATATGCGGGTCAGGTCGGATAATAATCACAACTGCCAATTGCGCTATCCACAACCCAAAAGTAATAATAATAAAGAATTTTGCCGCAAGATTTGAAAATACCCCAAATAAATAGTATAACAGTGCTAGGGTGTTACATTATACTCAACTACAAAAGAATTTCGTTCTCGAAATTCACGGAAAAAAAAGACCAGAAAACATGGATCTAAGAAAATAGGTGTGGAAACTTCTGTCGGATCTCGTCTTCACGTTCCTAAGTAGATTCTCCGTGTGAATGATTTCCCTATGAAATAAGTACTGGTGGGATAATTTTATTCTTGAGGACTTTTTCTCGTCGATCCACAATCGCTATTGGTCGCTCTTCATATGTTAAATCTTCCCTTACTGTCAGTTCCGAGTGATTTAAGACATGTGTCTCATCTCGAACATACTTGCGGAGTTGAGATATATGAAACACGTCATGAACACCCGCCACGAATGGTGGTAAAGCCAAGCGATAAGCTGCCTCTCCAACACGCTCGATAATACTGAAAGGCCCCACGAATCGAGGACAAAGCTTGCCTCAACTGCCAAATCGGATCACTCCTTTGGTCGGTGATATCTTTAAGAATACAAGATCACCAACCGCGAACTCTAGAGGTCTTCGTCCAGTAACAACCCAACTTTTCTGTCGATCTTGTGCCACCTTCATATGACTTTGGATTTCTGTCGATCTTGTGCCACCTTCATATGACTTTGGATCACGCTAACTTTCTCCATTGTTTGCACAGTAAAATCTGGTCATAATAATCTTCTTTCTCCAACATCGTCCTAACAAATTAGCGAGCGACACTTACGACTGTATAATGCTTCGAATGGAGCCATCTGTATGGTCGCATGAAAACTGTTATTATAAGAAAACTCCACCAAGTGCAAATGATCCTCCCATGAACCTTTGAAGTCTAACATGCATGCTCTCAATATATCTTCAAGAGTTTGGATCGTTCTTTCAGATTGGCCATCTGTCTGAGGATGATAGGCTGTGCTAAATTTCAAGCGAGTCCCCAAACTTTCCTGTAGACTCTCCAAAAGTGTGATAAAAATCGAGTATAATGATCCGAAACGATACTCAAGGGTACTCCATGCAATCTCTCAATCTCCTGCATGTACCGCTCTACCAAAGCCTACATCAACCGACCAACTCGAAATAGTATGAAATGAGCTGCTTTGGTCAATCGATCGATAATCACCCAAACCATGTTATTACCCTTTGGACTCCGTGGTAATGCTGTCACGAAATCCATGGTTATATGTTCCCACTTCCATTGAGGAATCGGAAGTGGTTGCAACAAACTAGCTATCCTTTGATATTCAGCCTTAACTTGCTGATATACCAAGCACTTCGATACGTAGCGAGCAATCTTCCTTTTCATGCCTTCCCATCAGAAATGTTGTCGTAAGTCTCGGTACATCTTCGTGCCTCCCGGATGTACGGAATATGCGGAACTATGAGCCTCCTTCATGACTTCTTCACGAACATCTCCTTTAGGCACACACAAACGACTCCCATATCGTAACGAACCATCTTCATGAATTAACAAATCTGTTCGAAGTCCCGCTTCTACTTGTTCTCGAAACTTTCGCAATCTTGGATCATGCGACTATACTGCTTTAATGTTATCGATCAAGGATGACTGTAGTTGCAACTGTATTCACTGTCCCAAAGAATTTGGTAGTACAATCTCCAATTCGAATCTCTGAAGATCAGCTATAATCTCTTTCTGTGCAGTCAACATCCGTATTGCTGGAAATCGACTTAGAGCATCCGGTACTACATTAATTTTCTCCTGATGGTATTTTAGATCAAGATCATAGTTAGCCATCAGCTCTAACCATATACGCTGCCTCATGTTGAGCTCTTTCTGTGTGAACACATACTTTAGGCTTTCGTGATTAGTAAATACTTCTACCCTTTCACCCAATAAGTAGTGTCTCCAAATCTTCAGAGCGAAAATCACTGCTGCTAACTCCAGATCATGAGTTGGGTAGTTCTTCTCATGAGTCTTCAATTGTCTTGATGTATAAGCTATGGCCTTCCCATGCTGCATTAGAACACATCCCAAGCCTTTCCCAGATGCGTCGCTGTGAATAACCAACCTTCCGGAACCATCTGGCACTGTCAAGATAGGAGCGGTGGTCAATCTTTGCTTCAACGCTTCAAAAGCCGATGCACATTTCTCGGTCCATACGAACGGTACCTCCTTTCGTGTTAGCTTGGTCAATGACTCTGCTATTCGAGCGAAGTTCTCCACGGACCTTCTATAATATCCGGCAAGCCCAAGAAAACTTCTGATCTCTCCTATATTCTTTGGAATTGGCCAATCATGAACTGCTGCAATCTTTTCAGGGTCAATGGCAATCCCATCTCTGGATACTACATGACCCAAGAACTTCACTTCTTTGAGCCAAAACTCTCACTTGCTCATCTTGGCATATAACTTTTCTTGTCTCAATGTTTGCAGTGCGATCCTCAAATGTTCTTCATGCACTTCTTTGCTCCTCGAATAGACCAGAATATCATAAATGAACACCACTACGAACTGGTCTAGGTACGGTGAAAAGATTCGGTTCATCAAGTCCATAAATATTGTCGGTGCGTTAGTAACTCCAAATGGCATCACTAAGTACTCGTAATGCCCATATCGAGTTCGGAATGTTGTCTTGCAAATATCTTCTGATTTCACCCGAAATTGATGATATCCGGATCGCAAATCCAACTTCGAGAATACTCTCGCGCCACTGATTTGATCGAATAATTCGCCGATGCGAGGGATTGGGTACTTATTCTTAATAGTCACCCGATTTAATTCTCGATAGTCAATGCACATCCACTGCGTGCCATCCTTCTTCTTGAGTAGAAGAACTGGAGCTCCCCATGGTGAACTGCTGCTGCGAATCCAACCCATCTCTAGCAGTTCAGCAACTTGTTTTTTTACCTCTTCCAATTCCACTGGCGCCATTGGATAATAAGCCTTTGAAATCGGCGCTTCTATAGGAATAAGATCAATCGCGAACTCCACATCTTGTTTAGACGATACACCAGAGATGTCCTTGAACACATCTATGAAATCCTGAATTGCTATCAGCGCTTCATCTGCAACTTGTTTACGAACTTCACCCATCAGTAAACGGTTCCCATCATCATGAATTTGTAAGTTTGTTCTAGGACTTGTGGGTTATCAGCCAACCATACTTCCGCTGCGCTACTCTGATAAACTGAGGCGGGTTCGTCAGAGCTTCTTCAATCAAACATTTTACATCTGATCGGCCTTAAAGCAGTCTGTACCAGCTCCCACTGGGGTTAATCTCAAACTACTGCAATCATCATATTTTCTCCTGTGTTTCTCCTTATTCTTCAAAACACAGACGGACTAGTCACTACGGGACAAGGGGAAAGATATAACGCGGTTGTTGGATTCAAGTTCGCGATAAGGCATAAATTCGTAAGTAATGAAACCGAGATAAACAAAGTAGTACAATGAACATAAGTCAGGAAAATGAATCGAAATAGGATTCCAGGTTACCAAAATAGAGTACTGCATTGTAACCATACCGTGGTATATAATTACAACCACATAACTCCATTCAAGTCATCCAAATCTTACTATCAGAATCGAAAGAATAAGAAGGGAGAAACAATAAGGAATCAGGAGAATTCCAAGTTGAGATGCAAAGTCATTTCCATATCGTTCAGATAAAAGAGTTAAGGGAAAGATAAGATTCAAGAATTCAAATGACAAGACAATAATGTGGCAGGATATGTTCCCAAAATTCTGGGTCTTAAGGACAATGTATTGGGTACCATACCTAACTACAAATTGAACCAAGCCCTAGCTAACCTAAAACCTATGGCTCTGATACCAAACAAACCCTGTCACGCCCCACTTCCCAAAATACGTAAACACGGCACGTGACAGAGCCAACCATGCTACCTGTGGCTAGGAATCATCTCTCCACAGTCACATTACGTCTGTCAAGCGGATATCAAGAACAGTAAAATAAAATTTAGCTAACACATGTCCATCTGCCACAATAAAAAAAATTAAGAAATAGGTGTAGCGGAAATGAATTATGATTCAATAAACAATAATATCTAAATCATGTCCCAATATGGGCTCACATCAATAGAAATAAAACTGCTGAAATAAATAAACTAAGAGTCTCTAAACTAAATAGCTAGGTCCTCATTGCTCGGCTTGATTGCTAAAGTACTCTTGATCTGCCTGCGATAAAAGTAGAGAAACTGGGCCATGCAAAAGCCAGACGTCAGTACGTCATAAATATCAAAATAATAGTAGTAACTAGGATATGATGATATAATTAAACAAGCGTATAAATAAATAACACAGGGGTAGAACATTGAAATGTAGGTATGTGAAGTGTATTCTAGAGTTTGTGCTTCTAGGTTATCTATTCTACAAGTCTTTGAAATCAATTTAATGGAATTGTCGATGTAACTTAATAGTATCCCGTGCATGTCCGGGACCACGGTCAAGATTCTCGGGCTGAATCCGAGATGTGTCGCTAAGCAGTAAATAGGTAACATGTATAGATGAATGATATCAATAGCATCATTCCGGGGCTGGCCTAGCCCGTAAAGACTGATCAGTATAAGTATCGAACCGTTGAGTTATAAGTCAAGTTTCATTATTGATTTCCCCTTACCCCTAAGGTTTTGTGTTCAAGTCAAATATTGATGATATAAATCTAATACCAACATAGGATCAAGCAGGTATAGGTCTTGTCTATGTAGACTGCTCACCGCCAAAAACAGAGACGAACTGGGATGGATCGTCTTGCCTAAATCTGGGGGCAGATGCTATTTGGATTTATCCGTCCACCTCTCTGAAGATACCAAGTTGATTTATGGTACCATATATCGGAGGTTTGGACATACGCGACCGTTGTAGCAGACTATATCAGATCCCCCTCATTTTATGAGGGGTTTTTTCTCTTCCCTGCAGGCGCAAGCCCCTGCAGTTAATTACGTTACCACATTACGATAACCACTTTCTCCTTCTCCAGCAGTTCACTTTGTGTCGTGTATGTTTTTGTTTATTTTGGTTGCCCGTGGATTGTATACGGAGACTAGTTTATGTCGTCACCCATAGGGCGCGGATCAGTCCAAATCCGTATATTTTAGATTTGGATTTGGGTCAAAAATTTGCTTGATGGGGTTTTGAACTTAGGTTTTATATTCCTTTAGTTCAGAAATACTTTTGTTTTCTTTAAGGACTGTTAATCTAATTTGAGATTAAGATCAACTGAAATTTATAGGTGAGCATTTGGGCTCAGTTTGTTCTTGCTAAGGGTGTGTTAGTCTTATTTGAGACTAAGATCAACTTAACAACATTCTAGGATCATTTTTGCTTAAGATCCAGCAAAAGAGCATTTGGGCTCAGCTGCAAGAAAATTTCAGAGACTTAGCCAATTTGGGCTTAGTCTACTTAGTCTTTCTTTTATTCAAAAGTGCTAAGCACTCATTTGGGCTATGTTTGTTTAGCCCCTTTGTTTTTATGAAAAAGTGCTAACCACTTGTTTGAAACTCTGGCGCTCACATGCGTATCATGTGAAGCATTCAGTTATGGACGCTGCCCAATGAATATTGAACACTTTAGTCGTTTTAATTAATAATCATGAAGTGCTAAGCACTTTCTATGGCGTCCACGTGAGGTGCACGTGCGGTGTTAGGCGCTGCCCAATTAGTGCTAAGTACTTAACTGTTTTGGTTACATACGAAGTGCTAAGCACTTTTTATGTAGTGCCTACATGAGGAGCACATGCGGCGCTGGGCGCTGCCCAATCAGTACTAAGCACTTAGCTGTCTTCGACTGTATTTGGAGTGCTGGGCACTTTTATTCAGCGCCTACGTGTGTTTCACGTGAGGCGCTGACCTTCTGTTTTGGACGCCCGCGTGTTTTCATGTAAGGCGCTGGGCGCTGTTAAAAGGACGCCCACGTGGGAAGCACGTGGGGCGCTAGTCTTTTTTTATATGGAGATTTAATCTCTGTTGATGTTTTCAGAGAGGTTAAACCTCCGTCAATGGTATTTTGACCATTAACGCTCACCAAAATCACTATTTTTTTTAAGGATCTCGGGTTGAGTTTTTAAAGAACTAAGTTCTTGATTTGAAGGAACTGAGTTCCTGGAGTATTATGAACTCCATTTTCTTTCTTTTTAAATTTGTTCTTTCCTGAATATTTGATTCTTAAGAACAAGATCTTCTCGATGAGAATTAAATTCTCAATTTATAGGAGACTTGTCTTGTGGATCTCAGATCCAGAGAAAAAACTAAGTTCTTTTAAAAGGGTTAAACTCTTAGATGTGATAGAGATATTTTGATCCCTTTTCTTTATCTAGGGTTTTGAGAAGGAAGATCTTCTTCTTTAAGAATTGAATTCTCTGTTGTTTTTGGGAGCTCACTATATTTTTGCAGAAGCTTATAGGGGTTTCTTCTATATGAGATTTGAAGTCTCAGGTCCTTTATATAGTAGAGGCAAATTGTTAATTAGTTTTGAGAAAATCTTTCATTGAGAGATTCCAATTGATTTAATTGGTCTCAAAATTGATTTGGGGAATTTTACCCACCGTCGGATATTTGATCCAAATGTTTCTATTTTACAGAATATGTTTTCTTGTTTTTAGCAAGATTGGGGAAATATTTTCCCATATACAGAATTTATTCTGTAAAATGGTGATTTTTAATCACCATTGGATTTTTAATCCAAGGGTCCCCTGTTTTACAGAGAGCAATCTTTTTTGTTTAGAAAGATTGAGGAAATATATTCCCAAAATAGAATTTTATTCTATTATTGGATCATTGATCCAACCGAGAGTACCTTTTTTATTTAGAAAGATTTGGAAGATATTTTCTTCTAATAGAATTTAATTTTTTTGATGATTTGTCATCTCCATTGGATCTTTGATCCAACGGCTCTGTTTAACAGAGAATATCCCAGATTTTAGGGAAATATCCCTCATGTAGAATTCAATTCTATCCTTTTTAATTTGGGCACTGATACTCACGTGCTATGCACGTGGGCACCGCATAAGAATTTAATTCTTTTATAAATAGCCACTCATGTGCTTTGCATGCCAGCGCTCACGTGTGTTCCACATGAGACGCCGCTATAGGATTTAATCCTAACAGAGACTGGCGCTGGCGCTCACGTGGGAATTACGTGAGGCGCTCAAGGATTTAATCCTATCTGAGGTGATAGTTATATGCTTTGCATGTGGGTACACATGTTTAACACGTGGAAGTTTTCCTTTATTTTTATAAGGGAACATCAAGTTCTGAGCCAAAAATTTTTGGCGTGAACACAGACAACAAGTCACGTCCGTCAGGACAACAAGTCACGTCCGTCAGGACAACAAGTCAGGTTTGTCGGTATTAGTAATAATATCCATGTAACAAGTCTGGTAATGTGCCGTGAACATGTCATGTACTGTATATTAACCAAAATAGATACCAATGTAAAACTATAACCACTATTCAGACACTGTAACCACAACGAATGCCAGGATGCATATGTATCTATCTGTAATAACCATTATACGTTCATTACCATGTATATTGCAATTTAGATAGCATATTGAACTAATATAGTATTATAATAATATCGTGATGTTCCGGTATGCAACTAGATAAGCTATTATCGGTATGGATACGTATGGATACTATAAACTGTAAATCGGTAATGTTTGCTAAATATTAAATCGTATGCACTATAATTAAGCATATAAATATCGATATAATCAAAATAGCATGTTGCAAGTTTAGAACTTGCCTGATCGGATCTCACGTCGAGGTACAGATGCCATGTTTCGATGTCGGAATACGTCACGATGCAAAGTTACGCGCGCAGAACTGGACCTAGCTAAGTAGTGATGTGACGTGATGATTGGGCTGGACGACGACGGTGGCCCGGTCGTATGGATTGTGGGCGACGCACGCAACTCCGGCGAGACGGCCGGAATCAAGAAAAGAAAGAAAAGAAAGAAGAAGAAGAAGAAGAGAAAGAAGTGGAGGTTGTTGGGGTTTGCAGAGATCTGGGGATGTACAGAGAGGATGGTGGCGACGGCGAGGTGACGGGGATGAGGGGCTGCCGTCGGCGAGGTGTTGTGAGGTTTGAAGGTGATCGGGGAAGTTGTAGAGGGGGTAATTGGTGGTGGTGTTGGGTGTTCTTATGTGCTGGGGAGGCGAGGAGATGAAGAGGAGGTCGGTGGTGATGAGTTTTCCCGGCGACGAGGGTTGCCGGTGATGGTGTGTGGGTTTTCTTGGGTAGGGAAAAGGTGCAAGGGTCGCTGGGTTTTGGTTTGGGGTTGTCGGGGAGAGGAGGAAGAGATATATGTGGAGGTGATGACGAGGGGGGCGAAGACGGGGGCGAACGAGGTGAACGGCGACGAGGTGAGGGTGACGAGGTCGGGTTAGGGTTTCTGGGTTCGCGGGGGGACGTGAGAAGGAAGAATGAGGGAGGAGAGAGAGGGGTGAGGTTTTTATTTTTATGATATATATATATATATATATATATATATATATATAAAGAGAGAGAGAGAGATCGAGACTGAGAGAGAGAGGTGAGATAAATTTAGTTAAATTAATTAATATATAATATATATAATATATAACAATTTATTTATATATAATTTAGTTATAATATTATAATATATATATTATAGGATTTTTACAGATAATACCAGATTGCTCCGAATATTACCCGTAACCATTCAAAAATCTAGTTTTTCAATATGGAGAATATACGTAAGAGTTTAAACCATAATGTGATATCCAGTGAATAAAAACACATACCCCCAAATATAAATCTACATAAATATACGCAGTGATCAAATAATCTGTCAGTTTAACAATTAAGACATGAACATGATATATGAGCGCAACCACAAGATATTGGGTAGTATGACATACAAGGCTAGATTACCAAATATGTTATTTGATTTTGTATTGTATTTTTAAAAAGATACGTGGATGCTAAAATATATTATATATGTTTATAAAATCTCGATTTGCATGGATACTCTGTACTAGCAAATATTTGATGTAATCTTGAACCATGATCGGTTTCAAACAGACGGGTCGGGTCGGATAATAAGCACAACTGCCAATTGCACTATCTGCAACCCAAAAGCAATAATAATAAAGAATTTTTCTGCAAGATTTGAAAATACCCCAAATAAATAGTATAACAGTGTTAGGATGTTACAATTTCTCTCTCTTTTATATACATTTTTTACCTTTTTATTTCTATTTTCAAAATTTTCTAATATTTTTTTAAAGACTAAAAACTATGTACAAAACCACCCCCACACTTAAACTTGACAGTGTCCATACTGTTTTCTATCTTGTATTCACGAAATTATTAACCACTCAAAAAATAATTTACTCAATATTTTTGCTAACCCATAGGTTAATATTAATCGCTCAAATTTTTTATCTTTAATCACGTAAGTGTAGTAAAATAAATTGCAGCAGTAAGTATCAATAAGCACCCTAAAATGGATATGCAAAATATTGATATGGTGTTTATATGTGGATGAAGAAAAGTGTGATCCGTGTTTTGCCGAAAAAATTAGTACATAAATAAATGATGAAAATCTCAAAAAATTATATAACCGTAACATCTTGTCTAAGTATTGGCTAATTGGATCAAATTTTAAAACACGAACATGCGGAGTATAAATAAGTGATCCAATAATAAGAGTTAAAGGCACAATTTTATCTTACTTTTCAATAGAATTGGTTTTAATAATAACAGAAAGTGGTGGAGAGTTTGGTTCGATTGTTAAAGAATCAAAAGGATATTCACAATTTATTGGATAGTTTGGGGAATCTAAATCATTTATAAGATTAAGTTCATTCTTAAAAATTTCCTCAAAACTTTGATCAAAATATTATTCTTCAAAATTAACTACCTTCTCATCATTCACTTCTGTTAGTCTGGAATTGCCCACTAGAAATAATTTTAGAGATTAAGTATGCATGATTTTCAAAAATCTAGTGAGCAAAACTACCACTAAAGAGGTAACATAAACTAAAGACCAAAATTTGAAGCTAGAAACTAAACTAGAAGAGGTTTAGCTACTAGGTTTAGATTATACTTACATCCTTAAGCTAATCTTGAAGGAAGTAGAGGTTGAGCTTGAACTCCTTAAGCTCTTAGAGATCTTTGAAGTCTTCTTGTTGTAGTTGAGGTCCAAGATGATCCACCTTGAGCTCTTCCAAGTTTTGGCTCACCAATTTCTAAGTAGAGATCAAACTAGAAACTCCAAGTTGCTGATTTGGAGGTTCTAGATGATGCAGTCATCTCTTCTACTCTCGTTGTGTTTTTTAATGGATTTAAGTGAGAGTTTTCTTACTAAAAGAGAGAGGAAAATATGAAGAAGAAGGAGGCTTAAGCTTTTTAGTAAAGATGAAGGCTAGGTTTTTTTTTAAAAGAAAGTTATGAAGAAAAAGAAGGATAAGTTTGCTTTATATAAACCCTTCATCACCTAACTAGCCAAGTGTCCATCCAATTCTCTCCCCTCCAAGTGTCAAACTCTTACAAACCCTAAATGATAACATAAATCATGGAGCAAGATAAGCAAAGAAAAACCCTCACTTAAAACCAAACTTAATTAACAAATAGATTAATACTATGTATTATACATCTATACATATACATATTAATGTAAATACACTAATATATGCACACACGCACTATCAATCTACTTATTAAAAACATTAAACAGAACAAAAGAGATGAATATGACATAATGCGAGAAAATACATATACTGAAAATACATATATTATATATTAAATCCATCCTGATTTAATATCCGTCTTATATAAAGACCGGCTAGCATTATGAAATGTCCGATTGCCATTGGGGTATGAAAATACACGCATTGCAAACAGACCCCTGCACGCATCCAGTACAGCCACCACATCGTTTTGCCAAAGGGGGAAAAGCTATGTGTGGGATTCTAAAAACTCGACAATACGCTGGCAGTGAATTAACCATCGAAACCCTAACTCACAAGCACGTCAATGGCACTAGTTGTGCGTAACGGCTACCCAGGTATCTGTTGATAAGAAGATCGACAAGAAGACTCGTCCGAACTCCTACTGAGCCTATAGGTTACATTCTTCGTACAGTCCGGTCTGTTCGTCTGAGAGTATCGCATATTATGCCTAGGGGGTGGTAAATGTCAGACCCCTAGTAGCGTGATAAATCGTGTCAGTGTGGAACCCAATAACACCTGAGAAACTATTGGCAACCTACCAATAAATCTCACTTTCCATGGCTAAGGACTTATGGTATCAGCCAACCGCACACAGCGCGATATCGATCTTTATACCGAAAGAGACGAATCCCTTCTATCACCTACTGTGTCCAAGTGCTTCGGGACTATACCTAACTACTACCAGTTTGCACGACTCTTTAAAACCGTGGTATGATAGTAATCTAAGTACAGTGGGAACACACTCAAGTCTAATGGTGATGTCAGGTCATCGGACTAACCCGTACTCATGTCACTAGAGAACTGCTATCCGACGATAGGTATAATATCAACTAGCAATTCCCAGCGAGTCCGTCTAGTGTAACTCATAGCCTAATGAGCACCTGTATACTATCTTTGGTATCGTATACCAATGGCTGTGGGACCGACCATCTCTCCTGACGGGAATAAGAAACGTATACACATATTAAGGATGTGCTTATAGACTGGACTATCGATACCCAGTCTCGATAATCCTACGACAAGGGACAATTTAAGGATGTGCTTATAGACTACCCAGCTTCCACAAGTATGATTACCATCACAACGCTGGTAGTCAAGCAAAGATCAAACAGGCTCTATCAATATGTATCAGCGATACGTAAAAAGAAACATATACATATATTAAGATAAAGACAAACCAAATATCATACTATCCTATCGAGCAAGACTGTTCTGTATATATATATATCCCAAGCATCCAAAATGTAATATACAATCCTGTACTATACAATAACGGCCTTCAGGGCATACATATCTAACAACTTCTTATATTATAATAGGTGAATCTTCTTCATCAAATCCTCCGTCCAACAATTCTTTCACCTTCTCCTTAAATTGATTTATGGGTTGACTTTTATCTTCTAAAAATGTGGGATCCCACTCTAAATTTTCTTCAAAAATTTCATTATTCGTTCGTAATGAAGATGCGGGTTCCCTATCAATATTTTTCTCAAATATTATATTTAAGCCAATGCCATCCAAATCATAAGTTTTCTTTACAGAAGCGGTTTCTATATTCAAAATTTTCTTAAAATTTATATCCGCTACCGTTAATTCGTCAGAAATATCTTCCTAAAATTTTTTACAATCAGTTAATCAAATATCTCAACTTCAAACATATTATCAATTAAATCATCTTCATATAAATTTGTTGTTAGAGGCCAAATTGGAAATTCAAAATTTTAAGGGTATATTTCAAATTCACTAGAAGGAGACTCATCATCACTTCCCTCATGCACCAATAAATCAGACCCATCTAAGCCACAAGATTCAAACGTGGATTCACAAATTGGTCACTCCTTATATCGCTCAATCTTTCTTGACGTAAATTCACACCCACACATAGGACATTTATGATTTAAACGTTCTTCGGTTATACATTCCAAACCATAGTTATTCTCAACCACTTCCTCAATAGGTTTGGTATGATATTCTAAGCTGTTGGGAACAATCGTGCTTGGTTGGGTTTGCATCGGGATGGTCTCTTGCTCTTTCCTATTAGCAGTTATCTGGCCAAGAAGAATTTCAATATTAGTCATTGATTGCTTGGTAGCACTAGCGTTTTTCATAAAAGTGGCCAACTGTGTTTCAACTTTAGCAAGTCTCATCTCCTCATCATTATCAACGTCTAATGGTGGAAAAGTTTGGTACGGTTGATAATAATTTATTGGATATTGTCATAAGGAGGGCCAACATCATAGTATGGGTATGATTGAAATTAGTGTTGGTCTATGAAATCAGAAGGAGTGTGTTCACCGCCGAAAACGGAGACAAACCGGGATGGATCGTCTTGCCTGAATTTGGGGGCAGATATAATTTGGATTTATCCGTCCATCTCTCCGAAGATCCCAAGTTGATTTATGGTACCGTATATCGGAGGTTTGGACGGATGCGGCCGTTGTAGCAGACTTCGTCAAATCCCCCCTCGTTTGCGAGGGGTTTTTGATTGTGGGGACGCTCTTTCCTGCAGGCGCAAGCCCCTGCAGTTAATTACGTTACCGCGTCGCGATAACCACTTTCTCCGGCTCCAGAAGTTCACTTCGTGTCGTGTGTGTTTGTTTTATTTTTGGTTGCCCGTGGATTGCTTACAGAGACTAATTTATGTTGTCTCCCGTAGAGCGTGGATTAGTCCAAATCCGTATATTCTTAGATTTGGGTTTAGTTTGATTTAAGGATCGTTAATCTCGTTTGAGATTAAGATCAACTTAAATGTTTGTTGAGGATACATTAGTCTAATTTTAGACTAAGATCTACTCAACAGGATTTTGGGATCATTCAGACCCAAGAAGAGAGCATTTGGGCTCTATTGCTTTAGTTTAAGGACGTTACGGTCCGTTGGTAGTTTAAGAACGTTTCGGTCCATAGCTAGTTTAAGGACGTTGCGTCCGTTGTCGCCATTTTTGGAGGTGCACCCAAAAGCAGTTGGTTGTCGGGACCCACTACCTCTCTGAAGACGTTGAGGAATTACAACGACATGCATCAGAGGTGTAGAGAGATGTACCCTTAAACCAAATTCCAGTTTGAGGGGAAATATTATGGTGGACCATCTAAGAATCACTAGTCATTTTTGGGAGACTAAGATTAACTTAGGAGATGTGGGATAGACATCGTTCTGGTCAATTAGTTTTGGAAGTCATGAGCATATAGGCTCGGTCTATTTGGAGATCCGAGATATTTTAATCTCAGGAAGACTTGGCCAATTTAGGGCTGAAGTCGGTCTCTTATAGTGTTAAACACTAATATATGCTCGGTGCTCACATGCTCCCATCTGAGACTCTAAACCAGTGTTAAACACTGAAATTTAGGGCGCTCACGTGTGGCACGTGAGGCGTCTGAAAGTTGGCGATGTACACTTGGGTCTAAATCCCCGGCTGTACGTAAGTGTTAAACATTTAATTCTTGTGTCCATCACGTGTGGGCACGTGAGGCACCCTAGAGTTGGGCACTGCTTCTTTGGGTTTATTCCCTCTTCCTTTTATAAGTGCTAAGCACTTAGCTCATATAGTGCTCATGTGTGGACACGTGAGGTGCTCAAAATGTGAACGATGTCTTTGTATTTTCCCATTTTTCCATTTAAGCAACTGTTTGGGGGTCACGTGAGATCATGTGATTCGATCTCAGTCATTCCTTTTAGTTCACCAAAGGTGCTCACATGGGAACACGTGAGCATTCGTTATAGCGTTGAACGCTAATGAGTCACCAATCTTTTCTTTTATATGTATAGAGATTTTGATATGAGTTTTAAGAATTTTAGGTCTCTTATTTTATAAGAATTAAATTCTTTTACAGGGTTAAACCTTAGTTTTATCAGAGGAATTAAATTCCTATATACTTTTGGAAGAATTAAATTCTTTGAACTTAGTTGTTTCCCTTAAGTTTTGAATCTGTATAACAGAATCTCCCCGATGAGAATTAAATTCTCAACTCGTAGGGAGATCTGCTTCTGCAGACTTCAACCAGAGGAAGAGGAAGAACTAAGTTCTTGTATCAAGGGTTAAACCCTTAAAGAAAAGATAAGATAATCTCTGTACTTTCTTCTTACCAAGGATTTTTGTTTAAGAAGGGGATCTTCTTCCTCTAGAGAATTGAATTCTCTTTTTTTCTTTTTCTTTTCTTTTCTTTTCCAAAGCTTATGGGGGGGTTTCTCTCTTTCTCTCCTCCTCTCCTCGCTCCCATTTATACGAGAAGAACAAGAATCAATTTGTTAAGAGAATCTCTCATTGAGAGATCATGCTTGATTCCATGATCTTTTAGATCAATCGGTGAATTTTATTCACCGTTAGATTTTTAATCCAAAGGCTCTCCGTATAACAGAGAAGATTTCTTGTTTTTTTAACAAGATTAGGAAATATTTTCCTAAGATAGAATTTTATTCTATCAGACGATCATCGTTGGATTTTTGATCCAAAGGTCTTTCGTTTAACAACAGAGAATATGTTTCTGTTTTAAAGAAGATCAGGGATATATTTCCCATATATATAATTTATTTCTATCAGGTTGGAAGGTGTTTAGGAACACTCATGTGTAGCACGTGACCCCCACGGAGTTAAACTTGTTTGCTTATATGCAACAACCTAAAAAGGGCATCACGTGTTAACACGTGAGCTTCTCTGGCCTGCTATTTGTTTTAATATGGAGCCTATATACTTTGTATATAGATGCTCACGTGCTTGCACGTGAGGCTCAATTTCATCCTGTCAATTGTTTAAACACAACGCCTATAATCTTTGTATATAGGTGCTCACGTGAGGCTCCATTAGTGTGGAATTTTCCCCATCCCTTTTTCTCTCTCTTTTTTTTATAAGGGAACGAGTAGCTTTTAGCCAAAAAATTTGGCGGGAACAAATGCCCCCCACTGCTTTGCCCACGTAAGTATGTACGTGTGCAAAGTTATGCATGGCCATAGAATTGATGGCTTAGGGGACAAGTTTAGGATCCTTGTAGCCTAAGGCTTTTTCATCTACCTGAGTCGTAAGGGTCTCAAGAAGATTTTTCTCCCTACAAGTCGAGAGGATCTTCTAGGTGCATATTCTCCCTAGAACTCGTAAGGATTTCTAAGTGTTCATCGCCTCCGTGAGTCGTAAGGATCTCACTCGGGTATTTTTCCTTACGAATCGTGAGGACCCGTAAGTAGCTTCTTTATTTCATTGGCGAATGTGGCCCGTGGATAGTGTACAAGAGTCAGTTTGGACCTTTTTATAGGGCAACGATGCTTAGAAAATAGGTTGATATCCCCGTTGCCTAAGGCTTTCCACCTTCATGATCCGTGAGGGTTTTACGAAGATGTTTTTCCTTACGAGTCGAGACGAGTCGAGAAGTTCTCGCAGGAATATTGTTTTCCCTACGAGTCGAGACGAATCAAGAAGTTCTCGCAAGAATGTCCTAACGTCACAGTTAACCTCTTCTCTTTACGACAGAGGTCTTTTAGGGTCTGTAGTACTAGGGTTTTTGTCCGTCGTACCGTCGCGTTAGCTGATGCATCCCCCGATACGCAATATTGCTGTTCGAGTAGCCCCGCAACTGTCGTGTCTATGATCCTTTCTGGGGCTGGATAAGACGTCTTCAAGTAATCTCCCAGGTCATATTACCGTCGGAAGAGCAAGCGTTAGGGATTTTGTATGCTGCTTTTTACTCGAGGTTAGGCTCAATTTGGGAGCCCCGATGAGTCATGACCACTCCGCGCTGGTGTGGGATGATCTCCGATTGTGTTTCAGGTTTTATTTGAGTTGCCGTCAAGACCCTGAAGCCAGGGATCTTCCTTTGCTTTGTTTTTTGACATTGTGTCTGCTATATTGTGACGAATGTCGAGGTTGTCTCTGGGTTGTCTGTGAACCGTCGAGGCTCGGAACTAGGGACTTTGCCATAGCTCCGTTGTTTTGACCCCGGGGTCAGTTGTTGACATTGCTTCTGCATCCTACTGGAGTGAGGAGGAATGCCGCTGTTGATTTCTAGGCTGTCTATGAACCATTGAGATTTGGAACTAGGGACTTTGCCATGGCACCGATTTGTTAACGTTGCGTTTGTATCCTGCTGGAGTGAGAAGAAACGCCGTTGTTGATCTCTAGGTTGTCTGTGAACCGTCGAGATTTGGAACTAGGGACTTTGCCATGGCTCTGATGTAGTCTCTAGGTTGTCGGTGAACCATCAAGATTTGGAACTAGAGACTTTGCCATGACTCCGATGTAGTCTCTAGGTTGTCGGTGAACTGTCGAAATTTGGAACTAGGGACTTTGCCATTGCTCCATTTGGTGACGTTGCGTCTGCATCCTGCTGGAGTGAGGAAGAACACCGTGGTTGATCTCTAAGCTGTCTGTGAACCATTGAGACCTGGCTCTCCATCTGATGGAGCCTGGTGGGAAAATATGGTTCCCTTTTCGTTTATTCCCATGGATTGTATATAGGGGTTGATGTGGAATCGCCTGCAGGGCAAAAGTTTCATCATTTTTTTTATTTCTTTCCGCGATGCTTATCACTCCATCTTTTTTATATCGCGAAAGTCGCGATCGCCCAATCATTTCGGCTCTTAATCGTGGCGCCCAATCATTTCAGCTATTCTTTTCTTTTTACTCGCTGCTTTTTATTGCGAGTTGCCCAAATATTTCTGGTGTTTTTACATGCATATATTTCACTCGCTGATTTTTATTGCGAGTTGCCCCATCATTTCGGCTATTTCATATGCATATATTTTGCTCGCTGGTTTTTATTGCAGTATGGATCTTGAGATTTGATACCAATCTCGGCATCAGCATCGCTGCAACTGGAATATTGCCAGGAGCGAATCATCATTTGCCTTGAAAGGACTTAGAATTTGATACCAATTTCAGCATCAGCATCGCTACGACTGGAATATTTCCAGGAGCGAATCATCACTTGCCTTCACTGATTTGAACAAAGGTGGCTTAGCAAACAGGGTTAGGATCCCGCCGACTAAGTCTTTTTGACTTCATGAGCCGTAAAGGTCTCATAAAGGTATTTCTCTCTACGAGTCGTGAGGATCTCCTAGGTGTATTTTCTCCTTAGGAGTCATGAGGACTCCTAAGTGATATTTTCTCTTGCAAGTCGTAAGGATCTTACAAGTGTGTTTTCTCCTTACAAGTCGAGAGGACATATAAGTGTCGTTCACCACATGAGGACATTCTTCGTCATTGGTGGAACTTGGTGGGGAAATCGTTTATTTATGCCCGTGGATTGTATACAAGAGCCATTGACCGCCTGTAGGGAAACTTGGGGAGTGTGATGGCTTAAGAACAGGTTTAGGTCCCTGTATCTTAAGGGTTTTGAATCCTACGACCCGTGATGGTCTCACAGGAGGGAATTCTCCTTACGAGTCATGAGGATCTCGTAAGTGTAATTTCTCTTTAGAAATCATGGGGATCCCTAAGTGTGTTGCTCCCTTATGAGTTGTAAGGATCTCTCGCAGGTGTTTTCTCCTCACAAGGTCGAGTGGACCTTGCAGGTGTTTTTATTTTAACGAGATTGCACCCTTTCGGGTTTTCTCAAACTCGCCGGTAGCGCTGTTGTTTTTACTCACGGAGCCCTTTCGGGTTTTCATCCATGCCCATTTCGCTTGTGGACGTACCATTTTTTTTACACAACGAGATTGCGCCCTTTCAAGTTTTCACAAGCTCGCCGGTAGCTCTGCTGTTTTTACTCACGGCGCCCTTTCGGATTTTCATCCGTGGCCATTTCGCTTGTGGGCATACCGTTTTTTTTACACAACGAGATTGCGCCCTTTCACGTTTTCACAAGCTCGCCGGTAGCCCTGCTGTTTTTACTCACGGCGCCCTTTCGGGTTTTTATCCGTGCCCATTTCGCTTGTAGGCGTACCGTTTTTTACCTCTCTGTTTGCTAATGGCACTTAGGGGGACTTCTCCACCGGGGTAGCTATGTAGCCAGCAGGACCCGAGTTGCAGTCTTCGCTGCTGGGACTTGTGGGCTTGAATTCGACTATCACCGTGTTTGAGGCGACGTATTTAGTTTAAGGACATTACGGTCCATTGCTAGTTTAGGGACACCTCGGTCCGTTATTAGTTTGGGGACATCTCGGTCCGTTGTTAGTTTGGGGATATCTCGGTCCGTTGTTAGTTTAGAGACGTAGTGGTCCATTGTTACCATTTTGGAGGCAACGGTTAGTTTAAGAACATTTCGGTCCGTTGAAAGGTTTCGTTTAGCAGCCTGTCTATTGGGTATTTTGGCAGCTATGGGGATTTTGGCACTGGTCCAGCCCCCAGTTCCTCTCCGTTGCTTTCAGACGCCGAGGTAGCTTTTCTGCCATTTAATGACGAATGGAAGACTATGTGGCAACTTGCCACATAGTCTTCGGTTTCTCCCGACGAGCCATTTCCCTCATCATCGTCACTAACTTCGTTCCCAAGCATATGGTTGAGAAATTCTTTGATGGTGAGTGGGGTCCGCGCCTTCTGGTTGTACTCCTCCAGCACGTCGATGTATTTTGCAGGTCCGTGCGCTTGTTGTCAGGCTGCGCGGGCTTCTTGGTCTTCTTCTTTTTCTTCGAAGACTTCGAAGGCTTAGCCTGGAGGTCTTGCCTATCGTTACCATTTTTCGGTGTTGGTCGTGGTTTAAGTATCCTTTCAATGACCTCGGGCTCCAGCGGGCTTTTCCATTTGATCGCTGGACATGCTTGAAGATCCTTTAGCATTCTTTTAGTTTTAGCTGAAAGGACCACTTCCCAAGGAGCTTCTCCTACAAACGAGCATGATGCCCCTGGCGTGTCCACCTTTTTAGGAGCGTGCTTCAATGCGTTGACGGTACTAGTCCTCGACCCAGCTTTTGAAGATGTAGCAATCCTCAATGGGGTGGCTCACCATTTGTTGATAGGAGCAGTAGTTGGGGTTGTCGATGTCACCAGGCTGCAATGGATGTCTCGGATCTGGCAGAGTAATAAGTCTATTGCGCACTGCCAGTTTGAACAGTCTCATCATTTTATCCCGGGGAAACGAATAAGGACATCCTAGCTTCTTTTCGAGGGATCGGCGTGGGCGTGTGTCGATTTCGGATCACTCGGTTGCTGTTGAATGTTGGCAACGAAGGCCGTTTTCCCTTTGCCCTTTTCATTCCGGAGGTCCGTTTTTGAAGAAGACGGCCTATGGCCCATCTGGTCCATTTGGGCTAGTTTGTCAATCAAGGCCTGGAAGGTGGTCGGCTTGAAGAACATCATAAATTGGGATATAGTTTCCTGAGGATCAAGGGTCCCCATGAACATGCCCATAGCAGGAGCTTCTTCAATGCGTTGTTCGCATTTTGACCATAAGTTCCGCCATCGAATTACGTATTGAACCCAGGCTTCTCCTGGATTCACCCTGGCATTGATTAATGCCGTGATTGAAGTGTGCTCACTTGCGCTTGCGAACTGCTGTGTGAATAGAAATTCCATCTCTGTGAATGTCTTGACAGAATCGTTTAGGAGCTCAGAGTACCATTCAAATGCCGTCTCCGACAAGCTGCCAACAAACTGGCGAAATAGCAGTTTTTTGTCACCTCCAGTATTACCGCACAAAGCTCTGAATTGAGCAATGTGCTGGTGTGGATTCCCCGTCCCTTTATACACATGTAACTTAGGGATCGTATATCCTGGCGGGTACTTGATTTGATCGTACCATCCTGGATAAGGTCGTCCAGTTCCGACAACTTGGCCAGCCGCTTCACTCGCTTGATGAGCTCGTATTTGTTAAGCTATGTAGTCATCAAGGGTAGCCTTAGAGATCGTTTCTTCCTTGGCTGCTGAGAAAGCCGGTGGAGGGTTTGACGTTTCCCCTCTGTCATCTTCGATGATTATCGGAGGGTTTTCGGTTGGAGGTTCCGGCTGGACCATCATCCCAACCATGTCTTGGAATAGAAGTTCCATCTGCTTTATACTAGCAGCCTGTTCTGCGGCCTCCTTATCCTTCCTTTCTAGCACTCTTCGCAGGAACTCGGTGTCGGTTTCTTGTTTCTGGCGCTGATCAGACGTTGATTCCCGGGTTTCTTTCTGCCAGGTGAGTGCTGACATTTTCATCAGCATTTCATGGAGCTTTTGTTGCTGCTCCTGAGCTTTTGTCAACGACCGAGTGAGTGGTCGATGACCTACAGAAGCACGACTTTCCTCTTTCCCGGAATCCATGTGCACCGTGTGCACGATCATGCCCCCAGACTTGAGGCGTTTGGATCCATCACCCTTGGGATTTGCTGCCGGCAGTGGAAAGTTCTCCGGCCTTCTCTTTATGTGAGAAGTCAAAATCGAAGGAGCCATTGGCTCCTGCGCGGAAGAAGTCCCTCGCTGTATGATGGAGGGATGGTCCCCCTCCTGTTGAGCCTTTGTTTTCTTTAGTCGGCAAGAGTATTCGTTATTGTTCACAGAATCTTGGACTTTCCGCCAGACCCTGTGGATTTGGGAGGTCATCCGTTGAGGGGGCTGCTCCGGTTTCGCTTGCTTCATGCTTTCAGCCGGTGGGGGAGATTTCTTCAGCACTGCGGTTGGGGAGTTCCTCTGCACCTTGTTAAGCGGTTCAAAGCTGTTACCAATTGGAACAGCAGTGTCAACTTCCACCATTGGAGTTGGTGGAGTAAGTCCAGAGGGGGAGTTGCCCCTAGCTCTTCTCACCCGGCGCTAGTGGCGACGTCGAGCATGTCTTGCCGATGGGACCACCTCAGTTGTAGAAGCGGCTCCGTCGTGCCCCCTGATTTGGTTAGGGGATATCGCTGGTGCTAGCCTGTTGAAGACTGACATCCGTTGAGATGGAATGACCAATCTTTTGAAGGCCGAATTTCTAGTAGGGGGAGCATTTTTGATAACTTCACCCGTAGCAGGAGTTGGAACGGCCAGTCTTGCGAAGACCGATCCTTTAGTAGGAGAAGCCCCTTTGACGACTTCATCTGCCGGAACTGGAATGGCTATCCGCTTTGGGATAACCCTTTCAGATATCGTGAGCTTCTTTGCGGGCCCATTAGAGCTTTGGCTCAGTCTATTGAGACTGAGGCGGAAGACTTGGACGACCCGTTGAGAGGGGCCATAGTGGCTGCAAGTCGATCGAAGACCGACTTTTTTGGAGGTTCCTGTGATGGCACTGGGACACTGAAGTTTGCTGGCGGGATCATGGTCCCAAAGAACAGTCCAGTGGTGGCCTGACTCACCTGTTCCACTGGCATTGCAAAGATGGAGGCCGCTTGGGTCCCGTAAGTCACTCCTCCAGTCAGGGCGGAGCGGGAATTGCTGTTGCAGTTGTGCAGCTGGAAGCCATTGGTGTTCTTTTCTCTGCACAGAAGAAAGTCGCCAAATCTTAGTACTTCGAATCCAAGCGCAACCATAGTAAACTGCGATTTGCTCGCGAACACGACACACGAAGTGTGGAGTGGAAAAAGGAAAAGGTCCTACCGGGCATGCTAGAATCTGTTCACCGCCAAAAACGGAGACGAACCGGGATGGATTGTCTTGCCTGAATTTAGGGGCAGATGCTATTTGGATTTATCTGTCCACCTCTCCAAAGATGACAAGCTGATTTATGGCACCGTATATCGGAGGTTTGGACGGATGCAGCCGTTGTAGCAGACTTCGTCAGATTCCCCCTCGTTTGCGAGGGGTTTTTGATTGTGGGGACTCTCTTCCCTGCAGGCGCAAACCCCCGCAGTTAATTACGTTACCGCGTCGCGATAACCACTTTCTACGGTTCCAGAAGTTCACTTCGTGTCGTGTGTGTTTGTTTTATTTTTGGTTGCCCGTAGATTGTATACGGAGACTAATTTATGTTATCACCCGTAGGGCGTGGATTAGTCCAAATCTGTATATTCTTAGATTTAGGTTTAGTTTGATTTAAGGATCGTTAATCTCGTTTGAGATTAAGATCAACTTAAATGTTTGTTGAGGATACGTTAGTCTAATTTTAGACTAAGATCTACTCAATAGGATTTTGGGATCATTCAGACCCAACAAGAGAGCATTTGGGCTCTATTGCTTTAGTTTAAGGACGTTACGGTCCGTTGGTAATTTAAGGACGTTTTGGTCCATAACTAGTTTAAGGACATTGCGGTCCGTTGTCGCCATTTTGGGAGGTGCATCCAAAAGCAGTTGGTTGTTGGGACCCACCACCTCTCTGATGACATTGAGTGTTTCCCCCAATCAGAGCAAAGCTCTGTTAATATTTTGAAATTTGAAATGGAGCGGTGTTTCATAAAAGCGCTAGCGCCAAGCGTGCCAGCGCTAAGAGTCAAAGACTCTGAGGCGGCAACGCTAGTGACAAGTGCGCCAGCGCTAAGTGTTAAAGACTCTGAGGCAGCGCTCACGTGCAAAGCACGAGAGCGTTAGCGCCAAGTGCGCCAGTGCTAAGAGACAAAGACTCTGAGGCAGCGCTTACGTGCAAAGCACGAGAGCGCCGGCGCCAAGTGCACCAGCGCTAGGAGTCAAAGACTCTGAGGCAGCACACACGTGAAAAGCACGAGAGCGCTCGCGCCAAGTGCGCCAGCGCTAAGAGTCAAAAACTCTGATGCAGCGCTCATGTGCAAAGCACGGGAGCATTAGCGCTAAGTGCGCTAGCACCAAGAGTCAAAGACTCTGAGGCAGCGCCTCACGTGCAAAGCACGAGAGCGCTGAGCGCCAGCGCCATGAGTCAAAGACTCTGAGGCAGCGCCTCACATGCAAAGCACGAGAGCGCTGAGCGCCAGCACTAAAGAGTCAAAGACTCTGAAGCCGCGCTCACATGCAAAGCACGAGAGCGCCAAGCGCCAGAACAAATGTTCTCTACCATTGGATCAAAGATCCAACGAAGATGATAAATCATCAAAATTCATAATAAAATACTCCTCAGAATCTTTCCAAACAGGAATTGTGCTCTGTAAATCAGGGCACCGTTGGATCAATGATCCAATGGTGATTAAAAATCACCAAGGTACATAACAAATTCTGTATGGGAAGATATTTTTCCAATCTTGTTAATAACAAGAAAACTATTTTCTGTAAAACAGAAGCCCTCAGATCAATAATCCAACAGTGGATAAATTCCACAAATCAATTGGAGATCTCTCAATGAGAGATTTTCTTAACTGATTCAACAAATCAACCTCCCTTATATAAAGGACCCTAGACTTCAAGTCTTGGAGAGAGGAACCCCCCATAAACTTTTAGAAATTTCAAAGAGAAGAGCAAACTCTGAAGAAGAATTTCTTCAAGGTAAATAAAAACAGAGAGATAAAATCATCTCATAAAAAGAAGAAGAACCCAGTTCTTTTCCTAAGATCATAGATCTATAAGAAAGAGGTCTTTCACAAAAGAGATCATAGCATCTTATCATAAAAAGGTGGAGAATAAGAATTCAATTCTCTTAAGATCACAGATCCATAAAGGCAAAGCCTTTCACAAAAAAAAAAGATTGTAACATCTCCTATAAAAATAAGAACTTTGTTCTTAGACCCACGAGACAAGGTCTCTTATAAACGAGAATTTAATTCTCAGAGCACAGAACTGATTAAAGTTGCTTAAAAAAGAGCCTTAGCGCTCCAAATTAAAATGAAGCGCCTCAGCGCTCCAAGACTGGTGCACAGCGCCGCGGTGCTCCAAGCGCTATTTCAAAGAAGCGCCGCAGTGCTCCAAGTCTGGTACTCAACGCCTAGCGCACCACGTGCTCCTCACGTGTGCGCTATTTTATAAAGAAGCACCTCAGCACTCCAAGTCTGGCCCTCAACGCCAAGCGCACCACGTGCTCCTCACGTGTGTGCTATTTCATAAACAAGCGCCCGGCGCTCCAAGGTTAACGCTCAGCGCCAAGCGCACCACGTGCTCCTCACGTGGGCGCTATCTTATAAGGAGCGCTCTGCACTCATTAAAGTGCACCACATGCTCCTCACGTGTGCGCTATTTCACAAGGAGCGCTCTGCACTCATTAAAGTGGACCACGTGCTCCTCACATGTGCGCTATTTCATAAGGAGTGCTCTGCACCCATTAAAGCGTGCCACGTACTCCTCACGTATGCGCTATTTCACAAGGAGTGCTCTGCACTCATTAACTGGCGCTCAGCGCCAAGCGCACCACGTGCTCCTCACGAGTGCGCTGAGGGAACATAAACTGTTCTTTAAATAAAAGCCCTAGAACTATAATGAGTGCTCAACACTCAATAAAAGACAAAAAGATTGTCAGAACCTAAACCAATGCTCAGCATTGCTAAATGTTCAACATGTTAACTGAGTGGGCCAAGCACAAGTTGGCCACGGATCTCTCATTTAGATTAATTGAGCCTATATGCTCATAAATCTTTTAACTGATCTTAGTCCCAAACTTGACTACAGATCTCCCAACCAACATTGGTTCAAGGGTATATCTCTTCATACCTCTGATATATATCGTTGTAATTCTTCAACGTCTTCAGAGAGATGGAGGGTCCCAATAACCAATAACTTTTGGTGCATCCCCAAACGGTTGAACCAAAACCACACAGACTACAACGTCTTTAAACTGTCACGGACTATGATGTCTGTTTCCCCCAATCAGAGCAAAGCTCTGTTCAAAATTCAAATTTTGAAACGAAGCAACGCTTCAGATGCAGCGCCAAGTGCGCTGCGCCCTAAGCAGCGCACCACATGTAAAGCACGTAGGCGCTAGCACTGGGTGCGCAGTGCTCTAAGCAGCACACCACGTGTGCGCTAGCGCTGGGTGCGCTGCGCTCCAAGCAGCGCACTACGTGTCAAGCACAGGTGCGCTAACGCAATGTGCGCTGCCCTTTAAGCAGCGCACCACGTGCAAAGCACGGGTGCGCTAGCGCTGGAACTAAAAGCTTCCTACCGTCAGATCAAACATCTAATAATAATGATAAATCATTAATTAATCAGAATTAAATTCTGTTAAGGAAAAATTCCTCAAAATCTTTCCAAATAACAAGATTGTGCTCTGTAAATCAGAGCACCGTTGGATCAGTGATCCAATGGTAATTAAAAATTACCAAATGACAGAATAAATTCTATATGGAAAGATTTATCAATCTTGTTAAAAAACAAGAAGATTGCCTTTTGTAAATCAGAAGCCCTTGGATCAAAAATCGAACGATGGGAAATTCCCCAAATCAATTGGAGAAAAGATCTCCTTAACTGATTGAACTAACCAACTTGCCCTATAAAAAGGCCCTTAGATTTCAAGTCTGATATACAGAGATATACAGAAGCATAGAGAGAAACCTCCCCATAAACTTTGAGAAATTCAAAGAAAAAGAGCAAGCACTCAGAAGAAGATTTTCTTTCTTCAAGATAAAAAAGAATGGTGATGAACAGAGAGATGAAATCATCTCGTAATTAATTTAAAAAGAAGGATTCACTTCTTTAAAAGATCATAAATCTACAAAGACCAAGGTCTTTTCAAAAGAGATCAAAAGGACCTCATCATAAAATAAAAAGAAGAATTTAGTTCTTTCTCACAGATCATAGATCCAAAAAGGCAAAGCCTTTCATCAACTTAAGAGATTGAAGAACTTTTGTTCTTAGAATTTTGAGACAAAGTCTCTTTTTAGATCAAAAAATTGATCATATGCGCCTTTGCGCTCTGAAACTGTGCTTTGCGCTCTTGAACTACGCTTCTACGCTCTTAGACTGGCGCTCAGCGCCGAGCGCGACACATGTCGCGCTGCGCTCTTGAAATAGCGCACTGCGCTCATGGACTGGAGCTCAGCGTCAGGCGCACCACGTGTCAATTACGTGTGCACCACTAAACTACTAGCGCAATGCGCTCATAAACTGGCGCAATGCGCCCATCATCTGGCGTTTAGCACCAAGCGCGACACGTGTTCTTCACGTGTGCGCTACTTGGCAGAAGTGCACTGCGCTCTTTGATTGGCGCCAAGCGCCAAGCGCGCCACGTGTTGCGCTGATAGAACATAAATTGTTCTTTAATAAGCCCAAGGCTATGAGGAATGCTCAGCATTCAATAAAAGACAAAACATGGTTAGAATGCAAATCAATGTTCAGCATTTTTAAAAGGGCCAAGCCCAAATAAAGGCTCAACAGCCCAAAATAAAATGCTAAACATTTTAACCTGATTGGACTTAGCCCAAGATTGGCCATAAGTCCTCAACTCATATTAATTGAGCCCATCTGCTCATAAATATTTTAACAGATCTTAGCCCCAAATTGGACTACAGATCCTTCAACCAACTCACATCGATTCAAGGGTACATCTCTGAACCCTTCTGATATATGTCGTTATAATTCTTCAACGTCTTCAGAGAGGTGACGGGTCCCGACAACCATACTTTTCATAGACTATGACTTCTTTAAACTTGACTGTGGGGTCCTTAAGCCCATGGACTATGATGTCCTTAACCTCGGACTGTGGGGTCCTTTAAAACCCATGGATTATGATGTCCTTAACCCCGGACTGTGGGGTCCTTTAAAACCTATGGACTATGATGTCCTTAATCTCGGATTGTGGGGTCCTTTAAAACCCATGGACTATGATGTCCTTAAACTAACAACGGACTGAGATGTCCTTAAACTAACATTGGACCACCATGTCCTTAAACTGGTAATCGACCGCAATGTCCCTAAACTAAACAATAGAGTCCGAATACTCTTTTGTTGGATCTAAATGATCCTGTTAAGTTGATCTTAGTCTAAAATTAGACTAATGTATCCTTAACAAACGTTTAAGTTGATCTTAGTCTCAAATGAGACTAACGCATCCTTAAACCCAACCCCCAAACCCAAATATAAGAAGATACGGATTTGGACTAATCCACGCCCTACGGGCAACAACATAAATCAGTCTCCGTATACAATCCACGGGCAACCAAAAACAAAACAAACACCCACGACACGAAGTGACCATCTGGAGAAGGAGAAAGTTGTTACCGCAATCCGGTAGCGTAATTAACTGCAGGGGCTTGCACCTGCAGGGAAGAGCGTCCCCACAATCAAAAACCCCTCAAATGAAGGGGAATATGACGAAGTCTGCTACATCGGCCGCATCTGTTTAAACCTTCGATACATGGTGTCATAAATCAACTTGGCATCTTCGGAGAGGTGGACGGATAGCACCAATTAGCATCTGCCCCGAAATTCAGGCAAGACGGACCCGCGCGGTCGCGTCTCCGTGTTTCGGCGGGGAACAGATTCTGGCACGCCCGGTGAGACCCTTTCCTTTTTCCACTCCACACTTCGTATGTCATCTTCGCGAACGAATCACGGTTTGATATGGTTGCCTTTGGGTTCAAGGTACTAAGATTTGGTTTTGCACCCGTGCAGAAAAGAGAACATCAATGGCCTTTAACTGCTCCAGTTGTAACTCCTGTTCCGCCTCATCTGGAGGAGTAACCTACGGGCCCCAAGCGGGCTCCCTGTTCAAGATTCCAGTGGAGCAAGTAATTCAGGCCACCACTGGGCTGTTCTTTGGGACGATGCTCCTACCCATGAACTTCAATGCCCTAATGTCGTTGCAGGAGGCTCCGAAGAGTCCGGTCTTTAATCGGCTCAAAACTACTACGGTCCCTCTCAACGGGTCGTCCAGCTCCAACGCCTCAGTTTTTGACGGACTGGGACAAAGCTCATTTGGGCCCATGAAGAAGCCCGCGATACCAGAAAGGGTTATCCCTAAGCGGATAGCCATTCCTGCTCATGAAGTCGTCAAGGCGGCTTCTCCTGCCAAAGGGTCGGTCTTCATAAGACTGACTGTTTCATCTCCTGTTCCAGGCAAAATCGTCGAGGTTGCTTCCCTTGCTCGGAAGTCTGCCTTCGATAGGCTGGTTATCCTCTCACAATGGACGTCAGTCTTCAATAGGCTGACAACGACAACTTCTGACCGATACAGGGGGCATGAGGAAGTCACCCTTACAGCTGAGACAATCCCAACTGCAAGACACGCTCGACGTCGCCACTGGCGCCGAGTGAGGAAGGCTGGGGGCAATTCCCCTTTCGGACTGACTCCGCCGGCTCCAACGGTGGAAGTCGATGCTGCTGTTCCAACTTGGAACAGCTTTGAACCACTAAGGAGAGTGCGCAAAAACTATCCAACTGCCGTGCTGAAGAGATCTCCTCCACCCATGGAGAATTCCCCAAAGGCGAAGCTAGAGCAGCCCCCTCAGCGGCTGTCCTCTAAAATTTAAAAAGTCTGGCGTCAAGTCCAAGACTCGGTGATTGATCAAGATTACTCTCGCCGACAGAAAAAGGTGAAATTTCAACGAGAAGACGACCATCCTGTCAAGCCACAGAAGGAGACAGCTACTTGGGTGCTCACTGCAATGGCCCCCTCAACTTCGACCTCCCACAAGAGGAGAAGGCCGGAGAAAATCCCTGCGTCTGCGACGAATCGCAAGACCACTAAGCCCAGACGCCCTATGTCTCGGGGCATGATGGTGCATACTGTTTATATGGCTTCCGGAAAATAGGAAAGCCGTGCTTCCACAAGTCATCGACTGCTCACTCGATCGATAACAAAGGCTCAGGAGCAGCAGCAGCAGAAACTTCAGGAAATGCTAACTGCAGGCCGCACTCATTGGGCCGAAAGACAATTCGGAGACCTCAGAGCAGCGTCAGGAACAAGAAACCGATGCTGATTTCCTCCGAAGAATGCTTGAGAGGAAAGAAAAAGAGGCCTTAGAAAAGGCGGCCAACATAAAATGAATGGCTCTTTTGTTCCAAGACATGGCTGGGATGATGTTACAGCAGGAACCTCCAGCTGAAGACCCCCCGATTATCATCGAAGACGACAGAGGGGAGACATCGAATCCTCCTCAGGCTCTTTCAGCAGCCAGGGAGGATACCATCTCCAAGGCCGCTCTGGATGATTATATCGCTCAGCAGATACGAGTTCACCAGGCGAACGAAGTAGCTGGGCAAATTTTTAAGACTGGACGGCCCTATCCAGGCCGGTATGACCAAATAAGGTACCCACCGGGATATACGATCCCTAAATTCCATGTATATAAGGGGACGGGGAATCCACACCAGCACATTGATCAATTCAGAGCCTTGTGCGGTAATACTGGGGGTGACGACAAACTGCTGCTTCGCCAATTTGTTGGCAGCTTGTCAGAGACAGCGTTTGAATGGTACTCAGAACTTCCCAACGACTCCGTTAAAACTTTTACAGAGATGGAATTGCTGTTCACTCAACGTTTCGCAAGTGCTAGCGAACGCACCCCAATCACCGCATTAATCAACGCCAGGGTGAAGCCAGGCGAAACATGGGTTCAGTACGCGATACGGTGGCGGAATCTATGGTCGAAATGTGAACATCGCATAGAAGAGGCTTCTGCAGTGGGCATGTTTGTAGGAACTCTCGACCTTAGGCAACCATTTCCCAATTCATGATGTTCTTCAAGCCAACTACTTTTTAGGCCTTGATTGACAAGCTAGCTCAAATGGACCAGATGGGCCACAGGCCTTCCTCTTCAAAGACGGAGTCTCGGAATGAAAAAGGCAAAGGGAAAGCGACCTTTGTCGCCAACGCTTAACAACAACCGAATGGCCCAAAACCGGTTGTTCTCCAAAGCAACAAGCGGCAATCTCTCGATGAGAAGTTGAGACATCCTTACTCGTTTCTTCAGGATAAAACAAGGAGACTGTTTGAACTAGCAGTGCGCAAAGGGCTCATCACTCTACCGGAGCCGAGACACCCATTACAACCGAACGATGTCAACGATCCCAATTACTGTCCCTACCACCGAGTATTGGGCCATCCGATCGAAGACTGCTATGTCTTCAAAAATTGGGTTGAAGACCAGTATCAACAGGGTAAGTTCGCGCTGTTCGAAAACTAGAAAATAAATCCGCCACAACAGCACACCCCTAAAAGGGTGGACATGCCGGGAGCATCATGCTCTTTTATAGAGGAAGCTCCACGGGAAGTCTTTCTTTCGACAAAAACTAAAAGAATGCTGAAAGATACTCAAACCTGCCCGGCGATCAGGTAGAAAAGCTCGCTAGAGCCGGAGATCATCGAGGGGATGCTGAAACCATGCCCAACATTGGGAGTTAATAGTGATGGTGGACAAAACATTCGGGCCCATCCGTCAAAGTCTTCGAAGAAAAAGAAGAAGATCAAAAAGCCCGCGCAGTTTGGTGACAAGCGCACGGATCTGCAAAAACATATTGACGCGCTGGAGGAATATAACCAGAAGACGCGGTCCCCGGTCACACTCCAAGAATTTCTCAATAATATCCTTGAGAGCGTAGATAACGACAATAACGATGGGGATGACTCGTCAGAAGAATCTAAGGACTATGTGGCAAGTTGCCACATGATCTCTCATTCGGCGTTAACTAACAAAGAAGCTCACTCGGCAATAGAAAACAGCATAAAAGAGATGGGGGCAGGATCGAAGCCAAAACCCTTGGAACCGTCTGACGAGATGATCGACTTACTACTGAACGAAGCCCGTCAGAAAAGCAAAGCCAATCGAGAGCGCGAACTGGCTATATTCGAAAAAGCCAAACGCCGACGACTGAATGAAAAGGTCGAGGTACCCCAACCGGATCGAAGCATCCCTATCGCTAGCAAAAACAAGCTTAAAGTAAGGAAACGATTCGCTACGGCCCTGTCAACAGGAATAAAGTTGCCCTCTTTAAGAGGAAATTCTCCTGGCAGTATACATCTTGATGAAGCGGACATACATCCTAACTTCTGCTTGTACCATCAGAGTATTGCACACTCTACCGAGGAGTGCATAGCCTTTAAAAACTGGTGGCAGGGATATGTTGCCCACCGATGACACGTTCAACGAGTGAAGCGCAAGGCTCATCAAGAACAAAGAAGCACGACAGATGAGCGCAAAAGAGCTGCTGGCAACTGCCACATAGTCGACACCAAGGGATCGCAAATTATCACCTTTGGAAGCGACTCTGACGAAGAAATCGCCCTCAGCCCTCTCTTCAAGGGATCCACCTCCAACACAAAAGATGCGAAGATTTGCGAGAAAATCTAGCTGCGTAATCGTACGTTGCCCGAAAAATCTCAGACCTATGAACGCATGAACGTCGTTAAACTAATACAAACCCGCGGCGTTCCCGGGCTGACGTGGTAAAAAAAATAAAAACAAAACAAAACGGTATGTCCATAAGCGAGATGGGCATGGATGAAAATCCGAAAGGGCTCCGTGGGTAAAAATAGCAGGACTACCAGCGAGTTTTATGAAAATCCGAAAGGGCGCAATCTCGTTAAAAGACACTTGCAAGGTCCTCTCGACCCTGTAAGGAGAAACCACCTGCGTGAGATCCTTACGACTCACAAAAGAGAAACACACTTAGGGATCCCAATGATTCCTAAGGAGAAATTACACTTGCGAGATCCTCACGACTCATGAGGAGAACCCTCTTCTGAGACCCTCACGGTTCATAAGATTCGAAAGCCTTAAGCTACAGGGATCTGAACCTGTTCTTAAGCAGTCCTACCCCCCGATTTTGCCCTACAAGTGGTTCAATATTGACCCTTGTAGACAATCCACAGGCACGAATGAACATTTCCCTAACAGAGTTCCATCAGCGACTAGGGATATGCTCACACGGTGAACAAACACTTATAGGTCCTCTCGACTTGTAAGGAGAAAACACTCTTGTAAGATCCTTATGACTTATAAGAGAACACACACTTAGGAATCCTCACGATTCCTAAGGAGAAAATGCACCTACGAGATCCTCACGGCTCGTAGGGAGAAACACTTTTATGAGACCCTTACGGCTCATGAAGTCAAAAGCCTTAGTCGACAGGATCCTAACCCTGTTTGCTAAGCCACCTTTGTTCGACATCGACAGAGGCAAATGATGATTTGCACCTGGCAATATCCTAGTTGTAGCGATGCTGATGCCTAAATCGGTATCAAATTCCAAGTCCTTTCATGGCAAATGATGATTCGCTCCTGGCAATATTCCAGTCGTAGCGATATTGATGCTGAGATTGGCACCAGATTCCAAGTTCCATACTCGTGGCGAAAAGTCAACGAGCCAGAAATGCATATGAAATAGCCGAAATGATGGGGCAACTTGCAACGAAATCAGCAAGTAAAAAAAATGTATGCATACAAAATTGCCGAAATGGTTGGGCAACTCGCAATAAAAAAGCAGCTAGTAAATAAAACAAATAGCCGAAATGATTGGGCACCGCGAAAAATAGCCGAAATGATTGGGCAATCGCGACTTTCGCAATATAAAAAGTTGAAATGATATAGCATCACGGAAAGAAATAAAAAAAATGAAATAAAATGAAACTCTTGCCCTACATGTGAGATCACATCGATCCCTGTATACAATCCAGGGGCGCAAACAAAGAGGGAACTATATCATCCCACCAGGCTCCATCAGAAAGAGAGCCAAGTCTCGACGGTCACATCTGCATCCCAGAAGGCCAACAACAGCGTTCCTCCTTATGCCAGCAAGGCACGGAAGCAACACAACGAAACAGAGCCACGGCATAGTCCCTAGTTCCAAATCTTAACGGCAATATCTACAGCCTGGAGACCAACAACGGTGTGCCTTCTCATTCCAGCAGGACACAGATGTTACATCATCAATCGGAACCACGGCAAAGTCCTAGTTCCAAGACTCTATGGTCCACAGACAACCTAGAGTCAACCAATGACTTCCCCGCCGGATCAACGCTCCGTCTCAGAAACAAGTCAACCGACCTCCAGGGAAATCAGTGTCCTTGGAAAAACCTTGATTCAAGGAAATCAGCGTCCTTGACGAGAGCTTCTCGATTCGCGTCGACCCGTAGAGAAATCAGCGTCTTTGCAGAAATACCTCGATTCGTCTCAACTCCGAGGAAATCAGTGTCCTTGGTAACCTCCTCGATTCAGGGAAATCAGTGTCCTTGACGAGAGCATCTCGATTCGCGTCGATCCACAGAGAAATCAGCGTCTTTGCAGGAATATCTCGATTCGTTACAACTCCGAGGAAATCAGTGTCCTTGGAAAAAACCTTGATTCAGGGAAATCAGCGTCCTTGACGAGAGCATCTCGATTCACGTCGACCCGCAGAGAAATCAGCGTCCTTGCAGGAATACCTTGATTCGTCTCAACTCTGAGGAAATCAGTGTCCTTGGCAACCTCCTCGATTCAGGGAAATCAGCGTCCTTGACGAGAGCATCTCGATTCGCGTCGACTTGCAGAGAAATCAGCATCTTTGCAGGAATACCTCGATTCGTTTCAACTCCGAGGAAATCAGTGTCCTTGGCAAAAACCTCGATTCAGGGAAATCAGCGTCCTTGACGAGAGCATCTCGATTCGCGTCGACCCGTAAGGAAATCAGTGTCTTTGCAAGAATACTTCGAATCATCTCAATTCCGAGGAAATCAGCGTCCTTGGCAAAAACCTCGATTCAGGGAAATCCGCGTCCTTGACGAGAGCATCTCGATTCGCATCGACCCGCAGAGAAATCAGCGTCTTTGCAGGAATACCTCGATTCGTCTCAACCCCAGGGAAATCAGTGTCCTTGGCAACCTCCTCGATTCAGGGAAATCAGCGTCCTTGATGAGAGCATCTCGATTCGCATCGACCAGCGGAGAAATCAGTGTCTTTGCAGGAATACCTTGATTTGTATCAACTCCAAGGAAATCAGCGTCCTTGGCAAAAACCTCGATTCAGGGAAATCAGCGTCCTCGACGAGAGCATCTCGATTCGCGTCGACCCGCAAGGAAATCAGTGTCTTTGCAGGAATAGCTCGATTCGTCTCAACTCCGAGGAAATCAGTGTCCTTGGAGAATATCTCGATTCAGGGAAATCAGCGTTCTTGACGAGAACATCTTGATTCGCACCGACCCGAAGAGAAATCAGTATCTCTGCAGGAATATACAACATCAACAAATCGGAGCTGCGGCGAAGTTCCCAGTTCCATGACTCGGCGGTGCACAGACAACCCAGAGTCAATCCCCGACTCCATGAAATGCCGATAAAGTCAACCCTTCCTGGTCCCTACGGAACACGGCTATATCAATCCGACCCCGTGGGAAGCATCCAGAGCAAATCCTGGTCTAGTGGAACACGGCCTATGTCAATCCTGACCCCGTGGGAAACGTCCAGAGCGGAGCCCGGTCTTCACAGAACACGACCTATGTCAATCCTGACCCCGTGGGAAGCATTCAGAGCAAATTCCTGGACACGTGGAACACGGCCTATGCCAATCCTGACCCCGTGAGAAACGTCCAGAGCGGATCCTGGTCCTCTCAGAACACGGCCTATGTCAATCCTGACCCCATGGGAAGCATCAAGAGCAAATTCCTGGTCATGTAGAACACGGCCTATGTCAATCCTGACCCCGTGGGAAACGTCCAGAGCGGAGCCTGGTCCTCGCAGAACACAGCCATGTCAATCCTGACCCCGTGGGAAGCATCCATAGCAAATTCCTGGTCACGTAGAACACGGCCTATGTCAATCCTGACCCTATGGGAAACGTCCAGAGCGGAGCCTGGTCCTTGTAGAACACGACCTATGTCAATCCTGACCCCGTGGGAAGCATCCAGAGCAAATTCCTGTAACGTAGAACACGACCTATGTCAATCCTGACCCCGTGGGAAATGTCCAGAGCGGAGCCTGGTCCTCGCAGAACACAGTTATGTCAATCCTGACCCCGTAGGAAGCATCCAGAGCAAATTTCTGGTCATGTAGAACACGGCCTATGTCAATCCTGACCCTGTGGGAAACGTCCAGAGCGGAGCCTGGTCCTCGCAAAACACGGCTATGTCAATCCTGACCCCGTGGGAAGCATCCAGAGCAAATTCTTGGTGTAGTGGAACATGGCCTATGTCAATCTTGACCCGTGGGAAGCGTCCAGGGTGGATCCTGGTCCTTGCGGAACATGGCTATGTCGATCCTGACCCCATGGGAAGCATCCAGAGCAAATCCTGGTCCTGTGGAACACGGCTAAAGTCAATCTTGCCCCCGTGGGAAATACCCAGAGCAACTCATGACTCTGTGAAATGCGGATAATGTCAACACCATCAATCACTTACGGGTCCTCTCGATTCGTAAGGAAGAAAACTCTCTTGTGAGATCTTTATGACTCCTAAGAGAAAAACACACTTAGGAATCCTCACGATTCCTAAGGATAAAATACACCTACGAGATCCTCACGACTCGTAGGGAGAAAAGTCTTTATGAGACCCTCACGGTTCATAAATTTGAAAAGTCTTTGGCGGCAGACCTGAACCTGCTTCCTAAGCCATCACTACCTCTCGAAGAGTTCAAGACATAATGCTCTCTATCATCTACAGGCTATGCTTACTAAAGTAATATGCCAAAAACAAAGCAGAAAATAAAGGAAAAGAAGCGAAAGATTTGTCATTCATATTTCGGAAAATTCTTACATCGATAAAAACAATAAACAAAAGAGGCATTGAGATGTTTACAATGGTAAAACCTCAGATCCAGGGCATGGATTGAGGAATTCGAAAGTAAGGCCGTCTAGGATCTTTCTGGCTTTTCTGACCATTCTCGTGTGCATCCTCTCACGATCGCGGGTGTCGAGATCCTCGCCAATGCCCTCCTCCCTTTGATAAGAAACGATTATCGTCGTCTGCTGGAAAGTTTGATGCAGAATATCAATGAGGTTATCTCGACGCTTCTTTGAGATCAGGCCAGACAGGTACACCGAGTGCACCTTGTCTTCAGCATCATCCAGCGCATCTAGCGGCATGGCTTCGTAAAACCCAGGAAGTGCTCCCCAAATTGCTCCCACTACGATCTTCAAAAGAGCAGAGCGACGAGGAAGCAGTCGATCGTTATGTGCGTATAGACGAGCCATAATCTCCGCACATTGAACATCTGTAATCTCTTGGTTCTGGCGACGATCCTGTACGCGAATATCCTCATAAGAGATAAACTCGTTCAGACTATATAAATGAACAGCCATAGTGCCTGAAAAGAAACATCATTAAAAGATTAGTAATGAGGAAAATCAGACATTGGGATTTAAACAAGTTCTCGGAAAGACAAGTTCTGTCAAGCGACAAACAAGTTCAAATTTGTGCGATTAAGGAAGAAAACCCTCAAAAGACTCCCATTTAGGCCCCTTAAGCTAAGGAGTAAATCTCCCCTTGAGAGCAGTGCTCTGTGACAGAATGACACCTGTTAAGTTCTAATGATGAAGGAATAAAAATTCCTCAAGAGCCTTGCTCTGGAAAAAATGATGGAATAATCCATTAGAAGAATTGAAATTAATTTTTTTTATATATGAATTAAAATTCTGAGATCTTCAATATCCATGAACAAACTCCTAAGAGTTCTTCAGAAGAGATTAATAAATATTCATGATTTGAAAAGAGCAAAGCTCTGTTAATGGGTTAAGAAACCCTGAAAAAGATCTCTTTAGATCTATGATTCCAAGAGAGCAAAGCTCTGTTAATGAAACCCTAAAAGGGTTTTCTTTAGATCAAAGATCTATGAAGAGCAAGGCTCTGTTAATGGGTAAAACCCTAGATTATTAAAAGATTTAATCTTTACCTAAATTTTGACAGAGTTCTATCCTTAAGAAAATTCTTAAGATGAAGAGCTATACCCTGTGGGAGAATAAAATTTCTCAGAAAACAAGAGGGAAAATAAACGGAAATCATCCTAAGGGCCAAAGGTCTTATTTATAGGCACTGAGTGCCGTTTCAACTTCTGAGTTGATCCAAGGACGCAAATGCTGCCACCGCTGCACTCACATGTGGGCTACGTGAGCGCAACGGTGGGGGGGCATTTATTTCTTCCAATCAGAGCAAAACTCTGTTCAAAATTCAAATTTTGAAATGAAGCAACGTTTCAGATGCAGCGCCAAGTGCGCTGCGCCCTAAGCAGCGCACCACGTGCAAAGCACGTGGGCGCTAGCACTGGGTGTGCTGTGCTCTAAGCAGCACACCACATGTACGCTAGCGCTAGGTGCGCTGCGCTCTAAGCAGCGAACTACGTATCAAGCACAGGTGCGCTAACGCAATGTGTGCTACCCTTTAAGCAGCGCACCACATGCAAAGCACGGGTGCGCTAGCGCTGGAACTAAAAACTCCCCACCGCCAGATCAAAGATCTAATAATAATGATAAATCATTAATTAATCATAATTAAATTCTGTTAAGGAAAGATTCCTCAAAATCATTCCAAATAACAAGATTGTGCTCTGTAAATCAGAGCACCGTTGGATCAATGATCCAATGGTAATTAAAAATTACCAAATGACAGAATAAATTCTGTATGTAAAGATTTATCAATCTTGTTAAAAAAGAAGAAGATTGTCTTCTGTAAATCAGAAGCCCTTAGATCAAAGATCCAACAATGGGAAATTCCCCAAATCAATTGGAGAAAAGATCTCATTAACTGATTGAACTAACCAGCTTGCCCTATAAAAGGCCCTTAGATTTCAAGTCTGATATACAGAGATATACAGAAGCATGGAGAGAAACCTCCCCATAAACTTTGAGAAATTCAAAGAAAAAGTGCAAGCTCTCAGAAGAAGATTTTCTTTCTTCAAGGTAAAAAAGAATGGTGATGAACAGAGAGATGAAATCATCTCGTAATTAATTTAAAAAGAAAGATTCACTTGTTTAAAAGATCATAGATCTACAAAGACCAAGGTCTTTTCAAAAGAGATCAAAAGGACCTCATCATAAAATAAAAAGAAGAATTTACTTCTTTCTCACAGATCATAGATCCAAAAAGGCAAAGCTTTTCATCAACATAAGAGATTGAAGAACTTTTGTTCTTAGAATCTTGAGACAAAGTCTCTTTTTAGATCACAAAATTGATCATATGCGCCTTTGTGCTCTGGAACTGCGCTTTGCGCACTTGAACTGCGCTTCTGCGCTCTTGGACTGGCGCTCAGCGCCAAGCGCGACACGTGTCGTTTTGCGCTCTTGAAATAGCGCACTGCACTCATGGGCTGGCGCTCAGCGCCAAGCGCACCACGTGTCAATTATGTGTGCGCCACTAAACTACTGGCGCAATGCGCTCATAAACTGGCGCAATGCGTCCATCATCTGGCGCTTAGCGCTAAGTGCGACACGTGTCCTTTACGTGTGCACTACTTGGCAGAAACGCACTGCGCTCTTTGATTGGCACAAAGTGCCAAGCGCGCCACGTGTTGCGCTGATAGAACATTAATTGTTCTTTAATAAGCCCAAGGCTATGAGGAATGCTCAGCATTCAATAAAAGACAAAACATGGTCAGAATGCAAATCAATGCACAGCATTGTTAAAAGGGCCAACCCAAATAAAGGCTCAACAGCCCAAAATAAAAGGTTAAACATTTTTACCTGATTGGACTTAGCCCAAGATTGGCCATGCATCCTCAACTCATATTAATTGAGCCCATCTGCTCATAAATATTTTAACAGATCTTAGCCCCAAATTGGACTACAGATCCTTCAACCAACTTACATCGGTTCAAGGGTACATCTCTGAACCCTTCTAATATATGTCGTTGTAATCCTTCAACGTCTTCAGAGAGGTGACGGGTCCCGACAACTATATCTTTTATAGACTATGATGTCTTTAAACTGGACTGTGGGGTCCTTAAGCCCATGGACTATGATGTCCTTAACCTCAGACTGTGGGGTCCTTTAAAACCTATGGACTATGATGTCCTTAACCTCGGACTGTGGGGTCCTTTAAAACCTATGGACTATGATGTCCTTAACCTCGGATTGTGGGGTCCTTTAAAACTCATGGACTATGATGTCCTTGTAAGTCCACGGTAGCGCCCCGACCGTCTAACAGACGCCAGAATGCGGAACAAAACTTTTATGACTGGCGCTATCGCGTACTTTAACCCGGATCTGCCATTAAAGCTAAACTAACATATTGTAAAGAGGGTAGAATTGTTATACCGAACGATCTGAGTCCTTCGGTCTTTAACCATCATCCCGCGCTTTGTTGCGGCGGCTTCGATCTTCTGAAAACTCCAGTCTCGTCGTCCAGGTGGCACCACGTCGACGGATCTTTAAACGGGCTCCCGCCTCTGAACCGAGGCAACTCGATCGTCAAGTTTGCTAAAAAGAGACGACCAAGATTGATGTAGAGAATGAGTAGAACACTTTGTCTCGTTACGTCCAAAGATATGCTCGAACGTTTAATGAAGTTGCCATTTGGAATTATGATGGAATGAACTAAGAAATTTCCATACACCAAACTATCATAATCTTTTTTCAAAAATGAAATCTCTCTCTTTCCCACCAAGGGGTGGCCGACCATATATAGAAGGAGGTGGGGGTGAGTGTAGGAGCAAGGGAGGGGTGACCATAAGCATTCATACTTATCATAACATAACATCAAAGCATGACTCACAAATGACACCAAGTATGAACACAATAAATGCACAATTAAAGCACCATTAATGAACAAATGAGTCACAAGCCTAATCACCACTTCTAGAACCTTCCAGAAGCATGACTCACCCTCATGACTCACCCAAGAAGAAAAGATAAATCCGCATTTAACCGAATGTTAAATACGGCCGATAGAAAACTGGAAACTGGCAACTTCCAAAAGTGATCCTGAAACGAATTTCAGGATAACCCTGTAAAAGTATAAACATACCCGCATTTGTATTACGACCGAATACAAATGTAACTGAGACAAAAATATTATATCTACACAGTATAATACTGGGATCCGGCTTAAACCAAAGCCTACCAGTATTATCTGCCCGAAAAATGACACGTGCGAAAACGCATGTGCATTTTCCGAAGCCCGCCATAATACCATACGGCATCTACAACGTTTTGCCCGAACTTGGGAAAGTGTCTTTGGGGGACTCTAATGACTCATCAACACACTGGCACTGGGTATAACCACTAGCACGTCAGAGGTACTAGCTGTACGTAACGGTTGCCTATGTATTGATTGGAAGGGAAGCTGACGAGCGAACTCATCCATAAACCCTACTGAACCTGACAGTGACAATATCCGTACAGTCCGGTCCATTCGTCTATAAGTATCGCATATAGGGCCTAGGGGGCCGGTAAACGTCAGACCCCCAATAGCGCTATAAGTCGTGTCAGAGAGCAGCCCGGAACACCCTGAGATACTACTGGAATACCTTCCAGTAAATCTCGATTACCCTGGCCAGGGATTTCGTGTAATGGCTCTCCTAAACACAGCGCGATCTCACCCCCAATACCGGGAGTGACGAATCCCCGATGATCTGCTCACTGCCTCCATGTGGTTCGGGACTGTACCCAAAAAATACCTGTTTGCACGACTTCTTTGACCCGTGGTAGGGTATAAATCAAAGCACAGTGGGAACTCACACGAGACAAATGACGACCTCAGGTCGATGAACTAACCTGTACACATGTCACCAGGGCACTGCTATCTGACGCTAGGTATAATACCAACCAGCAAGTTCCCGGCGAGTCCTGTCCGGTGTACTCATAACCTAATGAGCACCTGTATACATCTTAGGTGATCCAACTGACACCAGTGGCTTGTGAGACCGGCCACCGCCCCTCGTCGGGGTCTCGACTGTATACACCAGTCTACTCCGGAGTATCGATGCCCTTTCTCGAAACTCCCACGACTAGGGACACTTTAAGGATGCGCTTATAGACACCAGCTCCCACATATATGATCGCCATCATACTGCTGGTAGTCAAGCAAGAATCCTATGGGCTCTATCAACATCTACATGATGATAAAGACAGACCAGATAGCATACTATCATCTCGAGTAAGACTGTTATATCGGTATAGGTCCTCCGCAATCATTACAATCACGCGCCTGCGATCCAATAATTGACTTTGATGGAACTATATCCAACAGTCCTTAACCTTGGACCGAGATGTCCTTAAACTAACAACGGACTGAGATGTCCTTAAACTAACATTGGACCACCATGTCCTTAAACTGGTAATCGACCACAATGTCCCTAAACTAAACAATAGAGTCCTAATGCTCTTTTGTTAGATCTAAATGATCTCGTTAAGTTGATCTTAGTCTAAAATTAGACTAACATATCCTTAACAAACGTTTAAGTTGATCTTAGTCTCAAATGAGACTAACGCATCCTTAAACCCAACCCCCAAACCTAAATCTAAGAAGATACGGATTTGGACTAATCCACGCCCTACGGGCAATAACATAAATCAGCCTCCGTATATAATCCACGGGCAACCAAAAACAAAACAAACACCCACGACACGAAGTGACCATCTGGAGAAGGAGAAAGTTGTTACCGCAATCCGGTAGCGTAATTAACTGCAGGGGCTTGCACCTGCAGGGAAGAGTGTCCCCACAATCAAAACCCCTCAAATGAAGGGGAATATGACGAAATCTGCTACATCGGCCGCATCTATTTAAACCTTCGATACATGGTGTCATAAATCAACTTGGCATCTTCGGAGAGGTAGACGGATAGCACAAATTAGCATCTGCCCCGAAATTCAAGCAAGACGGACCCGCGCGGTCGCGTCACTGTGTTTCGGCGGGGAACAATGTCCTTAAACTTATGGACCGCAATGTCTCTAAACTAAAGCAATAGAGTTCAAATGCTCTTTTGTTGGATCTAAATGATCCTGTTAAGTAGATCTTGGTCTAAAATTTTACTAACGTATTCTTAACAAGCGTTTAAGTTGATCTTAGTCTCAAATGAGATTAACGATCCTTAAACCCAACCCAAACCCAAATCTAAGAAAATACGGATTTGGACTAATCCACACCCTACGGGCGACAACATAAATTAGTCTCCATATACAATCCATGGGCAACCAAAAATAAAACAAATATACACGACATGAAGTGACCATCTAGAGCAGGAGAAAGTGGTTACCGCGATGCAGTAGCGTAATTAACTGCAGGGGCTTGCTCCTGCAGGGAAGAGCGTTCCCACAATAAAAAAACCCCTCACAATAAGGGGGAATCTGACAATGTCTGCTACATCGGCCGCATCCGTCTTAACCATCGATACATGGTGTCATAAATCAACTTGGCATCTTCGGAGAGGTGGACGGATATAACCAAATAGCATCTACCCCCTATAATTCAGGCCTGACGTTCCAACGTCCGGGTCGCGTCTTTCGGCGGCGAACAGATTTTGGCACGCCCGGTGGGACCTTTTCCTCTTTCCACTCCACACTTCGTGTGTCGTGTTTCGTGAACGAATCGCGGTTTGCTATGGTTGCCCCTAGATTCGAGGTACTAAGATTTGGTGTCTTGCTCCGTGCAGAAAACAGATGATCAATGGCTTTCAACTGCACCAACTGCAACAATGGCAATAACTCCCACTCCGTCCTTGCTGGAGGAGTGACTTATGGGCCTCAAGCGGCCTCCGTTTTAAAGATGCCAGTGGAACAGGTGACGCAAGCCACCACCGGGCTATTCTTTGGGACCATGCTCCCATCCATGAGCTTCAACGCCCCACTACCGTCGCAAGAAGCTCCGAAGAAGTCGGTCTTTGATCGGCTTACGACTACCGCGGCCCCTCTCAACGGGTCGCCCAAATCCAACGCCTCAGTCTTTAACAGACTGGGCTAAAACTCCAATGGGACCGTGAAGAAGCCCGCGATACCTGAGAGGGTTATCCCAAAACGAATAGCCATTCCTGCTCCTGAAGTCGCCAAAGCGGCTTCTCCTGCTAAGGGGTCGGTCTTCGCAAGACTGGCCGTTCCAGCTCCCGCTCCACGCAAAGTAACCAAGTCTGCTTCCCTTGCCAAAAAGTCGGTCTTTTCAAGATTAATCATTCCCTCTCAGCGGACATTAGTCTTCGATAGGCTGGCACCAACAGCAACCCCTCATCAGAGCGGGGGGCATAATGAACCTCATCCAACAGCAGAGGTGGTCCCGTCCGCAAGGCATGCTCGACGTCACCACTGGCGCCCAGTGAGGAAAGCTGGGGGTAGTTCCCCTTCTGAATTGACTCCGCCGGCTCCAACGGTGGAAGTTGATGCTGCTGTTCCAACTGGGAACAGCGTTGAACTACTTAGGAGGGTCCGTAAAAACTCTCTGACTGTCGTCCTGAAAAGATCTCCTCTACCTGTGGAGAATGCTACAAAGACAAAGCCAGAACAGCCCCCTCAGCGATTGTCCTGTAAAATTCATGATCAGTCGAAAATATTGCATTTTTAACACGACAATTTTCCTACCATTTGCACTCATCTAGAGGTGTTCGGTATTAATATAGCACATATTAGCAAAACAGTTGTAAAATACCAAATAACTTGTGTTATATATTAAAACCGACATTTCTGAGGGAAATTGAGTGTTTATCATTGCATCGCATAATCTTTGTGTAGCGCAATACTTGTCTCGAGAATCTGTGCAGGAAATTGCAGGAGAAAAGCCGAAACGGTGAAAAGTGCTGACAAAAATACGCCAAGTCCAAGACTTGAGATCTGGCAGAAATCAATAAAGCAAAATGAGATTCCACATATTTTACAAAGGTCACAAAGTCAGTCCAACAACAGCCCAGAAGTTACATGGCCCAAGGCCACTATAGAGCCGCGGATCCGCGGCCAAAGTCCCATTCCCGCGGCGGATCCGCGGCTTGTTGATGACGTCATCGCTGCATATTTTGACACGTGGCTTTCTGTAACTAACAATGCTTCCAGAAGACTCCAGAATACCACGTGGCTTCATCCAGAAGGCTCGTCCTAACAACCTTACCCAAGAATATTCCACATTCTAGAATATTCCCTCCAACAAAGTTCTTCTAGAAGCCTCCTTATAACAACCTTCTTCTAGAAGCCTCCTTGTAACAATCTCATTCTAGAATATTCCCTCCAACAAACTTCTTCTAGAAGATTCTTTCTAACAACCTCATTTTGGAGGGAAAATTCAAATGAGGTAGTTCATTTTAGAGGGAAAAGTTGCTCATTTTGGAGGGAAAAGTGGTTCATTTTGGAGGGAAAAGTTGCTCATTTTGGAGGGAAAAGTGGTTCATTTTGGAGGGAAATTTGAAATTTAAATTCTAGATCTAGGGTTAAGATGGCTATAAAAGGAAACCTAGATCTAGGGTTTTGGGTTGTTCAATCTTCATCTCTCCCACAAGTTGAGTGACACAACTTGTGCATTCAAAACCCTGATCCTAATCCAAAATCCAAAGCCAAATTCAAGATCCCCGAGTACAATTCAAGCAAGAAGCCTTCAACCTTTTAGGAGCGAAGCCGATCTTCATCCGAGCAAGTGATCCAAGACGATCCGCTACTCACGAAGACGAGCGAAGCCAAATCGACGATCGAGTTCTTTCCTCATTGTAGTTCTTAAGAGAATTGTAACGAAATTGTTGATAAATAAAAGGTGAAATTCTTTTATCTTTCTTTCTTTACATTCTTGCATCATGATTCGATCTCAATTCTTGATTGTGTTTCTTGTTATGATGTTTGAGTAAAACTCCGCTCGTGAAGGAGTCGAGAGAATCAATAGATGATGATGTTATAAATCTTGAAACGATTCTTAAGTCCTATGAGTTTTGTAAACTTTAGCAAATTGAAGAATCGACGACCTAGTTTCGAGCGATACTTTCTTGATTTTGTTTGCTCTTAATTAGTGATCCACGATCGATTCTTGAATTTACTAGAGGCTAGTTTTTGAATGAGATTCATCGAAAGGACAAAGGATGAGATGAAGAAACCCTAGTTTCTTCGAAAGATTCTTAAACCTCGATTAATCGTCATCGATCTAGTATCAAATCATTAATGGATAAGAAAACGTAATCAATAGATTTCATCACGCCTATAGATTCGATCGATTCCTACGAGCCTCACTTCGATTCTTGATTATTGGATTGGATATCATCACTTCTTGATTCTTGATTTTTTAATGTTTTCTTGTTAATTAGATTTAGATCTAGATGATTCTTGAATTCATTTTATAAATCTTGAATTGAATTGTCTTTTCTTTCTTTTCTTTAATTTTCAATTCATTTAATTCGAATTACGAACGGATTACACTTTCCCTGTGGACGATCCGCACCCGCTAACGCGCTACAATCGACACCGTTATTGATTGCGGTCAAAATATTTTTGGTTGTGATTTCTATACACTTTTCTACATACACACCGGAAAACAAATCAATCAAATGGTGCCGTTGCCGGGGATCGTGTGCTAATTTGTTCGTTTTTGAAATTTGAGTTGAAAAATTTATTCCATCAGAATTTTTAGATCTAAATTCGCACAAACATTAAACGATTCGTTGTGATTTGTTGCGAGGAAATCTGGAATCTGTGGAGCTTGGGAAATTTTTTCAGAGAACTCCAGAGAGCTCAGTAAGGCAACAGAAGCAGTTGCCTAAATTTTTGTGCAGAGATCTACAGAACCGACCGCGTTTCCGCGGCTGTAGCTTGCTCCCGCGGCGGATCCGTGGCGACATTGCTTCTTCTCTGTGCCAAAATTCTCAGGTGACTTCTTGGCTTTCTTATCTCTTTCTCAATCTGCTCCAATAACAAAATTTCTGCAGGTTTTCTTTGCAAAATTCGCAGCGCCGCAAAATAAAAAAATTGTGCGTGTTTGATCTTGGTTGTTTGCATTTTTAATACGGAAATTAAAGGGCAAAGACCAAATTCAGATTAGGTGGGGAGTTCATTACCCTTCCTAAGCCCCGAAAATCACAAAATTGCATCCGCATTACCCTTATTAATTAAAAAAGATCTAGACATGACTCTAAGGACCGTCGCGCTCACTTAGGACAGGAGAAGGCCGTGGGTAATCTATTGCTTATCCGCGTTTCTTTTGTGGTGTCTAAGGCAAGTGTGTCTAAGGCAAGCGGTTACTTAATTAGGTCCACTACTTACGTAGTGGAGAACCTCCCACTTACCTGGCCACAGAAGAGACAAAGAGGCAGTAGAGGATTGATCCTGCGACTTGTCTTTTGGCAATTAGGAGCGGTCTAGAGCCTTGACCTAGGTGACCACTAGACTTAGGGTTTTGCTTGTGCATTTGTTGTGATTTGCATCATTTTTTCAAAAATCCGTATCTTTTTCAAAACAAACACCACTTCATCTTTCCCCTAATTATATCAACGCTGCCACTTGTACTAAACCCTTTAGTGCAAACTCGGCTGGACACGGGATTCTAGTGCCCGTCTTGTCCGCGTTTTCCCCTATCGACCCCAAAGTCGGTATTTCTACCTTTTCCTTTTCCCACCACCACCGCGATGGACGGTTATCCATCAAACTTTTACACCACTCTGCCACCACCCGCAGGTGCGCAGAATCCTCCACGCATGTCTCTCCAAGAGAGATACTATCCTTCACGTGTTCCCCTTCCCACCTGTCTTTCTATACCACCAGCTAAAGGGGACAATTTTGAAATCAACCCCCAATTCATCGAACTGTTACCCAAATTTCATGGTCTTGATTCTGAAGACGCATACGCTTTTATCTCCAAATTTGAAAACGTATGCGCAATGATTAGAACGTCGCAACTGTCTGTGGATGCTCTGCGTTTACGTTTTCTCCCATTCACTTTGTGCGATTTAGCCGAGAAGTGGCTTTACAACACAAACGCACATTCTATTTCAAAATGGGATGAATTTGTAAAAGCATTCCTAAAGAAATTTTATCCCAATCACAAGACCAGCCGTGTTCGGAGCGAAATCTTCAAATTTACCCAACTTCCCAATGAACCATTCTGGAAATGCTTTGAACGGTTCAAGGATCTTCATATCCAATGCCCTCATCACGGAATCTCTAGACGGGATTTGTGTCGAATTATCTATGAAGGTATTGATCTCGCTACTAGACAGATGCTTGAAATCATGTGTCAAGGCACTTTCATGACCAAAGATGATGGTGAAGCTTGGAAATATCTAGAAGATTTAGCTCAAAACACTTTACAATGAGAAAGTGTTAGACCACCACCGCCTAGGGAAGAGGTCAATCAGCTCGATATTTCCGTCATAATGAGAGCCGAAATGGCCACAATACAAAGGAAACACGACGCTATAGAAAACAAAATCTCTTCAGCCTCCCTAAACCAATATACACTTCCCAAAATCGTGTGTGGCTGCTGTTCAAACCCTTCACATTTGACGGAAGAATGTCCTTTTGCTTGGAACCAATCACAAACTCAATACACGGATCTAAACCAGAACACTTTCCAAAGGGTCCCTCCACAGCAACAGCAACCACCACAACCGAGTCAGCACCCCTTCCAACCACAAAATTTTCAAAACCCGGCTAACAACTTTGATCCTTTTTCTGCCGGAACCAATAACACCTCTGCACTCGAACAAACCATGAATTTGTTTCTGACAAATTTCATGCAATTTACGGCAAGTTTTCAGTCTTCCGTCGATAAAATCCAGAAAAACTCTGACTCCCAAAGTGAGAGTATTAAATTGATGGAAGAACAAATTGCACAATTAAAAGCCGAATTGAGTGCAAGAGAGAAAGGGAATCTTCCAGCTCAACCCCTACCTGATCCCGGACCTTCACATTACACTAATGTGGATGCATTTACCACGTTGAGATCTGGAAGAGTGCTAGACAATCATGTGGGTAAACAGATTGATGTTGAGGAATCAAGTGAACCCCAGGCTTCCACTTCCACTCACACTTCTACTTCTTACCCTATTTCGTCTAATTTACCGTCTTCTTCCGAGCCTACTCTCCGTCTTCCCAAAGGCTCGAACCCACCACCCACTTCATCCTTCCCACCCCTACAACCTTCTCTACAAATGTTGGACCCAACACTTATTGATAGAGCTCCATTTCCAAATAGGTTGAGGCCCAACAAACCCAATGCCCAAATGGAGAAGCTTGTGGACATGTTTAAGCAAGTTAACATCAACATCTCTCTCCTAGATGCTATCCAACAAGTTCCGTCATATGCGAAAACTCTTAAGAACTTGTGCACTAGGAAGAGGAAGACTTAAGTGCCCAAGAAGATATTCATGGCAAAGACTGTAGACACGACATTTCCCCAACAATTACCATGGAAACGTAAGGACCCTGGCTATCCTACTATTTCTATTTCTATTGGGGAAAAACACATCAACCGTGCTCTACTTGACCTTGGCGCTAGTGTTAACTTGCTTCCATACTCGGTTTATGAGCAGTTAGGTATCGGAGTGCTAAAGCCCTCGAGCATAACTCTCCAGATGGCTGACCGATCAATCACCAAACCTAGGGGTGAACTGGAGGATGTGTTAATAAAAATCGGGGAATTTATATTCCCTGTGGACTTTATTGTACTTGATACACATCCTGTAGCGAACCCACGGAATCAAATTCCGGTGATTTTAGGTCATCCTTTTTTAGCCACTTCCAATGCTATCATCAACTGTCGTAACGGTTCTATGACCCTATCCTTCGGGAATAGGTCAATAGAACTGAACATTTACAAGTTGAGAAGTGTACCCTCCGAACCTACTGCTCAGGTCTGTTCTGTCGACTTAATGGATGTCGACAGCAGCGAAATTGATGATCCTCATGATACTGATCTTGACTCTTTTCATATGTTGTTGTTTGACCCAACTATGTATTATACACATACGGACTCTTCCACCGAGTTGTCCGGGTCAACAACTAACACTGATTATGAACCGTTTTTGGAGTCTGAAGATCACCCCGCGCTTTATGATGACATTATTCTTCGGGGTATTGATGGGACTTTTGAGGAGATCTTCGCTGATGAACTCGCATTTTTGAATAACACGGGTGTTGAGATGAATCATCTCCCAATCAATGAAATTGAACCTCCACCCCTTCTTCTGGACTATAAAAAGGATGCGAGTAATCCATCACTTTCACTGCATCGTCTCTCAAAAATGAGACGCACACATATTCTATTCCACCACTTACCCTTTCCCCACTTCTTCTTCCACCAACTTGAGCACTACATTGATAAAATTTTCGAATGGTTGGTGTTGACCTTCGGTCTTTGCAAAGCTTGGCATCGAACAATGATTCTTGACCCCCTCTTATGATTTTCAAAAGATTAACATGGCTTAACTCAAGTTTGGGGGGGGGGTATAATCTGGCTCTTGAAAAGAAAATTTTTACACAAAATGATGAGCCAAAAATAAGTTTGGGGGAGGATCTTCACTTAAATATTTTGCCCCCGTTAATAAATTTCTTCCCAAGCTTACAGGTTTTTGAGATATAGAGGATGGCAACAGTGAGGACACTGTTGAAAACAAGTTTGGGGGAGGTTTGTGCTTATTTTCGCATCATTTGCATCATACTTTGCATAAGCACAAAACATTTAAAAACCTATAAAATTTTTTAAAAAATATATAAAAAATAAAAATTTTGTACATAAACAAGATAATAAAAGATTAGATAGTGAAAAATTACATCCAAAAGATTAGAAAAATTTAAGAAAACCAAGAAAATTAGAAGTTTTCTTATACGAACTAGTAATAAGTAGTTATGAGCCGTTGTCCCAAGGGTTAGTAAGATGAAGGAAGTCACTAATCTGAGGATAAAAATAAGTCTGAAAAATAGTTCATATTTTGGAAGCCAAACATATACCCTACTATATGCACTTACACACGTCTTGAAACTCGGGATAGTAGATGATACCTTGAAATGCTCTTGTCTAAAAGCCAAAAGTATGAAGGAAATAAAAAAATGAATAAAATATAAAAATGGTGCAGAAAAATGAACACTGGTTTTGTTATCGCCAAGGCATCGATAAAAAATAAAGCGAGGGTGCCTCTTCACCTAGTGCCTTAGACCAACTGGTCTGGGAGTCACTGCTAAGCCTTAGGTGGTGCAAGAAGAGGAAAAACACCGTATAAGCAAGCACATGAGTAATCGATCGGTTAGTACCTCAAGAAGTATTAACGGTCACATGAAAATGTTTGAGCAAATCTAAATATTCATTAAATTAAAAAGTACTGAGGTGGATGGACAAGAGTATGATAGCTTGAATTGAATTCTCCGGGTGTAGGGATGTCTATTACACACACGTAGGGTTATATGATCGATATTTGGAAGAAAGATAGGAATGAAGAATAAAGACGATGTTTTATTGAGGGATAATGTGATTTCTAACATCTTTTTATGACTATTAAGATAGGGCTCATGACAACCGAAAAGCTAGTATAGTTGGAAACTCTAATTTTCAAAGTCTTTCTTTTACAATTCTTATCTTTATATGTAACATTCACGGTCTTCCTTTTATTATTGGATTTTGTGGGTGCAATCCGCTGAAAACCCTCAGGAGACAACACTCCTCCTACTAGGGACACCTAGAGGTTTAAAGGCTTGTTGCACGTGCTCAGTGCAATCGTGTTGCCTACGAAAGTGTGCTAGTTAGTTTTTCTCTTTCTTTATTTTCTCCTTCTCTTTTTAATAAAACAGTTCGCTCGAGATGACCGAAAATAAGTTTGGGGGAATTTGATCAGTCGAAAATATTGCATTTTTAACACGACAATTTCCCTACCATTTGCACTCATCTAGAGGTGTTCGGTATTAATATAGCACATATTAGCAAAACAGTTGTAAAATACCAAATAACTTGTGTTATATATTAAAACCGACATTTCTGAGGGAAATTGAGTGTTTATCATTGCATCGCATAATCTTTGTGTAGCGCAACACTCGTCTCGAGAATCTGTGCAGGAACTTGCAGGAGAAAACCCAAAACGGTGAAAAGTGCTGACAAAAATACGCCAAGTCCAAGACTTGAGATCTGGCAGAAATCAATAAAGCAAAATGAGATTCCACATATTTTACAAAGGTCACAAAGTCAGCCCAACAACAGCCCAGAAGTTACATGCCCCAAGGCCACTATAGAGCCGCGGATCCGCGGCCAAAGCCCCATTCCCGCCGTGGATCCGCGGCTTGTTGATGACGTCATCGCTGCATATTTTGACACGTGGCTTCCTGTAACTAATAATGCTTCCAGAAGACTCCAGAATACCACGTGGCTTCATCCAGAAGGCTCGGCCTAACAACCTTACCCAAGAATATTCCTCATTCTAGAATATTCCCTCCAACAAACTTCTTCTAGAAGCCTCCTTATAACAACCTTCTTCTAGAAGCCTCCTTGTAACAACCTCATTCTAGAATATTCCCTTCAACAAACTTCTTCTAGAAGATTCTTTCTAACAACCTCATTTTGGAGGGAAAATTCAAATGAGGTAGTTCATTTTGGAGGGAAAAGTTGTTCATTTTGGAGGGAAAAGTGGTTCATTTTGGAGGGAAATTTGAAATTTAAATTCTAGATCTAGGGTTAAGATGGCTATAAAAGAAAACCTAGATCTAGGGTTTTGGGTTGTTCAATCTTCATCTCTCCCACAAGTTGAGTGACACAACTTGTGCATTCTAAACCCTAATCCTAATTCAAAATCCAAAGCCAAATTCAAGATCCCCAAGTACAATTCAAGCAAGAAGCCTTCAACCTTTTAGGAGCGAAACCGATCTTCATCCGAGCAAATGATCCAAGACGATCCACGACTCACGAAGACGAGTGAAGCCAAATCGACGATCGAGTTCTTTCCTCATTGTAGTTCTTGAGAGAATTGTAACGAAATTGTTGATAAATAAAAGGTGAAATTCTTTTATCTTGCTTTCTTTACATTCTTACATCATGATTCGATCTCAATTCTTGATTGTGTTTCTTGTTATGATGTTTGAGTAAAACTCCGCTCGTGAAGGAGTCGAGAGAATCAATAGATGATGATGTTATAAATCTTGAAACGATTCTTAAGTCCTATGAGTTTTGTAAACTTTAGCAAATTGAAGAATCGACGACCTAGTTTCGAGCGATACATTCTTGATTGTGTTCGCTCTTAATTAGTGATCCACGATCGATTCTTGAATTTACTAGAGGCTAGTTTTTGAATGAGATTCATCGAAAGGACAAAGGATGAGATGAAGAAACCCTAGTTTCTTCGAAAGATCCTTAAACCTTGATTAATCGTCATCGATCTAGTATCAAATCATTAATGGATAAGAAAACGTAATCAATAGATTTCATCACGTCTATAGATTCGATCGATTCCTTCGAGCCTCACTTCGATTCTTGATTATTGGATTGGATATCATCACTTCTTGATTCTTGATTTTTTAATGTTTTCTTGTTAATTAGATTTAGATCTAGATGATTCTTGAATTCATTTTATAAATCTTGAATTGAATTGTCTTTTCTTTCTTTTCTTTAATTTTCAATTCATCTAATTCGAATTACGAACGGATTACACTTTCCCTGTGGACGATCCGCACTCGCTAACGCGCTACAATCGACACCGTTATTGATTGCGGTCAAAATATTTTTGGTTGTGATTTCTATACACTTTTCTACATACACACCGGAAAACAAATCAATCGATTCACAAGGTCTGGCGACAGGTCCAAGACTCGGTGATCAACCAAGTCTACTCCCGTCGACCGAAGAAGATGAAAGTTCGGCAAGAGAAGGACCACCCGGTTGTACTACAGAAGGTGTCGTCTACTTGGGTGCCCGCTGCAACGGTCCCCTCAACTTCGACCGGTCACAAAAGAAGAAGGCCGGAGAAAATCCCCGTGTCTGCGATGAATCTAAAGGGCACTGAACCTAAACGCCTCAAGTCTGGGGGCATGATGGTGCACACTGTTTATATGGAATCCGGGAAAGAGGATAGCCGTATCTCCACGGGCCATCGACCTCTCACCAAATAGTGACAAAGGCTCAGGAGCAACAACAGCAAAAACTCCAGGAGATGCTAACACAGATGGCCACACTCACTGGGCCATAAGAAAGCCCGAAGACGTCGTCAGAGCAGTGTCAAGAACAGGAAACTGATGCTGAGTTCCTCCGCAGAATCCTCAAGAAGAGAGACAGAGAGGCCGCGGAACAAGCGGCCAACATAAAACGAATGGCGCTTTTATTCCTAGATATGGTCGGGATGATGATACAGCCGGATCCTCCAGCTGAGGACCCCCCGATTATCCTTGAAGACGACAGAGGGGAGACATTGAACCCTTTTCCAGCTCTATCAGCAGCCAAAGAGGAGACGATCTCCAAAGCCGCCCTGGATGACTATATCGCTCAACAGATATGAGCTCATCTGGCGAGCGAAGCGGCCGGCCAAATTGTTAAGGCTGGACGACCCTATCCGAGTTGGTATGACCTAATAAAGTACCCACCCGGATATACGATCCGTAAATTCCATGCATATAAGGGGATAGGGAATCCACACCTGCACGTTGCTCAATTCTGGTCCTTGTGCGGTAATATTGGGGGTGACGACAAACTGCTGCTTCGCCAGTTTGTTGGCAGCTTGTCGGAAACAGCATTCGAGTGGTACTCTGAACTCCCGAACGACCCCGTTAAGACATTTGCAGAAATGGAGTTACTATTTACACAATGGTTCGCAAGCGCTAGAGAACGTACCCCAATCACGGCATTGATCAATGCCAGGGTGAAGCCGGGAGAAACATGGGTTCAGTACGCGATACGGTGGCGGAATCTATGGTCGAAGTGCGAACAGCGCATAGAAGAGGCTCCTGCAGTGGGCATGTTTGTGGGAACTCTTGATCCGCAGGCGACCATATCCTAGTTCATGATGTTTTTCAAGCCGACCACCTTCCAGGCCTTGATTGACAAGCTGGCCCAAATGGATCAGATGGGTCATAGACCGTCTTCTTCGAAGATGGAGCCTCGAAACGAAGAGGGAAAAGGGAAAGCGGCCTTCGTCGCCAATACTCAGCAGCAGCCCAATGGTCCAAAACCAACTGATCGCCAAGACGATAGATAGTGATTCTTTAACGAGAAATTGAAGCGCCCTTATTCGTTTCCCCGGGATAAACGAGGAGACTGTTCGAGCTGGCGGTGTGCAACGGACTCATCACCTTGCCGGATCCAAAATGCCCACTGCAGCCCGGTGACGTCAACAGTCCTAACTATTGCCCCTACCATCGGATAATGAGCCATCCAATCGAAGATTTCTTTGTCTTCAAAAACTGGATTGAGGACCAATACCAGTAGGGAAAATTCGCGTTGTCTGAAAACTGGAGGGTAAACCCGCTACAACCACACGCTCCGAAAAAGATGGACACGCCGGGGGAATCATGCTCATTTATAGAGGAAGCTCCATGGGAAGTTGTTCTTTCGACAAAACTAAAAGAATGCTGAAAGATCTCTAAGCATATCCGGCAATTAGGTGGAAGAGCCCGCTGGAGCCCGAAATTATTGAGGGGATGCTGAAGCCGCGCTCAACGCTGAAAGTTGGAGAAGGTGGACAAAACATTCAGGCCAAGCCTCCAAAGTCTTTAAAGGAAAAGAAGAAGGCCAAGAAGCCCGTCTAACCCGACGATAGCCGTACATGTCTGCAGAAATACATCGATGCACTAGAAGAATATAACCAGAGGGCTTGGACCCCAATCACATTGGACGAATTCTTTAAGCATGTTCTTGAAAATGAAGACGATGACGCTGATGAAGGAGACAATTCTTCAGAAGAGCCCGAGGATTATGTGGCAAGCTGCTACGTGATCTCTCACTCGTCAATAGACGGTAAAGAGGATCCTGATACAAAGAAACTGGGGGCAGATCCAGAACCGGAACCAAAATCCCTGGAGCCATCAGATGAATTGATTGACAGGCAGCTGAGCGAAGCTCTTCAGAAAAACAAAACTGACAGAGAGCGGAAAACGGCCATATACGAGAGGGCCAAGCGTCGGCGTCAAGTTGAAGAAGCTCCAGTATAGAGAAACCGTAGAGTACCCCAACCAGATCGAAGCACGCCTACAGCAGACAAAAGAAGGCTTAAGACAAGGAAGCAATTCGCCAAAGCCCTGTCAATGGGAATGAAGTTGCTGTCTTTTAAAGGGAATACTCCTGGCAGCATACACCTTGACGAAGCGGATGCACATCTAAATTACTGCTTATACAATCGGAGGATCACGCACCCTACCGAAGAGTGCAATGCCTTTAAAAATTGGTGGCAGGGATATGTTACCCACCGACAACATGTCAGGCGATTGAAGCGCAAGGCTCGTCGAGAACAGAGAAGCACGACAGATGAGCGTAAAGGAACTGCCGGCAACTATCATATGGTTGATTCCTGGGGATCGCAAGTTCTCACATTCGGGTGCGATTCTGATGAAGAAATAGCCCTCGGCCCTCTCTTCAAAGAATACACCTCAGGAAAAGAGGAAGAAGTGAAGAACTGTGAGAATATTCAGCTGCGCAACTATACGTTGCCCGAAAAGAATCTTGGACCTACAAACAGGGGATCGAATAGAGAAGATAAGGGGAAGGAAAAAGTTCCTGAGGATATCGTCCTCGATGATCGAGTTGTAGAAGAGCTGGCAGCCAAGGACCCGCCAAAGGTGGATTACAACGTTCTGACACACCTGAGGAAGATACCCTCGCAGCTAAGCATTCTCAACGCCCTTCTACTATCTAAGGAGGCGAGAGATTCTCTGATCAAGGCACTATAAGAGCCCGATCAGTTTCAAGCTTCCTTACCGAAGAAAAGATGAAGGACGAACTGGAAGAAGTGCACACTGCTGACGTCACTTTCGGCGCTGAAGACCTCCTCCTCGGAACGTGCGAGCATAACCGTCCCCTCTATGTCTCTAGGTGTTGCCATGATATCAAGATAGGGAAGATCCTAATTGACAACGGGTCCTCTGTCAACCTTCTCAACGTGTGGGTACTAAAGGAAATTTGCATGAGCATGTAGCACCTAGCTCAAGATAAAATCACCATCTCCGGGTTCGACTCCCAGTCATCACGGACGCTCGGGTCTATGATACCGATATTACGCTTCGGGTCGCTCGTCACTGACATAAAGTTCCACGTCATCGACGCCAAGACTTGCTACAACGCCTTGCTTGGTAGGCCTTGGTTGCACGAGTACAACATCATCCCTTCTACACAACATTAGTGTATGAAGTATTTCAATGATGGTCTCGAGTACACCGTAACGGGGGAGCTAAACCCATTCTCCGTGAATGAAGTCCGCAAATACGAGGATGCAAGGTATTTCCTGCCAGACTTTGAAGACACGGAAAGATGCCATAAACCGGAGAATAAGCAAAAAGCTATCACCACTATTCCGGTCTTTGGGAGCGATACCGAGGAGGAGGAAGAGATAGTCTATTCAGGACCGCCCTAATGCAACAAACCGGGACCGTCTACCTCTATTCTGGTCTTTGGCAGTGACTGTGAAGACGAGATCAACGCGGTATTCTCGGTCCGTCCATTAGCACAGGCCTTCGCTGGAGATGATCAAAATTTGCAAATCGCTATGATTCCACAGCAGCACTACAAAGAGCTCGACGCTCTTTATGCCTATAATGTACAAGAACTGCAGACGTTCTACGTCCTTTCCAGGTGAAAAGATGAAAAGGCGATCCTCTTTTATCGATCCGCGGAAACCAAAGTAGAGAAGGAAATCTGGCATGGTGCCAATTCTACGCTTGACAGGCTCTAGCCCATCCGTCTGCCCAGATACTACACAGAAGGATTAAAAAGGCTGTTGGGGCGCCAAGGCGTACCCTTCAAACAGACTGCTCGACAAGCTCAGTTCTACAACAGGATCTGGAATGTCCCCGGAACTCAGCGAAAATTGCCCAACGGGAGAATAGAAACGATCGGGCTTGGATATGTTCGATCCAAGAAACGGGAGCGATTCCATGGCTGCTGTGTTATACATGACTTCGATGAAGAAAGAGATGCTCTGTTAGAAGACACTGCGACTGAACCAAAACGAGATCCAGCCGTAAAAGTGCTAAGTCCGTCGTTTGAAGAAAAAATGGACAAGCTAATAAGGGAAGCGGGTCAAAAGGCCCGGGATGACCACAACCATGAAATGGACATTTACGAGAAAGGTATGACGCAGCGCCTCTTTCAGCAGGCTACGGAGAATGATGACGCCCTTCGTCGCCATCCCGTCATACAGAAGACCTGACGCGGAGGCAAAAACAAACTAAAGAACGGAAAAAATGTTCGACAGCGGCAAAGCGGGTCCATGAAGCCACGCGATCGAGAATTGAGCAGCCGAGATTCGTCTTTTATAAAGAAGATAGGTCGAGCATATTCTTTTCCCCAAGACAAGACAAGAAAGATATTCGATCTTGTCATGAAACATCAAATGATTACGCTCCCGGAGTCCAAACACCCCGAACAAGCAGACGAGGTCTCTCATCCGGATTATTGCTTCTATCATCGAGCGATAGGACATCCTCTCGAAGACTGCTTCACATTCAAAAACCGGGTAGAAGACCAGTATTAGCAAGGCAGGTTCGCTCTATCCAGCAGTTGGAGGGTAACCCCACCACAGAAGCATGTTCCAAAAGCAACGTACATAGCGAGAGTAGAACCAGATTAACATCGGTCTTGGAAACGATCTCGTACCTATCACGCGATAACGCTATCAGAAGAAGGAGTGCCCGAGAACAAGGATGACATGTCCTGGTGCTTCGAAAATGAGGATGAAGATGAGTTGATCTCATAACTTCGACCGGCGCCAAAAGAGCTGGAAGATAGGATATATACTACTGTGGAAAACCTAAGGAAGATCGACTTGAGGACAGCAAACGACCCGAGGCCTACGTTCGTTAGTAAGCCGCTGTCTAAAGAACAAGTGGATACGCTAAGAGACGTGCTCATGTAATATAAAGACTGCTTTGCATGGAACTACTCCGAGATGCCAGGGCTAGATCCGGAAATAACTGTGCATAAATTGGCGATATCCCCGGACGTCAAGACAGTCAAACAAGAACCAAGGAGAATACGGCTCGAACTTGAAATGAGCATCAACGCCGAAGTCAAAAAGTTAATCGACTCTGGTTTTGTCCAAGAAGTTCAGTATCCCGACTGGATCGCCAATATTGTCCCAGTGATGAAGAAAAATGGGACGGTGTGCATCTGTGTTGACTTTCGGGACCTCAACAAAGCTTGCCCGAAGGATGATTTTTCCGTACCGGTTACCGAGCTGATGATAGACAACACGTCCACTCACGAAGTCTTCTCCTTCATGGACGGATCATCAGGGTACAATCAAATAAAGATGCACCTCGAAGACCAGAAGCATACCGCTTTCCGGACTCCGCTGCGAATATTCTGCTACAAAGTGATTCCTTTCGGCTTGAAGAATGCCGGCGCTACCTATCAGAAGGCCATGACCAAGATTTTCGATGACCTCATACATAAAATCGTCGAATGCTATATCGATGACCTCGTGGTGAAAAGCAAGTCGTACGAGGAGTATTGGGAGCATCTGAAGATCGTGTTTCAGCGCCTTCGAAAATACAACCTGAAGATGAACCCTCTGAAATGCGTGTTCGGAGTTTCCTCGGGCAAATTCCTAGTATTCATCGTACGCCACCGGGGCATCGAGATAGACCCATCGAAGATCAAGGCGATCATGGAAATGCCTCCGCCAAGAACTCTCAAGCAACTGCGGTCTCTCTAAGGAAAGGTCGCATATATCCGACGATTAATAGCCAATCTCTCCGACAAGTGCCGCCCTTACAGTCACTTGATGAAGAAGGGAACCCCGTTCGTCTGGGATCGCAAATGCCAAATCGCACTGGACGAAATCAAGCAATACCTGTAGAATCCGCCGGTACTGACCACTCCGGTCAAGGGAAAGCCTCTCATCTTGTACACAACAGCCCTTGAAGGTTCTTTAGGCGCGCTATGGGCCCAGGAAAATGACCAAGGGAAAGGGAGATCCTTCTATAATTTGAGTCGAGTTCTACTGGGGGCAGAAAACAACTACTCCCCCATCGAAAAACACTGCCTGGCGTTAATCTTCGCGATAACAAAGCTCAGACACTATGCTTTGGTGCATAAGGTCCATCTCATATCAAAGGAGGATCCTCCCAAATATTTGATGTCAAGAGCCATACTAACAGGATGACTCGCTAAATGGTCCCTCCTCTTGATGGAGTTCTCGATAATCTATAGACCCCTCAAGGCAGTGAAAGGCCAGGACATCTCCGACTTCCTCGTCGGGCATCCGATACCTGCTGATTCACCCTTAAATTGTGAATTTCCGGACGAGCACGCGTTTGACACGATCGACAGGGAGAGAGGAAGGTGTGATACCCTATGGGAACTCTACTTTGATGGGGCATCTTCCATGAAGAAGCAAAAGCACAACACCCCTATAATCAAATCGGGGGTAGGCCTTATCTTTGTGACTCCGCAAGGAGGGATAATGCACTTTGCCTTTTCCTTGACAGAGCCGAGGACAAACAATGAGGCAGAATATGAAGTTTTGATAGCAGGTCTTGAGATCGCTGTTGACATGGAAATCGAAAACCTCCTCATATACGGAGACTCCCAGCTGGTCGTTAGTCAAGTAAACGGTGACTATCAAATGCGTAAACCAGAGTTGGTAAAATACGGCGAGAGAGTGCAACAATTGCTGACTCAAATCCCTTCCTGCGACTTAGAAAGCATACATCGTATGGAAAATAGCAAGGCGGATGCATTAGCCAAACTCGCCGAAGAATTGGCTGACGAAAACTTCGATGATGTGAGGATCGTTGTACAAAACCGTCGGGTTCTTGCACCGACAGAAATATCTCCGGAGACGTCCGAAGAAAAGGGAGCGACCAAGCAAACGGCTCTACAAATAAAAGACCGAGAAAAGGCTAAGGATTGGAGAGAAGTCTTTATAGACTACTTCAAATCCCGTCAAACACCTGAAGATGCGTCCTCAAGACATCAGCTCATTAAACGGGCTCTGTTTTTCGCTTTTGTCAATGACACGCTGTATAAAAGATCGTTTGACTCTCTATGGATGAGATGCCTGGGACCGGAAGAAGCAAGGAGAGTCGTCCAAGAAACTCACGATGGACTCTGCGGTTCTCATCAATCCGGGCCAAAGATGAAGCTGAAGATCAAAAGGATGGGCTACTATTGGCCCACGATGATTCAGGATTGTCTCGAATACGCGAAATAATGCCACTCGTGCCAAATTCACGGGGACTTCATCCACCAGCATCCAAACCCGCTACACCCAACAGTGGCTAGTTGGCCGTTCGAAATGTGGGGAACCGACATAATTGGGCCTATAGAACCAGCATCGTCCAAAAGACATCGGTTTATACTGGCGACAACTGATTACTTCTCCAAGTGGGCAGAAGCAATACTGCTAAGTGAAGTGAAGACGGAGAATATTCTCCATTTCTTCAAGAAACACGTCATCTATCGGTTTGGCACCCCGCGACGGATTATCTCCGATAACGGGCCAGCTTACAGAAGTCACAAAATCAGCCGCCTCGCATAGCAGCATAATATAGACTGGAGATACTCTTCGGTCTACAATTCCCGAGCTAACGGTCTGGCTGAGGCTTTCAAAAAGACCTTGACAAAGATCATGAAGAAGAAAGTGTCCAAAAATAAGAGGGACTGGCACGAGAGACTGCATGAAGCTCTCTGGGTGTATCGGACCACGTTCAAAACGGCTATAAACACAACGCCGTATGCATTGGTATTCGGCACTGAAGCAGTACTCCCATTGGAGATAGAGCTACCCTCCCTACCAGTGGTGGTTCATTACGAGCTAACAGACGAAGAGAATGCTCATCTTCGGCTTGAGGAGCTCGACGCCCTTGACGAAACCCGGCTCATGGCGCAACAAAACTTGGAGACTTACAAAGAGAAGATGACGCGCTCATATGAGAGATTGACTAGGCGGTGGACATTTCGCCTCGTGCTAGTGGTCAAGAGACCTATGATCCCCAATCGTGCCAAACGTGGGAAGTTCGAGCCGAATTATGTGGGACCGTACATCATAGACAAGGTCTACTAAGGTGGGGCTTACTTGCTCATGAATATGCATGGCGAAAGACCCTTCTGCCAATAAACGGTCGGTTCTTGAAAAAATACTATGCCTGACCGAAACGTCTGTAAACTACTACGAACCGCAGCATCCTTAAGCTGACGCAAAAAAAACGGTACGTCCATAAGCAAAATGGGCATGGATGAAAACCCGAAAGGGGTCCGTGAGTAAAAACAGCAGGGCTACCGGAGAGTTTGTGAAAACCCGAAAGGGTGCAATCTCATTAAAAAAAGGGTACGTCCATAAGCAACATGGGCACGGATGAAAACCCGAAAGGGCTCCGTGAGAGATTACCTGCGTGAGATCTTTACGACTCATAAGGTAACAACACACTTTGGGATCCCCATGATTCCTGAGGAGAAACACACTTACGAGATCCTCAAGACTCGTAAGGAGAATTCCCCCATGAGGCCCTCACGGCTTATAGGATTCAAAAGCCTTAAGTTATAGGGATCTGGACCAGTTCTTAAGCCATCACAATCCATAGACTGCCCTACAAGCGGTTCAATGCTGACCCTTGTATACAATCCACGGGCACAAATAATCATTTCCTTGCTGAGTCCCACCAACGACGACAAATGCCCTCATTTGGTGAACAAACACTTGTAGGTCCTCTCGATTTATAAGGAGAAAACACTCTTGCAAGATCCTTACGACTTACAAGAGAACATACACTTAGGAATCCTCACGATTCCTAAGGAGAAAATACACCTATGAGATCCTCACGACTCGTAGGGAGAAACACCTTTATGAGACCCTTATGGCTCATGAAGTCAAAAGCCTTAGTCGACAGGATCCTAACCCTGTTTGCTAAGCCACTTTTGTTCAAATCGACAGAGGCAAATGATGATTCGCTCCTGGTAGTGTCCCAGTGGTAGCGATACTGATGCCTAAATCGGTAATAAATTCCAAGTCCTTTCACGGCAAATGATGATTCGCTCCTGGCAATATTCCAGTCGCAGCGATGCTGATGCTAAGATTGGTATCGGATCCCAGGTTCCATACTCACGGCGAAAAATTAGCAAGCCAAAAATGCATATGTAATAGCAAAAATGATGGAGTAACTTGCAACAAAATCAGCAAGTAAAATATATGCATGAAAAAATAGCTGAAATGATCGGGCAACTCGCAATAAAAAGCAGCGAGTAAAAAGAAAAAACAGCCGAAATGATTGGGCACCGCGAAAAATAGACGAAATGATTGGGCAATCGCGACTTTCGCGATACAAAAAGCTGAAATGATAGAGCATCGCGGAAAAAAAACAAAAAAAATACGGATAAAAATGAAACTTTTTCCTTGCAGGTAAGTCCGTACTGACCCCTGTATACAATCCATGGGCTTAAACGAAAGAGAACCACATGTCCCAACAAACTTTGTCAAAATGAAGAGTCAAGTTTCAGCGGCAATATCTGCATCCCAGAAGACCCACAAGGGCGTTCCTCCTCATGCCGGCAGGACACGGACGCGACACCACCAATCAGAGCCACGGCAAAGTCCTTAGTTTCAAGACTCCACGGTTCACAGACAACCTGAAGTCGATCCCCGACACCATAGAAAACGGAGAAAGTCGACCCCCGACACCGTAGAAAACGGAGAAAGTCGACCCCCGACACCGTAGAAACCGGAGAAACTCGATCCCGACACCGTAGAAAATGGAGAAAGTCGACCCCCGACACCATAGAAAACGGAGAAACTCGACCCCGACACCGTAGAAAACGGAGAAAGTCGTCCCCCGACACCGTAGAAAACAGAGAAAGTCGACCCCCGACACCGTAGAAAACGGAATAAGTCGACCCCCGACACCGTAGAAAACGGAGAAAGTCGACCCTTGAAACCGTAGAAAACGGAGAAAGTCGATCCCCGACACCGTAGAAAACGTAGAAAGTCGATTCCGACACCGTAGAAAACGGAGAAAGTCAACCCTCAACCTCCCCGTCGAAGTAATGCTTTGACTCGGGAACAACTCAACTCATCAATCACTTACGAGTCCTCTCGACTGGTAAGGGAGAAAATTCTCTTGCGAGATCCTTACGACTCTCAAGAGAAAGCATACTTAGGAATCCTCACGATTCTTAAGAAGAAAATACACCTACGAGATCTTCTCGACTCGTAGGGAGAAAAGTCTTTATGAGACCCTCATGGCTCATAAAGTTGAAAATTCTTAGGCAGCAGACCTGAACCTGCTTCCCAAGCCATTGCTATCCTATAAAGAGTTCAAGACGAACCGTTACTTATTATCTACAAGCCACACTTGCCAAAATTACATGCCATCGAAATCGAGGTGCTACTCAAGAGTACGTAAACTGCTTTGCGTCAAGTCAAAACAAAAAGGCATAATCCACGGACGTCAATCACATATTATGTAAGGCAATAAGGAGAACATTTGATTTACATCCAATTGAGCGTCCGAAGCGTACCCACTCATCTATGTGCGAAAAGGATAAAATAAACGCATAGAAGGGAAAAATTTGTTATTCATACCCCAGAAAGTTCTTACATTGATGAAAATAGTAAACAAAAGTATCATTAAAATGTTTACAATGGCAAAACATTGAATCCGGGACACGGATTAAGAAATTCGAAAGTGAGGCCATCTAAAATGTTTCTGGCCTCTCTAACCATTCTCATGTGTATCCTCTCACGATCGCAGGCGTCAGGGTCTTCGCTAATGTCCTCCACCCTCTGATAAGCAGCGATTATCGTCGTCTGTTGGAAAGTTTGATGCAAAATATCAATGAGATTATCTCATCGCTTCTTCGAGATCAGGCCTGTCAGATACACTGAGTGCACCTTATCTTCAGCGTCATCCAATGCATTAAGCGGCATGGCTTCATAAAATCCAGGAAGTGCTCTCCAAATTACTCTCACTATAATCTTCAAGAGAGCGGAGCGACGAGGAAGTATTCTACCATTGTGTGCATTGAAACGATTCATAATTTCAGCGCATTGGGTGTTTGTAAGCTCCTGGTTTCGACAACGGCCTTGTGCGCGATTGTCCTCATAAGAAATGATTTCGTCAAGACAGTACAGATGAGCGGCCATAGCGTCTGATAATGAAAATCAGTGAGAGTTTAGTGGACAGACTGATCAAGACATGGGGATTTAAACAACTCTTGATATCTGCATGAAGAAAACAAGTGCGGATTAAGACATCCAACAAATTTGAATTTGTGCAATTAAGGAGGGAATCCTAAAAGGATTCTCATTTAATGAGAGCCCCTCGGGCCAGGGAGTAAATCTCCTTTGAGAGCATCGCTCTACAACAGATATGACATCTGTCATAATTAATGATGAAGGGAATAAAATTCCCCCCAAAAATTCTAAAGAGCAATGCTCTGCGAAGAAGATGGAATAATCCATCCAAAAACCCTAAAAGCAAAACTTTACCGAGTTAAAAACTCTGGGATCTTTAAGATCTGCAAGATGAACTTTAAGAGTTCTCCTTTAATGGACCCTAAGAAAGATCTCTTTAGATCTATGATTTCAAAAGAGCAAAGTTTTGTTAAGAAAACCCTAAAAATTTCTTTAGATCCATAATCTGAAAAGAGCAAGGCTCTGTTAATGGGTGAAACCCAAGATTATGAAGTAATCCCTTCAAAGATTTAATGTTTACCTAAAATGTTCGACAGGGTTCTGTCTCTAAGAGAGTTCTTAAGACAAAGAGCTATGCTCTGAAAGAGAATTAATTCTCAAGAGAAAACAAGAAAGTGAACAAACAGCCATCTCAAGGGCCAAAGGCCCTATTTATAGGCACTCAGAGCCGCTTCAACTTCTAAATTGATCTAACGGCGGAGATGCTGCCACCGCTGCACTCACGTGTGAGCCACGTGAGTGCAACGGTGGGGGGGCATTTGTTTCCTCCAATCAGAGCAAAACTCTGTTCAAATTTTGAAATTTGAAATGAAGCGGCGCTTCATAAAAGCGCTGGCGCTAAGAGCGCCAGCGCTAAGAGTCAAAGACTCTGAGGCAGCAGCGCTAGTGCCAAGTGCGCCAGTGCTAAGAGTCAAAGACTCTGAGACAGCGCTCACGTGAAAAGAACGAGAGCGCTAGCACTAAGTGCGCCAGCGCTAGGAGTCAAAGGCTCTGAGGCAGCGCTCATGTGCAAAGTACGAGAGCGCTCGCGCCAAGTGCGCCAGCGCTACGAGTCAAAAACTCTGATGCAGCGATCACGTGCAAAGAACGAGAGCGTTAGCGCTAAGTGCGCTAGCACCAAGAGTCAAAGACTCTGAGGCAGCGCCTCATGTGCAAAGCACGAGAGTGCTGAGCGCCAGCGCCATGAGTCAAAGATTCTGAGGCAGCGCCTCACGTGCAAAGCAGGAGAGCGCTGAGCGCCAGTGCTGAGCGCCAGCGCTAAAGAGTCAAATACTCTGAAGCCGCGCTCACGTGCAAAGCACGAGAGCGCCAAGCGCCAGAACTAAATGTTCTCCACCGTTGGATCAAAGATCCAACGAAGATGATAAATCATCAAAATTCATAATAAAATACTTCTCAAAATCTTTCCAAACAGGAAAGATTGTGCTCTGTAAATCAGGACACCATTGGATCAATGATCCAATGGTGATTAAAAATCACCAAGGTACAGAACAAATTCTGTATGGGAAGATATTTTTCCAATCTGGTTAATAACAAGAAAACTATCTTCTGTAAAATAGAAGCCCTCCGATCAAAGATCCAACAGTGGATAAATTCCACAAATCAGTTGGAGGTCTCTCAATGAGAGATTTTCTTAACTGATTCAACAAATTAGCATCCCCTTTATAAAGGACCTTAGACTTCAAGTCTTGGAGAGAAGAACCCCCATAAATTTTGAGAAATTTCAAAGAGAAGAGCAAGCTCAGAAGAAGAATTTCTTCAAGGTAAATAAAAACAGAGAGATAAAATCATCTCATAAAAAGAAGGAGAACCCAGTTCTTTTCCTAAGATCATAGATCTATAAGACAGAGGTCTTTCACAAAAGAGATCATAGCATCTTATCATAAAAAGGTGGGGGGGGGGAGAAGAATTCAATTCTCTTAAGATCACAGATCCATAAAGGAAAAGCCTTTCACCAAAAAAAAAGATATTGTAATATCTCCTATAAAAATAAGAACTTTGTTCTTAAGACCCACGAGACAAGGTCTCTTATAAACGAGAATTTAATTCTCAGAGCACAAAACTGATCAAAGTTGCCTAAAAAAGAATCTTAGCGCTCCAAATTAAAAAGAAGCGCCTCAGCGCTTTAAGACTGGCGCACAGCGCCGCAGCACTCCAAGCGCTATTTCAAAGAAGCGCCCTAGCGCTCCAAGTCTGGCGCTCAGTGTATAGTGCACTACGTGCTCCTCACGTGTGCGCTATTTCATAAAGAAGTGCCTCAGCGCTCCAAGTCTGGCGCTCAACGCCAAGCGCACCACGTGTGTAACATTTCAAAAATTTAGATAATAAATTAATTTAGTTAATTAAATAATAAAATGTTAATTTACAAGGTTATTGAAACAAAATAGGATATTTCATAAGTGGTATGTGAAACAAATTAAATTTGAAGTTTAGTTGTAGTATTAATGAATCATAAGGGTTTTAGTGAAAAGATTAGCTTCATGCGTAATATGATATAGTATGGGGGGTTATGTGATAAGGTTAGTTCCTTATGCAAATTAGAATTTGTTAAGGGTTGTGATGCAAAAAGGGTAAGTTCATGTTAAAGCTTAAGTTCTAACCATGGCATAACATATCATAGATGACACACTTCATATGTCCACCTCATTCTTGCATGAAAATCCCACCTTTTCCCTTGCAACACCACCTACTTGTATGAAATCCCACCTCACTACTTGTGTGACACCTCCTCCTCCTTCCCTTTACACCACCATCTTGCACTTTCCACCTCCTCATTTCTCTACCATAAACCCTCGCTCTTTTCCTTATCTCACCCCTTGTTCAGTTCATAAGATCAGAAGTAAAAGAAAGGGAAGAGAAAGAAAACCTTAAGAACTCACAAAAGAAAACAAGAATGAGTGAAAAGAAGAGCTAAGTGCTAAGGCTTCACTATCACCCTCTAGCTAGGACCTTGAGCTTGTGCATGTTAGAGGAAGATTTTCTAGTGATATTGTTGTAGGTATAATCTTTGAACCCTGTATGATTTTGGTTCTGAAACTGTTTTACATTAGAAATCGAATATCATAATATTGTATTTTGATAAGTTTAGCCTCTGTTTGAATCTGCTCTAGTTTAAATGATAAATATATTGATCGAACAGTACCTGGACCTTATAATCTAGACCTAGGATTAACCATAGGAAAACGACCCATGAAGCTCGGATTTTGGCCGGCGGCCATCACAGGAAATTCGATCTCGCCGGACCGTTAGGGGAATTGGGTGTTGTGGGTTTTTGGGTATATCTCTGTAGGTGTTTAGGTATGTTTGGTATTGTTTAAATAAGTTAGTTTTTCAGTGGGTTAAATCTGTAAGCTAATTTCAGTTTAGGAGAAAAATTATATATACGACATGTAGCATGTTTAGTATTTATGATAATTTAACTACAGAAAGTGAATCTGGAACTAATAGGTATAATCACTAGAACAACTAGCAAGACCAAAAGTATAATGAGATTAATAGGAAACACCACTTGAAACCAGAGCCCCAAACTCCTAAACAAAATCCGGTGACCCACCCCAAAAATCCGGCGACACCGGCCCCCTTGTACCCTTTTGTGTTGGTTTTTCTTCTGTGGCCTATTTTGGGTATTTGATAAGTCTCTGTATTGTTTGGGTTGTCTAAATATTTATACAATAAATTATGTGAACGTTTTAGAAATAGTTTTATCAAATTTCAGATATTTACGATACGGAGTTTTCGTATTTTGATGTTGCAGCTGAACCGTTGACGTTTATACGTTAACGACAGAGTTTTGTTGTCATTTTTGGGTTAAGTATGCTGTAGGTTCTAACCTACGGGCGTTTAGCTTGTTTTTTTGGTTTTCGATATGATATTTACATTAATGCGATTTAAATACGAATATAGGTATGATTTGAGGATTCCGAGACGGAGTTGGCGATGTAGCAGCGTGGATTCAGCGAGCTTTTAAGTTGGTGAGTAGATTTAACATCTATTGGGGAAGTCGGGTGGATGGCGTATAGCACCCCCGCAATCTTACAAATAGTATTATGATATCTAGTTAGTTTAGTATTTATTCAAGATATTTATATAGTATCGTATCTAGCATGTCCTTCAATTTCATACAGTTTTATGCATAGTTTAGATGAGATACAATGATACGATATGGATATGGTTGGGTGGATTTGTACGAGGGATCATGCCATACTTGTGATGATACAGATATAGTGACACGATATGGATATGGTTTGATGATTTGTACAAGGGATCACGATAGACTTGAGATGATACATATACAGTGATATGATGAGATATAATACAAGGATTTATACGTATCGGAAATGATGAACTTTGTATGCCGAATAACGGCCAATTTATCCTTTGACTCGTAGAGTTAGGTTATATTTGTTGTCTTTTAAATAAAAAATACAAGGATGCGTGCTAGTTTCTAAAATGGATATCTATTTTAAATCTAGGGCAGCTTTTTTATTTCAAACTTAGCGTTTCAATCATTTCTAAAGAAAACAGTATAGCTCATAGCAAGTAATTACAATAGTTACGTTTAAATTACTTTACATGTTTGCATTATATTATCAATATTATATGTTTCTGCGTTACGCACATTCTGATAGAACACTGTACAAATACCAATGAGTACTATGCTGCACAAGCACATGAATGTGTCTTACACTACACCTCATTGGTACTGCCATGTCACAGTAGAACCGTACTGTTATATATGTACTAAAATAAATAGGTTGTTACACCGTAGAACACTTGCACAAATACTAATGATTTCCATGTTGCACGAGCACAGACGCATATGCTACACTACACATCATTAGTAGTACCATGTCACAGTAGAATTGAAATCTATGCCTATGTGATATAATTACGTAGTCTTTCTTTATTCCTGCTGTAAATTACAAATATTAGTATTATAGATGCTGTATTTGGTTCTTATGGATTTTCTGGATATTTTACTCCTGATGATATATATCGGTGGTATGGGACACTGTTATATATGTATATATATAATATATCATCAATATAATCTATGCAAGTATTCTTATTTCTTACTTGATATTTTGATATGATGAGTTAAACGTCCACCATGAGTTTTGTGTTTCCTGATTTTGATTCCGGACTGGGTGGGGTAGCTATACGGTTCCGGATTTATGAAATATCCGGACTGAGTGGGAGGGCATACAGTCGGATACATGGTGGACCCGGTTGGGGCCGAGGGGCAGGATAGCCGCATTATAGGCAAGGAGCCTAACGAGGATACTCGATTCCGGAGATAGAAATGAGCACGGCAGATATCCAGGGGATACTGACCGGGGTTCGAATGAGCACGGCAGATATCCAGGGGATACTGACCGAGGTTCGATTGGGCACGGCGGAAATCCAGGGGATACTGATCGTAGCCAGGATATCGGTTGGCGATCATCTATTGAGCTAGTGTCGACGATATCTGTATTTACGTGTCGATGATGGACACGAGAGATTTCGGATTTCGATGTCGATACTGGACATCTCTCTATATATATTGATATGATCATTATCATGAGGTACACAGTTAGATATTATTAATGGATTCAACCAAGACTGATCCGGAGGACAGTACCTGCATATATTTGTACAGACATTCATATACAAAAAGGAATTCCAACAAGAAATATAGATTCATGATTTTGACTCATATGATATGGAGATATTATATTTGGGATTACATGAGAGATAGTATTGCACATATGCATATCATATAGTATATTGATACAGATTATAATAGGACTATACTTATGGCCTAGGTATCGTCATGCATTTCGATTTCTACCTTTAGATGTACTTTTATTCACTGAGTTGGCAACTCATCCCCGTAGTGCCACAATTTCTTACAGGTTTTACCGCTTGGATTATCAGCGGCTTGAGCACACATTCTTTTCGAGGATTGATAGGTAAGTGGGTTATTATTGTATCATACTCACTCTTGATTATTCATATATTCTTGTATCTAGTGGAAACTCCATCAACTTAGAAGTGGTATATTATGGACTTAGAAGCAAGACTTAGAGTTTATGTGAGGCGATGTCGTACTCTTTGGAGTCGATTGCTGATTTAGGTTGTTGGTTGCTCCATCGTTTGGACATAGAGACTAACTTCCGTTGGAATGCTATTTTATTATGTTATATCGGGTTATTATAAAAATGTAAAGGAGGTGATGTCAAGTTTCAAACCGTCATAAATGCTTTTCAACATACTTAGTTAAATCTAGATGTTATTTTAAAGTGATTTTATTGGATGATTATTTAAACCTCACCTCCAATATTTTAAAAAAGGGTTTAGATTCCGGGTTTCGGCTTACTTAGATTGTGTCGATGTCTTTAGATGTCACGTGGTTTAAGTGCCGGTGACGTGCCACATTTGGGTCGTGACAACGTGCTCCTCACGTGTGCGCTATTTCATAAAGAAATGCCCGGCGCTCCAAGGTTAACGCTCAGCTCCAGGCGCACCACGTGCTCCTCACGTGGGCGCTATCTTACAAGGAGCGCTCTGCACTCATTAAAGTGCACCACGTGCTCCTCATGTGTGGGCTATTTCACAAGGAGCGCTCTGCACTCATTAAAGCGCACCACGTGCTCCTCACGTGCACGCTTTTTCACAAAAAGCGCTCTGCACTCATTAAAGCACGCCACGTGCTCCTTACGTGTGCGCTATTTCACAAGGAGTGCTCTGCACTCATTAATTGGCGCTCAGCACCAAGCGCACCACGTGCTCCTCATGAGTGCGCTGAGGGAACATAAACTGTTTTTTAAATAAAAGCCCCAGAGTTATAATGAGTGCTCAACACTCAATAAAAGACAAAATTTTTGTCAAAACCCAAACCAATGCTCAGTATTGCTAAATGTTCAACATTTTAACTGAGTGGGCCGAGCCCAAGTTGGCCACAGATCCCTTATTTAGATTAATTGAGCCCATATACTCATAAATCTTTTAACTAATCTTGGTCCCAAACTTGACTACAGATCTTCCAACCAACATTGGTTCAAGGGTACATCTATTCATACCTCTGATATATGTCGTTGTAATTCTTCAACGTTTTCAGAGAGATGGAGGGTCCCAATAACCAATAAATTTTAGTGCATCCCCAAACGGTTGAACCAAAACCACACAGACTACGACGTCTTTAAACTGTCACGGACTATGATGTCCTTAAACTTATGGACCGCAATGTCCCTAAACTAAAGCAATAGAGTTCAAATGCTCTTTTGTTGGATTTAAATGATCCTGTTAAGTAGATCTTAGTCTAAAATTAGACTAACGTATCCTTAAAAAACGTTTAAGTTGATCTTAGTCTCAAATGATATTAACGATCCTTAAACCCAACCCAAACCCAAATCTAAGAAAATACGGATTTGGACTAATCCACGTCCTACGGGCGACAACATAAATTAGTCTCCGTATACAATCCACGGACAACCAAAAATAAAACAAACATACACGACACGAAGTGACCATCCGGAGAAGGAGAAAGTGGTTACTGCGATGCGGTAGCGTAATTAACTGCAGGGGCTTGCACTAGCTGGGAAGAGCGTTCCCACAATCAAAAAACCCCTCACAATGAGGGGGAATCTGACGAAGTCTGCTACATCGGCCTTATACGTCTAAACCTTCGATACATGGTGTCATAAATCAACTTGGCATCTTCGGAGAGGTGGACGGATAAAACCAAATAGCATCTGCCCCCCAAAATTCAGGCCTGACATCTCAAGGTCCCAGTCGCGTCTTTCGGCGGCGAACATTGAGGAATTACAACGACTTGCATCAGAGGTGTAGAGAGATGTACCCTTAAACCAAATTCCAGTTTGAGGGGAAAGATCATTGTGGACCATCTAAGAATCATTAGTCATTTTTGGGAGACTAAGATTAACTTAGGAGATGTGGGATGGAAATCGTTCTGGCCAATTAATTTGGAAAGTCATGAGCATATAGGCTCGATCTATTTGGAGATCCGAGATTTTTTATTCTCAGGAAGACTTATCTAATTTGGGGTTGAAGTCGGCCTCTTATAGTGTTAAACACTAATATATGCTCGGTGCTCACGTGCTCCCACGTGAGACTCTAAAGCAGTATTAAACACTGAAATTTAGGGCGCTCACGTGTGGCATGTGAGGCGCCTGAAAGTTGGCGCTATACACTTGGGTCCAAATCCCCGTCTGTACGTAAGTGTTAAACACTTAATTCTTGTGGCCATCACGTGTGGGAATGTGAGGCGCCCCAGAGTTGGGCACTGCTTTTTTGGGTTTATTCCCTCTTCCTTTTATAAGTGCTAAGCACTTAGCTCATATAGTGCTCACGCGCGGACACGTGAGGTGCTCAAAATGTGAACGATGTCTTTGGATTTTCCCCTTTTTCCATTTAAGCAACTGTTTGGGGGGTCACGTGAGATCACGTGATTCAATCTCAGTCATTCCTTTTAGTTCATCAAAGGTGCTCACGTGGGAAAACATGAGCATTCGTTATAGCGTTGAACGCTAATGAGTTACCGATCTTTTCTTTTATATGTATAGAGATTTTGATATGAATTTTAAGAATTTTAGGTGTCTTGTTTTATAAGAATTAAATTCTTTTACAGGGTTAAACCCTAGTTTTATCAAAGGAATTAAATTCCTTTATACTTTTGGAAGAATTAAATTCTTTAAACTTAGTTGTTTCCCCTAAGTTTTGAATCTGCATAATAGAATCTCTCCGATGAGAATTAAATTCTCAACTTGTGGGGAGATCTGCTTCTGCAGACCTCAACCAGAGGTAGAAGAAGAACTAAGTTCTTGTATCAAGGGTTAAACCCTTAAAGAAGAGATAAGACAATCTCTGTACTTTCTTCTTACCGAGAATTTTTGTTTAAGAAGGGGATTTTCTTTCTCTAGAGAATTGAATTCTGTTCTTCTCTTTTTCTTTTTTTTCAAAGCTTATGGGGGGTCTCTCTCTTTCTCTTCTCCTCTCCTCGCTCCCATTTATACGAGAAGAACAAGAATCAATTTGTTAAGACAATCTCTCATTGAGAGATCAAGCTTGATTCCATGATCTTTTAGATCAATCGGTGAATTTTATTCACCGTTGGATTTTTAATCCAAAGGTTCTCCGTGTAACAGAGAAGATTTCTTGTTTGTTTAATAAGATTAGGAAATATTTTCTTAAGATAGAATTTTATTCTATCAGACGATCACCGTTGGATGTTTGCTCCAAAGATCTTTCGTTTAACAACAGAGAAGATATTTCTGTTTTAATGAAAATCAGGGATATATTTCCCATATATATAGAATTTTATTCTATCAGGTTGGAAGGTGTTTAGGAACACTCACGTGTAGCACGCGATCCCCACGGAATTAAACTTGTTTGCTTGCAACAGCCTAAAAAGGGCATCACGTGTTAACACATGGGCTTCTCTTGCCTGTTATTTGTTTTAATATGGAGCCTATATACTTTGTATATAGATACTCACATGCTTGCACGTGAGGCTCAATTTCAGCCTGTCAATTGTTTAAATACAACGCCTATAATTTTTGTATATAGACGCTCACGTATGGGTACGTAAGGCTCCATTAGTAGGGAATTTTCCCCATCCCTTTTTCTCTTTTTTTTAATAAAAGAACGAGTTGCTTTTAGCCAAAAAATTTGGCGGGAATAGAGTGAATGTTGGTTCGGTTGTGGTGTAAGATAAATTATAACTGCTCCTATATTTATGCATTCTAATATGATTAGTAAGTGTTGGATTAACTGAATAATATAGTTCATATAAAGTTGGTTTAGCATGTTCGTCACCCAATTTTTTTTTAAAAACTAAAGATTCTAACACGACTTCACAACTCGAAACTATGTATATTAGAGATTGTACTAAACGGTCTCTAATATGTATTAGAGACCGTCCACTGTTTATACAGTTGCTAATAACCGGTCGCATAACATGTAGTCGCTAATAAACGTATTAGCAACTGTTTATACGGTGCTCATATGCGAGCGATAAATTTTAAAAAATGTAAAAACAGTAGTATTGGCGACTGTCCAAACGATCGCCAGTACTTCCATTTTAATTAAAAAAATAAACATGGAAATCCAAATCCCAGCGGTGATGATTTCATCCACAGCCGCCACCGATCGACCGGAAGAGGAATCGGAGCGGAGGAGGCGGGAGAGGGCGAGGCGGAGGGAGCTGGTGGATACGACGTCGATGGTGTAGTCGGGGATCTCGAAGGAGATACAGCGTGGGACTGGGTGGCGAGGTTGAAGACCTCGTCGGAAGCAAAATATACCCTTCAAAAAGAAATCCCACAAAAGTTAAAACAAACCTGTTTCAGAATACAGAATCCTTCATAAATAGCAATTAAAGAATCAAAAGGCTTTCACGAGAGAAATTAGAGAGGAACATCCCAATCTAAAAAAACAAAAAACAAACAACACCTATCATCAAAATCAAATCTTTTTTCGACTATTCTATAGGCCTAAGGGGTCTCCAGATGGGTTTCGACCAAAATCGCATGAAGTTGAGCTGATAACGTGGAGGGCGACGACGCGATCGCCAGCATCGGCGGTGACCTTGACGAGGGCCGACATTAAGAGCTCCCTGCTCTCTGCGTCCAATTTAATGGCGACCACCACTGTTTTGGGTTTCTCTTCATCGTCTTCTTCCTTTGAGATTCTCATGGCTTCCTTTTGTTGTTGGGTTCAATTTTTCCTCAATAAAATGGGGTTTTGAGGAGCACATAGAAGAGATGCCATGGCTGAGTGTATCTCTCTCTTTGACGCGAGGCCTTCTGGATACGGGAATTTTGTTAGAGAAAATTTCGAAGGAGAAAAAGCAAGAAAAAAATAAGAGTGAAAATGGGAGTTGGGGATATTTGAAGGAGAGGAAGAGATTTTAAGAGTTTAAATTCTTGAAAATTTTGAGGGTTCTTGCAGCTGGGGCTAGTTTATTTTTGTAGGTATTAGGGAACGTTTATACGGTCTCTAATACCTAAGCGTAATGCTTGGGGGTATAAAAGCAAATTTATTTCATAAGTATTAGCGACTGCATAAACGGTCGCTAATACTTAGACGGTCTTTAATACTGTATCAGAGTCCGTTAAAAAATTAACGGTCTCTAATATACGGTCTTTGATACTTGCGTTTTTTAGTACTGGTTATCTAGGTCAAGTTACTAGACCGCTCATAACTGTCAAGAGACAAATTGCGGGATAGATCCTCTAACTGCTCTTTTACAAGCTTGAAGCCAGATCAGTGCCGGTTAAGTAGGAGGGATCCGCTATACGAATCACAGAAATAACGGGCCTTAATTAAATAACCGCAACTAGTCACACGTCACTAGACAGCTCAAAATTGAATTGGATAACCGTTAAGATTACCTACAACCTCCACTTGTCCTATTGAGCACAATATGACCTTAGGGGCTGAAATCTAGATATTTTTTAAAATTACTGTAAGTTAATGAGTATGCTCAGTTATGATTTGTGGAACCTAGGAAGGATGATGTAATCCCCACCTAATCTGAATTTAGGTTGTTGGCCCTTAGAATCTTTTTAAATATGCAATGCAATCTAAAACATTCAAAAATATAAAATATAAACTAATTTTTTTGGCACAAAGACTCCTGCAAAAATCTGTTAGTTGGAATAAAATTGAGATATTGGGAAGAACGAGATCTTACCTAGATTTGTCTTCTTTTCGTCTCGATCTTCTCTTTCAGTAAGTTCGTCTCGATTCCTAAAATTTTAAACAAAATTTTTTCAGAATCAAACACACTAATAGAAATCTAATTTAATTTAAAAATAAAATATAAAACTTAAATTTAAATGTAATTAAACTACACCTTCCCGGCAACAGCGCCAAAAACTTGATAGGGATTTTATTAGTCTCCAAATTTAACTACAAGTATACATCTTATCACAGTCGTACTTGAGAATCATTCCCATAAAGAGGCGTGTTAACTAATTTTAAACTAAGTTAAAGTTGAATTGTTTTTAAAATCTAACAATTTAAATGCGAAATAAAATAAAAGTTGGTTTTCAAGAGAGAAAAATCTAGGGTTTTTATTTGCTTTATTTTTATGGTTGGTTTAAAAGATTTATCTTCTTTTCTAATCTAATTCTAATATATTTCCATTAATTATAACTAAGCATAGGTTATCTTTAAATTATAAATATAGCCTATCAAAATTATAATATTATCTAGATCATATTAAAACTTTAGTTCTAGTTAATTAAAAGCAACCTAGGTTTAATCTTCCACAAAAATATGTAGATCATGAGTCTACAATTATGTCTTATCGATTAATCTAAATCCTTTTAAATTACCTAGATTGAATATCTTATATTTAAATTAGTATCTTACCTTCCTTAATTAAGTTTCGAGGTGTCAATTATCATCAACTTAATTAAATTATCGGTGCTATCATCTTTCTCTAATCTCGTTTAAGACGTCATCTTTCATTACTAGATTAGTTTATTAGATGCATAGCTGCAAAGATAATAATAAAGAACATAAGAGATTTATAATCAAAGAATAGAAAATAAGAGAAATAAGAACATCAAACCATAAAAATTTCAAATAAAAATATCTAGAAGAAATATTAGTTGCTCATAATATTAAAGAAAACTAAAGTTTTATTAATATTCATAAGAAACTTACAATATAACTCGTTATCTTCTCCTTGAAAACCCTAATTTGAATGCTATATGAGAGATATGAAACCCCAGGGCTATACATGTGCTTATATAGGGCTAAAACAGTTTGGAGAATAAGCAATAAAAGATGTAAGAGAATCAACTTGCTAACAACTATGAAAATCTAATTGCTCTGTTGGATGTTGTTGCGTGCCTTCAGAATTTTCGAAAGACAAAATCTTACATCTCATACTAATCTATGTGGAAAGATGATCGTGCCCATAAAAAATATTATCGAACGGCCCAAAATAGACTACTGATCCACCGTCGAATTTTGGCTTAATGGCTCCAGATTTTTTCTGTGGTTTTATTGTCAAATTAGATGATTTTTAAGCTCATAAATATTGAATATCTCGCTGTTTTTCTGTAGTTACGTAGATCTCTGAATTGTTCCAAAATTAAGCATATAATTAGGCAGGTTGATTTGTTACTTTTGATTTGATTTGGTTTCTCCAACTAATTTATTGTTGTGATAATTGATTCACCTCTATTTGTTGCAACTTTTACTGATTTGCAATGATATTCCTAAATTTGTTCCAAATTTGCATATTGTCTTTTGATTTTCTGAATAACTCTCTTAAGTCTCCATTGTACGCATGTAATCCTCATTTTAGCATAATTTTCCATCTTTTTATGTCCAAGCCCTGTTATCTGTAATAATTCACAAAAGATACCCAGAACAACATAATATATTACAATAAAATGATAAACGGGTTAGAAAAATTTGCAATAAATTACACCAATCATGGATTAACTTGGAGAAGAGGCAATTACACAGAACAATTGCTTACAACCAATCACACACTAATAACCATGCAATAAATAACAAAAGACAATAAAACGATATTAAAGCGAGAACAAGTGAATCACAAAACAAGAAACAAAGGGATTTGTTAACGAGATTCACCCACCATATGGCTACTCTCCGGCAGAGAGGAATATGCAAACGTATACTAGATCTTGAATCAAGTATTACATCAAGCAACCTTAGGAGATTTCTCTCAAATCTCTCTAGATTTGAGCCGTCACTCTCTCTCTATACAATAGTCTCTTAATGACAGTCTATATAACATAGGTGAAATCCCTATATATAGGCAAACCCTAAGTCTATTTAAAATAAGAGATAAACCCAAATCTGAAATATCCGGTTCACACAGAAAATCCGTCGACAGACGTCTCATCAAGACTTGGTCAAACATTTTCCTCTTCTCTTCTTCTCTTTAGCTCCTTGGGCAGACGTCTGCACTTGCTTCCTAAGACGTCCACCTATTCTGTGGATTGGGTTTCAGCTTCTCTAGAAGTCTGGCTACGCTCTGTTCTTTGGCCAAGACTTCACAAATGCCTGCACTTTGGCCATCAGACGTTTGGCATTACTCTGGATTTCTGACATGAAACTTGTGCATGTCCAAATGTCTGCACCTCCTGCTTCAGACATCTGAGGATGAATTTTCCACAATTCAACAATCTCCCACTTGGATATTTTTTCCTCTTGATTCCCAGCACTAGTAGACTTCACACGATTACGCTCTACTCTCTTCTTAACAGATTTTCATGGAGAGGTTCACCAACCTGCAACAGAGATCCAGCTTATCTCTGTCTACGATTTTGGTGAATATATCCGCATGATTCTTTTCTCCCGTGATCTTTTGTAGTGTCAACTCCCCATCTTCCAATGCTATGCGTATGAAATGGTACCACACCTTGATGTCCTTCGTCCGAGAGTGATATGCCGCGTTCTTGGCCAAATGTATCACACTTTGGCTATTGCTCCACAAGATATTGAAGTCTTGTTTTTTCCCCAATTCTTCAAGTAGCCCTTGTAACCATATCATCTTCTTGCTGGCTTCCGTAATGGCCACATATTTGGCCTCCGTAGTTGACAATACCACCATCTTTTGCAATTGAAAGACCCAACTTACCGCTGTTCCCCCAACTGTGAATACGTACCCCGTTGTGCTCTTTCTACTATCTCGATCACCCAAGTAGTTTGCATCAATATAACCTTGCACCTTTAGAGAGTCACCCCTAAAACACAAGCAATGAATGGATGTTCCCCTGAGATGTCTCAATATCCACTTCACCGCATTCCAATGTTCCTTTCCTGGGTTTTGCATGTACCTGCTCACAACTCCCAATGCATGTGAAATATCTGGTCTCGTACTCATCATTGCATACATCAAACTCCCCACCGCAGATGCATAAGGCACTCTTTCCATCTCACCATTCTGCTCTTGAGTTGTCTAGCACAACTCCTTATTGAGTTTGAAATGCTTCGCTAAAGGCGTACTCACCGGTTTAAACTTGTCCATGTTGAACCACTTTAAAACCTTCTCGATGTAGTCCCTTTGCGATAACCACATCTTTCGCTGCTTCCTATCTCTTATGGTCTTCATGTCCAGATTTGCTTGGCTACTCCCAAATCCTTCATGAAGAATTTTTCAGCCATCATTTTCTTCAGACTTTGAATTTTCTCAAAATTCAGACCTACTACTAGCATATCATCCACGTAAAGTGATAAAACAATGTAGTCACCATCCTTGAAAGTCTAAACATACAGGCAGTTATCTGATTCACAGCGCACAAATCTTGTCTCTAACATGAACTGATAGAACTTGAGATACCACTGCATAGGAACTTGCTTGAGGCCATACAAGCTTTTTCGCAGTTTACAAACTATGTTTTCTTTCCCCTTCACCTCGTATCCTGGGGGCTATATCATATAGATCTTCTCCTCCAAATCTCTATGAAAGAACGTCGTTTTCACATCCAGCAGCTCTAAGTGCAAATTCTCCATCACCACGATATTGAGAATCACCCGAATTGATGCCATCTTCACCACTGCGGAAAATATCTCTTGATAGTCAATCCCATACCGTTGTACGTATCCCTTGACTGCCAAGCGAGCCTTATACTGCTTCATACCATCAACCTCATATTTTATTCTGCACTGTTGGATATAGTGCCCTCAAGGAAATTATTATAATCGCAGGCAGGCGATTATGATAATTGAGGGAGGACCTATACGGGTAGAACGGTCTTACTTGAGATGATAGTATGATATCTGGTTTATCTCTATCATCATGTACATGCATTATATGGTATTACAGATCACTATTACATGTTGATAGAGCCTATAGGATTCTTTCTTGACTACCAGCATTATGATGGTGATCATATACGTGGGAGCTGGGTAGTCTATAAGCACATCCTTAAATGTCCATAGTTGAGGGAGTATCGAGACTGGACATCGATATTTCAGAGTAGACTAGTTTGTACTTTTCGAGACCCCGACGAGGGGCGGTGGCCGGTCTCACAAGCCATTAGTGTCAGTTAGTCACCTAAGATAGTATACAGGTGCTCATTGGGTTATAAGTTATACTGGACGGACTCGCCGAGAACACGCTAGATGGTATTATATCTATTGTCAAATAGCACCTCTCAGGTTATATGAGTACAGGTTAGTCTGTCGACCTGAGATTATCATTTGTCTCGTGTGAGTTCCCACTGTGCTTTGATTACTATCCTACCACAGCTCAAAAGAGTCGTGCAAACAGGTTTTAGTTGGGTACAGTCTCGAGCCACATGGAGGCAATAAACGGATCGTCGGGGATTCATCTCTCCCGGTATTGGGGGTTGATATCGCGCTGTACACAGGTGGCCATCACCAGAAATCCTTGGCCAAGGTGGACGAGAATTACTGATTTGGATCAGTAGTTTCTCAGTGGGTGATGGGCTTCACACCGATACGAAATATCGCGTTATTAGGGGTCTGAATTTATCCACCCCCTACACCCGATATGCGATACTCTTAGACAAACAGATCGGATTATATGGAGATTATCACAGACAGGCTCAGTAGGGGTATGAATAAGTTTGCTCGTCGGCCTTCCTTTCGCTCAATACCTGGGCAGCCGTTACGTACAGCTAGTGCCGCTGATGTACTTGTGGTTAAATCCACTGCCAGCGTATTGACGAGTCTTTAGAGTCCCATACAGAGGGTTTTCACGGTTCAGGCGATATGATGTAGATGACATATATTGGTACATACAGGTGTCCGATTAAATACGTGTACAGGTTACACAGATTTTAATCGGATGGTTGATAATACTAGCGGCTTAGGATTAAGCCGGATTATTAAATCAAGTTTTTATTCAATAATTTATATATATATTTTTAGTATATGTATTCTAGTATTATTGTTCACTATTTATTTTCTCTCTTGGCTATTCATATTTTTATACGAATACGCGTATATATATTTCGATACGTATACCGGGTTGTATTTCGTATTTATACGGAATATCTTCTGGAAGATGGACACATCATTATATGATTTTCTTTTTAGAAAATCATTTGCAAATGAGGTGGAGGGTGAGGTGGCATGAGCATGGTTGGAGGTATGTTGAGAGGTATGGCCTTTATTAGTTTATTGAAAAGGTTGTGAGATATTTTGTATGGTTGCAAAATGATTTATGAGCCATTCTTTCTATATGCTATTTTTCTCTTCTTCATTATTTTTTGGACTTAGCTCACTCTCACTCTTTCTTGAGTTGCTCATGCCCATGTTTCTTCACCTCTTCCTCCTTCTTTTGTTGCTCACTTGAGCTTTGGATATGAGAGAAAAAGATTGTGGAAAATTCTTACATCCCCACTCTCCATTGCTAACGACTTTGGAGTGTCGGTTACTTCGTTAGGCGATACTGGAGCTTGGATCGTTTCCCTCAGGTGGATCATTTTCGGCAAAGGAGGGCCGGCTTGCAAGCACGATCCGGAGCACTTGAAGAAAACTTAAGGATGTGAGTATTCTACACATAGTAGATTAGTTTAGCTCACTAGGTTTTGTATACAAGTCTTAGATCTTTAGTTCGATTCTTGGTTTCGAAACTTTAGCAAACTAGAAATTTTTGAAATCCATGTTGCCATCTTCTAAAATTAGTTTGCTAGTGTGCTTAAATTCCCAGCAGTGGTATCAGAGCCACGCTAAATGCTAGACTTGTTTGCACTAATTTAGAGTTTCAATCGATGGAATTTTCTGATTCATATTTCCATATTGCTTGCTTACTGTTCTAATTTCAAAGATGTTCAAATTTTTTTCTGGTAGCATTAAAATTATGTGCAAGCAAAATTAGAGCTAAGAAAAAAATTTAGGCACCTAAGCTCAAAATGCGACCGCGGAATAGAAGTTAAATGCATCGTTTGGCCGCTGAACCACGGTCTAATTTTGGCTACTGCGCCCCAAATATTTTCTGGGCTCTAGTTCATAGAAATATGATTTTTCGAATATTTGGTTTTGGTCCAGATTTGTTTGTGTACTGGTTTGTAATTGGGGGGCTAATGCGGAAAGTTTTAATCGATCGAAATTTTAAATTTGTATTTTTCTAAGAATTTGTTTCCGCGACCGTGAATATCATAGCGCGGTATAATCCGACTGGTTGCTATATATACAATCAGACGGGTTTACAAACATGTTATCCGCGTTGATGTTCTGTATTGCTATGTGATTTTGGTTATGTTGGATTTGTTCCGATGGATAGCCCGGTGTACGTAGTATTAAATGTAGTTCTCTATGATATAATGTATATTCATATTGCATGGTGAGCGTCCGACATATGGACTGCTGTCATCACGGCTTGTATTATTCTTTGAGGCACGTCCAGGTTGCGGACGTAGTCACCATTGTATATTCAGTTTTTCCATTACATGCACTAGGATTACCCCGTCGCGGAGTGCTCGAGTAGCCGGGTTTTAGAGGGTAACAGGCCTCCATCTCATAGCATTGAGACCAGGGTGCCTTACTCTAGAATTAGCGGGCTATTCGCCGCACTCGTAGGGGGTATAGGATTGACCCGCGGAGGGGTGCCTAAGTAACCAGATCTTGGAAGTGCTGGGTGGCCCACTCACTTCGTTGATTGGGATTGCCTTGCTTTTGGGATTGGCTGATGGCTTGCGGCACTCGTAGGGGTCTAGGGTATGATATTATGGGCTATCCACACGACCGGGAAATTGCATTTCATATTTGGCTCCATTAAAATGTACTTTTCCTTGTTTATCCGCATTTCCATATTGTGTTTGCTTCCGCTGTGATTCTGCTGTGATGCTTTTATGATGTTACTTGATATCATGCGTGAGACGAAAGTTCATATATATATATATATATATATATATATATATATATATATATATATATAGTAGACGCTATATATGTTTTGCATCTGCGCTAGTCCTGTCCCCGTCCTGCCGTAAGTTAAGTAACCTTACGGTGAAGATCCGGGACCCTGTGGCGAATGCAGATGTCATATATGTGCGTGATTATTTTTGTTTCTTTCTGGCATGATATGATTAATTGATGGGATTGCATTAATTCTGATTAATGCAAGGAAAACAAACCTATATGATGTTGTTGGAACCAATTTTTGAAACTTGACATTACAGGCGTATTCTTTTGCTTTGCACAGTGGTATTCGGTTATGAATATCCAGCACCTCATTCGACGAGGCAAGAGGCTAGATCCCTTCATGGGGAGTGAACTCTTGGACAAAAGTTTGCGTCATTGTAATAACTTCACTGTAGTCGATTCTTTTGCTTTGCATCGTGGTATTTAGTTAGGAATATCTAGCACCTCATTCGATGAGGAAAGAGCCGAGATCCCTTCACAGGGAGTGACCTTTTTGGCAAAAGTTTACGCCACTATATATTTGTAAAACCACTCGAGTTCCTTCAACGATATCAAGTTTGTTACGTTAAAGGTTTTTCTCCAAAAACCAACCGTAATCCTCCGTCATTTCTTACAAGTATCCCCTAGTATTCATGCTATGCATGTTGGCCTACATCAAGGCATATTGAATGGTAGCTGGGTAATACTTGTTTGTAGCATAGAGATGCGATTATTTAGGACAGTCGTACAGTTATTTTGGCCTACGTCAAGGATTTGTACGGGTGGGTCTAAACTAATCTAGGACAATGATTGTTTACCGCAGAAAGACGCGACCGGGACGTTAGGACGTCTGGCCTGAATTTTGGGGGCAGATGCTATTTGGTTTTATCCGTCCACCTCTCCGAAGATGCCAAGTTGATTTATGGCACCACGTATCGGTGGTTTGGACGGATACGGCCCTTTTTAGCAGATTTCGTTAGATTCCCCCTCATTTGCGAGTGGTTTTTGATTGTGGAGACGCTCTTCCCTGCAGGCGCAAGCCCCTGCAGTTAATTATGTTACCGCATCACAGTAACCACTTTCTCCTTCTCCAGATGTTCACTTCGTGTCGTGTGTGTTTGTTTTGTTTTGGGTTGCCTGTGGATTGTATACGGAGACTAATTTGTGTTGTCGTCCATAGGGCGTAGATTAGTCCAAATCCATATTTTCTTAGATTTGGGTTTGGTTTGATTTAAGGATCATTAATCTCATTTAGAATTAAGATCAACTTAAATATTTGTTAAGGATACGTTAATCCGATATTGGACTAAGATCTACTTAACGGGGGTTCGGGATCATTTTTGATCCAACGAAAGAGCATTTGGGCTCTATTGTTTTAGTTTAAGGACATTACAGTCCATAACTAGTTTAAGGACATTACGGTCCATTGTTAGTTTAAGGACCTTACGGTCTATTGTTAGTTTAAGGACGTTACGGTCCATGGAATTGTTGGTTGTTGGGACCCGCCATCTATCTGAAGACGTTGAAGAATTACAACGATATATATCAGAGGTGTGGGTGTAGGGTGTTTTTCGTCACCCCATTGAGATGGGAATACGCGCGCGCTTGTCAGGCATACTACAGATTCCCCCTGCCTAGGGTAGGCGGGGGTTTATTGATTGTGGGGATCCGAATCTCCGGCTGCCGCGGACTAAGCTGTCGTTAGTTACCCCTCGCCTTTGGAGCGAAGGAACCTCCGATTGACGTGTTAAACTGGTCATGCGAACTCAATATGCGGTGTGTGTGTATGTGTGTGTGTATAAAAAGGAAAGGGCATCCAAAGGATGCGTTGGAGAAGGCACCCGCGCCCCACGTGCCAGGAACGCGGGCACTGTTCGCCAGAGCGCCCCACGTGCCAGGCACGTGGGCGCTTTGCGCCAGTGCCCCACGTGCCAGGAACGTGGGTGCTCTGCGCTAGCACCCTATATGCCTGGCACGCGGGCGCTGTGCGCCAGAGCGCCAGCGCACAGCGTGCCTGGCACGCGGGCGCTAGGCGTCAGCAGCAAAAGGGACTTGGTCCCTACACTGGGAGCTGTGCTCCTAATTTGGTAATATATATTATTTTGTATATATATATATTTTTGAGGAGTTGAACTCCTAAGATATTTTGGAGCTGATGAAAGGGGCTTCTCCCTTGAGCCCTGGATCTTCCCCAAATTGGGGTTCTTGGAAAGGTCTCTTTCTTCCTCCTCTGTTGGCCGGATCTTGGAGAAAAGAGAAGTATGAGATTTTAAAAATCTCTTATTTTTGAGATCTGATAGGAGATCTGAGTTCCCCTTTGTGGGTTTTGTGGTGAGAAACTATTTAGATCTGGAAGAAGAAGAGTAAAACTCTTGATTTAATTTAAAAGAAAGAAAAAGGTTTAAAACCTTGAGGAAGGAGAAGGAGGCACAAAACCTTAGAGTTTTAGAGAAATGAAAAAGTTGTTATAGATATTTTCATCATGTTGCCTCTTATAGGCTTACACATTTATATATAGCCTCTTGTACTTTACAAAATGGCATTTTGCCCATCTCATGTCTCATGTGCTATTTTTTTTGCACATAATCTACATGCCTGGCACGCGGGCGCTGTGCGCCAGAGCGCCAGCGCACCGCGTGCCTGGCACGCGGGCGCTGTGCGCCAGAGCGCCAGCGCACCGCGTGCCTGGCACGCGGGCGCTGTGCGCCAGAGCGCCAGCGCACCGCGTGCCTGGCACGCGGGCGCTGTGCGCCAGAGCGCCAGCGCACAGCGTGCCTGGCACGCGGGCGCTAGGCGTCAGCAGCAAAAGGGACTTGTCCCTACACTAGGAGCCGTGCTCCTGATTTGGTAATATTTATTATTTTGTATATATATATATATATATATATATATATATTTGAGGAGTTGAACTCCTAAGATATTTTGGAGCTGATGAAAGGGGCTTCTCCCTTGAGCCCTGGATCTTCCCCAAATTGAGGTTCTTGGAAGGGTCTCCTTCTTCCTCCTCTGTTGGCCGGATCTTCGAGAAAAGAGAAGTATGAGATTTTAAAAATCTCTTATTTTTGAGATCCGATGGGAGATCTGAGTTTCCCTTTGTGGGTTTTGTGGTGATGAACTATTTAGATCTGGAAGAAGAAGAGTAAAACTCTTGATTTAATTTAAAAGAAAGAAGAAGGTTTAAAACCTTGAGGAAAGAGAAGGAGGCACAGAACCTTAGAGTTTTAGAGAAATGAAAAAGTTATAGATATTTTCATCATGTTGCCTCTTATAGGCTTACACATTTATATATAGCCTATTGTACTTTACAAAATGGCATTTTGCCCATCTCATGTCTCATGTGCTATTTTTTTTTTGCACATAATCTATGGGCTTTACAAAAATTTGGTTTTATGCCCATTTTGCTTACATTCATCCACAAAAAATTACATCAAAATTATTTGTTACATGATTTTTATTTTGGCATGGGGAGGCCGGCCGCGGGGCTCGACTTGGACATGGGCCTACTTGCTTGGGCTTGGGCCCGCTTACTTGGGGTTGACCTTGACTTTGACCCGGTCAACTGGGGTGCAAATTTTGACCCCAACAAAGTGCCCCATCAATAAATGCACACCGCACATATGAGTTGTGTGCATAAAATTGATGGATCTTGAAACTGGACCTCGAGGTGGAACATCATTCCGGAGGCGGAGCATCCCTCGGGGAGCATGATTCCCGGGGATCGGAGCATCATTCCGATTTGCGGAGCATAATTCCAGGGTCGGAGTATCATTCCGAAGAGTCGGAGCATAATTCCGATTTGCGGATCATAATTCCAAGGTCGGAGCGGAGTATCATTCCGAAGAATCGGAGTATAATTCCGAGGATTGGAGCATCATTCCGATTTGCGGAGCATAATTCCAGGGTCGGAGTATCATTCCGAAGAGTCGGAGCATAATTCTGATTTGCGGAGCATAATTCCAAGGTCGGAGTATCATTCCGAAGAATCGGAGTTTAATTTTAAGGATCGGAGCATAATCCCGAAGAGCAGAGCATGATTCCAGGGATCAGAGCATAATTCCGCAGAGCGGAGCATGATTCCAGGGATCGGAGCATGATTTCGATGAGCGGAGAATGGTTCCAAAGGGGTCGGAGCATAATTCCGACGAGCGGAGCATGATTCCAAAGGGGTCTAAGCATAATTCCGATGGGCGGCGGACATTCTGACCGAAGCATAATTTCGATGCAGAGGTTGATTCCCAGGCGAAGCGTAATTCCGACAGAGAAGGCAGATACTCCGAGGCGAAGCATGATTTCGACACAGGGTACATACTGAGACGAAGCATGATTCCGGCGCAGAGCTTGTTGGTGGACTTGATTCCGAGACGAAGCATAATTTCGACAGGGAAGGCAGATACGCCGAGGCGAAGCATGATTTCGACACGGGGTACACTCTGAGACGAAGCATGATTCCGACGCAGAGCTTGTTGGTTGATTCCGAGCCGAAGCATAATTCCGACAGGAAAGGCAGATACACCGAGACGAAGCATGATTTCGACACGGGGTACACTTTGAGATGAAGCATGATTCCAACGCAGAGCTTGTTGGTTGACTTGATCCTGAGACGAAGCATAATTTCGACAGGGAAGGCAGATACGCCGAGGCGAAGAATGATTTCGACATGGGGTACACTCTGAGACGAAGCATGATTCCGACGCAGAGCTTATTGGTTGATTCCGAGCCGAAGCATAATTCCCACAGGGAAGGCAGATATACCGAGGCGAAGCATGATTTCGACACGGGGTACACTATGAGATGAAGCATGATTCCGACGCAGAGCTTGTTAGTTGATTCCAAGCCGAAGCATAATTCTGACAGGGAAGGCAGATACACCAAGGCGAAGCTTGATTTCGACGCAGGGTACACTCTGAGACGAAGCATGATTCCGACGCAGAGCTTGTCGGTCGACTTAATTCCGAGATAGAGTTTAATTCCAACGAGGAGGTCACTTATTGACTTGATTCCAGGGTGGAGCATAATTCCAACGAGGAGTTCGCTTGTTGACTTGATTCCAGGGCGGAGCATAATTCCGACGAGGAGGTCTCTTGTTGACTTGATTCCGCGGCGGAGCATAGTTCCGACGAGGAGGTCGCTTGTTGACTTGTCCCCGGCATGGAGTGTCTATGGTCGACATTTCCCCAGCACGGAGTGTCACTGGTTTTGATGCAGAGGATGATTCCCAGGGGAAGCATGATTCCGACATGGCAGGTGGATACTCCGAGGTGAAGAATAATTTCGACACGGGGTACATTCTGAGACGAAGCATGATTCCGCCGCAGAGGTTGTTGATTTGATTTTATTTGGGTTGACATCAGTATCGCTACGCTGGAATATGGTACCGGGAGCGAGTCATCATTTACCATGAGTGGATTTGGGGATTTTGGTTTTGGTCGGCATCTGCATTGCTGCACCGGAATAATGCCAGGAGCAACTCATCATTTGCCCCGGGAGGATTTGGGAATTGGTTTTTCGGTCGGCATCAGCACCGCTACAATGGAATATGGTACCAGGAGCGAATCATCGTTTGCCTTTCCCTGTTGGGAAGCGATGGCTTAGGAGACAGGTTTGGATCGCTATCACCTAAGGCTTTTCAATTTCATGGGCCGTAAGAGTCCCATAAAAGCATTTTCTCGCTACGAGTCGAAAGGATCTCGTAGGTGCATTTTCTCCTTAGGAGTCGTGAGGACCCCCAAGTGTGTTGCTCCTTTGTGAGTCGTAGGGATCTCACGCGGGAATTTTCTCCTCACAAAGTCGAGAGGACTTTCCGAGTGCATTTCATCTCTTTTTCACGAGTTTGCGCCCTTTCGGGTTTTCATAAACTCGCCGGCAGTCCTGCTGTTTTTTACTCACGGAGCCCTTTCGGGTTTTCATCCGTGCCTATTTTGCTTGTGGATATACCCTTTTTTTGAATCTTCATCGCCGGTGGGATTTTGAATGTGGTCTCGCCGGTAGGACTTGAGAGAGATTGGAATCGTTTTACGCCCGCGAATTGTATACGGTTTTGCAGGATGTATGATCCAGACCATAGGGTCGGAAAAATTTCGGGACTTTGTTGGCGTCTGCATCACTGCACTGGAATATGGTACCAGGAGCAACTCATCATTTGCCGTTGGGGTATGGGATTTGGAATTTGGTTGGCGTCTGCATCGCTGCACTGGAATATGGTACCAGGAGCGACTCATCATTCGCCACTTGGGGATTTGGATTTTGGTTGGCGTCCGCATCGCTGCACTGGAATATGGTACCAGGAGCGACTCATCATTCGCCACTTGGGGATTTGGATTTTTGCCAGCGTCTGCATCGCTGCACTGGAATATAGTACCAGGACCGACTCATCATTCGCCATTTTGGGATTTGAAATTTGGTTGGCGTCTGCATCGCTGCACTGGAATATGGTACCAGGAGCGACTCATCATTCGCCGTTAGAGTATATGATTTAGAATTTGGTTGGCGTCTGCATCGCTGCACTGGAATATGGTACCAGGAGCGACTCATCATTCACCGTTGGATTTTTTTACCGCGATTGCTCAATCATTTTAGCTTTTCTTATCGTGAAGGTCGCGATTGCCCTATCATTTCGGCTATTTATTCGCGGTTGTCCCATCATTTCGGCTCTATTTTCATTTTCATTTTTACTCGCTGATTTTTATTGCAAGTTTCCCCATCATTTCGTCTTTTTATTATTTATTTTTTTTAGTTACACTTTTTTTTTATTTACACATTTTTTATTTACACACATTTTTTTACATTCCTAGTTTAACGACTTAGAGGTTGATTATTCCCAATTTAATGACATGGTGGTCAGCTCATTTTAGAGAAAGGCAGATGTCTGAGAGAATCAGATTCCCGAAGGACTTCGGTCTCCGTTTATATGAAATTGGCGGTCGTAGCTTGACTGTTTGTTAATATGCCTTTAGACAGTTCTATCTCTCTTGCCTTGTATTACTTTTCGATCCAATTTTTGAAGACGAAGCAGTCCTCAATAGCATGACCTATCACTCTGTGATAGGGGTAGTATTTGGGGTCGTCAGTCATATTCGCTTCTTGCGGGCTTTTTGATTCTGGCAATTGTAGACCGTTCCTCACGGCGTCTTTGAATATTTTACGGATTTTGTCCTTTCTGAAGGAATAGACATTATCCAGCTTCTCTTTCAATGAAGATTCTCCCCCCTCTCCGAACACTGGCTTCCGAGGCTGGTTGGCATTAGGCCCGCTCATCCCTAGCTTATTTCGGTTAGCTGAAGTGTTGAATGATTCAGAAACATCGGAGTTTCCGCCTTTGCGATTTTCGTCTTTTCGGTTTCTCCAGGACCTATTGTTATTTTGGGAATCCGAGGAGAACTCCTTCTTTGAGCGCTCCAGCATCTGAACTTTCCTGGTCAGCTCTTGGAATGTTTTGAGACCTGCGGTGCATAGAAACGGGGCCATCCAATTGTTGAGATTTCCGACAAGGAGACTGACAAATTGGTCCTGCTCTATCAGCGGTTCACATTTGAGGGAGAGATTGGGCCATCGGGTTATAAAATCCGTGCTGCTTTCGTTGTTCTTTGGCTTGGTCCTTATGAGATCGGCAATGGTGATCTTATCGCTGACACTCATGAACCTTTGTCGGAACAAAGGTTCCATTTGGACGAAAGTAGTGACGGAGCCATCCGGTATGCTCGCGTACCAGTCGAAAGCAATATCGGTCAAGCTATTAACGAACTGGCGGAGGAGAAGCGTATCATTGCCCCCAGTATTCCCGCATGAGACTTTAAAATGGGCGACATGCTGATTCGCATTTCCCGTCCCATCAAATCTTCCGAATTTGGGGATGACATAGCCGCTAGGAAATTCTACCAGATCATACTGAGCAGGATATAGTCTCCCACTGCTGCAGATATCTTTTTGTGTTTCGGCTTCGGCTACCAATATTTTGATTTTGTTGGCAACCAAATCCATGATTTGATCTTGAGTTAGCGGGCTACTGTCATCGGTAGCCAAGACATTTCCCGAGATAGGATGCGATTGACTTTCATGCGGTCCGCCTACCTTTGGATTCGAGGGAATAGGCATCAGCTGCCTTGGGACACCGTTTCCCGGTTCATGAGCAGAGCCCTGTGCTTGATTGGGTGGCTGAGAGGCAAGTCGGCCCGTGAGCTGTAAGACGACATTCGTCAAGTCGTCGATTTTGGAGTAAAGTTTGGCCATCTCCTTATCTTTACTTCTGAGATGTTTTTGGAGCTCTTGGAGAAGTTGCTGCTCTGTGTTCTTGGGATGGAAGATTGACTCCTCTTCGCTTTCCGAGCCCGACTTCTCATGAACCGAGGGATCTCTCCACTTATCAGCTTCACTGGGACGATTTTCATTATCTTCTGGAGGATGCTGGTCTTGGGAAGTGACAGCCACATTCACACCGGATTGGATTTGAGATGTAGTGGCCCCATCCTTGCTCTTGCTGCGCGTGCCCACCATGTAGACAGTGTGGACCACATATCCAGCCATTTCCTCATCTTTGGCGGGATAACCCTGTTCTTCGAACCTCATAAAGTTCAGCCTAGCAGGAGCCCTAGCCTTTTTGTTGGCTCTATATCTGAGCCTTTTCTGCCTTACCTTCTTAATTTTAAAGGGCTTGACGGGCACCGTTATCCAGGAAGCTATCGTGAGTCGATTAGCGGGGAGTTTAGAGAAGACACCCGATCGAGCAGTTGTCAGGGACACCGCCGGAGCTTGGTCGAGATGCCTTGTTGCTTTGTTGGTGTTGATGGCCTTGCCCCCAGCTGGGGCCAAGGAAAGTTATTCAAACACCGATTTGTGTTTGGGTTAGGACGCCTTCAAGACCACCACATTTGGCCTCTTGCTTTTCGAGGCCGGTTTGTCCGTTACGGAAGCTTGAAGAGATGGGATGGTGTTAGCTGACACGAACATAATAGAGCCAAATGGTAGCAGTGGATCTTCCCATAGACGCTCACGTGTGGGCACGTGAGGCTCCATTAGTGAGGAATTTTTCCCATCACTTTTTCTCTCTTTTTTTATAAGGGAACAAATGCCCCCCTGCATTGTTCTCACGTGGCTTGCACGTGAGTGCAACGTTGTCACCCTTACAGCCGTTGGATCTGCCTAGGGGAACGGGGAGATGAACCACTCCCATCATGTCTTATAAATGCAGGGCTTTTCGCCTCTGGGAAGCCCCCTGTTCCTTCATCTTCTTCCTTGGTTATTTTCTCAGGAATTTAATTCTCATCTTCAGAGTTTAGTTCTATGCCTTAAAATCTTTCAGAGTTAAACTCTGTAAAACTTCCCTTTGGATAAGGATCTTGAACGACCTTCTCTTGCTTTCTGCCCTGGATTTAAATCCATCACCAGAGCATAGCTCTTTTCTTGAATTGGTTTCTTAAAGATCCCAAAACATATATTTTTTTAATGTAGATTTTGAAGTCTTGAATCAATGGGGATTGTTAATCCTCCTTTTAGGGTTTTAACCCATCACCGATCTTTAAGAATCTTGGAATTTAATTCCTTTTTCCTTGCCTCCTTGCCATGGGGGTTTCTGGGATTTAATCCCTTTATTAAAGTAATTTAATTCCTTGTTCACAAAGGTTGGCTCTGAGAGAGACTTAGATACTTTAGGGAATTTTATTCCCTAATGCTCTCGGATATTTGAGGGTTGTAATGTCCCTGAAGTAGATTCGAATCTGTCATGCATTTTAACAGAACTCGTTTTTTAAGAGGATGTTAGGAGTTATTTAAACTCCATTGTTTATTTGATGAGAATCCTTTTAGATTCTCATAATAAGCGCTTTCTTGATCATTTTGATCGGTAAACTCTTACTAATTTTTCTTTTCAAATATTATGGCTTCTCGTCTTTACGATCTCGAAGAGATTATCTCTTATGAGGACATTCTCATCCAGGGCCGTTGCAGGGCCAAGAATTTACCGACGCTCAATGTGCCGAGGTGATGCGTCGTTTTGACGACTACAACGGTTGGTTACTTCCTCGCCGTTTTGTTCTCTTGAACATTATCGTTGGGTCAATCTGGGCAGCAATTCCTGGGCTTGACGAGTCTATGCCCTTCAAAGTGCTTGATGATGCCGAAAATAAGGTGCATTCAGTATATCTGATGAGCCTGATTTCAAAGAAGCGAAGGGATGACCTTGTCGATATTCTGCATCGCGTCTTCCAACAGAAGGCGATAATATCTGCATACCAGAGGACAGATGACATTAGTGGGGATCCTGACACTTGTATTCGTGAGAGGATGCATAAGAAAATGATCAGAGAAGCTAGAAGCACTTTACTCAGACTTGCTTTTAAATTCTTAAATCCATGTCCAGAATTTAGTGTTTTACCATTGTAAACATTCTTTTTTTTACCATTTATAAATTTCTAAAGTATGAATGACAAAACTTTCCCTTCTTTTATACCATTGTTCATATGTGCCTCACGTGTTATGCATGTGGGGTATTACTGAGGGAATCGTTTCATCTTCATTATATATTCGCAAATGTATCTCTTCTCTGTGCATGAGCTTTGTACTTTACGCTTAGGAATTTTGCTAAACGCAAACACCGTTGTTGTGTTATGCGCTGAACCCTCTTATACATACATAAATCGGCATGCTTTGAATGCAGTTATGAAGGAATGCTTAATCGGGTGTGAATCAGATGCTCTCCTTACTGCCTCACATAGCACACGGTTGGTCCCCACGGGTTGTGCCTTTCTGTCTTGACTTGACGTAAAATAATTTATATACTCATTGCGAAGTTTGTAGTTTAGAAGCTCATTTTAGAGCTTGTAGTTTATTCACTCATCCCGGAGTCTGTAGTTTATGAACTCATTTCGGAGCTTGTAGTTTATTTACGCGTCCCGTAGTCTCTAGTTTATGAACTCATTTCAGAGCTTGTAGTTTATTCACTCATCCCGGAGTCTTTAGTTTATGAACTCATTTCGGAGCTTGTAGTTTATTCACTCATCCCGGAGTCTCTAGTTTATGAACTCATTTCGGAGCTTGTTTAGTTTACCTGCCGTGGGCTTGTAGGCAAACTGGTCTTAACGTCACAGTTAACCTCTGCTCTTTACGACAGAGGTCCGTTAGGGTCTGTGGTACTAGGGTTTTATCCGTTGTACCGTCGCGTTGGCTAATGCATTCCTTGATATGCAATCTTGCTGTTCGAGAAGCCTCACGACTATCGTGTCTCTGATCCCTTCAGGGGCTGGACAGGACGTCTTCAAGTAATCTCCCAGGTCATATTACCATCGGAAGAGCAAGCGTTATGGATTTTCCATGCCACTTTTTACTTGAGGTTAGGCTCAATTTGGGAGCCCCGATGAGTCATAACCACTCCGCGCTGGTGTGGGATGATTTCCGATAGACTTTCAGGTTTTATTTGAGTTGCCGCTAAGACCCTGAAGCCAGGGATTTTTTTTTGCTTTGTTTGCTGGCATTGCGTCTGCTGTAACGAAACGAATGTTGAGGTTGTCTCTAGGTTGTCTGTGAATCGTCGAGGCTTGGAACTAGGGACTTTGCCATAGCTTCGTTGTTTTGACCCTGGGGTCGGTTGTTGACGTTGCATCTGCATCCTGCTGGAGTTGAGAAGGAACGCCGCTGTTGATCTATAGGTTGTCTGTGAACCGTCGAGACCTGGAACTAGGGACTTTACCGTGGCTCCGAGGTAGTCTCTAGGTTGTTGGTGAACCGTCAAGGCTTGGAACTAGGGACTTTGCCATGGCTCCGTTGTTTTGACCCTAGAGTCGGCTGTTGATGTTGCATCTGCATCCTGCTGGAGTTGAAAAGGAACGCCGTTATTGATCTCTAGGTTGTCTGTGAACCGTCGAGACCTGGAACTAGGGACTTTGCCATGGCTCCGAGATAGTCTCTAGGTTGTTGGTGAACCGTCGAGGCTTGGAGCTAGGGAATTTTCCATGGCTCCGTTTGTTTTGACCCTGTGGTCGTTTGTTGACATCGTGTTTGCATCCTGCTGGAGTTGAGAAGGAACGCCGTTGTTAATCTCTAAGTTGTCTGTGAACCGTCGAGACTTGGAACTAGAGACTTTGCCATGACTCCATTTTGTTAACCCTGGGGTCGTTTGTTGACGTCGCGTCTGCATCCTGATGGAGTGAGAAGGAACGCCGTGTTGATCTTCTAGGCTGCAGATGTTGCCATCGAGATCTGACTCTCCCTTTTAATAGAGCCGGGTGGGGAAATGTGGTTCCCTTTTCGTTTACGCCCATGGATTGTATACAGAGGTTGATGTGGACTCACCTGCAGGGCAAAAGTTTCATCATTTTTTTATTTCTTTCCGTGATGCTCTATCATTTCAGCTTTTTTATATCACGAAAGTCGCGATTGCCCAATCATTTCGGCTTTTTTATCGCGGTGTCCACTCATTTCGGCTATTCTTTTCTTTTTTACTCGTTGTTTTTTATTGCGAGTTGCCCAAACATTTCGGATGTTTTTTATATGCATATATTTTGCTCGCTGATTTTTATTGCGAGTTGCCCCATCATTTCGGCTATTTCATATGCTTTTTTTTGCTCACCGATTTTTGTGAGTATGGAACTTGAGATCTGATACCAATCTTGGTATTAGCACCGCTGTGACTGGAATATTTCCATGAGCGAATGATCATTTGCCGTGAAAGGACTTGAAAATTGACACCTGTTCAGGCATCGGTATCGCTGTGACTGGAATATTGTTAGGAGCGAATCATCATTTGCCTTGAAAGGACTTAAAATCTGATACCAATTTAGGCATCAGCATCGCTACCACTGGGATGTTGCCAGGAGCGAATCATCATTTATCTTTGCTAATGTGAACAAAGGTGGCTTAGCAAACAGGGTTAAGGTCCCGTCGACTAAGGCTTTTTGACTCTATGAGCCGTAGGGGTTTCATAAAGGTTTTCTCTCTACGAGTCGTGAGGATCTCACAGGTGTATTTTCTCCTTAGGAATCGTGAGGATTTCTAAGTGCGTGTCCTCTTATAAGTCGTAAGGATCTCATAAAAGTATTTTTTCCTTATAAGTCAAGAGGACTTATACGTGTCGTTCACCATATGAGGACATTTCTCGTCATTGGTGGAACTTGGTGGGAGAAACTTTTATTTGTGCCAATGGATTGTATACACGGGCCAACATTGTACCGCTTGTAGGGCAACTTGGGGAGTGCGATGGCTTAAGAATAGGTTCAGGTCCTTGTATCTTAAGGGTTTTGAATCCTATGAGCCGTGAGTCTCATAAGGGGGAATTCTCCTTATGAGTCATGAGAATCTCGTAAGTGTAATTTCTTCTTAGGAATTGTAGGGATCCCAAAGTGTGTTGCTCCCTTGTGAGTCGTAAGGATCTCACGCAGGTGTTTTCTCCTCATAAGGTCGAAAGAACCTTGCAGGTGTCTTTATTTTAATGAGATTGCGCCCTTTCGGGTTTTCACAAACTTGCCGGTAGCCCTGCTGTTTTTTATCACGGCGCCCTTTCGGGTTTTCATCCATGCCCATTTTGCTTGTGGACGTACCATTTTTTTACCATGAGATTGCGCCCTTTCAGGTTTTCACAAGCTCGCCGGTAGCCCTATTATTTTTACTCATGGTGCCCTTTCGGGTTTTCATCTGTGCCCATATCGCTTGTGGACGTATCGTTTTTTTTTGCCATGAGATTGCGCTCTTTCAGGTTTTCACAAGCTCGCCGGTAGCCCTGCTGTTTTTACTCACGGCGCCCTTTTGGGTTTTCATCCGTGCCCATTTCGCTGGTGGACGTACCGTTTTTTTACCCCTATGTTCGCCAATGGAACTTATGAAGGACTTCGTCACCAGGGCGGCTGTGCAGCCAACGGGACTTGAGTTGCAGTCATCGCCGCTGGGGCCTGTGGACTTGAATTCCACTATCGCCGTATTTGAGGAGACGTATTCAGTTTAAGGACATTGCGGTCCATTGTTAGTTTAGGGACATCTCGGTCCATGGCCAGCTTCGGGGTGAAGTTTTGCCGGATACTACTTCTATAGTTTGGACCCAGGAAGACAGCGAGCGGACATGAGCGTCGTCATCTATCATTAACCTGAGCTGTGACTTGTCAAGCATAGTATTTCTTAAGGAACCGACTGTTTATTGGCCGGAAGGGTCTATCTCCATGCATATTCATGAGAAAGTAGGCCCCACCTTGGTAGACCTTGTCTATGATGTACGGGCCTTTAAAGTTTGGCTCGAATATCCCCTGCTTTGCACGGTTGGGGATCATAGATCTTTTTACAACTAGCACGAGTTCGCCTTGGCGGAATGTTCTCGGCCTGGTTTGTCTTTCATATGAGCGCGTCATCCTTACTTTGTAAGCTTCCAGGTTTTGCTGCTCCATGAGACGAGTTTCATCGAGGGCATCGAGCTCCTCAAGCCGAAGATGGACATTTTCTTCATCTGTCAGCTCGTATCGAACTGCTATTAGTAGAGAGGGTAGCTCTATCTCCAAGGGAAGTACCGCTTCTGTGCCGAATGCCAACGTGAATGGCGTTGTATTCGTGGCTGTAACGTGGTTCGATACGCCCAGAGAGCTTCATGCAGTCTCTTGTGCCAGTCCCTTTTATTTCTAGACACCATTTTCTTTATGATCTTCGTCAAGGTCTTGTTGAAAGCCCCAGCTAGACTATTAGCTCGGGGATTATAGACTTAAGAGTATCTCCAATCTATATTATGTTGCTGTGCGAAGCGGCTGATCTTATGGATCCTGTAGGCTGGCCCATTATCCGAGATGATTCCTCACGGGGTGCTGAACCGGTAGATGACATGTGTCCTAAAGAAATGGAGGATGTTCTCCATCTTCACTTCTTTTAGCGGTACTGCCTCTGCCCACTTAGAGAAGTAATCGGTCGTTTCCAGTATGAACCGATGTCCTTTGGATGATGTTGGTTCGATAGGCCCGATTATATCGGTTCCCCACATTTCGAATGGCCAGCTAGCCAATGTTGGGTGTAGCGGATTTGGATGTTGGTGGATGAAGTCCCCGTGAATTTGGCACGAGTGACACTGCTTCGCATATTCGAGGCAGTCCTGAATCATCGTGGGCCAGTAGTAACCCATTCTCTTGATCTTCAATTTCATCTTTGGTCCGGCTTGATGAGAACCGCAGAGTCCGTCGTGAGTTTCTTAGACAACCCTCCCTGCTTCCTCCAGTCCCAATCATCTTAGCCACAAACTGTCGAGCGATCTCTTATATAGAGTATCATTGACGAAGGCGAAGTATAGAGCTCGTTTCATAAGCTGATGTCTTGACGACACGTCTTCGGGTGTTCGAAGGGATTTGAAGTAGTCTATGAAGACTTCTCTCCAATCCTTAGCCTCTTCTTCGTCTTCTATTTGGAAGGCTGCTTGTTTGGTCGCTTCATTTCCTTCAGACGACTCCGGCGATATTTCTGCTGGCGCGAGAATCCGACGGCTTTGCACAATGATTCTTACGTCATTGAGATTTTCGTCGGCCAGTTCTTTAGTGAGTTTGGCTAATGCATCCACCTTGCTATTCTCTACACGCGGAATGCTTTCCAGAATATAAGAGGGGATTTGTGTCAGCAATTGCTGCACTCTCTCACCATATTTTACCAACTCTGGTTTGCATGTCTGATAGTCGCTATTTACTTAGCTAACGACTAACTGGGAATCTCCATATATGAGAAGGTTTTCGATTCCCATGTTGACAGCAATCTCAAGACCTGCTATCAAATCTTTGTATTCAGCCTCGTTGTTTGTTCTTGGCTCTGTCATTGAAAGGGCGAAACGCATTATCCCTCCTTGCGGGGTCACGAATATAAGGCATACCCCATCTTTGATTATGGGGGTGTTGTGCTTTCGCTTCTTCGTGGAAAATGCCCCATCGAAGTAAGTTTCCCATCGAGAGTCATTTTCTTTGTCCTTTGTGTCGAACGCATGTTCGTCCGGTAATTCACAATTTAACGGAGAGTCGGCTGGTATTGGATGTTCAACGAGGAAGTCGGCGATGTCCTGATCCTTCACTGCCCTGAGGGGTCGATAGATTATTGAGAACTCCATCAAGAGGAGGGCCTATTTGGCAAGCCTTCCCGTTAGTATGGCTCTTCACATCAAATATTTGAGAGGATCCACTTTTGATATGAGATGGATCTCATGTGCCAAGGCATAATGTCGAAGCTTCGTTATCGCGAAGATCAGTGCCAGGCAATGCTTTTCGATGGGGGAGTAGTTGTTTTCTGCCCCCAGGAGAACTCGACTCAAATAGTAGAGAGCTCTCTCCTTTCCCTGATCGTTCTCCTGTGTCCATAGTACGCCTAGAGAACCTTCAAAGGCTGTTGTGTACAGGATGAGAGGCTTTTCTTTGACCGGAGCGGTCAGTACCGGTGGGTTATGCAGATATTGCTTGATTTCGTCCAGTGCATTTTGGCATCTACGATCCCAAACGAATGGGGTCCCCTTCTTCATTAGATGGCCGTAGGGGCGGCATTTTCCCGAGAGGTTAGCTATAAACCGCCGGATATACGCGAGCTTTCCTTGGAGAGATCGAAGTTGTTTGTGAGTTCTCGGCATGGGTATTTCCATAATCACCTTGATCTTTGATGGGTATATTTCGATACCTCGGTGTCGTAAGATGAAGCCTAGGAATTTGCCTGAGGAGACTCCAAATGCACATTTTAGAGGGTTCATCTTCAGGTTATATTTCCAAAGACGCTGGAACACTATTTTCAAATGCTCCCAGTGCTCCTCGTACGATTTGCTTTTCACCACGAGGTCGTAGATATAACATTCGACGATCTTATGTATGAGGTCATCGAAGATCTTCGTCATGACCTTCTGGTAGGTAGCGCCGGCATTCTTCAGACCGAAGGGCATTACTTTATAGCAGAATATGCCCAACGAAGTTCGGAAGGCAGTATGCTTTCGGTCTTCGGGATGCATCTTTATTTGATTATACCCCGAAGATCCATCCATGAAGGAGAAGACCTCATGAGTGGACGTGTTATCGATCATCATCTCGGTAACAGGCACTGGGAAGTCATCCTTCAGGCAAGCTTTATTGAGATCCCGAAAGTCCACGCAGATGCGCACCATCCCATTTTTCTTCATCGCTCAAGTTCAAGCCGCATTCTTCTTGGCGCCTGCTTGACTGGCTTAGCGTCCGACAATATAGCCAATTTATGCACTGCTATTTCTAGATCTAGTCCCGGCATATCGGAGTAGTTCTATACGAAGCAGTCTTTATACTGCATAAGCACGTCTTTTAGTGTGTCCACCTGTGTTTCAAACAATAGCTCACTGACGAACGTTGGCCTTGGATCGTTTTCCGCCCCTTAGTCAATTTTCCTCAGATTATCGGCTGTGGTGTCTATCCCATCTTCCAGCTCTTTTGGCGCCGGTGGAAATCCTGTGATTACATCGTCTTCATCCTCGTCTGCGAAGCAGTAGGAGAGGTCGTCCATATTCTCATGCTCCCTTTTCTTTGAGAATGTTATCACATGGCAGGTACGAGTTCGTTTCAAAGCTCGATGTTGATCTGGACTTACTCTAGCAATATAGGTTGCTTTTGGCTCATGCTTTCGTGGTGGGGTTACCCTCTAACTGTCGGATAGAGTAAACCTGCCTTCCTGATATTGGTCTTCGACCCAGTCTTTGAAGGTAAAGCAGTCTTCAAGAGGATGTCCTACTGCTCGGTGGTAGGAGCAATAATCCGAATGATGAACCTCGTTTATCTGTTCGGGGTACCGAGACTCCGGGAGCGTCATCATTTGATGCTTCATGACAAGGTCGAATATTTTTCTCGTCTTGTCTTGAGCGAAAGAGTATTCTCGATCCATCTTCTTCATAAAAGACGGATTCCAGATAACTTTTTCTCGATCACGTGGCTCCTTGGATTCGCTTCGCTGCGTTTGAACATCATTCCCGTTCTTCACCTTTTTGTTGCCTCTGCGTTGGGCTTTTTCCTTGCCACGAGAGCGCACAGCGGGCTGGGGGTGAAGGGTATCGTAGTCTTCTCTTTCCGTAGACTGCTGAATGAGACATTGCGTCCTGGCTTTCTCGTAAATGGCCATTTCGCGGCTGTGGTCATCCCACACCTTTTGACCCGCTTCCCTTATTAGCTTGTCAATCTGTTCTTCGAATGACGAACTTGGTATTCTTATGGCGCGATTTCGCTCTGGTTCAATATCAGCGCTATCTGGAAGAGTGTTCCCTTCTCCACCAGAGTTATTTATGATATGGCAGCCATGGAATCGCTCCCGTTTCTTGGACTAAATGTATCCAAGTCCAGTCGTCTCCATCTTCCTGTTGGGCATCTTTCGCTGAGTCCTGGGAATGTCCGAAATCTTGTTGTAGAACCGGGCTTGCTGAGCGGTTTGTTTGAAGGGTACGCCTTGGCTTCTTAATAGCCTTTTCAATCCTTCTGCGGAATATCTGGGCAGACGGATTGGTTGAAGCCTGTCAAGCGCAAGTTCGGCACCATGCCAGACTTCTTTTTTCACTTTGGTCTCCGTAGATCGATAGAAGAGGATCGCCTTTTCACCTCTTCGCCTGGAAAGAACGTAGAAATTTTGCATCTCTTGCACGCCGTATGTATCAAGCGCATTAAGTTCCCTGTAATGCCGCTGCGGAATCATGGTGATTTGCAAGCTCTGGTCAGCTCCAGTGAAGGTCTGCATTGACGGGCGGATGGAGAACACTGCATTGGCATCATCCTCAAAGTCACTGCCAAAGACCAAAATAGGAGTAGCCGGTCCTGGCCTGGTGCCTTGGGGTTGCCCCGAGAAGACTATCTCTTCATCCTCCTCGGTATCGCTCCCAAAGATCGGTATAGTGGCGATGGCTTCTTGTTTATTCTTCGGTTTACGACATCTTTCCGTGTCTTCGAAGTCTGGTAAGAAGTACTTGGCGTCTTCATATTTGCGGACTTCATTTAGAGAGAATGGGTTTAGCTCCCCTGTAACTTTGTACTCGAGGATGTCTTTGAAGTACTTCATACACTGATGTTGTGTAGAAGGAATGATGTTGTACTCGTGTAACCAAGGCCGGCCGAGCAGAGCGTTATAGCAAGTCTTGACGTCAATGACATAAAATTTGATGTCAGTGATGAGCATTCCAAAGCGTAATGTGAGTATCACAGACCCAAGCGTCCGTGACGACTGCGAGTCCAACCCGAAGATGATAATTTTGTCCCAAGCCAGGTGCTGAACATTCATGCAGATCTCCTTCAGCACCTTTATGTTGAGAAGGTTGATAGAGGACCCGTTGTCGACTAGAATCTTCCCTATCTTAATGTCGTGGCAGTACCCAGTGACATATAGAGGACGATTGTGCTCGCACGTTCCAAGGAGCAGGTCTTCATCGCTGAAGGTGATGTCAGTTGTGTGAACTTCTTCCAGCGCGTCTTTCATCTTTTCTTCTGCAAGGAAGGCTTGAAACTGATTGGGCTCTTGTAATACCCTGACTAGAGAATCTCGTGCCTCTTTAGACAGGAGAAGGGCATCCAAAATGCTCAATTGTGAGGGTATCTTCCTCAGATGTGCCAGAACATTGTAATTTACCTTGTTTTTCTTAGGCGGTTCCTTGGCTGCGAGCTCTTTGACGACTCTATCATCAAGGGAAATTTCCTCATGGACTTTTTCCTTCCCCTTATCTCTTTTGCTTGGACCATTGTTTATAGGCCCGAGGTTCTTTTCAGGCAACGTACGGTTGCGCAGCTGAATGTTCTCGCAGTTCTTCTCACCTTCTTCTTTTCCACAAGAGGATTCTTTGAAGAGAGGGCTGAGAATTATTTCTTCTTCAGAATCACTCCCGAATGTAAGAACTTGAGATTTTCCTTCTGTCGAAATGGTATCAACCACATGACAATTACCAGCTGTTCCTTCACGCTCATCTGTCGCGCTTCTCTGCTCCCGACGGGCTTTGCGCTTGATCCGTTTGAAGTGTTGTCGGTAAGCAACGTATCCTTACCACCACTTCTTGAAGGCATCGCACTCTTTGGTGGGGTGCATGACCCTCCGATGGTATAAGAAGTAGTTCGGATGTACATCCGCTTCGTCGAGGCACGTACTCCCGAGAGTATTTCCTTTGAAAGGTGACAGCTTCATTCCCATTGACAGGGCTTTGGCGAACTGTTTCCCCGTCTTAAACCTGCTTTTGTCTGCCGCGGGTGTTCTTTGATCTGGTTGGAGTACTTTGTGACTCTTCCTCACCGTAGCTTCTTCATCCTGACGCCGACGCTTGGCCTTTTCGTATATGGCCATTTCTTGCTTTCGGTTAGTTTTGCTCTTTGAAGGGGTTCGTTCAGCAGTCTGTCAATCAGGTCGTCTGACGGTTCCAGGGATCTTCGGACCGATCCCTCCCCCAGTTTCCTCATGCTGCTCTCTGACACCGAGGGAGTTTCTTTCTCTTTTAACGACGAGTGAGAAACCATGTGGCAATTCGCTACACAATCCTCGGGTTCTTCTGACGAGTCTTTTCCCTCGTCAATGTCACTGTCTCCATTCTCAAGGATATAGTTGAGAAACTCTTCGAGAATGACCGGGGTCCGCACCTTTTGGTTGTACTCCTCCAGCGCGTCAATATACTTTTGCAAGTCCGTACGCTTGTTATCTGGCTGTACGGGCTTCTTGGTCTTCTTCTTTTTCCTCGAAGACTTCAAAGGCTCGACCTGGGTGTTTTGCCCATCGTTATTAGCTTTCAGTGTTGGGCGTGGTTTAAGCATCCCCTCAATGATCTCGGGCTCCAGCGGGCTTTTCCATTTGATCGCCGGACATGCTTGAAGATCCTTCAACATTCTTTTAGTTTTAGCCGAATGGACAACTTCCCACGGAGCTTCTTCTACGAATGAGAATGATGCCCCCGGCGTATCCACCTTTTTAGGAGCGTGCTGCTGTGGCAGGTTTACCTTCCAGTTTTCGGACAGCACGAACTTGCCTTGTTGGTATTAGTTCTCAACCCAGTTTTTGAAGACATAGCAATCTTTGATTGGGTGACCCATTACTCTGTGGTAGGGACAGTAGTTGGGACTGTTGACGTCGCTAGGCTGCAGTGGGTGTCTCAGATCCGGCAGAGTAATGACCCTGTTGCGCACCGCCAGTTCGAACAGTCTCTTCGTTTTATTCTGGGGAAATGAGTAAGGACGTCTCAACTTCTCTTCGAGAGATCGGTGTGTGTTTCTTTGGCAAGCAACCGGTTTCGGGTCGCTCGGCTGTTGTTGAGTATTGGCAACAAAGGCCACTTTCTCTTTGCCCTTTGCATTCCGAGGATCCGCTTTTGAAGATGACGACCTATGGTCCATTTGGGCCAGCTTGTCGATCAAAGTCTGGAAAGTGGTCGGCTTGAAGAACATCATAAACTGGGATATAGTCGCCTAAGGATCGAGAGTCCCTATGAACATGCCCACGGCAGGAGCTTCTTCGATGCGTTGTTTGTATTTTGACCATAGGTTCCGCCACCGAATTGCGTATTGAACCATGTCTCTCCTGGCTTCACCCTAGCATTGACTAATACCGTGATCGGGGTGCGCTCGCTTGCGCTGGCGAATCGCTGTGTGAATAGTAATTCCATCTTCGTGAATGTTTTGACAGAGTCATTTGGGAGCTCGGAGTACCATTCAAATGCCGTCTCCGACAAGCTGCCAACAAACTGGCGAAGCATTAGTTTGTCGTCGCCTCCAGTATTACCACACAAAGCTCTGAATTAAGCGACGTGCTGATGCGGATTTCCCGTCCCCTTATATACATGGAACTTAGGGATCGTATATCCTGGAGGGTACTTGATTTGATCGTACCAGCCTGGATAAGGTCTCCCAGTCCTGACGACTTGGCCTGCCGCTTCACTTGCTTGATGAGCTCGTATTTGTTGGGCTATGTAGTCATCAAGGGTAGCCTTGGAAATTGTCTCTTCCTGGGCTGCTGAGACGGCCAAAGGAGGGTTTGACATTTCCCCTCTGCCATCTTCGATGATTATCGGAGTGTCTTCGGCTGGAGGTTCCGACTGGATCATCATCCCAACCATGTCTTGGAATAGAAGCGCCATCTGCTTAATATTATCGGCCTGTTCCGCGGCCTCCTTATCCTTCCTTTCCAGCACCCATCGCAGGAACTCGGTGTCGGTCTCTTATTCCTGGCGCTGCTCAGACGTTGATTCCCAGGTTTCTTTCTCCCCGGTGAGTGCTGACATTTTCATTAGTATTTCTTGGAGCTTTTGTTGCTGCTCCTGAGCTTTTGTTAACGACCGAGTGAGTGGTCGATGACCTACAGAAGCACGACTTTCCTCTTTCCCGAAAACCATGTACACTGTGTGCATGATCATGCCCCCATACTTGGGGAGTTTGGATCCATCACCCTTGGGATTTGCGGCCGGCAGTGGGAAGTTCTCCGGCCTTCTCTTTTTGTGAGAAGTAAAAATCGAAGGAGCCATTGGCGCCTGCGTGGAGGAAGTCCCTCGCTGTATGGTGGAGGGATGGTCCTCCTCCTACTGAGCCTTTGTTTTCTTCAGTTGGCAAGAGTGTTCGTTATTGATCATAAAATCTTGGACTTTCTGTTGGCTATAGTGCCTTCAAGGAAATTATCATAGTCGCGGACTTGTGATTATGATGATTGAGGCAGGACCTATACCGATAAAACAATCTTACTCAAGATGATAGTATGCTATCTGGTTTGTCTTTATCATCATATACTTATTGATAGAGCCCATAGGATTCTTGCTTGACTGTCGGCATTATGATGGCGATCATATATGTGGGAGCTGGGGTCTATAAGCACATCTTTAAATGTCCCTAGTCGTAGGAGTATCGAGACCGGGCATCGATACTCCAGTGTAGACTAGTGTATACTGATCGAGACCCCGACGAGGGGCGATGGCCAGGTCTCACAAGCAATTGGTGTTAGTTTGTTCACCTAAGATAGTATACATGTGCTCATTGGGTTATGAGTACACTGGACGGACTTGCCGGGAACCTGCTAGTTGGTATTATACCTATTGTCAGATAGCAGTTCCCAGGTGACATGTATAAAGGTTAGTCTGTCGACCTGAGATCGTCATTTGTCTTGTGTGAGTTCCCACTGTGCTTTGATTACTACCCTACCACGGCTCAAAGGAGTCGTGCAAACAGGTTTTAGTTGGGTACAGTCCCGAGCCACATGGAGGCAGTGATCGGATCGTCAGATATTCGTCTCCCCCAGTATTGGGGGTTGATGTCGCGTTGTGTACGGATGGCCATCACCAAAAATCCGTGGCCACGGTGGACGAGAATTATCGATCCAGGATCGATAGTTTCTCAGGTGGTGATGGGTTTCAAACTGACACTAAATGTCGCGTTGTTAGGGGTCTGACTTTAACTACCCCCTAGACTCGATATGCGATACTCTTAGACGAACAGACCGGACTGTATGGATATTGTCACTGACAGGCTCAGTAGGGGTTCAGGATGAGTTTACTCGTCGGCCTCCCTTTCGCTCAATACCTGGATAGCCGTTACGTACAGCTAGTGCCGTGATTTTTCCAAAAATTGTAGTTTACCGTAATCAGAAACGGCGTCGCTTTGCAGCTAGCCGGTGAATACGGGTCGATCCGCAGGGATGTGTAAATTTCTGTTTTTGTGTTTTAACGAGTTGATTACGTTGGTTGTTTGGTTTTTCTTGTCGATTGATTTAAAACTAATTGATATGATATGAAAGAACTCGTTAGGGTTAGGTCGAAGGTAGGGGTGATGAGATCAATATTGTCACCTCTTCCAATGCCTTAGATTAAACCTTTTTAGAAAAATCATAACAATTATTAGCAAAGGGGATTTGTTAGTTATATGTATGCCCTAGAGGCCATTACTGTACACAGGATGTATATTGTAGTGGATGCTGGGACATATATAGGGAGGACTTTCTTGCTCGACATGATAGTATGCTATCTGGTTGAACTTTACCTTAACGTGTATACTGATTGTCTTTCTGTTACATGTTGGTAAAGCCCTTAGGATGTGTGCTTGACTACCTGGACTATGATGCGGATCATACTAGTGGGGACATGGTAGTCCATAAGTACATCCTTCAAAGTCCCTAGTCGAGGGTGTGTCGAGACGGGGCATCGATATACCAGAGTAGACTAGCGTGTACCTTCTCGACCCATACAGATGGGCGATGGATGATCCCATATCCATCGGTGTTTGACATCAGATATGATATACGGGTGCTCAGTGAAGACTGGGTACACTGGACGGACTCGCCGAGAACTCCCAGATGGTATTATACCTCACGTCAGATGGCAGTTCTCTGGTGACACTGGTACAGAGTAGTCTGTTGACCCGAGATCGTCATAGAGTCTTGTGTGGTTCCCACTGTGCTTTGATTTCCATCTTACCACGTCCAAGAGGGCGTGCAAAACGGTGGTTTTTGGGTACAGTCCCGAGTCACATGGAGGCAATGAGCGATAGGAGGGGATTCGTCTCTCCCGGTATAGGGGGTTGATGTTGCGCTGTGTTCGATTGGCTATAACAGGAAATCCCTGGCCAGGGTTGCTGAGATTTACTGGTAAGTGTTACCAGTAGTTTCTCGAATAGTTATAGACCTCATATCGACACGACTTATCGAGCTATTGGGGTCTGACGTTTACCACCCCTAGGCGAGATATGCGACAGATCAGACGATCAGACCGGACTGTACGGTAGTGTTACTGGTTGGATTCACTGGAGTGTGAGCGGGCTTGCTCGTCGATCTTCAGATCGCTCAATACCCGGGTGGCCGTTACGTTTAGCAGACCGCTTACGGCTTGTGGATGTTTGATATGATCATCATCCGCTGCCGGCGTATTGACGAGTCTTTAGAGTCCTACACAGAGGTTTCCTGGCTCAAGCGAAACGAAATAGGAGCGCATATGAGATATGTGCGGGACCGAGAATAATACCAGTATGTGATACTGTATTCGATTCTCGCGATGTGACATTGATCGGTTATATGCGATATAGCCGGGTTATCGGATCAAGTGTTGATTCGATAAGATGTTACTAATGGTACCAGTCGGTTATGTGCGTCATGACCGGATCGTTAAATCAAGCGTTGATTTAATGATTTAATGCATAATTATATATTTGATATATTACTTTGCATTAACTAGTATCGGTTCACTTTAAATGGATTTTCTCGCTCGGTTGTGCGCATTGCATATGCGATATGATTTTGTGCACTTGTTTGTATCATATTTGATGATACATGCAAATTAGGGTTTGTGTAAAGAATTAAACCTTGGTTAAAGAAATGGTTAGGGTTTTTATTTGATTATTCATTTATTCATTTGTTTTTATTTTTGGAAAATAAAATTGCATAAAATAGAATGGTGGCTTCTTTTGTTTTCTTTCATGAAGCTTCATGAACTTTTGACTTAGTCACCATTTTGTCTCATGCTTAACCCTAACCAATTCAATTAACTCAAGTTAATTCTCTACACCTAACCATGGTGAGAATTATGATAAGAATGGATTTTTATTTATTCTTTTATTCTTATGATAATACTTATCTTCTTCTTGCTCTTCTTCTTCTTCATTCTTCTTTGAAGAAAACCAAGCTTCATCAATGGTGATTGTTGGAAAAGAGTGAGAAATCCAAAACTAAAGTTAACCCACTTCCTATTTCTTCATCCTCTACCTCTTGCCAAGTAGTAGAGTGTGTTTTCTTCACAAGTTTCTTGACTTGGTGAAGTCGGAGCTTGATTTAGCGATGCCTCGACGTAGATCATCTTCGGCATGGACATCGACGACCTAGCTTGCCCATTCTCCGACGAAGCCGACGCTAGAGCCCGGATTTGATTTGGACAGCGGAGAGGACTTCGTTGCGGAGCTATGGAGGTGGAGCACCGGATCTACAAAGGTTGTATTTCCGTATTCCCTTAGTTAAGTGTTAACTAGTTATCTTTTCGCCTAGTTTTCTAGCAAACGATCCGTAGTCGGGTTTCTCGGCACCTAGATTTTTTGAAATTGGCATGGTTGATGCCTTGTGAGACCTCATTAGGATGCCTAGGAACCCTACAGTGGTATCAGAGCCTAGCTAGAGCCTTAGGCGAAGTCTAGAAGGAATTTGAAGTCCGAACGAACCCGAAACCCCAAACCTAACATGCTCTCTGTCCTTTTTTGAAAACAGTGAGTTTTTCAACATTAAAAATTACTAAAAAATTCAGCAGGGAAATCTAAGAATTACGATGCAAAAATTATTTCATGAACAGTAATGTTCGCGGCGGATCCGCGGCAGAAGCATGGCTTCTGCGGCGGATCAGCGGCCCCTTGATGACGTCAGCCATGTTCCTTTGCACAGTAATTCCTAGTTCAAAGAGCTGAGTTTTCTGGGAATTTTTAATATTTATTCAAGAGTTGAATTTTCTGAGGTTGTTTTGGGGATTCGGTGTTTCGATCGGAGTATCAGATTTTGTCTATTTGGCTTTCCGGATAAATTTTAGAATATGTTAAAAAGTTCGACCGGATATAAATACCCAATTTTTCCCCTGTCGGGAAATTTCCAAGTGTTGGATTTTTCCGTAGTTTAACGACGTTCTAAGTAGTGCAAGTAACGCGATGGTCCCTCTAGAAGACAACAAACCTTAACTCGATTATGTGACCGTCTTGAACTGCCCTTTGAACCTTCGGGTTTGGGGCAGTACGGCGTGCCACATGTGAGGCGTTGGCTTGCCCTTCTACGGCTGGACCGTTGGTACTGAGGCACGAACTGAATGTTGTTAGACTTATTTCATGTGTTGATCTGTATCGGGAAAACTTGGGTGTTCGATTGTTCGATCGGAAAGTTTAACATTTTCTATTTATCTGGAACGGGATACAATAATTGGAATTCATAAGTAGTTATGTGATAACTAAATGAATGATATAAACATAGCAGTTTAGTCTCAATTGATCGGTTGCCACGGAATTTTGATGTGATCAAAAGTCCGTCGTAATCACGTAGCGTATGCGGATACTCGCCGGGTAAATTTAATAGACAGCCTCACTCCATAGCCCCAACCAAGTGACTGTAGGAGAACCCCGTCGCCGAAAGCATCCCTCCGGGTGCTCGCGGTAGCGGTGTTCCGCCTTGGTGCACTTCGTCGACGGTATCGGGGGTGCAGCCGCCTACTGAAGTTTGCGACGAGCATTCGATCAGCATGTCGGGAATCTTGTTGAATTGCCCGACTTGATATTGAAAAGAGTTTTCGATTTTGAGACTAAAATGCGGGGTTTATAATTGTTAGGCATGTGATGTCTAAGTAATTCATTTGGTCAGGCATGCGATGTCTGAGGTGGTTGCGGATTCCAACTGTTGTAGTTTTACACTTTCTTTTCTGTGACCGTAAGTGTAATATGTGATATCGCCGGTTTCGTTGCTATATGTCAACGACAATTGGGATGGACATATTTACTTACGTTGATGACATGTGATGTTATGTGTTGCTGGATATGTTATATTGGATCGTCGTGTTTGAATAGCCGGGGGTTTTTATGTGAGATGAGTGTTTTTCATTTTCATTCATGTAAAAACTTGTATGTAATATTCTTTTATTGGGGCACTTCCAGGTTGCGGAAGATGTCACCGTTTGTATATTATTTACTTTTCCGCACTAGGATAGACCCAAGGAGGGGAGCACAAGTAACCGGGTTCTGGAGTCCAGTGGGAGACCAACTCGAGGAGTCGAGTCCGGGTCTCCTAACTCTAAAATTGGTAGGGTTGCTTGCCGCTCTCGTAGGGGTCTAGGGGTGTGGGTTTGGCTATTCATCACGACCGTGGAATCCGTGTTTTATACTGGCTCGTATTGAAAACACGGACGTCCTAGTATATCCAATATTTCATATGTTTCTTCTGCTGCGATATCTGTGATGTGATCATGTGATGTTCTGTGATAGATACAGTATATAGTATATAAGATATATTATATAGACGTTACTTATGTTTTACACCCGCGCTAGCCCTGCCCCGCTCTGCCGTTAGTTACCTAACCTAGCGGTGCACGAGGGGACATCGAGGCGAATGCGGATGGCATAAGTGTACGTCGTATTTATCTGTGATGTTTAGGTAATTAAATGATGGGACTTCATTAATGTGATTAATGAAATAAAAGAAACCTAAGATGTTGTAGAATCGAATTTCAAAATAAAACAGGTAGCTACAGTTCTTGCTTTGCACAGAGGTATATATGATATATCCTGCACCTTATTCGATAAGGAAAGGACCGAGATCCCTTCACCGGGAGTGACTCCTTTAGCAATAACTGGCAGATGCTACACACTCGGTTTGTCTTTTGATTGCTTTTAAGTGTTTTTGCTTTGCACAGCGATATATGTGATATATCCCGCACCTCATTCGACGAGGAAAGGACCGACGATCCCTTCACCGGGAGTGACTCCTTTAGCAAAACTAGAAAAGCCTCAAAAGCACTCCATTTTAAAATCATTTGATTCTACAACGATATCAAGTTCATTACGCAATAGGTTTTCAGAAAAACCTGTCGTAGCCCTCCGTCATTTCAGATAAGTTGTATATAGTATTCGTGCTGCATTTGTTGGCTTTCGTCAAGGTGCAGTGTGCGGTAGCTATATGCTGCTTATCTGCAAGCATACGATGCGATTGGATTAGGGTAGTCGTGCGGCTTTGTTGGCTTTCGTCAAGGGTCGTGCGGGTGGGTTTAATTCGATCAAGAAATGTACGGGTTGAACTTGACTAGCGGGCTATGGTTTGTTGGCTTTCGTCAAGGTCATAGCACGTTAGGGGCAAAATATTATCGGGAATTTCAAGTGTTGAAATTTGCAATGAGATTGCATACCTTCTATGAGATAGTTGGATCCCGATACCCGCTGCGAGTAAGAGTTACTCCTGGGAGAGTTTTACACATTACAATTAGCCGATCAAGTAGGTGTCTAGAAAGGTGTCAACGGGGTTACGCCTCTGGGAAAACGAGGTTTACATTAATTAGGTTCGTGCGAAAGCACGGGGGACCTCCCTCAAAGTACCGACACTGGCCTGGCTGAAAGATTGGCGAACTTGTAGTGTGTAATTAATCCCGGCTAGTCTTTCCTTTTAGGGTTTGAAGGAAGATTTGATAAAAAGCAGTGGGAGCCATCCTGATTAGATAAAATAATAACCAATCTATTCTTGAAAGAGCGCACGCTGAGTGTTTTCTTCTCTCTCTCTCCAGGTAGCGACCATATCACGCCTTAATCAAGATAATAATACGGATTATTGACCGAACCCGCTTGTTATACTGAGCTGGGGAACGTTGGTCCCGCTCCAACTTATAATTGTTATAAGTCAGAGCAGGAAATTGGGGAATACCAGAATTCCCGTGCCGCCCAAACGAAGAGAGTGCATGCTGATGCATCATCTTCGGGTGTGTTCATTACAAAGAACTATTTCTCTGTATCCTCTACGTCCTGGGTATGTGATACCAGATCAGGATCCCAGATATGTAATCTGTTACATAGGGCTACAGATAGGTAGAGAACTGAGAACGGGTGATAAGTTTCATGAGGCAGAAAACGGGGCAAGTGTTGCAGCCAAGTCTGTTGGTCACTGTCACCCTGTATTACCAATACATTGATTCTGAACGAATGTTATTAGATACCGAACCAGATATACAAAATCATATCACTCTCTTTATTAGTAAAGAAATGATATAATTTTGTATTGTTGGACAATGTTTTGAACATTTCCTATATCAATAGTTGATCGGTTCAGGCACGTTATCTAAAAGCGTTGATGTTCTAAATCAAACTACAGTTCTTAGTATATGGAACACACATAAGAGGAAGAGTTCAGAAATGAACGAATCCTTCTTGAGGTATTGTAGACTAGGTCAGATCAATGTGACCCGACTAGCTAGAGTTACATAAAGATGCATATTTAAATTAGTTTGAATTTACATCTTGTGAAACTCGCCAGTCATGTCACAAAGATAAGATGACCATAGCTCCGTTTACTGGAAACAGAGAAAGAGTTAATGAACTCTTGGGACTGATACATGATGATGTATGTAAGGTCTCCTGTCTACACATGCCAGGACTGGTTCTTTATACTTCATTACATTCTCTGATGATCTTTCGAGATTCAGACCTATGTTCCTGTTGAAACACAAGTCCGAACCTTTTGAGATATTCACAGAATATAAGTTAGAAGTAGAGAACCAAAATACGGGTATAAGTATTATGTCCTTTGATGAGATCAAGGAGGAGAATACTTGAGCACGGAATTCCAGGACAATTCTAAAGGAGAATGAGATTCTCTCTCAGCATTACTCCTCCGTATACACCATAGCACGATGGTATATCGGGGCGGAGCAGATACACCCTATTTGATATGGTGTGCTCTATGATGAGTAATACTGAGTAAACCTTTTTCCTTTTGGGAGTTATGCACTTACGAAGTTGCATACCTATTGAATAGGGTTCCAATCAAATCAGTTGCCTACCACTTCATATGTGATATGGAAAAGGAAGAGCCCATTTCTTAAGATAGTTAAGATTTGGGGTTGTCCGGCCTATGTCTAAAAGCAAAATCTGGACAAGCTCGAGGCAAAGTCTGTTATGTAGAACTGGAAAGGTTCCAGCTATACAAAATACAGCAGATGATTTGGTACAACCAAAGGATTCAGTAGATACCAACGAACCTCAGCCTCTCCGCCGATCTAGTAGGGTTTCTCACCCACCTGAGAGATACTTCGGTTTCTCTATGACAGTGGGAGCGAGGAATGCATCATGAGATGATGACCCAACTAGTTTCGAGCTGGCCATCAGGAGTAAGACTCTGTAAGAATGGCTGGATGCTTAGCGATCTGAGATGGAATCCATGTACACCAACAAAGTATGGACTTTGGTTGCAATATCTGAAAGGTTAAATCCCCATCAGGAGCAAGTATATCTTGAGAAGATTACTTGGTGTAGATGGAAAAGTTGAGACTTTTAAAGCTAGACTTGTTAAAGCTTTTCGTCATCGACCAGGCGTAGATCATGATGAAACCTTTTCAAGTGACTATGCTTAAGTCCATCCAGATCCTACTTGCCACGGCTACATACCATGATTGCGATATCTGGTGGTTGGGTGTCTTGACTGCTTTTCTAAATGATGATTTAGAAGAGAGCGTCTATAAGTACACAGCCAGAGGGCTTCGTAGACAGTGGGAGCAGCGGAAACGTGTGCAAGATGCTTTATAGGATAAAGCAGGCATCGCGGAGTTGGAACATCTGTTTTGATGAAGCGGTCAAAGAGTTTGACATCATCAAAATGGTAGATGAACCTTGTATATACAAAAAGGTAGTAGGGAGTATGGTGACGATCCTCGTAGAGTACGTGGATGACATACTCTTGATAAGAAAGGAGTTTCTTATGCTACGCTCGATCAATCTCCGCTTATCACAAAGATTCTCCATATAGGATTAAAGTGATACCTACTAAATCCTGGATTTTGGATTTATGAGATAGATCTAAATGGATGTTAGGATACTCACTAGATGTAGTGAGATGGTGTCAATCGATCCTGAGGAGAATCACTGGAAGGGTTCCAGGGTGATAAAGACGACTGAATGTCAGTCACAGGCATTGTCTTTACCCTCAGTAAAGGGACGGTATGTTGGAAGAGTTCCAAGCTGGATACCGTGACATACTAGACGATAAAGGCAGGATACATCGCTACTTAAGATGCTACCAAAGAGGATGTTTGGGTGTATATTAGTTCATGAGATGAACTACGTTCCTACCATTGTGAGACAATGGAGTTGTGGCTCATGCCGAGGAACGCCGGTTCCATCAGTGATCCAGACTTATTCTAAGGCAGCATCGCCTGATCATGGAGATAGTTGATCTCCAGGGTGATCGAGGTTAGGAGAGTAGACTCAGAGGACAACACAGCGGATCCACTCACAAAGGCCTGTTCCCAGAGAGAGACTTTTATGGGATGGTTGAGTATGAGATACTACAACCACTGCTACAGATGGCCCTAGTGCAAGTGGGAGATTGTTAGTTATATGTATGCCCTAGAGGCCATTACTGTACACAGGATGTATATTGTAGTGGATGCTGGGACATATATAGGGAGGACTTTCTTGCTCGACATGATAGTATGCTATCTGGTTGAACTTTACCTTAACGTGTATACTGATTGTCTCTCTGTTACATGTTGGTAAAGCCCTTAGGATGTGTGCTTGACTACCTGGACTATGATGCGGATCATACTAGTGGGGACATGGTAGTCCATAAGTACATCCTTCAAAGTCCCTAGTCGAGGGTGTGTCGAGACGGGGCATTGATATACCAGAGTAGACTAGCGTGTATCTTCTCGACCCATACAGATGGGCGATGGATGATCCCATATCCATCGGTGTTTGACATCAGAGATGATATACGGGTGCTCAGTGGAGACTGGGTACACTGGACGGACTCGCCGAGAACTCCCAGATGGTATTATACCTCACGTCAGATGGCAGTTCTCTGGTGACACTGGTACAGAGTAGTCTGTTGACCCGAGATCGTCATAGAGTCTTGTGTGGTTCCCACTATGCTTTGATTTCCATCTTACCACATCCAAGAGGGCGTGCAAAACGGTGGTTTTTGGGTACAGTCCCGAGTCACATGGAGGCAATGAGCGATAGGAGGGGATTCGTCTCTCCCGGTATAGGGGGTTGATGTTGCGCTGTGTTCGATTGGCTATAACAGGAAATCCCTGGCCAGGGTTGCTGAGATTTACTGGTAAGTGTTACCAGTAGTTTCTCGAATAGTTATAGACCTCATATCGACACGACTTATCGAGCTATTGGAGTCTGACGTTTACCACCCCTAGGCGAGATATGCGACAGATCAGACGATCAGACCGGACTGTACGGTTGTGTTACTGGTTGGATTCACTGGAGTGTGAGCGGGCTTGCTCGTCGATCTTCAGATCGCTCAATACCCGGGTGGCCGTTACGTTTAGCAGACCGCTTGCGGCTTGTGGATGTTTGATATGATCATCATCCGCTGCCGGCGTATTGACGAGTCTTTAGAGTCCTACACAGAGGTTTCCTGGCTCAAGCGAAACGAAATAGGAGCGCATATGAGATATGTGCGGGACCGAGAATAATACCAGTATGTGATACTGTATTCGATTCTCGCGATGTGACATTGATCGGTTATATGCGATATAGCCGGGTTATCGGATCAAGTGTTGATTCGATAAGATGTTACTAATGGTACCAGTCGGTTATGTGCGTCATGACCGGATCGTTAAATCAAGCGTTGATTTAATGATTTAATGCATAATTATATATTTGATATATTACTTTGCATTAACTAGTATCGGTTCACTTTAAATGGATTTTCTCGCTCGGTTGTGCGCATTGCATATGCGATATGATTTTGTGCACTTGTTTGTATCATATTTGATGATACATGCAAATTAGGGTTTGTGTAAAGAATTAAACCTTGGTTAAAGAAATGGTTAGGGTTTTTATTTGATTATTCATTTATTCATTTGTTTTTATTTTTGGAAAATAAAATTGCATAAAATAGAATGGTGGCTTCTTTTGTTTTCTTTCATGAAGCTTCATGAACTTTTGACTTAGTCACCATTTTGTCTCATGCTTAACCCTAACCAATTCAATTAACTCAAGTTAATTCTCTACACCTAACCATGGTGAGAATTATGATAAGAATGGATTTTTATTTATTCTTTTATTCTTATGATAATACTTATCTTCTTCTTGCTCTTCTTCTTCTTCATTCTTCTTTGAAGAAAACCAAGCTCCATCAATGGTGATTGTTGGAAAAGAGTGAGAAATCCAAAACTAAAGTTAACCCACTTCCTATTTCTTCATCCTCTACCTCTTGCCAAGTAGTAGAGTGTGTTTTCTTCACAAGTTTCTTGACTTGGTGAAGTCGGAGCTTGATTTAGCGATGCCTCGACGTAGATCATCTTCGGCATGGACATCGACGACCTAGCTTGCCCATTCTCCGACGAAGCCGACGCTAGAGCCCGGATTTGATTTGGACAGCGGAGAGGACTTCGTTGCGGAGCTATGGAGGTGGAGCACCGGATCTACAAAGGTTGTATTTCCGTATTCCCTTAGTTAAGTGTTAACTAGTTATCTTTTCGCCTAGTTTTCTAGCAAACGATCCGTAGTCGGGTTTCTCGGCACCTAGATTTTTTGAAATTGGCATGGTTGATGCCTTGTGAGACCTCATTAGGATGCCTAGGAACCCTACAGGATTAGGATGATCGGGAGGAAACAAGTTTCTTCCTCTAGATCCTTGTCCGTCCTTTCCTATTAATTGCTGCAATCTTCATGGACGTTATGTATGTCCGGCCTTTTATACTACGGTTCACCGTTACCTCGTAGGTAGGGTGCCGTAGGGGGCGGATCATACATAAGTGCATGAAGGTTTCATTTTGAAAATATGTTGGCATTGAAGGAGGTGAGAGATATCCATCTCTCACTCCCTCTCTTGTTCCTAACCCTAACGAGCGAGGATTCTACTCGCTCATTAGGGGATTAATTAAAAGCGACATTTTTGTTGTTTATGTTTTAAAGTGTTATTACTTACTGCAGCTTAAAAAGGATTACACTAGTTAACTAAAGAAAACAATTAGATAACTAGGGCAAGTAATAAAATTAGACTAAGGCAGGAATAAAAGAGAAACTTACAAGAAAGTGATGCTCTAAATCTCCCAACAAATCTGAACTTTTATTGATTGAAAAGAGGCATAGCATTTTACAGATTTTGAGTACAATTTATAAGCAACCAGTGAAGCTAGGGTTACAGACTCTCATAGACATGAAATTACAGATTTGCCCCCTAAGAATCCCAACATATGCACCGACACACCGACACAGAAAGTTTACACCTACACGGGCTTGGAATGGCCGCGGAACCGCGGCAATGGAGCGCTTGGGCCGCGGTTCCGCGGCCCTTTGGTGGGCTTGGCTCACCATTCTTCTGGACATTGTTTGTATGTTCTTGGGCTTCCTATTTTCATACTTCTTTTCTCTGTTGGGCTTCTTAGTGTTCTCCAGATCCTTAGTGAAAATTTGTAAGGATCTTTTGACCGTTTCACTTTCGTCTTTTGTTCTTCGTCTCGGCTTGAGTAAGATCTGTCTGCTTGTTGGTCAAAAGTCTTTTTTCTGTAGCATCTCTCGTCTTTTTCACTGTATTTGTTCCAAGAGCTTGTATCCTGTATCATGCAACAAACGAGCGTCAAAAGTACCTGTTTACTTATAAAATGCATAAAAGTGGGGCGTATGAATTGCAATATTATGATATGAACATGCCGCTGACATGCTTGTGGTTAAACCCACTGCCAGCGTATTGACGAGTCTTTAGAGTCCCACACAGAGGGTTTTCACGGCTCAGGCGATATGGTGTACATGGCGTATGTTGGTACATACGGGTGTCCGATTAAATATGTGCACTTGCTGCGCAGATTTTAATCGGACGGTTGATAATACTAGCGGCTTAGAATTAAGCCAGTTTATTAAATCAGGTTTTGATTTAATAATTTACATATGTATTTATATATATATATATATATATATATATATATATGTATTCTAGTATTATTGTTCACTATTCATTTTCTCTCTCGGCTATTCGTATTTTGGTACGAATACGCGTATATGTATTTCAGTACATGTACCGGGAAGTATTCCGTATTTTATACGGAATAGCTTCTAGAAGTTTTGCCACCTCATTATTTGATTTTCCATTTATGGAAATTCATTTTGTTTAATGATGAGGTGGAGGGTGTGAGGTGGCATGTGCACAGTATTATGCATAGTCCTAAGCATGGAGCAAGGTATGGTTTGGATTTGTTTAATTTGGAAAAAGCAAATGAGCTATTTTTTGATGGGGGAGAGAGAGGGGGCTGGCCATATTATTGGGTGGGATTGATTTTCATTTTTTTGATGACATTATCACAAAGCAAGCCCACTCTCTCACTCTCTTAAGTTCACAAAACACTTAACCATTCTTTGTTCATGCAAAAAGCTTCATCACCTCCATTCATCTTCTTTGGATGCTCTCTTGAGCTCATGGGTAGAGAGAAAATTGTAGTGACACTTTCATGCACCCCACTCTCCATCGCTAGCGACTTTGGAGCGTAGGTTACCTCGTTTGTCGAGGTTGGAGCTTGCGCCGTTTCCCTCGGGTGAACATCGGAGATGAAGGAAGACCGGCAACCAAACTTCGTCAAAGAACCGCTAGGAGTTTGGAATGAAGACCGAAGGACTCAGATCAACTCGGTATAACAATTCTAACTCTTATTTAGCATGCTTGTTTAGGGTTTAAGGTCGATCCGGGATTCGGGTAGCGGTAGCGCCAGTTTAGAAAATTTTTGTTCCGCATTTTGGCCGCGTTTCGACTGCCGGGGCACTGCCGGAACCCTTCATGGTATCAGAGCCACCCTTTAAACCCCTTACTAGCTTGTTTAAACGTGCCTGAAAGATCGATCGACGGAAATTTCTAAAATCACGGTTTCATTTTTCTGTTTGCTGTCGTTTTTCAAAAGTGTTCAAAAAATTATTTCAGGCATCTTAAAAATCCTTGCAGGCAATTGTAAGGGTACAGAGAAAATTTCAGCTCCTGAAGCCTCCAAAGAGCCGCTGAACTGCTGCGCTTACCCCCTATTGGCGGCGGTTCCGCGGCCATTTAGTGGTGACGGGCTTCAAAATTTTTCCTGTAGCCCTCTGATGTGAAATTGTGATTTTTATGATATTCTGTTTTGGCACAGGTTTCAGTGAAGTGTTGTTTTGCTATTGGGGCCAATTTGGAATTTAGTCGATCGATATTTTAAGTGTGCGTTTAACAGTACATACATTTCTATCTGCGACCGTGAATGTCACTTGATCGGTAAACTCGTCTAATTGCTATATGTCTTTTAGACGGGTTTGCGAACGTGACATTCACGTTAATGTTCTGTGTTGTGCTGTGATGTTGGTTGGATCGTCGTGGTGGATAGCTATGGGGCAATGTTAGTACAGTTTTATTTCATTTGTACATTTGATATTGCGGGGTGAGCGTCCGACATGTGGACTGCCGTCACTGCCCGTTTGTATATTATTCTTTTGGGGCACGACCGGGCTGAGGTCGATGTCACCCTTGTATATTATTTTCTTTTCTGTACTAGGATTACCCCGCGGTGGGGTGCACGGATAGCCAGATTCTAGAGGGCAACGGGTCCGCATCTCATGGCGTTGGGATGGAAGGGACCTTACTCTAGAATTGGCGGGCTATTCGCCGCACTTGTAGGGGGTATAGGTGACCCAGGAGGGGTGCTCAAGTTACCGGATTCCGTGAAGTGCTGAGTGGTCCATTCACGTTGCTGAAGGGGGCTGCCTCACTTCTGGTTTTGGCGGGTAACTTGCCGCACTTGTAGGGGTCTAGGTTTCATTGCACATGCTATCCACACGACAGGCAATGTCGAGTCTCACTTGCGGCTCAAGTGAAACTCGGGGCTCCAGATTATCCACCATTCTGTATTGCTTCTATGATGTTTTCTGTGATGTTGCTTATATCATGCCTGGGACGATTGTTATATATATTTATATATACTAGTAGATATTGTATATGTTTTTCACTCGCGCTAGCCCAGTCCCCGCTCTGTCATTAGTTAACCTAACGGGTGATGATGGGACCCAGTGGCGAATGCGGATGGCATATACGTACATTTTATTTTCGTTCTTTTCTGGTGTGATTAATTGATGGGACTGCATAGATTCTTATCAATGCAAGGATAAAACAAACCTATATATATATGATGTTGTTGGAACCAAGTTTTTAAAAACTCACATTACAGACGTTCTCTTTTGCTTTGCATCGTGGTATTCATTTTAGAATATACTGCACCTCATTCGACGAGGCAAGGGCCGAGATCCCTTCATCGGGAGTGACCCCTTGGGTAAAAGTTTGCGTCAACGTAATAACTGTTAGTTATATATATGCCCTAGAGGCCATTGTTCTACATATGATGTATATTATAATGGATGCTTGGATATATATATAGAGGACTTTTTTGCTCGTCATGATAGTATGCTATTTGGTTTCACTTTATCTTAACATGTTGACTTGTATTAGTTTACTGTCTTGTTCTCACATGTTGATAAAGCCCTTAGGATATGTACTCGACTACTGGGACTATGATGAGATCATACTAATGGGGCCAGGGTAGTCAACGAGTATATCCTATAATTGTTCCTAGTCGAGGGTGTGTCGAGACAGGGCATCGATACACCAGAGTAGACTAGCGTACACGCATCTTGACCCATATGATGGGCGATGGATGATCCCATATCCATCGGTGTTTGGCATCAAAGATGGTGTACGGGTGCTCAGTGGAGACTGGGTACACTGGACGGACTGGTCGAGAACTCCCAGATGGTATTATACCTCACGTCAGATGGCAGTTCTCTGGTGATACCGGTACAGGTTAGTCTGTAGACCCGAGATCGTCATAGAGTCTTGTGTGATTCCCACCGTGCTTTGATTTCCACCTTACCACGTCCAAGAGGGCGTGCAAAACGGCTTTTGGGTACAGTCCCGAATCACATGGAGGCAATGAGCGATAGGAGGGGATTCATCTCTCCCGGTATAGGGAGTTGATGTTGTGCTGTGTTCGATTGGCTATAACTGGAAGTTCCTGGCCAGGGCGGATATTAAGTACTACTGGTAAGTGTTATCAGTAGGTTCTCGACCTGTTATGAGCCTCACATTGACACGACTTATCGGTTACTGGGGTCTGACGTATACCACCCCTAGACTAGATATGCGACATATCAGACGAAGAGACCGGACTGTACGGGGATGTTACTGATTGGATTCACAGGAGAATGTACAGGCTTGCTTGTTGATCTTCTGATCGCTCAATACCTGGATGGCTGTTACGTTTAGTTGACCGCTTGCAGCTTGTGGGTGTTTGATATGATCATCACCTGCTACCGGCGTATTGATGATTCTTTAGAGTCCTACACAGAGGTTTCTTGACTCAGGCAAAAAGGAGTAGGAGCACATATGTGATATGTGCAGGACCGAGGATAATACGATATGAGATACCGTATTATATTCTCGCGATATTTTGATATGAGCCGGGTCATCGGATCAAGTGTTGATTCGATGAATCGGTACATGATATATTAGTCGGTTATATTCGATATAGCCGAATTGTCGGATCAAGTGTTGATTCGATAATTTAATGTATAATTATATATATGATATATTACTTTACATTATCTAATATTGGCTCGCTTTATTGATTCATTTTCTCACCGGATAATACATTGATATATATGCGATATATGTTAATTGTATTATTTTCTTTTATTACAAATATATATTATATATGTGATATATAATATAGTAACATGTTATGATTACTAATGCAACATGTTTAGTGGAGATTAAATATGGTTAGGGTTTGATTTGGGTTAGTTCTTTCATGATGCTTCTAGAAGGTTTTACTTTGTTTCTAGCAAAGATATTATGGTTGATATTTTGCTAGATATTTCTTTGACCCAAACCACACCCTTAACCCTAGTTAAGTCTCTACATTGGTTAGCCTCTTCATCTTTGACCATGGTTGCATTTGTAATCAATATAATCTTTTCATTATTCATCACAAAAGGATATTCATTATTCTTCTTCTTCCTTGAGCTCTGAAAGGCTTTCTAGGTTTTTATTTTGTGATGAATGAGTGTGAGAATTTGATAATAAAAGAGAGCATACATCCTACTTCATCATTCTCATCTAATTTAACCAATTAGATTAGGGTGTTTCACCTCATTAGTGAGTGAGAGCTTGAGTTAAAGAAATTTTGAGGTAGATCATCTTCGAGAAGGAAGACTACAAGCAAGTATGGATCATTCGGGTTGTGGAGCCTCTCTTGAGTCCGGGCGATCATGGATCGCGGCGAAGGGACTTCTACTCGGAGCTTATGAAGCGAAGGAGCGGACTACAAAGGTTGTAATCCCTCTCTCTTAGTTGTAAAGATATTTATTTGCATGTGTAACCCTAATTATCTAGCAAAGATCCTCGCTTTGGGTTGTTCGACACGTCTAAATTTTAAATCGGGCATGGTTGATGCCTTATAGGCCCTTGTATGTGTGCCTAGTAACCCTACAGTAACTTTACTATAGTCGATTATTTTTTCTTTGCATCGTGGTATTCAGTTTGGGATATCCTGCACCCTATTCGACGGGGAAAGAGCCGAGATCCCTTCACCGGGAGTGACCTCTTTAGCAAAAGTTTTCGCCACTATATATTTATAAAATCACTTGGATTCCTTCAACGAGATCAAGTTCATTACGTTAAAGGTTTTTCGCCAAAAACCAGCCGTAGCCCTCCGTCATTTCCTATAAGTAGTACTTAGTATTCGTGCTGCGTTTGTTGATTCCGTCAAGGCGTAGTGTGCGGTAGCTGAGTGGTGCTTGTTTGTAGCATGGATATGTTATTGGTTAAGACAGTCGTGCGGCCTTATTGACTCCGTCAAGGGCTCGTGCGGGTGGGTTTAATGCAATCAAGATAATAACGGGTTGAACTTGACTAGAACTCTTTGATTTGTTGACTCCGTCAAGGTCACTTGGGTCCTAAGGGTAAAAACACACATCGGGAGTTTCAAACATACAGGAAACTTGCCAGGCATGTGCATACCTTCTGGAGTGTGGTGACTTGAGTGGCTTCCATCAGGTTATCATGCGATGATAGTTGGATCCCGATTCCCACTGATAAGTAGGATTACTCCTTGGGTGATTCCGACTAATTCTCCTTTTAGGTTTGGAGGAGAATTTGAGGAAACAGTGGGAGCCATCCTGATTAGATAAAATGATTAACCATTCTGATTTAGGTTAGAGTGCACGCTGAGTGTTTCTTCTCTCTCTTTCTGGCTGCGACTATGACCCGACCTTTGACTAAAACTCATGTACCAAGTTAACCGAACCTTCTTAAAACACTTTGACTTCTGGAATGTAACAGTGTCGCATACATCATTGCCACTTCTATATCACCTTTGCATTTCTCCAGAACACCCCGTATTACTACGAACATCCACTTCCATTGGATAAATCCATCGTATAGTTACATACGAACTCGAAGGAACTTTTCGAGGATGGATTCTGGTTCAGGAGAGATTGAATAGGATTATTCGGTTGTCTTTTCTCTTTACCTTCTCTCAGGTTGTGAGGGCTCCTAGGATTAGGAGAGGGTACACCTATTGAGCTTATTGGATAGTCTTCCTCTAAACCATAGGCAGGTGCCGAACGGTAGGGAAGGAAGAAAACTAACAAGCTTAACTGTGGTGTACAGAAGGTAATAAGTAAAGACATATAAAGGGATTAGAATAATGGCAAAGGAAATTGCGATCATCATCATTCACGACAAAAACAGTGTATACCCCTGCCACTCCTACATCCACTTTGCTTTTCTCTAGAACACTCCGTATCACTACGGATATCCACTTCCATTGGATAAGTCCATCATATAGTTACATAAGAACTCGAAAGAACTTTTTCGAGGATGGATTCTGCTTCTGGAGAGATTGAATAAGATTATTCGGTTGTCTTTTCTCTTTACCTTCTCTCAGGTTGCGAGGGCTCCTAGGATTAGGAGAGTACACCTATTACGCTTATTGGATAGTCTTCTTCCAAACCTTAGGCTGATGCCAAAAGGTAGGGAATGAAGAAAACCAATTAGCGTAAAAGAGGTGTACATAAGGTAATAAGTAAAAACATAATAAAGGGATTGCAGAGAGGGCAGGCAAGTATATGGTTACTGTCGTGAATCAGGATAGTGGAAGAGGCGTTACTAGGAATACTAGTTAACCCTTTTTGAAACATTTTCATGTTTCAGTTTCACTGTGCGATGTTAATTGAAAACTGTTTTCCCAATTGGAATCTAACTCCAGGGTATGTATTTACCAGATCAGTTTCTCACATCCGCATGTTATTACGGATGGTGAGTGGGAGTAAGATATTTGGAATTGGGTGATTAGATCCTCATTATATCGGAATTCGTTGTAATTGGTGATATTTGAGGAAATCATCTGGATTTTACCGGATGGCAAATATTTGGTTTTGAATATCCGTTGTTATGCACCAATTTCAAACTGATATATCTGTACATTTATTTTATAAAGTGAGATATAACTTTTTGATATTGTGTCTATGACATTTACTTATATCAGTTGGTGATTAGGTAAGGTGCATTCAACAGCGGTGTAATTCTTCTTAACCATAGTACAGTTTTTCAACCTACGACGCACAGGGTTTGAGTTATTGAACTCAGTGGACTTGTGCAAAGTATTGTGTGTTGTCCAGTGTCGATTACGACAATGGGGTTGGTACTCGTACTATATTCTGTTTACTTGTGACTTCTCCAGTTCTGGACAAGTATTTCGTTGAAATGCAAAGTCCAGATATTGAGAAGTTATAGGTATAAGAATGAAGTAGAGAACCATTTGTTGGAAGTATCAGGATTCTTCGATGAAGTCGAAGATGTAGATACTTGTGTTTGGTATTCTGCTGATAGTAATGGTTTTGAGAACTTGCTTCTCTTTCGGGTTACACATATGTGGATGCACTCCTAAATGAGTAATGCCGATTGTCCTCTTTCCATTTGGTTGATATGCACTGGAGACAGCTCCATGATTTTGAATCTGGTTCCAATTAAATTAGTGCTTTTGTTTCTATATTAGATATATATAGAATCAATTTATATCTTAACGATGTTAAGGTATAGGGAGTTGTCCGGCTGATGCTTAAAACCAGAATCCGGATAAACTCAAGGCACGTTTCAGTAATGGCTGTTTGTGGGTTATCCCGGGCTTTGACGAGGGATAACTTTCTACCATCAGGAAGATCAATATTTATATTGTTCTTGACTCGCCAGAGTTTTAGTAAAATGGACTTTTTCAGAAAAACACAAGTGGGAGTATGGTAGAACTGGAAGTTATTCCAGAACCACAAACGATTTCTAGAAATTTAATAGAACCTAAGGATTTAATTGGATTTGATGTTCCATTAGCCACTCCGCAGATTTTAATGGGTAACCTCAGGCACCCGAGAGGTACTTCAGTCTTCTCAGAGATGGTGACAGGGAGGTTCTTGTTTACCCAGACTTGCCATTGCTGTTGTTCTAGACTATAAGACCCGGCAGGAGGATGAGTATACCGTCATTCTAAACTAGCTTTAGAGGTGCACGTGTATATGACCCTTCCATAGGGTTGTTGTAGTCAGTGGGAGCAGCGGAAGCATAGTAGGCAAGTAGGTTATGTCTATTTACAGACTAAAGCAGGTATAGCGGAAATAGATCATCTAATTTTGATGTGACAGTCATAGGCTTTGACTTCATCAGAATAGGAGATGGATCTGCTAAGAAGGTAGTAGAGAGTGATGTCAAGGTATTGGGATGGCATGCACTTGATAGGAACGGATATTCATATACTATGATCGGTTATATTGTGGTTGTCACAAAATTGTTTCTCCACATAGGATGTGGATATAATATCAGGTTTTCTGGTTACTAGATCTATGGTTTTAGATCTAGATTTGGAAAGTATCCCAATTTGGGTAATTTTGACATTAAATGGACGACTTCTGACAGGTGGTCTACCTGCAGGTGATGGAGTCAACCTCTCTAAAGGTGTCTTACAGACTAAAAAGGAGAGGGATCTGCATGATTAGTATATCACTTGCTTAGGCAATTGAGTTAATCATGAAATGTCAAGTACCACACCAGATATTGTTTTTGCAATATCTGCAATAAACATATATTAATCCAATCCTGGAGAAACATTGGGAAGCAGTTTATGAACATAAGTGAATGCTCTTGGGATATGGTAATGGCAGCCTCTTTCAAAAGATGGTTATCATATCAGGCTTCCAAGGTGACCTGGATGACAGAGCGACTGTCAGAGTTATAGTTTTCCCTCTTTTAAGGGACAGTATGTTGGACAGGTGGTCCAAGCGGATACTGAGGAAAGGCATGGCGCAGGATACTGATTAAATTCAGTAGACGATACAATCTAAGAAGTTTGCTGGATTTGGAGTTCATTTGTGAACTGGGTCCTATCAAATATTCAAACAAATTCTAAGACAAGTATTGCTCATTTCGGGAGATAGTTTTCTCCGTGAGGTTGAGATTAAGAGAGATACAGAAAGAAATATTGGAGCGAATCCACTCACTGAGGCTATTTCTCGAACGCAATCATTTTCGCAAACAGGCTTTGCGAAACTGATTAGTAGAGAAGTTGGGTGTTCGGTATCACACGAGCTGTGAGTATACGACATCGCAATAATTGGCCTTAAGTGCAAGTGGGAGATTGTTGGCTATAGTGCCCTCAAGGCAATTATCATAGTCGCGGACTTGTGATTATGATGATTGAGGCAGGACCTATACCGATAAAACAATCTTACTCAAGATGATAGTATGCTATCTGGTTTGTCTTTATCATCAAATACTTATTGATAGAGCCCATAGGATTCTTGCTTGACTGCCGGCATTATGATGGCGATCTTATATGTGGGAGCTGGGGTCTATAAGCACATCCTTAAATGTCCCTAGTCGTAGGAGTATCGAGACCGGGCATCGATACTCCAGTGTAGACTAGTGTATACTGATCGAGACCCCGACGAGGGGCGGTGACCAGGTCTCACAAGCCATTGGTGTTAGTTTGTTCACCTAAGATAGTATACAGGTGCTCATTGGGTTATGAGTACAGTGGACGGAATCGCCGGGAACCTGCTAGTTGGTATTATACCTATTGTCAGATAGCAGTTCTCAGGTGACATGAGTACAGGTTGTTGGATATATGTATGCCCTAGAGGCCATTATATGATAGTGATGTATTTATACATGTATATATATATTCAGTGTACATTCTTTCTCGACATGATAGTATGCTATCTGGTTCTTCTTTATCTGACATGTTGATTTGATCATGCTTTTATTCATTCACACATGTTGATAAAGCCCTGAGGATATTGGCTTGACTACTATGATTATGATAGAGATCATACTAGTGGGACATCTGTAGTTTACAAGCATATCCTGGAATGTCCCTAGTCGTAGGTGTATCGAGACGGGGCATCGATATACCAGAGTAGACTAGCGTATATGATACTTGACCCATATGATGGGCGATGGATGTTCCCACATTCATCGATGTTTGACATCGAGATCGTATACGGGTGCTCAGTGATGACTGGGTACACTGGACGGACTCACCGAGAACTCCTATATGGAATTATATCTATCGTCGGATAGCAGTTCTCAGGTGACACTGGTACAGGTTAGTCTGTAGACCCGAGATCGTCATAGAGTCTTGTGTGTTCTCCCACTGTACTTTGATTACCACCCTACCACGGCTCTACTGAGTCGTGCAAACAGGTGGCCATTGGGTACAGTCCCGAGACACACGAAGGCAATGAGCGATAGGAGGGGTTTCGTCTCTCCCGGTATTGGGAGTTGATGCTGTGCTGTGCTCGATTGGCTATATCAGTAAGTCCCTGGCCAGGGCTGTTGAGATTTACTGATAAGTGTTATCAGTAGTTTCTCGATCTGTTATGGACCATTCATTGGCATGACTTATTGAGTTATTGGGGTCGACGTTACCATCCCCAGACTTGATATGCAGCATATCTGACGAAGAGATCGGACTGTACGGTAGTGTTGCCGGTTGGCTCGATGGGAGTTGTAGCAGGTTCGCTTGTTTTCTTCTGATCGCTCAATACCCGGGTGGCCGTTACGTTTAGCTGACCGCTTGCGGCTTGGGGGTGCTTGATATGATTATCACCCACTGCCGGCGTATTGACGAGTCTTAGAGTCCCACAAAGGAGTTACCTAGTCCAGGCAAAACGTTGTGGTGCGCATATGCGATATGCGCATGGACCCGGTTAAAATGCGTGTATGAGATACCGTATATTAATCGGGAGGCTTGCTTTTGGTCGGATCGTATGTGATATGACCGGGTTGCTAAATCAAGTGTTGATTTATCATTTAACCATTAGTTTCTCACTAGAAATCCTTTTCTTGTCTTTTTTTGGGTGTATGCATGCATGTATGCATTCATTCTTGTTCATGCACATATGAATGTGCATGCACACATACATGCATACATCATTCTATCATGGTTGTATATATAGAAGATGGTGGCAATATAAGACTCACACCTTATGATTATATATTGATATATATTTGTATTTGTTTTAAAACAAAAGAAAAGAAAAAGATTAATCCATGGTTATCTTCTACACTCTTCTTTGAACTAACCTTTGTTCACCCACTTTTTAACCATGAGTTAATCTTTCTTTTGTCTTTTAACTCAAGTACAATAATATCTTTATTATGTAACCATGGTTTGAGATGAAGAGTAGAAAATATATATACTTATATTTTCTATTTTTCATACGAGATTATCATTCTCTTGATTTTTCTAGGGCCATCATCTTCCTCCTCCTCTCTTTTGCTCTCTAGTTCTCTCAAGTGGGCAAAAGACTTACCAAGTTAGGATTTTGAAGTGAGAAAACCAACCACAACACCATTCTACACTATTCTTGCCCACTTGTGAAGAGTGTTAGCTTCCATTTCTCCTTTTGATCTTGTGAAGTTTCAAGCTTGGACAAAGAGGACTCCGGGTGGATCATCGTGGACCTAGAGGTTCTCAAGCGAACTTTTTCCAACCCTCAAGTAGCCAAGGAGTCTAGCATAGGGAGCTACAAAGGTTGTACTCTCAAAACCCTAGCTTTATCTACTTGTGATGTTGCTTATGTTAAGAAACCCTAATTTTCTAGTGATGATTCTTTGTATGTTCACTTAGCACCTAAAAAATTTGATTTTGAGACATGTGATGCTTCCAAACCCTTCATGAGGTGCTAGGTAAACCTAACAATGGTATCAGAGACAGGCTAGAACTTTAGGTGACGCTTTAACGAAGTTAAAACTCCGATCGAACCAAAAATACGGTTTTTTGAACACTCTCTGGACATTTTTTCAAACTGTGTTATTTTCAGAATTAAAAATATGTAAAAAATTCAGCAGGGAAATCTAAGCATCACTGTAAAAAATGAAGGCATGAACAGTAACTACCACCGCGGAACCGCGGCCGTACACATGAGATGATGCTTCATTTTTGTACAGTAATGTTTAGAACTGCTTGTATATATTTTTGGGTATTTTTAATATGAATCTAGTGTTGAATGTTCTGGGGATTGTTTTGGATTCAGTGATTCGATCGGAATTTCAATTTCGTGTCTTTATCGGATAATTTAGGAAGTATTGAAATGTTCGAACGAGTATCATTAACTCAATTTTTTCTCGGGTTTAAATCTTTCGGAAATACGTGCAAGTTAGGTGGTGGACCCTCTAGAAGAACACAAACCATAACTCGATTATGTGACCGTCTGAACTGCCTCTGAACCTTAGGGTTTGAGGCAGTACGGCGTGCCACACGTGAGGCGTTGGCTTGACCTTTCTACGGCTGGACCGCTGCTACTGTGTCACATTCCGGGATTTTTGAACTTCGCTCAAGTGTTGAGCTTTAGGAAATTTTGGGTATTTGATCATTCGATCGAAAAGTTTAATACTGTCTATTTATCTGGAATGTGATACAATATGTGGAATTCATATAATTAGGCATGAAATGCGAAGTATGTGATATTTCGGATTTATGATGTCTAAAGAGAATGTAGATTCCAAATGTTGTAGTTTTACACTTTCTTTTCTGTGACCGTAAGTATAGTATGTCGATTATCGTCGATTTCGTTGCTATACATCAACGACAATCGGGGTACGCATACTTACTTACGTTGATGATATATAATATTATGTGTTGCTGAGATATGATGTGCAGGATTGTCGCGATTGAATAGCCGGGTTTTTTTTATGTGAGATGAAAGTTTTCTTTTCATTCATGTAAAATTCAAATGTAATGTAATATTCTTTTATTTGGGACACTTCCGGGTTGAGGTTGATGCCACCAGTGTTGTATATTATTTACTTTTCCGCATTAGGATAGACCCAAGGAGGGGAGCACAAGTGACCGGGTTCTGGGGTTCAGTGGGAGGCCATCTCGAGGAGTCGAGACCGGGTCTCCTAAACTCCAGAATTGGTAGGGTCGCTTGCCGCTCTCGTAGGGGTCTAGGGGTGTGAGCTTGGCTATTCATCGCGACTGTGGAATCCGTATTTTCTATTGTTGGCTAAATACTAAATACGGACGTCCTAGTATATCCCACATTATATCTGTGTTTCTGCTGCCTGTGTTCTGTGATATCTGAGACGAATGATATATTATATATGAGATATATAGTAGACGTTGCTTATGTCTTACACCCACGCTAGTCCCGTCCCGGTATGCCGTTAGTTAAGTAATCTAACGGTGCATAACGGAACATTGCGGCGAATGCGGAAGGCATAAGCGTACGTTATATTTTCGTTTCTTTTCTGTGATTGGCTTAAGGACTTAAATGATGGGACTACATTAATATGATTAATGTAAAGAAAATAAATCTAAAAGATGTTGTAGAATCGGATTTGAAAACCACTCGGCTCTTTATGAAAAAGCTATATTTCAAAACTGCAGAGCTTAAGCCACTCCTTTTAAAAACCATTTGATTCTACGACGATATTAAGTTCGAAGCGTTAAAGATTTTCTTAAAAATCATCCGCAACCCTCCGTCATTTTAGGAAGTAGAGTATTTAGTATTCGTACTGCGTTTGTTGACCTTAGCCAAGGCGTAGTGTACGGTAGCTAAGTGATGTTTTCCTACAATGCATATGATGTAGATTAATTAGGACGGGCATATGACTTTGTTGACCTTAGCCAAGGGTCATGTGAACGGGTCTGATTAATCAAGAAATGATGGGTTGAACTTGACTAGTACTTATGATTTGTTGACTATAGCCAAGGTCATGAGTGCTAGGGGTAAAAACTACATCGGGAATTTCAAGTGTTGAGATTTGCAATGAGATTGCATACCTTCCATATGATGGTTGGATCCCGATCCCACTGTGGGCAATAGTTGCTCCCAGGAGAGTTTTGCAGTTTACAATTAGCTAACTCATTAGGTGTCTAGAAAGGTGTTAACGGGGCTACGTCTCTGGGAAAACGAGGTTTACTTTAATTAGGTCCGTGCGAAAGCACGTGGAACCTCCCTCAAGTACCGACACTGTCCTGGCTGAACGGTTAGCGAAGTTGTAGACTGTAATTAATCCTGGCTAGTTTTCTTTTTAAGGTTTGAAAGAAAAACTTGATTAAAGCAGTGGGAAACATCGATTAGACAAGATAATAACCAATCTGATCTTTGCAAGAGTTTTCGCTGAGTGTATTCTTTTCTCTCTCTTAATGGTAGACACCAATGACTGGACTCAAGCTTCTACTAGATAAAAATAAACTGAATGGGACCAATTATAAAGACTGGCTGAGGAATCTGAAAATAGCCTTGACTTATGATAAAGTATCATATGTCCTCACGGCTCCAGCCCCGCCCGTCCCAGGTTCAAAATCCTCAGTTGCGGACAAAGAAGTCCGCAAGACATGGGAAGCTGACTGTGCCACGGCCAAATGCTTCGCGCTTGCATCGATGGACAACACACATCAAAAGCAGCACGAGAATATGGACATTCATGACATATTCCTCCATACAAAGGAGTTGTATGGAGAGCAATCCCGCGTATTACGATACGAAGCATCAAAGAAATTGTTTCAGATGCGAATGGCCCCTGGCACACCAGTAGGAGACCATATTCTGAAGATGATAGCTCTTATAGAAGAGCTTGAGGACCTTGGATGGACGATGGACAATGAACAATATACGGATATTATTCTGTAGTCCCTCCCCTCCACCTTTGCTCAATTCATAGTTAACTTCAACATGCACAACATGGAGAAGGAACTACCTGAACTCCTTAATATGTTAAGGAGTGCAGAGAGCATACTAAAATCAGTGAAAACTCCCGCTATGACTGTTGGACAATCTTCCTCTTCTCGCCCAAAGGCTAAGGCCAAGGAAAATAAAAAGAAGAAGCCCACCAATCCTAAGGGTGGAGTTAAAAAGGTTAAAGGGAAGGAAAAGTCCAAAGCTGGAGAATCGGGGAAAGGGGAATGTTTTCATTGCCACAAAACATGGCATTGGAAGCGCAACTGTACCGAGTACTTAAATCTCAAAAAGAAGCATGGGGATGCTTCCGCTTCAGGTGTGTTTGTGACAGAAAACTGTTTTTCAATAAACTCTGCTTCCTGGGTATTAGATACCGGTTCAGATTCTCACATTTTCAATTCTATGCAGGGGCTGAGAAATAGCAAGGTTTTGAAGACAGGTGATCATACTCTCCACGTTGGAAATGGTTCCAATGTACATACAGTCGCAGTGGGAGAGTATCACTTGGGGTTGCCATCTGGGTGTATATTGGTTTTGAACCCATGTTATTTTGTACCAAGTATGCTTTGTAATATAATATCTGTTTCTTTGTTAGACAATGAAGGATATAATTTTGTATTGCAGAACAATGTTATGAACATTCACCTGAATCAAATGTTGGTTGGGTATGGTACGCTTAATAACGGAATATACGTCCTAAATCAACACACAGTTTTCAGCATACAACACACTAATAAAAGAAAACTTTCAGAAATAAATGAAGCTTTTCTTTGGCACTGTAGACTTGGTCATATTAACGAAACAAGACTAAACAAGTTACACAAAGATGGATATTTAAACTCTTTTGAATATAAATCTTATGCGACTTGCCAGTCTTGTATTAAGGGTAAAATGACCAAAACTCCGTTTACCGGACACGGAGAAAGAGCTTCCGAGCTCCTAGGACTCATACATAGCGATGTATGTGGGCCAATGTCTACACAGGTTAGATGCGGTTTTTCTTACTTCATTACTTTCACTGACGATTTCTCAAGATTCGGTCATGTATTTTTATTAAAGCACAAATCCGAAGCTTTCGAGAAATTCACTGAATATAAACAAGAAGTAGAAAAACAAACCGGCTTGAGTATTAAGATGCTTCGATCAGATCGAGGTGGGGAGTACCTCAGTACAGAATTTGCAAACTTCCTAAAAGAGAATGGGATTCTCTCTCAGCTCACTCCTCCTTACACACCATAGCACAACGATGTGTCTGAACGATAGAATCGGACCCTATTAGATATGGTCCGTTCCATGATGAGTGATACTGAGTTACCCGTCTCATTTTGGGGGCATGCATTGGAGACTGTAGCATTTCTACTGAACAGGGTTCCAACCAAAACCGTGTCTACCACGCCATATGAGATATGGCATGGGAAGAGACCATCTCTTAAGAGAATTAAGATTTGGGGTTGCCCGGCCTATGTTAAAAAGAAGAATCCGGACAAACTCGAGACACGGTCAGTCATGTGTAATTTTGTGGGATATCCAAAGAACTCTTATGGATATCTTTTCTACCACAAGGAGAAACAAAAGGTGTTTGTTTCTCAGCATGCCACATTCTTGGAAAAAGAGTTTTTTACAAATGAAAATGATGGCAATGTGGTAGATCTAGAAGAGGTTCTAGAAACATAAACTACAAATGACGACTTGGTTGAACCTGCCGTTGCAATAGAAACTGAGGAACCTCGGCCACTCCGTAGGTCTGGTAGGACTTCTCGCCCACCGGAGAGGTTCTACGGTTTCCTCATTGATGGTGACAGAGAAGACTGCATCATGGAGGATGATGATCCTACCAGTTTTCAGCAAGCTATCATGAGTGGAGACTCTGTGAAGTGGCTGGATGCCATGAGATCCGAAATGGAGTCTATGTACACCAACAAAGTATGGACTTTGGACATTGTACCCCCTGAGGTAAAACCTGTAGGGTGCAAATGGATCTTTAAAAGAAAGATTGGTGTAGATGGGCAGGTAGAGACCTATAAGGCAAGACTTGTGGCGAAGGGTTTTCGTCAAAAACCAGGTTTGGACTATGAAGAGACTTTTTCGCCCGTAGCCATGCTTAAATCCATTCGGATCCTATTTGCTATTGCTGCTCACTACGACTATGAAATCTGGCAGATGGACGTTAAAATAGCATTTCTAAATGGGGATTTAGAAGAATGCGTTTATATGGATCAGCCAGAGGGCTTCATTGACAGTGGGAGCAGCGGGAAAGCATGTAGATTGCTTAAATCCATATATGGGTTAAAGCATGCATCACGGAGTTGGAACATCTGTTTCGATGATGTTATCAAAGAGTTTGATTTCATCAAAAATCCAGATGAACCTTGTGTTTATAAGAAGGCTGTAGGGAGAGCTGTCACATTCCTCGTATTGTACGTGGACGACATTCTTCTGATAGGAAATGATATTCCTATGCTACAGTCGGTCAAATCTTTCTTATCACTAAGGTTCTCCATGAAGGACCTGGGTGATGCCACATACATTCTGGGCATTAGGATCTATAGGGATAGATCCAAAAGGTTGTTGGGATTGTCCCAAACCAGGTACATCAACACCATCCTAAAAAGGTTTAGTATGGAAGACTCCAAGCGGGGTGCCTTACCCGCTTGCCATGAGGTCACTCTCTCCAAGGACTCTTGCCCAAAGACCGATGAAGAGAGAGCTCGCATGAGCATTATACCCTATGCTTCGGCGGTAGGATCTATAATGTATGTGATGTTATGTACACGCCCAGATGTAGCTTATGCACTTAGTGTTGTAAGCAGGTATCAATCCAACCCAAGGGAGAATCACTGGATAGCTGTGAAGAACATTCTTAAGTACTTGCGAAGGACTAAAGAATTGTTCTTGGTGTATGGTAATGGAGATCTCCAAATGGAGGCCTTTACCGATTCAAGCTTCCAGAGCGATAAGGACGACAACAAATCTATCTCAGGGTTTGTATTTACCCTCAATGGAGGGGTGGTAAGTTGGAAGAGTTCCAAACAGGATACCGTTGCAGACTCTACGATGGAGGCTGAGTACATTGCTGCAAATGATGCTGCCAAGGAAGCCGTCTGGATGAGGAAGTTCGTCTCGGAGCTAGGAGTAGTTCTAACCATTATTGATCCAATACTATTGTATTGTGATAATAATGGGGCTAAGGCGTTAGCCAAGGAGCCCAGGTCCCATCAGCGGTCCAGACACATCCTGAGGCGCTTTCATTTGATCCGGAAGATTGTAGATCGCCGCGAGATCGAGATTAGGAGAGTAGACACAAAGAATAACGCCGCGGATCCACTCACCAAGGCCCTCCCTCAGCCGCAACATGAGCGACTTTTTGAGATGTTGGGTATAAGATACGCCAATAACTGGCCTTAGTGCAAGTGGGAGATTGTTGGATATATGTTTGCCCTTGAGGCCATTATATGATAGTGGATGTATTTATACATGTATATATATTCAGTATACATTCTTGCTCGACATGATAGTATGCTATCTGGTTCTTCTTTATCTGACATGTTGATTTGATCATGCTTTTATTCATTCACACATGTTGATAAAGCCCTGAGGATATTGGCTTGACTACTGTGATTATGATAGAGATCATACTAGTGGGACATCTGTAGTTTATAAGCATATCCTGGAATGTCCCTAGTCGTAGGTGTATCGAGACGGGGCATCGATATACCAGAGTAGACTAGCGTATATGATACTTGACCCATATGATGGGCGATGGATGTTCCCACATTCATCGATGTTTGACATCGAGATCGTATACGGGTGCTCAGTGATGACTGGGTACACTGGACGGACTCACCGAGAACTTCTATATGGAATTATATCTATCGTCGGATAGCAGTTCTCAGGTGACACTGGTACATGTTAGTCTGTAGACCCGAGATCGTCATAGAGTCTTGTGTGTTCTCCCACTGTACTTTGATTACCACCCTACCACGGCTCTACTGAGTCGTGCAAACAGGTGGCCATTGGGTACAGTCCAGAGACACACGAAGGCAATGAGCGATAGGAGGGGTTTCGTCTCTCCCGGTATTGGGAGTTGATGCTGTGCTGTGCTCGATTGGCTATATCAGTAAGTCCCTGGCCAGGGCTGTTGAGATTTACTGATAAGTGTTATCAGTAGTTTCTCGATCTGTTATGGACCATTCATCGGCACGACTTATTGAGTTATTGGGGTCGACGTTACCATCCCTAGACTTGATATGCAGCATATCTGACGAAGTGACCGGACTGTACGGTAGTGTTGTCGGTTGGCTCGACGGGAGTTGTAGCAGGTTCGCTTGTTTTCTTCTGATAGCTCAATACCCGGGTGGCCGTTATGTTTAGTTGACCGCTTGCGGCTTGGGGGTGCTTGATATGATCATCACCCACTGCCGGCGTATTGACGAGTCTTAGAGTCCCACAAAGGAGTTACCTAGTCCAGGCGAAACGTTGTGGTGCGCATATGCGATATGTGCATGGACCCGGTTAAAATGCGCGTATGAGATACCGTATCTTAATCGGGCAGCTTGCTTTTGGTCGGGTCGTATGTGATATGACCGGGTTGCTAAATCAAGTGTTGATTTATCATTTAACCATTAGTTTCTCACTAGAAATCCTTTTCTTGTCTTTTTTTGGGTGTATGCATGCATGTATGCATTCATTCTTGTTCATGCACATATGGATGTGCATGCACACATACATGCATACATCATTCTATCATGGTTGTATATATAGAAGATGGTGGCAATATAAGACTCACACCTTATGATTATATATGGATATATATTTGTATTTGTTTTAAAACAAAAGAAAAGAAAAAGATTAATCCATGGTTATCTTCTACACTCTTCTTTGAACTAACCTTTGTTTACCCACTTTTTAACCATGAGTTAATCTTCCTTTTGTCTTTTAACTCAAGTACAATAATATCTTTATTATGTAACCATGGTTTGAGATGAAGAGTAGAATATATATATACTTATATTTTCTATTTTTTATATGAGATTATCATTCTCTTGAGTTTTCTAGAGCCATCATCTTCTTCCTCCTCTCTTTTGCTCTCTAGTTCTCTCAAGTGAGCAAAAGACTTACCAAGTTAGGATTTTGAAGTGAGAAAACCAACCACAACACCATTCTACACTAGTCTTGCCCACTTGTGAAGAGTGTTAGCTTCCATTTCTCCTTTTGATCTTGTGAAGTTTCAAGCTTGGACAAAGAGGACTCCGGGTGGATCATCATGGACCTAGAGGTTCTCAAGCGGACTTTTTCCAACCCTCAAGTAGACAAGGAGTCTAGCGTAGGGAGCTACAAAGGTTGTACTCTCAAAACCCTAGCTTTATCTACTTGTGATGTTGCTTATGTTAAGAAACCCTAATTTTCTAGTGATGATTCTTTGTATGTTCACTTAGCACCTAAAAAATTTGATTTTGAGACATGTGATGCTTCCAAACCCTTCATGAGGTGCTAGGTAAACCTAACACAGGTTAGTCTGTCGACCTGAGATCGTCATTTGTCTCGTGTGAGTTCCCACTGTGCTTTGATTACTACCTTACCACGGCTCAAAGGAGTCGTGCAAACAGGTTTTAGTTGGCTACAGTCCCGAGCCATATGGAGGCAGTGATCGGATTGTCGGGGATTCGTCTACCCCGGTATTGGGGGTTGATGTCGCGTTGTGTATGGATGGCCATCACCAAAAATCCATGGCCACGGTGGACGAGAATTATCGATCCAGGATCGATAGTTTCTCAGGTGGTGATGGGTTTCATACCGACACTAAATGTCGCGTTGTTAGGGGTCTGACTTTATCCACCCCCCTAGACTCGATATGCGATACTCTTAGACGAATAGACCGGACTGTATGGATATTGTCACTGACAGGCTCAGTAGGGGTTCAGGATGAGTTTGCTCGTCGGCCTACCTTTCGTTCAATATCTGGGTAGCCGTTACGTACAGCTAGTGCCGCTGACGTGCTTGTGGTTAAACCCACTACCAGCGTATTGACGAGTCTTTAGAGTCCCACACAGAGGGTTTTCACGGCTCAAGCGATATGGTGTACATGGCGTATGTTGGTACATACGGGTGTCCGATTAAATATGTGCACTTGCTGCGCAGACTTTAATCGGACGGTTGATAATACTAGCGACTTAGGATTAAGCCAGTTTATTAAATCAGGTTTTGATTTAATAATTTACATATTTATTTATATATATATATATGTATTCTAGTATTATTGTTCACTATTCATTTTCTCTCTCGGCTATTCATATTTTGGTACGAATACGCGTATATGTATTTCAGTACATGTACCGGGAAGTATTCCGTATTTTATACGGAATAGCTTCTAGAAGTTTTGCCACCTCATTATTTGATTTTCCATTTATGGAAATTCATTTTGTTTAAGGATGAGGTGGAGGGTGTGAGGTGGCATGTGCATAGTATTATGCATAGTCCTAAGCATGGAGCAAGGTATGGTTTGGATTTGTTTAATTTAGAAAAAGCAAATGAGCTATTTTTTGATGGGGGAGAGAGAGGGGGCTGGCCATATTATTGGGTGGGATTGATTTTCATTTTTTTGATGACATTATCACAAAGCAAGCCCACTCTCTCACTCTCTTAAGTTCACAAAACACTTAACCATTCTTTGTTCATGCAAAAAGCTTCATCACCTCCATTCATCTTCTATGGATGCTCTCTTGAGCTCATGGGTAGAGAGAAAATTGTAGTGACACTTTCATGCACCCCTACTCTCCATCGCTAGCGACTTTGGAGTGTAGGTTACCTCGTTTGTCGAGGTTGGAGCTTGCGCCGTTACCCTCGGGTGGATCATCGGAGATGAAGGAAGACCGGCAACCAAACTTCGTCAAAGAACTGCTAGGAGCTTGGAATGAAGACCGAAGGACTCGGATCAACTTGGTATAACAATTCTAACTCTTATTTAGCATGCTAGTTTAGGGTTTAAGGTCGATCCGGGATTCGGGTAGCGGTAGCGCCAGTTTAGAAAATTTTTGTTCCGCATTTTGGCCGCGTTTCGATGGCCGGGGCGCTGCTGTAACCCTTCACTTTCCGCCAGACCCTATGGATTTGGGAGGACAGCCGTTAAGGGGGCTGCTCCGGCTTTGCCTGCTTCATGCTTTCAGCCGGTGGGGGGGGGATTTCTTCAGAACTGTGGTTGGGGAGTTCCTCCGCACCCTGTTAAGCGTTTCAAAGCTGTTCCTAGTTAGAACAGCAGCGTCAATTTCCACCATTGGAGCTGGTGGAGTAAGTCCAGAGGGGGAGTTGCCCCGAACTCTTCTCACCCGGCGCCAGTGGCGACGTCGAGCGTGTCTTGCCGATGGGATTGCCTCAGTTGTGTAAGTGGCTTCGTCATGGCCTCTACATTGGTGAAGGGCTACTGCTGGTGCCAGCCTGTCGAAGATTGACGTCTGTTGAGAGGGAACGGCTAATCTGTCGAAGGCCGACTTTCTGATAGGGGAAGCACTTCGGACGACTTCACCGGTCTTGCCTGAATTTGGGGGCAGATGCTATTTGGGTTTATCCGTCCACCTCTCCGAAGATGCCAAGTTGATTTATGGCACCCTATATCGGAGGTTTGGACGGATGAGGCCGTTGTAGCAGACTTCGTCAGATTCCCCCTCATTGTGAGGGGTTTTTGTTTATAGGGACGCTCTTCCCTGCAGGCGCAAGCCCCTGCAGTTAATTACGTTACCGCATCGCGATAACCACTTTCTCTTGCTCCAGAGGTTCACTTCGTGTCGTGTGTGTTTTTTTTTATTTTTTGTTGCCCGTGGATTGTATATGGAGACTAATTTATGTTATCGCCCATAGAGAGTGGATTAGTCCAAATACGTATATTTTTAGATTTGGGTTTGAGTTGATTTAAGGATTGTTAATCTCGTTTGAGATTAAGATCAATTTTAGTGTTTTTTGAGGATACGTTAGTCCAATTTTAGACTAAGATCTACACAACGAGGTTTTAGGATCATTCAGATCTAACAAAAGAGCATTTGGGCTCCATTGTTTTAGTTTAAGGACGTTACGGTCCGTTGTTAGTTTAAGGACGTTTCGGTCCATAAATCACCATTTTTGAGGTAAGGGTTTAGTTTAAGGACATTTCGGTCCGTATTGGGATGTGCCTATCGGTTTGGGAGTGCACCAAAGAGTTGTTGGTCGTCGGGACCCGCCACCTCTCTGAAGACGTTGAAGAATTACAACGACATGTATCAGAGGTGTGGAGAGATAAACTTTTGAACCAAATTCCAGATTGAGAGGAGAGATCATGGTGGACCATCTAAGAATCATTAGTCATTTTTGGGAGACTAAGACTAACTTAGGAGATGTGGGATGGACATCGTTCTGGTCATTATCAATTGAGGAATCATTAGTTTGGGAAGTCATGAGCATAGAGGCTCGGTCTATTTGGAGATCCAAGATGTTTTAATCTCAGGAAGACTTAGCCAATTTGGGGTTGAAATTGGCTTCTTATAGTGTTAAACACTAATATATGCTCGGTGCTCACGTACTCCCACGTGAAACTCTAAAACAGTGTTAAACACTGAAATTTGGGGCACTCACGTGTGGCACGTGAGGCGCCTAAAAGTTCGTGTTGCACACTTGGGTCCAAATCCTCGTCTGTATATAAGTGTTAAACACTTAATTCTTGTGGCCCTCACGTCTGGGCACGTGAGGCGCCCCGGAGTTGGGCACTGCCTTCTTGGGTTTATTCCCTCTTCATTATAAATGCTAAGCACTTAGCTCATATAATGCTCACGTGCGAACACGTGAGGTGCTCAAAATTTGAGCGTTGTCTTTGGATTTTTTCCCTTTTCCATATGAGTGTTAAGCAACTGTTTGGGAGTCACGTAAGAACATGTGATTTGATCTCAGTCATTTTTTGTTCATCGGAGGTACTCACGTGGGAACACGTGAGCTCTCGTTATAGCATTGAACGCTAATGAATCACCAGTCTTTTCTCTTATATGCATAGAGATTTTGATCTGAGTTTTAAGAATTTCAGGTCCCTTGTTTTATAAGAATGAAATTCTTTTACAAGGTTAAACCCTAGTTTTATCAGAGGAATCAAATTCCTATATACTTTTGGAAGAATTAAATTCTTTGAACTTAGTTCTTTCACCTAAGTTTTGAATCTGCATAACAGAATCTCCACGATGAGAATTAAATTCTCAACTTGTGAGAAGATCTGCTACTACAGATCTCAATCAGAGGAAGAACTAAGTTCTTGTATGAATGGTTAAACCCTTAAAGAAGAGATATGATAATCCCTGTACTTTCTTCTTACTTAGGATTTTTTGTTTAAGAAGGGGATCTTCTTCCTCTAGAGAATTGAATTCTCTATTTCTCCTTTTCTTTCGTTTCTCAAAGGTTATTAGAGGGTCTCTCCGTGTGTTCTCTCCTCCTCTCCTCACTCCTATTTATACGAGAAGAACAAGAATCAATTTGTTAAGAGAATCTCTCATTGAGAGATCATGATTGATTCCATGATTTTTTAGATCAATCGGTGAATTTTATTTACCGTTGGATTTTTTAATCCAAAGGCTCTCTGTTTAACATAGAAGATTTCTTATTTTTTAACCAGATTAGAAAATATCTTCCTAAGATAGAATTTTATTTTATCAGACGATCGCCGTTGGATCTTTGATCCAAAGGTCTTTCGTTTAACAACAGAGAAGATATTTTTGTTTTAATGAAGATTAGGGATATATTTCCCATATATATAGAATTTAGTTCTATCAGATAGTTTAGAAAGATTTAAGGAATTATTTCCCAAATAGGATTTTGATCCTTTTATTTAGAATTTAATTCTATCAGCCTGGAATGTGTTTAACTCACATATAGAACGTGACCCCCACGGAGTTAAACTTGTTTTCTTATATGCAACAGCCTAAAAATGCCATCACGTATTAATACATGAGTTTCTCTGGCCTGCTATTTGTTTTAATATGGAGACTATATACTTTGTATATATAGATGCTCACGTGCTTACACGTGAAGCTCAATTTCAGCCTGTCAATTGTTTAAACGCGGCGCCTATAATCTTTGTATATATGCGCTCACGTGTGGGCACATGAGGCTCTATTAGTGGGGAATTTTCCCCATCACTTTTTCTCTCTTTTTTTATAAGGGAACAATCTCTTCTCTTGGGAGGCACGTAGAAAGTCTGTAGTTCCTGTAGACTATATGTATCGAGCGCATCAAGTTCCTTGTAATGCCGAGGCGGAACCATTGTAATTTGCAGGCTCTGATCTGCTTCATCAAGGGTTTGCACTGACGGGAGGATGAAGAACACTTGTTCATATCAGATTTTTGCATTTTTATACCGCCCAATTTTTATCATATTGCTTATCGGTAGGTACTCTTGAGCCGTGTTTGCTAGTCAATTGCAGGATACAGGTTCTCGGATCTAAACGGTGAAATTCATGGAAAAACACGACAAAATCCGGGTTCCTGCCAACCACAGATAAAACACGGATCTCCGCTCTTTATCCGTCTGTTGCCACACACCAGTTTAAGAGACAAAATGGCAAATCAATGTCATTTTCATGCACAAGGCTCAATGGCAACACAAGATCCAAGAAATCTACGCGGAGCTCAAGAAAATCATGACAAAAAGATCCAAATCCAATCATCTTTTGATCAACAGAAATTCTGGAGAAATTGTGAAGAGCTTCTGAGAAAAATCACATACCACACTGAAGTACAAAGAAATCCAGGAAAAACCACAAAATCCGAGGAGCCAACTCCTCCAAAGCGCCGCGGTTCCGCGGCATTAGCACGCTTAGGCCGCGGAACCACGGCCGTATGGTGGCGGCAGAAGGTGGTATTTTAGGGGTATTTTGGAATTTTTATGTAGAGGCAGAATTTTGCCCTAGATTTCCTTTTCCCTGCCTATAAATAGCCCAGAACCTTGTGAAGCCAAGGGTGCTTAATCTTGTATTTTTTTTTAGGGTTTAGAATACTTGTTCTTCTTCCTCTTCTCATCTCTTCTCCATTGAAAAACTTGTAGTGAGCTTTTGTGAGTGAAGAATGATGAATAAAGAAGTTCATTTCGTTATTATATTTGTCTTGCTCTTGTTATGTTAATTGCTTGTAATCTTTAATTGTTAACTTAGTTGTTGTTATTTGTGTTTGTTTATTTCTTTTCTCTTTTCCTTTATCCTTAAACAACCATGATGCTTACGCTTGATCCTTGCCGAGGTGAGGTCGCAAATAGCTAGTTGTTATCTTCTAATCTCCTTCTTTCTATCTTCCTCTTTTGTTTTATTTTCTTTTCCGTATAATGGGTGAGTAGTTTCATACTTGTTAGGGTAGGATAAGGGAAGTTTGAGAGAAGGAAATCTCTCTCACTATTTCCTTGCCCAACATCTTAAATCGACTCCCGTTAATTGAACCACAATCCGCTCCCTACGGCACCCTATCCTACATGATAGCGGTGATTCCGTAGTGAGACCGGTTGTGGTTGAATTAACCGGAGGTTATGGCTAAGAGCCAAGAACGGACGGACAAGCACCAAAAGGAAGAACTTAAGCGTTGGAAAGCCTAGCTTATACTTGCAAGTTCCTTCCTAGTCGTGCTAATCCCCGTTGTTGCCGATTACCGTAACACCGATATTAAGAGTGGCAATGAAAGAAGTGAGCGACTCCTAACTCAAACTAACCTAATCCTAACCCTAACAAGCTCTCTTTACATATCATTTTAACACTTAGTTAATCACAAACAAATCTGGACTTTTGGACTTAACTCGTTAAAGCACATAGAAAAAGATTCCCATCTCCCTGTGGACGACCCGTACTCAACCGGCTAGCTACAAACGAAACCGTTTTGATTGCGGTAATTAACTAAACTTAAACACTCAGAATCTCTAACAATCAACACTGCGTCGGCCTCGTCTTCAGAGTCGCTGCCAAAGACCAGAATAGGAGTAGATGGTCCGGGCATGTTGTTTTCTTTCTGGGGTTGCCCCGAGTAGACTATTTCTTCATCTTCCTCAGAGCCGCTCCCAAAGATCGGGATAGTGGTGTCGGACTTCCGTTTATCTTCCGGCTTATGACACCTCTCCGTATCTTCGAAGTCCGGTAGGAAATACTTTGCATCTTCATATTTCTGGACCACGTTTACGGAGAATGGATTCTGCTCCCCTGTGACGGTGCATTCCAAACCATCCTCGAAATACTTCATACACTGATGTTGTGTAGAAGGGATGACGTTGTACTCATGCAGCTAGCCTGCCGAGCAGAGCATTATAGCAAGTCTTGGTGTCAATGACATTAAATTTGATGTCAGTGGCGAGTAGCCCGAACCGTATGTAACACCCTAGTTCATTTATACCAGTTCTGTTTTGGGTATTTCTTTACCTATGGATATTTCTTGATTTATTACTGTTATGGGTGCCAATAGTATAATTGGTATCTATGTTTGCATCCGACCCGACCCGCATGCTGGAAACCCGTCTTGATTCCTGTTTATGAATTATTCCGGCTAGTTATGATGATTCGTGCACTTTCATGTTTTATATTCTGCATACTTGTATTATATCGGGCATCTGCATTTTTTTAATAAAAAAATAAAGTCAAATAAAATATTTTAAAAATATCTAGCTTGGCCTGCATGATACCCCTGACCCTGTGGTAGCATCTGCACCTCGTGTTCTCATCCCGTTTGGTGAAACGGACTCGTTTGGATAGCTACGTGCACGCTACGTGTATCCGTTCTAGGGGGTATGCATTTTCGTTATCCGGATATCGTATTTTGGTTTTGGTTTATACGTATAGTATCCGTATTTTCAATCCGTAAATTTAGACCCGACCGGGGCGTATTTTGGACTATTTTTTGGTATTAGCCAAAAACTCAAATTTATTAATATTTTAAATCCTAATATATTAAACTGTTTTTATACGAATATATATAAAAATTTAACTAAATATATATTTTTTATATTTTCCCTAACATAAAAGATTTGCACAGCTCTCTCTCTCTAGTATATACATTTTAATACTAACTTAATATTTTCTTCACAACCCATACTCACGTCTTCTTCTCTCTCTCGCTCGCTCCATTCTTTCCCCGCCACCTTGCTCGCAAGCCCTAACCCACGCTAGAACCTACGCCGCGCTCGCTTCTCGCTACCGCTGACTCCGTCGTCGGCCTCGTCACCGCCTCCTCTTCCTCCTCCACTTCGCTTCACCCCACGACGAACCCCTGCACCGAGCACCTCCTGCAACCCATACCCACGACCACGACACCCTCGCTGCACCCTCGTCACTGGAGTCCCGACCCTCGCCGGCGTCTCACCTTGCCCTCGTAACCACCCTCATCGCCTTACCTCCTCCTCACCAACACCCCCAAGCCAACCCCGAGCCCCTCCTCCCAGCACATAACGGAACCCTGCAACCCCGCCTGAACCTTCACCGGAGCTCCGATAATCTCGTCAGCCTCGCCTCACCACCACCCTCTCTCCTATCTTCCTCCTGCAAGTCCACAACCCCCTGCTCTTCCCTGCACTAAACCCGACCCTAACAGCCTCTTCGCAACCCATTGCCTCACCATGAAACCTTGCCGGAAAACCCAAGACCCATCGTCATCATTCCCTCGCCTTCTTCTCTACCCCAGAACCCAAACCTAGAGCCACACCAAACCCCAGCCTTTCCTTTTCTTCTTCTTCTTCTTTTTTTCTCTTGCTTTCTTGGATTCGCATTTCCCAGTGATCGCCGGAGCCGTGCCGTCACCAATGATCCGAGCAACCCAGTGGACGTTCCCAGCCAGCGTGGTCATGTTCTTGCTTTGCTTGGTTCAGTTCTGTACACCGTGTGTGCTTTGCGACGTTTACCCGACGTCGGACGCAGCGTACGCACCCCGTCTGGAGATCCGATCAGGCAAGTTTATCTTGCTACATGCTATGTTATTATATTTGCATCCATATTAATAATAATATCACATGTTTACTGCATTGTGCATCCTATGTTACAGTTTTACAGTTTTATAATACCCGTTCGCATCCGTACAATTTATTACATATCTAGTCGAATGCAAGTTTATCTTGCTACATGCTATATTATTATATTTTGCATCCATATGAATAAAAATATCACATGTTCACTGCATTGTACATCCATGTTACTGTTTTACTGTTTTCGGATAGCCGTACGTATCCATACCGTTATTTACATATCTAGTCGCATGCAAGTTTATCTTGCTACATGCTATATTATTATATTTTGCATCCATATGAATAAAAATATCACATGTTCACTGCATTGTACATCCATGTTACTGTTTTACTGTTTTCGGATAGCCGTACGTGTCCATACCGTTATTTACATATCTAGTCGCATGCAAGTTTATCTTGCTACATGCTATACTACTATATTTTACATCCATGTGAATAATAACATTACATATTGTTTAGTTATGCATCCCACATTACCATTTTACTGTTTTACAATACCCGTTCGTATCTGTATCATTTATTATACATCTAGTTGCATGCCGGATTATATTATTTCATATTACTGTTACTTTGGCACCCTATGCTTGATAATATGCATCATACATAGTCATGGAGTTATAGATGTGATCCCTGTTAGACATTGTGCATCCGTGTTTTACCGTGCTTTGATACCTGTTACAGTTTTACGTTGAGCATCCGTTTGATACATGTGCACTACCTGACATGACCTGATACACCCCTGCTTGACTTGATACCTGATCCTGTTACTAATGCCGACAATCCTGATTTGTCGTCCCGATGGACGTATCCTGTTGTCTATTCAGACAAAACTTGTACCTGCTTGATCCTGTGTTGGAATTAGCTTCAGATTTATCAATACCCGACTTGAACACATAACCTTGGGGGTAAGGGGAAATCAAGAATGTAAGCGAACGTAACTCAAAGGGCTATTACATTATTACCGTGGTCCCGTGGGGAATGAACAGGGCATAGACTGATAGTCTAGAATATCTTGTTACCGTGGTCCCGTGGGGAATGAACGGGGCATAGACTGATGAGTTACAATGAGGATTACATTAATTGATTTCGAAGACTTTAGATTAGATAACCTAGAATCCAGATATAGACTGCACACCACATGTACACACACCTCACTGTTTCATTTCCGTGTTTACTTTCTATATTCATGTCATCGTTTATATTCATGCCTGCATATCTCGTGTATCCTGTTCTTTTATTATTGTTGATATTATGTCGCACTGGCGTCTGGGTTTTGCATGGCCCGGATCCTCTGTCTCTTTCGCAGGCCGATCAGGAGTATTTTCGCCGTCAGGCCGAGCAGTGAGGATCATGTTAGTGTTTAGTTTAGTTTTATTTCCGTACTTCCATTTCCTGATGTGAGCCCGTATTTGGGACGTACTTTTCCAGATTGTTATTGTTTATTGGATTTATTGCTTCCGCATATTATTTCTTGACTCGTTTATTCTGGCGTATGGACATGTACTAGATAGTTTATTTTTATTTTACTATTCTTGATATCTTATAGACAGTCGTAATATGACTGTGGAGGGATGTTTCCTAGCCACAGGTAGCATGGTTGGCTCTGTCACGTGCCGATCTTAGCGCACTCTGGGAAGCGGGGCGTGACAGGGTTTGTTTGGTATCAGAGTCATAGGATTTAGGTTAATCGGGTTTGATTCTTTTGTAGTTGGGTATTGGACCCAATACACGAATCAGAAAATCCGTGATTAGGAACATTTCCTGCCACATTGATGTCGTGATTCTTGAATCATATCTTCTCGTGACCCTTGTCTTGACGATATGCAAACAACTTTGCATATCGACTTGAAACCTTCTGGTTCCCTATTGTTTCTTTCTAATCTGATACTAGGATTTGGGCGACTTGAACGGAGTTATGTGATTGTAACTATGAACTGCAGCATGGTTATAATGCGGTACTCTATTTAAGTAACTTGGAGTCTTAGTCTTGATTCATTTCCTTGATTTATGGACGTGATTTTACTTTACTTCTCTCAGTTTCATTGCTTACCAGTTCATGTTTTATCGCAAGATTGAATCTTGTTTACCGTGCTTATCTTCTTCGGTGTTTGGCTTCAGGTGAAGTCATTTCGGGTATCTCCTTGTTCATGATTTTCTCACATTAGCATTATTCGATTCTGGTGCATCCCATTGTTGTATGTCGTCCAAGTTTATTGCTACACACTCAATTTCTTGCACGACCTTGTCTTGTTGTTGGGACATAAACACTAGGAACGGGAAGATCATATCTAGTAGTGAGTGCAAGGATTGTTCAGTTGTTATCTGCGGACGAGAGTTATTTGCAAATTTCTTGGTGATCGATACTGGCAGTTATGATGTTGTCTTGGGAATGATTTTCTCGGAACTTTCCACGCTCACATTGATTTTAGGGCAAAGAAAGCGATTTTTCAGATTCCCGGACATCCGGAGTTTGTTTTTGCTGGAGGTAGCAGTTCTGTCGGGCCAGTCGAGTTTAGGGCTTGGCCGACAAGCGTCGTTCTTTCGTCGATGGAAGTTGATAAGGAGAAAGCGCCAGCTGTAGTTCGAGAGTACATGGATGTGTTCGAGGACATCTCGGGTTTACCGCCAAAATGAGATGTGGAGTTCGCGATTGATCTTGTTCCTGGAGCAGCGCCAATCTCAAAGGCGTATTATCCGATGACACCTGTAGAGTTAGAAGAAGTCAAGAAGCAGGTTACTGAATTATTAAAGAAGGGTTAGATTTGCAGCAGTAATTCATCTTGGGAAGCTCCAGTTCTTCTAATCAAGAAGAAAGATGGAACGAGGAAGATGTGCATCGACTCTCGAGAATTAAACCGGGTGACTATTAAGAATAAGTACCCGATCCCTCGCATTGGCGAATTGTTCGAGCAACTCAGTGGCGCGAGTGTGTTCTCGAAGCTGGATTTGCGATCCGGATATCATCAAGTTTGAGTTAAATCAGAGAATATCTGCAAGACTTCGTTCCGAACTCGATATGGACATTACGAGTATTTAGTGATGCCATTCGGAGTCACGAATCCTCCGGCGATATTTATGGACTTGATGAACCGAATCTTTTCACCGTTCTTGGACCAGTTTATAGTGGTGTTCATCGATGATATTCTGGTCTACTCGAGGAGCCTAAAAGAGCATGCAGAACACTTGAGGATCGCACTGCAGACATTGAGGCATGAAGGATTGTATGCAAAGATGAGCAAGTGCGAGTTTTGGCTTGAAGAAGTGAAGTTTTTGGGGAATTTCGTATCTGGAGATGGAATCGCCGTTGACCCTGAGAAGATTGCAGCAGTTCAAGATTGGCTGATTCCGAAGAACGTAACAGAGATCAGAAGTTTTCTTGGACTTGCCGGATATTACAGAAGGTTCGTGGAGAATTTTGCTCGTTTAGCTGATCCTTTGACCAAGCTTACGCGAAAGGAGGTACCGTTCGTATGGACAGATAGATGTGCGTCAGCTTTTGAGGCATTGAAGGAAAGATTGATAACTGCTCCTATTTTGACCGTACCAGACGGTTCCGGAGGATTGGTGATTCATAGCGACACATCTGGGAAAGGTTTGGGATGTGTCTGATGCAGCATGGGAAGGTTATAGCTTATGCATCGAGACAGTTGAAGACCCATGAGAAGAATTACCCAACTCACGATTTGGAGCTTGCAGCAGTGATTTTCGCTTCGTAGATTTGGAGACACTACTTATTGGGTGAAAGGGTCGAAGTATTCACTGATCACAAAAGCCTAAAGTATGTGTTCACGCAGAAAGAGCTTAACATGAGGCAGCGTAGATGGTTGTAGCTGATGGCTGACTATGATCTTGATCTCAAATACCATCCTGGGAAAGTTAATGTAATACCGGATGCGCTTAGTCAGTTGCCAGCAATTCGGATGTTGACTGTACAGAAGAAGCTTGTCGATGATTTTCAGAGATTCGAGTTGGAGATTGTGTTACCGTATTCTTCAGGACAGTTGATGCAGCTGCAAGTACAGTCGTCATTGATGGATAATATTAAAGAAGCGCAGTTGTATGATCCAAGATTGCAGAAGTTTCGAGAACGGGTTGAAGCGGGACTTCGAACGGACTTATTGATTCATGAAGATGGTTCGTTGCGATATGGTAGCCGTTTGTGTGTGTCGAAAGGAGATATTCATGAGAATTTATGAAGGAGGCACACGGTTCCGCATATTCCGTACATCCAGGAGGCACGAAGATGTACCGTGATCTACGACAGCATTTCTGGTGGGAAGGCATGAAAAGGGAGATTGCTCGATTTTTAGCGAATTGCTTGGTATGTCAGCAAGTTAAGGCTGAACATCAAAGAGTGGCTGGTTTATTGCAACTACTTCCGATTCTTCAGTGGAAGTGGGAACATATAACCATGGATTTCATGACAGCTTTACCGCGGAGTCCAAAGGGCAACAATGTAATTTGGGTGATTGTTGATCAATTAACCAAGGCAGCTCATTTCATACCGTTTCGAGTTGGTCAGTCGACGACGGATGTATTAGCAGAGCGGTACATGCAGGAGATTGTGAGATTGCATGGATTACCTGTAAGCATCGTTTCCAATCGTGACACCCGATTCTTATCGCACTTCTGGAGGAGTTTACAAGAAAGTTTGGGGACGCGATTGAAGTTTAGCACCACTTATCATCCTCAGACAGATGGCCAGTCGGAGAGAACGGTCCAAACTCTTGAAGATATGTTGAGAGCTTGCATGTTAGACTTCAAGGGTTCATGGGAGGATCATCTACACTTGGTGGAGTTTTCGTACAATAACAGCTTTTAGGCGACTATTCAGATGGCTCCATTCGAAGCATTATATGGTCGCAAGTGTCGCTCACCCGTCTGTTGGGACGATGTTGGAGAACGAAGATTGTTGGGATCAGATTTGATCGTGTAAACAGTAGAGAAGGTTAATACTATCCGGAATCACATGAAGGTAGCACAGGATCGACAGAAGAGTTGGGACGATACATCGAGAAGACCTCTAGAGTTCGTTGTTGGTGATCTTGTATTCTTGAAGATATCACCGACTAGAGGAGTGATTCGTTTTGGGAGTCGAGGCAAGCTTAGTCCTCGATTCGTGGGGCTTTTCGAGATTATTGAGCGTGTTGGAGAAGTGGCTTATCGATTAGCTTTACCACTATCTTTGGCGAGCGTTCATGACGTGTTTCATGTATCTCAACTCCGTAGGTGTGTTCGAGATCATTCGGAGCTGACTGTAAGGGAGGATTTGAATTAGGAGGAACGAACGATGTCGATTGTTGATCGTAGAGAAAAGGTTCTCAAGAACAAGGTTATCCCTCTAGTACTTGTTTCATCGGGGGAATCGCACGCATGGAGAATCGACTTGGGAATGAGAAGATGAGATTCGACAGAAGTTTCCACACCTCTTCTTGTAGATTCATGTTTGTTTATCTTTTCTTGTTCCAATAATTTCGAGGACGAAATTCTTTTTGTAGTTGGGTATAATGTAACACCCTAGTTCATTTATACCAGTTCTGTTTTGGGTATTTCTTTAGCTATGGATATTTCTTGATTTATTACTGTTATGGGTGCAAATAGTATAATTGGTATCTGTGTTTGCATCCGACCCGACCCGCATGCTGGAAACCCGTCTTGATTCCTGTTTATAATTTATTCCGTCTAGTTATGATGATCCGTGAACTTTCATATTTTATATTCTGCATACTTGTATTATATCGGGCATCTGCATTTTTTTTAATAAAACACATAAATTCAAATAAAATATTTTAAAAATATCTAGCTTGGCCTGCAGGATACCCCTGACCCTGTGGTAGCATCCGCACCTCGTGTTCTCGTCCCGTTCGGTGAAACAGACTCGTTTGGATAGCTATGTGCATGCTACGTGTATTCGTTCTTGGGGTATGCATTTTCGTTATCCGGATATCGTATTTTGGTTTTGGTTTATACATATAGTATCCGTATTTTCAAACCGTAATTTTATACCCGACCGGGGCGGATTTTGGACTATTTTTTTGTATTAGCCAAAAACTCAAATTTATTAATATTTTAAATCCTAATATATTAAACTGTTTTTATACGAATATATATAAAAATTTAACTAAATAAATATTTTTTATATTTTCCCTAACATAAAACATTTGCACAGCTCTCTCTCTCTTTCTCTACTATATATATTTTAATACTAACTTAATATTTTCTTCATAACCCATACTCACGTCTTCTTCTCTCTCTCGCTCGCTCCATTCTTTCCCCACCGCCTTGCTCGCAAGACCTAACCCACGCCGTGCTCGCTTCTCGCCACCGCCGACTCCCTCGTCGGCCTCGTCACCGCCTCCTCTTCCTCCTCCATTTCACTTCACCCCACGACGAACGCCTGCACCGAGCACCTCCTGCAACCCATACCCATGACCACAACACCCTCGTTGCACCCTCGTCGCTGGAGCTCCGACCCTCGCCAGCGTCTCACCCCGCCCTCATCACCACCCTCATCGCCTTTCCTCCTCCTCACCAACACCCCCAAGCCAACCCCGAGCCCTTCTTCCCTGCACATAACCGAACCCTGCAACCCTTCTTGAACCCTTACCAGAGCTCCGATCATCCTGTCAGCCTCGCCTCACCACCACCCTCTCTCCTCTCTCTTATCCTCCCCCTGCAAGCCCACAACCCCCTGCTCTTCCCTGCACTAAACCCGACCCCAACAGCTTCTCTGCAACCCACTGCTTCGCCGTGAAACCTCACCGGAAAACCCAAGACCTATCGTCGTTATTCCCTCGCCTTCTTCTCTACTCTAGAACCCAAACCCAGAGCCACACCAAACCCCAGCCCTTCCTTTTCTTCTTCTTCTTCTTCTTCTTCTTTTTCTTCTTCTTTTCTTCTCTTGCTTTCTTGGATTCGCATTTCCCGGTGATCGCCGGAGCCGTGCCGTCACCGATGATCCGAGCAACCCAGTGGACTTTGCCAGCCAGCATGGTCATGTTCTTGCTTTGCACGGTTCAGTTCTGTACGCTGTGTGTGCATTGCGACGTTTACCCGACGTCGGACGCAGCGTACGCACCCTGTCTGGAGATCCGATCAGGCAAGTTTATCTTGCTACATGCTATGTTATTATATTTGCATCCATATTAATAATAATTTCACTTGTTTACTGCATTATGTATCCTATGTTACAGTTTTATAGTTTTACAATACCCGTTCGCATCCATACAGTTTATTACATATCTAGTCGCATGCAAGTTTATCTTACTACATGCTATATTATTATATTTTGCATCCATATGAATAAAAATATCACATGTTCACTGCATTGTACATCCATATTACTGTTTTACTGTTTTCGGATAGCCGTACGTATCCATACCGTTATTTACATATCTAGTCGCAGGCAAGTTTATCTTGCTACATGCTATATTATTATATTTATCCATATGAATAAAAATATCACATGTTCACTGTATTGTACATCCATGTTACTGTTTTACTGTTTTCGGATAGCCGTACGTGTCCATACCGTTATTTACATATCTAGTCGCATGCAAGTTTATCTTGCTACATGCTATACTACTATATTTTACATCCATGTGAATAATAACATTACATATTGTTTAGTTATGCATCCCACATTACCATTTTACTGTTTTACAATACCCGTTCGTATCTGTATCATTTATTATACATCTAGTTGCATGCCGGATTATATTATTTCATATTACTGTTACTTTGGCACCCTATGCTTGATAATATGCATCATACATAGTCATGGAGTTATAGATGTGATCCCTGTTAGACATTGTGCATCCGTGTTTTACCGTGCTTTGATACCTGTTACAGTTTTACTTTGAGCACCCGTTTGATATATATGCACTACCTGACATGACCTGATACACCCCTGCTTGACTTGATACCTGATCCTGTTACTAATGCTGACAATCCTGATTTGTTGTCCCGATGGACGTATCCTGTTGTCTATTCAGACAAAACTTGTACCTGCTTGATCCTGTGTTGGAATTGGCTTCAGATTTATCAATACCCGACTTGAACACATAACCTTGGGGGTAAGGGGAAATCAAGAATGTAAGCGAACGTAACTCAAAGGGCTATTACATTATTACCGTGGTCCCGTGGGGAATGAACAGGGCATAGACTGATAGTCTAGAATATCTTGTTACCGTGGTCCCGTGGGGAATGAACGGGGCATAGACCGATGAGTTACAATGAGGATTATATTAATTGATTTCGAAGACTTTAGATTAGATAACCTAGAATCCAGATATAGGCTGCACACCACATGTACACACACCTCACTGTTTCATTTCCGTGTTTACTTTCTATATTCATGTCATCGTTTATATTCATGCCTGCATATCTCGTGTATCCTGTTCATTTATTATTGTTGATATTATGTCGCACTGGCGTCTGGGTTTTGCATTGCCCAGATCCTCTGTCTCTTTCGCAGGCCGATCAGGAGTATTTTCGCCGTCAGGCCGAGCAGTGAGGATCATGTTAGTGTTTAGTTTAGTTTTATTTCCGTACTTTCATTTCCTGATGTGAGCCCGTATTTGGGACGTACTTTTCCAGATTGTTATTGTTTATTGGATTTATTGCTTCCGCATATTATTTCTTGACTCGTTTATTCTGGCATATGGACATGTACTAGATAGTTTATTTTTATTTTACTATTCTTGATATCTTATAGACAGCCGTAATGTGACTGTGGAGGGATGTTTCCTAGACACAAGTAGCATGGTTGGCTCTGTCACGTGCCGATCTTAACGCACTCTAGGAAGCGGGGCGTGACACCGTAACTTCAGTATTACGGACCCAAGCGTCCGTGACAACTATGAGTCAAACCCGGATATGGTAATTTTGTCTCGGGCCAAGTGTTGAACGTTCATGCAAATCTCCTTCAGCACTTTCACATTGAGAAGATTGATGGAGGATCCGTTGTCGACAAGGATTTTACCTATCTTGATGTCGTGGCAGTACCCGGTGTCGTATAACAAGCGATTATGCTCACACGTTCCGAGGAGGAGATCTTCATCACTGAATTTAATCTCAGCTACGAGAACCTCCGCCAGCTCGTCCTTCATCTTCTTTTCTGTGTGGAAAGCTTGGAATTGATCGGCTATTGTAATGTCTTGATCAAAGAATCTCGTGCCTCTTTGGACAGGAGGATAGCATCCAATATGCTCAGTTGTGAGGGTATTTTCCTCAAATGTGCCAGGACGTTGTAATCCACCTTATTTTTCTTAGGCGGGTCCCTCACTGCGAGCTCTTTGACAACTCCCTCATCAAGGGTGATTTCCTCAGGGATATTTTCTTTCCCTTTGTTTTTTTGGCTCGAACCTTTGTTTGTAGGTCCGAAGTTCTTTTCAGACAGCGTACGGTTATGCAGCTAAATGTTCCAACAGTTCTTCTCCCCCTCTTCTTTTTCAGAGGTGGGGTCTTTGAAGAGAGGGCTGAGGGTCATTTCGTCCTCAGAGTAGCTCCCGAAGGTAAGAACCCGGGGTTCATCCCCTTCCGAACTGGTATCAACCATATGACAGTTGCCAGTCGTTTTCTCACGTGCACTTGTCACACTTTTTGCAGTCGACGAGCTTCGCGCTTCATCCTCTTGAAGTGTTTTTGATGGGAAACATATTCTTACCACCACTTTTTGAAGGAACTGCATTCTTCGGTAGGATGGGCAATCCTCCGATGATATAGGTAGCAGTTTGGATGTGAATCCTCTCCGTCGAGGCGTATGGCCCTGAGAGTGTTCCCTACGGAGGTGGCAGCTTCATTCCCACTGACAGGGCATTGGCGAACCACTTCTCTGCCTTGAACCTGCTCTTATTTGTGGCATGTGTGCTTCGGTTTGGTTGGAGTACTTTACGACTCATCCTTGCCGCAGCTTCTTTATCTTGACGTTGACGCTTAGCCTTTTCGTGTATGGTTGTTTTGCGTTCTCGGCCGGCTTTGTTTTTCCGAAAGGCTTCATTTAATAGCCTATCGATCGAGTCTTCTTCTGGAAGTTCCGGGGATTTTGGTGTCGATCCTGCCCCCAGTTCCTCTGCGTTGTTTTCTGATGCTGAGGGAGCTTCTTCGTCATTTAACGACGAATGGAAAACCATGCGGCAACTTGCTACATAGTCTTCGGTTTCTGATGAGTTCCTCATTGTTGTCACTCTCATCATTCTCAAGATTATGCTTGAGGAACTCTTCGAGGGTGACTGGTGTTCGCGCCTTCTGGTTGTACTCCTCCAGCGCATCAATATACCTTTGTAGGTCTGTGTGTTTGTTGTCATACTCGGTAGGTTGCACAGGTTTTTTGGTCTTCTTATTTTTCTTCAAAGACTTTGAAGGCTTGACTCGGGGATTTTGCCCTTTGTCGACGGTTTTCGGTACAGGACACGGTTTCAACATCCCTTCAATGATTTCTGGTTCAAGTGGGCTTCTCCACCTAACTGCCAGACATGCATGGAGATCCTTCAGCATTCTTTTGGTTTTAGCTAAGAGAACGACTTCCCATGGAGCTTCTTCCACGAGCGAGCATGATGCCCCCGGTGCATCCACCTTTTTGGGAGTGTGCTTCTATAGCGGGTTCACCCTCCACTTCTCAGACAGCTTGAATTTCCTCCGTTGATACTGGTCCTCGACCCAGTTCTTGAAGACATAGCAATCCTCAATTGGGTGGCTCACCATTCTGTGATAGGAGCAGTAGTTGGGGTTGTTGACATCGCCGGGTTGCGGTGGATGCCGTGGGTCTGGCAATGTGATGAGTTTGTTGCGTACTGCCAGCTCGAACAGTCTCCTCGTCTAGTCATGGGGAAACGAGTAAGCACGTCCTAGCCTTTTTTCCAGGGATAAGCGCGGACGCATGTTGTTTTGGCGAGCAACCGGTTTCGGGTCACTCGGTTTCTGTTGAGTGTTGGCAACGAAGGCCGCTTTCCCTTTAACCTTGGCATTTCGAGGGTCCATTTTTGAGGAGGAAGGCTCGTGGCCCATATGGTCCATTTGGGCCATCTTGTCGATCAGGGCCTGAAAGGTAGTCGGCTTAAAGAACGTCATGAACTGGGACATAGTCGTTTGCGGATCTAGGGTCCCGATTAACATGCCCACGGCAGGGGATTCTTCGATGCGTTATTCGTACTTTGACCACAGGTTCCGCCACCGGATCGCGTATTGGACCTAGGTTTCTCCCGGTTTTACCCTGGCATTGATTAGTGCCGTGATCGGGGTGCGCTCGCTTGCACTGGCGAACCGATGTACGAACAATAGTTCCATTTCTGTGAATGTTTTCATGGAGTCGTTTGGGAGCTCCGAGTACCATTCAAAGGCCGTCTCTGACAGGCTGCCAACGAACTGACGAAGCAACAGTTTGTCGTCACCTCCAGTGTTGCCATACAGAGCTCTGAACTACGCGACATGCTGATGGGGGTTGCCTGTCCCCTTGTACACATGGAATTTAGGATTCCTATATCCCGATGGATGCTTGATTTAGTTATACCAGCCTGGGTACGGTCGCCCAGTTCTGACAGTTTGGCTGGCCGCTTCATTCGCTTAATGAACTCATATTTGTTGTGCGATGTAATCATCAAGAGCAGCCTTGAAGATCGTTTCCTTATTAGCTGTTGATAGAGATGGAAGAGGGTTTGATGTTTCCCCTCTGTCATCCTCGACAATTATCGGTGGATCTTCGGCTGGAGGTTCTGGCTGGATCATCATTCTAACCATATCCTGGAATAGAAGTGTCATCTGCTTTATGTTAGCAACTTGTTCCGCGACCTCCTTATCCTTCCTTTTAAGCACCCTTTGCAAGAACTCTGTATCGGTCTCCTGCTCTTGACGCTGTTCAGATGCTGATTCCGGGCTTTCTTTCTGCCCGGTAAGTGCTGATATTTTGATCAGCATTTCCTGGAGCTTTTGTTATTGCTCTTGAGTTTTAGTCAACGACCGGCCAACGACCCACGGAAGCACGGCTTTCCTCTTTCCCGGAAGCCATGTAAACCGTGTGTACGATCATGCCCCATACTTGGGGCGTTTGGGTCCAGCGTCTTTAGAATTTACCGCTGGCGGTGGGATTTTCTCCAGCCTCCTCCTTTCGTGGGAGTCGAAGTTGAAGGAGCCGTTTTAACAGGCACCGGTGTGGAAGACTTCCCTCGCTATATGATGGAGGGATGGTCTTTCTCTTGACGAACGTTCATTTTCTTTGGTCGGCAAGGGTAGTCTTTGTCGATTACAGAGCCTTGGACTTTCTGCCAGACTCTGTGAATTTAGGAGGAGAGCCGTTGGTGGGACTGCTCCGGTTTTGTCTGCATTATGGCTTCTGCAGGCGGGGGAGATTTCTTCAGCACCGCGGTTGGAGAGTTCTTTCGCACCCTCCTAAGCAGATCAAAGTTATTCCCGGTTGGAACAGCAGCGTCAACTTCCACTATTGGAACCGGCAGAGTGAATCCATAGAAGGAGTTGCCCCGGCTTTTCTCACTCGGTGCCTGTGGCTACGTCAAACATGTATTGCAGATAGGACCGCCTCTGTTTTGGAAGCAGCTGTGGCTTGCCCTGGTTTTGTTGAGGAGCTCCAGCAGTTGTCATCTTGTTAAAGACCGACGTACTTGGCAAGATTTCATTGGAGACGGTCAGCCTCTCGAAGATCGATCGCCTGACTGGTGAAGCACTTTTGACGGCTTCATTAGCCCCTTCGGGAATCATGGGCTTCTTTGCGGGCCTGCTTGAGCTTTGGCTCCGCCAATTAAAGACTGAGACCCCCTTTTTGGACGACTTGTTGAGAGGAGCCGTTGCGGTCGTCAGTCAGTGGAAGACCGACTTCTTGGAAACATTGGGTTGCGGTGTTAGGGCACCGATGCTCATTGGTGGGTGTATGGTCCCGAAGAACAATCTGGTAGTAGCTTGCATTACCTGCCCCACCGGTATTGAAAAGATGGAGGCCGCATTGGCCCGTAAGTCACTCCTCCAGTTGGGGCAGAACGGGAGTTGTTGTTGTAGGTTGTGCAGTTGGAAGCCATTGATGTTCTCTTCTTCTGCACAGGAACAAGACAACAAATCTTAGTACTTCGAATCCAAGGGCAACTATAGCAAACCACGATTTTGTTCGTGAAACACGATACACGAAGTATGGAGTGGAAAGAGGAAAAGGTCCCACCACTGTTCCTCGACTAGTAGGGCTGCGTCTACAGCTGCTGCATATGTCTCGTAATGCTGTGCGCTGATCGCAAGGAACAGTGATGTAAGCAAGTCTCGGACAAATCTTTTGACTCGCAGTTCCTCAGTAGGCACTAAGTACGGAGCATAAACTGATAGCTCGGTGAACAGCACATCGTACTCTGCCACTGTTATCTCTGGCGTCTGGCGTAAGGACTCAAATCTGCGTGCTCGGGCATCCCTAACACTCTGGGGAAGGAAGCGGGCAAGGAACACCATCACAAACTCTGTCCAGGTCATTAGAGGAAGACCTGCTGCTCTACCCTTCTCGACCGATTTGCACCATTTCTGCGCAAGTCCTTCCAGGCAAAAGCTCGCGAACTCTACCCATCTCGCATCTGAGCATCTAAGGGAACGGCATATCCGGACCATCCTATCAATGAAAGACTGCGGGTCCTCGGCTGCATTGGTGCCTATGAAGACCGGAGGCTTCAGCCTCATGAAATCTGATAGCGATACTGCAATCACCTCCGTAGCTGCAGGGGCAACGGCCTGTACTGTAGGCACCATCGTGGTCCCCGTGACTGGTGGAGCTACCTCTGGTCGCTGCGCTTGAAGCTTCTCAACTAGCGATTCTATCATCTGGCGCATCTCCTGCATGCTGGATCCCACCGTCTGGTGCATCTCCTGCATACCAGCCCCTAGCGTGGCGATCTGATCTGTCATAGGAGGAACAGTCTGCTCGGGTACAACGGGTGCACTGCCCGGATCAGTCCTCGTCTTGGACGAGTCAACACGTATCTCGGCTCTCGCAGCCGCTCTCTGCGCCCTCGTAGTCTATGGCGGCATAATGGCTGAAAGGAAAGGTAGGATTCGATGAGGATACGGAAATCGAATCACGAGAATATATATAATCAAGAAGGAATTTCAATCAATAAGTCCTAGGGTCGCTTAGGCGGAGTACCGCGTCGGGAGTATGCCGCGGAACATACACATGCTACGCCACTCTGCTTCAGCTACCTACTCCATCATACCAGGGTCATCCTACACTCCGAAGGTAAAACCTACGCTCTGATACCAACTTTGTCACGACCCAAAATTTGGCCCGTGACCGGCACTTAACCACGTAACGTCTGCAGGCGTAACGCGACAAAGTAAGCCGAAACCCAGAAATCAAAACCATTTGAAATATAGAGTGTTAAAACATTTTAGTAGAAACTTTGTATAATGTTTAGAAAACCTTAAGTAATTTAGTTCAAGAGTTATTTTTAATAATTTTGGCAACATTTCCTTTATAAAAATTTGTCCCGAATTCGGGTAAAAGACAAGATATAAGTAAAATGACATGTGAAATAAATAGAGCATCCCAAACGGGAGAATCGCGCCCAACGACGGAACAATCACCACAATAATATACGACGCCGTAGCGAAGAATGAGCAGTAAAATGAAAACAAATATCATAAAAGGATAAGACTGCATAAATAAAGTCGGCTCACAACGAGCTCGACACCAGAGTACAAAATAATATACATCGTCCTCACAACTGGTCTCTAAGTCAATACATAAAAGTAGATGGAGAGTACTAGATACATCGATGTACAACTGAAAAGTAAACAGATACCGCACAAAACCCACCTAATAGCAAAAGGGCTAGCACGCCTCAGCAGTGGTATCTGTGTTAAAAGATGCGATAAACAGCCAGCCTGACTACTCCAAAGGGTAACCTGCAAGCACTGTGGCACAACAGGGATGAGTTGCCAACTCGTGAATAGTAGATAACATATAAAGGTAATCGCGAGTATGCACGTGCTGCGATACTCTAACCTATGCCAACAGATAACATCTATATGATGAACTGGATGCTCAAATCATGCAACAAGTGTAACCTAATAGTCTCTCCATATGATGAGCAAGGTATACGATAATCATGTCTGGCAATGAAATCTAACAACCCTATATAGAATGAGCAGGGTATGCAATGATCGTGCAGGCATGTGTACTCTATCAGGTACAATAGATACAGGATGAGATGTAAAATACTGAATGCTGAGCATGGAAAGAAATAATATCTACACGGAATATCAACGTGGAAAATACTGGTGTCCATCAATACACCCAAATCCCAGTAAAACTCAGGCGCCGTCATCCTTATCGGCCCTGAAATCCTGTGAATCTCATAGAATCGTGAATGCCCAACATCGGCACTCGAAATATCATAAAATCAGCCGTGTCCAGCATCGACACGCAAATCCTCCAGTATGGGGCGTCCGTCCATCGGATCTGCCTACGGGCTCCGTCTGCGGAATTGTCCCTCAGCCCCGACAGTACGCGTCGTCCCGTATCCATCAATCGACTCTGGTCGGTATCCCCCGGATAATCGCCAGTTCTAACCAATCACCGGTAGGTAGTAGTCCCTCAGCCGGGCTCACCGTCTAACAACACAAGTCATCTTGCCCCGGGGTTCCATACCGGGTCCACCATGTACCCGCAATCGGTGCCTAACACTCCTCGAATCGGGTATACTCACACAAGCTCTCTGGAACCGAGAAAACTCATGGTGGACGCACTGAAATATCAAATCAAGAGAAACCGGGTTTTTTAAATAGTACGTATTTTCTTAAAATCATTCCACGGTTCTCAAATCCAGAAATCATATGAATCAAATCTAATGCGTAAATCCATGTCATGTGTCGTATGACACTAAAAGTAAAAGAAAGGGAAAACCGCACTTTTAAAAGATCCAGTTTTGAAATATCACATGTGGTCCCTTAGTTTTTAAATCATGTCAATATCATCCATGTATGTAACATATGTATATGTGTATAGGTATGGATGTGCAAAAGGATGAGTACGCAATGTGAATGTAGCAATGTACATATGCACTAATGTGGACATATGATGTATATGTGCCCAAGTAGGGATATATGAAGTATAGGGGCACAAGTATGGATATGTGATGTATATGTGCCCAAGTATGAATATATGATGTATATGGCACAAGTATGGATATGTGATGTATATGTGCCCAAGTATGAATATATGAAGTATATGGCACAAGTATGGATATGTGATGTATATGTGCCCAAGTATGAATATATGAAGTATATGGCACAAGTATGGATATGTGATGTATATGTGCCCAAGTATGAATATAACATATGCTAATATGCGGCAATTCATGACAAATATCAATAAAGCGGAATCAACCTGATATATGATTTATAGCAATCCTATAATGTGATTGTCATGGCAATCACTAACGGTGTGAGAGTAGCATATAAATCGTGCTCGTGCAACTTGAACCGTTAGTGACAGTGCAGTGTTCTATACTACCAGTTCTATATGTAACAAAAGGTATGCTACTAGTATATCCAAATGAACACACATGGCTAAATATCCTAATACGCCCTGACGCTTAACGCCATACGGGCGATTTCCCCGTAGATGTTAAATCTACTCACCTGGTCGCGTGCTAAGTATAGCCGACCACCTGCTTTCCTTTCCTGGCGGCGTCTGACGTACCCGCCTGCGAACCTGGAATTTACACAATGAATCCATATATGAGCACATATCTCGCAAATACGCGATATCGCAATCAAACGAGAAACTCGCGTCGCGAACTAAACGCGCGTGTATACGTAACGTGTGTGTATACGCCAAAACCCAACGCGACACGCGGTGGCACACAGCGACACGCTATGATACACAGCAAACCAATTCGATACGTATCGTACGTGTCGCGCAAGTTCTGTTATGCTAAAAATAGGTAAACGGTCCCAGATTCAATCTGGAGCAAAAACAAGTAAAGAAAACAAGGCCAAATCTATCACAATACCTACAGACACCTTTCTAACCTAAAACCAACACCAACCTACACTATTGGGCCGGCGGCATAGAGGGTGGGCCGGCCAAATTCCGGTGGCATGGGTCCAGGTTGCTACACTAGGGTCCTAACACAGTTTATATTCTAATGTATATGTTTGCTTACTAAAAAGGTTACCCTAATAACAACAGATTTCAAATATCAATAAGGGTTTAGTTTAAGCACCAAGTGTGCAACACTAGGGTATTTTAAGGATCTGGGTCAATTAACAGGAAACAAGTGATACCAACAGCATAACTTAGGGTAAATCTAACTACAAACACCCTGAAACTCCCTGTTCTCCAACAAAATTATCCAAGTTAACATCAATGTCCACCAAAGCACAATAACTTAGCTAAACAACCCAGATTCTGTCCAAGGTAAGAACCGAAAAGTAAACAATACCAATCTCAGGACAATCTCTACAGACACCCACATACACAAGACACACACACTCATCTCAATAGGGTGCTGGCGTCGCCGGTCCGGCAAGAGGAGGCCGCCGGTCATCCTCCGGTGGGAGTGGCTCGAACTCCATCACAACACCCAAAAAAAACCCTGCACACTATTCTGAAGTTGTTTGCTAGGCTACGAAAGGGCCAGAAATGTAGCAGATCCTAATATCCGATGATATGTGTCAAAAACCGTATTTTAACGTTTCAAGTTAGCGATTTAAGGCTATCTAGCTAATTCTAGCGACACCACTAGGCTAAAACAGAATAACTAACACCTAATAGGGTTGATTTAGCTATAAACACTCTAACTTAACTAGATCTAACATCAAAGCACTAAAACTCCATTTAAACACTAATTAAGCTAAACTAACACACAATTCTAGCAAACAAGAACGTGGAGCTCAGAGGTTATACCTCACTCGACCCTACAATGCCGGGTCAGGAGAAGAAGAGAAGGGAAATAAGATGCTGCAACTGTTGGCTCTGCTGCTGAAGCTGTTGCTGTTGCTTTTGCTTCAGCTGATGCTGTTGCTGTTGATGTTGTTGTTGTTGATGTTGCTGTTGTTGATGTTGTTGTTGTTGTTGTGTTGGGGCTGCTGGTGCTGATGCTGCTGTGCTGGGGCTGCTGCTACATGTGCTGTTGCTGTTGCAAGGAGCTGTTGATGCTGCTTGGTGTTGCTGATGCTTGCAACTGCTGCTAGGGCTGAAGCTGCTACTGATGTAGCTGCTGTTGCTGAAGCTGAGGCTGTGTGTATATGTGAGAGAGTGAGAGTGTGAGAAATATGAGAGTGTGCAACTAAAGAAAATGATACTACAAAAGAGTCAACCCCCATCTCTCTCTTGCCTCATTAAATGCAAGCATGGGCTTGTCATGATGCACTCCCTCTCTCTCTCATTTAATGCAAGCATGGCATTGCCAAGATGCATTCTCTCTCTCTCATTCTCTCAAGTCAACACAAGAAATAAATTCAAATCCCATTTCATTTTTAAAAAAAATACCCTTAATTAAAATCATTTTAACTTAACAAGGCGGGTTAGTCTACCATGGTTGCTAAATATGGTTTAACCCAAATTTTAACCCTAGTTTACATGCACATGTTTGCGCAAGCCTAGGAAAATTCTAGAAAAATATTTATTAATTTTGATAAAATATTTGAAAATCAATTTGGTAAACTTTTTATTAAAAACCACATATTAAAATATAATTAGCCACTAAACACATTCTAAAGTGTTACAGTCCACCTCTCCGAAGATGTCAAGTTGATTTATGGTACCGTGTATCGGAGGTTTGGATGGATGCAGCCGTTGTAGCGGACTTCATCAGATTCCACCTCTTTTGCGAGGGATTTTGATTGTGGGCACGCTCTTCCCTGCAGGCGCAAGCCCCTGCAGTTAATTACGTTATCGAATCGTGATAACCACTTTCTCCTACTCCGGAGGTTCACTTCATGTCGTGTGTATGTTTGTTTTATTTTGGTTGCCCGTGGATTGTATACGGAGACTAATTTATGTCATCGCCCGTAGGGCGTGGATTAGTCCAAATCCGTATATTCTTAAATTTGGATTTGGTTTGATTTAAGGATCGTTAATCAATTTTGAGATTAAGATCAAATTAAATGTATAAGCATTTGGGCTCGATTATTTTAATTTAAGGACATCGCGGTCCATTATCGCCGTATTTGAGGCAAAGTGTTAGTTTTAAAGACGTTTCGGTCCTTTATCGCCATTTTAGAGGCGAATATTAGTTTAGGGACATTTTGGTCCATCATTCACCCTATACGCATGTGTATTTGTTACGTGGCAGAGTGAACAATGGAGATATGGAATGCTCCTAATTTGGAGCACAATCCAATTTGAGGCATGCACGTCAATGCATGAAGAAGTTATTGGTCGTCGGGACCCGCCACCTCTCTAAAGACGTTGGATAATTACAACGATATGTATCAGAGGTGTGAAGAGATGTACCCTTAAACTAAATCCCATATTTGAGGGAAAAGGGTTTATTGTGGGCTCAGGAATTTTTGGTCATATTTGAGACCTTGGAAATCGAGAGCATATGGGCTCGATTGATTTCTTTGTTAAGGATACGTTAGTCCAATTTGAGACTAAGATCCACTTAACAATATTTTAGGATCTTCTTTATTAAAGACCTGGCAACAGAGCATTTGGACTCAGTTGCAAGACCTTAGCAACTTAGCCAATTTAGGCTTTAGTCTGCTTAGTCTCCCCTTTTTTTTTGAAAAAGTGCTAAGCACTTGTTTAGGCTCTGTTTAATCAGTCCCCTTTTTTATGCAAAAAGTGTTGAGCACTTATATGAGTTCTGACACCCACATATGATCATGTGGAGCTTTCATTCATGGGGATTGCCCAATAAGTGTTGAACACTTTACTCCTTTTGTTTTTATATGGAGTGCTAGGCACTCTTTATGGCGTCCACGTGGGGAGCGTGTGAGGCGCTGGGTGCTGTCCAATGAATGTTGAACACTCAGCCGTTTTGGGTTGCTTGGAGAATGCTAAACACTCTTTTCTTCTCTTTTACAGCGCGCAAGTGGGGAGCACGTGAGGCGCTGGGCATTAGGCGCTGGGCGTTAGGCGCTGCCTAGTGAGTGCGAAGCACTCTTCCCGTCTGTGGCGCCTACATGAGGAACGCGTGCGACGCTGGGCGCTGCCTAGCGAGTGCTAAGCACTCTTCTGCGGCGCCCACGTGAGGAACACGTGCGGCGCTAGGCGTAGGGCGCTTTTCCCCTCTGCTGATAGTATTTTTGCCCATTAATGATTAATAGGGTCTTTGTTTTGAAGATCTAGGATCAAGCTTCATTTTTAAGAACTAAGTTCTTTTGTAAGAACTAGGTTTCTCTTGTATGCCTTTGTTTTTGAGGAACTCAATTTCTGGTTCTTTTCTGAATTTTTGACTCTCAAGAATAAGTTCTTCTCGATGAGAATTAAATTCTCAACTTATGGGAGACTTGCCTCGTGGATCTCAGATCCAGAGAAAGAACTAAGTTCTTTTAAAATGGTCAAATCCTTCAATAGGTAAATGAGATGTTTTGATCTCTATTTTTTTTATTTACCTAGAGTTTTTGAGGAGGGAGATCTTCTTCCTTGAGAATTTAATTCTCCGTTTCTTTTGAAGCTTTCCGTCTCTTTTTTTTAGAAGCTTCTGGGGGCTCCTCTATATCAGACTTGAAGTTTTCAGTCCTTTATATAGTAGAGGCAAGTTTGTTAAGTAGGTTTAAAGAAATCTCTCATTAAGAGATCCCAATTGATTTGGGGGATTTTACCCACCATTGGATCTTTGATCCAAAAGTTTCTGTTTTACAGAACATATTTTCTTGTTTTTAACAAGATTGGGGAAATATTTTCCATATGCAGTGTTTTATTATGTGAAATGGTGATTTTTAATCCCCATTGGATTTTTAATCCAAGAGTTCTCTGTTTTACAGAGGGCAATCTTTCTTATTTAGAAAGATTGAAGGAATATATCCCAAAATAGAATTTTATTCTATGATCCAATTTGGGGGATGTTTTCTCCCAACAGAATTTAATTCTGTATCTTGATGATTTATCATCTTCGTTGGATCAAACATCCAACGACTCTATTTAACAGTGAGTAGAATTTAATTCTACTTAGGCGCTGGCGCTCACATAGCACGTGGGCGCCATCTGAGAGTTTTAACTCTTGTTTAATTTAATGGATTCTTTGTGCTTTGCACACTGGCGCCCGCGTGAGGAGCACGTGCGGCACTATATGAGATTTTATCTCTTATTTAATTTAATAGATTCTTTTGTGCTTTGCACACTAGCGCCAGTATGAGGAGCACGTGCGGCGCTATATGAGAGTTTTAACTCTTATTTAATTTAATAGATTCGTTTTTGCTTTGCACACTGGCGCCCACATGAGGAGCACGTGCGGCGCTATATGAGAGTTTTAACTCTTATTTAATTTAATAGATTCTTTTGTGCTTTGCACACTGGCGCCCGCGTGAGGAGCACATGAGGCGCCACCATAGAATTTAATCCTATAAGATTGGTTCTGGTGTTGGCACCATTGTGGAGGGCACGTAAGGCGCTACCTCAATAATTTTGAACAGAACTTTGCTCTTTTATTGAGGAAACAACAAGCTGTGAGTATGCGACACCGCAATAATCAGCCTTAAGTGCAAATGGGAGATTGTTGGCTATAGTGCCCTCAAGGCAATTATTGTAATCTCAGGTAGGTGATTATGATAATTGAGAGAGGACCTATATGGGTAGAATAGTCTTACTCGAGATGATAGTATACTATCTGGTTTGTCTCTATTATCATGTACATGCATTATGTGGTATTTTAGATCACTGTTACATGTTGATAGAGCCCATAGGGATTTTGCTTGACTGCCAGCATTATGATAGCGATCATATACGTGAGTGCTTGGTGGTCTATAGGCACATCCTTAAATGTCTCTAGTTGAAAGAGTATCGAAACTGGGTATCGATATTCCGGAGTAGACTAGTGTGTACTTTTCGAGACCCCGACGAGGGGCAATGGCCGGTCTCACAAGCCTTTGGTGTCAGTTAGTCATCTAAGATAGTATAATGGTGTTCATTGGGTTATGAGTTACACTGGACGGACTCGCCGGGAACATGCTAGATAGTATTATATCTATTGTCTGATAGCAGTTCTCAGGTGACATGAGTACAGGTTATTCTGTCGACCTGAGATCGTCATTTGTCTCGTGTGATTTCCCACTGTGCTTTGATTACTACCCTACCACGGCTAAAAGGAGTCGTTCAAACAGATTTTAGTTGGGTACAGTCTCGAGCCACATGGAGGCAGTGAGTGGATCGTCGGGGATTCGTCTCTCCCGGTATTGGGGGTTGATGTCGCGCTGTGCACGAGTGGCCATCACCAGAAATCCTTGGCCAAGGTGGATGAGAATTACTGATTTGGCTCAGTAGTTTCTCAGTGGGTGATTGGCTTCACACCGACACGAAATATCGTGCTATTAGGGGTTTGACTTTATCCACCCCCTACACCCGATATGCGATACTTTTAGACGAACGGACCGGACTGTACGGAGATTGTCACAGATAGGGTCAGTAGGGGTACGGATGAGTTTGCTCGTCGGCCTTCCTTTCGCTCAATACCTGGGCAGCCGTTACGTACAGCTAGTGCTGCTGACGTGCTTGTGGTTAAACCCACCGCCAGCGTATTGACGAGTCTTTAGAGTTGCCCTAGAGGACATTATTGTATCATACTGGTTTGTATATTACTTAATTGAAGCTTAGGATTTTCATAGTTGTATTGACAGTCTTGCTCAAAATGGTAGTATGCTACTTGGTTTGTTTCTACTTTAATATATGCATGTGTTTCTTTTAACATATCGCTTATACATATTGGTGGAGCCCTTAGGATCTTTGCTTGATTACTAGCGTTGTGATGGCAGTCACACTAGTGGGGACTTGGTAGTCTATAAGCACATCCTTATACAAGTCCCTAGTCGTAGGATTATCGAGATGGGGCATCGATACTCCGGAGTAGATTAGTGTATACGCTTCTCATCCCAGCAAGGGAGATGGTATGTCCCACAGCCATTAGTACGTCGTACTGGAGATAGTATGTAGGTGCCCATTAGGTTATGAGTACAATGACCTCCAAAGAGTGCTTAGCAGTTCCCAGGTGATCCCACATGACCTCCAAAGAGTGCTTAGCACTTATAAAGCAAAAAAAGGGAATAAATCATAGGCAGTTTCCATTTTGGGGCGCCTTACGTGATCCCACGTGACCCAATAGTGCTTCGCGCTCAGAAAAGAACAAGGGAATAAACCCAAAGAAACACCGCCAACTTCAAGCGCCTCACGTGACCCCACGTGAGTGCCTCGAATTTTTAGTGTTTAACACTACTTCAAGCGTCGCACGTGGGAGCACGTGAGCGCTGAGCATATACTAGTGTTTAACACTATGAAATGCCAATATTAGCCAAACTCAGACCAAATCTCCCGAGGACAATCGATTGAGCCCCTCATGTTCAGGGTCCCCAAAACCGATCTCAGTTCCAAAGATAGCCGATGAGCTCCTAACAGATGGCATCTAAAATGATGTTCATCCCATTCCCCCTCAGTCGGGATATTGGTTCAAGGGTACATCTCTCCACACCTCTGATACATGTCGTTGTAATTCTTCAACGTCTTCAGAGAGGTGGAGGGTCCCAATAACCAATAACTCTTGGTATACCCCCAAACCAACAAACCATAAATCCACTGGAACGCAACGTCCTTCAAACTAAAATTGTGGACCGTAATGTCCTTAAACTAAATTCCATGACCGTAACGTCATTAAATTAAACCCTTTGGACCGTAACGTCCCTAAACTAAACTTTATAGACTATGATGTCTTTAAATTCTATGGACTATGATGTCTTTAAACTCCACAGACTATGATGTCCATAAACCCAATGGACCGTAACGTCCCTAAACTAAACTCTACGGACTATGATGTCCTTAAATTCTACGGACTATGATGTCCCTAAACCCAATAGACCGCAACGTCCTTAAACTAAATTGATAGGGCCTAAATGCTCTTTCATTGGATATAAATGATCCTAAAACCTTATTAAGTAGACCTTAGTTTAAAATTAGACTAGCATATCCTTAATAAACATTTAAGTTGATCTTAATCTCAAACGAGCTTAACGAGACTTAAATCCACCAAACCCAAATCTAAGAAAATACGGATTTAGACTAATCCCCGCCCTATGGGCGACAACATAAATTAGTCTCCATATACAATCCATGGGCAACCAAAAAATAAAACAAACACACACTACACGAAGTGACCTTCTGGAGCAGGAGAAAGTGGTTATCGCGATGCGGTAACGTAATTAACTGTAGGGGCTTGCGCTTGCAGGGAAAAGCGTCCCCACAATCAAAAACCCCTCGCAAATGAGGGGGAATCTGACGTAGTCTGCTACAACGGTCGCATCCGTCCAAACCTCCGATACGCAGTGCCATAAATCAACTTGACATCTTTGGAGAGGTGGACGGATAAATCCAAATAGTATCTGCCCCCAAATTCAGGAAAGACGGCCTACGCGGTTTCGTCTCTGTTTTCGGCGGTAAACAGATTCTGGCACGCCCGGTGGGACCTTTTCCTCTTTCCGCTCCGCACTTCGTGTGTCGTGTTTCGTGAACAAATCACGGTCTGCTATAGTTGCCTGTGGATTTGAGGTACTAAGATTTAGTGTCTTGCTCCGTGCAGAAGAGAAGATGGCGTCAATAACTTCCAACTGCACCAACTGCAACAACAACTCCCGTTCCGTCCTATCTGGAGGAGTAACTTACGGGCCCCAAGCGGCCTCCATTTACGCAATGCCGGTGGAATAGGTGACATAGGCCACCACGGGATTGTTCTTCGGGACCAAGCTCCCACCAATGAGCTTCAACGCTCCAGTGCCATCATAGGAAGCTCCGAAGAAGTCGGTCTTTGATCGGCTTACCACTACCACGACCCCTCTCAACGGGTCATCCAAGTCCAACACCTCAGTCTTTAACAGACTAGGCCAAAGCTCAAGTGGCCTGTGAAGAAGCCTGCAATACCCGAAGGATTTATCCCGAAGTGGATAGCCATTCTAGCTCCGGTAAACGAAGTCATCAGAGGGGCTTCTTCTCCGGCTAAGGGGTCGATCTTTAAAAGACTGGCCATCCCAATTCCTGCTTCGGGTGAGGTCGTTACAAATGCTTTCTCTACCAAAAAGTCGGCATTTGCAAGATTGACCATTCCCTCTCAGCGGACGCCGGTCTTCGACAGGTTGACCCCAGTAGCCTTCACCAGAACAGGGGGCATGATGAAACCACCCCCGTAACTAAGCCAATCCTATCTGCAAGATATGCTCGACGTCACCACTGGCACCGAGTGAGGAAAACTGGGGGCAGCTCTCCCTCTGGACTAATTCCATCAGCTCCAATGGTGGAAATTGATGCTGCTGTTTCAACTGGGAACAGTTTTGAGCCGCTCAGGAGGGTGCGCAAGAACTCTCCAACTGCCGTATTGAAGAGATCTCCTTCACCTGCTAAAAATGTTAATAAAGCGAAGCCGGAACAGCCCTCTCAGCGGCTGTCCTCCAAAATCCACAAGGTTCGGCGAAGAGTCCAAGACTCTGTGATCGACAAGGACTACTCCCACCGACAGAAGAAAATGAAAGTTCGGCAAGAGGATGACCATCCCGCCGCCGTACCGCGAAAAGTATCATCTGCAGCAGCCCCCTCAACTTCGACCGCCCATAAAAGGAGAAGGCCGGAGAAAATCCCCGTGCTTACGACAAATCTCAAGGGTACTGAACCCAAACGTCCCAAGTCTGGGGGCATGGTAGTGTACACAGTCTACATGGCCTCCGGAAAAGAGAAAAGCCGTGATTCTGGGGGTCATCGACCACTTACACGATCAGTAACAAAGGCTTAGGAGCAACAACAGAAACTCCAGGAGATGCTGAAAAAGATGGCTGCACTCACTATGCAAAAAGAAAGCCCAGAGGCGTCGTCGGATCAACACTAGGAGCAGGAAACCGATGCCGAGTTCCTCCGAAAAATGCTCAAAAAGAAAGATAAAGAGGCCGCGGAACAAGCGGCTAATATAAAACAGATGGCGCTACTGTTCCAAGATATGGTGGGGATGATGATCCAACCGGACCCTCCAACCGAAGATCCTCCATTAATCATTGAAGACTACAGAGGGGAGACATCAAACCCTCTTTCGGCTTTATCAGCAACCAGGGAGGAGACGATCTCGAAAGCTGCGCTTGATGACTACATAGCTCAACAGATACGAGCTCATCAGGCAAATGAAGCTACTGGCCAAGTCGTCAGAACTAGGCGACCATATCCAAGATGGTACGATCAGATTAAGTACTCGACGGGATATACGATCCCCAAATTTCACGTGTATAAGGGGACAGGTTGTTGGATATAGTGCCCTCAAAGTCAATTATTGGATCGCAGGTACGTGATTGCAATGATTGAGGAAGACCTATACCGGTAGGACAGTCTTACTTGAGATAATAGTATGCTATCTGGTTTGCCTTTATCAGTCGTGTACAGGTTCAGGTGACTGATCACTGTTACACGTTGATAGAGCCCTTAGGATCTTGCTTGACTACCAACAGTATGATGGCGATCATATACGTGAGAGTTGGGTGGTCCATAAGCACATCCTTAAAAGTGGTCCCTAGTCGTGGGAGTTTTGAGACAGGGCATCGATACTCCGGAGTAGACTAGTGTATACAGTCGAGACCCCGGCGAGGGGCGGTGGCCGGTCTCACAAGTCACTGGTGTCAGTTGGATCACCTAAGATGTATACAGGTGCTCATTGGGTTATGAGTACACCGGACAGGACTCGCCGGGAACCTGCTAGTTGGTATTTATACCTATCGTCAGATAGCAGTTCGCTGGTGACATGTGTACAGGTTAGTTCATCGACCTGAGGTCGTCATTTGTCTCGTGTGAGTTCCCACTGTGCTTTGATTTCTACCCTACCACGGCTCAAAGGAGTCGTGCAAACAGGTCCTTTTTAGGTACAGTCCCGAGCCAAATGGAGGCAAGTGATCGGATCGGCAGGGGATTCGTCTCTCCCGGTATTGGGGGTGAGATCGCGCTGTGTCTAGGAAAGCTATTACACAAAGCCCTTGGCCGAGGCAGGAGATTTACTGGTAGGCACTCCAGTAGTATCTCAGGGTGTTCTGAGCTACACTCCGACACGACTTATACCGCTATTGGGAATCTGACGTTACCAGCCCCCTAGGCCCGATATGTGATACTCATAGACGAATGGACCGGACTGTATGTATATTGTCACTGTTAGGCTCAGTAGGGTTCCAGGATGAGTTCGCTCATCGGCTTCCCTTGAGGTCAGTACATGGGCAGCCGTTACGCACTGCTAGTGCCGCCGACGTGCTTGTGGTTAAACCTACTGCCAGGGTACTGATGAGTCATTAGAGTCCCTCATAGATAGTTTCCCTAGTTCGGGCGAAACGTTGTAAAGGCCATATGGTTTTATGGCAGGGTTCGGAAAATGCACGTGCGTTTACACACGTGTCATATTTCGGGCAGATAATACTGGTGGGCTTTGGTTTAAGCCGGATCCATGTATTCTACTGTGTAGATATAATATCTTTGTCTCAGTTGCATTTGTATTCGGTCGTAATACAAATGCGGGTATGTTTATACAGTTACGGGGTTATCCTGAAATTCGTTTCGGGATCGCTTTTCGAAGTTGCCAGTTTTCTATCACCCGTCTTAAACATTCGGTTTAATGCGGAATTATCTTTTCTTCATTTGGGTGAGTCATGAGGAAGCTTCTAGATTTGGTGACTAGGTTTAGTGTGTCACCATTTTGCATTAAATGGTTTAGTGAGGTGGCTTGGTTTTTGCAAGGTGTTATATGACTCATTCATTTCATTTAATGCTAATGGTCACCTTTATCTTTCTTGAGCTCACCCCGCACCTCATCTAATGGCCGGCCCCTCCTCTCCTCTATATTGGCCGAGCCCCCTTGTAAAAAGATAAGGATTTTTTTGTTCATGGAAATTTGATATACTCATTTTCTCATTTCACTCCATTAAAATGGCAACTTCATTAACCGTTCATCCATGGTTTTGGATGAAACGAGACAAAGTGTTCTACTCATTCTCTACATCAATCTTGGACATGTCGGCAAGCAAACTTCATGTCCGAGTTGCCTCGGTTCAGAGGCGGGAGCCCGTATAAAGATCCGTTGACGTGGTGCCACCTGGACGAGGAGACCGGAGATCAAGCGAGATCGCAGATGCCGCAAAGGAGCGTAGGATGATGGCTAAAGACCGAAGGACTCGGATCGTTCGGTATAGCCTTTCTACCTCTTTGTAGTTTGTTAGTTTAGCGTTAATGGCAAGATCCGAGTTATAGTATGTGATAGCGCCAGTTATAAAAGTTTTTGTTCCGCGTTTGGCGTCAGATTGAAGGCCGGGGCGCTGCCGTAGACTAACATGGTATCAGAGCCACGCCATTAAGATTTACTAACTTGTTCTAACGCGTTTAAAATATCGATCGAACGGAATTTCGAAAACCGCAATTTTTATGATAAAGTTTCTGTCGATTTTAAAAACAGGTCTAAAAATTATTTTGAGCATCTCAGAAAATCGTGCAGGCTTTTTTAAGAACACAGTAGAAATTTGAGCCCCTGATTCGACCGTACGGCCGCGGAACCGCCGCACATGCCTAGATTTGGCCACGGATCCGCGACCGTCTTGGTGCTTCAGTGGGCCAAATTTCTTCTGGGGCTTCTTCATAGGTAATTGTGGTTTCTCGAATATTTCTTTTGGGCCCAGATTTTATTACTGTACTGCAGATGTACGTGGGGCCCACTTCGGGAAGTTTTGTCGATCGAAATTTTAAACTTGTTAGTTTACAGTACTTACATTATATCTCCGACCGTGAATGTCATTCGAGCGGTAAATTGCGTCTAATTGCTATAGTCCTTTTAGATGGATTTGCGAACATGACATTCGCGTTGATGTTCTGTGTTGTGCTGTGATGTTGCGGATTTGTCGTGGTGGATAGCAGTGTGCAATGGTAGTGCAGTTTGGAATTATTTGTACATTTGATATTGCGGGGCGAGCGTCCAACATGTGGACTGCCGTCACTGCCTGTTTGTATAATATTCTTTTGGGGCATGACCGGGCTGAGGTCGATGTACCCGTTGTACATATTTTTCACTTCTGTACTAGGTTTTACCCCGCGACGGAGTGCACGGATAGCCGGGTTCTGGAGGGCAACGGGTCCGCATCTCATGGCTTTGAGTGGCAGAGGGCCTCACTCTAGAATTGGCAGACTATTCGCCGCACTCGTAGGGGGTACAGGTTGACCCAAGGAGGGGAGCCCAAGATTTCCGGATTCCGTGAAGTGCTGGATGTTCCATTCATTTTGCTGTAGGGGGCTGCCTCGCTTCAGGTTTTGGCGGGTAACTTGCCGCACCCGTAGGGGTCTAGGTTTCATTGCACAGGCTATCCACACGACCAGGGGAACGTCAGGTTTCAGCAGTGGCTCTGTGAAACCCGGGGATCCCAGATTATCTGTATTGTTCTGTGATGCTTATTACTTTTCTGTAATGTTGCATATTATCACGCCTGGAGCGATTATTGTATATTGGTATATATACTAGTAGATGTTGTATATGTTTTGCACCCGCGCTAGTACAGTCCCCGCTCTGTCGTTAGTTAAGTAACCTAACAGGTAAAGACGGGACCCAGTGACGAATGCGGATGACATATACGTACATTTTATTTTCGTTCTTTTCTGGTGTGATTAATTGATGGGACTGCATTGATTCTGATCAATGCAAAGAAAAACAAACCTGTTTGGATGTTGTTGGAACAGTTTTAAAAGGTGTTATTACAAAGACGTTTTCTTTTGTTTTGCATAGTGGTATTCAGTTGGAATATCCCGCACCTCATTCGACGAGGCAAGGGCCGAGATCCCTTCACCGGGAGTGACCCCTTGGGCAGAAATTTACGTCAGGGTAATAACTTCACTATAGTCGATTACAAGTTGCTTTGCATCGCGGTATTCAGTTGGAATATCCTGCACCTCATTCCACGAGGAAAGAGCCGAGATCCCTTCACCGGGAGTGACCTCTTTAGCAAAGGTTTTCGCCACTATATTTTTATCAAAAGCTATCAGGTTCCTTCAGCGAGATCAAGTTCATTATGTTAAAGGTTTTTCGCCAAAAACCAGCCGTAACCCTCTGTCATTTCATATGAATGGTCAGTAGTATTCAAGCTATGTTGGTTTGGCCCTTAGCCAAGACATAGTGATTGGTAGCTGCTGCGGTGTTCACATGTTGCATAGATAGATGCGTTGGTTTGGGACAGCCGTACAGCCTTGTTGGCCCTTAGTCAAGGGCGAGTACGGGTGGGTTCAAATTAACAAGAAAATGATGGGAAGAACTTGACATGCGACTTATGATGGGTTGGCCCTTAGTCACGATCATAAGAGCATGGGGCAAAAATTATATCGGGAGTTTCTAAAGAAACTGAAATTTGTCAGGCATGCGCATACCTTCTGGAGTGTGATAACGTGAATGGATTCCGTCACGTTATCATGCGATGAGAGTTGGATTCCGGTTCCCACTGATGAGTTAGTTTACTCTTCGGGTGATCCCGATTGATTCTTCTTTCAGGTTTGGAGGAGAATTTGACAGTACAGTGGAAGGTTTCCTGATTAGATAAAGTGTTAACCATTCTGATCTAGGTTACAGTGCATGCAGAGTGTTTCTTTTCTCTCTCTCTTTGGCAGCGACCTTTGACCGACCCTAGACTATGCCTCAGTGACCAAGTTGACCGAACCTTCTTAAAATACTGGCTTTTGGATTATTTGAGTTGCATAAGTCATTGCCACTCCTTCTTTTACCCTTTGCATTTCTCAGAACACCTCGTATCACTACGAACATCCACTTCCATTGGATAGATCCATCGTATGGTTATATACGAACTCGAAGGGACTTCTTTGAGGATGGATCAAGGTTCAGGAGAAATAGAATTGGTTTATTCAGTTGTCTTTTATTATCACCTTCTCTCAGGTTGCGAGGACTCCTTGGTTTAGGAGAGTACACCTATTACGCTTATTGGATAGTCTTCTTCCAAACCATAGGCAGGTGCCGAAAGGTAGGGAATAAAGAAAACCAATTAGCCTAAGTAGGGTGTACAGAAGGTAATAAGTAAAGACAAAATAAAGGGATTAGAAAGAGGGCAAGGTAAATTGCGACTGCTATCATTCACGACCAAACCGAGTACTTCATTGCCACTCCTACTTTACCTTTGCTTTTTTTCCCAGTTCGGGAGAAATAGAATAAGGTATTAATCAGTTGTCTTTTATCATCACCTTCTCTCAGGTTGCGAGGGCTCCTTAGTTTAGGAGAGTACACCTATTATGCTTACTGGATAGTCTTCTTCCAAAGCATAGGCTGGTGTCGAACGGTAGGGAAGGAAGAAAACCATTTAGCCTAACGATGGTGTACAGAAGGTAACGACTAAAAACAAATAAAGAGATTTGGAGAGATGGCAAAGAAATATACGGTTACAGTCATGAATTAGATTATGGAAGAGGCATTACTAGGAATACCAGGATACTCCTACGAAACATTTTCATGTTTCAGTTTCACTGTGCGTTGTTAAAGGAAAACTGATTTCCCGATTAGATACTTACTCCAGGGTATGTATTTACCAGGTATGATTCTCAAATCTGTATGATTTTACAGATGATGAGCGAGAGGAAGTTATTGGGAATTAGGTGATCATCCTCATTATATCGAAATTCATTGTAATTGGTGATATTTGAGGAAATCGCCTGAGTTTTTGCCGGACGGCATGTATTTGGTTTTGAGTATCCGTTGTTGTGCACCAATTTCAAAATGATATATCTGTACGTTTATTTTTATAAAGTGAGATATAACTTTTTGAAATTATGTCCATGACATTTACCTATATCAGTTGACGATTGGGTAAGGAGCATTGAACAGCGGAGTAGTTCTTAATCATAAGTACAGTTTTCAAACTATGATGCACAGGTTTTGAGTTATTCAACTCAGCGGACTTATACAGAGTATTGTATATTGTCCAGTATCCATCAGGACAAAGGGGTTGGTCCTCGTACTATGTTCTGGTTACTTATGACTTCTCTAGTTTTTAGACAAGTGTTTCGTAGAAATATAAGGTCTAAGTTTTGAGAAGTTGTGGGTAAAGGAATAAAGTAGAGAACCAGGTATTGCAAGTATCGGGATTCTTCAAAGAGATCGAAGATGTAGATACTTGTGATTGGTATTCAGTTGATAGTAATGGTTTTGAGAAACTTGTTTCTCTTTCAGGTTACTCATAATTGGATGTATTCCTAAGTTGAGTAATACTGATCAGCCTCTCTCCATTAAGTTGATATGCACTGGAGACAGCTGCATGATTTGAATATGGTTCCAGTTAAATAAGTGCCAAAGTTTCTATATTGGATATAGAATGGTTCATATCTTAACGATGTTAAGGTACGGGGAGTTGTCCAGCTTATGCTTAAAACCAGACTCTGGATAACTCAAGGCATGTTTCTGTAATGGCAGTTTGTGGGTTGACCCGGGCTTTGTCGAGGGTTGATTTTCTACCATCGGGAAGATCAATAGTGATATTGTTCTTGACTCGCCACAGTTTTAGTAAAATGTATTTTTTTCAGAAAACAGTAGTGGGAGTATGGTAGAACTGGAAGTGATTCCAGAACCGCCAACGATTACGGAAAATTTAATAGGACCGAAAGATTCAATCAGGTTTGACATTCCATTAGCCACTCCGCAGATATGGTGGGTAACCTCAGACACCCGAGAGATACTCCGGTAGCCTCAAGGACGGTGACAGGGAGGTTTTTGTTCACCCAGACTTGACACTACTGTTGTTCCAGACTATGAGACCCGGCAGGAGGTTAAGTATAGCGTCATTCTAAACTAGTTTTAGAAGTGCACGTATATATTATTCTGCCAGAGGGTTGTTGCGGTCAGTGGGAGCAGCGGAAGCATAGTGGGCAAGTAGCTTATGTCTATTTTTAGACTAGAGCAGATATAGCGGAGATAGATCATCTAATTTTGATGTGACAAACATGGGTTTGACTTCATCAGAATAGGGGATGGATCTGTTAAGAAGGTAGTAGGGTGTGATGTCATGGTATTTGGATGACATACACAGAGTAGGAAGTAAAATTCCTATACTACGATCGGTTATACTTTAGTCGTCACACAGTTGTTTCTCCAAAAAGGATATGGATATAATATCTGACATTCTGGTTACTAGATCTATGGTTTTAGATCTAGGTTTGGGTAGTTTCCCAATATGGGTACTTTGACAGTATTCTAATAGTATTTTATAATAGATGACTCCTGGCATGGTGGTGTACCTGCAAGTGATGGAGTCACCCTCTCTAAAGGTGTCTTACAGACTAAAGGGGAGAGGGATGTGCATGATTGGCAGATCACTTGCTTAGGCAATTGAGTCAATCGTGAGATGTCAAGTACCACACCAGATATTGTTTTTGCACTAGATGCGATAAGTTTATATTAATCCAATCCTGAAGAAACATTCGGAAGCAGTTTTAGAACATAAATGGATGTTCTACGGATTTGATAACGGCAGCCTCCTTCGGGGACGGTTATCATTCCAGGCTTCAAAGGTGACATGGATGACAGAGTGATTGTCAGAGTTATAATTTTCCCTCTGATGAGGGACAGTATTATGGACAGTTGGTCCAAGAGGATACTGTGGTAGGCATGGTGCAGGATACTGATTATGTTCAGTTGACGATACAATCTAAGAAGTTTGGATTTGGAGTTCATTTATGAACTAGGTCCCATCAGATATCCAGACATATTCTAAGACAGGTATTACTCAATTCGGGAGATGGCTTTCTACGCGAACTTGAGATTAAGAGAGACATAGAAAGAAACATCGGGACGGATCTACTCATTAAGGCTATTTCTCGAACACAAGAGTTTTACAAACGGGCTTTGTGAAACTGATTAGTAGAGGAGTTGGGTGCTCGGTATCATACGGGCTATGAATATGCGACATCGCAATAAGTAACCTTAAGTGCAATGGGAGATTGTTGGATATAGTGCCCTCAAAGTCAATTATTGGATCGCAGGTACGTGATTGCAATGATTGAGGAGGACCTATACCGGTAGGACAGTCTTACTCGAGATGATAATATGCTATCTGGTTTTCCTTTATCAGTCGTGTATAGGTTCAGGTGACTGATCACTGTTACACGTTGATAGAGCCCTTAGGATCTTGCTTGACTACCAACAGTATGATGGCGATCATATACGTGAGAGTTGGGTAGTCCATAAGCACATCCTTAAAAGTGGTCCCTAGTTGTGGGAGTTTCGAGACAGGGCATCGACACTCCGGAGTAGACTAGTGTTTACAGTCGAGACCCCGACGAGGGGCGGTGGCCGGTCTCACAAGCCACTGGTATCAGTTGGATCACCTAAGATGTATACAGGTACTCATTGGGTTATGAGTACACCGGACAGGACTCGCCGGGAACCTGCTAGTTGGTATTTATACCTATCGTCAGATAGCAGTTCCCTGGTGACATGTGTACAAGTTAGTTTATCAACCTGAGGTCGTCATTTGTCTCGTGTGAGTTCCTGCTGTGCTTTGATTTCTACCCTACCATGGCTCAAAGGAGTCATGCAAACAGGTCTTTTTTGGGTACAGTCCCAAGCCACATGGAGTCAAGTGAGCGGATCGGCAGGGGATTCGTCTCTCCCGGTATTGGGGGTGAGATTGCGCTGTGTCTAGGAGAGCCATTACACAAAGCCCTCGGCCGAGGCAGGAGATTTACTGGTAGGTACTCCAGTAGTATCTCAGGGTGTTCTGGGCTACACTCCGACACGACTTATACCGCTATTGGCGGTCTGACGTTACCAGCCTCCTAGGCCCGATATGCGATACTCATAGACGAGCAGACCGGACTGTATGTATATTGTCACTGTTAGGCTCAGTAGGGTTCCAGGATGAGTTCGCTCGTCGGCTTCCCTTGAGGTCAGTACATGGGCAGCCGTTACGCACTGCTAGTGCCGCTGACGTGTTTGTGGTTAAACCCACTGCCAGGGTACTGATGAGTCATTAGAGTCCCCCACAGATAGTTTTCCTAGTTCGGGCGAAACGTTGTAAAGGCCGTATGGTTTTATGGCAGAGTTCGGAAAATGCACGTGCGTTTACACACGTGTCATATTTAGGGCAGATAATACTGGTGAGCTTTGGTTTAAGCCGGATCCATGTATTCTACTGTGTAGATATAATATCTTTGTCTCAGTTGCATTTGTATTCGGTCGTAATACAAATGCGGGTATGTTTATACAGTTACGGGGTTATCCTGAAATTCGTTTCGGGATCGCTTTTCGAAGTTGCCAGTTTTCTATCACCCGTCTTAAACATTCGGTTTAATGCGGAATTATCTTTTCTTCATTTGGGTGAGTCATGAGGAAGCTTCTAGATTTGGTGACTAGGTTTAGTGTGTCACCATTTTTCATTAAATGGTTTAGTGAGGTGGCTTGGTTTTTGCAACGTGTTATATGACTCATTCATTTCATTTAATGCTAATGGCCACCTTTATCTTTCTTGAGCTCACCCCTCCACTTCATCTAATGGCCGGCCCCTCCTCTCCTCTATATTGGCCGAGCCCCCTTGTAAAAAGATAAGGATTTTTTTTGGTTCATGGAAATTTGATATGCTCATTTCTCATTTCATTCTATTAAAAAGGCAACTTCATTAACCGTTCATCCATGGTTTTGGATGAAACGAGACAAAGTATTCTACTCATTCTCTACATCAATCTTGGACATGTCGGCTAGCAAACTTCATGTCCGAGTTGCCTCGGTTCAGAGGCGGGAGCCCGTATAAAAATACGTTGACGTGGTGCCACCTGGACGAGGAGACCGGAGATCGAGCGAGATCACAGATGCCGCAAAGGAGCATGGGATGATGACTAAAGACCGAAGGACTCGGATCGTTCGGTATAGCCTTTCTACCTCTTTGTAGTTTGTTAGTTTAGCGTTAATGGCAAGATCCGGGTTATAGTATGCGATAGCGCCAGTTATAAAAGTTTTTGTTCCGCGTTTGGCGTCAGATTGACGGCCGGGGCGCTACCGTAGACTAACACATGCAATCCCCATCATCAAATTGCTCAGTTCAGGGCTCTCTGCGGTAATACTGGAGGTGACGATAAATTGCTACTTCGCCAGTTCGTCGGCAGTTTAGCGGACACAGCTTTTGAATGGTACTCACAGCTTCTGAATGACTCCATCAAAACATTCACAGAAATGGAGTTGTTGTTCACCTAGCATTTTGCAAGCACCAACGAACGCACCCTGATCATGGCATTGATCAATGCCAGGGTGAAGCCAAGAGAGACGTGGGTTTAGTATGCAATTCGCTGGCGGAACCTATGGTCGAGATGCAAACAACGCATAGAAGAAGCTCCTGCCGTGGGCATGTTCGTGGGGACCCTAGATCCGCAGGCAACTATATTCCAATTCATGATGTTCTTCAAGCCGACCACTTTCCAAGCCTTGATCGACAAGCTGGCCCAAATGGACCAGATGGGCCATAGACCGCCCTCCTCGAAAACGGAGCTTCAAAATGAAAAAAGGCAAAGGGAAAGCGACCTTTGTCGCCAACGCTCAGCAACAGCCGAGTGATCTGAAACCAGCTGCTCGCCAAGATAACAAATCGCGATTCCTCGACAAGAAATCGAGACGTCCTTACTCGTTTCCCCGGGATAAAACGAGGAGACTGTTCGAACTAGCAGTGCACAATAGGCTCATCACCCTACTGGATCCGAAACGCCCACTGCAGTCCGGTGACGTCAACAGTCCCAACTATTTCCCCTACTATCGAATAATGTGCCACCCAATCGAAGATTGCTTCGTCTTCAAAAACTGGATTAAGGACCAGTACCAGTAGGGAAAATTCGCGCTGTCTGAAAACTGGAGGGTGAACCCGCCACAATCGCACGCTCCGAAAAAGATGGACACGCCGGGGGCATCATGCTCATTTATATAGGAAGCTCCATGGGAAGTTGTTCTCTCGGCAAAAACTAAGAGAATGCTGAAGGATCTTCAAGCATGCCCAGCAATCAGGTGGAGAAGCCCGCTAGAGCCAGAAATCATTGAGGGGATGCTGAAATCGCGCCCAACACCAAGAATTTGTAACGATGGGAAAAACACCTAGGCCCAGCCATCAAAGTCTTCGAAGAAAAAGAAGAAGACTAAGAAGCCCGCGCAGCCTAATGACAAACGCACGGACCTGGAAAAGCATATTGACTCACTGGAAGAATATAACCAGAAGGCGCGAATCCTGGTCACACTCCAAGAGTTTCTCAACCATATCCTTGAAAGTGGAGATAACGACAATGATGAAGGAGACGACTCGTCAGAGGAACCCGAAGATTATACGGCAAGTTGCTACATAATCTCTCATTCGTCGCTAAATAACGAAGAAGCTCACTCGGCATCAGAAGATAATGTAGAGGAGCTGGGGCCAAGATCGGTGCCAAAATCCTTGGGACCGTCAGACGAGATGATCGACATGATACTGAACGAAACCCGTTAGAAGAGCAAAGCTGATCAAGAGCGTGAAATGACCATATTCGAAAGAGCCAGGCGTCGACATCAATCTGAAGAAGTCATGGTAGGTACGGCACAATTTCAGACAACCACAGTTTAAACATGCACAATCAAACCTAGAGCTAGGGTCTCCTAAGTCAACTAGACTACTCCTAACTGTTCCAAAGCGACAAGTTGTGAGATATCCCTCAAATCTCCTCTTCACCGCCAATTGTGGCCAGGTAAGCACAAATGAAGAAAAGAGGGATATGCTCACGAATCACCGTGAGACGGGCCTTTTAAAGTTACCTTTCTCACTTGTCTAGCCTAGGCACCACAAAATCAGGTTTAGATAAATGACAGAATGTCCACAACCTTCTTTTGTCCTAATGAGCGCGACAGTCCTTAATTGGCTGAGTCTAGATATTTTTTAATTAGCTCAAGGGTGATACATATGCTTTTAATGATTTTTGGGGTCTTAGGAAGGGTAATGAAATCCCCACCCAATCTGAATTGGTGTTATAGCCCCTTAAAAGTCCGTATTAATTATGCAAAGCAGTTAACACACCAAAAAATCTAAAACACTTGCAAAATATTTTTTTTATTTGGCAGCGCAAAGAATCCTGCACAAAAATAATTTATTGGAGAGGGAGAAGAAGTTTTGCGCAAAGAACCCTGCAGGAAAATTTTTCAGTGGAGTACAGAGGATAGGAGAAAAGATAAAAATCCTCATAGAGAAATTTGGAGTGCTGACGTCACCTGTTTGACCGCGGTTCCGCGGTCAAACCCCTGCTTATGCCGCGGTTCCGCGGTCAAACCCCTGCTTATGCGGTTCAATAGCTGGTTTGGATCTTCAAAAATTTTCTCTGTGCTGATTTGGTTCTTCTCTGTCTGTTTAGATGCTCTGTTTCTGTATTTGTTCACTGGGCTTGCTCCAGATCTGAATCAGTGTTTGCTCCAAGCCTGCACACTTGCACAAAAACCTTTCAAAAATAACAAGATGATTTTTATTTTTATTTTTTTTGTTTTTAAAATTTTTCAATTTTTTATAATTTTTTATGATTTTTTATAATTTTTTTTTTTATTTTTTTATTATTAACCCGAAATTACACAAAGAAAGAGACTCCCGTCTCCCCGGCAACGGCGCCATTTGATTGTTTGGATTTTTTCGTGCGTTTTTAAAATTCAAGAATACCGCAATGAAGACGGTGTCGCTTGGTAGCTAGCCGCAATGAAGACGGGTCGTTCCACAGGGAAAAAGTGGTTTCTCTTTAAGTTCTAACAAGTTAAGTCCTATTTTTGGTAGGTTTTGTTCTAAGGTCTAAGATTGAGATTAAATTAATTTAAAGTCTTGCTAGGGTTAGGATTAGGTTAGTTTGGAATATGGATTCTCCTCACTGCTTTCATTGCCCTAGTTAAGAATGTTGGTGTTTGGGTAATAGTCAACAAAGGGGATTAGCACGACTAGGAAGAAACGTAGTTTCTTTGTTTTGGTCCTTGTCCGTCCTTTCTTAACTCTTAGCCCTAACCCCTATTTAAATCAACCACAACCAGTCTAACTAGGGAATCACCGCTATCTTATAGGATAGGGTGTCGTAGTGAGCGGTGTGTGGTTAATTTAAATAGAGTCCTAATTAAAAATATTATATGGGCAAGGAAAGGAGTGAGAGAGAATTCCTTCTCTCAAACTTTCCATATCCTAATCCTAACAAGTGAGGAATTACTCACTCATTAGGAAAGTTACGATAAAATTCATTTTTATAATTTTTAATTTTAATGACCTAATTTGCTGATAATAAAAGACAGATAATAAAATTGCAGAAATTAAATTCAGATAGAAAATTCAAGATAGAAAAAAAAACTTACTTTATTGATGACCTCTTCAACGATTACAAGGAAATAAAATTTTAATCTAGAAAATTAAAAAGAGGCATCCTCAAAAGAGGCACACCAAAAAGAGACACCCTCAATTTGGCTTTGAGCTCTCCTATTTATATATAGGAAAACCCTAGGTTTACATTCTGATCTATACACGAAATTACAAAACTAACCCAAAAACCGATTCAAAGCACCGACACCCCACCGACACGTGCAGAGCACGGCCGCGGAACCGCGGCAGAAAGACCTGTTTGGCCGCGGTTCCACGGCCATTTGGTGGGTTCTTGGGCCCATCTCTTCAGGGTTTCTCTGTGTTGTTTTTATCTTCTGTTTTCTTTATTTGGTTTCTCAGAATTTCTTCTATTTCCTTCCAGATTTCCAACAGTGCAGAATGATGTAGACTTTTGCCTTGAGCTTTGCGTTGAAATCTTGAATCTTGTGTTGCCCTTGTGCTTTGTGCATTGAACTGTCTAATGATGTTCATTTGTTCCTTGAACTGGTAGGCGACTTCATACGGATTCATCTATTGTTGGTCGTAGTCTCACATTTGTAGCGTTTTTTCATGAATTTCACTGTAACGATCTGAGAACCTGTAACCTGAAACTATTTATTAGACATGGATCAAAAGCACCTATTTATATGTAATGTGATTAAGAATGGGTGATATACGAATGCAAAATTCTGATATGAACAACAGCCTCCCCTACAGTCACTTGATGAAGAAGGGAACCCTGTTCGTTTGGGATCGTAAATGCCAGAGTGCACTGAACGAAATCAAGCAATACCTACAGAATCCTCCGGTACTGACCGCTCCGATCAAGGAAAAACCCCTCATCCTATACACAACCGCCCTCGAAGGTTCATTAGGCACGCTATGGGCACAGGAGAACGGCCAAGGAAAGGAGATGGCTCCCTACTATTTGAGTCGAGTTCTACAAGGGGAAGAAAACAACTACCCCCTATCGAAAAACACTGTTTGGCGTTAATCTTCGCTACAACGAAGCTTCGGCATTATGCTTTGGCGCATGAGGTCCATCTCATATCAAAATTAGATCCTCTCAAATATTTGATGTCAAGAGCCATACTAACGGGACGGCTCGCTAAATGGGCCCTACTCTTAATGGAATTCTCGATAACATACCGACCTCTCAAGGCTGTGAAAGGCCAGGCCATCGCCGACTTCCTCACTGAGCATCTGATACCTGCCGATTCACCCCTAAACCGCGAATTGCCAGACGAGCACGCGTTTGACACGATCGATGGGGAGAGAGGAGGGAGTGATACCCGATAGGAACTCTACTTCGATGGAGCATCTTCCATAAAGAAGCGACAACACAACACCCTATAATCAAATCGGGGGTAGGCTTTATCTTCGTGACTCCGCAAGGAGGGATAATGCGCTTTGCCTTTTCCCTAACAGAGCCAAGGACAAATAATGAAGCAGAATATGAGGCTTTGATAGCAGGTCTTAAGATCGCTGTCGACATGGAAATCGAAAACCTCCTTATATACGGAGACTCCCAGCTGGTCGTTAGTCAAGTAAACAGTGACTATCAAACGTGCAAACTAGAGTTGATAAAGTACGGCGAAAGAGTGCAACAATTTCTGACTTAAATCCCTTCCTACGTCCTAGAAAGCATACCGCGTACGGAAAATAGCAAGACGGATGCGTTAGCCAAACTCGCTAATGAACTGGCTGACAAAAATCTCGATGACGTAAGGATCATTGTACAAAGCCATCGGGTTCTTGCACCAGCGGAAATATCTCCAGAGTCATTTGAAGAAAAGGAAGTGACCGAGGAAACAGCCCTGCAAATTGAAGATCAAGAAAGAGCTAAGGATTGGAGAGAGGTCTTTATTGATTACTTCAAATCCCGTCGAACACCTGAAGATGTGTCCTCAAGACATCAGCTCATGAAAGGAGCTATGTCTTTTACCTTCGTCAATGATACTCTGTATAAAAGATCGTTCGACTCTCTATGGCTGAGATGCCTAGGACCAGAAGAAGCAAGGAGAGTCGTCCAAGAAACTCACGATGGACACTGTGGTTCTCATCAAGCCGGGCCAAAGATGAAGCTAAAGATCAAAAGAATGGGCTACTATTGGCCCACGATGATTCATGACTATCTTGAATACGCGAAGCAGTGCCACTCGTGCCAAATTCATGGAGACTTCATCCACCAGCATCCAAACCCGCTACACCTAACAGTGGCTAGCTGGCCGTTCGAAATGTGGGGAACCGACATAATTGGGCCAATCGAACCAGCGTCATCCAAAGGACATCGGTTCATATTGGCGACAACCGATTACTTCTCTAAGTGGGCAGAAGCACTGCCGCTAAGAGAAGTGAATATGGAGAATATTCTCCATTTCTTCAAGACACACGTCATCTATTGGTTCGGCACTCCGCGACAGATTATCTCCGACAACGGGCCGGCCTATAGAAGTCACAGAATCATCCGCTTCGTACAACAGAATAATATAGACTGGAGATACTCTTCGATCTATAATCCCCGAGCTAACGGTCTAGCTGAGGCTTTCAACAAAACCTTGACGAAGATCATAAAGAAGACGGTGTCCAAAAATAAAAAGGACTGGCATGAGAGACTGCATGAAGCTCTCTGGGCTTACCGGACCACGTTCAAAACGGCCACAAATACAACGCCATTTGCGTTGGTATTCAGTACGGAAGAAGTACTCCCTTTGGAGATAGAGCTACCCTCTCTACGAGTGGCAGTTCATTATGAGCTAACAGATGAAAAGAATGCTCGTCTTCGGCTTGAGGAGCTCGATGCCCTCGATGAAGCTCGTCTCATGGCACAACAAAACCTAGAAGCTTACATAGAAAGGATGACGCGCTCATACGAAAGACTGAATAGGTCGAGAACATTCCGCCAAGGCGAACTTGTGCTAGTCGTCAAAAGACCTATGATCCCTAATCGTGCCAAACGGGGGAAATTCGAGCCAAACTATGAGGGCCTGTACATCATAGACAAAGTCTACCAAGGTGGGGCTTATTTGCTCATGGTTATTCATGGCGAAAGACCCTTCAGGCCAATAAACGGCCGGTTCCTGAAAAAATACTACGCCTGACGAGTCACGGCTTAGGTCAACGATAGATGACGATGCCTATGTCCGCTCGCTATCTTCTCAAGCCCAAACTCTATAAGTAGTATCCAGCAAAACCTTGCCTCAAAATCGTTATGGATCGAAACGTCCCTAAACTAACAATGGACCACAATGTCCTAAAACTAGCTATGGACCGCAATATCCTGAAACTAGCTACGGACCGAAACGTCTTTAAACTACTACAAACCGCAGCATCCTTAGGCTAACGCGGAAAAAAAACGGTACGTCCACAAGCAAAATGGGCACGGATGAAAACCCAAAAGGGCTCCGTGAGTAAAAACAGCAGGGCTACCGGCAAGTTTGTGAAAACCCGAAAGGGCGCAGACTCGTAAAAAAATTCATGCACTTGCGATGTCCTCTAGACCTGGTAAGGAGAAAATACCTACGTGAGATCCTTACGACTCACAAGGGAACAACACACTTACGGATCCCCACGATTCCTAAGAAGAAATTACACTTACGAGATCCTCACGACTCGTAAGGAGAATTCCCTTATGAGACCCTCATGGTTCATAGGATTCAAAGACTTAAGCTACAGGGATCTAAAACTGTTCTTAAGCCATCACATTCCCTAGATTGCCCTATAGGCGGTTCAATATTGACCCTTGTATACAATCCACGGGCACAAATAAACATTTCCCTCACCAAGTTCCACCAATGGTGCGAAATGTCCTCAGGTAGTGAACGACACTTGTAAGTCCTCTCGACTTATAAGGAGAAAACACTCTTATAAGATCCTTACGACTTATAAGAGAACATACACTTAGGAATCCTCACGATTCCTAAGGAGAAAACGCACCTACGAGATCCTCACGACTCGTGGGGAGAAACACCTTCATGAGACCTTTACGGCTCATGAAGTCAAAATCCTTAGCCGACAGGATCCTAACCCTGTTTGTTAAGCCACCTTTGTTCAAATTGACTAAGGCAAATGATGATTCGCTCCTGGAAATATCTCAGTTATAGCGATGCTGATGCCTAAATCGGTAACAAATTCCAAGTCCTTTCAAGGCAAATGATGATTCGCTCCTGGCAACATTCCAGTCGCAGCGATGCTGATGCTAAGATTGGTATCAGGCCTTGAGTGCCATACTCGCAACAAAATCGGCGAGCCAAAAATGCATATGAAATAGCCGAAATGATTGGGCAACTCGCAATAAAAAGCAGTGAGTAAAGAAAAAAGAAAAATAGCAAAAATGATTGGGCACCGCGAAAAATAGCCGAAATGATTGGGCAATCGCGACTTTCGCGATATAAAAAGTTGAAAAGATAGAGCATCGCGGAAAGAAATAAAAAAATGAAATGAAAGAATGAAACTTTTGGCCTACAGGTGAGTCCATACTGACCCCCGTATACAATCCATGGGCATAAACGAAAAGGGAACCATATTTCCCCACCAGACTCTGTCCAAGGGAGAGTCAGATCTCGACGGCAACATCTACAGCCTAGAGATCAGCAACGGCATTCCTCCTCATTCCAGCAGGATACGGACACGGCACCACCAATCGGAGCTACGGCATAGTCCCTAGTTTTGAGACTCCATAGTTCACAGACAACCTAGAGTCAACCCTGACACCGCATAAAGCGGAGAAAGTCAACTCCGACATCGCAGAAAGCGGATAAAGTCAATCCGGACACCGTAAAAAGTGGAGAAAGTCAACCCCGACACCGCATAAAGCGGACGTAGAAAATAGAGAAAGTCAACCCCGACACCGCAGAAAGCGGAGAAAATCAACCCCGACACCCAGAAAGCGGAGAAAGTCAACCCCGACACCGCAGAAAGCGGAGAAAGTCAACCAATAATCCCTCGACTCGTAGGAGAAAGCCTTAGGCAATAGGGATAAGGGCCTGTTTCCTAAGCACTGGGGCCCAACAAGCAAATCCAAATTGACTCTTGAATACCATTCACGGGCCACACTCTCCAAAGTCGAATATCGATAAGGAGGGAAAAAACAACTTACGAGCCCTCTCGACTTGTAAGGGGGAAAATTCTCTTGTGAGATCCTTACGACTCTCAAGAGAAAACACACTTAGTAGTCCTCACGAATCCTAAGGAGAAAATACACCTACGGGATCCTCTCGACTCGTAGGGAGAAAAGTCTTTGTGAGACCCTCACGGCTCATGAAGTTGAAAAGTCTTAGGCGGCAAATCTGAACCTGTTGCCTAAGCCATCGGTGCCCTACAAGAAGATCAAGATAAACTACATATGGGCCACATTCACCAGAGTTACATGCAAACATGATATAGAAAAAATATGTCTTTTATTCTTAAATTCAAAATGAATACAAGATACATGTCATATAAAGAATCAAAATGGATACAAAATATTCTCTCATTCAGGAATGAGTACAAATAAAGAGAATATACAAAAATCTTTAAGCCGGCGGACGATGCAATAAGTTCGTCAGTTCATTCTTCTTCCGCTGGGTGTAACGTTTTAGAAATCGTTATGCGAATTTTTCCGTTTTAGGGTTAAATTGTCGGTATTTTCCGTTTTAACCCGACAGTGTTCAAACGACCATATAAACTTGCCAGCACCTAGTTTAGCTAAAATAAAGCTAGTGCGCAAGCTTTGGGGGTATACGGGACGTTTTGGTTCAATTAGAATTTTTCCCAATTTTTAATATTATTTTAATGCGGTATTCACATTTTGGGAAATTTCTTCTAAGTGAACTTTTCTTCATTTAAGCTTGAGCTAATCAAACCCTTCTAACCATATCTAGATCTTGGTGTTGACTAGGATTAAAGTTAAAGAAAAAGAAAAGAAATGAGAGAGGTGCATGCATGCGTGTGTGAATGCATTTATGTGTGCATTTATTGCAAAAATGAGCTAGAACACTCCACAAAACTCCATTCTTCTCCCTTGTCTGAAATCCTTCCTCCCCTTTCTGTTCTTGATCATTTCCTTTCCAATTTGCAACAATTCAAAGCTTTTAAATCTCCAAAATCCCAAATTAAATCACAAAAATACACCAAGTCCTTGTTCTTGCTCTTTGATCACTTGGAAACTAGGAAAAGCATGGATCTTGTGAGCTAAAGTTGATAGGTATAATCCCTACACTGATAAATAGGAGTTTTTATGTTGTATAGCTCGTTGAATATGGTTTAGAACACTTTAAATACCGATTTGTGAAATATAGTATTTTTAGTGTCTTTCAGAGCCTCTGTGAACTGCTGTGACCTGGGATTTTTACAGAAAAATCAAACAAAATTACAATGATGTACTAGTGATCCTGGAGCACCACCTGAGACACGAGGACCGCCCCACCGGCCGGGGCCGGCGACCCCTTTTGCGAATTCCGGCGACACCGGTTTTGTAGGAAGGTGCTGGGGTTTGGCTTGTGTGGGTAGTTGTCTGCTGCTGGTTATGGGTGTTTGGTACTGTTTACTTTTTTAGTAATTGCAGTATGAAAAATCTGGAATCGTTTACCTATAATCTAGTGTTTTGAATCCGCGTGTTACGTAATCCGACACGAATCGTGATCTGATGCAGCTGCTGTACTCAGTTTGGTTTAGTAGTGTCGCAACGCACGTTAGCCACTAGACGGGGACTTGTGAGTTAGTTTAGTGTTGGTGCGTCATTTAAAATGTAGTTTTACGTTATATTAGTCGATTCTGAGATGTTTGCACTATTTGTGTGTTTGTGAATTTGTAGCGTCGCAAGCGGGGACTTCGGACGCTGCGAACAAGGGGAAGCAGGTGGTTGGATTTTCATAGCTGGAGACCATTGGTGCGTAGATTTAACATCTACGGGGAAATCGCCCGTATGGCGTTATGCGTCGGGGCTGATATGATAGGATAGCTGCATGTTATTGCATATTGGTTAATTTCATATGAATGTCATTGCAAAGTAGTATCTGTTGTACCTTTAGATATAACACATTACTGACGGTTCATGTTGCACGAGCACTAAATTGTATGCTAAACCCACATCATCAGTAATTGCCATGACATGCACAAACCACCTACATACGTGATATGGTAGTTGATAGGGATAGTGGAGGTAGTAATTCTTATTCCTTTGTGCATAGGAGATATTGTTGACACCTACATACGTGTTATTGTGTTTGACATGGATAGTTAAGATAGTAACTCTTAATCCATTGCACGTATACCTTACTATAGCTATTAGTACATCTTGCATACATATTGACATGTACACCCACATAGTCTATTACAGCTATATGTACATCATGCACACATATTGACATGTACACCCACGTAATTTCGCTGTAGTTGTATGTACCCTAAGTGGTATTGTTTTGATATGTGATATTGAGTTGTTGATCATTGCGCTTATGAAATACATCATACATACTTGCTTACATGTAGATACTTAAACCTTGCTACACTTACATGTACTCTTCATATGATGCTGCACTTGTTTTTCGGAGGATTTTGGGAACCGCAAGGTATATTTTAAAGATGGATTCATTTAAAAGAACGGATTTCCTTTGATATGCTCATATTGTTGTTTTATGTTGCATATATCAGTTTTTCATGGATTTACGCATTGAGATATGGATTTCATATGATTTATGGATTTGAGAACCGTGGGGGTATTTCAAGAAAACTATGTATTGTTTGAAAACCCGGTTTCTTTTGATATGATATTTCAGTGCGTCCACCATGTGATTTCTCGGTTCTGAGATTTGGCTTGTGATACCCGATTCGAGGAGCGGGAGGCGCCATCTGCGGGTACATGGTGGACCCGGTATGGTACCCCAGGGCGAGTGGTGATTTCGTGGTGTAGACGATAAGCCTGGCGGTGGGACCACTACCTACCGGTGATTGTATTTGGACTCGGCGGTTATCATGGGGATACCGACCGGAGTGAGGTATGACATATCGTCAGGGCCAGTCGTGATGACAGCGCCTGAGTTATGAGGATTTACGTGTCGATGCTAGACACGGGTTTCATGACATTTCGAGTGTCGGTGTTTGACACTCAGGTTTCCATGATTTTTACGTATCGTCGGTGGACATATATGGTTGATATCCTCATTTATATATATATATATATATATATATATATATATATATACTTATAGGTATATGTTTTCATGATGTTTCGGGTGTCGAGGTTGGACACTCAGGTTCCATGAGACTTACAGGATGTGAGGGCCGATCTGATGCGGTGCCTGAGGATTTGGGATTTGATGTGTCAGTGAGGGACACTGGTGTTTTTCCATGCTGATGATTTTACATGAGATTTTATTATATCATCCGATACACTCAGGATTATATTTTGATATGCATTGTTTCATGTAGTTGTAGTACCCTGATGATGTACCTTTACATGATTATTGCATATTCACTTGTCATACTTATGCTATCGGATTACATGTGATAGATAAATCGCTGTTCGTACATACCTGCGATTACAGTATGATGTTATTTACTATTCACGAGTTGGCAACTCACCCCCGTTGTGCCACAGTGTTTTGCAGGACTTATCCTCAGAGTAGTCGCGGCAGGGCGTCTTATCATCTCTACTTTTGCGGATACCGCTACGTTAGGCAGTGAGGCCTTTGCTTTTAAGTGGGTTTGCGGTTATCTGCTTGTACATTGTATATTTTTTTGTTGGATCTAGTATTCTTCATCTACCACTGTTTGTATATGACTTAGAGACGACTTGTGAGGATTCGATGTTGTATTATTTTGGTGACTTTGGGTGCCGTGCTCGTGGGGGCCGGTTTTGTTTTGGGAAAGTTTACCTCTTATTGCAGTCTTTTCTTTGATATTTCTTCGCTTCGGCATCGTATACATGTTGTGGTGATTGTTTCCGCCGTTGGGCGTGATTTTGTTCCCGTTTGGGATGCTTTATATATTATCTGTGTTGTACCCGTTTTTGGGGCTAGTTTTTACAAAGGAGGTGCTGCCGAAATTTTCAAGAAAGAAAACTAGAGTTAGAGATTTTACTTGTGATTTTCCAAATGTTAAAACTATGTTTTTCTCCGTTGATCCAGATTTGGGTGGTTTAGATTTCTGGGTTTCGGCTTACTTGAGTTGCGTACGCCTGTAGACGTTACGTAGTTTAAGTGCCGGTTACGGGCCAAATTTTGGGTCGTGACACTGGGCCTCGGCTTCAAGCTTGGATATTGCCACGAGACGGGTCTCCGCCTGAGACTGTTGAGCCTGATACGAGGCGAGCCGACTCTCAAGCTCCTTTTCAGCAACTTTATGAGCTTCAACTATCTCGCGGGTAAAGATAACGGATTTATCAATAGCTACCACCTCCGTGATAGTTTCTTGAAGTACCCGCCAAAGTTCATATGCACGAGTAGTCTTAGCAGTAAGTTGAGTTTGAAGTTCCCCCAAAGCATTTGAAGCTAGCTCCCTCTCCGAAAATTTCCGGTTGAGCCTCTTTTCGCAGGACTGAAGATTAGCGGCGCACCGCTCAATCCACCCATACAGGCTCACCTTGGCAGTTAAGAGCTCGGAAGGAAGGCGTATACACTCGAGATTAAGTAAGCAAGCCTCCACCCAGCGACAATACTCAACCCAAACTTGCACCAATGCCTCATCATGATAAGTAGCAAGGAAAGGCAAAGAAGTATTGGCTTCGGCAGCAAATTCTTCGGCCGTAACAGAATTTCCAGCACGAAGATCTTCAATGAGAGCCGCCAGGGAGTAGATGCTTTGTCTCGCCATCCTTTCAAACGCACGACGGGCATAGGGACCCAGTGACATGAAAATCCATGATTCCAACGGAATTAGGGTTGACAGAGCTGTCAAGATTTGTGAACGGTCAGTAAGAGTCACAAATATGGAATAGACAAAACAATGCCAAAAATAAAACCTTACTTATCCACAGTCATACAAGGGGGGTTTGAGAGATCCCCAGGCCCATCGAGGATCTCGACCTTGTCATCGGCTTCTAGAACTGTGGAGCGCATATTAGCATCATTATAAAGAATAATAATAAACGAAAAGGGTCAAAGAACACAGACCTTGCCCGGAAGAAAGGACGATGCTTTGCGGGGATATCGCCTGTAGGGCACCTATGTCAAGTAAGCGCTGGAAGGATTTCCTGGGAGACAGGTCCACAATAGAAGTCGCCAATTCCCGTAGTTCTGAAAGGAAGGAAAGGTTCAGATAATGGAAAGACTATTAAAAACAAAGTATAGGAGACTACCTTTGATGCTCTTCCCTCCTTGAACTGGAAGGATAGCCCTCCATGCCCTCAGGAACATCACCGGAGACATGCGCTGGTGTGACAGCTTCTAATTGAGGGGCAACGGCCGCCATTTCAGGCTCCAACGAAGGGACGGCGGTCTCAACTACCCTTTCCACAATCTCTAGGCCGTCACCAGAAAGATCCATTAAATCTACAGCCGATAAGAGCATCTCTTCAGGAAGAACAGGCACCAGGGGAACGGAGGCTACCAGTGGAAGCTCCACAGCAGGAATAGCAACAGTAACAACCTCCTATGCACCTACTAGTGCCTCATCGAAGACATGTACAGAATCCATAGTCAGGACGCGACTTGACTTCAAATCCTCTGTCATTGCTGAAGTCCCTGCAAAGTTTTCGCAAAGATAAGGAGATATAAAAATGATACAAATTATTTTTCGAAAGAAAAAAGACGGAAAGCACACATACTGATGCGCCAGGATGCTTCTAGTATGGCTTTTTCAAGCCGTCGTTCCTTCCTGAGGAAGTGTGCTCGCCGGGGTTCAAATGCAGATTCATGGCCACCGGTCTTCAATGCTAGCTCATATTCGGAAGCGGCTGAGATAGGCTGCTTATGGGCTATCTCGTCTTCCTGTCGCAGGGGACCCATATGTACCCTCCGTAGTGATGGGGGATCTTCGTAGAATATGACGGGAGGATAAGGTTTTTTCGGGACACCCACGTTCTCAGTTTCGTCTTGTGAGCGCCTTATAGCCTCAGCCAATTGTGCGGCTTCCTCGGCAGACGAACCCGGAAAGCGAAGACCATCATTCGGCTCTTGCATAAATATAGGTTCGTCTTGGGCAACAGACTCAGATTCGAGCAAGAAGTCAAGCAAGCCAGTAACTGTTTTCTTCCTCCTTTTTGAACTAGAACTAACATTGGAAGAGGATCGCTTCCTCCCCTTTGGTGCTTTGATACGGCACTGCCCAACTTTACCTCCAATATCCTCTTTTGGCGGTACTACCGATGACAACACTGCCATTGAGGACGCCACAACTGATGAAACTGCTGTTGGCGCCTTATCGGAAGCCTTTGCCTGGGCTCTAGTGCGCATTGGCATACCAACTGTGGGAGGAGTCGATTCCACATCCGCCTCCTCAGGGATAAGTAAGGCACCATTACCCCTCAATGGAGGGCGAACCACAGTCCGTGGCCGCGGTGGAACGTCCGTGGCTTGGGTCGGGACAGGAGCTCTATATCCGAAGAGTATCTGCTTCTCCTCGGTAATGATGGGACCAACTCGATGACGGTACCAACCCGTAAAAGACCCTACACACCTCGAAATATAGTCGGCCTCAGGTATCACGAAATGAGAGCCGGTGTTCAGCCGCATGAAGTGATGGATGATGTCACGAACAATTCCCAGAGATGAGCTGGGCTCCACTAAAAATGCTTTGAAGGGAACACCCTAATTATACCGCATGAAAAGAACCGTATCATTTCGACGGAACACCAAATAATCCGGTCTAATCGAATACAAGAGCATAATTTCTTTAGGCTTTAAGGATGGTGCTCCCCCTTTCAATAAATCAAATAGTTGTTGAACAGGTCCCGAAGGAGCAGAGAGGACTCGGTCATTGAATACCATCCCACCTTCGCTAGCATATAGGTTAAGCAACACACGAAGGGCCCCTAGCTAAGTTGGATCAGGAGCAGAAGCATCCACCAACCTCATGAGCCGCGGGAAGGTGTAAGCATCATAGAAATTTGGCCTCTTATGTGCTGCAAACGCCCTCAATACATGCATCTCAATCTACGACTTAAAGTAGTGGAGGGAGAAACTCACAACATCTACACCCGGGGTCAAAGTATTGATCGCGATGCTCAGCCCATGGTATAAGTTCGATAGCCCCGCGATACCCACGGCCAGTCGTGTCCCTTCAACCACACGATGGGCAGAATAGATGACCGAAGCTCTTATGAAACGACAATGCGTTGGAATGGCAAACCAGCTAAGCCAAAGGCTGATAAAACCGACAAAGAAGGTCTCTTCGTCCATGCCGAAAGCCGCAATCGAATCAAAGGACACGGCCGAAAAGATCGGGATATAAAACTGCGGTAAATCTTATGCTTTGGCCGACAGTTTGTCTAGCCCAAACCCAAAAGGGTCGCCGATATTCGCAAACTTTAGAGCCGTCTTAGACAAAGCATCTTCGCGGATAAAACAGGCAATGAAGCTCTCAAAAGTGACGCCGTGTCCTTCCGACGCTGCGAACAATTTCTCAAAGATAACCAAAACCTTGATTAAGCTAGGGTGCTTATGGCGGACGGAGTTTTCAGTCGTCAAGCCGTCAAGCGAAGCTGGCATCGTCTCAAACACATACTCATCGGGAGGCAACAACTCTTCATAATGCTCCCCCTGATTGGTAGTCCTGAAACATCGCGAAACTCTTCCAATGAAATAGAGATCTCACGATCCCGTAGCAAGAAGTTGTTGGTGGGAAGATTCCACTGGTTCACAAAAGATTTAATCCACCAGACATGAGGGGATTGATAATGAAAGAGGGACGCATACGCTGCCTGATAGAGCCCAACATTCTGCAATCGCGCACGATGAGCAGACAAAACATATCGAGCCCGGGAAAGATAGCCCGTCGGGTGGCGAGGGTTAAGCCCTATCTTATAAATTTATCCCCAGGACTCGTCTTCACCCTGACAAATGCGATGCTCCAAAATGTCTATGGCTGGCAAAGGTTGGTTGGGTATCCCAGTTGTCAACGGCTCAAGCCGACCCATAGAAGTCCAATCAGCCGCCTCCACCGCAAAAGCAGTTTGCGGACGCTCCATTGGAAAAATTGGACGAAGAGGCTCTGTTGGCACTTCACAAAGAAAACTGCGGTGGCCCCGGATGATATGTCCATACCAAATTCCCCACAAGAGAAAAGTAGTACAGTCCCTGTCATGGACCCGGATCATCGCCATTGCTTCTTCGTCCGACGGCGATTGTGGAAAAGCAGCATCTGAGCGAGTAAAAGGAAAGTAGGGAAGAGAAGCCACTGTTCCTGAAATAAAGGGATGAAAGACTGTTAATGAGACTTATATATATATATATATAAACAGCAGAAGAAAACGACAAGAAGTTTATTCCATGGGACCATTGATTGCAAAAATTATGGACCCCACAAAATCAGTATGACGGCTCACCAATCACAAGGCAGGGATATCATTATGAGAATAAAAAAAGAGATTCTCAATAAATGCACATTGGAGTTTAAACGACTTGGGACATCCTCACAAAAGAACACCCATTACAAACTCTGTCAAATGGATTAAAAAATAAAAGAAAAATCTCTTAAAAAGATTTTCAAGAACACTGGGGAATCAAATTCCCGAAGGGCCCTCTTGATCTTTCAGAGCTAAGCTCTTCGATGAGGAATTAAATTCCTTTTATGCAACGGAATTAAATTCCAGAACCCTCATAAAGAGGAAATGAAAAATCAAATTCCATGCCCAAAACATTGAGAGTTATTACTCAAAAATCACATCTTTGGATCTCTAAGAGATGGGTTTTAGAGGAGAGCAAAACTCTCATGATGGATTTAAAATCCAGAGGCTTTCTTTAAGAAAAAAGAGTTCTCTGATGTTCAAGAGCTTTACCTAAAAAGTGGTTCTTTTTGGCAGAGTTAAACTCTGGAAATTTTCAATGGACAGAGAACTAAGCTCTGAAGAGGAAAATTAAATTCTCAAAAAAGAAAGCAAAGAAGGAAGAAGATGAAGAAACGGAGGCGTTGCAGAGATGAGACCCCTGCATTTATAGGCATGATGGGGAACGGTTCATCTTCCCCGTTCCCTAAGCAGACCCAACAGCTACAAAGGTGACAGCGTTGCACTTACGTGCAAGCCACGTAAGAACAACGCTGTGGAGGCATTTGTTCCCTTATAAAAATTCAGAAAGAAAAGGGGAAGGGAAAATTCCCTACTAATGGAAGCATCACGTGTAAGCACATGATCATCGATCCCCTATAAAGAGACTCAGAGAGGGAAAAGAAAAACTTCCCGCAAGTGGAGCATCATGTGCAAGCACGTGATATATCTGTATACAGAGTAAGCGGCTCCACATAGTAAGCAGCAATTCACGTGCAAGCACGTGATCGTCTTCACACAAAACGTGTAGGACCCGGTTATAAAACAAACAAAGAGCAGAAAAGCTCACGTGTTACCACGTGATGTCTTCCCTCTATTGGGACTGCTGCATATAAACGAACCAAGTTAATTCTGTGAAGGGTCACGTGCTGCACGTGAGAGATCACAAATGCCTTCTGAACCGATAGAATTAAATTCTAAATACAAGGATCCAAATCCTATTTGGAAAATATTTTCTCAATCTTTCTAAATAAGAAAGATTGTGCTCTGTAAATCAGAGCACCGTTGGATCAAAGATCCAATGGCGATTAAAAATCACCAAGATAGAGAATAAGCTCTGTATGGGAAAATATTTTCCCAATCTTGTTAAAAACAAGAGAAATGTCCTCTGTAAAACAGAAGTCCTGGGATCAAAAATCCAACGGTGGATAAATTCCCCAAATCAATTAAGAAATCTCTCAATGAGAGATTTCCTTGACTGAATCAACAAATCAGCCTTCCCTATATAAGGACCCAAGACTTCAAGTATGGGGGAGAGGAAAAACCCCTATAAACTGAAAGTTCAAAAGAAAAGAAGAAACCTTAGGTAAGAAGAAACAAAAACACAGAGAACATCTTACCTCTTATTCGTCTCCACAAGAGTTTAACTCTTCCAAAGAACTTAGTTCTTTCTTCTGGTAAAAGATCTGCAGAAGCAGATCTCCCCACAAGTTGAGAATTTAATTCTCATTAGAGAGATTCTGCCATGCAGATCCAAAACCTAGGGGAAGATCTAAGTTTAGAGAATTTAATTCTCCCAAAAGGCATATAGGAATTTAATTTCTCTAATAAAACTAGGGTTTAACCCTATATAAGAATTTAATTCTTACGAAACAGTGGGCTTGAAAGTTTCAAAACTCAGTATCTTCATGCATGTAAAAAGACTAGCACCCAACATGATAATGGCTGATCACGTGCTTCCACGTGAGCGCCCCTAATGAACAAAAGAGGACAACTGAGATTGGCTCACGTGATCCCACGTAACCTCCAAAGAGTGCTTAGCACTTATAAAGCAAAAAAAGTGATAAATCATAGGCAGTTTCCATTTTGGGGCGTCTCACGTGATCCCACGTGACCCAATAGTGCTTCGCGCTCAGAAAAGAACAAGGGAATAAACCCAAAGAAACAGCGCCAACTTCAAGCGCCTCACGTGAGTGCCTCGAATTTTTAGTGTTTAACACTACTTCAAGCGCCTCATGTGGGAGCACGTGAGCGCTGAGCATATACTGGTGTTTAACACTATGAAAGGCCAATATTAGCCAAACTCAGACCAAATCTCCTGAGGACAATTGATTGAGACCCTCATGTTCAGGGTCCCCAAAACCGATCTCAGTCCTAAAGATAGCTGATGAGCTCCTAACAGATGGCATCTAAAATGATGTTCATCTCATTCCCCCTCAGTCGGGACATTGGTTTAAGGGTACATCTCTCCACGCCTCTGATACATATCGTTATAATTCTTCAACTTCTTCAGAGAGGTGGAGGGTCCCAATAACCAATAACTCTTGGTATACCCCCAAACCAACAAACCAAAAATCCACTGGACCGCAACGTCCTTAAAACTAAAATTGTGGACCGTAATGTCCTTAAACTAAATTCCATGACCGTAACGTCTTTAAACTAAACCCTTTGGACCGTAACGTCCCTAAACTAAACTCTATAGACTATGATGTGCTTAAACTTCACAGACTATGATGTCCTTAAACTTCACGGAATATGATGTCCTTAAACTCCACGGACTATGATGTCCCTAAACCTAATGGGCCGTAACTTCCTTAAACTAAATTGATAGGGCCCAAATGCTCTTTCATTGGATCTAAATGATCCTAAAACCTTGTTAAGTAGATCTTAGTCTAAAATTAGACTAACGTATCCTTAACAAACATTTAAGTTGATCTTAATCTCAAACGAGGTTAACAAGCCTTAAATCCACCAAACCCAAATATAAGAAAATATGGATTTGGACTATTCCCCGCCCTGCGGGCGACAACATAAATTAGTTTCCGTATACAATTCACGGGTAACCAAAAAATAAAAAAAAATACACACGACACGAAGTGACCTTCTGGAGCAGGAAAAAGTGATTATCACGATTCGGTAACGTAATTTACTACAGGGTCTTGCGCCTGCAGGGAAAAACGTCCCCACAATCAAAAACCCCTCGCAAACGAGGGGGAATCTGACGAAGTCTGCTAAAATGGCCGCATCTGTCCAAACCTCCGATACGCGGTGCCATAAATCAACTTGATATCTTCGGAGAGATGGACGGATAAATCCAAATAGTATCTGCCCCCAAATTGAGGCAAGACGACCTACGCGGTTTCGTCTCTGTTTTCGGCGGTAAACAGAGATATTTTTATAAGTATGCTTATAGTCATATCAAGTGAGCCATCTCCATTATCATTATGAAAATTACTTTCTCTTTCCTCAAGCTCTCCTTCTTCTTCCTCTCAACCCTTAATGTCTCATGAGTTGAGAAATCTAAGGTTCCAAGAGACAAACTAACCAATCTTCTTTCTCTACATCACCTAGGTCATCTAATTTAGCGAACTAGGTGCCCTAATTACCTCAGATTTAAGGTAGGAGCTCGGACTATAGACTCTCGGGTGGATCGTCTTTGACTCGAGGAAGCCGACGAGGAAGTATCGATCCGTTACGATCCTCGGAGCCTACGATGACGAGGAGGACAGAGAAGAAGACCCAAAGTACTTGTATCATGTGGTATAAACTCCTTTCTGAGTAGTTAACCTCCTTACATGCGTAGCTAGTTAAGGTTTAGCCAAGATCCTAGAGTTCAAGTTGTTGCGAGCTTTGAAAATCGTTTTTTAAATATTTCTCCTCCCTGCGGACCCGTGGGGTGCCTGACATCGACATACAGTGGTATCAGAGCCTACTAAATCTTCACTAGCTAGTTAGCAAAGTCTTTAGAAATTCGATCACAGAAAATTCCCGAAAACACGACCAAAAACCCTTGTTTCTGTCGATTTTCAAATCTGGTCCAAAAATCTTTTCAGGGGCCCTAAAAATACGTGCAGGGTTTTTTAGCACACTGAAGAAATTTGGATGCTTGACTCGGTTAGACCACCGTGGAACCGTGGCAGAACATAGCGTTCTGCCTCCGTGGCCGAGTCGACTCCGAATCGGTCATAATTTATTCTGGTGTTCTACTGTGTTGTGTTGTGTTATTTGGGATATTTTGTTTCTGCCCATGATCTTTTGTGTACAGTGTTGTACTTGGGGTAGATTCAATTTTGGTTATCGATCGAAATTCTAAGTACTTTGTCTAATCGGGTTTTATCTGTGTTGTGATATATGTGCTGAACGTCCGCTAATCGCTATACGTCGATTAGTATGGGTTACACATATCTGTGATCTGTGATGCCGGTTTGTATATATGAACTTGTTGGATCGTCGTGGATGAATAGCCGGGGATGTGAGATGAGAGTTTTCATTCTTTCATTCGATGTAAATTGTAAAATGATATAATATTATTTTGCAGGGCACATCCGGGTTGAGGTTGGAGCCACCGTTGTATTATTTCTTTTATTGTTTTCTGCTCCTAGGATAGACCCAAGGTGGGGTGCACAAACCACATGGTACTTTGAAGTGTTGAGTGGCCTACTCATTTTACTGAGGGAGGTTGCTTCACTTCAGGTATTTGGAGGGTAGTTTGCCGCACCTGCAAGGGTCTGGGGTGGGGTTTGGCTATTCATCATGACCGTGAAATCTGTCTTTCGTTACCGGCTTAAATGAAACGCGGTATTTCTAGTATATCCAATGTGTTCATCTGTGATCTGGAATGCCTATTATTGCATGAGAGGAATGGTTATTATTATATATATATATATATTATATAATAGACGTTGCTTATGTTTTGCATCCGCGCTAGTCCAGCCCCCAGCTCTGGCGTTAGTTAAGTAACCTAACGGTATAAAATGGGGTCCAGTGGCGAATGCGGATGGTATAAGCGTACGTCATATTTTCGTTTCTTTCTGTGATTATAGGTATAAATGTTGGGACTGCATTACATTAATGCAAAGCAAACAAACCAATGCTGAATCGTTAGAACAAATTTTAAAACCACTCGGTTTTTTTAAAACAATAGACTTTTAAAATGCGGAGTTTAAACTACTTCTTTTAAAAGCTATCAGGTTCCTTCGATTATATCAAGTTTACTACGTTCACGGTTTCGCCAAAACCATTCATAACCCTCCATCATTTCATATGAATATTCAGTAGTATTAAAGCTATGTTTATTGACCTTCGCCAAGGTATAGTGATTGGTAGTTGCTGGATATTCATATGTAGTATAGATAGATGCGTTGGTTTAGGACAGTCGTATTACTTTGTTGGCCTTCGTCAAGGGTATATACGGGTGGGTTCAAATTAACCTGGACAATGATGGGTAGAACTTGACATGTGACTTATAATTTGTTGGCCTTCGTCAAGGTCATAAGAGCATGGGGAAAAAATCCACATCAGGAGTTTCTAAGGAAACTGAAACTTGCTAGTGCTGCATACCATTTGGACTGTGATAATGTTGGTAGGATTCCTTCAGGATTATCACATAATGATATTTGGATCCCGATCCTACTGTGAGTATATGCTACTCCTCGGGAGATTTTTTCATTTAACGATCAATGTTATAAACAAGTAGGTGTCTAGAACAGTGTTAGCGGGGCTACGCCTCCAGGGAAAAGAGGTTATTTAATTAAGGAACTTCGCGAAAGTGTCGCAAAACCTCCCTCGAAGTACCGACACTAGCCTAGCTGAAAGGTTAAGCAAGTATTGTACGGTGAGATTAATCCTGACTAATTCTTCTTTTATGGTTTGAGGAAGGATTCAAGAAACAGTGGGAGCCATCCTATTTAGATAAATTAAAAACCAATCTAAACTTGCAAGAGCATCATGCTAAAGTGTTTCTTCTCTTTCTCCAAATTGCAGCGACCGGTTGATCGCGCCAAGGTTAATTAGTTAATAAATTGACTAGGCCAGACTATATTGACTGGTAAGGGTTTGTCCAGATGTCCATTGCCTATGACAAGCTGGACAACCTCATTACTACTCAAGACCCCGCCGTCCCAGGTCCAGTTTCCACCTCGTGGATATTGATATCCGTAAGACAAAGGAAAAGGATAGTGCGAATGCCAAGTGCCTCATTTCAAAAAAGCTTAGAACCTTGAATTATTCATTGGTGGAATACTAGGCAATCCGAAACTTTTTTGAATGATATACAAGAGAAAAATGTTCTAGAAAAATTCCTAGAATTAGAAGAACTATTCTTGTTGGACGAAATGATAAAGGAATACCCCGAGACACATATACAAAAGTTTCGTATAGGAATACACAAGGAAACGATATAATTGGTTAAAACACACAACGAATATAATCTCCATATCATTTTGCATTTGTCGACAAATATAATAAGTTTCGCTATTCTATGTGTGTATTTTATTCTGGGCAATTTGATGTCTGACTCGGGCCTATATGACATGGCCGATCGATAGAAATACTCCAACACTCCATCCATCTTTGTCATATATTCCATATATCACACTAGATAGATATCATATTCATGGAATACGATTCACTTTCAAGATGCCTTAATGGTGAAATGGAAGACACGCGAGACTCAAAATCTCGTGCTAAAGAGCATGAAGGTTTGAGTCCTCTTCAAGGCATGATATTGAGAATGCTCATTGAATGAGCATTCTCAATAACAGATTCGGATCTAATAAATATTGATATACCGAGTATCTTATCTATTGATATGAAGTATTCCGGCGATCCCCACGATCCAAGTCCGAGCTGTTGGATTTGGAATAGGTTCGGCAGCGGATCACGAAATCTTGGTGATCTTCTCTATCTAATGAATGAGAAGTCCGTTTGGAAATCGTCCGCCCCGCGCTACCCCCGGAGTATATGATTAAACATGAATCACACAAGGGTGGATTGAAAGAAATCTCTAGTAAAATACCCACCAGTACTCATGACCCAGCGGATAAAATACATTACATAGTCCGTTTTAGGGATTGGCGACTTACCCATTCGGTGACTTTGGAACTGGACGTTCCCAAAATGGGTACTATCGGGTCGGGTGAATTAGAGAATAGACAGAAGCCTGTTGGCATTCCAACCTTCCTTCTCTTTTCAGGTCCTATCCGAAAGAGAATCCAGTACCTCTTGGTCGTGAATATCTGAAGAATATCTGAATAGGACGAACCGTCTCCTTGGATATCTTTGCTTCAGAACAAAACAATTAGAATTAGGCTCGGTCAACCAGAATATATATTATCCATATGGGAGATCTTCCAATTGAGAAGATCCATTGACCTGAGATGAAGAGAAAGGTCTATCTATTTTCTTTAGTTATTCAGTTAAACCAATGATTCATTATTGGAGCAGATAGCAACAACCATTTCATCGGGCATGCGTATTTTTCAAGTGATTCATATCGTCAAGTGTACCCATTCCAAATTTCATTCCAATCAAATGATCTGCAGCAGCCAATAAATTTCGTGGTAACAAAAATGTATTGTTCTGAGGTATATCAAGATTCAGTCTCCGGTTCATATTTCGTCGACCAATTCTTCCTAATTCGCATCTTTGTTAAAAAAATTTCTTTTGTAATTCCTTACATTAGAACTCAAAAAATACCGGATCCCCATCGACACAAGCAAATTGTTGATAAAACTCCAAAATTGCATTTTCTTTTGATCCAATCTTTTTTTTCTCCTTATCATTTGAGAAAGACAAGAAATGAACCTCTAAAGAACTTCTTTTGATTATCTGAATAGGACGAACTGTCTCTATGGATATCTTTGCTTCGGAACAAAACAATTAGAATTAGGCTCGGTCAACCAGAATATGTATTATCCATATGGGAGATCTTCCAATTGAGAAGATCCATCGACTTGAGACGAAGAGAAAGGTCTGTTTATTTTCTTTAGTTATTCAGTTAAACCAATGATTCATTATTGGAGTAGATAGCAACAACCATTTCATCGGGCATGCGTATTTTTCAAGTGATTCATATCGTCAAGTGTACCCATTCCAAATTTCATTCCAATCAAATGATCTGCAGCAGCCAATAAATCTCGTGGTAACAAAAATGTATTGTTCTGAGGTATATCAAGAATGAGTCTCCGGTTCATATTTCATCGACCAATCCTTCCTAATTCACATCTTTGTTGAAAAGAATTCTTTTGTAATTCCTTACATAAGAACTCAGAAAATACCAGATCCCCGCCGACACAAGCAAATTATTGATAAAACTCTAAAATTGCATTTTCTTTTGATCCAATCTTTTTTTTCTCCTTATCGTTTGAGAAAGACAAGAAATGAACCTCTAAAAAACTTCTTTTGATTATTTTGATGTATTTTTTCCTAGTAGGAAATAACATTCACAACCTCTACTCATGTCCTAGCTTGTTTGAGAGCTAAATTCGCCTCAATTGCTTGTCTCATATCCTGAGCTCTACTCAAGTTAGCTTCAGCTATTTCAAGAGCTTGTTGAGCTTCTTGCGGATCGATGTCAGTACTCATCTTCGCATCATTTCCTAAAATGGTGATCTCATTATTACTTATTCTAGCGAAACCGCCCAGCAGGGCCACCGTTAACCATTGGTTGTTGAGGCGTATTCTCAAAAGACCTATATCTACCGCTGTGGCAATTGGGGTGTGGTTTGATAATACGCCAATTTGGCCACTATTAGTAGATAAAATGATTTCTTTCACTTCTGAATCCCAAATAATTCGATTAGGAGTCAGTACACAAAGATTTAAGGTCATTTCTTCAATTTGCTCTCCCCTTCTAAGTTCATAGCTTTCACGGTAGCTTCATCGATGTTACCTACCAAATAAAAGGCCTGCTCGGGAAGACCGTCTAATATTCCGGAAAGGATCAGTTGAAATCCCCTAATTGTTTCAGCGAGACCAACATTTTCCTGGAGAACCAGTAAAGACTTCTGCCACAAAGAAGGGTTGTGATAAAAAAACGCTCAATTTTTCGTGCTCTTGCTACAGTTAAACGATCTTCTTCGGAAAATTCGTCCAACCCCACCAGGGCAAAAATACTATAGATACAAGAAATAGTATTTGTCTAGAAATTAAAAAAAAACCGTGGTTTTTTTCCATCCCCAATAACCTTTTTGTTTATGTTTAGTTCTACATCTCTATCCCGAAATAACAAATTAAGTTCGTATAAGCATTTTGCACGCGGCTATTGAAATAGTTGTTCTGGCTACAGTTTCTGATACTCCTCCCATTTCATAAAGTATTCGACCTGGTTTAACAACGGATACCCAATATTAAGGGGATCCTTTCCCCGAACTCATATGCATTTCCGTAGGTCTTACTGTAATAGGTTTGTCGGGAAGCATGTGTACCCATAGTTTTCCACCACGATGCGCAATGTTGGCCTCAGTAGATGGTGAAAACCAGAGACAACACGAGAAGATGGACTTAGCTTCTATCTTCCTCCATAACAATGATTTATATGGAGAGCAATCTCGTATCGCAAGATATGAGACCTCGAAGGAATTGCTTCAAGCGAGGTTGGTTGTCGGGTCATCTATAGGGGACAACGTCCTTACAATGACTAGCTATATTGATGAGCTCACGGACCTGAACACCACATTGGAGAACCAGTCATATGCTGACTTGATTCTACAGTCCCTACCTTCTACTTAAACCCTGAAGAAAACCAGGGAGATACCCGCTCTGCTTATTGGGAATCTTCCTCTTCTGGATCCAAGGCAGATGCCAAGGGTGAGAAGAAGAAGACCTCCATAAAACCGATAGGCGATGTCAGTAAGGTAGAGGGAAAGGGAAGGGCAAAAGTTTCGGGGCTGACAGTAGGGAATGAGGGATGGTCCTATTGTCACGGGAAAGGGGATTGGCAGAGAGATTGCAGGGCTTTGAAATCCAGAATCCAGGATCCGAAGCATGTTGTTGCTTCGACTTCGGGTGTGTTTGTAATCGAAAACTGTATGTCAATTAACTCTACTTTCTGGGTACTAGATACCGGATCAGGATCTCATATCTGTAATTCTTTACAGGCTTTGAGAAACCGTAGAGATATCAGGATAGGTGATATAACTCTCAGAGTTGCTAACGGAATGAACATGGACGCTGAATCCGTAGGGGAATATCACCTAGGATTGAAAAGTGGCAGATATTGATTCTATATAACTGTTTGTATGTACCTAGTCTAGCTTGTAATATCATATCTGTATATTTACTTTCTAAAGAAGGATATGATTTACATTTGTAAGCGATGTGGTCCACATCCACCTAAATCAAGGTTTGATTAGGTCAGGTACATTAGATAACGGTATATAGGTATTAAATCAAGCTCAGGTTTTCAGTGTTCAGAACACACTTAAAAGAAAGTCTCCGGAATTAAATTAGGCTTTCTTATGGTATTGTAAATTGGGTCACATCAATGAAACACGGTTGACGAAGTTATATAGAGAGGGATATTTGGATCCGTTCGAATATCAGTCTTATGCAAATTGTCAGTCTTGTCTCATAAGAAAGATGACAAAGACTCCGTTCACTAGACACGGAGTAAGAGCGAGTGAGCTCTTGGGACTCATATACAGCGATGTGTGTGGTCTAATGTCTACACATGTGTGAAGTGGTTATTCCTATTTCATTACTTTTACGGATGATTTCTCTCGGTATGGACATGTTTTCTTGATGAAGCATAAATCCGAGACCATTGAGAAATTCCGGGAATATAAGAATGAAATGGAAAAACAAACAAGCAAAAGTATCAAGACACTGAGATCTGAACGAGGTGGTGAATACTTATGTGCCGAGTTCATAGATTACCTAAAAGAGAATGGTATTCTCTCTTAGCTTACTCCTCCGTACACACCACAACACAACGGTGTATCGGAAAGGCAAAATAGAACCCTATTGGATATGGTTCGTTCCATGATGAGTAACGCTGAGTTGCCGCGATCCTTTGGGGCTATGCACTAGAATCAGCTACATATCTTTTGAACAAGATTCCTACCAAGACTGTGCCTACCACACCATATCAGATGTAGAGTGGGAAGAAACCTTATCTTAAGTACCTTAAGACATGAGGATGTCCGTCTTTTGTTAAAAAAAAGCAGCATGCAGACAAGCTTGAGGAACGCTCGGTACTGTGTAAGTTTGTAGGATACCCAAAGAACTCTAGAGAGTATTATTTCTATTACGCAGAGGAACAAAAGGTCTTTGTTTCTTGTCTTGCCCACTTCTTGGAAGCTGAATTTTTAGAAAATCAGAAAAGTGGGAGCGCAATAGAACTGGAAGAAATTCCAGAACCACAAGCTATTATTGAAAACTTGGTAGAACCAGAGATTTCAGAAAAACCGGACATCTCCGTGCCACTCAGCAGAACTAGCAGGCAGTCTCTGTCACGCCCCGCTTCCCGGTGTACAGCAAAGGGGACGCGACTGGCCGCTACGTATTTACTCTGAAGTAAACACGCTAAGCGTATCTAAGCAATATAAGTAAAATGCACAAGAGACAAAGACAATAGATATAATTGAACATCAACTTTATTTATTAACATTCTTTTTACAATACATCTGAAAGGTAAATACATGGAATGGAAAGCAATGGCTAAACAGTGGCATAACAGAAATGGAAAATACAGAATGTAAATGTGTACAAGGAATCTAAAGCTCTGGGTCGAAAGCTAGCTGGTCCAAATCCTCGCTGGTGGGCTCGATCTCCAGTGAGTCCGAATCACCTGACAACATTCCAAAGAAAAAGAAAGAGAATATCGTCAGCGAACAAATCGCTCGGTAAGTCCCGTAAATAGACAAGAATGGAATAGACAGAATATAGAGTATATTGTTATAATGTTGTATTTAGTATTAACGCTGTTGTTTGTAGCTTGGTACAGAAGAGGCCAGTGTATACGAGAGGAGTCTCACTAGACCAGAGACTACGGTATACAGAGTATAAGGAACCGTTCATCCACGGTACAACAGCAATTGAATTCAAGTTAGGTGTCTTTATGGTTGCTGTCTCGTGCCACTTCTAACACCTTTTATACCAATCTACCCCTTATAAACCTCGCGATGTCTTGTTTGCATTGTTTGTATTGTTTGTATTGTATATTGTATATAGATGGATGACTTGCCGAAACCATGATATCAGTAATAGAACGGATATAATGGATGAGCTTGTAAATGGAGTATATCCATGGTTTGGTTCAGTCAAGTTGTATAGATTGGATAGATTGAATATATGAATTCATGGTTTCATGTGGAATTGTAGTTTATACTTGAATCATATTCAAGTCAGATTGATTATATTGAGACTCGGTCTGTGTCAGACAATTAGAAAAGAAATTAAATCCTGAATTAGGTTTTGGTGTTATCGGCAACCGCTGCACATGGACTGCAGGATTTGTGTCTTTTTCAAAGACGATTACCGTGTTGATAACACCGTTTGTTAAGTTGTCTACCTTAAATAGGCAAGCACCCATATCTCCAGCTCCCTGAGGCTCAAGAGACTGGTCCCGCTTAAACCTATATTTACTAGGGTCCTTATTGTAATTTAGTATAACTTGAAGGGGTTTTATGTAAAATAATTTTGTATAATTTTCAAAATACACCTCAAGTATTTAATTATCGTCTGTAGATTTTTCATGGATGTATATTTTATCAATGTGACATTTCTAGTGAATAAACCTAATTTCATAATATATGGTATTTATTTGTAATATTGGAATTGTATGGTATTTTCTAGTAAATGGAATGTTTTTCTTGAATTTTGGAAATGTGGAATTTTATAAATATTAAAAATAGATATTTTGATATTAATTACATATATTTTTATTTATTAAAAAATATAAGTTTTAATTATAATAGAAATCATATTTTCTAAAGAAAATTGTATTTTAAATCTTTCAAGATCGTATGCTCCTTGCGGAGGTCTGTATCTTACTCTACTAAGCCCGAGAATGTGCGATAATCCGCACCATCCCGAATGAGTTGTAAAGGCGCATTTGCAAAGATTTGTTAAAATACATATCTTGTAGAAAAAAGGTTTTTATAAGTCGGAGATAGTTATGTGTAAAATCGTATTTTTCCCAAATCTATATTCCCAAATTCCATCGTACTATGTTACATATGAGTGTTGTGAGGAGGTAGGTCATTACCTCGTGAGTTTTCTAAAGCTAGTATGGTTAAAAGCTATAAACATGTCGATATAAAATATAAAGGTATTTTACTGAAAAAGTGGAATAAAATTTGCTACGATTATCATTTTAATGTCAAACTTGTTCTATTGTCTTAGTTAATGAGTATTAAACAATATATATCAAAAGTTATAAGTTTGTTATTAAGAAAATGTTGTATTCTCAAAAGAAAAGATACTCGGAAGCGGGATAACTACGCTTCCGACACATTTTAAGAGTTAAGAATTTGAGAATAGTGAAAGAGATAAAGAATGGGGACTTACGGGTTTAGGGCCAACAGAAGAGGAAGAGGAAGATTGGGGAAGTACCGGTGCATTGTTTCGTCGCCGGAAACTCCTCGGATCGTCGTCGGAAGTTCGTCGGAGCTTCGCCCTTTGCTAACTCCACTTGCACACAAAAAGTCTTGGGGATTTTCTTGGGAGTTTGTGCAGGGATTTGGGAGTGATGAGGGGTGATTTGAAGGTGGTATTTATAGGAAAAATCTAGGGTTTAGGGTAGTGAAAAGGTGTGATAAAAATTGTATTTAATTTTGCATTTAAAAAATTAAAAGGGGGTATTTTAATTCTCTGTTTAATTGCAGAGAATTTAAATAGTGCAGGGAAAGTGGGGTAGGCCAAAGGTTGCAGGGGAATGAAGAAAATCGGGGATCGGGCTGAGTCAACCCGGCGGCGCCGGCCGATCTGAGCGAGTCGCCGGCCCGAGTCGGCCGAGTCGGGCCGCGTCTCCATGCCACGTGTCCCCGTCGCTTCGTCTTGACTTGTGGACCCGTTTGTTTATTCTGTAAGTTACCCTATTACGTGTAGTGCACGTGTAGACTCTTGGGCTTCTAAAAAATTAAAATAATTTAAAATAAAAATAATTTGTGACTAATGGGATTTGAACTCTGGTGCTTTGGTTCAGCAGTGCAAGGTCTTACCAATGAGCTACAAGCCCCTTCTTGTTGTTAAAAAGCAAAAAAACTTATAATTTATGCTCAGGCTCAAGTACCCCTTTCTGTATTTTTGAAAAAAATTGTACAGAAAGTTTAGGGTTGTTACATTCTACCCTCCTTAAAAAAAAATCGTCCTCAAAATTTGTAAAAGAAAAATGTAACGGGTTCAAGGAAAGTTTGGTGATAGAACTATTGGTAGTGTATGGAAAAATATGTGAGAGAATGAAAGAATGTGAGAGATTTGAAAAGAGTTGAGGAAATTACCAGGGTTACCTTGGTCTACGGCCTCTGCTTCTTCGGCCACTAAAAGGAAAGCCTGACGTCATGATACATTCCTCCTAACTGGATGCACATTCCTCTGTGTTTGGGGCATGTTTCTCTGCCCTCGAGGCATGTTCCTCAGAGCCTGATGGAATTGGCGATTAGGTTGTGCAGGTGGTGGAGCTGTGAGTGCAAGACGGGGTGCAGGAGCCTGGATAGCTGGCCGCTGCGAGTAGTTGGTGGGTGTGTGAGCTGGGTTGCGTCTATAAGGACAGTTTCCAATTCCGTGATTGGATGCGCCACAAACTAGGCACAAGCCTTTTGCGCACCTACAGTCTTTCCACAAGTGTCCATCCATCTTGCAGTAGAAACAAAAACTTGGACTTGACTGGTTAATTGTTTCTTTCTGTCTCTTGGGTTTTGAAGGTTGTATAGGATAGGCTCCTCCTGCTATCTGGGCAGCAGAGTGCTTTATACCAGTTGCCGCTTCTGGTCGGTTCAATAATATAGCAGTCTGCTGCTGCAGTCCCTCCAGGAGGCTGCGGATCGCCTTAAGTAATACCGTCTGCTCATTGATTGAAGCAACTATGGCAGGTGTAATTGGTAGGGGTGGTGGAGTGTTGTTGAAGTTGGTGCTGGTGTTGTTTGGGGAATCCATAACCTTGGAAGAAAGATTTGGGTTAGGATAGATTCAAAATATATGATGAGATTCAAGGAATAGGTATTGTAAGGAATGTTTTCAGTTGCTAGTTCTTGTGTTATATTGCTTAGGTTGTCCATACAGTGTTGAACTGCATGGTAGGGTTCCATACAGCTCTGGCCTGCATGGGCCGCCAATAAAACCTGTCACGCCCTGCTTACCGGTGAATGGCGAAGGGGACGTAACTGGCCGCTATGTATTTACTCTGAAATAAACACGCTAAGCATATCTAAGCAATATAAGTAAAATGCACAAGAGACAAAGACAATAGATATAATTGAACAACAACTTTATTTATTAACATTCTTTTTACAATACATCTGAAAAGTAAATACATGGAATGGAAAGCAATGCCTAAACAATGGCATAATAGAAATGGAAAATACAGAATGTAAATGTGTACAAGGAATCTAAAGCTCTGGGTCGAAAGCTAGCTGGTCCAAATCCTCGCTGGTGGGCTCGATCTTCAGTGAGTCCGAATCACCTGACGACATTCCAAAGAAAAAGAAAAAGAATGTCGTCAGCGAACAAATCGCTCGGTAAGTTCTATAAATAGACAAGAATGGAATGGACAGAATAGAGAGTATATTGTTATAATGTTGTATTTAGTGTTAACGCTGTTGTTCCCCCAATCAGAGCAAGGGTCTGCTTGAATTTGAAAATTCAAATTTTGAAGCAACGCTTCAGTTCCCATGCGCTGCGCGCAACGCGCCACGTGTCAGAAGTTGACACGGCAGCACAACGCCCAAGGCAGTACGTCCAATCAGAGCAAGGCTCTTTAAAAAACATAAGCAAGCGCACGGCAGCGCGACACGTCTCTGCGCAGTTGCGCAAGCACAACTGCGCAAGCGCACGGCAGCGCGACACGTGTCTGCGCAGTTGCGCAAGCGCCTCGCTGCGTGACACGTGTCTGCACAGTTGCGCAAGCGCTGTTGCGCAAGGGCTTCACTGCGAGACACGTGTCTGCGCAGTTGCGCAAGCGCTGTTGCGCAAGTGCCTCACTGCGCGACACGTGTCTGCGCAGTTGCGCAAGCGCTGCTGCGCAAGCCTTCCACTGCGCGACACGTGTCAAACACTGGGGAGTTGCGCAGAAACAGAATGAAATTTAATGAAATCTTTTCTGTTCTTATTAAAACAAGAAGATTTCCTTCTGTAAATCAGGGGCCTTTGGATCAAAGATCCAACGGTGGGAAAAATTCCCCAAATCACTCAGGAAAGGATCTTTTTAACAAATTCAACTAATTTATGAGCATTATAAAAAGGACCCCAGACTTCATTTGATCATCATCAAGATCAGAAAGAAAACAGAGAGAATTCTTGAAGAACTTTGGAAGAACAAAAAAAAAAGGTAAAACCTTTTAAAAAAGAAAAATCTCTGAAGTACAGATCATTGATCTAAAAATCATTAATCTTCAATGAACAAATAAATAAAATAAAAATAAATAAATAAAAATAGTGCCTTGCACTTGTTATGAACCCTTGGTTCTCTGAGAAAAGGAAAAACAAGAGAGAAACTTGTTTTCCTTTGATCTAAATTTAGATCAAAAGTGCTCTGCACTTTTGTTCTTGAATCTAAAAGATTCTTGATGCTCTGCACAAATGCAATGCATTATTTAAAGGGCCTGGCCCAAATCAAATTGCAAAGCAATAAAAGGGCAGAGCCCTATCTGAATTAATATTCTATTTGAGCAAAGCCCAAGATAAATAAAAATTGGACTTAACCCAATCGTGGCCATAAGTCCTTAAATCAAATTGATTGAGCAAAATGGCTCTCCTGAATCAATTCACAACCGGTTCGAGGGTACATCTCCGAACTCCTTTGACATCCATCGTTGTAATTCCTCAACGACGTCAAAGAGGTGACGGGTCCCAACGACCACACATCACTATGGACTGCGGGGTCCTTAAACTCGTGGACCGAAACGTCCCTAAACTAATATCGGACCGAGACGTCCTTAAACTAATATTGGACCGAAACGTCCCTAAACTAACATTGGACCGAAACGTCCCTAAAACTAATATCGGACCGAAACGTCCCTAAATTAATATCGGACCACCACGTCCCTAAACTGGCACAATAGAGCCCAAATGCTCTTTTATCGGATCTAAACGGTCCCGTTAAGTTGATCTTAGTCTCAAACTGGACTAACGTATCCTTAACAAATGTTTAAGTTGATCTTAGCCCCAAACACGGCTAACGTATCCTTAAATATTCAAATGGATTATAAAACTCCCAATCAACTCTGGTTCGAGGGTACATCTCCGAGCTCCTTTGATACATGTTGTAATCCTTCAACGACGTCAGAGAGGTGACGAGTCCCGATGGCCATACATTAAATTAGTCACTACGTTGAGTTGATCTTAGTCTAAAACAGGACTAACGTATCCTTGACGAACGTTTAAGTTGATCTTAGCCGCAATGCGACTAATGCATCCTTAAACTGAAAACACCAAACCCAAATCTAAGTAAATACGGATTTGGACTAATCCACGTCCTACGGGCGACGGCATTACTCAGTCTCCGTATACAATCCACGGGCAACCACAAACAAAATGAACACACACGACACGAAGTGAAATTCTGGAGAAGGAGAAAGTTGTTACCGCGATGCGGTAGCGTAATTAACTGCAGGGGCTTGCGCCTGCAGAGAAGAGCGTCCCCATAATCAAAAACCCCTCATCCTGAGGGGGAATCTGACGAAGTCTGCTACATCGGCCGCATCCGTCTAAACCTCCGATACACGGTGCCATAAATCAACTTGGCATCTTCGGAGAGGTGGACGGATAAAACCAAATAGCATCTGCCCCGAATCTCAGCGTCAGGCCATCGCGGTCCTGTGCACCGCCATTCGGAGGGGAACAGATTCTGGCACGCCCGGTGGGACCTCTTCCTCTTTCCACTCCACACTTCGTGTGCCGTCTTCGCGAACCAATCGCGGTTCATTAAATGGTTGTCTTCGGATTTCAAGTTACTAAGATTTGGTCTTTTACCTGGCGCAGAATTCAAGATTCAATGGCCTCTAGCTGTACCAACTGCTCGAAATGCCGCTGCAACGGACGCTCCACCTCACCAGGAGGTGTAGCATATGGGCCCCAAGCGGCTTCCTTCCTCACTCTGCCGGTAGACCAGGTGACCCAAGCCACCACTGGCTTGTTCTTCGGGACTATGATCCCACCTGCAAGCTTTTCTGCACCAATACCTGCGCCGGAAATGGGTAAAAAGTCGGTCTTCACAAGATTGACGGTTCCCACTCCTCCCCCAGCTGGTCAAAAGGCATCAGTCTTCGACAGGCTGACATCGGCAGTTACCCCACACTCAAACAGGGGGCAACAAGAAACCATCTCGATTTCTGAGCCAGTCCCAACGGCTCGTCGTGCGCGACGTCGCCATTGGCGACGAGTGAGGAAAGCAGGGGGCAACTCCCCCTCAGGGATAACTCCACCCGCTCCAATGGTGGAAGTCAACGCTGCTGTTCCAACTGGGAACAGCTTTGAACTGCTGAGGAAGGTGAGAAAGAACTCTCCAATTGCTACATTGAAAAGATCTCCTCCGCCTATGGAAAAAGCTCCGGAGACAAAGCAGGAACAGCCCCCTCAACGGCTGTCGTCAAAAATTTATAAAGTTTGGCGGAGGGTTCAAGACTCCGTGATTGACCCAGACCACTTTCATCGCCAGAAAAAGGCAAAGGTGGAAAAGGACAAAAACCGCCCCATTAAACAGCAGGGGGCAACAAATGCTAGGATGCCCACTTCAACGGCTCCTTCAACCTCAATGGTCCACAAAAGAAAAAGGCCAGAGAAAGCTCCCGTGACGCTAACAAAGTTTAAAAGCGGTGAACCTAAACGCCCCAAGTCAGGGGGCATAACAGTTCATACGGTTTATATGGCTTCTGGAAAGGAAGAAAGTCGTACTTCTACGGGTCACCGACCGCTTACCCGATCAGTGACCAAAGCCCAGGAGCAGCAACAAAAGCTCCAGGAGATGATGACTACAATGGCTGCACTCACGGAGCCACAAGAGAACCCTGAGACGTCCTTAGATGAACGCCAAGAGGAAGAGACTGACGCCGAGTTCCTCCGCCGAGTACTGGAAAAGAGAGACAAAGAGGCTGCTGAACAAGCAGCCAATATACAGCGTATGGGCCTCCTCTTCCAGGACATGATAGGGATGATGATACAACAAGATCCCCCGGCTGAAGAACCCCCGATTGTCCTTGGGGATGATAGGGGAGAGACATCAAACCCTCAGCCCGTTCTATCAACGGCTAAAGAGGATACAATCTCTAAGACTGATCTGGACGAATATATAGCCCAGCAAATAAAGGTTCATCACGCGGCCGAAGCAGCCGGCCACGTCGTAAAAACGGGGCGACCGTATCCAGGCTGGTATGACCAAATCAAATACCCGCCGGGTTACACAATTCCCAAGTTTCATGTCTACAAAGGGACCGGCAATCCCCATCAACATGTTGCCCAGTTCAGGGCGCTTTGCGGTAACACCGGCGGCGACGACAAGCTTTTGCTTCGCCAGTTTGTTGGAAGCCTATCAGATACGGCGTTCGAATGGTATTCCGAGCTCCCCAACGACTCTATTAAAACCTTTGCGGAGATGGAGCTGCTCTTCACCCAACGTTTTGCAAGTGCCAGTGAGCGTACCCCGATGACGGCACTGATTAATGCCAGGGTAAAACCCGGCGAAACATGGGTTCAGTACGCTATACGGTGGCGTAATCTATGGTCGAAGTGCGAACAACGCATAGAAGAAGCTCCGGCGGTGGGAATGTTTGTTGGAACCCTTGATCCACAAGCAACCATCTCACAGTTCATGATGTTCTTCAAGCCGACTACTTTCCAGGCTTTGATCGACAAACTAGCGCAGATGGACCAGATGGGCCATAAACCCCCTCTCCCAAAGCCAGATTCCCGAAATGACAAAGGAAAGGGAAAAGCGATCGTTGTCGCTAACACTCAACAACAACCGAGCGACTCGAAGCCGGTTGCTCGTCCAAACAATACGCACCCGTACGTACCCCTTGAGGATAGGATGGGACGTTCTTATTCCTTCCCCCGCGATAAAACGAGCTGGCGTTGCGCAATAGACTCATAAATCTTCCAGATCCAAAACGTCCGTTGCAACCAAGTGACGTCAACGAACCTAATTACTGCCCCTATCATCGAGTGCTAGGCCATCCGATTGAGGACTGCTACGTTTTCAAAAATTGGATTGAAAACCAGTATAGACAGGGAAAATTTGCGTTATCTGACAAATGGAGGGTGAATCCCCCGCAGCCCCACATCTCTAAAGGGACGAATACGCCGGGGGCAACATGCTCTGTCATTGAAGAAACTCCATGGGAGGTTGTATTATCATCAAAAACGAAGAGGATGCTAAATGATCTTCGGACATGTCCGGCGATCAAGTGGAAAAGCCCATTGGAACCGCAGGTCGTTGAGGGGATGTTAAAGCCGCGTCCAACTCCAAAGACCAATGATGGGGGTTCAAGCACTAGTAGCCAGTCGTCAAAGTCTTCGAAGAAAAAGAAGAAGGCCAAGAAACCGGTGAAGCCTAGCGATAGGCGCACGGACTTGCAAAAGCAAATTGACGTGCTGGAAGAGTACAACCAGAAGGCGCGGACTCCCGTTACATTGCAAGAGTTCCTCAACCACGTCTTCCAAGCAGAAGATGAGGGAGGTAGTTCGTCAAATGAATCTGAAGAACATGTAGCAAGTTGCCATGTGATTTCCCATTTGTCCACAAGCGATGAGGAGACTCCTCGCGCTGAAAAGCTGGGGGCAGAGCCTGCACTAAAAATCCTGGAGCCGTCGGATGAAGCGATTGATGCATTCCTAAATCAGGCGTGTTTAAAGGGCAAAGCTGATCGGGATAACGAAGCGGTTATATTCGAAAAGGCCAAACGCCAGCGCCTTGGCGAAAGAATTGCGGTACTCCCGCTAGAACAAAATACACCCACCACAGATAAAATCAAGTTCAAGATAAAGAAAAGATTCGCTAAGGCTGTGTCAATGGGTATAAAGCTACCACCCTCCGAGAAAAACATTACGGATGAAATGGAAAACCACCCCTCCTATTGCTTGTACCATCGGAAGGTGTCGCATCCCACCGAAGAGTGCAAATCTTTCGGTAAGTGGTGGTAAGGATATGTTACTCACCGGCAACAGTTTAAGCGGGAAAAGCGCAAAGCCCGCCGAGAGCAGAACGGAATGATCAAAGTGCTTGATAAAACTAGCAGTGGTTGTTGCATGATTGACGCCGGGGAATCACAAGTACCTGTATTTGGGAGCGATTCTGATGAGGAGATAGAGCTTGGCCCCCTCTTTAAAGAATCCACTTCAGAAAAAGAAGAAGGACCAAAGGCTTGCGAGAATATACAGCTACGCAACCGGACGTTACCCGAAAAGAATCTCGGACCCTTAAACAAGAAAGACAAAGGGAAAGAGAAGGCCTCTGAAGACATCGCCTTGGATGATCGAGTTGCGGAAGAGTTAACCGCCAAGAACCCGCCAAAGAAGAATAAAGTGGATTACAATGTCTTGGCACATCTGAGGAAGCTACCCTCACAACTCAGCATTCTCGATGCCCTGTTGCTATCAAAAGAGGCGAGGGATTTTTTGATTAAAGCCTTACAAGAGCCGGAACAATTCCAAGCATGCCTGGCCGAGGAAAAGATGAAGGATGAGTTGGAGGAAGTACACATGGCTGATGTTACTTTTGGCGATGAGGACCTTCTACTTGGGACTTGCGAACACAATCGCCCTCTCTATGTTTCGGGATACTGCCATGATATAAAGATAGGCAAAATTCTGATCGATAACGGGTCGTCTGTTAACCTACTCAACGTGCGGGTGTTGAAGGAAATCTGCATGAGCGTCCAGCACCTTGCTCGGGACAAGATCACTATATCCGGGTTCGACTCCCAATCGTCAAAGACTCTTGGATCTGTGATACTGACGCTACGTTTCGGATTACTCGTCACGGACATTAAGTTCCACGTCATAGATGCCAAGACATGCTACAACGCTTTGCTCGGCCGACCATGGTTACACGAGTACAACATCATCCCTTCTACACAACATCAGTGTATGAAGTATTTTAAGGATGGTTTCGAGTATACCGTGACGGGAGAACTGAACCCGTTCTCTGTGAACGAGGTCCGCAAATACGAAGATGCCAAATACTTCTTGCCGGATTTCGAAGACACAGAGAAGTGTCATAAGCCGGAAAATAAAACTAACGCCACCATCCCTGTCTTCGGCAGTGATACCGAGGAAGAAGAGGAGATCGTTTATTCGGGTCCGCCCCAACATAACAAGCCAGGACCGTCCACTCCTACATTGGTCTTTGGTAGTGACTCGGAGGATGAGGTCCATGTCGTATTCTCTGCTCGACCTTCAATAAAAGCTTCCGCTGACGAAGAGCAAAGTCTGCAAGTCGCCATGGTGCCGCCTAAACATCATAAAGAACTGAACGCACTTAATATCTACAGTATAGAAGAGCTGCGGATATTCTATATCCCTCCCAGGCGAGAAAATGAAAAGGCAATCGTATTCTACCGTTCTGAAGAAAACAAGGTGGAAAAAGAAGTTTGGCATGGCGTGGATCCCACGCTCGACAGGCTTCAGCCTATCCGTCTTCCCAGATATTATACCGAAGGTTTGAAGAAACTGCTGAAACGCCAGGGGATATCCTTCAAACAGACCGTTAGAGAGGCCAAATTCTATGACAGGGTCTGGAATGTTCCCGGGACCCAACGCAAACTGCCTAACGGGAGAATGGAAACAAAAGGGCTTGGGTACATCCGGCTAAAGAAACGAGACCTAGTAAATAGCTGTTATGTCATGTATGACTTCGATGAAGATGCGGACGCTCAATGGGAGGACGCTAATCCTAAGCCAGTAAAAGTTCCTGATGAAAAAATGCCCGGTCCATCATTTGAAGAACAATTGGACAGGCTCATAAGGGAAGCTGGTCAAAAAGTCCGAGATGACCACAATCGCGAGACGGCCATCTATGAGAAAGCCAAGACGCAACGCCTTCTCCGACAGGCCGTGAAGGATGAAAAGGCCGCTCCTTGTCAACCTGCTACAAAAAAGGTTCGGCGCGAAAGCAAAAGCAAGTCAGAGGACAGAAAAGACGCTCAACAAACACAAGGCAGAGCTAAGAACCCACGTATCCGAAAGTCGAGCGTTACTGACTTAGCCCTCATGAAGAAAATGGGTCGAGCATACTCATTTCCTCGGAACAAAACAAGGAAGATATTTGATCTTGCTCTAAAACATCAAATGCTTACGCTGCCAGAGTCCAAGCACCCCGAGCACGCGGACGAAGTATTCAACCCAAATTATTGCTTTTACCATCGAGTAGTAAGTCATCCTTTTGAAGATTGCTTCACCTTCAAGAATTGGGTCGAAGATCAATATCAGCTTGGTAAATTCGCTCTGTCCAACAACTGGAGGGTAGCACCACCACAAAAGCACGAGCCTAAAGCCACGAAAGAAGAACCAGTTCCATATTGGGATTGGCAGGAAATTCGTACCTGTCGTATGATAACGATATTAAAAGAGGAGTCCGAGAATGTGGACAGCCTTCCCTGGTGCTTCAAAAACAGCAATGATGAGGTGATCTCAGAATTTCCCCCAGCTCCGAGAGAACTGGAGGACGGCATACATACCACTGCGGATAATCTCAAGAAAATTGAGTTGGGGACGATAAACGATCCGCGACCGACATTCGTTAGCGATCTGCTGTCCGAGGAAAAGGTGGCTGCGTTAAAGGACGTCCTTGTACAGCATAAAGATTGCTTCGCATGGAACTATTCCGAGATGCCGGGACTTGATCCAGAAGTTGCTGTACACAGACTGGCAATATCCCCGAGTGTCAAGCTGGTCAAACAAGCGCCGAGAAGAATGCGGCTTGAGCTCGAAATGAGCATCAACGCGGAAGTCAAAAAGCTGATAGACTCCGGCTTTATCCAAGAGGTTCAATACCCTGAATGGATTGCTAATATCGTCCCAGTGATGAAGAAGAATGGTACGGTGCGCATATGCGTGGACTTTCGGGATCTCAACAAAGTCTGCCCGAAGGATGATTTCGTAGTACCAGTCACCGAACTAATGATAGACAATACGTCCACGCATGAGATTTTCTCATTCATGGACGGCTCATCAGGATATAATCAAATAAAAATGCACCCTGAAGACCAGAAACATACGACTTTCCGGACTCCTTTGGGAATATTCTGTTACAAGGTGATGCCCTTCGGTTTAAAGAACGCCGGTGCAACCTACCAAAGGGCCATGACGAAGATTTTCGATAACCTTATACACGAAATTGTTGAGTGCTATATCGACGACCTCGTTGTTAAAAGCAAATCATATGAGGAACATCTCGAGCATCTGAAGACCGTATTTCAACGTCTTCGACAATACAACTTGAAGATGAACTCTCTGAAGTGTGCATTCGGGGTTTCCTCGGGCAAATTCCTGGGATTCGTCGTTCGACACCGAGGTATCGAGATAGATCCGTCCAAGATCAAGGCAATCATAGGAATGCCTCCGCCGAGAACTCTCAAACAGCTGCGGTCTCTCCAAGGAAAGCTCGCGTACATACGGCGATTTATAGCCAACCTCTCGGGAAAGTGCCGCCCTTACAGCCACCTGATGAAGAAGGGAACCCCGTTCGTCTGGGATCAAAAGTGCCAAAGCGCACTAGACGAGATCAAACAGTACCTGCAAAACCCTCCAGTGTTGGCTGCTCCAGTGAAGGGAAAGCCTCTCATTCTTTACACGGCCGCCCTTGAAGGTTCTTTGGGCGCATTATGGGCGCAAGAGAATGACCAAGGGAAAGAAAGAGCACTTTACTATTTAAGTCGAGTGCTGCTGGGAGCAGAAAGCAATTATTCCCCCATTGAAAAACACTGCCTGGCGTTGATCTTCGTAATAACAAAGCTTAGACATTACGCATTAGCGCATGAAGTCTATCTCATTTCAAAGGTAGACCCTCTCAAATATCTAATGTCAAAGGCCATATTGACAGGACGACTCGCTAAATGGGCCCTTCTCTTAATGGAATTCTCGATAGCATATCGACCACTCAAAGCAGTAAAAGGCCAGGCCATCGCCGACTTCCTTGCTGAGCATCCGATACCAGCCGACTCTCCTTTAAACTGCGATCTTCCAGACGAACATGCGTTTGATGCGATCGATGGTGATAATACCCGATGGGAGCTTTATTTTGACGGAGCATCTTCCGTGAAGAAACGCAAACAAAGTATCCCAATAATCAAATCGGGGGTAGGACTCATCTTTATAACTCCACAAGGAGGGATAATGCGCTACGCGTTCTCCCTGACGGAACCGAGGACAAACAACGAAGCCGAATACGAAGCTCTGATAGCAGGCCTCGAGATCGCCATTGACATGGGAATTGAGAACCTCCTCATATACGGAGATTCGCAACTGGTCGTTAGTCAAGTAAACGGCGATTACCAAACATGCAAGCCGGAGTTAGTAAAATACGGTGAAAAGGTGCAACAACTGCTAACCCAAATTCCCTCCTATACTTTGGAGAGCATACCCCGCGCGGATAACAGCAAAGCGGACGCGTTGGCCAAACTCGCTAAAGAAATGGCTGACGAGAACCTCGATGACGTTAGAATCATGGTACAAAGTCGTCAGGTGCTCGCCCCCGCAGAAATACCTTCGGAATCACCCGAAGAGAAGGGAGTGACTAGACAAGCGACCTTGCAAATAAAAGAACACGAGAAAGTTGAGGATTGGAGGGAAGTCTTTATAGACTACTTCAAGTCCCACCAAATGCCCGAAGATGCGTCCGCAAGATATCAACTCATAAAACGAGCTCTGTCCTTCGCCTTCGTCAATGATACTCTCTACAAGAGGTCATTCGATTCTCTGTGGCTGAGATGCTTAGGACCGGACGAATCGGAAAGAGTCGTTCAGGAAATTCATGACGGAATCTGCGGTTCTCACCAAGCAGGTCCAAAGATGAAGTTGAAGATCAAACGGATGGGCTACTACTGGCCCACGATGATGCAGGATTGCCTGGAATACGCGAAGCAATGTCATTCATGCCAAATTCATGGGGACTTCATCCATCAGCATCCCAATCCATTGCATCCAACAGTGGCTAGTTGGCCATTCGAAATGTGGGGAACTGACATAGTCGGCCCCATCGAACCAGCATCGTCCAAGGGACATCGTTTCATCCTAGCGACGACTGACTACTTCTCTAAGTGGGCAGAAGCAGTACCATTGAGAGAAGTGAAGACGGAGAATATCCTCCATTTCTTCAAAACGCACGTCATATATCGGTTTGGAACTCCGAGGCGGATCATCTCCGATAACGGGCTAGCTTACCGAAGTCATAAAATCAGCCGCTTCGCACAGCAGCATAACATAGACTGGAGATATTCCTCAGTCTATAATCCACGAGCTAACAGTCTCGCCGAGGCCTTCAACAAGACCTTGACGAAAATTATAAAGAAAACAGTGTCCCGAAATAAGAAAGACTGGCATGAGAGACTGCAAGAAGCTCTTTGGGCGTATCGAACCACGTTCAAGACAGCCACAAACACAATGCCATACGCGTTGGTGTTCGGCACGGAAGCAGTACTCCCTCTCGAGATAGAGTTACCCTCTCTACGAGTGGCAGTCCATTACGAGCTGACGGACGAAGAAAATGCTCATCTTCGGCTTGAGGAGCTTGACGCCCTTGAAGAAACACGGCTCATAGCGCAACAAAATCTGGAGGCCTATAAAGCAAAGATGATGCGCTCATACGAAAGATTGACCCGACCGAGGACATTCCGTCAAGGCGAACTCGTGCTAGTGGTCAAATGGCCTATGATCCCCAATCGCGCCAAGCGGGGAAAATTCGAGCCGAACTATGAAGGCCCGTACATCATAGATAAAGTTTACCAGGATGGGGCCTATCTACTCATGGACATGCACGGTGAAAGGCCTTTCAGGCCGATAAACGGTCGCTTCCTAAAGAAATACTACGCTTAATGAGCCACAGCCTAGGTCAACGATAGACGACGACGACTATGTCCGCTCACTATCTTCCTAAGCTCAAACTGTATAAGCAGTAGCCAGCTTCTCAACAGCGGACCGAAATGTCCCTAAACTAATAGTGGACCGAAATGTCCTTAAACTAATAGCAGACCGAAACGTCTTTAAACTAATACCGCAGCATCCTTAGGCTGACGAGAAAAAAAAACATATAAAAATAAAATAAAATAAACGGTATGTCCATAAGCAAAAAGGGCACGGATGAAAACCCGAAAGGGCTCCGTGAGTAAAAACAGCAGGGCTGCCGGCGAGTGTTCGTGAAAACCCGAAAGGGCGCGACCTCGTAAAAAAAAAAGGGAAAAAGAATTAAAAAAAAGGGGGGGATGGTATGTCCATAAGCAAAATGGGCACGGATGAAAACCCGAAAGGGCTCCGTGAGTAAAAACAGCAGGACTACCGGTGAGTGTTTATGAAAACCTGAAAGGGCGCAACCTCGTTAAAGAACACTTACAAGATCCTCTCAACCTTGTAAGGAGAAACCACCTGCGTGAGATCCTTACGACTCACAAAGGAGCAACACACTTAGGGATCCCCACGATTCCTAAGGAGAAAATACACCTGCGAGATCCTCACGACTCGTAAGGAGAACTCTCCTATGGGACCCTCACGGCTCATAGGATTTGAAAGTCTTAAGTCACAGAGACCTAAACCTGTGCTTAAGCAAACCCCCACAAACTTCCAATATTGCCCTACAAGTGGTTCAATATTGACCCTTGTATATAATCCACGGGCGCGAATAAACATTTTCCTAGCCAAATTTCATCCGTAACTGGGAATACGTTCGCATGGTAAACAACCCTTATAAATCCCCTCGATTTATGAGGAGAAAACCCTCCTGTAGGATCCTTACGACTTACAGAAGAACAAAACACTTAGGAACCCTCACGGTTCCTAAAGAGAAAATACACCTACAAGATCCTCACGACTTGTAGGGAGAAATACCTTCACGAGACCCTTACGGCTTATGAAGTCAAAAGCCTTAGCCGACAGGATCCTAACCCTGGTCGCTAAGCCTCCTTTGTTCGACAACGACAGAGGCAAATGATGATTCGCTCCTGGTAATATCCCAGTTGCAGCGGTGCTGATGCCGAAATCGGTGTCCAATTTCAGGTTTACGGCGAAAGCCAGTAGACCGTACATGCATACGAAATAGCCGAAATGATGGGGCAGCTTGCAATAATAAAAAGCAGCAAGTAAAATGTATGCATGCGAAATAGCCGAAATGATTGGGCAACTCGCAATAAAAAGCAGCGAGTAAAAATAAAATAAAAAGCCGAAATGATTGGGCACCGCGAAAAATAGCCGAAATGATCGGGCAGTCGCGACCTTCGCGATATAAAAGCTGAAATGATAGAGCATCGCGGAAATAAAATAAAATAAAAAGAAGAAATGATAAAACCTTGGCCCTACAGTTGAGATCACATCGATCCCTGTATACAATCCAAGGGCGTAAACAAAGAATGGACCATGCTTTCCCAGCGGATTCCGTCAGAAGACGAACCCCAAATCTCACCGGTTCATTTCAACCGAAGAAGCCAGTGACTTCAGCAAAACTCCTCGACTCACGGATACAAACATTCCTTGACGAGAGCTTCCTGATCCGCGTCGACCCGCAGAGCCACCAGTGCCTCCGTAGGAATCCTCGACTCGTTTCAAACCCCAAGGAAACAAATAATCCTTGGCGCTTGGGAAACAAATAATCCCTAGCAAAACTCCTCGACTTACGGATACAAACACTCCTTGACGAGAGCCTCCTGATCCGCGTCGACCCGCAGAGCCACCAGTGCCTCCGTAGGAATCCTCGACTCGTTTCAAACCCCAAGGAAACAAATAATCCTTGGCGCTTGGGAAACAAATAATCCCTAGCAAAACTCCTCGACTCACGGATACAAACACTCCTTGACGAGAGCCTCCTGATCCGCGTCGACCCGCAGAGCCACCAGTGCCTCCGTAGGAATCCTCGACTCGTTTCAAACCCCAAGGAAACAAATAATCCTTGGCGCTTGGGAAACAAATAATCCCTAGCAAACTCCTCGACTCACGGATACAAACACTCCTTGACGAGAGCCTCCTGATCCGCGTCGACCCGCAGAGCCACCAGTGCCTCCGTAGGAATCCTCGACTCGTTTCAAACCCCAAGGAAACAAATAATCCTTGGCGCTTGGGAAACAAATAATCCCTAGCAAAACTCCTCGACTCACGGATACAAACACTCCTTGATGAGAGCCTCCTGATTCGCGTCGACCCGCCGAGCCACCAGCGCCTCCGTGGGATTCCTCGACTCGTTTCAAACCCCAAGGAAACAAATAATCCTTGGCGCTCGGGAAACAAATAATCCCTGGCAAACTCCTCGACTCACGGATACAAACACTCCGTGATGAGAGCCTCTAAACTCATGTCAACTCGCAGAGCCATCACCCTCTCCGCGAGCAAATTCCCGATTCGTCTCAATTTGTAAGAAGAAGTCTCAGACAGCAAAGATTGAAAAGCTTGCTTTTTGAGCAATAGGGGCCCTGCAAGTCAATCCAAACTGGTCTCTTGCATACTATTCACGGGTCTCACTCTCCAAAGTCGAATTTCGACGAGGAGGGAAACAACCACTTACGGATCCTCTCGATTCGTAAGAGGGAAAATTCTCTTATAAGATCCTTACGACTTATAAGAGAAAACCACACTTAGGAATCCTCACGATTCCTAAGGAGAAAATCCACCTATGAGATCCTCTCGATCCGTAGGGAGATAAGCCTCTATGAGACCCTCACGGCTCATAGAATTGAAAAGTCTTAGGCAGCAGATCTGAACCCGCGGCCTAAGCCATCGCTATTTCTTAAGAAGGTCAGGGATACTCGTCCTAATCATCCGTCAATCATGGTTACTAAGGTGGCATACTGATAATAAAAGAAAGAAAAGACGGAGAAATGACACAAGACATTACAAAAATGTGCATCTTTTATTCATAAATATTGATCGAGTACAGGATACATTGTGCTAAAGAATAAAAAATATATACATATACTTTACAAAGACAAATGGTACAAGAGAAATTACTGAGAAGGAAGCGTCTTGCATAGATTTAACAATTGCTCGCATACTTCCTTCCACATCTTCTCTCGATCGGCTACTACCGCCAGTTCTGCCTCCACTTGGGCTCGCTGCTGCAAGACCGACGCAAGCTACTCCCTGACGACCTGATAGGCAGCTTCCTGACTTGGGGTATTGCGCTCAGCTACGTCAAGCTTCCGCTTCAAGTTTAGCCCATGGGAGATACGCTCCAAGAGACCCTCGAAGATAGTCTTCACTTGGGCAGCATTTGCCTCAACCTCAGCGCGCAGATGGGCCGTTTCGTTCGAGGTCTTTTGGCATTCCCTTAGTCTTGAAGCTGCTTCTTGTTCCAAGTGGCGGAGGTGCGAAGTGCTTTGCTCGAGCCAAGTTGTGCGTTGGGTGCTCAGAGCTAAAACTTCGGGAGAAGGGCGTGTCGACTCCAGCCGATATAGACAGGCCTCGATCCCCTGCAGTAGTTAACCCAAGATTCGACGACGCCTTCGTTATGAAAATTTACGAGCGCCGCCAACATCGGGTTAACCTCCGCAGCAAAATCTACGGCAGAAGGGAGAGCGTCCATATTGAGCTCTTCAATGTACCCGCTCAGCATGCCCAAACTCATTGCAGCACCCTTGGAAGATGGACGTCTCAAGAAAGGGCCTGCCGGTGAAAGGACGCGAGCCTCAAAAGGGACCGGAGCCGGAACAATAGCTGCAAAACAAAACATGGTTAAACGATGGTTCGGGAGATGTTGAAGGGTTACCAAAAAAGGAAATTTACTATACCAGCTGCAACGGACGGTAAAGCCGGAAGGACCGGTGGCGCGGCAAGCCTTGCATCCCTTCCTTCGATTTGTGGCACTGCAATAAAGAAAAGGAAAAGTCAGAAATTATCCCATTGCTAGAAAAAAAAAGAAGGGGGTAAGTGAGGATATTATAGTAAAGGTGTACTCACCAGCGCCACCAGAGGGAGAAGCGAGTTCGGATGGGAAAGAGAAGTGTGGGAGCAACACTTGATATAAATGATCGAAGAGCACTCCTGCAAAAGCACAATGGTATAACGTTAGTACAAAGCTACATTTTTGAAAGATTAATGCATGAGTCGTGAATCCATACCTTCCAACATCCGTGATGGTACAAGGGAAGGCGGGGAGGTGACCACCACCAGAGCAGTAGTCGACGGTGCCCCCTCGAGCAAAGGAGCATCGGCATTGGCCGCACCTGCAAAGACAAGCTTGTTAGAAGAGATCGCAAGATATATAAAAAAAGGGGGAACGCTGGTGATAAAATTTTTTTTTTTACCCGACGAGCTACCAGCAGAAACTAAAGCAATCCCCTCATCCATCGACATGAGACCACCGCCCGTAGCCTCATCACCCGACTCGATGGGAACCGTTGTTGTGCTCGCGAGCCCGGGAGACGGCAAGGAACCAAACGCGGGGAGGGCTATGATCGGAGTATTACCAGATTCCTGAGAAAGAGCGGTTCGCTCCTCCTCAGGAATCGTGGCCGCCTCACCCGATACTCCCTCGGTTTCTGCGGTCACAGTTGTCTCATCCATTGGCACCGTGACGTCTCCAGCCTCAAGCGCCTCGACTTCTACTGCCTTCGGCTCGACAGTCATCTCATCTGCCGCCACTTCAGACGCGGCATCAATGACCTTCTCGGCGGCGGACCCTTCAACTTCTGTTTCAGGCACCGTGGCCCCGACGACGGTGCCCACCGTTGGCTCAAGTTCGGCAGGCGCCGCTTCCGCCGTTTCCTGGGGTCCGACGGTCTCCGCCTCCCCCTCAGTCGGACTTGGTCCTGCAAGATGGAATGCATATGAGCCAATAGCTTTATAATAATTCTTACAACAAGGTTCTGAAAGAGATGCTACCTGAAGGGGATTTATTGTTTGCACTTCGGGCCGCGCGCGCCACTTGCCTATAAGCAGTAGACAGGGCGACAGGGGCCTCTCCAGAAGGAGTGTCAGCGCGAGGAATGGTACTGGGACCCGCTCCCGCGGCCAAAGCAGCTCTACGCGCCCTTGCTTCGCGTCTCAACCGCTTCCGCTCCTCCCGAGCCGTTGAGACGGATGCCACTAGAGCTTCCCTAATTGAGGTGTCCTCGTCCGTGAATAAGGAAGCCTCTAAGGTTTTCAGGGCATCCCTCGTCGTTTTGTCAAGCCGAGGCTCTTGCGGCAACTTTGACGAAGCCGGGACTTCAGTAACAGGCTCGGGAAGGATCCCCGCATCAACTGATATAACCCCTGCTAAGAAACGAAAGAAGGTTAGGTTGACCATCATAAAAAGACAACAAACTTTCATTATAAAAGAGAAAGGGGTGAAACATACCAGCGCCTGCTAAGGCACGCTTCTCCTCCTCCTCCTGGAAGGTTTTCAGGGAGGCAGCAATAGCCTCTTCAGTAGAGACACCTGTTGAAAGTGGAGCAAATGTTAGTTAAAGATAATAATACAAGGTGCAATAAAATGACAAATGAAGCGTCTGATGATTACCGGACTCAGCGAGTTTGCTTAGCATCGCTTCGAGCCTAGCCGATCGCTCCGAAGCTGCAATGGCGGCAGCCAGATTGGTGTCCGCAGGATCTACCACGAAACCCTCATTGCTGCCGTATTCACATATGGCCTCGGCGGGAGGAGCCGCAGGCTTTAAGCTGAGGATCGCGTCGAGGGATAGGGTGGACTTCTTCTTCTTCTGCCCGCCAGCTTTAGATCCACCCGGAGCAGCTTTGCGCTTGGCAGTCACTTTAGGGCGGCGAGTCCCGATATCTGCTCCTGCGCCAGACTCTGGCGATACCACTTTAACCGTCTTTGTGGGAGCACGGGGCGCCGGTGGTGCATCCACCGTAGTAGGCAGTGGCAATCCACGCGGGGGGGCCAACACGCGTGGTCGGTCAGCTCCGGTCTCTTTTAGCGGAGGGACGACCGGGCGCCTTGGCTGCAAGGGAGCCTTACGATCACCACCAGGAGGCGCACCCCTACGGTCAACTAGCAAGCGTTTCTCCATTAAAATGATTGGGCCCATAGCATGCGCATACCAGGCTACATACGGATGGATTATTTTAGGGGCACAGCTAGGCTCACTGATAAAAAAATAAGAGCCTGTATTGAGCCGGGTGAAATGATGCATAGCATTCCTTATTCCCCCTTGGTTGGCCGCGGGTGTTTCCAGAAAGGCTTCCATCGGGATCCCTTGATTGTAACTCGATTGTCGAGCAAATCGATGTGGGTTATACCTCATAAAGAGGGCCGTCTCATTCTGCCTAAATACTAGGTAGCCCGGCCGAATGGAGTAAAGATGAAGGATTTCCCGAGCCTTCAGTACAGAAACCCCGCCCTTAAAGTCATCACGCAGCAACACCACTGACTTAGTAGTCTCGGAGCCTATGGTGATGACCTTATCCACAAAAGAAGTCTTCGCTCCGACTAGATGTGAACGCAGGAGCAGTCCCCTAGACTCCCGCGGAGGTGCAACCACGATTGAAGCCCCGACCAACCGCATGATTCTTGGGAGCCTGTATTTCTCAAAAAACGGAGGAGTCTTATGGGCACCAAACACCCCGCGCACATGCAGCTCCATCCAAGAAGTGAAGTAGTGCATCGGGAAGTTAGCAGGCTGTACCCCAGGCTCATTAGCATCCACCGCTACGCTAAGTCCATTGTAGAGGTAAGCCAGCCCGGCGATCCCTACTGATAACTGTAAACCAGCCGCCATTCGATGCGCCGGGTAAAAGACAGAGGACCGCATGAGGCGTGGGTGCATGGGAAGCGCGAAGCTGCATAGCCATAGACCCAAGAACCCTATGAAAAAAGTCTCCTCGTCCATGCCAGGAACGGCGATCTCTGAGAAAGGGACGCTGGCAGTGCCGGGAAAATAAAAATCCCGCTGGTCATTTTCCAATGAAGGTCGGCGGTCCAAGCCGAAACCAAAGGGGTCAGCAAGCTGAGCGAACTTCTCGCCCTGCTCTGATAGGAACTCCGGGCGGATAAAACGAGCAATGAAATCCGTGAAACTGACGCCCCGGTCGCCCGATTCCAAATGGAGTTCCTCATAAATCTCCAACACCTTCACCAAGCCCGGGTGCTGATGCTGAATGGCATTTTCCGGAGTTAAGTCAAATACAAGCTGCTTGGTGGCGAAGACATACTCGTCTGGAGGAAGCAGCTCCTCGTAGTGTTCTCCCCTCATCGGCAGACCTGAAATCTCAGCAAATTCCTCCAGAGAGATGGAGACTTCCCTATCCGCTGTCAGGAAGGTATGGGTGGGGATATTCCATTGTTCGATGAAGGCCTTTATCCACCACGTCGGAGGAGAGGGATACTCGAAGTGCGAGACGTAGACAGCTGAGTATAAACCGATCGTCGTCAGGAGAGCCCTCTTCGTCGCCAAAATGTAACGGGCCCATTGCAAATATCCGGCAAGCGGCCGCGGAATCAATCCAATGTTATAAGCCTGTCCCCAAGGGCGTGCTTCACCCTGACAGATTCGCCTCCCCAAGATATCTATAGCCGGCGGCGGCTGCACCGGAATGGCACCAATTGCAGGCTGAAGGAGATCGTCGGCATTCCAATTTTTAACCTCCACGGCATACTCCACCGGGGGCTTGTCCGCATAAGGGATCGTAACTATGGGCTCAGAAGGCGAAGCGGAGCTGAAGCTGCGACGACCTTGGATGATTTGGCTGTACCACCTTCCCCACAAATGGAGTCTCTTGCACTCTGGATCATGGTCTTTAATCAAGGCGAACACCACCCGGTCCACCGGCGCATGGGGGAACCCTCCTTCCGAGCGAACAAAGGGGAAAGATAAGTCGTCAGACATGTTTCCTGTAGAAAGATAAAAATAACCGTTAGTGTTCTGACACTTGGCATTTTGAAATCTTACTCAACACTATGATGTAATGGGTAGGAGACAAAAGAGGGACCCACAAAATCTGGATGACGGTACATCATTTAATAAGACAACCCCATCATTAGATAAGACTGTCAATTAATGAAAAGGTCCCCAAAAGAATATCCCCACTGATGGGAAATCCCTAAAGACAAGGAGAAATATTCTCTTTCAGAGCAAAGCTCTGTCATAGAGTGACATTTGTCAAACTCTGGTCTCAAGGGGACAAGATTTCTTAAAAGAGCATGGCTCTATGGTAATGGTGGAAAGATCCATCAATTTTATCTTTAGAGTTTTGGAATCTTGAAAAATCTATGAAAACTTATAAAACAAGATTTTTCTCCGTTTATCAGATCTAAAAAGATCTACATTTGATCTAAGAGCAATGCTCTGTTCATGGGTTAGAACCCATGGATCAGATCTCTGTGAATCTGTAAATTTTTTGAGAGCAAGGCTCTGTTGAAGAAACCCCAAAGGGGTTTTCCTCTAGATCAAAGATCTATAAGAGCAAGGCTCTGTCAATTAAATTTAATTTAAATTAATTTAATTAATTTTATTTAGAGTGATTCAAAAACTAGAACTTTGAAGTTCTCACAAGAGCAAGGCTCTGGAAGTTCTTAAGCAAGAGCAAGACTCTAAAATTCAAATTCTTGAAATTGGTAAAGAATTACCAAGGACCAAGGGTCCTATTTATAGACGCCTGCGTCTCTTCACCTGACCTCAATGATCCAACGGTCGGGGTCTTGCCACCGATGCACTCACGTGCGCGCCACGTGAGCGCAACGGTGGGGGGGCATTTGTTCCCCCAATCAGAGCAAGGCTCTGCTTGAATTTAAAAATTCAAATTTTGAAGCAACGCTTCAGTTCCCATGCGCTGCGCGCAACGCGCCACGTGTCAGAAGTTGACACGGCAGCACAACGCCCAAGGCAGTACGTCCAATCAGAGCAAGGCTCTTTAAAAAACATAAGCAACGTTCAATTGCGCAAGCGCATCGCTGCGTGACACGTGTCTGCGCAGTTGCGCAAGTGCTGTTGCGCGACGTGTCTGCGCAGTTGCGCAAGCGCTGCTGCGCAAGTGCCTCACTGCACGACACGTGTCTGCGCAGTTGCGCAAGCGCTGCTGCGCAAGCCTTCCACTGCGCAACACGTGTCAAACACTGGGGAGTTGCGCAGAAACAGAATGAAATTTAATGAAATCTTTTCTGTTCTTGTTAAAACCAGAAGATTTCCTTCTGTAAATCAGGGGCCTTTGGATCAAAGATCCAACGGTGGGAAAAATTCCCCAAATCACTCAGGAAAGGATCTTTTTAACAAATTCAACTAATTTATGAGCACTATAAAAAGGACCCCAGACTTCATTTGATCATCATCAAGATCAGAAAGAAAACAGAGAGAATTCTTGAAGAACTTTGGAAGAACAAAAAAAAAAGGTAAAACCTTTTAAAAGAGAAAAATCTCTGAAGTACAGATCATTGATCTAAAAATCATTAATCTTCAATGAACAAATAAATAAAATAATAATAAATAAATAAAAATAGTGCCTTGCACTTGTTATGAACCCTTGGTTCTCTGAGAAAAGGAAAAACAAGAGAGAAACTTGTTTTCCTTTGATCTAAATTTAGATCAAAAGTGCTCTGCACTTTTGTTCTTGAATCTAAAAGATTCTTGATGCTCTGCACAAATGCAATGCATTATTTAAAGGGCCTGGCCCAAATCAAATTGCAAAGCAATAAAAGGGCAGAGCCCTATCTGAATTAATATTCTATTTGAGCAAAGCCCAAGATAAATAAAAATTGGACTTAACCCAATCGTGGCCATAAGTCCTTAAATCAAATTGATTGAGCAAAATGGCTCTCCTGAATCAATTCACAACCGGTTCGAGGGTACATCTCCGAACTCCTTTGACATCCATCGTTGTAATTCCTCAACGACGTCAAAGAGGTGACGGGTCCCAACGACCACACATCACTATGGACTGCGGGGTCCTTAAACTCATGGACCGAAACGTCCTTAAACTAATATCGGACCGAGACGTCCCTAAACTAATATTGGACCGAAACGTCCCTAAACTAACATTGGACCGAAACGTCCCTAAAACTAATATCGGACCGAAACGTCCCTAAATTAATATCGGACCACCACGTCCCTAAACTAGCACAATAGAGCCCAAATGCTCTTTTATCGGATCTAAACGGTCCCGTTAAGTTGATCTTAGTCTCAAACTGGACTAACGTATCCTTAACAAATGTTTAAGTTGATCTTAGCCCCAAACACGGCTAACGTATCCTTAAATATTCAAATGGATTATAAAACTCCCAATCAACTCTGGTTCGAGGGTACATCTCCGAGCTCCTTTGATACATGTCGTTGTAATCCTTCAACGACGTCAGAGAGATGACGAGTCCCGATGGCCATACATTAAATTAGTCACTACGTTGAGTTGATCTTAGTCTAAAACAGGACTAACGTATCCTTGACGAACGTTTAAGTTGATCTTAGCCGCAATGCGACTAATGCATCCTTAAACTGAAAACACCAAACCCAAATCTAAGTAAATACGGATTTGGACTAATCCACGTCCTACGGGCGACGGCATTACTCAGTCTCCGTATACAATCCATGGGCAACCACAAACAAAATGAACACACACGACACGAAATGAAATTCTGGAGAAGGAGAAAGTTGTTACCGCGATGCGGTAGCGTAATTAACTGCAGGGGCTTGCGCCTGCAGGGAAGAGCGTCCCCATAATCAAAAACCCCTCATCCTGAGGGGGAATCTGACGAAGTCTGCTACATCGGCCGCATCCGTCTAAACCTCCGATACACGGTGCCATAAATCAACTTGGCATCTTCGGAGAGGTGGACGGATAAAACCAAATAGCATCTGCCCCGAATCTCAGCGTCAGGCCATCGCGGTCCTGTGCACCGCCATTTGGAGGGGAACAGCTGTTGTTTGTAGCTTGGTACAGAAGAGGCCGGTGTATATGAGAGGAGTCTCGCTAGACCAAAGATTACGGTATACGGAGTACAAGGAACCGTTCAGCCACGGTACAACGGCAATTGAATTCAGGTTATGTGTCTTTATGGTTGCTGTCTCGTGCCACTTCTAACACCTTCCGTACCAATCTACCCCTTATAAACCCCGCGATATCTTGATTGTATTGTTTGTATTGTATATTGTATATAGATGGATGACTTGCTGAAACCATGATATCAATAATGGAACAGATATAATGAATGAGCTTGTAAATGGAGTATATCTATGGTTTGGTTCAGTCAAGTTGTATAAATTGGATAGATTGAATATATGGATTCATGGATTCATGTTGAATTGCAGTTTGTACTTGAATCATATTCAAGTCAGATTGATTATATTGAGACTCGGTCTGAGTCAGACAATTAGAAAAGAAATTAAATCCTGGATTAGGTTTTGGTGTTATCCGTAACCGCTGCACATGGACGGCAGGATTTGTGTCTTTTTCAAAGACGATTACAGTGTTGATAACACCGTTTGTTAAGTTGTCTATCTTAAATAGGAAAGCACCCATATCTCTGGCTCCCTGTGGGTCAAGAGACTGGTCCCGCTTAAACTTATATTTACTAGGGTCCTTATTGTAATTTAGTATAACTTGACGGGGTTTTATGTAAAATAATTTTGTATAATTTTCAAAATACACCTCAAGTACTTTATTATCGTCTTTTGATTTTTCATGGATGTATATTTTATCAATGTAACATTTCTAATGAATAAACCTAATTTCATAATATATGGTATTTATTTGTAATATTGGAATTGTATGGTATTTTCTTATAAATGAAATGTTTATCTGGAATTTTAGAAAAGTGGAATTTTATATATATTAAAAATAGATATTTTGATATTAATTACATATATTTTTATTTATTAAAAATATAAGTTTTAATTATAATAGAAATCACATTTTCTAAAGAAAATTGTATTTTAAATCTTTCGAGATCGTATGCTCCTTGCGGAGGTCTGCATCTTACTCTACTAAGCCCGAGAATGTGCGATAATCCGCACCATCCCGAATGAGTTGTAGAGACGCATTTGCAAAGATTTGTTAAAATACACATCTTGTAGAAAAATGTTTTTATAAGTCGAAAATAGTTATGTGTAAAATCGTATTTTTTCCAAATCTATATTCCCAAATTCCATCGTGCTATGTTACATATGAGTGTTGTGAGGAGGTAGGTCATTACCTCGTGAGTTTTCTAAAGCTAGTATGGTTAAAAGGTATAAACATGTCGATATGAAACATAAAGGTATTTTACTGAAAAAAGTGGAATAAAATTTGCTACGATTATCATTTTAATGTCAAACTTGTTCTATTGTCTTAGTTAATGAGTATTAAACAATATATATCAAAAGTTGTAGGTTTGTTATTAAGAAAATGTTGTATTTTTAAAAGAAAAGATACTCGAAAGCCGGATAACTCCGCTTCCGACACATTTTAAGAGTTAAGAATTTGAGAATGGTGAAAGAGATAGAGAATGGGGACCTACGGGTTTAGGGTCAAGAGAAGAGGAAGAGGAAGATTAGGAAAGCACCGGTGCATCGTTTCGTCGACGGAAACTCCTCGGATCGTCGTCGGAAGTTCGTCGGAGCTTCGCCCTTTGCTAACTCCACTTGCACGCAAAAAGTCTTGGGAATTTTCTTCAAGTTTGTGCAGGGATTTGGGAGTGAGGAGAGGTGATTTGAAGGTGGTATTTATAGGAAAAATCTAGGGTTTAGGGTAGTGAAAGCGTGTGATAAAAATTGCATTTAATTTTGCATTTAAAAAATTAAAAGGGGGTATTTTAATTCTCTGTTTAATTGCAGAGAATTTAAATAGTGCAGGGGGAGTGGGGTAGGCCAAAGGTTGCACGGGAATGAAGAAAATCGGGGATCGAGCTGAGTCAACCCGGTGGCGCCGGCCGATCCGAGCGAGTCGCCGGCTCGAGTTGGCCGAGTCGGGCTGTGTCTCCATGCCACGTGTCCTCGTCGCTTCGTCTTGACTCGTGGACCCGTTTGTTTATTCTGTAAGTTACCCTATCACGTGTAGTGCACGTGTAGACTCTTGGGTTTCTAAAAGATTAAAATAATTTAAAATAAAAATAATGTGTGGCTGATGTGATTTGAACTTGGTGCTTTGGTTCAGCAGTGCAAGGTCTTACCAATGAGCTACAAGCCCCTTCTTGCTGTTCAAAAGCAAAACAAACTTATAACTTGTGCTCAGGCTTAAATACCTCTTTCTGTATTTTTGAAAAAAAATTGTACAGAAAGTTTAGGGTTGTTACAGTCTCATCCGCCCGAGAGATACTACGGTTTTCTCATAGACAGGGATTGAGAGAATTGCATCATTGGCAATGATGAGCCTACTAGGGTCCAGCAAGCCATTCAGAGCGGCGACTTGGAAAAATGGCTGGATGCAATGCGGGCCGAGATGGAGTTCATGTACACCAACAAAGTATGGACTTTGGATATTGCTCCAGAAGGGGTAAAACCCGTAGGCTGCAAATTGATCTTCAGAAAGAAGATTGGTGTAGATGGACAGGTTGAAACCTATAAACCTAAACTTGTTGCAAAAGTTTTTCGTCAAAGACCTGGTTTGGACTATGATGAAACATTTTCTCCAGTGGCTATGCTCAAATCCATTCAGATCCTTCTTGCTATTGCTGCCTTCCATGATTATGAAATCTGGCAGATGGACGTAAAGACAGCTTTTCTAAATGGAAATTTGGAAGAGTGCGTCTATATGGATCAGACAGAGGGTTTCATTCAGAGTGGGAGAAGCGGGAAAGTGTGCAAGTTGCTTAAGTCCATTTATGGACTAAACCAGGCATCGCGGAGTTGGAACATTTGTTTTGATGAGACGGTCAAAAAATTTGATTTTATCAAAAATCCAGATGAACCATGCATATATAGTAAGATTATAGGGAGAACTGTGGTATTCCTCGACATGTACGTAGATAACATTCTCTTGATAAGAAATGACATTCCTATGCTATAATCAGTCAAAGGATTCTTATCACAGAGGTTCTCCATGAAAGACCTGGGTGATGCCTCCTACATTCTGGGGATCCAGATCTATCGTGATAGATCTAAGAGGATGTTGGGACTTTCGCAGTCCAGGTACATCGACACCATACTAAAAAGATTTAGTATGGAAGATTCAAAGCGCGGTAATCTACCGGCTTGTCACGGAATCACCCTCTCTAAAGAGATGTCTCCCAATACTGATTTGGAAATGGCTCGCATGACATCTATACCCTACGCTTCTGCGGTAGGCTCTATAATATATGCGATATTGTGTACCAGACCAGATGTTGCTTAGGCATTAAGTATGGTAAGCCGGTATCAGTAAAACCCAAGGGAGAAGTACTGGATAGCAGTAAAGAACATTCTGAAGTACCTAAGAAGGACTAAGGAGATATTCTTGGTGTGTGGCGGAAAAGACCTCCAGATCGAGGCCTCTGCTGACTCTAGCTTCCAGAATGACAAAGATGACTCCAAGTCCATGTCGGGTTATATCTTTACCCTCAATGGAGGGCCGGACTGTTGGAAGAGCTCCAAGCAGGACACCGTTGTTGACTCGACGATGGAAGCGGAGTATATAGCTGCTTGTGACGCCGCGAAGGAAGCAGTCTGGATGAAAAAGTTCCTAACAGAACTTCAGGTGGTTCCAACCATTGTAGATCCAATACCTCTGTATTGCGACAACAACGGCGCTATAGCCTTAGTGAAGGAACCTAGGTCCCATCAGAAGTCCAAACACATTTTGAGGCGTTACCACTTGATCAAGGAGATCGTTAATCACCGGGAGATCGAGGTGAGGAGAGTAGATATGGAGAATAACACTGCAGATCTACTCATGAAGGCCATCCCTTAAACACAGTTCGAGAAGCTAATCGAGATGATAGGTCTGCGATATGCCAATAATAGCCTTAGTGAAAGTGGGAGATTGTTAGTGATATATGCCCTAGAGGCCATTATTGTATCATATTGGTTTGTATATTACTTAATGGAAGTTTGGGATATTCACAGTTGTATTGACAGTCTTGCTCAAAATGGTAGTATGCTACTTAGTTTGTTTCTACTTTAATATGTGCATGTGTTTCTTTTAGCATATCGCTTATATATATTGGTGGAGCCCTTAGGATCTTTGCTTGATTACCAGCGTTGTGATGGAAATCACACTAATGGGTGTTGGGTAGTCTATAAGCACATCCTTATACAGGTCCCTAGTCGTAGGATTATCGAGACGGGGCATCGATACTCCGGAGTAGACTAGTGTATACGCTTCTCATCCCAGCAGGGGAGATGGTATGTCCCATAGCCATTAGTACGTCATACTAGAGATAGTATGCAGGTGCTCATTAGGTTATGAGTACACTGGACATGACTCGTCGGGAACTGCCGGTGGGTATTATACCTATCGTCAGGTAGCAGTTCCCAGGTGACATAAGTACAGCTTAGTCCGTCGACTTGACACTGCTACTTCGTCTCGAGTGTGTTCCCACTGTACTTTAATTACTACCCTACCACGACTCAAAGGAGTCATGCAAACAGGTAGTAGTTGGGTGCAATCCCGAAGCATTTGGAGGCAGTGGCGGTTAGATAGGATTCATCTCTCCCGGTATTGGGGGTTGATATCACGCTGTGTTCAGAGAGCCGTTACACAAAGTCCCTGGCCAGGGCAAGCGAGATTTACTGGTAGGTGTTCCAGTAGTTTCTCAAGGTGTTTTGGGCTACACTCCAACACGACTTATTGCGCTATTAGGGGTCTGACGATTACAGCACCCCTAGGCCTGATATGCGATACTCTTAGATGAACAGACCAGACTATACGGAGATTGTCACATACAGGCTCAGTAGGAATTCAGATGAGTTTGTTCATCGGCCTTCTTATCGACAGATACCTGGATAGCCATTACGTGCAGCTAGTACCGCTTGTGGCTTGTGGTTAAACCAACTACCAGTATACTGTAGAGTTTTTAGAGTCCCACATAGAGAGTTTCCCTGCATCGGGCGAAATATGTAGAGGCCATATAGTTTTACGGCAGGGCTTTAATCACGTACGTGTACTTGTGTGCGTATGATGTTCAGGCGAATAATACTAGTGGGATTTGGTTTAAGCCGGATCCTAATATTATATTGATGGATTATTTTTGTCTCATTGTATTCGTGTTTCTCGGAATACGGATACGGGTATGTATATACGGATGAGTGGGGCATTCTTGTAATTACTAAAGATTGCTTTTAGAAGGAGACACCACATTAGGGTTTTGATCATTTATTTGATTAAAACAATTATGAGTGGATTATTATTTTTACAAATAATAATTGAAGCATGGCTACTTGGTTTGACTATTTGGGGCTTGGTTCGACTTAGATATCTTGTGAGATATTTTGTGGCACTAGATATTTTGGGTGAGATATTTTTCTAAGCATGCTTATTGTCACGACCCAATTGTGGCACGTGACCGGCACTTAAATCACGTGACATCTAAAGACGCCGACGCGGTTCAAGTAAGCCGAAACCCGGAATCTAAACCTTTTTCTTTTGAAAATATTGAAGGTGAAGTTTTAAAAATCATCGGATGGAAATCATTTTAAAATAACCACTTGATTTTTAAACTAAGTATGTTTAAAGAGCATATATGACATTTTGAAATTCGACCGCACCTCCTTTGTAAATTTGCATAAAATCCGATATAATCACAACAAAATAGCGTTCCAATGGGAGCTAACCTCCACGTCCAAACGGCGGAGCAACCAAACAAATGATATAAAAAGTCGGCTCTAATGAGTGCGACATCACAACACACAATTTCTAATTCTCGCTTCTAAGTCCACAATATACCATTTCTAAGTTGATGGAGTTTTACTAGATACAAGAATATATGAATAACCAAGTGCGAGTACGATACAATAGTACTCACCTACCCAAACTGATCACTGAAAAGAATGTGTGCCAAGCCGCTGATAATCCAAGCGGTAAAACCTGCAAGAAACTGTGGCACAACGGGGATGAGTTGCCAACTCAGTGAATAAAAGTATATCAAAAGATAGAAATCGAAATGCACGACGATACCTAGGTCATAAGTATAGTACTATCATAATCTGTACTAATACAATATATGATATGCATATGTATCATAATGCAACACTATCTATCATGCAATCCCAAATAGAACGTATCAAATGCAAATGACCCGTATCTAGGTATAAGCCCAAAGGTAGCCGAAAATATATGTATATAAACCTCTTCTTTAAAAATAGCCGCTGAAAGAATATGTCACGGCATAAAAGCAGACGTGATGGTATAACATATAATAGGTATCTTACTTAAGATGTACGTCCTGCTATTTTAGTGAAAAATGTTAAGTGGTTCACAATTTAAAGATCCCAGTGTCATATCAGACATTTCAAAATAATGAGACGATAGCTCATGTTTGAATTCCTTCTTATGTATATGAATGCTCGTAACAAGATATGCAGGTACTGTCCCCTGGATCAGTTCTGGTCGGCTACAATACTCATAACAGTATACCTCAATGATAGCACCATATCAATATATATATGGATGTCCAGTATCGACACCCTAAAATCAGAAATCCATCGTGTCCATCACCGACACGCAAACGCGGATACCGTTGACACCATCTCAACAGATGATCGCCACCCGATATCCCTGACCCCGGTCGGTATCCTCTGGATATCCGCCGTGCCCATATCGAACCCCGGTCAGTATCTCTGGATATCTGCCGTGCTCATCTCTATCTCCGGTATCGACTATCCTCACTAGGCTCCCCGCCTCACATGCTGCTATCCTGGCCCTCGGTCTCGATCCGGGTCTACCATGTATCTGACTGTATATCCCCCCTCCCCCCCCCCCCCCCCGCACTCAGTCTGGATAACGTAGTAATCCGAAACCGTATAGCCCCTCCAACTCGGTTCGGCATAAAACAAAACATAAAAACGACTCATGGTGGACATCGGCTCATTGTATCCAAATATAACAAGTAAAGAAGAAGAATACTTGCATTAATCATTCTGATGATATATTATATATATATATATAACAGTGTCCCATACCACTGATATATATCATCAGAAGTAAAACATCCAGATAACCCTTAAGAATCAAATATAACATCTATAGTACTGATACTCGCAATACGCAACAGGTAATAAAGGAAGACTGCGTAATTAAATCATATAGGCTTAACGATATCAATTCTACTGTGTCATGGCACTACTAATGATGTGTAGTGTAGCATACGCCTTCGTGCTCGTGCAACATGGAAATCATTAGTATTTGTGCAAGTGCTCTAAAGGTGTAGTAAGCTAATCATATCAACATATACATATACGCATTACGTAACATAACGATTCTACAGTGACATGGCAGTACCAATGAGGTGTAGTGTAACATGTATGTATATGCTTGTGCAGCATAGTACTCGTTGGTAGTTGTGCAGTATTCTATCAGAGTGGTCGTATTACGGAAACATATAATATCAATAACTATAACGTGAACAAGTAAAGTAATTCTAAGCATAACTAATAAATTTACAAGTCTAAAGGTAATTTGGCCATTATTCGGCATACAAATCTCATCATCATCAATACAGTATAATATCTCGTGCAATACCACACATTATCACTATATCAAATTCACCTCTAGTACGACATGGTCTTTAGTACCAATTTAACCTAAACCATAAATAACTACATGCAAATGAATGTCCTGCTAGATGCAAATTAACTCCAATATCAATATTTTGAATAAACACTAAAACTGACTAAATATCATATTACTATTTATAAGGTTGCGGGGGTGCTATACGCCATCCACCCGATTTTCTCCGTAGATATAAATCTACTTACCAATTTGATGAGCTTGCTGAAATCCACGCTGCTATGTCCACCAACTCCGTCTCGGAAACCTTCACGATCATACCTATAATCGTAGTTATATCGTATCGACGTAAATATCATATCAAAACTCAAAACAACGAGATAAGCACCCATAGGTTAGAACCTACAGTATACATAACCCAAAAACAACAATATATTTATGTTGTTAACGTATAAACGTTAACAATTCAAGCACAGTACAGAAATACGAAAAACCCGTATCGTAAATATCGGAAATTTTGACAAAACCTTAACTATTCACTCCCAGATTTCTCTGTATGAATACTGGGACAAATCAAGCAATACAGTAACTCATAACATAACAAACTAAAGCTACAGAGGAAAATCCAACACCAAACACGACCAGAAAACTGGCGAGCTTGGATTTTGGGCAGATGTCACCGGCCAAAACATGGGGTTGGGGTCTCGGGCTTTGAGTAAATTCTCCTAATAGTCTCATGATACTTATGTTATTGCTAGTTTTTCTAGTGATTACACCTATTGGTTCCAGATTTTATATACTAAAAGTATAACACAAACTAACTATACCAAACACCCTTATATATAAACAGAGAGCTACCCTAGAAAAACCAACACCCAACTCTCTACAAAAACTGGCGAGCTCGGGTATTTCGCAGATGTGGCCGGTCGAATTATCAAGGAATGGGTTCGTGTTTTTGGTGTGTAATCTAGTTCCAATTTACAAGATTAAGTTACTGTTTGATCTTGTTAAAGATTTCCTAGACTATAGCAGATTCAAAAACAGAGCCTAAATTATCCAAATATGACATTTCCGATATCATACTTATATCATACAACAGTGTCAAACTAAGATCTGCAGAGTTGAAACTTATACCTATTGAATTATCAACTGAAAGTCTCCTTCCAAGATGCACAAGCACCACTAATCCTAGCTTGAGGGTTGTGGTAAAGATCCTTAGTACCTTGCTTCTCTTCTTCTCTTTTTCTTTGGTGTGTTCTTGGATTTTCTTTATTTTCTAAATTAGTAATTTTGTTTCTAAGCTTGATATCTTAACTGAGCTAAAATGAAGAGATAAGATATGAATGATGAGGTTTACAAGGAGATGTCACCTAGAAAGAGTGTGGTGTATCCATGCAAGTAGAAGGTGTCAAACTTGAAGAAGAAGGTGTAAAGTTAAGAAGAAGGAGGTAGAGGGTGTTGAGCATGGATGAGGATGTGTTGTATGTGAGTGTTTAGATTTAGGTTATGATATAACAACCATTAAAAAAATTATCAATTCTCAAAACTCTTCATGTCACAAATTAAATCCATTTAATCATAAAAGATATGAAATGATAAATCTATCACTTAAATGTTATTAGCTTAATGAAAAATACAATGTCATGTTAAATAATTAAAATATCATTTTTATGACATCACACACTTTTATTCATATTTACCAAAATAACTATAATTTTACGGATATAATTCCGATACCAAAAGTTGTATGTGATATCACTTTTATAAACTCATTATTTTATATTTAAAATTATAAATTAATATTTATAATTTTCCAAAATGTTACACTTATAGTCATATCAAGTGAGCCATCTCCATTATCATTATGAAAATTACTTTCTCTTTACTCAAGCTCTCCTTCTTCTTCCTCTCAACCCTTAATTCTCATGTGCTGAGAAAACTAGGGTTCCAAGAGACCAACTAACCCATCTTCTTTCTCTATATCATATAGGTCATCTAGTTTAGTGAACTAGGTGCCCTAGTTACCTCGGATTTGAGATAGGAGCTCGGACTATAGACTCTCGTGTGGATTATCATTGACTCGAGAAAGCCAACGAAGAAGCATCAATCCGTTACGATCCTCGGACCCTACGATGACGAGGAGGACAGTGAAAAAGACCCGAAGGACTTGTATCGTGAGGTATAAACCCATTTCCAAGTAGTTAACCTCCTTACATGCTTAGCTAGTTAGGGTTTAGCCAAGATCCTGGAGTTCAAGTCGGTGTTGCGAGCTTTGAAAATCATTTTTTAAATATTCAGCCTCCCCGCGAACCCATGGGGTGCGCGACATCGACTTACATCCCACATAGAGGGTTTTCACGGTTCAGGAGATATGATGTAGATGACGTATATTACTACATACAGGTGTCCGATTAAATATGTGTACAGGCTATACAGACTTTAATCGGACGGTTGATAATACTAGCGGCTTAGGATTAAGCCGGATTATTAAATCAAGTTTTGATTTAATAATTTATATATATATAGTATATGTATTCTAGTATTATTGTTCACTATTCATTTTCTCTCTTGGCTATTAGTATTTTTATACGAATACGTGTATATGTATTTCGATACGTATACCGGGTTGTATTCCGTATTTATACAGAATATCTTCAAGAAGATGGACACCTCATTATATGAATTTATTTTTAGAAAATCATTTGCAAATGAGGTGGAAGGTGACGTGGCATGAGCATGGTTGGAGGTATATAGAGAGGAATGGCCTTTATTAGTTTATTGAAAAGGTTGTGAGATATTTTGTATGTTTGCAAAATGATTTAGGAGCTATTCTTTCTACATGCCATTTTTCTCTTCTTCATTATTTTTTGGACTTAGCTCACTCTCACTAATTCTTGAGTTGCTTATGCCCATGATTCTTCACCTCCTCCTCCATCTTTAGTTGCTCACTTGAGCTTTGGAAATGAGAGAAAAAGATAGTGGAAAATTTCTACATCCCCACTCTCTATTGCTAGCGACCTTGGAGTGTCGGTTGCTTCGTTAGGCGATGCTGGAGCTTGGATTATTTCCCTTAGGTGGATCATCTTCGGTAAAGGAGGACCGACTTGCAACCGCGATCCGGAGCACTTGAAGAAAACTTGAGGATGTGAGTATTCTACACGTAGTAGATTAGTTTAGCTCACTAGGGTTTTATACAAGTCCTAGCTTTTTAGTTCGATTCTTGGTTTTGGAACTTTAGCAAACTAGAAATTTTTGAAATCCATATTGCTATCTTCTAAAATTAGTTTGCTAGTGTGCCTAAGTTCCCAACATGTACACCCACCTATTAAGCAACGCTTTCTGACCTTTGGGTTGTTTTACTAGATCTCACGTACGGTTCTTCTTCAAAGAATCCATCTTCTCGTTTATACCTTGCTCCCACTGCTTTTTAGCACCGTCGTTTATTACTTCTCCAAGGGATTCGGGCTCTCCTGAATTTGTGTACAAAATGAAGTCGGTAACAAGTTTTTCAGGTATCCTCCTCTCTAGTGTAGATCTTCTCAGAACTGGTACATATGGTTGCCGAACCTGTTCTTGAACCTGATCCTACACTGCCGTGCTTGTCTCCTCCAGATTCTGATCTTTAGTTGTAGGTACCCGATCGCTCTCTTGGGTTCCATCTAGCTTGACAAACTCTGACACTGCACTATCCTTGGCTTGCTTTTCTTCTTTATACAAGTGTTGCTCATCAAAGACAACGTTCCAGTATCGTATTACCTTCTTCCTTGTGTAATCCTACAGCCGATATTCGAACTCATCTCCACTATACCCAACGAAAGCACATTTCCTAGACTCGGAGTTAAGCTTACTCCTTTCCGCCTTATCAATCAAAGAATATGCAATGCAACCAAATACTTTTAGGTGCGAGTAATTAACTGGTTTACCTAGTCAAATTTCGTCCTGATTACTTCCATCAAGCGCACTTGCTGGGCTTCTGTTGATCAGATACACATCAATATTGACGACTATTGCCCATAGGAATTTCGGCACATCCGCATCCAAGGTCATGCTCCGCACCTTATCTAGGATTGTCCTATTTATCCTTTCAACAATATCGTTCTGTTGCGGCGTCCCCGGTACCGTCTTCAACAAACGAATACCTTTCTACGAGCAAAATGCCTTAAACTCTTGTATGCAATATTCCCAGCCGTTGTTGGATTTTAGACACTTAACCTTCGTCCTCGTATGGTTCTCCACCTGCGCAATTCAGTGTTTAAAGAGACCAAACACTTCAGATTTCTTCTTCATCGCATAAACCCAGGTCTTCCTGCTTGCATTATCTATGAAACTTACGAAGTAACGATTTTCTCCATAAGACTCCACCGAGACCGAACCCCATACATCTGTATGAACCATCTCTAGCTTCTTTGTCTTCTTAGCAATACCTCCAATCTGAAATCTATGTGTGTTATGCTTCCCACAAACGCAACTCTCGCAAAATCCCAACTCCACCATTTTCAGCCCCGAAAGAAGTACCCTACCTTGAAAAATCTTCATATTCTTCTCGCTGAGGCGCCCCAATCGCTTATGCCACAACGAAGATTTAGAATCTACTTCTGAACTTGCTGCCAACGCAATCGAAGCTCCACTGCTCTGACTGAATGAGTACAATGAATCGCTCAACTTACCTCTTGCGATCCCCAACGCTCCTTTGGAAATATTCCACCGAGAATTCCCAAACACCGTAATATAATCTTCGTTGTCTATATGACTTATAGCAATTAGGCTTTTCTTCATATCAGGAATGTGTCTTGTGTTCTTCAAGTTTATTTGACCTTCTCCTGACGGTTGTAGTATGATCGTCCCTTTCCAACGATCTTGCACGGTCTAAAATCCCCTTCAACATACTCGCTAAAATGGCACTGACCTGAAGTGCAATGAATGGATGCCCCCGAATCTAGCAACCAGGTATTCGCATTTGTGATGTCGTTCATCGATAGACAACGCCCATGTTCCCCTTGTTCATGTGTAAACACCACATTGGCTTTCTTTTCATCTGACTTTCTATATGAGCCTTTCTTCAAGAGTCTACATTCGCTTTTTCTGTGACCTTTCTTTCCGCAGTTCTAACAACCGCCTTGGAACTTTCCTTTCGATTTTGCTCGGCTCTTTGGCTTGCCCATCTTCCATTTTCCGCTTTCCATCGTTCTGTCACGATTCTCAACTGAGAGTGCAGAAGTTCTCGAACCCCCACTCGCAGCTTTTCTCCACATCTCATCATTAAATATACAACTCACCACATCATTAAACGTGAGAGTACCTGAGATCGAGTTGCTTACTGCCATAATTAGATTCTCCTAACTCTCCGGCAATGATCATAGGAATAAAAGGGCTCGATCTCATCTTCAAACACAATTGAAACCGATTCGAGTTGGCTCGTCATGCTGTTGAATTCGTTCAGGTGCTCTGTCATCGAACCATTCTCTGCCATCTTCATGTTGAAAAACTTCTTCATCAGAAATATCTTTTTCGATTTCGAAGGCTTCTCATACAATTTCGCTAATGTCGTCATTAGCCCTATGGTTGTTTTCTCTTTTGAGATGTTAAAAGCCACTTGCGGAGTCAACGATAGCTTAATCGTCGCCAAGACTTTCCTATCCAATATGTAATACAAGGTCTTTATCTACGCCAATACCTGTATTCAAATAGAATGTTTTACCCATTTTAAATTTTGTATTATATTCTAATTATTTTGTTTCCTATGGACCTAACCCTAAGCCCAACAACCCAAAACCGTACCTTAACCAACAGATTACCTTCTCTTTTCCTTTCAAATTCAAAAAAATATATTCTCATTTAAACCCAAATCCTACACAATTTAATTTCATTAAAACCTTATAATTATATATATTAAATTCATTTACTCTCTCTCTCTCTTCTTCATAATTTTTCAATTAATTATATTTTTAAAAAAAACCCACGTTCGTTCTCTTTCTTTCTCTCCCTCACGTTCACTCTCCCTCTCTCCTCTCATTATACACATAAAATTTTCTCCCCTGGATCCCAACACCTCCCTTCCCCCTATTCTCACCTCCCTGCTCCAATCTTCAACTTCGCCACATCCTCTTCCATAGCCGACCCATCGCACTTCACCTCACCTCCTCGTCACCCGAGCACCCTTGCCGCCTCTTTCAATCGCCAACAACCACCGCAATGCCACCACCAGCTCCCTCCTCCTCTCCACCGTCGACCCGAACAACAACACCACCACTAGCTCCCTCCTCCTCTCCACCGTTGACCCAAACCGCAACACCACCAACCGAGCTCCTCCTCTCCACCATCGACCCGAATCGCAACACCACCAACCGAGCCCTCCTCCTTCTCTTTTCCCGCTTAACCCACCACCAAACCACCGCCGCTGTTCACCACCCCCACCTCCACCTTTGACCTCCGGGGGACCTATCATCCACCGACGCATCTCCTTCCTCTCCTATTCACCTCTTTCCCGACGAGGTCCCCAACCCGAGCAAGAACCCCACCTAAACCCATCACCTCGACCTATCTACGACCCTCTCCTGCATGCCTACGTTGCCGGAGCTCGACCCATCATCATCATCACTCCGCACTCGCCTACACCTCCTTCTTCTTCCCCGACAAGAACCCATCTCCCCCCAATAACCCCACTGCAAACTCCTGTACCCATCACCACGACACCCATCACTGTCTCCAGCCAACCCGGCACAGCCCCACTTTCGCCCGAGCTCCCCACCTCGTCAAAGCCGTCTCTGGACCACCTGCTGCCGCTGCCGCCACCGCAGCTCCAAGGAACCACCGCACCACCAAGTCCCCACGAGCCTCGACCTTCACCCTCCATCAAGCCCAAGTCAAGACTCCACTCGCAATCGCTGCCTCCACCGCTTCCACACGTGGCGTCGAGCCCTCGTCGACGACCACCCTGCAAAAAAACACACACAACAGCCAAGGACCAAGGTCAAAACCACGCCAAGCTCGAGCCGAGGTCGAGTTTGCAGTGTTGTGCCTAGCCACACATGCGTCGTGACCGTGCCGTGCCGTTGCCGTTGCCGCAGGTCGCTGTTGCTGCTGCGTCGCTGCTATATCGTCATCGATACGTCATCAGGCAAGTTCAAATACTTGCTACATGCTATTGTATATTCATTTCGGTTGCGAATCAAATGTTCATATAGGTGCTCGATGCAAACCATAAGCTAAAAACTCTCTTAAAATGACGGAACTTAGGAATGACGAATTATCCTAGTGATAATGAATACTTTGTTAAGAGTTGGCTTGAAAATACGGACTTTAACCCCGTGAAATATCATTCCCATTTAGATCCGTCAAATCAGAAAATTTCCGTACCTGAATTTTGTGAAAATCATAGTAAATTGGATACACACCGGAATGTTGTGTTCAAGTGCTCATATCGAATCCGACTCGACAAGATATAACCCCATATAAAGTATAATCCGTTTCTATTTTAAAACGGTGATGGAAACTGTTCGGGAGTGCGGCTCTGGACTGCAGTCCAGAGCAGCACTGCTTGTCGATACTCGATTTAAAATTCTTTCACGTTTCTGTGTGAAAATGGTATTATGCGGAACCCTATACCGTAGCGAATATAAATATGTTATCTAACCATTGGAAGTGATTTCATTCGTTTTTACCATCGTTTACTATTTTAATCACATTTTAAACCATCAGTACATACGGCAGTCCCAAGCAGGGACAGAACGTATACTCTTCGATATTATATAATGTATAACTCCCAGTAAACTATGGATATTATCGATCCTTATGGTGCGTTAGAAACCTAACTGATAAAAATAAATATTATCCAACTGTAGCGTCGTCTAATTTTGATTCCAACAGGGTGAAAACTGTGTTATGAAATGGACTTTCAGTTCATGAACTGAATTTCCAGCAGAAAACACTTAAAATGAAACGACTGTATTTTTCGAACCCGAAACCCGATTGACTTGAAACCAATTTCGTTGAACTTCCGACTGAGTTTACTTATTACCGCTTTTGTATCATTTTGCTAAATTCTGAACGTATGATTTAATGCGATTTTTATAAGTTCATGAGACGCATAGTGACTTGTATTGCATATAAATTGTTTAATGGCATGATTCACGGTTTTACCTGACTGTTATACCTCTAGCGATAGTGCGCGTCATTATTAAGTTTCAGTATACAATGCATTGTCGAGCGTGAATGGTATCGGTTTAGGAGTGTCTAGTACGCTAGTAAAAGTGAATGATTTGTGATAGTGACAATACAGTGAATAGTGAATATGGCAGTGTTATTGATACGTACTTGTACACAACTAGCCCATACTTATAGATAGTGAAACCTGGGGGAAAAGGGGAAATCGAAGTGGAAACGAAATTGTATTTAGCAAGGTCAGTGATTTAGAGGATGATCATTCGAACAGCGACTCTTATATATTAGGTTTGGATCTAGCGGTCCGGCTGACAGTGTTATGTCCCGGGCGACAGTGGGCCGTAGTATCGAGTACGTACGAGACCCTCGTTAAACATGATCACTCCTTTCCACAACTCGATTTCAAAAGTGACTTAGAGACCGATAAGGACACAGATCATACATAGCAGTGTTTAATGGCATATCGATTACCTGCATTTATTGTCTCCACCGTTATTACCTTATTTCCTTGCCTCTTTGTTATTGTTATAATATTGCTATTGTGTCGCTCTGACAACCTGAGTACGCATGCTCAGTGGTAGAGGGGGATCCGTCTGACTTCAAGAAGACCGTGAAGATCCAGACCAGTGAACCATTTATATTTCTCCATTGATATCTCTGGTTTGTTGCCCTCTTGTTTACTTCCATTGAGCTCAGTTCTCTTTATATCCAATTGTTTTAGTGACTGCATTCTCTTTAGCCGTGTTGTATTTTATTGATTACCATATAATGTTCGAAGCCGAAATGTGACTACGGCAGGATTTTTCCTTGATCGTAGGAGCATGGCTGGCCTTATCATCTTTATATTCCATAGTTTGGGAAGTTGAGCATGACATTATATATTCCATGGCTCATCGGATATATTCTCAGGTTTTTTGCCCAACAACGGAAGATACAAATCATTTTGGTATAGGTAGTCCTCCATTTGCATGCGCCACCAACCATAATTGTGTGACCATTGAATTTCTTGATTCTTATCTTATTCTCCGCCATCTTTCGTCTATATCGCAGCAAACTCAACTTCTTTTTCGATCTGCACCAACGCCTTCAAAACGACGATCTAAGAAAATGAGGAAAAAGACACAAGCGTCGTTACCCACCGTTAGCCTAGATCATAGTATTAAAGAACCCCGATTCCCTAACCACGCTCTGATACCAGTTGTTGTGGATTAACTTGGAGAAGATGCAATTACATGGAACAATTGCTTACGACCAACCACGCAATGATAACCACGCAATAAACAACGAAAGGCGATATTAAAGCGAGAATAAGAGAATCACAAAACAAGAGACAAAGGGATTTGTTAACGAGATTCACCCACCGTATGGCTAGTCCTAAGCAGAGCGAAATCTGCAAACATCTAGTAGAACTTAAATCAAGTATTACACCAAGCAACCCTAGAAGATTTTTCTCAAATATCTCTAGATCTTAGCCGCCACCCTCTCTATATACAATAGTCTCTTAATGGCAGTCTATATAACACAGGAGAGATCCATATATATCGGCAAACCCTAATCTTATTTAAAATAAGGGATAAACCAAAATCTGAAATATTCGGTTCACACAGAAAACCCGTCGACAGACGTCTGATCAAGACTTGGTCAGACGTCTGTCTCTTATCTGCTTCTCTTCAGCTCCTTGGGCAGATGTATGTACTTGCTTCTTAAGACGTCTGCCTATTCTCTGGATTGGGCTTCGGTTTCTCCAGACGTTTGGCTACGCTCTGTTCTTTGGCTAAGACTTCACAGACGTCTGCACTTTGGCCGTCAGACGTCTGGCGTTGCTCAGGATTTCTGACACGAGTCTCATGCATGTCCAGACGTCCGCACCTCCTGCTTCAGATGTCTGAAGAAGAATTTTCCACAATTCAACATTTAAATCCTTTGATTTTTCATACACGCATATTTGAGGGTAGGGTGATCAACTTGAGCAGATCGGATCGTTAAAATATGCCGTAGACCGGGAGTTCCCGTTTTAAAAAAAAAGACCGTTTGCAGTTGATTACTTATATATATATATATATATATATATATATATATATATATATATATAGAATAATAGAGAAAAGATGTCATAGAAGGGGATTTTCTCCTATGCCGTCGAAAAAATACAATCTCCACCATTTTTTTCGACGATCAGCATCCAGCATCATTATCGTTATCATCTAAGATGTGCATACACCAAATTTCTTATGATTCCACCACTTTTTCACCGTTGAATTAGCAATGTAAAAAGTTCTATTGTCGATAAACTATTAATTTTGTACCAACTATATCAACGGTGAAAAAATGGTATAATCACATGAAATTTGGTATATCCACATCTTAGATGATAAAGATGGCCGTGATGTATGCCGATTGTTGAAAAAAATGATGGAGGGTGCATTTTTCCGACGCCATAGAAGAAAATTCCCTCCTATTGCACCTTTCCTCCATTAACCTCATATATATATATATATATATATATAGAGAGAGAGAGAGAGAGAGAGAGAGAGAGAATAATAAAGGAAAGATGCCATAGGAGGAAATTTTCTCCTATGGCGTCGAAAAAGTACGCCGTCCATCGTGTTTTCCGATGATCGGCACCCATCATCTTCATCGTTATCATCTAAGATATGGATACACCAAATTTCATATGATTCTACAACCTTTTCATCGTTGAATTAGTGGGTTCAAAATTAACGGTTTACCGACAATAGAACTTTTTACATTGCTAAATCAATGGTGAAAATGTTGTAGAATCACATGAAATTTTGCGTACCCACATCTTAGATGATAACGATGAAGATGATGGATTCCGATCGTCGGAAAGAGAGCGTACTTTTTTGACGCCATAGGAGGAAATTCCATCCTATGGCCTCTTTCCTCCATTATTCTCATATATATATATATATATATATATATATATATATATATATATATATAAATAAAAGAAATCCTATAGAAGCTACAAGTGCCGAATTCGTACGTTGCAAACTTTTATTTGTTCTAGTATGTGAATAAATCGCGAATATGATCCAAGTAATAAATGCCCAAGTTTCCTTGGGGTCCCAATTCCAATAAGATCCCCATGCCTCGTTAGCCCATACTGCTCCAGAAAGAATACCTATGGTTAAAAAGGTAAACCCTAAACTAATGACACGATAACTCCAATAATCCAAACGCTGAGTTAATTGATATTTGTAATAATTTCGAAATGAAAGAAAAAAGGAGGTGTGGTTAAAAACACTTTTTTTTTCGTTTAAGTATTCGATTTTTCCAAATAAAAATGAATTAATTACGAAATTTTTGTTATTACAAAAAATATCGAGAATAATCGAGGAAAGAGGCCATAGGAGGAAATTTCCTCCTATGGCGTCGAAAAATTATGCCCTCTGTCGTATTTTCCGACGATCGGAATCCATCATCTTCATCGTTATCATCTAAGATGTGGGTACGCCAAATTTCATGTGATTCTACAACATTTTCACCGTTGAATTAGTGGGTTAAAAATTAACGATTTACCGACAATAGAACTTTTTACATTGCTAAATCAACGGTGAAAAAGTTGCAGAATCACATGAAATTTGGTGTATCCACATCTTAGATGATAACGATGAAGATGATAAATTCCGATCGTCGGAAAACACGATAGAGGGTGTGTTTTTTCGATGTCATAAGAGAAAATCCCCTCATATGGCATCTTTCCTCCATTATTCTCTCTTATATATATATATATATATATATATATTTATATATATCACTTTCAAGATGCATTTGTCCTTTTTTTTTACTTTTTAATGACTATAAATAAGAGAGAGAGAGAGAGAGAGAGAGAGACCGGGGGTGTTTTACTTTTACTTTTTGATGTATATCTGGAACTAAGAAAAAGTTGAAGAGATTTTTCAAATATTTTATCTTTTAGTGGGAAATGCAAAATGCATAGGAAATTTTGAGCTCTAGTTATAATACGTATAGATACGTATAAATGAAAGAAAATTGAAGAAAAAAATATCTACTGCATTTAATTCATATTTAGAGGAAAATTCATGACACAAACATAGAAACATTTTTAATACAATCAGTATACCAGATTTGCAGTTTAGTTGGTAATCAAATGTTTCAAATTGTAAGTTTACAAAATTATTGCCAAATGAGCTTTTTACTATCATACTTCTCTTGATTTGTACCGTATTGTATCAGGATAAACTAAAAAATATCTCTCTATAATTTTTCGAAGGAGAATAAAACGCTTCTTATTTTTCGATAGAAAGATTTGGCCAAGTACCACAGTTTCCTATTTCTTTTTGTTAAATGTGGAGAAAAGATGTTTATTTTCTTAATCAAAGATATGATAGTGGGTCCGTTGACAATGATGTTGGACATACACGTCAACGACCATTTGAGGGAGAGTGAGACCCATTCCCCTTGGAGTCTAGATCCTTGAAATTTAAGATAGCTTTGACTAAAACTCCCTTTCTTGCAAGCAAGGTTTTTTCAACGAAGGTCCATAAATTAAATTAAGTAGAAACTGCTTTTGGCACCAAGAATTTGACACACATATATTTTTAGACTCGTATATTTGTGTTTGTTTATTCATAACCAGCACTCATCTATCCATTTACTTCTACTATATATTATATATAGAAAGTCAAATGAGAAAATATTTCTTAGAATATTTCCTCCTTTTTCTTGAAATTAATGGATGCAAAGTTAATCTTAACTTTTGTTTAGCTTTCTTGCAATTAATACTTTCACCTCAAAAAATCAATAATCAATTAAAAAGATTGATATTTCATCAAATCAATAAAGTTTTTCTTTTATATCAAAAATCTATCTTTAAATAGACTTTTATTTATAATTTGGGAAATGTTATTCAACAACAAGCAAATATCGAAAAACTGAAGGAAAAAAGAATTTTTTTGAGATTTTCATGTGTTATAAGAAGCAAAATACTAAAAAAATGAAGAAAATTGATAATTTTAAAATTTTGCGACTTTCGTTTATTATAGAATGCAAGATATTGAAAATTGAAAGAAAACAGAAAATTTAAAATTATCAAATATTTCGCAATTTTCGTTGTTATAACAAACAAAACATTGGACACAGAAATTTTGGGAGATTTTTGTATGGTATACATACAATTGAAAATGCTGGGAATTTTGAAAATACCAAAATTTTCATGTGCTATTATAAGTAAAATATTGAAAAAACGGAAGAAAATATATTTTAAATTTTTGAAAATTTTTCCATAACAAACAAAAAATTTTAAAATCCGAAGAAAACAAAATAAATTGATTTTTGAGTGTTATGAATGCGAATACCGAAAAATTTGAAGAAAATAATTTTTTTGAGATTGAAAAATTCACGATTTTCGTTAGCATGCAAACCATTGAAAAACCGAAGCAAATAAAAAAATCCGATTTTTAAAATTTTGTAATTTCCGTATGCTATATCATGCAAAATATAAAAAACCTGAAAAAAAATCGGGACCTTTAAAAACTTTGCGATTTTTGAAAATTACTTGATTTTTTATATTTGCATAATGATAAGAAAACCGTAAAAAAATTAGATTTATAAAAATTTAGCAATTTTTAATTGCTGTAGTAAGCAAATATTGAAAAACCATTAAAAGAAAAAAAATATGAGATTTTTGAAAATTTCATGATTTTTTGTGCTATATCATGCAAAATATTGAATTGCTGAAAAAAATAGAAAATTCTGAGAATTTTGAACATTTCACAATTTTGTTATGCTATAGCATGAAAAATATTTAAAAACCGAAAAAAATAGAATTTTTTTTAGATATTTGGAAATATTGCGATTTTCATGTGTTAATAAGCAAAATATTTAAAAAAATTAAAAAATAGAATACTTTGAGATTTTTTGAAATATTCCGATTTTCATTTACCATAATATACAAAATATAAAAAAAAATTGAATAGAATATAAAAAATTTGGATCGTGAAAAACTTTGCGATTTTTGTGTATCAAGAAAAATATTGAAAAACCTAAAATATTGAGATATTTGAAAATACAGCTATTTTCCGATATTATAGCTAGTAAAATATTGAGGAACCGAATATAACAGAAAATTTTAGGAATTTTAAACATTTCACGATTTTCATATGCCACAGCAATCAAAATATTGAAACCAAAGAAAAACAGAAAATTTGGGACTTTCATAAATTTCATGATTTTTATTTGATATAGCAAGTAAAATATTTAAACCAAATAAAATAGAATAGTTTGAGATTTTCTAAAATTTTATGATTTTTATGTGTTATGAATAACATTGTGGAAAAAAGATTTTGGGAGTTTCAAAAATTTCGTGAATTCCGTTTGTTAGTGCAAACAATATTTTAAAAAAAAGAACCCAAAATTTTTAACATTTTCTTAAATTTCATGATTTTCATATGCTACAACATGTAAAATATTAAAAAAATTTAAAACAAAAAATTTTGGGATTTTTAAAAAGTATTATGATTTTCCAATGTTAGGAAGTAAAATATTGAAAAACCATAGAAAATAGCAAAATACAAGATTTTTGAAAATTCTATGAATTTTAGGAGCTATATCACACAAATTATTGAAAGCCAGAAGAAAGAAAAATTTGGAGATTTTTAATAATTTAAAATTTTTCGTGTGGCAAAGAAAACCGAAGAAAACAAAAGAAATTCTCAATTTTTGGGTGTTGTAGCGTACAGAAATACATTGAAAATTCTGGAAAAAATATTGAGATTTTTGAAATATCAAATTTATCGTGTACTATAAGAAAAAAAAATAAATAACTATATAAATCAAAAAATTTAATGATTTTTGAAATTTTCATTTTTTGTGTGTTGATTCTTGCAAAATATTGTAAAAACGCAAGGAGAGAGAATTTTTTCGAGTATTTTGAAAATTTCATGATTTTCGTATACTATATCATACAAGAAATTGAAAAATTGAGGAAAACAAAAGGTTTTTTGATTTTTGAAAATTTCTCAATTTTCAATTACCATAAAGAGCCAATTTTGAAAATCCGTCAAAACATAAGATTTTCAGATTTTTTGAAAATATCACGATTTTTGTGTGCAAAATATTGAAAAACCGAAGTAAAAAAGTTTCGGATTTTTGAAAATTTCTCAATTTTCTTCTGTGCTATATCATGAAAAATGTTGAATAATCGAAAATATAAAACCAAAAAATTTAAATTGAAAATTTAGTGACTTCTGATTTGTTTGTAAGCAAAACAATTGAAAACCATATAAAACTAAATTCTTTTATGATTTCTGAAAATTTCGAGATTTTCGCGTGGGCAAGAAAAATATTGAAGATTTTTTTTAAAGAAATAAATCTTTTGGATTTTTGATAAATTCATGATTTTTGTGTGTTATTAATCAAGCAAAATATTTAAAAATGAAGAAAATGGAAAATTTCGAGATTTTTAAATTTTTTTGTAATTTTAGTGTGCTATATCATGCAAAATATTGAAATATAGAAGAAGAAGAAGATTTTCGCGATTTTCATGCGCCATATGAATGCTAAAATATTGAAGAAAACATAATAATTTTAAGTTTTTAAAAAATCCATGTTTTTCGTGTTCTATATAACAAATAAAATATTGAAAATCCGAAGGAAAAAGTAAGTTTTCGGATTTATAAAACTTTCACGATTTTCTTATATTATAAGCAAATAAAATATGAAGAACCAAATAAAAAAGAAACTTTTAAGATTTTTGAAAATTTTGCAATTTTCCCATGCTATATCATGCAAAATATTAAAACTTGAAAAAAAGAAAAGGTTTTCTATTTTTGTATGCTAGCATGCAATAACAAATTTTTAAAAAGTTCATGATATTTGGTGTTCTATATAACATGCAAAATATTGAAAACCCGTAGGAAAAAGTAAATTTTGGGATTTATGAAAATTTCATGATTTTCTTGTATTATAAGCAAATAAAATATTGAAAAACCAAAAAATATATATTTAAACTTTTGAAAATTTTGCAATTTTCATTTGCTTTATCGTGCAAAATATTGAAACACAAGAAATAAGAAAAAGTATAGTATTTTCGTGTGCTAGAATGCCAAAATATTGAAAAACCCGAAGAGAATAAATTTTTTTAAGATATTATAAAATTTCACGATTTTCATGTGCTAGCGGACAAAAATGGTTAATTTAATGAAAACAAAAAATTTAGGAATTTTTTAGATTTCACGATTTTCATATGCTATATAGTAAACAAGACCGTGAAAAATCGAAAGAAATAGATTTGAAAGTTTTGAAAATTCGTTGCTTTTCATGTGATATATATCATTCATAATATTGAAAAAATGAAGAACACCGAAAATATTTGAATCACATAAATTTTGTGTGTGTGTGTAAAGAGAGAAAGAGGAAAAGGGATATGAGCTGGCAGCTTTTTTTAATAAAAAATGAGCCCTTACTCCAAAACACACATACCCCGCGTATTTCACTGAGCCATCTTGATAATCATGAACCCACCTATATACAAAAAATCTCAGAATTTAAAGACGAGGCCACGAACAACTAGAGCAAAATGGTTCTCTTACCGCGGAGGCAGATGTATATGCATAATTGGAATCATTCTACTGCAAACAGCGAGAGGTCGGCTGCCCATTGAAGTGCAAATTTCAATAACTCAATGGATTAACGGACTTCCATACTTAATGAGTGTTGTTGATTCAAGCTCGGGCAGAAACTATGACAAACGTCTAATCCACAAGTTACTTCAAGTCTGAATTCGCTGCACAAATAGAGACATCATTCGCAGACCGGGCATGAACGAGGCTCTTGATATGCTTAATTATGGGGGCAGAGGTGGAAGGGAACACACATATGGCATCACTTTTTGAAGATGAAACTCAATATGCCATAACAAAAAGTTCTTTTACTCAATAGAAATAACCTTTTTTTTATTATTATCCGTGAATACATAGGAAGGAAGCAGTTTAGACTCAGTCAAGTTGCGCAGGATTAGACTTTTTTTTTAATTTGTGTTATCTTTTGATGTACATGTATTTATAAATGGAGTATACTCTGCCACTTAAGAAAATTTCCTAGAGTCCTAAAAGTCAATCATCCATTGATTTCTTTTAGCTATGGGATACAGTCATATTGGTTAGATCTTTAATTTGTAGGTCAATTTTTATGTTATTTAATGTGAGTGTCAATTTTTTTGTTGTTTGAATGCCATTTGGGATTGCATCTAATAATTGCAAAATTAACAGTTTTTTAAAAATAAAAACATTTACCAAAGCTATTTTAATATGAGATAGGAAATATCCTAATGTGTCATTTGCCCTTAAATACATGTATGTAGGAATGCATATTTATGTATGTATACATATAAATATACATACACAGAAAGAGAGAGAAGAGAGCCTACGTTGGCTTTTTCTACGACGGATACCGTTTCTTTTGATCTTCATCGTTTAAAAACATACCTACGCTAAATTACATGTAATTTTAATACTTCTGGCTCATTGATAGTGTTTAAATAATAAAACATTGTTCTACCACTAGCTAGATCAAACAAAAATTTCATGTATATATTTTTATGATGGAAGTCAAGATGGATAGTCCCGATCATCACAAAAAAGATGTAGGGTAGAATTCTTGTGTCCTCTATAAGAGGAATTTTGTCACAAGACCTTTCTCCTCTATTATTCTCATATATGTATGTATGCATGCATGTATGCATGCATGCATGCGTATATATGTATTTGTATACAGAATAACCGAGAACAAGGGCATACGAGAAATTTTTTATTTTAACTGTGGTCAGAAGTCAACCCTACATCTATTTATTGGATGATCTTTGCTTCTGACGGTGATTAAGAATCAACCCTACTTCAATTTATTGGACAATTGACACTATTCGTCTTAATCTTAATCTTTACCGGCTTTAATTCAAAAAACTCTCCATTCCACTATACTCCATGAAGCGTGGACACAAACATGGACAAGGGACAGCTAATTTTTCATTTGGACACTATTCGTCCTTCCATCAGATGATTGCCAAATTAATGGTTTGCCGACAATACAATAATTCGGAACGCTATATGAATAGTCCAAAAGTATGCAAATGGCATGAAAATTGGTGGACATATATTTAAAGACATGGAGATCAACATGGCCGGAACTGATTGCCGAAAATATTGACGGATAGTTGACTATTAAAGGTGCCACGGTAGGTAATTTCATACTGTGCCATGGTATACTCAGTGTGTGTGTGTAGAGAATGAGAGAGGAAACGGGATATCAGCTAGTAGCTGGTATTAAACCGTCAGCTAGTGTCCAACATGGTCCAATCCGACCTTCGAATCGACAATCCGCTCCGTTCACCATATTCTACACACGAAGTGAACTATATATATGAAATTTTGATTGATTTTACATCTTCCATGTGTTCGATCAAGTGTTTCCCATGTATGCCATTTTTAGGGTGTTTAAAATCCATCCATTTTCTAAATGCTTGATCCATCACTAGTAATGGTTCAAATCAACCTAAAATCACCTCATGTGTGGAACAAGGTGTTAGGAGGGGACCGTCGATTGGACAATCAGATTGGGCAATTTGTATGCACTAGCTGACAACTAATATCAACTACTAGCTAATAACCCGTTGGGGGGGGGAGTGCTCTATAGCAAACCGGTCCGTGTTTTTTTAAAAATGGGAACTCCCGATTTACGTCATATTTTAACAATTCAATCCGTTTAAGTTAATCACCCTACCATCAAATATACGTGTATGAAAAATCAAAGAATTTGAAGATCTCTAGCCTATGCAACGATGAGTGCAAAAATGAACGGCTTTCGATAATGCAACATAAACTTCATCCGATGTATAAGCTAGAGGTCTTCAAATCCTTTGATTTTTCATACATATATATTTGAGGGTAGGATGATCAACTTTAATGAATCGGATCGTTAAAATATGTCGTAGATCAGAAGTTCCTGGTTTTAGAAAACACGGATCGATTTGCAATTGATCACTCCCATATATATATATATATATATATATATATATATATATATAAAGAGAGAGAAAAGAGACCCTAAGAGGCTTTTTTATTAGGTGGGGTAAAAAAAAGTACACCCTCCACCATTTTAGTCGACGGTCGGCACCTTCCATCTTGATTTTCATTATCTAATATGTTGATACACCAAATTTCATGTGATTCTAACGTCTTTTCACCGTTGATTTAGCAATGTAAAAAGTTCTATTATTGGTAAACCGTTAATTTTGCACCTACTAAATCAACGTTGAAAAAGTGTTAGAATCATATGAAATTTGGTGTATCGAAATATTGGACGATGAAGATCAAGATGGACGTACCGATCGATTAATAAAATGATGGAGGTTCACACACACACACACACACAGGGTAATGATCCAGTGAGACGATTTTTTATGTGAGACAAATGAGACGTACTCTATAACACCCTTGTTAGGATGTTAGGCTCCTCTAATAGGGTTTAAAGTGCGGTGGAAGTGGTAATTTAAAAAATCTAGAAAGCAATAACAAACCCAATTAAACCAAAATGCTAAATTTATAACTAAACTAGTAAGCGAAAATCAAGAGTTTGGCGAGCTACAACCTTTGTAGCGCGTTAGCCATCTCTCCTTGAATTTCGGCCAGTCTCCACGAAACCCGGACCAACCTTGCTCGATGATCTCGTGCCGAAGATGATCCACCTTGAGATAACTCCAATACAAGCTTTAGTTTTAAACTGATCTTATCACAATGAAGCAACCACTAATTAAACTTGCCAAGGATGATTAGTAGGAGATGTAGAATAATTAGCTCACTTAATTTTCTCTTTTCTTTTTCCACTTTCTCACTTGAAGAAAGTCAAAAGAGATAGCCATGGAGGATGATAGATAGATGAGGATATGATATGGTTCAAGATAAGAACAAAACAAAAAATGAGTCGTCCAAAAAATGAGCCATCAAAGATAAACTCAAAGAAGTCTACCATCTTCTCATTTTCCATGGCCCATATCCATTAAGAATGTTCTTATCTAAACTAAATAATTCTCATACACCCATCTCATATGTATCAATATACATATCATAATATTTATATCAAATATAAATATTATTAAAAAGAAGAAAATAATAAAGTGGGTATGATATTAGTTAATATATAAATATATTAATATATATATATATATATGTATATATATATATATATATATACACATTTAATTATTAAATCAACACTTGATTTAATAATCCGATTATATCATATATATACCGGTTAGTATCATTAAACACCCGAATAATATACATGTATCACATACACGTGCTTAATCGAACTCTTGTACGTATCCCTATACGCGCCCTACATCGTTTCACATGTGCTGGAAAATCTCTGTGTAGGACTCTAAAGACTCAGTAATACGCTGGCAGTAGGTTTGGATCATATCCATAGCCCACAAACATGTCAGCGGTACTAGCTACACATAACGGCTACATAGGTATTGATCGAAAGAAGGTCAACAAATAAACTCATCTGAACCCTGCAAAGTCTATTAGTGACATTACCGTACAGTCCGATCTCTTTTTCTAAGAGTATCGCATTTCGGGTCTAGGGTTTGGAATCTGTCAGACCCCAATAACTCGATAAGTCGTGGGTAGAGGATTCATAACCAACCGGAGATATAACTGGTAACATTTATCAGTTTATCTCCACTGCGATGACCATCGACTTGTGGTTGTAGTCATGTCCTGCACAGCGTGACATCAACTCCCTATACCAGGAGAGACGAATCCTTTCGACCGCTCACTGCCTCCATGTGCTTCGAGACTATACCCAACAAACATCTGTTTGCATGACTCATTTGAGCCATGGTAGGGTAGAAGTTTAAGTATAGTGGGAATACACATGAGACACTATGGTGATCTCAGGTCCTAGGGACCACCATGTACTCATTTCACCAGAGAACTGCTACCTGATATTGGTATATTACCAACTAGGAGTTCTCGGTGAGTCCGTCTAGTGTAACTAATCCAATGAGCACCTGTATACAATCCTCAATGTTAAACACCAATAGCTACAGGATCAGCTATCGCCCTCCAACCAGGTCGGGAAATGTACACACTAGTCTAAACTGGAGTGCCGATGCCCAGTCTCGATACTCCTATGACTAGGGACATTTAAGGATGTGTTTATCGACTACCCAGGCCCCACTAGTATAATCTTCATCATCATCATGGTAGTCAAGCAAAATCCTATGGCTTTATCTCACGTCTAAATGATACGTGATAGTGAATAAAACGTATTACATGAAGGATAAGGACAAATCAGATAGTATATCATCATCTCGAGTAAGATTGTTCTCTCGTATAGGTCCTTCTTCAATTACAATAATTGCCTTGAGGGCACCTATATACAACAACCTTAAATTCTGTGTATTTCACCGATCCAGACCATTCATTGTGATCTGCATGTCACGCATACCCTACATATCAATTTTCATGAGATTCCTATACTTTTAGCATATGCGATCAAGTGAACGAAAAATGAACGTCTCGCAGTAGTCTGAAAAATGATATCATCGATCGTGCATGCTAGAGCTGTATGAATCTCATGAAAGTTGATACTTAGGGTATGCATGACATGTATATCACGGTGAACGGTCTGGGTCGATGAAATACACGGAGGGCAGGGTGTTATAGAGTGCGTCTCATTTGTCTCACATAAGAAAGTGTCTCACTGGATCATTACCCTATATATATATATATATATATATATATATATAGAGAGAGAGAGAGAGAGAGGTGTGATAATGGAGGAAATGTGCAATAGGAGCGAATTTCCTCTTATGGCGTTGAAAAAATACACCCTCCATGATTTTAATTCGACGATCGACATCCATCACCTCCATCTATATCATCATCTAAGATGTAAATAAACCGGGAGGTGATAATGGAGGAAATGTGCAATAGTCGTTTATTCTCAATTGATCGATTGCCACGAAGTTTTGATTCGGATCAAAACTCTATCGCAATTGCTATTGTACGCGATCACTAAGCGGGGAATCTTGTTGAATTATCCGACAACCAATTGAAAAGAGTTTTCAATTTGAGACTAAAATGCAAGTTTATAAGTTAGGCATGAAATCCGGAATATGAGATATTCCGGGTTTATGATGTCTAAGGATATTGCGGATTCTAATTATTGTAGTTTTCTGTTTTCTTTTCTGCGACCGTAAGTATAATATGTGGGGTATCCCAATCTCGTTGCTATATGTCAACGAGATTTAGAGATACGCATATTTGCTTACAATGATGATATGTGATATCATGTGTTGCTGTTGATATGATTTATTGGATCGTCGTGAAAGAATAGCCGGGGGGTTTTATGTGAGATGAGGGTTTTTATTTTCATTCATGTAAAATTTATATGTAATATTCTTTTATTGGGGAACTTCCGGTTTGAGGATGATGTCACCATTGTTGTATATTATTTACTTTTCCGCATTAGGATAGACCCAAGACGGGGAGCACAAGTAACTGGGTTCGAGAGTCCAGTGGGAGACCATCTCAAGGTGTTGAGACCGGGTCTCCTAACTCTAGAATTGGCAGGGTTATTTGCTGCTCTCGTAGGGGTCTAGGGATGTGGGTTTGGCTATTCATCACGACTGTGGAATCCGTGTTTTACATTACTGGCTAAATTTAAAACACGGACAGCCTAGTATATCCAATATTTCATATGTTGCTTCTGCTGCTTGATTCTGTGATGTTGATCATATAACTGCGTGAGACAAATGTAATATTATATATATGATATATAATAAATGTTGCTTATGTTTTGCACCCGCGCTAGTTCAGCCCCCGCTCTACCGGTAGTTAAGTAACCTAACGGTGCATGACGGGGGCCCATGGAGAATGCGGATGGCATAAGCGTACGTTCTATTTTCGTTTCATTTTTATGTATTGTTTAGGAAACATTAAATGATGGGACTTCATTAATGAGATTAATGAAAAGAAAGAAACATTAAGATGTTGTAGAATCATACTTTTAAAAAGGGTAGCTCTAGTTTTTGCTTTGCATAGTGGTATTTCTTGATGAATATCCAGCACCTTATTCGATGAGGAAAGAGTCGAGATTCCTTCACCGGGAGTGACCTCTTTAGCGAAACTAGCAAATGCTACAACTCACTTGGTTTTGTTTTTAATTGCTTCTCTAGTTCTTGCTTTGCATAGTGGTATTCCTGAATATCCAGCACCTCATTCGATGAGGAAAGAGCCGAGATCTCTTCACCGGGAGTGACCTTTTTAGCGAAACTAGCAAAAGCCTCAAAAACACTCATTTTCAAAATCATTAGATTCTACAACGATATCAAGTTCATTACGCTCATGGTTTTCTTAAAAACCTGTGTAGCCCTCCGTCATTTCAGATAAGTACTATTTTAGTATTCGTGCTACGTTTATTGGCATTCGTCAAGGCGTAGTGTGCGGTAGCTGATTAGTGTTTATCTGCCAGCATGTGATGCGATTGGATTAGGGTAGTCGTGCGACTTTGTTGGCCTTCGTCAAGGGTCGTGCGGTGGGTTTAATTCAATCAAGAAATGAACGGGTTAAACATGACTAGCGGCCTATGGTTTGTTGGCCTTCGTCAAGGTCATAGGAAGCTAGGGGTAAAAACATTATCAGGAATTTCAAGTGTTGAAATTTGCAATGAGATTGCATACCTTCTATATGATAGTTGAATCCCGATACCCACTGCGAGTAAGAGTTACTCCTGGGAGAGTTTTGCACTTTACAATTAGTGTCACGCCCCGCTTCCCAGAGTGCGCTAAGATAGGCACGTGACAGAGCCAACCATGCTACCTGTGGATAGGAAAAATCCCTCCACAGTCACATTACGGCTGTAGAGATATCAAGAACAAGAAAGTAAACTAAACTATCTAGTACATATCCATGAACCATAATAAATGGGTCAAGAAATAATATAATATGCGGAAGCAAAAGATCCAATAAACAAAACACCTGGAAAGTAAAACCGGATACCAACAGGATCCTCACCGCTCGGTCTAACAGCGGCAGTACTCCTGATCAGTCTACGACAAAGGTAGAGAATCTGGGCCATGCAAAACCCAGACGTCAGTGCATCATAACATCAAGCAATAATATAAACAGGGTAGAAAAACATGCAGGTATGTGTATGAATAGTAAAACAGATATAACAGTAATATAAGTGAGGACAGTGAGGGTAATGTGCAGTGAGTAATCTAAACTGTTCTACTGTGTTAACTACTCTCAAGTCTTTGAAATCAATTTGATGAATCATCGATGTAACTCAATAGTATCCCGTGCGTGCCCAGGATCACGGTGAAGATTCTCGGGCTTAAGCCGAGACATGCCGCTAGGCACTAAAAGGGTAGTATATAACGATGAATGATGTCAACAACATCATCCCAAGGATGGCCTAGCCTCTAAAACTGATCAGTAAAGGTATCGAACTGTCAAGTTACAAGTCAGGTTTCATCATTGATTTCCCCAAACCCCCAAGTTATGTGTTCAAGTCAGGTATTGATAAATCTGAAGCTAATGCCAACACAGGATCAAGCAGGTACAGGTTTGTCCGAATAGACAACAGGAAATGTCTGTAGGGACAACATGTCAAGGTTGTTGGCATTAGTAACATGATCAGGTAACAGGTTAAGGTATGGTACATCAGGTCAGGTCAACTAGTGTAAATAAATCCAATCATGTCAAGAAGTGTACGGTATCAAGTCGTATCAAGTAGTAGGTGTATCAAGTCATGTCAGGGGTGCACAAAATGTCACGTGGGTGCTCATAATCAAACTATAATAAGTATGAGTACACAAAACAAGTATGTAGTACTAATGGAACAATAAAAATAGAATATTGTGACGTGGTATGCAAATAGATACAGATTAAAGCATATGGATGCACAGTTATCTATTTGAGTTAGGGTTATGGTTCCAACACTAAGTAAAATACACTTAATCACATATGGAATGTTAAAATCTCGTTATTATGTATTAAATGATCTAGGGATGCAATTATATAAAATAGGCTAAATGGATGCAACTAGGTATCTGAAAGTTATAAACTATTTAAAATGGTACTATGGGCTATGCAAATAATCATTATGTGGTTCAAATACGGATATGGGTATCGTATATCGTGATCTAATATGTAACATGATATGTTTCGAGTTCTAACACTAAAATGATATAAATTGAACATCGGAATGTTAAAAAGGAACATGTGGCATTAGATTTAATCTACAGATTTAATATGCGGTTAAATAAGTATAACATAATATAAATAGCATGTAGCAAGTTTTACTTGCCTCGATAGGATCACGATACGGGATGCGCACGCAGCGTCCAATGTCGGCAATTGTTGCAACATCCACACGCACACACGGGACAGGTCCAGACACAGCAAGAAGGTAACCACGCAAGTAGGGGACGTGATTGATGTGTAAAAGTGTGTTTGTAGTTAACCGCAATCAATAACGGTGTCGCGTGTAGCTAGACCGAGATGAGTACGGGTCGTCCTCAGGGAAACGTTGAATCTTTTACTCTTACTTTAGATGTGTTGAGAAAGGATGAAGAAATAAGAATGTTGTAGAATGGTTTCTAGATCTACGTTAAGCAAGAATGCAAAAATATAGATCTAGATTATTTTAGGGATGTAGTTAATATAATAAGAGGGCTTGTAGGGTTCGTTAGGATTTAGTAGTCATGGACGATTAATTAAAAGTTACCCTTTTTATCCATTAATAGATTTAGAACTAGAACGACGGTGATGCGTGTAGATTAGGGTTTCTGGAGGGAAAAGGAATCCCACTCTTAACCCTTATCTCGACACGGAACTCCGTTCATATCTAGGCTTTACCAAAACAATCATTAATCTAATCTCTAATCGCGGTCGGAACTAGCAAGGAATTGCTAGTGCGCCCGATTAGGATGTTAATGATTCTTTTGATAAAGTTCCTAAACTTTATAGGACTTAAAAAGGGTTTAGTTATTTTCATCATCCATTAGCCTACCCTAATCCTACGAACCCTAACAAGCGGAGAATTACTCGCGCGTGTTGGGAGAAGAAGATGAAAAGACAGAGAGGGAAAACATAATGTAAAATGCAAAAGAATTAAATAAAACAACTACCTTTATTAATCAACTTGAACAATCTACACTTTGATTCCTTAGAAAATGATTACAAAGACTAGTTTGCTTCTCGATCTCTTCCAAGAAGGTAGACGAACAGTTGATGATCAGCTTGGATGCGTGTGCCGTCTTGGACTTCGTGATCTCTTCGGCTTGATGTCTTCTAACTTTAGCCCTTGGTCCTTTATATAGCCCTCAAAGAAGAAAAACTAGTTACCATATATGGTGACTTCCTAATATGGTAACTTTCCATGCCTGGATTCTGAGTCCCTGTCAGTATTGATTTTATGATTTTGGCAAATTTTTGATCCTGACATCTTGAACATCTTGATCTCTTGACCTGAGCTAAATCTTGCACAATATCTCTATGAATAATGTTAGTTTATTTATTAAATTAGATAGAGTGTCTTAATCACTATATATGGTAATAAATCTTTAAGAAACTTGATTAAGAATATTTAATATGCTATGCACTTTATATAGTAATAAATCTTTAACAAACATGATTAAGAATATTTGATATGCTATGCATCTTTTAATTAATAAAATATTATGCATATATTTTGAAATATTATTCTAACCATTTGTATGATATTATATCTTTTAAGAATTGTAATTATAATATTTGATATGATATGCATATTTTCAATTACCAAAATATTATATAAATATAAAATGCCTATATTTTCCTTCATAATATTAATTATAATATATAAACATATGGAAAATAGTATTTCGCAGATAAATCCAAATATGTTTAATATTTATAATAAACACCTTTTATTATTTAAGAAATGTAAGGAAAATACTTATACCAAAGTGCAATATTTTCAACCGAACAAATACCCCCAAACTTAATTTTGATCGTCCCGAGCAAACTAGTTTATTCAAGAGAAGTAGGAAAAAAAAGAAGAAAACTAAGCACACTTTCGTAGGCAAACACGATTGCACTGAGCACGTGCAACAAGCCGTTAAAGCTCTAGATGTCCCTAATAGAAGGAGTGTTGTCTCCTGAGGGTTTTCAGCGGATTACACCCACAAAATCCTATAACAAAAGAGAGATGGTGAAATTTACATATAAAGATAAGAACCATAAAAGAAAGACTTTGAAAATAAGAGTTTCCAACTATACTAGCTTTTCAGTTGTCATGAGCCCTATCTTAATAGTCAAGAAAACATGTTAGAAATCACATCATCCCTCAATAAAACATCGTCTTTATTCTTCATTCCTATCTTTCTTCCAAATATTGATCATATACCCCTACGTGTGTGTATAGAACATCCCTACACTCGGAGAATTCAATTCAAGCTATCATACTCTTGTCCATCTACCTTAGTACTTTTTAATTTTGATGAATACTTAGATTTGCTCACACCTTTTTATGCGACCGTTAATACTTCTTGAGGTACTAACCGACCGATTACTCATGTGCTTTGCAGATTAGGTGATAATATTTTCCTCGTCTTGCACCACCTAAGGCTTAGCAGTGACTCCCAGACCAGTTGGCCTTAGGGCACTAGGTGAAGAGGCACCCTCGCTATATTTTTTTATTGCTGCCTTAGCGATACAAAACCAGTGTTCATTTTTTTTCTTTTCACCACTTTTATATTTTCTTCATTTTTTGTTTCATTTCCTTCATATTTTGGCTTTTAGACAAGAGCATTTCAAGGTATCCTCTACTATCCCGAGTTTCAAGACGTGTGTAAGTGCATATAGTAGAGTATCAACATTCAAATGTTCGGCTTCCAGAATAGAAACTATTTTTCAGACTTATTTTTATCCTCAGATTAGTGACTTCCTTCATTTTACTAACCCTTGGGACAACAGCTCATAACTACTTATTACTAGTTCGTTTAAGAAAACTTCTCATTTTCTTGGTTTTCTTAAACTATTCCTATCTTTTGGATGTAATTTTTCACTTTCTACTCTTTTGTTATAAAAGAAAATTTTTGAAATTTTTAAAAATGCTGTGCTTATGCAAAGTATGATGCAAATTGATGCGTAAATAAGCACAAATCTCCCCCAAACCTGTTTACAGCAGTGTCCTCACTGATGTCATCCATTAAGCTCAAAAACCTGTAGACTTGGGAGGAAATTATTAATGGGGGCAAGAATATATGAAAGTGAGAATCCTCCCCCAAACTTATTTTAAGCTCACAATTTTGTCAAAATCATTTTCTTTCAAGAGCCAAAATATACCACCCCCCAAAACTTGAGTTAAACAATTTTAATCTTTTAAAATCACATGAGGGGGTCAAGGTTATTGGTCAATACCAAGCCTTGCAAAGACCGAAGGTCAACACCAACCATTCAAAAATTTTATCGATGAAGCACCAACGTTGGTGGAAGAACATGTCACCTTTTGACGTGAAGAAGTGGGGAGGTGACAAGAGGTGTAATGGAAAAGGATTGCGTCTCAACTTGGAGAGACGACACAGTGATAGTAATGATGGATTACTCGCATTATCATGATTGTCCAAAAGAGGGGGTGGAGGTCCAGTTTCTTCATCTTGGAGTTGATTTATCTCAACATCGTATCTTTTAAAAATGCGAGTTCATCAGCGAAAATTTCCTCAAAGCTTTCATCGATACCCCGAAGAATAATATCATCAGAAAAAATGGGGTGATCGTCAGACTCTATAAAAGGTTCCTCATTAGATGTTGATCCGGTCAACTCGGTGGAAGAGTACATGGTTGGGTCAAACAACAACATATGAAAAGAGTCAGTATCATGAGGTTGATCAAATTCGCTGCTGTCGACATCCATTAATTCGACAGAACACACATGAGCATAGGGTTCGGAGGGTTCACTTTCCAACTTGTAAATGTTAAGCTCAATTGACTTCTTTCCAAAGGATAGGGTCATAGAGCCGTTTCTACAATTAATTACTGCGTTGGAAGTGGCCAAAAAGGGTCGACCGAGTATCACCGGGATTTGATTGTGTGGGTTTGCTACAGGTTGTGTATCTATAACGATAAAGTCCACAGGGAATACGAATTCCCCGACTTTGATTAACACATCCTCTAGCTCACCCCTTGGTTGGGTGATAGATCGATCGGCCATCTGAAGAGTGCAATGCGCAGGTTTTAACTCTCCGATCCCTAATTGCTCATAAACAGAATACGGAAGCAAGTTTACACTAGTACCTAGATCGAGTAGAGCACGATTGATATTTTTACCCCCAATGGAAATAGAAATTGTAGGACTTCCGGGGTCCTTTCGTTTCTTGGGTAGTTGTTGTGTAAAAGCAGTGCTCACATTACTCGCAAGGAAAACTTTGTTAGATACTTGAACTTTTCGCTTCCTAGTGCACAAGTCCTTTAAGATTTTTGCATATGACGGAACTTGTTGAATAGCATTTAGGAGATGAATGTTTATGTTAACTTTCTTAAAAATTTCCACAATCTTCTCCATTTGTGGACTTGGTCTGTTGCCCCTTAACCTGTTTGGATAAGGTGCTTTATCAATAATGGTTTGGTCCAACATTGGAGAGGATTGTGGGGACGGATTCGATCCCAAAATTGGAGTGGGAATCGACTTAGATAGATTTGGCGAAATAGGCGAAGGGTTCGAGCCTTGGGGAAAACGGAGAATACGCTCGGTTGAAGGTGGAAGACTAGACGAATTAGGGGAAGAAGAAGAAGAAGGGGTATCATTGGTGTCACTATCATCACACTGCTCACCCACTAGGTTATTCAGCACTTTTCCCGATCTCAACGTGGTAACAGCACTCACATTATAACTTTGTGAGTGGCCAGGATTAGGTATGGGTTGAGATGGGAGTTTCCCTTTCTCTCTCGCACTCATTGCGGCGTTTAACTGTGCGATTTGGTTTTCTAATGATTTAATACTCTCACCATGGGAGGCGGAGTTTTTCGTTATGGTATCAATAGAAGACCTCATCTCAGCCGAAATTTGCATGGATTGTTTCATGAACATATCCAAAGTTTGTGCAAGTGAGTTGTCAGTACCGGCCACTTGTGGTGTAGAAATGTTGGCTGGATTTTGGAAATTCTGTGACTGAAAGGGGGGCTGATTCTGTGGTTGTGGTTGCTGTGGAGGAGGTCTTTGATAATTGCTTTGTTGGTTTTGATTCCAAGCAAAGTTAGGATGATTCCTCCATCCTTGATTGTACGTGGAAGAATAAGGGTCGTTTCTAGGTCGCTGCTGAAAAGCAGCATTAGCTTGAAACGATGCATTCATAGGACATTCTTCCGTTAAGTGTGAAGGATCCGAACAGCAACCACAGACGGTCTTAGGAAGCGTGACCTGATTTAGGGAGAATGATGAGAACTTGTTTTCAATAGCGTCGAGTTTCTTTTGTATCGCTGCCATTTCGGCTTTTACTGCGATAGAAACGTCGAGCTGGTGAATACCTCCTTTAGTTGAAGGTGGTCTTACGCTTTCCCACTGCAACGTGTGTTCAGCAAGATTTTCCAGATATTTCCATGCTTCACCGTCATCTTTAGACATGAAATTGTATTGACACATTGTTTCAAGCATCTGTTTTGTCGCTGGATTAATGCCCTCATATATAATCCGACATAAATCCCATCTTTGTATTCCGTGATGGGGGCATTGGACAAGCAGATCTTTGAAACGTTCAAAGCACTTCCAAAATGGTTCATTGGGAAGCTGGGTGAATTGGTTGATCTCGCTCCTAATGTGGGCAGTCTTATGATTTGGGTAAAACTTCTTAAGAAATGCTATGACAAATTCATCCCAATTAGTGATAGAGTGTGCGGCAGTATTATAAAGCCATTTTTCTGCCAAGTCGCACAGTGTGAATGGGAGAAGACGTAGGCGTATAGTATCTGAAGTCATTTGTGAAGTACCCCTCATTGCGCATACGTTTTCGAATTTGGTGATGAAAACATACGCGTCTTCCGACTCAAGCCCGTGAAATTTGGGCAGCAGATTGATGTAGTGGGGTTTAATTTCGAAATTATCCCCGTTAGGTGGTGGAAGAGATAGACAAGTAGGGAGGGGACCACGAATAGGATAGCATCTTTCTTGGAGAGAGATGCACGGTGGATTCTGCTCACCTACGGACGGTGGCAGCGTGGTGTTATAATTTGATGGAGTGTCGTCCATCTCGGTGGATGTGGTGGGGGAAAAGAAGATGAAGAAGTACCGACTTCGGCGTCGATAGCAGGAACGCGGACAAGACGGGCACTAGGATCCCGTGTCCAGCCGAGCATGCACTAAGCGGGTTTAGTGCAAGTGGCAGCGTGTGTGTGATTTAAAATTGGCTTGTTTTGAAAAGGTGGGACTCAAGACAAATCTCCCTAAGATGCACAAGCAACCCTAGAACTAAGGTTACCTAGGTCCAGTCTCTAGACCGCTCCTAGACTTCCAAAGGACAAGCCGCAGGATAAATCCTCTACCGCCTCCGTACTACCTTTGTAGCCAGGTAAGTGCCAGGTAAGTGGGAAGGAACCACGTCGTGGGCCTAATTAAAAACCACTAGCATTTGACACACTTGCCTAGGCACTACAAAAGTAATGCGGATAAACAATAGATTACCCACGACCTTCCTCTATCCTTAACGAGCGCGACAGTCCTTAGAGTCTGGTCTAGATATTTTTTAAATTAATGAAGGGTTAATCTATATGCTCGGTTTGTGATTTGTGGGGCTTAAGAAGGGTGATGAAATCCCCACCTAATCTTGATTTGGTTTTTGCCCCTTAAAGTCCGTATTAAAATATGCAAAACAAAACCAATCACAAAACTTTTGCAAAAAGATTTTTGAGCGGTGCGATTTTGCAAAGAATCCTGCAGAAGATAGATTTTATTGGATTTGAGGAGAGAGAGAAGGAGTTAAGAAATATACCAGAGAAGTTCGGAACCCTAGATCTCCTGCTTCCTCAAGTCTGTGACTCCAGATCTCCTTGCAAAAATTCACGCATAAATCGTTAAATATGAAATTTGCAGTTTTGTGTTAATAATGATATGACTCGTCTAAGAAATCAACACAAATAGTAAAAATAAAAAATTACGCACGTATCCCCGGCAACGGCGCCATTTGATTGATGTGTAAAAGTGTGTTTGTAGTTAACCGCAATCAATAACGGTGTCGCGTGTAGCTAGACCGAGATGAGTACGGGTCGTCCTCAGGGAAACGTTGAATCTTTTACTCTTACTTTAGATGTGTTGAGAAAGGATGAAGAAATAAGAATGTTGTAGAATGGTTTCTAGATCTACGTTAAGCAAGAATGCAAAAATATAGATCTAGATTATTTTAGGGATGTAGTTAATATAATAAGAGGGCTTGTAGGGTTCGTTAGGATTTAGTAGTCATGGACGATTAATTAAAAGTTACCCTTTTTATCCATTAATAGATTTAGAACTAGAACAACGGTGATGCGTGTAGATTAGGGTTTCTGGAGGGAAAAGGAATCCCACTCTTAACCCTTATCTCGACACGGAACTCCGTTCATATCTAGCCTTTACCAAAACAATCATTAATCTAATCTCTAATCGCGGTCGGAACTAGCAAGGAATTGCTAGTGCGCCCGATTAGGATGTTAATGATTCTTTTGATAAAGTTCCTAAACTTTGTAGGACTTAAAAAGGGTTTAGTTATTTTCATCATCCATTAGCCTACCCTAATCCTACGAACCCTAACAAGCGGAGAATTACTCGCGCGTGTTGGGAGAAGAAGATGAAAAGACAGAGAGGGAAAACATAATGTAAAATGCAAAAGAATTAAATAAAACAACTACCTTTATTAATCAACTTGAACAATCTACACTTTGATTCCTTAGAAAATGATTACAAAGACTAGTTTGCTTCTCGATCTCTTCCAAGAAGGTAGACGAACAGTTGATGATCAGCCTGGATGCGTGAGCCGTCTTGGACTTCGTGATCTCTTCGGCTTGATGTCTTCTAACTTTAGCCCTTGGTCCTTTATATAGCCCTCAAAGAAGAAAAACTAGTTACCATATATGGTGACTTCCTAATATGGTAACTTTCCATGCCTGGATTCTGAGTCCCTGTCAATATTGATTTTATGATTTTGGCAAATTTTTGATCCTGACATCTTGAACATCTTGATCTCTTGACCTGAGCTAAATCTTGCACAATATCTCTATGAATAATGTTAGTTTATTTATTAAATTAGAGAGAGTGTCTTAATCACTATATATGGTAATAAATCTTTAAGAAACTTGATTAAGAATATTTAATATGCTATGCACTTTATATAGTAATAAATCTTTAACAAACATGACTAAAAATATTTGATATGGTATGCATCTTTTAATTAATAAAATATTATGCATATATTTTGAAATATTATTCTAACCATTTGTATGATATTATATCTTTTAAGAATTGTAATTATAATATTTGATATGATATGCATATTTTCAATTACCAAAATATTATATAAATATAAAATGCCTATATTTTCCTTCATAATATTAATTATAATATATAAACATATGGAAAATAGTATTTTGCAGATAAATCCAAATATGTTTAATATTTATAATAAACACCTTTTATTATTTAAGAAATGTAAGGAAAATACTTATACCAAAGTGCAATATTTTCAACTGAACAACTCACTTGCACAAACTTTGGATATGTTCATGAAACAATCCATGCAAATTTCGGCTGAGATGAGGTCTTCTATTGATACCCTAACGAAAAACTCCGCCTCCCATGGTGAGAGTATTAAATCAATAGAAAACCAAATCGCACAGTTAAACGTCGCAATGTGTGCGAGAGAGAAAGGGAAACTCCCATCTCAACCCATACCTAATCCTGGCCACTCACAAAGTTATAATGTGAGTGCTGTTACCACGTTGAGATCGGGAAAAGTGCTGAATAATCGAGTGGGTGAGCAGTGTGATGATAGTGACACCAATGATATCCCTTCTTCTTCTTCTTCCCCTAATTCGTCTAGTCTTCCACCTTCACCCGAGCCTATTCTCCGTTTTCCCCAAGGCTCGAACCCTTCGCCCATTTCGCCAAATCTATCTAAGTCGATTCCCACTCCAGTTTTGGGATCGAATCCATCCCCACAATCCTCTCCAATGTTGGACCAAACCCTTATTGATAAAGCACCTTATCCAATCAGGTTAAGGGGCAACAGACCAAGTCCACAAATGGAGAAGATTGTGGAAATTTTTAAGCAAGTTAACATAAACATTCCTCTCCTAGATGCTATTCAACAAGTTCCGTCATATGCGAAAATCCTAAAGGACTTGTGCACAAGGAAGAGAAAAGTTCAAGTACCTAAAAAAAATTTCCCTGCGAGTAATGTGAGCACTGCTTTTACACAACAACTACCCAAGAAACGAAAGGACCCCGGAAGTCCTACAATTTCAATTTCTATTGGGGGTAAAAATATTAATCGTGCTCTACTCGATTTAGGTGCTAGCGTTAACTTGCTTCCGTATTCTGTTTATGAGCAATTAGGGATCGGAGAGTTAAAACCGACGCATTGTACTCTTCAGATGGCCGATCGATCTATCACCCAACCTAGGGGTGAGCTAGAGGATGTGTTAATCAAAGTCGGGGAATTCATATTCCCTGTGGATTTTATCGTTATAGATACACAACCTGTAGCAAACCCACGCAATCAAATCCCGGTGATACTCGGTCGACCCTTTTTGGCCACTTCCAACGCAGTAATTAATTGTTGAAACGGCTCTATGACCTTATCTTTTGGAAAGAAGTCAATTGAGCTTAATATTTACAAGTTGGGAAGTGAACCCTCCGAACCCTATGCTCATGTGTGTTCTGTCGAATTAATGGATATCGAAAGCAGCGAATTTGATCAACCTCATGATACTGACTCTTTTCATATGTTGTTGTTTGACCCAACCATGTACTCTTCCACCGATTTGTCCGGGTCAACATCTAATGAGGAACCTTATATTGAGTCTGACGATCACCCCATTTTTTCTGATGATATTATTCTTCAGGGTATCGATGAAAGCTTTGAGGAAATTTTCGCTGATGAACTCGCATTTTTAAAAGATACGGGTGTTGAGATAAATCAACTCCAAGATGAAGAAATTGGACTTCCACCCCTTCTTTTGGACAATCATGATAATGCGAGTAATCCATCATCACTATCACTGTGTCGTCTCTCCAAATTGAGACGTGATCCTTTTCCATTACACCTCTTATCACCTCCCCACTTCTTCACGTCGAAAGGTGACATGTTCTTCCACCAACGTTGGTGCTTCATCGATAAATTTTTTAAATGGTTGGTGTTGACCTTCGGTCTTTGCAAAACTTGGCAGTGACCAATAACCTTGACCCTCTCTTATGATTTTAAAAGATTAAAATTGTTTAACTCAAGTTTGGGGGGGTGGTATATTTTGGCTCTTGAAAGAAAATGATTTTTACAAAATTGTGAGCCTAAAATAAGTTTGAGGGAGGATTTTTACTTTCATATATTCTTGCCCCCATTAATAATTTCCTCCCAAGTCTACAGGTTTTTTGAGCTTAACGGATGACATCAGTGAGGACATTGCTGTAAACAGGTTTGGGGGAGCTTTGTGCTTATTTACACATCAATTTGCATCATATTTTGCATAAGCACAACATTTTCAAAAAATTTTAAAAAAAATTTCTTTTATAACGAAAGAGTAGAAAGTGAAAAATTACATCCAAAAGATAGGAATAGTTTAAGAAAACCAAGAAAATTAGAAGTTTTCTTCAACGAACTAGTAATAAGTAGTTATGAGCCGTTGTCCCAAGGGTTAGAAAGATGAAAGAAGCCACTAATCTGAGGATAAAAATAAGTCTGAAAAATAGTTTCTATTCTGGAAGCCAAACATTTGAATGTTGATACCCTACTATATGCACTTACACACGTCTTGAAACTCGGGATAGTAGATGATACCTTGAAATGCTCTTGTCTAAAAGCCAAAGTATGAAAAAAATGAAGAAAAATATAAAAATGGTGAAAGAAAAAAATGAACACTGGTTTTGCATCGCCAAGGCAGCAATAAAAAAATATAGCGAAGGTGCCTCTTCACCTAGTGCCCTAAGGCCAACTGGTCTAGGAGTCACTGCTAAGCCTTAGGTGGTGCAAGACGAGAAAATATTATCACCTAATCAGCAAGCACATGAGTAATCGGTCAGTTAGTACCTCAAGAAGTATTAACGGTCACATGGAAAGGTGTGAGCAAACCTAAGTATTCATCAAATTAAAAAGTACTAAGGTAGATGGACAAGAGTGTGATAGCTTGAATTAAATTCTCCGAGTGTAGGGATGTCTATTACACACACGTAGGGGTATATGATCAATGTTTGGATGAAAGGTAGGAATGAAGAATAAAGACGATGTTTTATTGAGGGATGATGTGATTTCTAATATTTTTTCATGACTATTAAGATAGGGCTCATGACAACTGAAAAGCTAGTGTAGTTGGAAACTCTTATTTTCAAAGTCTTTCTTTTATGGTACTTATCTTTATATGTAAATTTCACCATCTCTCTTTTTTTATAGGATTTTGTGGGTGTAATCCGCTGAAAACCCTCAGGAGACAACACTCCTCCTATTAGGGACACCTAGAGGTTTAACGGCTTGTTGCACGTGCTCAGTGCAATCGTGTCTGCCTACGAAAGTGTGCTTAGTTTTCTCCTTTCTTTTTCTCCTCTTAAATAAACTAGTTTGCTCGGGACGATAAAAGATAAGTTTGGCGCCATTTGATTGATGTGTAAAAGTGTGTTTGTAGTTAACCGCAATCAATAACAGTGTCGCGTGTAGCTAGACCGAGATGAGTACGGGTCGTCCTCAGGGAAACGTTAAATCTTTTACTCTTACTTTAGATGTGTTGAGAAAGGATGAAGAAATAAGAATGTTGTAGAATGGTTTCTAGATCTACGTTAAGCAAGAATGCAAAAATATAGATCTAGATTATTTTAGGGATGTAGTTAATATAATAAGAGGGCTTGTAGGGTTCGTTAGGATTTAGTAGTCATGGACGATTAATTAAAAGTTACCCTTTTTATCCATTAATAGATTTAGAACTAGAACGACGGTGATGCGTGTAGATTAGGGTTTCTGGAGGGAAAAGGAATCCCACTCTTAACCCTTATCTCGATACGGAACTCCGTTCATATCTAGCCTTTACCAAAACAATCATTAATTTTATCTCTAATCGCGGTCGGAACTAGCAAGGAATTGCTAGTGCGCCCGATTAGGATGTTAATGATTCTTTTGATAAAGTTCCTAAACTTTATAGGACTTTAAAAGGGTTTAGTTATTTTCATCATCCATTAGCCTACCATAATCCTACGAACCCTAACAAGCGGAGAATTACTCGCGCATGTTGGGAGAAGAAGATGAAAAGACAGAGAGGGAAAACATAATGTAAAATGCAAAAGAATTAAATAAAACAACTACCTTTATTAATCAACTTGAACAATCTACACTTTGATTCCTTAGAAAATGATTATAAAGACTAGTTTGCTTCTCGATCTCTTCCAAGGAGGTAGACGAACAGTTGATGATTAGCCTGGATGCGTGAGCCGTCTTAGACTTCGTGATCTCTTCGGCTTGATAACTTTTCCAAGAGGCTCTCGGTGCCCTTTTATAGTGCAAAGCCAGAATCTTCTTGTTGAAAACTTGGTAAAATTCATCATAGATTTATGACAAAAAATCTTAGCTCCCAATTCCCTAGAAGTGCGGCGGATCCGCGGCCTAAGGGGGGTTTGGCCGCGGATCCGCGCTCAAAGGCAGAGATCTCTTCATCACAATTCTTGGGCTTTCTTCTTATGACATGCGGCAATCCTAGGCACCTTTAGAATTCAGAAATCTTCTCTCGATTGCTTCCAGACTTGGTCTCCAAGTTTTGCTTCTTAATTTGGCAAGTTTTCTTCAACAAATTGATTTGTTTGATAAATTCTGCATAACAACTTGGAAAATTCTGCACAATAATCTCAAATAATATTTTAGTAGACTTAGTTCTACTAGGAATTGGTCAATGAATTTATTTGCATACACTTTCCTACCAAATGATAATTAATTTATATTAACACATGGAAAATAATGTTTTTACACATAAACCCTCATATGTATATATATTATAATAAAGTCCTTTTTTAATATGAAAATGGTAGGAAAAATGTAATACAAATGTGCAGTTTTATCAACTGAACAAGACGTCCACAGGGTTGCTCAGATCATCGACAACGGTACGGCTCCGGCGGGTGATCACCGGAAAAGAACAAGATCAAGAAAAGAAGAAGAAGAAGAAGAAGAAGAAGAAAAGGGAGAGAAAAAGAGAGGGTTGTTCTCTGTCCTGGGGTCAGAGGTGAGGCGAGGAAGTCGTCGACGACGATGGGCCGTCGACGGCGAGGTGCAGGTGACGGTTTTTCGACGATGGTTCCGGCCAAGGGCAGTGGGTGCTAGGGTTTCAGGAAAAGGTTGCAGCGGGTTATAAGAAGTCGGGTGATCGGGGTTCAAGCGTAAGGGAGAGGTTCAGGTCAGGGAAAGAAGGAGGAAGGTGATCGGAGAGGGAGAAAGGCAAGGGTGAGATCGACGGCGAAGCCAATGGGTTGCACGAAGAGGCTGGGATGAGGGTTCGAGGCGTGCAGTGCTCGGGGTTTGTCGGGGAAGGAGAGGACGTGAAGTGAAGGAGAAGGTCGAAGAGCATGGTCGCCGGCCGTGGAGACGGGGTGTGCAGGCGAAGAGGTCGGGTGAGGCATGGGTGTGCAGGGATGGTGCTCGGGTTCATGGGCTGTCGGGTATAGGGTGAAGGAGGAAGGAGAGGGAGGAGAAATGAGATGGTGACGGCGAAGGCAAGGGTGGATACGGGGATGTTAAGGCGGCGGCGGCGAGGGGAGTTGATGGGTTAGGTTCAGGTATGGGTGCAGGCTCGGTCTGGGATGAAGGAGGAAAGGAGGAAGTGGATGAGGGTGAGGAAGTGGAGGCGAGGGCATTGATGTGAACGGAGGTGGTGTCGACGACGGTGGAGGCGAGCGACGGCCGCGAGCGCGAGGAGGCAGCGAAGGAAGAAGAAAAATAAAGAAGAGAAGAGAGAGAATGAGGCTGTGGGTTTTTGTATAGGGTTTAAAAATAAAAACGTATAAAATATAAACAGAGAGGGAGAGAGAGAGAATGTGAGAGGAGAGAGATAGGGAGAAAAGAGAGATCGAGAGGAGAGAGAGAGAAGTGAATAGTGAGGAGATATGAAATTATTTTTAGTGGGGGAGAGAGAAGGAGATAGCGCGAGTGAGAGAGAGAAGAGTGGGGCCCAGGGAAAGGAAAGTGAGAGCTGAGTTGTGCTGTTAGATTTAGGAGTTAGGATTATAATAAAAAAAGATTTTAGTTTGTTAATAAAATTTTAAACGTAAGTATTATATTAAATTAAAATTGGATTTTCAGGTAATTACAAATTTGGTCCAAAATATGCCCGGGTCGGGTCAAAAATTCAGTTTTAAAATATGAAAAATATATGCGACTTTCAAAATTCAAAATGAATGCTCGAGTAACAAAAATGCATACCCCCAAGAACGGATGCACGTACGTGCGCGTAGCCATCCAAACACGTCCGTTTCACTGAACGGGACTAGAACAAGATGCGCGGATGCTACCACGGGATTATGGGTATCATGCAGGCTATGAAATGTATTTTTAGAATATTTTACGTGACTTAAAATGTTATATGGTAAAGGATGCCATGCCAGGTAAAATGTCAGTATGCACTAAACATGAAAATGCACGTGTCTATGTAACAAGTCAAGGTAATTTATAAATATGAATCAAACAAGTTTCAAGCAAGCGGGTCGGGTCGAATGCAATGTAAAAATGTAAAATTACTATTCGCACCTAAACACGATAAATAAATAAATAAAATACCACAGATAAATAAATACGGGAACTGGAATTGGTATAAATGAACTCGGTTGTTACATTATACCCAACTACAAAAGAATTTCGTCCTCGAAATTTCAGGAACAAGAAAGGATAAACAATCAACACACTACAAGAATAGATGTGGAAATTTCTGCCGGATTTCATCTTCTCGTTCCCAAGTTGATTCTCCATGTGAGCGTTTCCCCCAAGGAACAAGTACAAGAGGGATAACTTTGTTCTTAAGAACCTTTTCTCTTCGATCCATAATCGACATCGGTCGCTCCTCAAAGGTCAAATCTTCTTATACAGTCAGCTCCGAAAGATCCAGCATGTGTGTTTCATCTCGAACATACTTACAGAGTTGAGATACGTAAAACATGTCATGAACATTCGCCAAGTATTGTGGTAATGCCAATCGATATGCCACTTCTCCAACACGCTCCAAAATCTCGAAAGGTCCAACGAATCGAGGACTAAGCTTTCCTCGACATCCGAAATGAATCACCCCTCTAGTCGGTGATATCTTCAGGAATACCAAATCACCAACGGCAAACTCTAAAGGTCTTCTCGATATATCTGCCCAACTCTTTTGTCGGTCTTGTGCTGCTTTCATATGATTTCGGATAGTGTTAACATTCTCAACTATTTGCACGATCAAATCCGGTCCCAACAACCTTCGTTCACTAACATCGTCCCAACAAACAGGTGAACGACAATTGCGACCATATAAAGTTTTGAATGGAGCCATCTGAATAGTCGCTTGAAAATTGTTGTTGTACGAAAACTCCACCAAGTGTGGATGATCCTCCACAAAACCCTTGAAGTCTAACATGCAAGCTCTCAACATGTCTTCAAGAGTTTAGATCGTTCTCTCCGACTGGCCATCTGTCTGAGAATGATAAGCTGTGCTAAACTTCAATTGAGTCCCCAAACTTTCCTGTAAGCTCCTCCAAAAGTGTGATAAGAAACGAGTGTCACGGTCGGACACGATGCTCGCTGGTACACCATGCAATCTTACAATCTCCTGTATGTACCGTTCTGCCAATGCTTCTGTTGATTGATCAACTTGAAATGGTATTTAATGAGCTGCCTTGGTCAATCGATCAACAATCACCCAAACTGCATTGTTGTCTTTTGGACTCCGCGGTAAAGCCATCACAAAATCCATGGTTATATGTTCCCACTTCCATTGAGGAATCGGAAGTGGTTGCAATAAACTAGCAACCCGTTGATATTCAGCCTTAACTTGCTGACACACCAAACACTTCGCTACAAAGCGGGCAATCCCCTGTTTCATGCCTTCCCACCAGAAATGTTGTCGTAGATCTCGGTACATCTTCGTGCCTTCTGGATGTATAGAATATGCTGAACTGTGCGCCTTCTTCGTAATTTCTTCGCGAATGTCTCCTTTTGGTACACACAAACGTCTACCATATCGCAACAAACCATCTTCATGAATCAACAAGTCTGCTCGAAGTCCAGCTTCAATCTGTTCTCGAAACCTTTGCAATCTTGGCTCCTTCGACTACGCTGCTTTAATATTCTCGATCAATGACGACTGTACTTGCAGCTGCAACAACTGTCTCGACGAATGCGGTAGCACAATCTCCAAATCAAATCTTCGAAAGTCTTCAATATGTTCCTTCTGTACAGTCAACATCTGCATTGCTGGCAACTGACTAAGCGCATCCGGCACAACATTAACTTTCCCCGGATGGTACTTAAGATTAATATCGTAGTCAGCCATCAGCTCCAATCATCTATGCTGCCTCATATTAAGCTCCTTCTACGTGAACACATACTTCGAGCTTTATGATCGGTGAAAACCTCGACCCTTTCGCCCAATAAGTAGTGTCTCCAAATCTTCAAAGCAAAAATCACAGCTGCTAGCTCCACGTCATGAGTTGGGTAATTCTTCTCATGGGTCTTCAACTGTCTCGATGCGTAGGCTATAACCTTCCCATGCTGCATCAGAACACATCCCAAACATTTCCCAGATGCGTCGCTGTGAATCACCAATCCTCCGGAACTGTCTGGTACGGTCAAAATAAGAGCGGTTATCAATCTCTGCTTCAACGCCTCAAAAGCTGACGCACACTTATCCATCCACACAAATGGTACTTCCTTGCGCGTAAGCTTGGTCAAAGGCTCAGTCAAACGAGCAAAATTCTCTACGAACCTTCTGTAATAGCCGGCAAGTCCAAGAAAACTTCTGATCTCTGCTACGTTATTTGGAATCAGCCAATTTTGAACTGCTGCAATCTTCTCGGGATCAACGGCGATTCCATCTCCGGATACGACGTGCCCCAAAAACTTCACTTCTTCAAGCCAAAACTTGCACTTGCTTATCTTTGCATACAATCTTTCTTGCTTCAATGTCTGCAGTGTGATCTTCGAGTGTTTTGCATGCTCTTCTATACTCCTCGAGTAAACCAGAATATCATCAATGAACACCACTATAAACTGGTCCAAAAATGGTGTAAAAATTCGGTTCATCAAGTCCATGAATATCGCCGGTGCATTCGTTACTCCGAAGGGCATCACTAAATACTCGTAATATCCATATCGAGTTTGGAACGCGGTTTTGCAAATATCTTCAGATTTAACTCGGACCTGATAATATCCGGACCGCAAATCCAACTTCGAGAATACCCTCGCGCTACTAAACTGCTCGAACAATTCTCTAATGCGAGGGATTGGGTACTTGTTCTTAATAGTCACCCGGTTTAATTCTCGATAATCGATGCACATCCTCCTTGTGCCATCATTCTTCTTTACTAGAAGAATTGGAGCTCCCCAAGGTGAATTGGTGCTGCGAGTTCAACCCTTCTCTAGCGATTCGGTCACCTGCTTCTTAACTTCTTCCAACTCCACTGGTGCCATTGGATAGTATGCCTTTGAGATTGGCGCTGCACCAGGAACAATATCGATCGCAAACTCCACATCTCATTTTGGCGATAAACCCGAGATGTCATCGAAAACATCCATGAAATCTCGAACTACAGATAGCGCTTCCTCCTTATTAACTTCCATCGACGAAAGAACATTGTTTGTCGGCCTAGCCCTAAACTCGACTGGCCCGACAGAACTGCTTCCTCCAGCAAAACAAACTCCGGATGTCCGGAAATCTGGAAAATCACTTTCCTTTCCTTACAATCATTATGAGCGTGGAAAGTGCCGAGAAAATCCATTCCCAAGACAACAACAAACGAAAGGATGCACCAGAATTGAATAATTCTCATGCGGGGAAGACATGAACAAGTAAGATACCGAGATGACTTCATCCGAAGTCAAGATACTGAAGAGGATTAAGCACGGTAAACATAATTCAAGCTGGTGATAAAACAAGAACTGGTAAGCAATGAAACCGAGAGAAGCAAGGTAATATAACGATCATAAAACATGGAAATGAATCAAAACTAGAATTCCAAGTTACTTAAATAGAGTACCGCATTGTAACAATGCTGCAGTTCATAGTTACAATCACATTACTCTAATCAAGTCGCCCAAATCCTAGCATCAGAATCAAGAAATAGGGAGAAACAATAGGGAACCAAAAGGTTTCAAGCCAAGATGCAAAGTCGTTTGCATATCGTCAAGACAAGGATCAAGAGAAAGATATGATTCAAGAATCACGATAACAAGGTGGCAGGACATGCTCCTAATTACGGATTTTCTGATTCGTGTATTGGGTCCAATACCCAACTACAAAAGAATCAAACCCGATTAACCTAAATCCCATGGCTCTGATACCAAACAAACCCTGTCACGCCCCGTTTCCCAGAGTGCGCTAAGATAGGCACGTGACAGAGCCAACCATGCTACCTGTGGAAAGGAAAAATCCCTCCACAGTTACATTACGGCTGTAGAGATATCAAGAACAGGAAAGTAAACTAAACTATCTAGTACATGTCCATGAGCCATAATAAATGAGTCAAGAAATAATATAATATGCGGAAGTAAAAGATCCAATAAACAAAACACCTGGAAAGTAAAACTGGATACCAACAGGATCCTCACTGCTCTGTCTAACAGCGGCAGTACTCCTAATCAGTCTACAACAAAGGTAGAGGATCTGGGCCATGCAAAACCCAGACATCTGTCACGTCCCGCTTCCCGGTATATGGCGAAGGGGATGCGACAAGGTCCGCTATGTATTTACTGTGAAGTAAATATGCTAAGCGTATCTAAGCAATATAAAGGTAAATCACAAGAGACAAGAGATATAAAAATAACAACAACTTTATTAATAACATTCTTTTATACAATGCATGAAAAGTAAATACATCTGAAATAAAAGCGATGCCTAAACAATGGCATAACAGGAAATGAAAATACTGAATAGAACAAGGTACAATGTCTAGAGCTCGGGGTCTTCGTGGAACTGATCCAAGTCTTCACCGGTGGGCTCGATCTCTGACGGGTCCAAAACACCTGATGACATTCAAAGAAGAAAGAAATAGAATGTTGTCAGCGAACAGGTCGCTCGGTAAGTCCCAAAGATAAGGAATAATTTGAAAAGACAGAATAAGAGGTATCTTCTAAAGTTGTATAATATTGTAGAGTATTGTGTTTACGCTGTTGTTTATAGCTTGCTACGGAAGGATGCCAGTGTATACGAGAGGGGTCTCAGTATGCTAGAGACCAGGGCAAACGGAATGTACAAGGAACCGTTAATCCACGGTACAACAGCAACGGAATATAGGTTAGGTGTCTTAATCTTACCGTCTCGTGCCACTTCTAACACCTTCCGCACCAATCTACCCCTTAAACCCCGTAGTGTTTTGATTGTATTGTTGTATTGTATTGTATAAGTTGGATGACTGACCAAAACCATGATATCGGTAAACAGATTGTAACTGCATAATCAGGTAAAAGGAATAACGGGATAATGGATGTATATCCATGGTTTGATTCAGTCAGGTTGTATAGATTGATAACTGGATTCTGGGATTCATGTGTTCATATTGAGTTGGAATATTATAGATTTATATAGTACTTGAATCATATTCAAGTTGGATTATGATTAGACTCAAACCCGAGTCGGACAGAAGAAATGTAAATCGAAGTCCTATTATTTTTACTAGGGTCCTTATTATAATTTATAAAATTTGAGGGGGTTTTATGTAAAAATACTTTTGTATAGTTTTCAAGATACTCCCAAGTATTTATTATTCGTCTTTAAGTTATGATGAGTGTAATTTTATTTTGTGATACTTCTAGTGAAAATATCCTAATTACATAAATAAAGGTATTTATCTGTAATATTGATTTATTTGAAATTCATAGTATTTTAATGTAAAATTTAGTCTTGTGATTTTTAGAAAAAGTGGGATTTTTATATTATTATAAAATAGATATTTTAATGATAAATATACCTATATTTATACAAAAATAATTTCAAAAAATATTTTATATTTTAAAAGTCTCATTTTCTTAAGATGTCGTATTTTAAACCTTTCGAGACCGAATGCTCCTTGCGGAGGTCTGAATGTCGCACTACTAAGCCGAGGGTGCACGATAAACCATACTATCCCTAACGGGTTCCCCAAAGGTGGGTTGTAGTGGCGCTTTGCAAAGATTTATAAATACTAAACCTTTAGAAAACGGTTTTATTAAAGTAAAAGGTATTTATTTGCAAAAGTCGATTTTCCATATTTTAGGTTTTAGGGTTTCCTATTTCAACTAGACTAATTCTAAATGATCTAAACAACAAGTTGTTAGAAGCCTCAAATCGCCTCTTCACCGTCAATTGTAGCCAGGTAAGTACAAGTGAGGAAGGAGGGATCCGCTCACGAATCGTGAGACGGGCCTTTTAAAGTTACCTTTGCTCACTTGCCTAGTCTAGACACCACAAGGTCGGGTTTAGATAAACGATCGATGTCCACAACTTATCCTATTTTTCTATTAAAAGATATTTGTTTTAAAAGTGTAGCAAACCTAAAACTTTTAGAAAAGGTTTTGTTAAGAAAATGGTATTTAATTGTAAAATCTTGTTTTATCGTATTCTAAGTTTTCAAGGTAGCGTGTTATGTTTGCATATGAGTGTGTGAGGAGGTAGGTCATTACCTCGTGATCTACTTTAAGGTTTAGCAATATTAAAGGGTTAAATGTGAAAAACTAAATATTGTGGTATTTAAGTGAAAGAATACGATATATTGCAAAAGCTATCATTTCATGTGAGAAAACTTGTTCAAATTAGTTGTTAAGTGATTAATAGTCAACATAAAGATGTTTAAGCATGATGGAATTGGTGATAAGTGAGATTTTATAGAAAACCGAATCGAAAATCGGTTTTGTTCCGATTCCGTCGGGTTTGTAAATTCGTATTTTATGGAAGAAAAGAAAGATAGAAAAAGGGGGACTTACGGGTTTGGAAAATACTAGAGAGTGAGAGGGAAGTAGAGGGTTTGCCGGTGCGTCGAATCGTCGTTGAGAGCTCCTAGCACGATCACCGGAATTTCGCCGTCGATTTCATCAGCGCTTCGCCTTTCGCTCGTTTTCCAACGTACCAAAGTTCTCTTGGGATTTTGATAGAGTGAACTCAGAAATTTAGGATGAGAGGGTAGAGGGTAAGGGGTGTATTTATAGGGTTAGGCTAGGGTTGGGGTTTTTAATTAAAAAAATGTAAAAATTATATAAAAATCATTAAAATTTGGAGTAAAAGAGCTTTAATGTGCTCTCTGTAACCGATCTAGAAATTTAGTGTGTGCAGGGGGGTTGACTAGTCAAAGATGCTCGTTTTCTATGTTGGCGACTCAGCCGTCCGGTAGAGTCCGGCCGGCGGCGCCGGCCGACTCGGAATGTCGTTGGGTGGGGGGTCTCCTGGGGGGAATTTTGGTGCATCTAACTTTTTATGTGCAGAAGAAAATTTGTGAGAAACACACGTGTAACTGTTGGTATTCTAAAAAAGTCAAAAACAAAGTAATATTAAAAATAATGTGGGGCAGAGGATTTGAACTCTGGTGGCTTGGTTCAGCGGTGCAAGGTATTACCAATGAGCTACAAGCTCCTTCTTGTAATTATGGAGTGAAATAAATACTTAAAAAGATATCAGCAACAATAAATACTCCAATTATACATTGAATTTAAATCAATTCTTTGTACATTAAAAATGGAGTTGTTACAGTCTACCCTCCTTACAAAAATTTCGTTCTCGAAATTTATAACTTTTATTTGAGGACTGGTTTATAAAGAGGTGTGGATATCTAGTACGCATTTCATCCTCCCTTTCCCAAGTGGACTCTCCTGGAGTGTCTTTCCTCCACATCACTCGAACCAAGTTAACTTCCTTGTTCCGAAATGTCTTCACTTTCCTATCCAGGATCTCCACAGGCTGTTGCTCACAAGATAAATCGGGCTGTATCGTGAGCTCGGAATGATCGAGAACATGGCTGGGGTCACTCACATACCTTCTGAGTTGGGATATATGGAACACATTATGCACTCCTTCCAATGAAGGTGGAAGCACTAAGCGGTATGCCACTTCACCGACTCGTTCGAGTATGTCGAACGGTCCAATATACCTCGGACTTATCTTACCCCGTCTTCCAAATCGGATCACTCCGTGGTTCGGAGATATCTTCAAGAACACTATCTCCTGGCTGGAACTCCAAGTGTCGACTTTTTGCATCAGCCCAGTGCTTCTGTCGATCTTGGGCTATGCGCATCCTTTTCCTGATAGTACGAACCACATCAACAGTCGCTACTATCATCTCTGGTCCAAGAAGTTCCCTATCTCTGATGTCGTCCCAACTTAATGGCGATCGACACTTCCTTCCATACAATGCTGCAAAAGGTGCCATTCCTATGCTTGCTTGGTAGCTGTTGTTGTACGAAAACTCTACAAGATGTAGGTGATCTTCCCACGATCCTTTGCAGTCTAGCATACACGCTCTGAGCATATCCTCCAAGATCTGAATAGTTCATTCCGACTGACCATCTGTTTGTGGATGATAAACCGTGCTGAAGTTCAGACTTGTTCCTAAGCTTGCTTGCAGACTCTGCCAAAATTGCGATCGGAACCTGGTGTCACGATCGGAGACAATGCAGACCGGTACTCCATGAAGTCTCACAATTTCCTGTATGAGTTCATGGGTATCAGAGATAGTACATTATGAAAAGTTTAAATCTTAATTAGATTATTGCCTCCATATACTTCTTTGCTAGTGTCTCAGTAGTTTGGCCAACTCGAAATGGGATGAAGTGAGCCGACTTTGTAAGTCGATCCATAATGACCCATACAGCATCGTTACCCTTTGTGCTGCGAGGAAGAGCAGTCACAAAATCCATCGTGATGTGTTGCCACTTCCATTCTGGGATTGGTAACGGTTGAAGTAATCCAGCACTCCTGTGATGTTCAGCCTTTACTTGCTGACACACCAAGCATTTTGCGACGCTTCTGGCTACTTCATGCTTCATTCTATGCCACCAATAATTCTGACGTAGATCTTTGTACATTTTGGTACCTCCAGGGTGTACTGAGTAGGGAGAGCTGTGAGCTTCTTTCAATAACTCTTCCCGAACAGGACCTTTTGGTACACACAATCTGCTGCCGTATCTCAAAGATCCGTCTTCATGGATGATGAAGTCTGTTCTGAGTCCATTCTCTACTTGTTCTCTGATCTTTTGCAACTTAGCATCACTTGTCTGGGCTGCTTTGATCTGATTGACAATGGTTAATTGAACTTGTAAATTCATTAAACTTGAAGCATTACCTGGCATGACTACTTCAATCTCCATCTGATGCAAGTCTTGTTGAAACTTCCACTGAGCGGTGAGATTCATCGATAATGGTTGGCGACTAAGAGCATCAGGTACTACATTCACCTTCCCTGAGTGATATTGCAAGTTGATGTCAAAGTCCGCCATGAGTTCTAACCATCTTCTCTGCCGCATATTCAACTCCTTCTGAGTAAACACGTACTTCAGGCTCTTATAATCTGTGTAGATGTTCACTTGTTCACCGAGTAGATAATGACTCCAAATCTTGAGAGCAAAGATGACGGCTGCCAACTCCAGATCATGCGTCGGATAATTGCGCTCATGAATCTTCAACTGTCTTGAAGCATAAGCCACAACCTTACCATGCTGATGTAGAACACATCCTAATCCCTTACCGGATGCATCTCAATGCACTTCGAATCCTCCAGATTGATCCGGTATGACGAGAATAGGTGCTGATGTCAACCTTGACTTGAGTTCTACGAAAGCTTGTTCGCATGCTTCCGATCACACAAATTCTTCATCTTTACGTGTAAGCTTGGTCAGGGGCGTTGCTATCTTTGAAAAGCCTTCAATAAACCTTCTGTAATATCCAGCTAAACCCAAGAAACTTCAAATTTCCTTCACTGACTTTGGTGTAGGCCATTCGCTAACCGCTGAAACTTTTGCTGGATCTACAGAGATTCCTTCTCCTGATACGATATGTCCAAGAAAACCAACTTGCTTTAACCAAAACTCGCACTTGCTATACTTGGCATAAAGCTGATGTTGTCGAAGAGTTTCTAGGACAATTCGTAGGTGCTCTGCATGTTCTTTCTGACTCTTAGAATACATCAGGATGTCGTCGATGAAGATGACAACAAACCTGTTTAAGTACTTCCGGAAAACTTGATTCATTAGGTTCATGAATATTGCGGGTACGTTGGTCACTCCAAATGGCATCACTAGAAATTCGTAATGTCCATAGCGAGTTCTGAAAGCTGTTTTGTGAATATCAGCTTCCTTGACCTTCACTTGATGATAACCTGAACGAAGATCCAATTTAGAGAAAACACAAGATCCACTTAGCTGATCGAATAAATCATCGATGCGCGGAAGTGGATACTTGTTCTTTATAGTGACTTCGTTCAAGGCTCTGTAATCGATGTACATTCTGTATGAACCTTCTTTCTTCTTCACAAGTAGTACAGGTGATCCCCAACTTGAAGTGCTGGGACGAATCCATCCTTTCGCCAGTAATTCGTCCAACTGTGTTCGGACTTCCTTCAAACCTTCCGGACTTAAACAATAGGGTGCTTTGATCACCGATTGTGCTCCTGGTACTAAATCAATACTAAATTCAAAAGCTCGATCGGGAGGCAAACCTGATATATCGTCAGGAAATACATCGTCGAACTCTCGAACTACATCTAGTCTTGATTCTTCCTCTGTTTGAGCTGCTGCAACTACTGCTTCTCTTGGCTTTGCTTTGTAGGTACTTGGCTCCAGTGTACGGTCTCCGCTTTTGAAATAGAAGACCGGATGGTCTGGAATCTTGAATACTACCCTCCTTTGACGACAGTCGATGGTAGCATAAAAAGTTCCAAGCCAATCCATTCGTAGAACCATATCGAAGTTCGGTATGTCCAGCACTTTGAAGTCAGTATAAAACTCTCTGCTGCAGACGACGACTGGACACAAGCTGTATCCCATAGTTGCCTTTAGAACGCCATTTCCTGAACTGACATTCCAGCTGGATACAAGCGGTGAGACTGGAATCGCATGGGTTCGAACAAACCGTTGCGACATAAAGCAGTGTGATGCTCCGGTATCAAACAGTGCTAGTGCAGGGATTGAGGATACTAAGATTGTACCTAAGGTATGTGGGATATGTTTTAGGTATAGAAAATATGTAGCTAAGTAGCAGGATAGAAAAGCAAAGTTTGAAAAGAAAAGTTTACCAGTGATGACTTGGCCAGTGGCCTCAGCTTCTTCCACGGACATCATGAAAGCCTGGCGCCTTGGTACATTCCTCCTGGCCTGAGGAGCATTCCTCGGAACGTTCCTTTGAGCTTGATGGAACTGACGAGGAGGTAGTGCAGCTTGTGGTCTTCTGGGTGGTGCGGGTAGTGCAGGTCTTGGAGCAGGTGCCTGAAGAGCTGGTCGCTGCGGATAGATAATTGCTGGCCTGGTTGCAGCAACTGGGTTTTGTCTTTAGGACAAGACCCAATATCATGAGTAGCTGAGCCGCAGACTAAGCAAAGACGGTTGGCTCGACGGCAGTCTTTCATCATATGTCCAGTTCTCTTACAGTAAGTGCAAAAGGCTGGGCTAGGACGATGGTTCGGTACTCCGGGTCACCTTGGCACGAAAGGTGGCCTGGAGGAGGCTCCACCTGCCATCTGGTTGGCAGGGCGCTTGACTCCTGCAGAATGAGGTCTGCCCCTTGCTTTTATCACTGCCTCATAACTGCGGGCAACTTCCAGAGCATCCTCATGAGTCAGAAATTTTCCTGTGGCTAGAGCAGCCTGAATCTCCGTGTCCAGTCCTTGTTGAAAGCGATGGGCTCTGATCTCGTCCGTCGGTATCAAATGTGCCGCGAATCTGTTTAAGGATTGTGTTAGCTGTGTAGTATGTGAGATTTAAAAATTTGAACTATTGTGACATATCTTACCAGCTTAGCATGGTGAATTCAGTGTCGTACTCATCTACTGATTTGTCCCACATCGAACCCTGTTGTAGATGAATGAACTGCTGCTCCATGGCAAACCTGGTAGTCACAGTGAAGTATTTCGCGTCGAACTTCTCACGAAAAGTCTTCCATTCAATAGGCTGTACCAGACGGCTTTCTTCCGCCTTCCACCAGTTGTGAACATTGTACGTGAGCTGTAGTTTCGCCACACGGACCTAAGCGATGTCTGGTACATGAGCTGCTGCCAGATCGTCTTCTATGCTTTGTGCCCATTCTTCTGCTTCAAGAGGGCTTCCTTTTCCAGAGAACTGCTTGGGATGTAAAGCCTTGAATTACTTTACTCCCGGTGCGTCGGTCTCGGGACGGTTCAGGAGTTGTTGCTGTCCCTCGAGAAGGCTGCGGATCGCCTCAAGTAGCACTGTTTGCTCGGTGGGTGGCGCAGGAACAGCTGGTGTGAGAGGTAGTGCTGGAGGTGTGTTGTTGACATTGGTGCTGGTGTTGTTCGGGGAATCCATAACCTTGAAGAAAAATTTGGGTTAGGACAGATTCAGATACATAAAATGATAAGATTCAAGAAATAGAAATTTGTAAGATTCAAGAAACATGAATTGTAAAAAATGTTTTAGTTGCTGGTTCTTGTGTTATATTGCTTAGGTTGTTCACGCAGAACAGAACTGCATAGTATGGTTCTATACAGCTCTGACCTGCATGGGCCACCAACAAAACCTGCCACGCCCCTCTTCCCAGTATACGGCGAAGTTGATGCGATGAGGTCCGCTACGTATTTACTGTGAAGTAAATACGCTAAGCGTATCTAAGCAATATAAAGGTAAATCACAAGAGACAAGAGATATAAAAATAACAGCAACTTTATTAATAACATTCTTTTGTACAATGCATGAAAAGTAAATACATCTGAAATAAAAGCGATGCCTAAACAATGGCATAACAGGAAATAAAAATACTGGATAGAACAAGGTACAATGTCTAGAGCTCGGGGTCTTCGTAGAACTGATCCAAGTCTTCACCGGTGGGCTCGATCTCTGACGGGTCCAAAACACCTGACGACATTCAAAGAAGAAAGAAATAGAATGTCGTCAGCGAACAGGTCGCTCGGTAAGTCCCAAAGATAAGGAAGAATTAGAAAAGACAGAATAAGAGGTATCTTCTAAAGTTGTATAATATTGAAGAATATTGTGTTTACGCTGTTGCTTGTAGCTTGGTACGGAAGGATGCCAGTGTATACGAGAGGGGTCTCAGTATGCTAGAGACCAGGGCAAACAGAATGTACAAGGAACCGTTAAGCCACGGTACAACAGCAACGGAATATAGGTTAGGTGTCTTAATCTTACCGTCTCGTGCCACTTCTAACACCTTCCGGACCAATCTACCCTTTAAACCCCATAGTGTTTTGATTGTATTGTTGTATTGTATTGTATAAGTTGGATGATTGACCAAAACCATGATATCAGTAAACAGATTGTAACTGCATAATCAGGTAAAAGGAATAACGGGATAATGGATGTATATCCATGGTTTGATTCAGTCAGGTTGTATAGATTGATAACTGGATTCTGGGATTCATGTGTTCATATTGATTTGGAATATTATAGATTTATATAGTACTTGAATCATATTCAAGTCGGATTATGATTAGACTCAAACCCGAGTCGGACAGAAGAAATGTAAATCGAAGTCCTATTATTTTTACTAGGGTCCTTATTGTAATTTATAAAACTTGAAGGGGTTTTATGTAAAAATACTTTTGTATAGTTCTCAAGATACTCCCAAGTATTTATTATTCGTCTTTAAGTTATGATGAGTGTAATTTTATTTTGTAATACTTCTAGTGTAAATATCCTAATTACATAAATAAAGGTATTTATCTGTAATATTGATTTATTTGAAATTCATAGTATTTTAATGTAAAATTTAGTCTTGTGATTTTTAGAAAAAGTGGGATTTTTATATTATAACAAAATAGATATTTTAATGATAAATATACATATATTTATACAAAAATAATTTCAATAAATATTTTATATTTTAAAAGTCTCATTTTCTTAAGATGTCGTATTTTAAACCTTTCGAGACCGAATGCTCCTTGCAGAAGTCTGAATTTCGCACTACTTAGCCGAGGGTGCACGATAAACCGTACTATCCCTAACGGGTTCCCCAAAGGTGGGTTGTAGTGGCGCTTTGCAAAGATTTATAAATACTAAACCTTTAGAAAACGGTTTTATTAAAATAAAAGGTATTTATTTGCAAAAGTCGATTTTCCGTATTTTAGGTTTTAGGGTTTCCTATTTCAACTAGACTAATTCTAAATAATCTAAACAACAAGTTGTTAGAAGCCTCAAACCTCTTCACCGCCAATTGTGGCCAGGTAAGTACAAGTGAGGAAGGAGGGATCCGCTCACGAATCGTGAGATGGGCCTTTTAAAGTTACCTTTGCTCACTTGCCTAGCCTAGACACCACAAAGTCAGGTTTAGATAAACGATCGATGTCCACAACTTATCGTATTTTCCTATTAAAAGATATTTGTTTTAAAAGTGTAGCAAACCTAAAACTTTTAGAAAAGGTTTTGTTAAGAAAATGGTATTTAATTATAAAATCTTGTTTTATTGTATTCTAAGTTTTCAAGGTAGCGTGTTATGTTTGTATATGAGTGTGTGAGGAGGTAGGTCATTACCTCGTGATCTACTTTAAGGTTTAGCAATGTTAAAGGATTAAATGTGAAAAACAAAACATTGTGGTATTTAAGTGAAAGAATACGATATATTGCAAAAGCTATCATTTCATGTGAGAAAACTTGTTCAAATTAGTTGTTAAGTAATTAATAGTCAACATAAAGATGTTTAAGCATGATGGAATTGGTGATAAGTGGGATTTTATAGAAAACCGAATCGGAAATCGGTTTTGTTCCGATTCCGTCGGGTTTGTAAATTCGTATTTTATGGAAGAAAAGAAATATAGAAAAAGGGAGACTTACGGGTTTGGACAATACTAGAGAGTGAGAGGGAAGTAGAGGGTTTGCCAGTGCGTCAAATCGTCGTTGAGAGCTCCTAGCACGATCATCGGAATTTCGCCGTCGATTTCGTCAGCGCTTCGCCTTTCGCTCGTTTTCCAACGTACCAAAGTTCTCTTGGGATTTTGAGAGAGTGGACTCAAAAATTTAGGATGAGAGGGTAGTGGGTGTATTTATAGGGTTAGGCTAGGGTTAGGGTTTTTAATTAAAAAATGTAAAAATTATATAAAAATCATTAAAATTTGGAGTAAAAGAGGTTTAATGTGCTCTCTGTAACCGATCTAGAAATTTAGTGTGTGCAGGGGGTTGACTAGTCAAAGATGCTCGTTTTCTATGTTGGCGACTCGGCCGTCCGGCAGAGTCCGGCCGGCGGCGCCGGCCGAGTCGGAATGTCGTTGGGTGGGGGGTCTCCTAGGGGGAATTTTGGTGCATCTAACTTTTTATGCGCAGAAGAAAATTTGTGAGAAACGCACGTGTAACTGTTGGTATTCTAAAAAATCAAAAACAAAGTAATATTAAAAATAATGCAGGGCAGGGGATTTGAACTCTGGTGGCTTGGTTCAGCAGTGCAAGGTATTACCAATGAGCAATAAGCTCCTTCTTGTAATTATGGAGTGAAATAAATACTTAAAGAGATATCAGCAACAATAAATACTCCAATTATACATTGAATTTAAATCAATTCTTTGTACATTAAAAATGGAGTTGTTACAACATCAGTGCGTCATAACATCAAGCAATAATATAAACAGGGTAGAAAAACATGCAGGTATGTGTATGAACAGTAAAACAGATATAACAGTAATATAAGTGAGGACAGTGAGGGTAATGTGCAGTGAGTAATCTAAACTGGTCTACTGTGTTAACTACTCTCAAGTCTTTGAAATTAATTTGATGAATCATCGATGTAACTCAATAGTATCCCGTGCGTGCCCGGGATCACGGTGAAGATTCTCGGACTTAAGCCGAGACATGCTGCTAAGTACTAAAAGGGTAGTATGTAACGATGAATGTGTTAGTATATATGCCCTAGAGGCCATTACTGTATCATACTAGTTTGTATATTACTTAATGGAAGCTTGGGATATTCACCTTGTATATACAATCTTGCTCAAAATAGTAGTATGCTACTTGGTTTGTTTCTACTTCAATGTGTACATGTGTTTATTTTAGTATATCGCCTATACACATTAGTGGAGCCCTTAGGATCTTTGCTTGATTACCAGCGTTGTGATGGCAGTCACACTAGTGGGGGCTGGGTAATCTATAAGCACATCCTTATGCAGGTCCCTAGTCGCAGGACTATCGAGACAGGGCATCGATACTCCGGAGTAGACTAGCGCATGCGCTTCTCATCCCAGTATGGGAGATGGTCTGTCCCACAGCCATCAGTACGTCGTACTGGAGATAGTATGCGGGTGCTCGTTAGGTTACGAGTACACTGGACAGGACTCGTCGGGAACTGACCGGTTGGTATTATACCTATCGTCAGTTATCAGTTCCCAGGTGACATGAGTACAGCTTAGTCCGCTGACTTGACACTGTCACTTCGCCTCGAGTGTGTTCCCACTGTACTTTGATTACTACCCTACCACGGCTCAAAGGAGTCGTGCAAACAGGTAGTAGTTGGGTGCAGTCCCGAAGCACTTGGAGGCAGTGACGGTTAGACAGGATTCGTCTCTCCCGGTATTGGGGGTTGACATCGCGCTGTGTCTAGGAGAGCCATTACACGAGTAGTCCCTGGCCAGGGCAAGCGGGATATACTGGTAGGCTTCAAGTGTTATTTCAGGGTGTATTGGGCTTCACTCCGACACGACTTGTACCGCTATTAGGGGACTGACGTTTACCGCCCCCCTAGGCCCGCCATGCGATGTATCAGACGAACAGACCGGACTGTACGGAGACTGTCACATTCAGGCTCAGTAGGAGTTCAGATGGGTTTCACCTCGTCAGTCTTCTTGTCGGCATCTACCTGGGGACCGTTACGCACAGCTAGTGCCGCTTGCGGTCTGTGGTTAAACCCACTGCCAGCGTAGTGTCGATTCTTTAGAGTCCCACACAGAAAACTATTCGCCTTTAGGCAAAAGAGTAGAGGTCGCATGGTTTTGCGACAGGTCGCATGGTTTTGCGATAGGGTTCGGTCACATCCGTGCACTTGTGCACGTACAGTGTCCGGACAGTTAACACTAGCGGGCTTTGGTTTAAGCCAGATCCTAGTGTACGTTTTGGGATTGGTTTTATCCAGTATGTATTCGTGTTCCTCGGAACGCGAATGCGGGTGTGTATGCACAGTTGACGGAGAGACAGAGGCAGAGGATTCTCATTAGGGTTGTTGACCGTTGACTGGTGACTATTGACTTTTTGCTCAACCCTAATGAGAATCTGATATGTAATTAAGAATAATATTAATTAAGTATTGTGGTGACATGGTTGTTGAGGGGTTGACTTTATTGACTTGTTGACCGGTTGACTAGGTTGGACTAGTTGACCATCATGATGACAATGGCTATCATTTTATGGCAAAGACTTTTTACTTGCTTGTTCTCTTGTGCAATATGAGTGCATGAAATGATATAGCCATTTTGATTTAAACCATTTACACAATACTTGATTACTATTTTTGTGATGATGGTTTTGGATTATGAGAGTCAAGTGAGAAAAGTCTTGCTCATTCTATCATTTTCATTCTCTCTCTTGTTCTTGAGCTCTCATCTTCTTCCTCTTGCTCTCCCTCTCTTTAGTCTATGGTTCACTTGTCTCATGTGTTGAGAACCAAGAACCATAGAGAAAATCCCAACACACTCTCCTCTACTCACTCTAGTTCACAAGGTTTGGCAACCCGAGTGAACTAGTTTCTTCAAAGACCGAAGAAGAAGCCAAAGGTAGAAGCTTTCAGGTGGATCGATCTTCGGCGCAAGGAGACGACGGGGTGACGCCGATCCGGACAACCATCGAGGCTTGAAGACGAAGGAGTTCAAGAAAGAAAGGTATAACCCCTAACCGAGTAGTTAACAACTCCTAGTTAGGTTGTTAGTTAGATGTTTAACAAAGATCCGGTTTTGAGTCCATGTTACCACCTCTAGAAAATTGTTTTTCACCAAATTCCGCATGCCCGAAAGTACCGGGAGAGGTAGCATGGACTTACAGTGGTATCAGAGCCTACTTAAACTCTATCTAACATGTTAGCATAGTAGCTAGAAATTCGATCGGAGAAAAAGTCCCGAAATAAACCCGAAATTCAAAGTTGCTGTCGGTTTTTAAAGTTCTGTAAAATTGATAAATTTCATCTTAAAAATCGGCTCAGGGTTTTTATTAAACACCCACGAAATTTGGTCCCACGAACCGGTCAAAGCGCCGCGGAAACGCGGCGGGAGCACGCTCCCGCCGCAGTTCCGCGGCCGAGTTGACTCGGCCGAGATCCAAATTTTGTGCAGTGTTTTTATGGGGTTGTTTTGGGATTTTTGGAATGTGTATTTTCTGCCCAGATTTTCCAGAACGAAAATTTTGTGTTTGGGGCCTGAAAATCCGTATTTTTGATCGAACTTCTAAAAGACTTAAGCTGACGGGTTTTTCTGTGATGTGATATTTGTATTGAACGTCTGCTAATCGCTATATGTCGATTAGTGGGGGTTATACAAATCTGTGATCTGTAATGTTATTGGAATGTGTATATGAATTCATTGGATTGTCGCGGGTGAATAGCCGGGGGTTGTGAGACGAGAGTTTTCTTTTCTTTCAATTCATGTAAATTTGTAAATTGATGTAATAATTATTTGTATGGCCGCACAACCGGGTCGGGGTTGTAGCCGTCGTTGTATAATTTCTTTTTACTGTTTTTGCTCCTAGGATAGACCCATGGAGGGGGTGCACAAACTACCGGGTATGCCGAAGTGCCGAGTGGCCTACTCACGGAGTTGAGAGAGGTTGCTTCGCTTCGAGTACTTGGCGGGTAGTTTGCCGCACCCGTAAGGGTCTTGGGTGGGGTATTGGCTATTCACCGCGACCGTGTAATCTGCTTTTCGTTACAGGCTCGTACGAATTGCGGATTCCTAGTATATCCAATGTGTTCATCTGTGATCTGAAATGGCTATCATTGCAATATATCTATATATGATATTATTTAGGCGTTGCTTATGTTTTACAGCCGCGCTAGCCCAGCCCCCGCTCTGTCGTTAGTTAAGTAACCTAACGGGTAATGATGGGGCCCCGTAGCGAATGCGAATGGCATAAGCGTACGTCATATTTTGGTTGTTTTCTACAATGGTAGGATTAAATGATGGGACGCATTAAAAGAACTAATGCAAGAATATCACGCATTAAAAGAACTAATGCAAGAAAATAAACCAAGTAATAGTCGTTGGAACACTTTCGAAAAACCACTCGGTTCTTTTCAAAACCAACTTTTAAATGCGGAGCTTGAGCCACTCCTTTTAAAAGCTATCTCGTTCCATCGATTATATCAAGTTCACTACGTTCACGGTTTTGCCAAAACCATCCGTAGCCCTCCATCATTTCAGTTAAATATTCGGTAGTATTCAAGCTATGTATTTTGACCTCACGCCAAGGCATAGTGATTGGTAGCTGCCGGACATTTATCTGTTGCATAGATAGAATGTGTTGGTTTGGGACAGCCGTACTGCCATTTTGGCCTACGTCAAGGGTAGGTATGGGTGGGTTCAAATTAACCTGGATAATGATGGGAAGAACTTGACATGTGACTTATGACATTTTGACCTCACGCCAAGGTCATAAGAGCATGGGGCAAAAATCCACATCGGGAGTTTCAAAAGAACTGAAACTTGCTAGTGTTGCATACCATTTGGAGTGTGATGATTCTGGTAGGATTCCTTCAGTTTCGTCACGCGATGATATTTGGATCCCGATCCTACTGTGAGTATATGCTACTCCTCGGGAAATTTCTCACTTAACGATCAATGCTATAAACCAAGTAGGTGTCTAGAAAGGTGTTAACGGGGCTACGCCCCCAGGGAAAAGAGGTTATTTAATTAAAGAACTTCGCGAAAGCGTTGGAAAACCTCCCTCGAAGTACCGACACTGGCCTGGCTAAACGGTTAAGCAAGTATTGTACGGTGAGATTGATCCTGACTAATTCTTCCTTTTTGGTTTGAGGAGGGATTCGAGAAACAGTGGGAGCCATCCTGTTTAGACAAACTAAAAACCATTCTAAACTTGCAAGAGCATCATACTGAGTGTTTCTTCTCTCTCCTAATTGCAGTGACCAATCGACATGACTGGACTTAAGTTACTCCTAGATAAAAACATACTGACAGGGCCAAACTACAAAGATTGGCTCAGGAATGTCAAGATGGCAATCACTTACGACAAGCTGGGGTATCTTCTTACCACCAAAGCTCCCCCTGTCCCAGGTCCCAAAACCAGCGTCGTGGATAAGGAAATCCGTAAGACCTGGGAACTAGACTGCGCGAAGGCCAAGTGCCTCGTGCTTGCCTCTATGGACAATGAACATCAGAGGAGGCACGAGAATATGGACCTGGAATCCATATTTCTTCATACAAAAGAACTGTATGGAGAGAAATCTCGTATCGCAAGATACGAAGTGTCGAAGAAGTTATTTTCGGCAAGATTGGCCGTCGGATCATCGGTAGCGGAACACGTGCTTAAGATGATTGGCTACATTGAGGAGCTCGCGGACCTTGGGACCACGTTGGAGAATGAGCTCTATACGGACTTGATTCTCCAGTCCCTTCCTTCCACTTACGCCCAGTTTATCCTGAACTTCAACTTACAAGAAAAAGAAGTTGAACTTTCAGAACTCCTCAACATGCTGAGGAGCGCAGAGGGCACCCTACAGAAAGGTAGGGAAACATCCACTTTGTTTGTAGGAGGATCTTCCTCTTCTAGGTCCAAGGCGAAAGCCAAGGGAAAGAAGAAGAAAGCCCCCGCCAAACCAAGGGGCGGTGTTAGTAAAGTGGATACGAAGGGAAAGGTAAAAGCAACAAAGAAAGTGGGAAAGCTTGTAGATAAGGAAGAATGCTTCTATTGTCATAAGAAGGGACACTGGAAGAATGATTGCAGGGCTTAGAAAGCCAGAACACAGGATCTGAAGCAGGTTGCGGCTTCAGCTTCAGGTGTGTATGTTATTGAAAACTGTCTTTCAATAAACTCTACTTCCTGGGTATTGGATACCGGATCAGGATCTCATATCTGTAATTCTTTGCAGGCGTTGAGAAACCGTAGGGTTTTGAAGGCAGGTGACATGACCCTCAAAGTTGCAAACGGAGCTAGCATGGATGCTAAGGCCGTGGGGGACTATCACCTAGGAATGTCAGATGGACATGTTTTGGTTTTGCGTAATTGCTTTTTTGTACCCAACGCAACTTGTAATATCATTTCTATATCTTTGGTTTCTAAAGAAGGTTATGAATTTGCGTTTGTAAGCAATGTTGTAAACATTCACCTTAATCAAGTTCTGATTGGGTCAGGTACATTAAGCAATGGTATATACGTATTAAACCAACCACAGATTTTCAATGTCCAGAATACACACAAAAGAAAGTCTCCGGAAATAAATCAGACTTTCTTGTGGCATTATAGACTGGGTCACATCAATGAGAGAAGGTTGACAAAGTTACATACAGAAGGATATTTGAATCCATTCGAATATCAGTCGTATGCCACTTGTCAATCCTGTCTCAAAGGAAAGATGACAAAGACTCCGTTTACTTGACACGGAGTAAGGGCGAGCGAGCTCTTGGGACTCGTACACAGCGACGTGTGCGGTCCAATGTCTACACATGCGCGAAGCGGTTATTCTTACTTCATTACTTTTACGGATGACTTTTCAAGGTACGGTTATGTCTTCTTAATGAAACATAAGTCCGAAGCCTTTGGAAAATTCCAGGAATATAAGAATGAAGTAGAAAAACAAACCGGCAAAAGTATCAAGATCCTAAGATCGGATCGAGGTGGTGAATACTTGAGTGCTGAATTCCTGGACTATTTAAAAGAGAATGGAATTCTCTCTCAGCTTACTCCTCCATACACTCCGCAACATAACGGTGTATCGGAGAGACGGAACCGAACCCTATTGGATATGGTACGGTCCATGATGAGTAACACTGAGTTACCGCGATCATTCTGGGGGTATGCGCTAGAATCAGCCGCATACCTTTTGAACCGAGTTCCCACTAAGACTGTGCCTACCACACCATATGAGTTATGGAGTGGGAAGAAACCCTATCTTCAATATCTGAAGATCTGGGGATGTCCAGCTTTTGTCAAAAAGAAGCATGCGGACAAACTCGAGGCACGCTCAGTACTGTGCAAGTTTGTGGGATACCCAAAGAACACCAGGGGGTATCTTTTCTACCACGCAGAGGAACAAAAAGTCCTTGTTTCTCGTAATGCCCACTTTCTAGAACACCAGTTCTTGGAAAAGGAAATTAGTGGAAGCGCAGTAGAACTGGAAGAAATTCCAGAACCACAGACTATTACTGAAAGCTTAGTGGAACCAGAGGGTTCAAAAGAACAGGACATTCCTTCGCCGCTCCGCAGGAGTAGTAGGCAGTCTCATCCGCCCGAGAGATACTGCGGTTTTCTCATAGACGGGGATATAGAGGATTGCATCATAGATTATGATGAGCCTACTAGCTTCCAGCAGGCCGTTCAGAGCGTTGACTCGGTAAAATGGCTGGATGCAATGCGGACCGAAATGGAGTCCATGTACACCAACAAGGTATGGACGTTGGACATTGCTCCAGACGAGGTAAAACCCGTAGGATGCAAGTGGATCTTCAAAAGGAAGATTGGTGTAGATGGACAGGTTGAGACCTATAAAGCTAGACTTGTTGCAAAGGGTTTTCGTCAAAGACCTGGTTTGGACTATGACGAAACCTTTTCTCCAGTGGCTATGCTGAAATCCATTCGGATCCTTCTTGCCATTGCTGCCTTCCACGATTATGAGATCTGGCAAATGGACGTAAAGACCGCTTTTCTAAATGGAAATTTAGAGGAGTGTGTCTATATGGACCAGCCAGAAGGTTTCATTCTGAGTGGGAGCAGCGGAAAGGTGTGCAAGTTGCTTAAGTCCATCTATGGACTAAAGTAGGCATCGCGGAGTTGGAACATCTGTTTTGATGAGACGGTCAAGGAATTTGGCTTTATCAAAAATCCAGATGAACCATGCATCTACAGTAGATTTGTAGCGAGAACTGTAGTATTCCTCGTTTTATACGTGGATGACATTCTCTTAATAGGAAATGGCATTCCTATGCTACAATCTGTCAAGGGGTTCTTGTCACACAGGTTCTCCATGAAAGACCTGGGTGATGCCTCATACATCCTGGGGATCCGGATCCATCGTGATAGATCCAAGAGGATATTAGGACTTTCACAGTCCAGGTACATCGACACCATACTGAAGAGATTCAGTATGGAAGATTCCAAGCGCGGTAACCTACCGACTTATCACGGGATCACCCTCTCTAAAGAGATGTCTCCCAAAACTGATTTGGAGAGGGATCGCATGTCTATTATACCCTACGCTTCTGCGGTAGGCTCTATAATGTATGCGATGTTGTGTACCAGACCGGATGTAGCTTATGCACTGAGTGTGGTAAGACGGTATCAGTCAAACCCTGGGGAGAAACACTGGATAGCGGTAAAGAACATTCTCAAGTACCTGAGAAGGACTAAGGAGATGTTCTTGGTGTATGGCGGAAAAGACCTCCAGATCGAGGCCTTTGCTGACTCCAGCTTCCAGAGTGACAAGGATGATTCCAAGTCCATGTCGGGTTTTGTCTTTACCCTCAATGGAGGGGCGGTGTGTTGGAAGAGTTCCAAACAGGAAACCGTTGCAGACTCGACGATGGAAGCGGAATACATCGCTGCATCTGATGCCGCAAAAGAAGCTGTCTGGATGAGGAAGTTCTTGAAAGAACTTCAGGTGGTTCCGTCCATTATTGATCCAATACCTCTGTATTGCGACAACAACGGGGCTATAGATTTAGCGAAGGAACCCAGGTCCCATCAGAGATCCAGACACATCTTGAGGCGATATCACCTGATCAGGGAGATCATGGATCGCCAGGAGATCGAGGTTCGGAGGGTTGCTTCAGAAGATAACACTGCAGATCCATTCACCAAGGCCTTGCTCCAGACTCAGTTCGAGCGGCTGATCGAGATGATAGGTCTTCGATACGCCAGTACATGGCCTTAGTGCAAGTGAGAGATTGTTAGTGTATATGCCCTAGAAGCCATTACTGTATCATACTAGTTTGTATATTACTTAATGGAAGCTTGGGATATTCACCTTGTATATACAATCTTGCTCAAAATAGTAGTATGCTACTTGGTTTATTTCTACTTCAATGTGTACATGTGTTTATTTTAGTATATCGCCTATACACATTAGTGGAGCCCTTAGGATCTTTGCTTGATTACCAGCGTTGTGATGGCAGTCACACTAGTGGGGGCTGGGTAATCTATAAGCACATCCTTATGCAGGTCCCTAGTCGCAGGACTATCGAGACAGGGCATCGATACTCCGGAGTAGACTAGCGCATGCGCTTCTCATCCCAGTGTGGGAGATGGTCTGTCCTACAGCCATTAGTACGTCGTACTGGAGATAGTATGCGGGTGCTCGTTAGGTTACGAGTACACTGGACAGGACTCGTCGGGAACTGACCGGTTGGTATTATACCTATCGTCAGTTATCAGTTCCCAGGTGACATGAGTACAGCTTAGTCTGCTGACTTGACACTGTCACTTCGCCTCGAGTGTGTTCCCACTGTACTTTGATTACTACCCTACCACGGCTCAAAGGAGTCGTGCAAACAGGTAGTAGTTGGGTGCAGTCCCGAAGCACTTGGAGGCAGTGACGGTTAGACATGATTCGTCTCTCCCGGTATTGGGGGTTGACATCGCGCTGTGTCTAGGAGAGCCATTACACGAGTAGTCCCTGGCCAGGGCAAGCGGGATATACTGGTAGGCTTCCAGTGTTATCTCAGGGTGTATTGGGCTTCACTCCGACACGACTTGTACCGCTATTAGGGGACTGACGTTTACCGCCCCTAGGCCCGCCATGCGATGTATCAGACGAACAGACCGGACTGTACGGAGACTGTCACATTCAGGCTCAGTAGGAGTTCAGATGGGTTTCACCTCGTCAGTCTTCTTGTCGGCATCTACCTGGGGACCGTTACGTACAGCTAGTGCCGCTTGCGGTCTATGGTTAAACCCACTGCCAGCGTAGTGTCGAGTCTTTAGAGTCCCACACAGAAAGCTATTCGCCTTTAGGCAAAAGAGTAGAGGTCGCATGGTTTTGCGACAGGTCGCATGGTTTTGCGACAGGGTTCGGTCACATCCGTGCACTTGTGTACGTACAGTGTCCGGACAGTTAACACTAGCGGGCTTTGGTTTAAGCCAGATCCTAGTGTACGTTTTGGGATTGGTTTTATCCAGTATGTATTCGTGTTCCTCGGAACGCGAATGCGGGTGTGTATGCACAGTTGACGGAGAGACAGAGGCAGAGGATTCTCATTAGGGTTGTTGACCGTTGACTGGTGACTATTGACTTTTTGCTCAACCCTAATAAGAATATGATATGTAATTAACAATAATATTAATTAAGTATTGTGGTGAAATGGTTGTTGAGGGGTTGACTTTGTTGACTTGTTGACTTTGTTGACCGGTTGACTAGGTTGGACTAGTTGACCATCATGATGACAATGGCTATCATTTCATGGCAAAGACTTTTTACTTGCTTGTTCTCTTGTGCAATATGAGTGCATGAAATGATATAGCCATTTTGACTTAAACCATTTACACAATACTTGATTGCTATTTTTGTGATGATGGTTTTGGATTATGAGAGTCAAGTGAGAAAAGTCTTGCTCATTCTATCATTTTCATTCTCTCTCTTGTTCTTGAGCTCTCATCTTCTTCCTCTTGCTCTCCCTCTCTTTAGTCTATGGTTCACTTGTCTCATGTGTTGAGAACCAAGAACCATAGAGAAAATCCCAACACACTCTCCTCTACTCACTCTAGTTCACAAGGTTTGGCAAACCGAGTGAACTAGTTTCTTCAAAGACCGAAGAAGAAGCCAAAGGTAGAAGCTTTCAGGTGGATCGATCTTCGGCGCAAGGAGATGACGGGGTGAAGCCGATCCGGACAACCATCGAGGCTTGAAGACGAAGGAGTTCAAGAAAGAAAGGTATAACCCCCTAACCGAGTAGTTAACAACTCCTAGTTAGGTTGTTAGTTAGATGTTTAACAAAGATCCGGTTTTGAGTCCATGTTACCACCTCTAGAAAATTGTTTTTCACCAAATTCCGCATGCCCGAAAGTACCGGAAGAGGTAGCATGGACTTACAGAATGATGTCAACAGCATCATCCCAAGGCTGGCCTAACCTCTAAAACTGATCAGTAAAGGTATCGAACTGTCGAGTTACAAGTCAGGTTTCATCATTGATTTCCCCATACCCCCAAGTTATGTGTTCAAGTCAGGTATTGATAAATCTGGAGCTAATGCCAACACAGGATCAAGCAGGTACAGGTTTGTCTGAATAGACAACAGGAAATGTCCGTAGGGACAACATGTCAAGGTTGTTGGCATTAGTAACTGTAGGGTTCCTAGGCACACTAATGAGGTCTCACAAGACATCAACCATGCCAATTTCAAAAATTACGGTGCCGAGAAACCCTAGACTAGATCGTTAACTAGATATTTTAGGCGACAAAAGCGAATAGTTAACAACTTAACTAAAAGAACGGAAATACAACCTTTGTAAATCCGGTCCTCCACCTCCATAGCTCCGCAATGAAGTCTCCTCGCTGTCCAAATGGAAACCCGGGCTCTAGCGTCGGCTTCATCGGAGAAATGGGCAGGCAAGGTCGTCGGCTTCGTGCCGAAGATGATCTACGTCGAGACATCACAAGATCAAGCTCCCACTTCACCAAGTTATGAAACTTGTGAAGAGAACACCCTATACTACTTGGCAAGAGGTAGAGGATGAAGAAATAGGAAGTGGGTTCACTTTAGAATTGGATTTCTCACTTGATTTCTTCACTTTCCATTGATGAGGCAAGCTTTCTTCATGTGAAGAAGAAGAAGAAGATGATGAAAATGTTATGATAAGTATATCCCAAAATGAATAATAAAATCAATACTTATCATATGGAAACCATGATTAGGTGTAGAGAATAGACCATGGTTAATTGGAAGGGTTAGGGTTAAACATGAAGACAAAATGGTCACTAGGTCAAAGCTTCAAGAAGCTTCAAAAACAAACAAAGAAAGCCACCATTTTCTCTTCATCATTTTCTTTTGCTAAAATAAACAAAATGGATGAATAAATGAATAAGTAAATGAAGCAAAAGAAACCTTAACCATTGACCAACCATGGTTTAAACTATACACCAAACTATCATGTATCATCAAATATGATACAATCAAATGCACAAAAATATATCACCTATACAATGTGCACATCAAGTGAGAAAATCTATTTAAAGTGAACCGATACTAGTTAATGCAAAGTAATATATCAAATATATAATTATGCATTAAATCATTAAATCAACACTTGATTTAATGATCCGGTCATATCACATATAACCGACTAATATCAACAGTAACAACTTATCGAATCAACACTTGATCCGATAACCCGGCTATATCGCATATAACCGATCAATGTCACAAATCGCGAGAATCGAATACAGTATCACATACTGGTATCATTCTCGGTCCCGTACATATCTCATATGCGCTCCTATTTCGTTTTGCTTGAGCCAGGAAACCTCTGTGTAGGACTCTAAAGACTCGTCAATACGCCGGCAGCAGGTGATGATCATATCAAACACCCACAAGCCGCAAGCGGTCTGCTAAACGTAACGGCCACCCGGGTATTGAGCGATCAGAAGATCGACGAGCAAGCCCGCTCACACTCCTGTAAATCCAACCAGTAACACTTACCGTACAGTCCGGTCTGATCGTCTGATATGTCGCATATCTCGCCTAGGGGTGGTATACGTCAGACCCCAATAGCTCGATAAGTCGTGTCGATATGAGGTCTATAACAATTCGAGAAACTACTGGTAACACTTACCAGTAAATCTCAGCAACCCTGGCCAGGGATTTCCGGTTATAGCCAATCGAACACAGCGCAACATCAACTCCCTATACCGGGAGAGACGAATCCCCTCCTATCGCTCATTGCCTCCATGTGACTCGGGACTGTACCCAAAAACCACCGTTTTGCACGCCCTCTTGGACGTGGTAAGATGGAAATCAAAGCACAGTGGGAACCACACAAGACTCTATGACGATCTCGGGTCAACAGACTACTCTGTACCAGTGTCACTAGAGAACTGCCATCTGACGTGAGGTATAATACCATCTGGGAGTTCTCGGCGAGTCCGTCCAGTGTACCCAGTCTCTACTGAGCACCCGTATATCATCTCTGATGTCAAACACCAATGGATATGGGATCATCCATCGCCCATCTGTATGGGTCGAGAAGGTATACGCTAGTCTACTCTGGTATATCGATGCCCCGTCTCGATACACCCACGACTAGGGACCTTGAAGGATGTACTTATAGACTACCATGTCCCCACTAGTATGATCCGCATCATAGTCCAGGTAGTCAAGTACACATCCTAAGGGCTTTACCAACATGTAACAGAGAGACAATCAGTATACACGTTAAGGTAAAGAGTAACCAGATAGCATACTATCATGTCGAGCAAGAAAGTCCTCCCTATATATGTCCAAGCATTCACTACAATATACATCCAATGTACAGTAATGGCCTCTAGGGCATACATATAACTAACAGTAACATGATCAGGTAATAGGTTAAGGTATGGTACATCAGGTCAGGTCAAGTAGTGTAAATAAATCCAATCATGTCAAGAAGTGTACGGTATCAAGTCCTATCAAGTAGTAGGTGTATCAAGTCATATCAAGGATACACAAAATGTCACGTAGGTGTTCATAATCAAACTATAATAAGCATGGGTACACAAAACAAGTATGTAGTACTAATGAAACAATAAAAATGGAATATTGTGACGTGGTATGCAAATAGGTACAGATTAAAGCATATGGATGCACAGTTATCTATTTGAGTTAGGGTTACGGTTCCAACATTAAGTAAAATACACTTAATCACATATGGAATGTTAAAATCTCGTTATTATGTATTAAATGATCTAGGGATGCAATTGTATAAAATAGGCTAAATGGATGCAACTAGGTATCCGAAAGTTATAAACTATTTAAAATGGTACTATGGGCTATGCAAATAATCATTATGTGGTTCAAATATGGATATGGGTATCGTGTATCGTAATCTAATATGTAACATGATATGTTTCGAGTTCTAACACTAAAATGATATAAATTGAACATCGGAATGTTAAAAAGGAACATGTGGCATTAGATTTAATCTACAGATTTAATATGCGGTTAAATAAGTATAATATAATATAAATAGCATGTAGCAAGTTTTACTTGCCTCGATCGGATCACGATACGGGATGCGCACACAACGTCCAATGTCGGCAATTGTTGCAACATCCACACGCGCACACGGGACAGGTCCAGGCACAGCAAGAAGGTAACTACACAAGTAGGGGACGTGCACAGGGTTGCTCGGATCGTCGGCAACGGTACGGCTCCGGCGAGTGATCACCGGAAAAGAACAAGATCAAGAAAAGAAGAAGAAGAAGAAGAAAAGGGAGAGAAAAGGAGAGGGTTGTTCTCTGTCGTGGGGTCAGAGGTGAGGCGAGGAAGCCGTTGACGACGATGGGCCGTCGACGGCGAGGTGCAGGCGACGGTTTTCCGACGATGGTTCCGGCCAAGGGCAGTGGGTGCTAGGGTTTCAGGAAAAGGTTGCAGCGGGTTATAAGAAGTCGGGTGATCAGGGTTCAACCGCAGGGGAGAGGTTCAGGTCAGGGAAAGAAGGAGGAAGGTGATCGGAGAGGGAGAAAGGCGAGGGTGAGATCGACGGCGAAGCCAATGGGTTGCATGACGAGGCTGGGATGAGGGTTCGAGGCGTGCAGTGCTCGGGGTTTGTCGGGGAAGGAGAGGAGGTGAAGTGAAGGAGAAGGTCGAAGTGCATGGTCGCCGGCGGTGGAGACGGGGTGTGCAGGCGAAGAGGTCGGGTGAGGCATGGGTGTGCAGGGATGGTGCTCGGGTTCATAGGCTGTCGGGTACAGGGTGAAGGAGGAAAGAGAGGGAGGAGAAATGAGATGGTGACGACGAAGGCGGGAATGGAGACGGGGACGTTGAGGCGGCGATGGCGAGGGGAGTTGATGGGTTAGGTTCAGGTATGGGTGCAGGTTCGATCTGGGATGAAGGAGGAAAGGAGGAGGTGGATGAGGGTGAGGAAGTGGAGGCGAGGGCGTTGATGTGAACGGAGGTGGTGTCGACGACGGTGGAGGCGAGTGACGGTCGCGGGCGCGAGGAGGCAGCGAAGAAAGAAGAAAAATAAATAAGAGAAGATAGAGAAAGAGGCTGTGGGTTTTCTTATAGGGTTTAAAAATAAAAACGTATAAAATATAAACAGAGAGGGAGAGAGAGACAGAGACAGACAGAGAAAGAGGGTTGAGAGAGAGAGAGAGAATGCGAAAGGAGGGAGAGGGAGGATAGAGATAGGGAGAAAAGAGAGATCGAGAGGAGAGAGAGAGAGTGAGAAGTGAATAATGAGAAGATATGAAATTGTTTTTAGTGGGGGAGAGAGAAGGAGATAGCGCGGGTAAGAGAGAGAAGAGTAAGGCCCAGGGAAAGGAAAGTGAGAGCTGAGTTGTGCTGTTAGATTTAGGAGTTAGGATTATAATAAAAAAAGATTTTAGTTTGTTAATAAAATTTTAAACATAAGTTTTATATTAAATTAAAATTGGATTTTCAGGTAATTACAAATTTACTCCAAAATACGCCCGGGTCGGGTCAAAAATTCAGTTTTAAAATATGAAAAATATATGCGACTTTCAAAATTCAAAATGAATGCTCGGGTAACGAAAATGCATACCCCCAAGAAAGGATGCACGTACGTGCGCGTAGCCATCCAAACACGTCCGTTTCACTGAACAGGACAAGAATAAGATGCGCGGATGCTACCACGGGGTTATGGGTATCATGCAGGCTATGAAATGTATTTTTAAAATATTTTACCTGACTTAAAATGTTATATGGTAAAGGATGCCATGCCAGGTAAAATGCTAGTATGCACTAAACATGAAAATGCATGTGTCTATGTAACAAGTCAAGGTAATTTATAAATATGAATCAAACAAGTTTCAAGCAAGCGGGTCGGGTCGAATGCAATATAAAAATGTAAAATTACTGTTCGCACCTAAACATGATAAATAAATAAATAAAATACCACAGATAAATAAATACGGGAACTGGAATTGGTATAAATGAACTCGGTTGTTACAATTAGCTAATCCACTAGGTGTCTAGAAAAGTGTCAACGGGGTTATGCCTCTAGGGAAACGAGATTTATTTTAATTAGACCCGTGTGAAAGCACGGGGAACCTCCCTCGAAGTACCAATACCTGCCTGGCCGAACGATTGGCGAACCTATAGGGTGTAATTAATCCCGGCTAATCTTACCTTTTAGGCTTTGAAGGAAGATTTGATAAAAACAGTGGGAGCCATCCTGATTAGATAAAATAACCAATCTAATCTTGAAAAGAGCGCGCGCAAAGTGATTATCCATCTCTCTCTCCTGGTAGCGACCAATGAAATGCCTTAATTAAGATAATAATATGGATGTTTTGACCGAACCTATTTATTATACTGGGCTAGGTTCCGCTTTATCTTATGATTGTCATAAGTCTGAGTAAGGAATAAGGGGAATATATGGATTTCCACGCCACGAAAACGAAGAATAAGCATGTTGATGCATTGTCTTCGGGTGTGTTCGTAACCAAGAACTGTTTCTCAGTTACCTCTACGTCCTGGGTATTGAATACCGGATCAGGATCCCACACATGTAATTTGTTACATGGGCTATAGAAAGGTGAAGAACTGGGAAAGGGTGATATGTCTCTAGTAGTAGAGAATGGTGCAATTGTTGCAGCTAAAGCAGTTCGCAGATATCACCTGGTGTTACCAATAGGTAATACATTGATTCTTAATGACTGTTATTTCGTACCAATAATATTGTGAATATTTTCCTAAATCAAGTGTTGATTGGGTAAGGTACATTGTATAACAGTGTACACTTTCTGAATCAAACTACAGTTCTAAACGTACAGAACACACACAAGAGGAACGGTTCAGAAATGAACGAAGTCTTCTTGTGGCATTGTAGACTGGGTCATATCGATGAAACAAGACTAGCTAAAGTTCCATAAGGATGTATATTTGAATCCGTTTAAATTTACATCTTATGAAACGTGCTAGTCATGTCTCAAAGACTAGATGACCAAATCTCCGTTTACTGGAAACGGAGAAAGAGCTACTGAACCCTTGGACGGATACATGGTGATGTATGCGGTCCTATGTCTACATATGCCATGAATGGTTCCGGTACTTTATTATATTCACCGATGTTCTCTCAAGATACGGACATGTGTTCTTGTTGAAACACAAAACTGAATCTTTTGAGAATTTAAAGGAATATAAGTACGAAGATGAGAACCAGATGGGTAAATGTATTCAAATCCTTCAAAAGAATCGGGGAAAAGAATACTGGAGCACGGAACTCCAAGACTATTTAAAAGAGAATGAGATTCTCTCTCAGTTTACTCCTCCGTATAAACCATAGCACAACGGTATATCGGGATGGAGGAATCGCACCCTATGAGATATGGTGCGCTCTATGACGGGTACTACTGAGTTGCCTATTTCCTTTCAGGGACATGCATTTGAGAAGCTGCATACCTATTGAATAGAGTTCTGATCAAATATGTTGCCTGCCACTCCATATAAGATATGGAATGGGAAGAGACCATATCTTAAACGAGTTAAGATATGGGGTTATCTGGCCTATATTGAAAAGCAAAATCCGGACAAGCTCGAGGCAAGGTCAGTTTTGTGTAAGTTTGTAGGATATCCCAAATATTCGTGAGGGAATATCTTCTACCACACTGAGGAACAAAAGATGTTTTGTTTCTCAATATGCCACTGTTTTGGAAAAGGAATTTCTTTTGGAAGAAATTAGTGGCGATGAGGTAGAACTGGAAGAAGTTTCAGCAAAGCAAACTATAATTGACGATTTGGTGGAACCGGAGAATTCAATAGTCCCTGACGAACTGAACCCACTCCGCAAATCTAGTTGGGTTCCTCATCCACCTGAGAGATACTAAGGTTTTCTCATAGACGGTGGGAGCTAGGATTGTATCATGGAGATGATGACCCAACTAGTTTCGAGCAGGCCATCACAAGTGGAGACTATGTCAAATGGCTGGATGCTATGCGATCTGAGATGGAATCCATGTACACCAACAAAATATTAGCTTTGGATATTGCTCCTGAAGGGGTAAAACCTATCGGAAGCAAGAGGATTGGTGTAGATGGAAAAGTTGACACTTTCAAAGCTATGCTTAAGTCCATCAGGATCCTACTTACCATTGTTGCATACCACAACTACTAAATCTGGAAGACTGCACATCAATACCGCTTTTCTAAATGGTGATTTAGATGAGAGCGTGTATATGACACTGCCAGAGGGCTTCGTAGACAGTGGGAGAAGCGGAAGTGTAACAACCTAGTTCGTTTATACCAATTCCAGTTCTCGTATTTCCTTATTTGTGGTATTTTTTAGATTTATCGTGTTTTGGGTACGAATGGTAATTTGCATTTTAAATTGCATTCGACCCGACTCGCTTGCTTGAACTGGTTGATTCATATTTATAGATTACCCTGACTTGTTATGTAGACTTGTGCATTTTCAACTTTATCGCATAATGGCATTTTACCTGGCATGGCATCTTTTACCATATAACATTTTAAGTCACGTAAAATATTTTAAAATTGCATTTCATAGCCTGCATGATATCTCTAACCCCGTGGTAGCGTCCGCGAATCGTGTTCTCGTCCCGTTCAGTGAAACGGAGGTGTTTGGATGGCTACGCGCACGTACGTGCATCCGTTCTTGGGGGTATGCTTTTTCGTTACCTGAGCATTCATTTTGAATTTTGAAAGTCATATATATTTTTCATATTTTAAATCTGAAATTTTAGACTCGACCCGGGCGTGTTTTGGAGTAAGTTTGTAATTGCCAAAATGTCAAATTTAACTAATATAATATTCTTATTATATTCTTTAGGATTTAACTGTTATATATATATACGATTTTATTTTAAAACCTAAAAATATTTTCCTAACTAAATCCTACCTCCTAACTACTCACAGCTCACCGTTGCCTCACTCTCCCTCTCTCCTTCTTTTTCTTTTCTTTTCTCTTCTCTTTCTTTCTCTCCTTCTCTCTCCTTACTAAAATCCAACTTTCTATCTCCATACTGTTCATTCTCTCTTCCTCTCTCCTCTCGATCTCTCTCATTCTCTCTATCTCTCTCCTCTCTCTCTCTCCTCTCGCATTCCCTCTCTCTCTCTCAGCCCTCTTTCTCTTTCTCTCTCTTTTTCTATCTCTCTCTCACAATCCTCTCTCTCTCCTTCTTTATATATATATAATATAAATTTCATAGATATTATTTAAAGAAAGGAACCCTATTCCTTTACCTCCCTCTCTCTTCTTCTTCCTCCCGTCTCCTTCTTTCTTTTATTTTTCCCGCCGCCTTCCTCGTCGCTCGAACCCACGCCGCGCTCGCCTCTCGCCACCGCCGATGATCCCTCGCCTCGACCTCATCGTCTTCCTTCTTTTCTCCTCCTCTGCAAACCCAACCCTACACACCCGAGAACCCACTGCGGCCACCTCCTCTGTCGTCGTCGCCTCTCATCGCCGACCACCTCGTCGGCATACCCTCGTCATCACCACCATCACCTTTCCCTCTCCTCTCTTCTCCTCCATCTCCACCTTCGCTTGCGTCCCCTACACATACATTGCTCCAACCCCCGACGTGAACCCCAACCGAGCAACCCATCACTTCCCATCGCCTCTGACCTTGATGACATCCGTCCTCGTTGTCGACCTTCCCTCGTCGACGCCTCCTCCCTCTCCCCTGCAACCGAGCCCTCTCCCCATTGAAAACCCTAAAACCCTACAACCATCACCCGAACCCTCACCTGCGCACCTCGCCGGAGCTTCAACCCGTCGGCGTCATCACCCTTTCTTTCCTCGTCTCTGTCCCAATACTAGATCACTAAGCCAGAGAAAACCCTAGTTCCCTCTACTTCTTCTTCTTCATTCTTCTCTTTCTTTCTTTCTTGATCTTGGTTTTTCCGTTCTCTGCCGGAGCCGTGCTCGATGCCGAAGATCCAAGCAACCCTGTAGATGCCCCTACCTGCGTGGTTACCTTCTTGCCGTGCCTGGACTTGTTCTGTATGCCGTGTATGCGTTACGACGTCTACCCGACGTCGGACGTGCCGTACACCCCGTCCTGAGATCCAATCGAGGCAAGTAAAACTTGCTACATGCTATTTATATTATTTTTATATATATTTAATTGCATAGTAAACCTGTAATTTAAATCTAATACTACATGTTCCCTTTTAACCTTTCGATGTTCCATTTATATCATGTTTTAGATCTAAAACCTGAAATATATCATGTTGCATACTAGATTACATTACATCGTACCCACGTCCATATTTATATCACATAGTGCTTGGTTGCATAGGCCATAATACCATTTTAATAGTTTATAACTTTCGGATACCTTGTTGCATCCATTTATCCTATTTTATACGCAATTGCATCCCTAGATCATTTAATGCATAATAACGAGATTTTAACATTCCATATTTGATAAAGTGTATTTAATTAATGTTGGAAATATCCCTTTAACCCAAATCGATAACTGTGCATCCATATGCTTTATCTGTACCTATTTGCATATAACATCACAATGTTCCATTTTATTGTTCCATCAGTACTCCATACTTGTTTTAGTATACCCATGTTTGTTATAGTTTGATTATGAGTACCCATGTGACATTTGTGCACCCCTGACATGACTTGTTATACCATTACCTGACACGACGTGATACCGTACACTTCTTGACATGACATGGTACCTATATACTACCTGACTTGACCTGATGCACCATGGCTTTACCTGTTACCTGATCTTGTTACTAATGCCAACAAACTTGACCTTTTGTCCCTATGGACATTTCCTGTTGTCTATCCAGACAAACCTATATCTGCTAGATCCTGCGTTGGCATTAGCTCCAGATTATTTAATACCTGACTTGAACATATATAACTTGGGGGTATGGGGAAATCAATGATGAAACATGACTTGTAACTCAACAGTTCGATACCTTTTCTGATCAGTCTTACGGGCTAGGCCAGCCCCGGGGTGATGCTGCTGACATCACTCGTCATTACCTACCACCCTTTACTGCCTTGCGGCACGTCTCGGATTCAGCCCGAGAGTCATAGACCGTGATCCGGGCATGCACGGGATACTATTGAGTTACATCGATGATTCATCAATTTGATTTCAAAGACTTGAGAGTAGATAACCCAATAGACCAGTTAGAATACTCACTGCACATCACCTGTGCCTTACCCTTCACTGTCACTTTTATATTACTGTCATAGCTGTTTTACTGTTCATACACAAACCTGTATGTTTTGCTACCCCTGTTTATTTTATTGCTTGATATTATGACGCACTGACGTCTGGGTTTTGCATAGCCCAGATCCTCTACCTTTGTCGCAGGCTGATCAGGAGTACCGCTGCTGTTAGACCGAGCAGTGAGGATCCTATTGGTATCCAGTTTTACTTTCTAGGTGTTTTATTTATTGGATCTTTTGCTTCCGCATATTATATTATTTCTTGACTCATTTATTCTGGCTCATGGACATGTACTAGATATTTTAGTTTACTTTCCTGTTATTGATATCTCTACAGCCGTAATGTGACTGTGGAGGGATTTTTCCTATCCACAGGTAGCCTGGTTGGCTATGTCACGTGCCTATCTTAGCGTACTCTGGTAAGCGGGGCGTGACATGGTTCTTTTGGTATCAGAGACATAGGATATAGGTTAATCGAGTGTTATTCTTTTGTAGTTGGGTATTAGACCCAATACACGAATCAGAATACTCGTGATTAGGAACATGTCCTACCACATTGCTATCATGATTCTTGAATCATATCTTTCTTTTATCCTTCGCCTTGATGATATGCAAACCACTTTGCATCTCGACTTGAAACCTTTTTGGTTCTCTATTGTTTCTCCCTATTTCTTGATTCTGATACTAGGATTTGGGCGACTTGAGTGAAGTTATGTAATTGTACCCATGAACTGCAGCATGGTTACAATGCGGTACTCTATTTAAGTAACTTAGAGTCCTGGTCTTGATTCACTTCCTTGTTCCATGGTCGTTATATTGCCTTGCTTCTCTTGCTTTCCAGTTCATGTTTATCGCAAGCTTGAATTCGGTTTACCGTGCTTATCTTCTTCAGTGTTTGGCTTCAGATGAAATCGTTTCAGGTATCCTACTTGATCATGTCTTTCCCGCATTAGAATTATTCAATTCTGGTGCATTCCTTTGTTTGTTGTTGTCTTGGGAATGGATTTTCTCAGCACTGTCCACGCTCACATTGACTGTAGGACAAAGGAAGTGATTTTCCAGATTCCCAGACATCCAGAGTTTGTCCTTACTGGAGGAAACAGTTCTGTCGGGCCAGTCGAGTTTAGGGCTAGGCCGACAAATAATGTTCTTTCGTCGATGGAAGTTGATAAGGAGGAAGCGCCGGCTATATTTCGAGAGTTCATGGACGTGTTCAAGGACATCTCAGGTTTACCACAAAATGAGATGTGGAGTTTGCGATTGATCTTGTTCCTGGTGCAGCGCCAGTCTCTAAAGCGTACTATCCAATGGCACCGGTGGAGTTGGAAGAAGTCAAGAAGCAGGTTACTGAATTACTTGAGAAGGATTGGATTCGCAGCAGTAACTCGCCTTGGGGAGCTCCAGTTCTTCTAGTCAAGAAGAAAGTTGGCACAAGGAGGATGTGCATCGATTATCGAGAATTAAACCGGGTGACTATTAAGAACAAGTACCCGATCTCTCGCATTGGCGAATTATTTGAGCAGCTCAGTGGCGCGAGGGTATTCTCGAAGCTGGATTTGCGATCCGGATATCATCAGGTCTGAGTTAAATCATAAGATATTTGCAGGACTGCGTTCCGAACTCGGTAAGGACATTACGAGTATTTAGTGATGCCATTCGGAGTAACGAATGCACCGGAAATATTTATGGACTTGATGAACCGAATCTTTTCACCATTCTTGGACCAGTTTATAGTGGTGTTCGTTAATGATATTCCGGTCTGCTCAAAGAAATATTGAAGAGCATGCAGAACACTTGAAGATCGCACTGTAGACGTTGGGGCAAGAAAAATTGTATGCAAAGATGAGCAAGTGCGAGTTTTGGCTTCAAGAAGTGAAGTTTTGGGGCATGTCGTATCCGGAGATGGAATCGCCGTTGATCCCGAGAAGATTGTAGCAATTCAAGATTGGCCGATTCCGAAGAACGTAGTAGAGATCAGAAGTTTTCTTGGACTTGCCGGCTATTACAGAAGGTTCGTGGAGAATTCTGCTCGTTTGGCTGAGCCTCTAACCAAGCTTACGCGCAAGGAAGTACCATTTGTGTGGACGGATAGGTGTGTGTCAGCTTTTGAGGTGTTGAAATAGAGATTGATAACCGCTCTTATTTTGACCGTACCAGACAGTTCCGGAGGATTGGTGATTCACAGCGACGCATCTGGGAAAGGTTTGGGATGTGTTTTGATGCAACATGGGAAATTTATAGCTTACGCATCGAGGTAGTTGAAGACCCATGAGAAGAATTACCCAACTCATGACTTGGAGCTAGCAGCTGTGTTTTTCGCTTTGAAGATTTGGGGACACTACTTATTGGGCGAAAGGGTCGAAGTATTCATCGATCACAAAAGCCTAAAGTACGTGTTCACTCAGAAGGAGCTAATTATGAGACAGCGTAGATGGTTGGAGCTGATGGCTGACTACGATCTTGATCTTAAGAACCATCCGGGGAAAGTTAATGTTGTGACCGGATATGCTTAGTCGGTTGCCAGCAATTCAGATGTTGACTGCACTAAAGAAACTTATCGAAGATTTTCGGAGATTCGATTTGGAGGTTGTGCTACCACATTCTTCGAGACAGTTGATGCAGCTGCAAGTACAGTCGTCGTTGATCAAGAATATTAAGGCAGCGCAATTGCAGGACCCAAGATTGCAGAAGTTTCGAGAACAAGTTGAAGCTGGACTTCGAACGAGCTTGTTGATCCATGAAGATGGTTCGTTGCGATATGGTATCCATTTGTGTGTGCCAAAAGGAGATATTCGCGAAGAAGTTATGAAGGAGACGCACAGTTCCACGTATTCCGTACATCCAGGAGGAACGAAGATGTACCGTGATCTGCGACAGCATTTCTGGTGGAAAGGCATGAAACGGGAGATTGCCCACTTTGTGTCAAGTGCTTGGTGTGTCAGCAAGTCAAGGCTGAACAGCAAAGAGTTGCTGGTTTATTGCAACTACTTCTGATTCCTCAATGGAAGTGGGAACATATAACCATGGATTTCGTGACGGCTTTACCGCGGAGTCCAAAGGGCAACAATGCAGTTTGGGTGATTGTTAATCGATTGACCAAGGCAGCTCATTTCATACCATTTTGAGTTGGTCAATCAATGGAAGCTATGGCAGAACGGTACATGCAGGAGATTGTAAGATTGCATGGAGTACCGATGAGCATCGTGTCCGACCGTGACACTCGTTTCTTATCACACTTTTGGAGGAGCTTACAGGAAAGTTTGGGGACTCGATTGAAGTTTAGCACAGCTTATCATCCTCAAACAGATGGCTAGTCGGAGAGAACGATCCAAACTCTTGAAGACATGTTGAGAGCTTGCATGTTAGACTTCAAGGGTTCATGGAAGGATCATCTACATTTGGTGGAGTTTTCATACAACAACAGTTTCCAGGCGACTATTCAGATGACTCCATTCGAAGCATTGTATGGTCGCAAGTGTTGTTCACCTATTTGTTGGAACGATGTTAGAGAACGAAGATTGTTGGGACCGGATTTGATCGTGCAAACAGTTGAGAAGGTTAGCACTATCCGGAATCATATGAAAGCAGCACGAGACCGACAAAAGAGTTGGGTAGATATATCGAGAAGACCTCTAGAGTTCGCCGTTGGTGATTTAGTGTTTTTGAATGTGCCACCGAATAGAGGAGTTTTTCGCTTTGGGAGTCGAGGAAAGCTTAGTTCTCGATTCGTTGAACCTTTGAGATTTTGGAGCGTGTTGGTGAAGTGGCGTATTGATTGGCTTTACCGCAATCCTTGGCGAATGTTCATGACGTGTTTCATGTATCTCAACTCTGTAAGTATGTTCGAGATGAAAACGCATGTGTTGGATCATTCGGAGCTGACTGTATGAGAAGATTTGACTTTTGAGGAGCGACCGATGTCGATTATGGATCGAAGAGATAAGGTTCTTAAGAATAAGATTATCCCTCTTGTACTTGTTTCTTGGGGAAATCGCTCATCTTGAGAATCAACCTGGGAACGAGAAGATGAAATCCGGCAGAAATTTCCACGTTTATTATTGTAGTTGCTGTTTGTTTATCCTTTCTTGTTTTTGGAATTTTGAGGACGAAATTCTTTTGTAGTTGGGTATAATGTAACAACATAATTCGTTTATACCTATTCCAGTTCTCGTATTTCCTTATTTGTGGTATTTTCTTGATTTATCGTGTTTTGGGTACGAATGGTATTTTACATTTTACATTGCATTCGACCAGACCCGCTTGCTTGAACTGGTTGATTCATATTTATAGATTACCCTGACTTATTATGTAGACTTGTGCATTTTCAACTTTATCGCATAATGGCATTTTACCTGGCTTGGCATCTTTTACCATATAACATTTTAAGTCACGTAAAATATTTTAAAATTGCATTTCATAGCCTGCATGATACCCCTAACCCCGTGGTAGCGTCCGCGCATCGTGTTCTCATCCCGTTCAGTGAAACGGACGTGTTTGGATGGCTACGCGCACGTACGTGCATCCGTTCTTGGGGGTATGCTTTTTCGTTACCTGAGCATTCATTTTGAATTTTGAAAGTCGCATATATTTTTCATATTTTAAATCTGAAATTTTAGACCCGAGCCGGGCGTGTTTTGGAGTAAGTTTGTAATTGCCAAAATCTCAAATTTAACTAATATAATATTCTTATTATATTCTTTAGGATTTAACTGTTATATATATATATATGATTTTATAGTAAAACCTAAAAATATTTTCCTAACTAAATCCTACCTCCTAACTACTCACAGCTCATCGTGGCCCCACTCTCCCTCTCTCCTTCTTTTTCTTTTCTTTTCTCTTCTCTTTCTTTCTCTCCTTCTCTCTCCTCACTAAAATCCAACTTTCTATTTCCATACTGTTCATGCTCTCTTCCTCTCTCCTCTCGATCTCTCTCATTCTCTCTATCTCTCTCCTCTCTCTCTCTCCCCTCTCGCATTCCCTCTCTCTCTCAGCCCTCTTTCTCTGTCTCTCTCTTTTTCTCTCTCTCCCTCTCACAATCCTCTCTCTCCCTCCTTCTTTATATATATATAATATAAATTTCATAGATATTATTTTTAAAAAAAACATATTCCTTTACCTCCCTCTCCCTTCTTCTTCCTCCCGTCTCCTTCTTTCTTTTATTTTTCCCGCCGCCTTCCTCGTCGCTCGAACCCACGCCGCGCTCGCCTCTTGCCACCGCCGATGATCCCTTGCCTCGACCTCCTCGTCTTCCTTCTTTTCTCCTCCTCTGCAAACCCAACCCTACACACCCGAGAACCCACTGCGGCCACCTCCTCTGTTGCCGTCGCCCCTCATCGCCGACCACCTCGTCGGCCTACCCTCGTCATCACCACCATCACCTTTCCCTCTCCTCTCGTCTCCTCCATCTCCACCTTCGCTTGCGTCCCTTGCACATACATCGCTCCAACCCCCGACGTGAACCCCAACCGAGCAACCCATCACTTCCCATCGCCTCTGACCCCGACGACGTCCGTCCTCGTTGTCGACCTTCCCTTATCGACGCCTCCTCCCTCTCCCCTGCAACCGAGTCCTCTCCCCATTCCAAACCTAGAACCCTGCAACCATCACCCGAACCCTCACCTGTACACCTCGCCGGAGCTTCAACCCGTCGGCATCATCACCCTTTCTTTCCTCGTCTCTGTCCCAATACTAGATCACTAAGCCAGAGCAAACCCTAGTTCCCTCTACTTCTTCTTCTTCATTCTTCTCTTTCTTTCTTTATTGATCTTGGTTTTTCCGTTCTCTGCCGGAGCTGTGCTCGATGCCGACGATCCAAGCAACCCTATGGACGCCCCTACCTGCGTAGTTACCTTCTTGTCATGCCTGGACTTGTCCCGCATGCCGTGTGTGCGTTAAGACATCTACCCGGCGTGGGATGTACCGTACACCCCATCCTGAGATCCAATCGAGGCAAGTAAAACTTGCTACATGCTATTTATATTATTTTTATACATATTTAATTGCATAGTAAACGTGTAATTTAAATCTAATACTACACGTTCCCTTTTAACCTTTCGATGTTCCATTTATATCATGTTTTAGATCTAAAACCTGAAATATATCATGTTGCATACTAGGTTACAGTACATCGTACCCACGTCCATATTTATATCACATAGTGCTTGGTTGCATAGGCCATAATACCATTTTAATAGTTTATAACTTTTGGATACCTTGTTGCATCCATTTATCCTATTTTATACACAATTGCATCCCTAGATCATTTAATGCATAATAACGAGATTTTAACATTCCATATTTGATAAAGTGTATTTAATTAATGTTGGAACTCTCCCCTTCACTCAAATCGATAACTGTGCATCCATATGTTTTAATCTGTAACTATTTACATATAACATCACAATGTTCCATTTTATTGTTCCATCAGTACTCCATGCTTGTTTTAGTATACCCATGTTTATTATAGTTTGATTATGAGTACCCATGTGACATTTGTGCACCCCTGACATGACTTGTTACACCATTACCTGACACGGCGTGATACCGTACACTTCTTAACATGACATGATACCTATATAATACCTGACTTGACCTGATGCACCATGGCTTTACCTGTTACCTGATCTTGTTACTAATGCCAACAAACTTGACCTTTTGTCCCTATGGACATTTCCTGTTGTCTATCCAGACAAACCTATACCTGCTAGATCCTGCGTTGGCATTAGCTCCAGATTATTTAATACCTGACTTGAACATATATAACTTTGGGGTATGGGGATCAATGATGAAACCTGACTTGTAACTCAACAGTTCGATACCTTTTCTAATCAGTCTTACGGGCTAGGCCAGCCCCGGGGTGATGCTGCTGATATCACTCGTCATTACCTACCACCCTTTTCTGCCTTGCGGCACGTCTCGGATTCAGCCCGAGAGTCATAGACCGTGATCCCGGGCATGCACGGGATACTATTGAGTTATATCGATGATTCATCAATTTGATTTCAAAGACTTGAGAGTTGATAACCCAATAGACCAGTTAGAATACTCACTGCACATCACATGTGCCTTACCCTTCACTGTCACTTTTATATTACTGTCATACATGTTTTACTGTTCATACACAAACATGTATGTCTTGCTACCCCTGTTTATTTTATTGCTTGATATTATGACGCACTGACGTCTAGGTTTTGCATGGCCCAGATCCTCTACCTTTGTCGCAGGCTGATCAGGAGTACTGCTGCTGTTAGACCGAGCAGTGAGGATCCTATTGGTATCCAGTTTTACTTTCCAGGTATTTTATTTATTGGATCTTTTGCTTCCGCATATTATATTATTTCTTGACTCATTTATTCTGGCTCATGGACATGTACTAGATAGTTTAGTTTACTTTCCTGTTCTTGATATCTCTACAGCCGTAATGTGACTGTGGAGTGATTTTTCCTATCCACAGGTAGCATGGTTGGCTATGTCACGTGCCTATCTTAGCGTACTCTGGAAAGCGGGGCGTGACAGGAAGCATGTGCAAGCTGCTTAAATCCATCTACATATTAAAGTAGGTATGGCGGAGATGGAACATCTGATTTGATGAAGCTGTCAAAGAGTTTGACTTCATCAAAAGGGTAGATGAACCATGTATATATAAGAAGATTGTAGAGAGTATGGTTGTCTTTCTCGTATTGTACATGGATGACATACTCTTGATAGGAAAAGGTGTTCCTATGCTACGCTCGGTCAAGCTTCTCTTATCACACATGTTCTCCATAAAAGATCTAACCGATGCCTCCCACATCCTGAGGATATAGATCTATAGAGATAGATCTAAATGGATTTGGGATTGTCCCAGTCCAGGTACATAGATACCATGCTAAAGGGGTTTAGTATGGATGATTCTAAGCGTGGTAATGTACCCGCTTGTTCAGGAATCACTCTCTCCAAAGAGATGTCTCTCGAGACTGATTTGGAGAGAGCTCGCATACAAGGGATACCCTATGCTTTGGAAGATGGGTCAATCATGTATGCGATGTTATGTACTAGACCAGATCTAGCTTACTCACTAGGTGTAGTGAATAAGTATCGAAAAGATCTTTGGGAAAACCACTGGACAGCTGAAGAACATTCTTAAGTGCTTGAGAAGGACTAAAGAGATGTTCTTGGTGTATGGTAACGGTGAACTCCAGATGGAGTCCTTTACCGATTCAAGCTTCCATAGTGATAAGGATGACTGAAAGTCAGTCTCGGGTTTTTGTCTTCACCCTCAGTGGAGGGACGGTATGTTGGAAGGGTTCCAAGCTATATACCGTAGCAGACTCGTTGATAGAGGCTAATTACATCGCTACCAACGATGCTGCCAAAGTGGTTGTCTGGATGAATAGAGTTCATGAGATGAACTAGGTTCCTACCATTGGGCATCCAATACCTATGTATTGTGATGACAATGGAACTGTGGCTTTGGCCTAGGAACCCCGGCCCCGTCAGCAATCCAGACATATTCTTAGACAGTATCACCTGATCAGGGACATAGTTGATCTCCGGGAGATCGAGATTAGGAGAGTTGACATAGAGGATAACACAACGGATCCACTCACCGAGGCCATTCCCCAGATGCTATTCGAGAGACATTTGGGACGTTGGGTATGAGATACTACAACAACTGGCCTTAGTGCAAGTAGGAGATTGTTAGGAATATGTATCCCCTAGAGGCCATTATTGTACATGTGATGTATATTATAGTGGATGCTTGGACATATATATAGAAGACTTTCTTGCTCGACATGATAGTATGCTATCTGGTTACTCTTTATCTTAACATGTTGACTTGTATTCTTTACTGTCTTACTCTCACATGTTGAAAAAGCCCTTAGGATATGTACTTGACTACCAGGACTATGATAAGATCATACTAGTGGGGCCAGGGTGGTCCAAAAGTACATCTTTGAATCAGTTCCTAGTCGTGGGAATATCGAGACTAGGGCGTCGATATTCCAGTGTAGACTAGTGTGTACGTTTCTTGTCCCTTAGATGGCGATGGTTGATCCCACAGCCATTGGTGTGTGACATCAAAGATTGTACACGGGTGCTCATTGGAGAATGGGTACACCGAACAGGACTCGCCGAGAACTCCTATGTGGTAGTATACCTATCGTCAGATAGCAGTCCTCTGGTAACACTGGTACAGGTTAGTCTGTAGACCCAAGATCATCATATAGTCTTGTGTGGCTCCTATTATACTTTGATTTCCTCCCTACCACGGCTCAAAGGAGTCGTGCAAACAGGTAAATTTTGGGTACAGTCCCGAGTCGCATGGAGGCAATGAGCGATAGGAGGGATTTCGTCTTTCTCGGTATTGGGGGTTGATGTTGCGCTATGCTCGATTGACTATAACCGGAAGTCCCTGGCCAGGGCTGCTTATGAGATTTACTGATAAGTTTTATCAGTAGTTTCTCGAACTGTTATAGGCCAGACATCGGCATGACTTATCACGTTACCGAGGCCTGATGTTTACCACCCCTAGATATGATATGCGACAGATCAGATGAAGAGACCGGACTGTACGGTAGTGTTACTGATAGGCTTCATGGAGAGTATGGACGAGCTTGCTTGTTGATCTTCATATCGCTCAATACCCGGGTAGCCGTTACGTCCAGCTAGTACCGCTAACGGCTTGTGGGTGACTGATGTAATCATCACCTACTGCTGGCGTATTGACGAGTCTTTAGTGTCCCACACAGAAGTTTCCTGGTTCAAGCGAAACGAAGTACGACACATATGTGATATGTGTGTGGGCCTGATTAAATATGTGTATGTGATACCGTATTGTAATCTGGCGGTTATCTATTATCGGTTCGGTTATATATGATATAACCTGATTGTCGAATCAAGTGTTGATTTAATAATGTGATATACAGATATATGATATTAGTCGGTCATATGTGATATAACCAGATTATTAAATCAAGTGTTGATTTAATAATGTGATATACATTATATACGATATGATTATATCTTAACTAATATCATTAGCTCACTAATTATTTTTCATTATATATATATTAATATATATGATATATATATATATATATATAATGAAACATGACATGATTTCTATTTTTGAGAAAAATAGAAAAGAGGTGGAAAATGAGAGCATGGTTGCAAGCATGGGCTTTATTCATAGTTTATTCATCTTGGCTCACTATTCAAGCATGGTTGCAATTTTATATTGCAAAATTCCATGCTTGAAAGAGTGGGGGTCAAGAGTTGCCATTCATTCTTTGCTCATTCTCAACACTTAGCCATTTTCTTTAGTTGCTCCCATGGTTGCTCTCTAGCTTCTTCTTCTTCCTCAATTGCTATAGTTTAAGCTTCAACCCTCACATGTGATATGAACCATGAAGCTTGAACACAAACTTGTGAGCTTTTAACATCCCCTACTTACCATCGCACACCAAACTAGTAATTTGGTGTGGTGTGTTTCCTACACTAAAGGAATTTAGTATAGAGTTAGCTTGAGCTAGAGGAATTTCGGGTGGATCGTCTTTGGCACGAAGATCATGAAGGAGGTTCGTTCAACTCAAAGTAGAGTTGGGTGGACTTCAACCCGGAGCTATTGAAGAGAAGGACTCGAACTACAAAGGTTGTATGCTCTTTTCTTCTCTTGAGTTAATCACATCACAAAGGCTAACCCTAATTAATCTAGTAAAGATCTTGTTAGTCTAACTTAGCACCTAATAAAATTTTAATTTGGTATGCTTGATCCCTCTGGAACCTTTTGGTGGTGTTAAGGTAGACTTTCAATAGGTTGACCTACGGAGGGGCGCTCAAGTTACCGAATCCCGTGAAGTGCTGGGTGGCCCATTCACTTTGTTGATTGGGGTTGCCTCACTTCTGGGATTGGCGAGTAACTTGCCACGCTCGTAGGGGTCTAGGTATATATTGCACAGGCTATCCACATGACCGGGTAACGTTGGGTTTCATTTGCGGCTCAAAGGAAACCCGGGGCGCCTAGATTATCCGTTATTCTGTGATGTTGCTTATATCATGCCTGGGACGAATGTTATATATATATATATATATATATATATATATATATATTTATATTTATATATACTAGTAGATGTTGTATATGTTTTGCACCCGCACTAGTCCAGCCCCCGCTCTGTCATTAGTTAAGTAACCTAACGGGTGATGACGGGGCCCAATGGCGAATGCGGATGGCATATACGTACATTTTATTTTCGTTCCTTTTCTGTGGTGTGATATGGATTAATTGATGGGACTGCGTTAATTCTGATCAATGCAGGGAAAGATAAACCCAAATGATGTTGTTGGAACCAAATTTTCAAAAATTGTTATTACAGGGTGTTTCCTTTTGCTTTGCACAGCGGTATTCGGTTCAGAATATCTCGCACCTCATTCGACGAGGCAAGAGCCGAGATCCCTTCATCGGGAGTGGCCTCTTGGGCAAAAGTTTGCGTCATAGTAATAACTTGACTATAGTCGACTCTTTTGCTTTGCATCGTAGTATTCAGTTTAGAATATCCTGCACTTTATTCAATGAGAAAAGAGCCGAGATCCCTTCACCGGGAGTGACCTCTTTAGCAAAAGTTTGCCTACTATATATTTGTAAAACCACTCGAGTTCCTTCAACGATATCAAGTTCATTACGTTAAAGGTTTTTCGCCAAAAACCAGCCGTAGCCCTCCGTCGTTTCGAATATGTAGCACATAGTATTCGTGCTGTATTTGTTGGCCAAAGTTAAGGCATCGTGAATGGTAGCTGTGTATTGCTTATCCGTAGCATTAGTAAATGCATTGGTTTAGGACAGTCGTACCACTTTGTTGGCCAAAGTCAAGGGTGTGTGCGTGTGGGTCTAAAACAATCTGGATAATGATGAGTAGAACTTGACTTGCGGATTATGATTTGTTAGCCAAAGTCAAGGTCATAAACCGCTTGGGGCAAAAATCACATCGGGGGTTTCAAACATATAGGAAACTTGCCATGCATGTGCATACCTTCTGGAGTGTAGTGACTTGAGTGACTTCCATTAAGTTATCATTCGATGATAGTTGGATTCCGATTCCCACTGATGAGTAGGTGTTACTCTTCGGGTGATTTTAGATGATCCCGACTAATTCTCCTTTTAGGGTTTGAAAGAGAATTCGAGGAAACAGTTGGGAGACATCCTGATTAGATAAATTGATTAACCAATCTAATCTAGGTTAGAGTGCATGCTGAGTGTTTATTTTCTCTCTCTCTTTGGCAGCGACCATGACCCGACCTAAACTAAAACTCATGAACCAAGATAACCGAACCTTCTTAAAACACATTGGCTATTGGATTGTCGAGGTCGCATAACTCATTGCCGCTCCTACTTTTCCTCTGCATTTCTCCTGAACATTCCGTATCACTACGAAGATCCACATTTATTAGATACGCCATCGTATAGTTACATGCGAACTCAAAAGAACTTGTTCCAGTTCGAGGATGGTTTCTGGTTCAGGAGAAATCGAATAGGATTATTCAGTTGTCTTTTCCCTTTACCTTCTCTTAGGTTGCGAGGGCTCCTGGTATTAGGAGAGTACACCTATTACGCTTATTGGATAGTCTTCTTCCAAATCATAGATAGGTGCCGAAAGGTAGGGAAGGAAGAAAACCAATTAGCCTAAGTGTGGTGTATAGAAGATACTAAGTAAAGACATATAAACGGATTAGAATGAGGGCAAAGGAAATTGCGACTTCTATCATTCACGATGAAGCCGCGTATATCTTTGCCACTCCTATCTCGCCTTTGCATTTCTCCGGAACACTTCATATCATTACGAAGATCCACATTTATTGGATATACCATCGTATAGTCACATACGAACTTAAATGAACTTGTTTCAGTTCGAGAATGGTTTCCGGTTCTGGAGAAATTGAATATGATTATTCAGTTGTTTTTTCTCTTTACCTTCTCTCAGGTTGCGAGAGCTCCTAGTATTGGGAGAGTACACCTATTACGCTTATTGGATAGTCTTCTTCCAAACCATAGGCAGGTGCCGAAAGGTAGGGAAGTAAGAAAACAATTTAGCTTAAGTGCGGTGTACAGAAGATAATAAGTAAAGACATATAAAGGGATTGGAGTGAGGGCAAAAAAATATACGGTTACTGTCATAAATCTGGATAGTGGAAGAGGCATTACTAGGAGTACCCGGCTACCCCTTCGAAACATTTTCATGTTTCAGTTTTACTGTGCGGTGTTAATTGAAAATTGTTTTCCCAATTAGATTCTGACTCCAGGATATGTATTTACCAGATTTGATTCTCATATTTGTATGGCATTACAGATGATGAGTGGGAGTAAGATATTGAAAATTAAGTGATTATATCCTCAACATATCGGAATTCTTTTTAATTGGCGATATTTGAGGAAAACACCTGGGTTTTGCCTGACGGGAAATATTTGGTTTTGAATATCCGTTGTTATGCACCAATTTCAAACTAATATATCTGTACGTTTATTTATAAAGTGAGATATAACTTTTTGAAATTATGTCCATGACATTTACCTAAATTAGTTGATGGTTAGGTAAGGAGCATTCAACAGTGGTGTAATTCTTCTTAACCATACTGCAGTTTTCAACCTACGACGTACAGGGTTTGAGTTATTAAACTCAGAGGACTTATACAAAGTATTGTATGTTGTCCAGTGTCCATTAGGACAAAGGGGTTGGTACTCATACTATATTTTGTTTACTCATGACTTCTCTAGTTTTAGACAAGTATTTCGTTGAAATACAAGGTCCAACTTTTAAGAAGTTATAAGTATAAGAATAAAGTAGAGAACCATATGTTGCAAAGTATCAGGATTCTTCAAGATGATCGAAGATGTAGATAGTTGTGCTAGGTATTCCGTCGTAAGTAAAAGTTTTGAGAACTTGCTTCTCTTTCAGGTTACTCATATGTGGGTGCATTCCTTGATGAGTACTGCTGCTTGGCCTCCTTCCATTTTGTTCATATGCACTGGAAACGGCTGCATGTATTTTGATCTGGTTCTAATTAAATTAGTGCATTTGTTTCTATAATGGCTACATAATGGATTCGTATCTTAACGATGTTAAGGTATATGGAGTTTTCCGGCTTATGCTTAAAACCAGAATCTGGATAAACTCAAGGCACGTTTCAGTAATGGCAGTTTGTGGGTTATCCCGGGTATTGACGAGGGTTAACTTTCTACCATTTTGGAAGATCAATAGTTATATTGTTCTTTACTCGCCACCAGTTTTAGTAAAATGAATTCTTTTCAGAAAACATTAGAGGGGGTATGGTAGAACTGGAAGTGATTCCAGAACCACAAACGATTACTGAAAATTTAGTAGAATCTAAAAATTCAATTGGATTCGACAATCCATTAGCCACTCCGCAGATTTGGTGGGTAACCTCAGCCACCCGAGAGGTACTTCGGTCTCCTCAAAGACGGTAACAGGGAGGTTTTTGATTACCCAAACTTGCCACTACTGCTGTTCTAGACTATGAGATCTAGCAGGAAAATGAGTATAACGTCGTTCTAAATTAGGTTTAAAAGTGCACATGTTTATGACTCTGCCGGAGGGTTATTGTAGTTAGTGGGAGCGGCGGAAGCAAAGTGGGCAAGTAGCTTATGTCTATTTATAGACTAAAGCAAGTATAGCGGAGATAGATCATCTATTTTTGATGTGACAGTCATAAAATTTGACTTCGTCAGAATAAAAGATGGATCTGGTAAGAAGGTAGTGGGGAGTGGTGTCCTGCTATTTGGATGACATGCTCTTGATAGAAAGTGATATTCCTATACTACGATCGGTTATACTGTGGTTGTCACACGGTGTTTCTCTATATAGGATCTGGATAAAATATCAGGGATTCTGGTCACTAGATCTATAGTTTTAGATCTAGATTTAGGAAGTGTCCCAATTTGGATACTTTGACACTATTCTAAAGTGTTTTAGAATGGACGACTCCTGGCGTGGTAGTGTACCTGCAGGTGACGGAGTTACCCTCTCTAAAAAGATGTCTTCTAGACTGATGAGGAGAGAGATTTGCATGATTGACGTATATCTTGCTTAGGCAATTGAGTCAATCATGAAATGTCAAGTACCACACCAGATATTGCTTTTGCACTGGCTGCAATAAGCATATATTAATCCAATCCTGGAGAAACGTTGGGAAGCATTTATGAACATAAGTGGATGTTCTTGGTATATGGTAACGGCAGCCTCCTTCAGGAGGCGGTTATCATTTGAGACTTCCAAGGTGACCTGGGTGACAGATTGGCTGTCAGAGTTATAGTTTTCCATCTTTTTGAAGGGCGGTATATTGGACAGGTGGTCCGAGCGGATACCGAGGAAGGCATGGCGTAGGATACTGATTAAATTCAGTGGATGATACAGTCTAAGAAGTTTGTTGGGTTTGGATTTCATTTGTGAACTGAGTCCCATCAGATATCCAGACAAATTCTTAGACAGGTATCGCTCATTTCGGGAGATAGTATTTCTCCGCGAAGTTAAGATATAGAGAGATACATAAAGAAACACTGGAGCGGATCCACTCACTGAGGCTATTTCTCGAACGCAATAGTTTCACAAACAGGCTTTGCGAAACTGATTAGTAGAGAAGTTGGGTGTTCGGTATCACACGGGCTGTGAGTATGCGACACCGCAATAATTAGCTTTAAGTGCAAGTGGGAGATTGTTGGCTATAGTTCCCTCAAGTCAATTATTAAATCGCAGACACGCGATTGTAATGATTGAGGGAAGACCTATACGGTTAGAACAGTCTTACTCGAGATGATAGTATGCTATCTGCTTTGTCTTTATCATCATGTACAGCATTAGATGGCATTACAGATCACTATTACATGTTGATAGAGCCCATAGGATTCTTGCTTGACTACCAGCATTATGATGGCGATCATATATATGGGAGCTGGGTAGTCTATAAGCACATCCTTAAATGTCCCTAGTCGTGGAAGTATCGAGACTGGGCATCGATACTCCGGAGTAGACTAGTGTATACTTATCGAGACCCCGACGAGGGGCGTTGGCCGGTCTCACAAGCCATTGGTGTCAGTTAGTCACCTAAGATAGTATACAGGTGCTCATTGGGTTATGAGTACACTGGACAGACTCGCCGGGAACATGCTAGTTAGTATTATACCTATTGTCAGATAGCAGTTCCCAGGTGACATGAGTATAGGTTAGTCTGTCGACTGAGATCGTTATTTGTCTCGTGTGAGTTCCCACTGTGCTTTGATTACTATCCTACCACGGCTCAAAGGAGTCGTGCAAACATGTTTTAGTTAGGTACAGTCCCGAGCCACATGGAGGCAGTGAGCGGATCGTCTGGGATTCGTCTCTCCCGGTATTGGGGTTGTTGTCGCGTTGTGCACGGGTGGCCATCACCAGAAATCCGTGGCTACGGTGAGCGAGATTTACTGATTTGGATCAGTAGTTTCTCAATGGGTGATGGGCTTCAAACCGACACGAAATATCGCGTTATTAGGGGTCTGACTTTATCCACCGCCCTAGACTCGGTATGCGATACTCTTAGACGAACAGACCGGACTGTACGGAGATTGTCACGGACAGGCTCAGTAGGGGTTTGGATTAGCTTGCTCGTCGGCCTTCCTTTCGCTCAATACCTGGGTAGCCGTTACGTACAGCTAGTGCCGCTGACGTGCTTGTGGTTAAACCCACTGCCAACGTATTGACAAGTCTTTAGAGTCTCACACAGAGGGTTTCCTTGGTTATGGCGAAATGATGTAGTAGCCGTATTGGATACGTGCAGGGTTCTGATCGATCGATCGTACTTTGTACCCAAACTTTCGATCGGACAGTTGATGATACTAGTCGGCTCGAGTTTAGTTAGTTATATGTATGCCCTTGAGGCCATTACTGTACATGGGATGTATATTGTAGTGGATGCTTGGACATATATAGGGAGGACTTTCTTGCTCGATATTATAGTATGCTATCTGGTTGCTCTTTGTCTTAACATGTTGACTTGTATACGTGATATTGTCTTGCTCTCACATGTTGATAAAGTCCTTAGGATGTGTACTTGACTATCAGGACTATGATGGAGATGATACTAGTGGGGCCAAGGGTAGTCCACAAGTACACCCTATAATTGTTCCTAGTCATGGGAGTATCGAGACAGGGCATCGATACTCCAGAGTAGACTAGCGTATGCGCTTCTTGACCCATATGATGGGCAATGGATGATCCCACATCCATTGGTATTTGACATCAGAGAAGGTATGCGGGTGCTCAGTGGAGACTGGGTATACTGAATAGACTCGCTGAGAACTCCTAGATGGCATTATACCTATCGTCAGATAGCAGTTCTCTGGTGACACTGGTACAGGTTAGTCTGTCGACCCGAGATCGTCATAGAGTCTTGTGTGATTCCCACTGTGCTTTGATTTCCATCATACCACGGTCAATATATCGTGCAAAAAGGTGGTTTTTGGGTACAGTCCTGAGTCACATGGAGGCAATGAGCGATAGGAGGGGATTCGTCTCTCCCGGTATTAGGAGTTGATGTTGCGCTATGCTCGATTGGCCATAACATGAAATCCCTGGCCATGGTTGTTGAGATTTACTGGTAAGTGTTACCAGTAGTTTCTCTAACCGTTATGAACCTTACATCGACATGACTTATCAAGCTGTTGGAGTCTGAAGTTATACCACCCCCAGGCTATGATATGCGACATATCTGACGAAGAGACCAGACTGTACGGTAGTGTTACTGATTGGATTCGCAGGAGTACGAGCAGGCTTGCTTGTTGATCTTCTGATCGCTCAATACCCGGGTGGCCATTACGTTTAGCAGACTGCTTGCGGCTTGTGGGTGTTTGATATGATCATCACCTGCCGCCGGCGTATTGACGGGTCTTTAGAGTCCTACACAGAGGTTTCCTGGTTCATGCGAAACGGAGTAGGAGCACATATGTGATATGTGCATGACCGAGATTAATGCGTGTATGTGATACCGCATTCTATTCTCGCGATATGTGATATCGGACGGTTGTATGAAATATAGCCGGGATATCGGATCAAGTGTTGATTCGATAGATTGTAACATTTGATATTAGTCGGTTGTATATGATATAGCAGGATTATTAAATCAAGTATTGATTTAATAATTTAATGTATAATTATATATTTGATATATTATCTTACATTAACTAATATTAGCTCACTTAAGATTTCTTCTCTCACTTGTGTACACTTAGTATATATGTGATATATATTAATGTACATTATTTTGTGTCATGCTTGATGCCACATGCAACATGGGTGTATGAGACTTACACCATGCTTACAATAATGTGAGGGTTTTATTTATCTTGGTAATTCACAAAATTAGTGGTAATTATTCACATGGTTGAAGCTTGTAGAAGCTTGTGGAACCGTTGATCAAGTCCACTCATTTTGTTTTACTTGAAAATATTTATTAACCCAACCATTATTGTTAACCCATGGTTTATTCTCTACATGAGTTAGTGTATGTCACTAACTCACCCATGGTTGCTATTCTCACCTCATGAGTTCATTCTCTAATTCTTCACTTGAACTTCTTCTTCCTCATGAAAAGCTCTCTAACTTTTGAAATGGTGAGAAAATATTGTGAGAAAAAGAAAACTAAAGAGAGCTCATTTCCTACTTCATCATCCTCTACTGTTAGCCATTTAGTTTAGGGTGTTTGCTTCACTAATTCACATATTAGTGAAGAGCTAGCATGAACTTGAGTCTCCTCGACGTAGATCATCTTCAGCCTTGAAGACTTCGAGCAAGCTTGTTCATTTCTCCAAAGGAACCCATACTAAAGTTCGGAAGATCACGATTCGCGGCGAAGGGACTACTACACGGAGCTTTAGAAGTGAAGGACCGGTCTACAAAGATTGTATTCCTCATTCACTTAGATGTCAAGATGTTAACATTCCTAGTTTGTTTAAAACTCTAGTTAAAGATTCTTGGTTAGGGTTCTTTAGAATGGAAAAAATTTGAAAACGGCATGGACGATACCTCCCGAAACCTTGCTGCCGACCTAGAGAACCCTACAGTGGTATCAGAGCTACTAGGTATTGGATGTCGACCTATGGGGGATTCTCACCGTGTGACAGTGTGGCGAAGCATAGGCTCTTCCCTCCAGGGTGTCCCGAGATCGGAAGGTGTTCCGGCAGGTTGTAGACCTCGCGAGGGGGAATGTGTAAAAAGTAGCTGCTGAGAGACCCGTTGGTGCCACGGCGACCCCATTGGATGGGATGGCTGCCTGACCAACAGTGGTATCAGAACCAAACTAGAAATTTAAAAGATGTTTGTTAGATTACGAAACCGAAACTGCTCCGAAACTTGAAACACGATGATCTAGTTTCTGTCAAAATTTTAAAGGCCTTTAAAAAAAAATTTAAGCGACTGCAGAATGTTGTATGAAATATGACATGAACACAGAAGAAATTTGAACCCACTTGGCTGGATTTTGGCCGAGCACATGGGCAATAAATCCGAGGAGGCCGGCCCTCTTGAGGAAATTTGGTTTCAAATTTTTTGTGTGTTCCGGTCTCTGGGTTTTGGTGTTTCAGGTGTTGTTTGTTTTTGCTAAATTTTCATGTGATGTTAACTTTTTGCAAAGGCAACTCGGAGTGTTTCGTAGTTGTAATTCTAATATGTATTCGGGTTATTTAGACGATGTTAAAAAGTTTGAACGGATATCAATAACCCAATTTTTTCCCGCTGGAAATTTTCCAAGTGTTGGATTTTTTCCGAGTTTAAAATCTTCAGAAAATCATGCAAGCAATTCTATGGACCCTCTAGAAGAATGATACCGAAACTCGACTTTTTGAATCGCGGAACCGCAATGATACCCTAGGATTTGCCGCAGTTTCGTGGCGACATGAGTGAGGCATGGGTCGGCCCTTCTACGGATGGTTCATAGGAGCTATGGCATGTTCTGGGTACTTTTTGAACTCCGCTCAAGTGTTGAGCTTGTTGGGAAATTTTGGGTGCTTACTTATTCGATCGAAAAGTTTAACTTCGTATAGTTATCTGTGATTGTGATACAATATTTAGAATCCACATAACTGGTTATGAGATAACGAGTTTGAATTTTATAAATCTAGCAGTTTAGTCTCATTTGATCGGTTGCCACGGAATTTTGATATGGATCAAAAGTCCGTCGCAATTACGTAGTGTATGCGGATACTCGCCGGGTGACCTTACTAGATAGCCATGCCCCATAGCCCCGACCAAGTGACTGAAGGAGAACCCCATCACCAAAAGCATCCGTTCGGGTGCTCGCGGCAACGGTGTTCCGCCTTAGTGCACTTCGTCGACGGCATCAGGGGTGCGGCCATCTACTAAAGTTTCCGACGAGCATTCGATCAGGTTATCGGGAATCTTGTTGTATTACCCGACAGGTTATTGGAAAGTGTTCAATATCGAGACTAAAATGCGGGGTTTATAATTGTTAGGCATGTGATGTCTAAGGAATTCATTTGGTTGGGCATGAAATCCAAAGTATGTGATACATTGGGTTTATGATGTCTAAAGATGGTTGTGGATTCCAATTGTTGTAGTTTTTCACTTTCTTTTCTGCGACCGTAAGTGTAATATGTGGTGTATCGCCGGTTTTGTTGCTATATGTCAACGACAATTGAGATACGCATATTTACTTACGTTGATGACATGTGATGTTATGTGTTGCTGTGATATGTTATATTGGATCGTCGTGTTTTGAATAGCCGGGTTTTTTTATGTGAGATGAGAGTTTTTCATTTTCATTCATGTAAAAGCTTGTATGTAATATTCTTTTATTGGGGCACTTTCGGGTTGAGGATGATGTCACCATGTGATGTATATTATTTACTTTTCCGCATTAGGATAGACCCAAGGAGGAGAGCACAAGTAACCGGGTTCTAGGGTCCAGTGGGAGACCATCTCGAGGAGTCGAGACCGGGTCTCCTAACTCTAGAATTGGCAGGGTTGCTTGCCGCCTTCGTAGGGGTCTAGGGATGTGGGATTGGCTATTCATCGCGACCGTGGAATCCGTGTTTTATACATGCTTAATTTAAAACACGGAATTCCTAGTATATCCAATATTTCATATGTGATTCTTCTGCTGTTGATATTTTGTGATGTGATCACTTGATATGTTCTGAGACGAATGCATATATTATATATATGAGATATAATAAATATTGATGCTTTCGTTTCTTATGTGATACATAGGAAGCATAATATGATATGAATTTATTAATGAGATTAATGAAATAAAAGAAACCTAAAGATGTTATAGAAATTTGTTTTAAAAAGACTGGTAGCTCTAGTTCTTGCTTTGCATAGCGGTATTCCTTATAGAATATCCAGCACCTTATTCGATAAGGAAAGAGCCGAGATCCCTTCACCGGGAGTGACCTCATTAGCGAAACTGGCAGATGCTACAACCCACTCGGTTTGTCTTTTGATTGTTTCTATAGTTTTTTCTTTGCATAGTGGTATTTGTGAAATATCCTGCACCTTATTCGATAAGGAAAGAGCCGAGATCCCTTCATCGGGAGTGACCTCTTTAGCGAAACTAGTAAAACCCTCAAAAACACTCCTTTTCAAAATCACTCGATTCTACAACGATATCAAGTTCATTACGCAAAAGGTTTTCATAAAAACCTGTCGTAGCCCTCCGTCATTTCAGATAAGTACTACTTAGTATTCGTGCTACATTTGTTGACATGTTAAGGCGTAATGTGCGGTAGCTGATTAGTGCTTATCTGCATAAGCATATGATGCGATTGGATTAGAGTAGTCGTACGACTTTGTTGACCATGTTAAGGATCGTGCGGGTGGGTTTAATTCAATCAGGAAATGACGGGTTGAACTTGGCAAGCGCTTATAATTTGTTGACCATGTTAAGGTCATAAGTCACTAGGGGCAAAAGTATTATCGGGAATTTCAAGTGTTGAAATTTGCAATGAGATTTCATACCTTCTATGAGATAGTTGGATCCCGATACCCACTGCGAGTACGAGTTACTCCTGGGAGAGTTTTACACATTACAATTACCCGATCAAGTAGGTGTCTAGAAAGGTGTTAACGGGGTTACGTCCCTGGGAAAACGAGGTTTATTTTAATTAGGTCCGTGCGAAAGCACGGGGAACCTCCCTCAAAGTACCGACACTGGCCTGGCCGAAAGATTGGCGAACTTGTAGGGTGTAATTAATTCTGGCTAGTCTTACCTTTTAGGGTTTGAAGGAAGATTTGATAAAAACGGTGGGAGCCATCCTGATTAGATAAAATAATAACCAATCTAATCTTACAAGAGTGCACGCAGAGTGTTTTCTTCTCTCTCTCTCTCCTGGTAGCGACCATGTCACGCCTTAATCAAGATAATAATATGGATGTATTGACCGAACCTGCTTATTATACTGAGCTAGTGAACATTGGTTCCGCTCTTTCTTATAACTGTTATAAGTCCGAGCAGGAAATAGGGGAATATCCGGATTCTCATGCCACCCAATCGAAGAAAGTGCATGTTGATGCATCTTCTTCGGGTGTGTTCATTACCGAGAACTGTTTCTCAGTATCCTCTACGTCCTGAGTATGTGATACCGGATCAGGATCCCGCATATGTAATATGTTACATAGGCTACAGAAAGGTAGAGAATTGGGAATGGGTGATATGTCTCTAAGTGAAAAGAATGGTGCAAGTGTTGCAGCCAAATCAGTTGGCAAATATCACCTTGTATTAATACATTGATTCTGAACGAATGTTATTACATACCGAACCTGATATACAACATTACATCGGATTCTTTATTAAGTTAAAGAAAGATATAATTATGTATTGGAGGATAATGTTGTGAACATTTTCCTGAATCAAGAGTTGATTCGATCAGGCACGTTATATAATAGCATATACATTCTAAATCAAACCACAGTTCAAAGTATACCAAACACACACAAGAGGAGTAGTTCAGAAATGAACGAATCCTTCTTGTGGCATTGTAGACTAGGTCATATCAATGCGACACGACCGGCTAAGTTACATAAAAATGAATGTGAGAATCTGTTCGAATTTTCATCTTATGATACTTGCCAGTCTTATCTCAAAGGTAAAATGACCAATACTCTGTTTACTGGAAATAGAGAAAGAGTTACTAAACTCTTGGGACGGATACATGATGATGTATACGGTCCTATGTCTACAAATGCCAAGGCTGGTTCTTTGTACTTCATTATATTCACTGATCATCTCTCAAGATTCGAACATATGTTCCTGCTGAAACACAAGTCTGAAACTTTTGAGAAATTCAAGGAATATAAGCTTGAAGTTGAGAACCGGATGGGTAGAAGTATTAATTCCTTCGATGTGATCGAGGAGGTGAATACTTGCGCATGGAGTTCCTGGATTTTCTAAAAGGAGAATGAGATTATCTCTCAGCTTACTCCTTCGTATAAACCACAGCACAACGGTGTATCAGGGCGAAGGTATCGCACCCTATGAGATATGGCGCGCTCTATGATGAGTATTGCTGAGTTACATGTTTCCTTTTAAAGTTATGCACTTGAGAAACTGCATACCTATTGAATGGGGTTCCATCCAAATCGGTGCCTACCACTCCATATGAGATCTGGAATGGGAAGAGACCGTGTTTTAAACAAGTTAAGATATGGGGTTGTCCGGCCTATGTTGAAAAGCAAAATCCGGACAAGCTCGAGGCAAGGTCAGTTCTATGTAAGTTTGTTGGATATCTCAAATATTTGCAAGGGTATATCTTCTACCTAACTGAGGAGCAAAAGGTATTTTGTTTCTCAGCATGCCACCTTTTTAGAAAAGGAATTTCTTATGAAGAAATTAGTGGACATGAGGTAGAACTGGAAGGAGTTCCAGCTAAACAAACTAACAGCTGATGATTTGGTGAAACCAAAGGATTCAATAGTCTCCAACGAACCTCAGCCTCTCCGCGAATCCGGTAGGGTTCCTCATCCACTTGAGAGATACTAAGGTCTTCTCGGTGACAGTGGGAGCGAGAATTGCATCATGAGATGATGGCCTAATCAGGTTCAGGCAGGCCATCACGAGTAGGGACTCTGTGAAATGGCTGGATGCTATGCGATCAAAGATGGAATCCATGTACACCAACAAAGTATGACTTTGCATGTTGCACCTGAAGGGGTAAAACCCATTGGGAGCAAATGGATCTTGAGAAGATTATTGGTGTAAATGGAAAAGTTGAGACTTTCAAAGCTATGCTTAAGTCCATCGGGATCAATGCAAGCATCGCAGAGTTGGAACATCTGTTTTGATGTGACGGTCAAAGAGTTTGACTTCATCAAAATGTTAGATGAACCTTGTATATACAAGAAGGCAGTAGAGAGTAAGGTTGTCTTCCACGTATTGTACGTAGATGACATACTCTTGATAGGAAATGGTTTCCTATGCTACACTCGGTCAAGCTCCACATATCATGAGGATTCTCAATAGAAGATCTGGATGATACCTACTACATCTTGTGGATTATGATCTATGGTGATAGATCTAAGTGGATGTTGGGAGTGTCCCAAATCCAGGTACATTAACACCATACTAAAGGGGTTTAGTATGGAGGATTCTAAGCGTGGTGGTTCGTCCACTTACTCAGGAATCACTCTCTCCAAAAAGATATCTTCCAAGACTGATTTGGAGAGAGCTTGAGTGCAAGGGATAACCTATGCTTCGGCAGTAGGCTCTATCAGAGTATGCAATGTTATGTAACAGACCAGATGTAGATGACTCACTAGGTATAGTGATCAGGAATCAATCGGATCTTGGAAGAATCACTAGACAGCTGTAGAGGACATTCTTAAGTACTTGAGAAGTACTAAAAAAAAGTTCTTGGTTCCGGCTTCCAGAGTGATAAGTTCGACTGAGAGTCAGTCACAGGCATTGTCTTTACCCTCAGTGGAGGGACGGTATGATTGGAAGAGTTCCAAGCTAGATACCGTGGCATACTAGACGATAAAGGTTGAATACATTGCTACCAACGATACTACCAAAGAGGTTGTCTGGACATTTCTTGTTCATGAGATGAACAAGGTTCCTACCATTGAGCGTCCAATAACTGTTATTGTGACTACAATAGAGTTGTGGCTTTAGCCTAGGAACACCTGTCCTATCATCGATCCAGACATATTCTGAGGAAAGTATCACCTGATCAGAGAGATGGTTGATCTCCAAGGGATCGAGATAAGGAGAGTAGATTTTGAGGTTAACACGGCGGATCCACTCATCAAGGCCTGCTTCCCCAAATACTATTTAAGAGATTTTGGGATGGTTGAGTATGGGATACTACAACCACTGCTAAATTGTTGGGTATTGGATACTACAACAGATGGTCTTAGTGCAAGTGGGAGATTGTTAGTTATATGTATGCCCTAAAGGCCATTACTGTACATGGGATGTATATTGTAGTGGATGCTTGGACATATATAGGGAGGACTTTCTTGCTCGATATGATAGTATGCTATCCGGTTGCTCTTTGTCTTAACATGTTGACTTGTATACGTGATGCTGTCTTGCTCTTATATGTTGATAAAGCCCTTAAGATGTGTACTTGACTACCAGGACTATGATGGAGATCATACTAATGGGTCCAAGGGCAGTCCACAAGTACATCCTATAATTGTTCCTAGTTATGGGAGTATCAAGACAGGGCATCAATACTCCAGAGTAGACTAGCGTATACGCTTCTTGACCCATATGATGGGCGATGGATTATCCCACATCCATTGGTGTTTGACATTAGAGAAGGTATACGGGTGCTCAGTGGAGACTGGGTACACTGAACGAACTCGCCGAGAACTCCTAAATGGTATTATACCTATCTTCAGATAGCAGTTCTCTGGTGACACTGGTATAGGTTAGTCTGTCGACTTGAGATCGTCATAGAGTCTTGTGTGATTCCCACTGTGCTTTGATTTCCACCATACCACGGTCAATAGATCGTGCAAAAAGGTGGTTTTTGGGTACAGTCCTGAGTCACATGGAGGCAATGAGCGATAGGAGGGGATTCGTCTCTCCCGGTATTGGGAGTTGATGTTGCGCTATGCTCGATTGGCCATAACATGAAATCCCTAGCCAGGATTGCTGAGATTTACTGGTAAGTGTTATCAGTAGTTTCTCGAACCGTTATAGATCTTGCATCGGCATGACTTATCAGGCTGTTGGGGTCTGACGTTATACCATCCCCAGGCTATGATATGCGACATATCTGACGAAGAGATCAGACTGTACGGTAGTGTTACTGATTGGATTCGCAGGAGTACGAGCAGGCTTGCTTGTTGATCTTCTAATTGCTCAATATCCGGGTGGCCGTTACGTTTAGCAGACCGCTTGCAGCTTGTGGGTGTTTGATATGATCATCACCTGTTGCCGGTGTATTGACGGGTCTTTAGAGTCCTACACAGAGGTTTCCTGGTTCATGCGAAACGGAGTAGAAGCACATATGTGATATGTGCAGGATCGAGATTAATGCATGTATATGATACCGCATTCTATTCTCGCGATATGTGATATCGGACGGTTGTATGTGATATAGCCGGGATATCGGATCAAGTGTTGATTCGATAGATTGTTACATTTGATATTAGTCGGTTGTATATGATATAGCCGGATTATTAAATCAAGTATTGATTTAATAATTTAATGTATAATTATATATTTGATATATTATCTTATATTAACTAATATTAGCTCACTTAAGATTTCTTTTCTCACTTGTGAACACTTAGTATATATGTGATATATATTAATGTACATTATTTTGTGTCATGCTTGATACCATATGCAATATGGGTGTATGAGACTTACACCATGCTTACAATAATGTGAGGGTTTTATTTATCTTGGTAATTCACAAAATTAGTGGTAATTAGTCACATGGTTGAAGCTTGTGAAACCATTGACCAAGTCCACTCATTTTGTTTTACTTAAAGATATTTATTAATCCAACCATTATTGTTAATCCATAGTTTATTCTCTACATGAGTTAGTGTATGTCACTAACTCGCCCATGGTTGCTATTCTCACCTCATGAGTTCATTCTCTAATTCTTCACTTGAGCTTCTGCTTCCTCATGAAAAGCTCTCTAGCTTTTGAAAATGGTGAGAAAATATTGTGAGAAAAAGAAAACTAAAGAGAGCTCATTTCCTACTTCATCATCTTCTACTATTGGCCATTTAGTTTAGGGTGTTTGCTTTACTAATTCACATATTAGTGAAGAGATAGCATGAGCTTGAGTCTCCTCGACGTAGATCATCTTCGGCCTCGAAGACTTCGAGCAAGCTTGTTCATTTCTCCAAAGGAACCCATACTAGAGTTCGGAAGATCACGACTCGCAGCGAAGGGACTACTACACGGAACTTTAGAAGTGAAGGACCGGTCTACAAAGGTTGTATTTCTCATTCACTTAGATGTTAAGATGTTAACATTGCTAGTTTGTTTAAAACTCTAGTTAAAAATTCTAGGTTAGGGTTCTTTAGAACGGAAAAAATTTGAAAATGGTATGGACGATACCTCCCGAAACCTTGCTGCCGACCTAGGGAATCCTACAGGTTTGAGCTGGTTTATTAAATCAGGTATTGATTTAATAATTTACATATATATATTTCGATATGTATATTCTAGTATTATGTTCTTTGTGTTATTTTATCTCTTCGGGTATTCGTGTTTCGGTACGAATACAAGTATGTATATACAGTAGAATGTAATCCGTATTTTTTCCGGAAAACATTCTAGAAGGTGGACACCTCATTTTAGGGTTTGACAATTTATTATAAATGGATAAATGAGGTGGCATTGTTTTGATTGGAGTATGGAGAGGACCATGCTTGCATAGTATACACAAATGAATTATTAATTCATTTGTGCATACTATTCAAGTATGGCTTGATTTTTAAAATGAAAAAAATGTTTTACAAAACTTAGCCATGAGATTTTCTCTCTTATGAATGCTTCATTATTTTTTAGATGATTCATTTTCTTGAGCTCTCATCTTCTCACCATTTAGCTTCACTCCCTCTCTAGCTTTCATGGTTTTCCACCACCTTCATCTTCCACCTCCTCTCAACCCTCTCATGTGTTGAGAATTATGAGAGGAGGTGAGATGAGATAGATTAACTCTTAGAACACTCACTACATCCTAGGCTTTCTAGATTAGCAATCTAGAAACGCTAGTTGCTTCACTTGCATTCATTATGTGGAGCTAGATCCATGACTACATCTCTCGGGTGGATCATCTTCGACGGAGGAAGAACGGCAGCCAAGTTCGTTCGAGCACGCCTCAAGGAGCTTAGGAAGGTGATGGAAGACCGAAGGACTTGGTTCATTTGGTATAACACCTTTAACCCTTTAGTTTAGCTCTTTGTTATTTGCTAGTGTAGGTTTATGGTTCGATCTTGAGAGGGTTTTGTTTGCGCCAAAAATTTTAAATGCCCATTTTTGTTCTGCATCGGCCACGGTAGATAGCCAGGGCACAGGCGAAAACCCAACATGGAGTACCCGCAGGTGATGGAGTCACCCTCTTTAAAGAGATGTCTTCTAGACTGATGAGAAGAGGAACTGGTATGAATGACATATCATTTGCTTAGGCAATTGAGTCGATCATGCAATGTCTTGTACAAAACCAGATAGATAATTCTGGTTTTAGATCTAGATTTAGGATGTTTCCCAATCGGGTACTTAGACAGAATTCTAAAAGTATTTTAGAATTGATGACTCCTGGCGTGGTGGTGTACCCGCAGGTGATGAAGTCACCCTCTCTAAAGAGATGTCTTCTAGACTAATGAGGAGAGAGAATGGCATGAATGATATATCATTTGCTTAGGCAATTGAGTCAATTATGCAATGTTTTGTACAACACCAGATATTGCTTTTGCAATAGTTGCAATAAGCATATATTAATCCAATCCTCGAGAAACAAAGAGAAGCCATCATGAACATAAGAAGATGTTCTTGGTATAAGGTAACGGCAGCCTCATCTGGGAGGCGGTTATCAGTTCAGGCTTCCAAGATGACCTGGATGACAGAGATGCTGTCAAGGTTTTGAGTTTAGCCTCTTCTGAGGATCAGTATATTTGATAGTGTTTCAATATGGATACTAAGGTAATCATGGTGCAGGTTACTGGTTATAACTCAACAGAGAATACAACCCAAGAAGTTTGTTGGATGGAGTTATTCATTTATGAACTTGGTCCCATCAAGTATCCAGACAAATTCTTGAGGCGGGGTATCGCTCAGTTTGAGAGATTGTTGATCTCCGCAAAGTCAAGATATAGAGTGATGAAGTTGGAACATTGTAGTGGATTCACTCGCTGAGGCTATTTCTCGAACACATTAAGTCTCACAAATATAGTTTGCGAAACTGATTGGTAGAGAAGTTGGGTATTCGGTAGCACACGAACTGTGGATACGCGATACCGCAATAATTGGCCTTAAGTGCAAGTGGGAGATTGTTGGATATAGTGCCCTCAAGGTAATTATTATGATCGCGAGTAGGCGATTATGATAATTGAGGGAGGACTTATACAGGTATAACAGTCTTACTCAAGATGATAGTATGCTATCTGGTTTGTCTTCATCATTGATGAAGCCCGTAGGATTGTTGCTTGATAACCAGCATTATGATGGCGATCATATATGTAGGAGCTGGGTTGTCCATAAGCACATCCTTAAATGTCCTTAGTCGTGGGAGTATCGAGACTAGGTATCGATATTCCGGAGTAGACTAGTGTATACACTTCTAGACCCCGACGAGGGACGGTGGCCGGTCTCACAAGCCATTGGTGTTGTGTCACCTAAGATAGTATACAGGTGCTCACTGGAGGTGAGTGCACCAGACGGACTTGCCGAGAACTTCTAGATGTTATTATATCTATCGTCAGATGGAAGTTCTCAGGTGGCATGAGTACAGGTTAGTTCTTTGACCTGAGATCGTCATTTTTCTCGTGTGAGTTCCCACTGTACTTTGATTATTATCCTACCATGGCTCAAAAGAGTCGTGCAAACAGATTTTAGTTGGGTACAGTCCCGAGCCACATAGAGGCAGTGGTCGATTGTCAGGGATTCGTCTCTCCTGGTATTAGGAGTCAATGTCGCGCTGAGTTCAGTTGGCTATCACCAGAAATTCGTGGCCACGGTGGATGAGATTCACTGATAATTGATCAGTAGTATCTCTGTTGGTGATGAGCTTGATTCACACACGACTTATCGGGTTAGTAGAGGTCTGACGTTATCCACCCTCTAGACCCGATATGCGAAACTCTTTGACGAAGAGACCAGATTGTATAGAGATTGTTACATTCAGGCTCAGTAGGGTAAGGACGTACTTGATTGTCGACCCCCCTTTCGGTAAGTACCTAGGTAGCCGTTACGTACAGCTAGTGCCGCTGACATGCTTATGGTTAAACCCACCGCCAGCGTATTGTCGAGTCTTTAGAGTCCTACACGGAGAGTTTTCCTAGTTCATGCGATTGATGTAGGAGCCGTGCGTTGGTACGTGCAGGGGTCTGATTAAATACGTGTACAGGATACATGGACTTTAATCGGACGGTTGATAATACTAGCCGGCTTAGGATTAAGCCGGATTATTAAATCATGTTTTGATTTAATAATTTATATATGTATTTTGATGCATATATTTTAATATTATTGTTCACTATTTATTTTCTCTTTTTGGTGCTATCCGTATTTTTATACGGATACGCGTATATGTAGCGATACATATATCAGGTGAAGTATTCCGTATTTATACGGGAATACTTCTAGAAGAAGGACACCTCATATTTGTTTTTCTTTTTTGAAAAACAAATGAGAAAATGAGGTGGAGATGAGGTGGCATGAGCATGTAGAGAGGCATGGCTTGGTGTGATCATTTATGTGCATTTATTGGTGCACTATTGATGCATGGTTGCTTTTATGCAGCCATTCCATTTTTCATTACACACTTGATCATTCTTCTTGATCTTAGATGCTTCATAGTGAGATTTTTCCACGCTCCCCTCACTTCTCCTTCTTCCTCTTGCTCTCTAGTGAGCATGGTTTAGAGAGAAAAAGTTTAGTGGAAAAATTCCTACATCACCCACCATCCATCGTTAGCAAGTTTGGATCGTCGGTCGGAGCCTTTTCCGGTTTCCCTTGGATGGATCTTCTTCGGCGAGAGTGGTCGACTTTCAAGCGCGATCCCGGCGGTTACAAGCTTGGAGTGGTCTTCCATAATTGGGTGGACACACGTCGAAGGTTGTAATTTCTGCACCCTTGCATTTCTAGTTTGCTAGTTTAAGGTTTTGGATCGATTTTTTGGGTTACGGGTGTTTGGTGCTCGCAAAAAGTTTTCGTTTTTGCTTCCGCCTCGGCCACGGCTTTCGTGGCGCGGGCACCGAACCCCAACAAAATAAAAACCGAATCATCAAAAAGTATAAAAGGTACTATCTTAAATAATTATTGCTTCCACCTTTAAATCATTAATCGCTTGCTCTGAAACCCTGCTCTTAAATCCTTTTTGGGTTTGGTCACTCAGCGTGAGAAAGCAAAGGGAGGATCACTGCCTGCATCTCCTTCTTTCGTTGGGGCTTGTCGAAGCGTGAGAAAGCAAAGAGGAGATTTGGGAGAAAGAAGATAATTTTTATATTAAAACAGTAGTGCATAAGTTAAAAAATTTAAGATAAATACATAATGTATAAGAATTGTTTGTATTATGTTTGTTATTTTAAATTTTATATTTGAATTTGTTATAATAAGAATATTTTAGTTTATACCAAATTTTAACTAAACATACGGATCAAAAAAGTGTCATTTTTTTATAGGAGTACTTAGATATATGACTAATCCTATCGGTAGGATTTGGAAACAAATTATACTCATTTCTTAACCATTATATTAGACTTGGGATGTGTGCTAGCAATTATGAAGAAAAACTCTTATATTTCTCATTAATCACATCATTGTTATCACGCATCCCTAAAGCAAATCTAATGATTAAGAAAATAGATGGATTTATTTTCAAATCCTACCGATAGGATAGTAGTAGTATTAAACGGGTTACCAGCTAGTAGCTGATATTAAAACGTCAGCTAGTGCCTAGAGGTGGCCTAATCCGGTTGTCACATCGGTGATCCACTTCGGTCATCTTGTTCTACACATGGAGTGATCTATGTGTGTATAATTTTGATCGATTTGATATCTTTTATGTCTTCAATCAAGTGTCCCCGATGTATGACATTTTTATTGTGTTTAAAAGGTATCCATTTTTTGAAATGATTGATCTATCACTTGCAATGCATTATATATATATATATATATATATATATATATATATATATATATATCAAAATTTTACACACATAAATTACTTCATGTGTAGAACAAGGTGGCCAGAGCGGATCACCGATTTGACAATCGGATTGGATCACCTTTAGGTATTAGCTGACGGTTTAATATCAGCTACTAGCTGATAATCTGTTTCCTCATATGTGTACATATACATGTATATGTATATATATGTGGGGAGGAATCTATTGCAAACCGGTCCGCGTTTTTTAAAAATGGGAACTCTCAATCCATGATATATTTAAACGATCAGAACTGTTCAAGTTGATCACCCTACGCTCAAATGTATGCGTATGAAAAATCAAAGAATTTAAAGATCTCTAACCCATGAATCGAAAGAGTACAAAATGAACGTCTTTCAATATAACAACATAAACACTCTCTAATTTATTGGTTAGAGATCTTCAAGTCCTTTGATTTTTCATACAAATAGACTTAAAGGTAGGGTGATCAATTTGAACGATTCGGATCGTTCAAATATTTCATGGATCGAAAGTTCCCGTTTTAAAAAACGCAGACCGGTTTGCAATAGAGCGCTCTTATATATATATACCCGTTTTAAAAAACGCAGACCGGTTTGCAATAGAGCGCTCTTATATATATATATATATATATATATATATATATATATATATATATATATAAGAATAATGGAGGAAAGAGGCCTTAGAAAAGTTTTTTTGTTAGGTGGCGCAAAAAAATTCACTCTCCACCATTTTTTCCGACGATCGGCATTAGTCATCATCATCTTTATCATCTAAGATGTTGATACATCAAATTTCATACGACTCCATTACATTTTCACCATTGATTTAGTGGGTGCAAATTTAACGGTTTACCGACAATAGAACTTTTTACATTGTTAAATCTACGATGAAAAGGTGTTGAAATCACATGAATTTTGGTGTATCCACATCTTAGATAATAAAGATGATGATGATGGGTGCCGATTGTCGAATAAAATGGTGAAGGGTGTAGTTTTTTGACACCGCCTAACGAAAAAGCCTCCTAAGGTCTCTTTCCTTCATTATTCTCTGTGTGTGTGTATGTAATGGAGAACAAAGGCTCCAGGAGGGAAACCCTCATACAGCGTCGGTAAAAGTCAACAATCCACCGTTTTTTCCGACGATCGGCACCATCCATCTTGTTCTTTATTATGTAAAATGTAGTTGAACCAAATTTCGTGCGATTCTAACATCATTTTCGATGGTAAAATGTTGTATTATTGAAAAACCGTTAATTTTTCACCTACTAAATCATTGATCAAATGATGTTAGAATCACATGAAATTTGGTGTACGTACATCTTATGCGATGAAGATGAAGATTGTAGGTGCCGATCGTCAAAAGAAAAAGTGTAGTGTTGACTTTTCTCGACACCATAAGAGTAAATTCTATCATAGCCATAAGTGTAAATTCTATCCTAGGGCCTTTGTCAATATTCAACAAAACTAAGCCATCAAACCCCAGCTTGCAGGAAACTATCAACATTCAGTATTTGCAATCTCTACACGTATTTTCTATTTCTTTTATAAAGTTCTAATTTAAGAAATCACATGTATTATTGCTTTTTGATCTTTGACATGTACAAATCAATAATGCACTTCTTTTTATAGTACAATTAAGCCCACTACTTGGTGAAGGACCCAAAAATATTTTTTTCATTCAATTATTACTTTTCAGAGATTCTTATGAGAATTGTGAGGGTCGGCACAATGATAGAGCTGTCCCCTAAATGCATGTGATAAACTCATAAGCATAAATCATAGAGGGGGGGAAATGAATAGAGATTACTCTCCATTGTAGTTGAGCATAAAGGCCAAAATGAAAGTATACTGACTTATGCATGACAGGTAGGGTTCCATTGGGATCCGGATAATATAGGAATCGAGATATTTTCCGGATACAGATATGGTATTCCGGATCCGGTTGGATACAAATATATATTACTTTTTTTATACAGCTGTAGCAAAATTATTCAGATAGGGTTATATTCGGATACATATATGATTATATGAGTTTGAATGCGTAAATAGATATCACAGACAAATACATGAACTTATATCATTTTAAATTCATTCTTAGTAACAATGCTTCTTTTTTCTTTTGGGAAAATGACCCCCAAATCTTGACCTATGTGTACAACACACAACACATTCACACACACACATCACGGTATCACACACAACCTATGCATACAACACACAACACATTCACACACACATATCACGGTATCACACACCCAGAGGACCTGCATATTTGCCCTGAAAACGTTAAATTGTGATCACTTCTCTCACTGGAGGTTGAACCGCGCACTCTTTCTGAAAGAGGGAAGTGTCATATCAACTGAGCTATTGCTCATTGGTGTAACAATGCTTATTTAAACCATATTTTTTTTTGCTTGTTTTATATGTTATATATGTTATGCATTTAGATATCTTCTACATACTTTTTTATCATATTAGTTTCAAAATATGCAAAATGACTAGTAATATATACAATATATTTGTTAATTTATTCAAATAATATTCATTTGTATTTGCATATTGACAAATCAAATGATCTAAGTACTCATATTAATAACTATTTTAATGAAATGTATCAATTATATATACAATACTACACAATACTTGTTCGCTTTTATATTTGTTTTATCTTAAATCTGATTTGTACTCATTTCCGGTTCATATCCATATCCATTTCTTAATATCCGCTTCATATCTGATGGAAGTCCTTTTCAAGTCTCCGTCAGATGTTGTCTTCCGTTGATCTCCCGGTGGATTTTGATGGTTATCTTCTGTTGCGTGTGGGTCTCAATGGGTTATAGTGAAAGAGATGGTGTGGTGAGTTTGGCGCCGAATACCTGCAAAAAAATCCCGGGATGGTTTGATACCGCCAAGGACCTTCCGACGATCAAGTTAGTGATGAGATCCGAGCAGAATAACGGCTTAGTAGAGTAAAGAATGGCTTACTTGACCCCTCTGTGATTGAGGTTTATATAGCGGTGGCGGCACGCAACAGCAAACGCCAGAATCTCGCCGGCGGTTACGCTCCCGACGTCACGCCCACGTAGAGAGCGGATCGCCCATTAATGGAGATCGTGATGGCGTAGAACGTGGGATGTTGCTGACAGAGGATCCGCGTACGACGAGATTTGCGGAGCGGCGGTTATGCCCGTGAGCGGTGGAGTTGGTCGGAGGGCCAAGAAAGACGGCCTCGGCCGAAGGGCTCGGGGACGTGCGAGAAGGCCGAGAAGTCTTGGACTTGCGGCAGCTCGAGGCGGGCTGAGGGGCCGAGGAGGCCGATTTGCAGAGGGGCCCGAGGAGGGCCAGCTGATGCTCGCAGGTCGGGTACGGATGGCCTGGTCGGCCACCGTGGGCTCTTTCTTCCGAGTCTTGGGACACGTCATCCGCCACGTGTCCTGATCTTGGAGATCGCCAATATTGAGCATCATCAGTATCCATATAAGATATTGCCAAATAGGGTTTTGACTTCTTATTACCAACTATAACCGTATCCATATTCTTCACTAGAAAACGTATATGGATTTGGCAATGTTCATATCCTGCTTCGCATCCAATCCGAATGTAACCTTAATCACAGGGCTAGGGTATTGAATTGCTCGAAATTCCAAAAGACCAGTTGAAAAAAGATAGGGAAAAAAAACAGAAAAGCAAGAAGCAGACACATTTGGCAACTATTGACATGGCTTTTAAGTAATCCTTCTTTAGTTACTTGAAACAATAGTGCAGTGACAGTGAAATCCTCAGTTGCAGCAGCAGCTTCCATCTCTCTTTTCTTTTCTCTCTGTGGTGACAACAAGTTATCAGATAAGCGAAAAGCAAAGGACAAGTAGATATCCTACTCACTTTTCTACTATGAAATATAAAAGGTGACAGCAATTTATATCTTGTACAGATATGCGCATCACTAATACCCTACACCTAACCTGGAAACAATGAAGGAAAGCATTCTATAATTATATGTCAACAAATAGAGCAGCAAAATCACCTAATCAACAAATTTATTTTCGACCAATGTGAGCAGATGCCTAATTTGATAAATCATCGAGTTCTTTATATGAAAAACTTTTTCTTCTCTCTTTTTTCAATGCAGAGAAATTTTTAAGACGCCAAATTATATTTACGAGCAAGTAAATAACAGATGATAAGGCTGTATCAAATCTATAAAGGAGTCCTGCACTCCGTATCAGACCAGCCCTATTTAGACGAAAAGGCGTAGGCAACTATGACAGACAATAACTCTGCAAATTATATCCTCCTTGAATCCAAATAGTTAGCTCTGAATAACATGAAATCATTTCGGTGGACAGGTAAAAAATCAAATTTCTGAATTCTGAATGGCTCATACATCCCAACTTCACATCAATTTCTTCGGAAATATCTGAAACAGTCTCTAGGCACAGAATATAGCCAAAACCCCAATAGTAAACATAAAGGATTGTCCCATAATGCAATACGTAGTAGTAATATGAATAATATTCTCATAAGATAAAAAAAAATCCTATATTAGTTTAAGGAATCACTAACCCAAAGGTTGCAGTAAAGTATACTTCAAACTTAATATTCTTCTTAAGACACCACACAATCAAAGTATACCAGCACATCACAAACCATACACTTAATCGGAAACTTGGATGACGTCAAAATGGAACTTGTCTTTTCGCTACATGAGTGATGAAAATTATACAGTTCTAAATAACAACTTGGATTAAAAAAATCCATCTATCTCAAAAATTCTAACTTGCAGTAGGAGGAAGTCATGATAGACTCAGAATTGACACCATTGTGATGAAAAAATGTACAATGACTGCTACTTTGGGCACAACATTTGATAATCTCTAATATAGGCAGAATTTGTTGAAATTTGGTATTATCTACTGCTATCACATAATTTTTTAATTCAACTAGAATTCCATTGAAATCTAGTTCCTTTTACAATACATCCATGTGGAATCATGAACAACCTGGTCAACTTGTGAGGGCCAAATCATGGTCTCTCAAATTGCCATGAACAAATACTTTAGGTTCCGTTACCTGTACAAAATAAATAAAAAGTTTCAGTTTGCATGGAAATATATGCACTGACACAGTCAAGTTGAAATTATTCGGAAATGATATCAGTATAGAACTCGAATAAGTAGACTTTGGTTTCTGACAGGAATGGAATCAGGCTATCAAATTTCATCTCCCACATCCAAGACCTGCATTTTGTATTTTGCTACAGATAAATTCTAAAATGTTGCAAATCTTACCAGTGTGATTGGTGGAAAGCCGGTTTGTAAATGAGCTCTTGAGAAACCATTTGCCGAAAATAAACACCTGAACCCATCAATGTAGGAATGCTCACTGCAAATGATGCAAAGAACCAACGATTAATAAAATACATAAGAACAATAGCTGTATTATTATTTGACTTTATTTATCAATCAAAGGATATAAAGGAATCAGCCATATATACCTACACGTTAAATGTTAGAAGGAATTTAAATTGCAATTCACATCTCAAACTATTAGAAACGTTTAATATATGTGTTCAACTGTACTCAATAATTATTAGTAACCATTAAATTTGGTCAGCTAAATCATACAGATATTGAATGCAATTTAAATAGCAAACAAATAAGATATGGTCTTAGTAATGCAAATATTGTGAAATTTCCAAAAGAATGTTTAAACTACTGTTTCACAAGATATAGGAAGAGGTCATGCCAAAGTTACCACCACCGAGGTTCTTTCCATGGATTAGTCCTTTGATGAAGGCTACATTTACGGAACCAGATAATGTAACGGGACGCTTCACTGTATATTTTAACCAATGCGATAATTAAGTCTATTATCTTTCTTCTTATTGCTTTAGTCTTTTCGGCCAACTTGTGTATGTGAGAAAGGGGGGGGGGGGGGACAAGCTAAACTGTGAAAAATTCAAAACATTAAGCTTAAAATAAATTTCATGACCTAAAATATTCATATACTAAATTTCATGTGATTTTGAAACTTTTTGCCTATGACGTTGGGGGTACAAAATGTTCAATTGGCATAAACCATTATTTTTTCAAAGGCAGATGGTACGGAAATTAAATGATCTTTAGTACATCAATGTTTTACACTATAAAAATCAAGATGGATCGAGCTGATCATTCAAAAACCAGTGGTCAGTTGACTTTTTGACTGCCATTTAGAAAATTTCCTGGACTTCCACTTCATATTCTGTTTACTCTTATGATGTAACGTCTTTGAAAAGGAAACGTAGAATATAAATGTGCATCATACTGGAGAACTCATCAAGAATAATCTCCAAGAAACCGTTTTTAGTGCCAAAAAAACATACCCAAGAAAAAAGAGAGTAAACATCACATATTGCATTCATAAACAAAAAAATGAATCAAATTGGAAATTATCAATCCAGCTAGTTCCTTTCTAACCCATATATAACCTAAAATTGCAGCACAACTTATCAATGGATTAGCATTTACTCTTATATAAATCAATGTTTATGCTGCTCATATCTTCACAGAAGAACTTCTGAAACTTCTTGACTGATGTGTATCTGGTAGGGCCTGGTATTAGATCCAGTAGTCCAGATACAGTACAGATATGGTGGAGTGGAGTTGTTCAAGCTTCAAAATATCTGAACTTAATAGCAGTAAATATGGGCAGATAAATCACAGATTTCATGATGCTATACTCCTTACGGTTTAGTCAAGGACAAAAAAGCTTTATCAAATTGAGATGATGCTATCATGGTAATAATAAGTTGTTTTCTTCTTGTTATTTATATACAGGTTCCAAATTAAACATATATCAATATTAATTATAAAATCTTAATATTTCCTATCAGGTCCCCTGAATCCTACAAGAATGTCAAATTGTGATGGCTGCCTAATTCTATGAAATTTTAGCATGAGGTTGGGTGAAGGGGTCAACTATGCTACGGAAGATACTTCCTTGATAACTTTCTCCTTCGCCTCCTGAACCCTTGCTTTTAAATCTTTCTTCCCACGATTTTTAAAACGTAGAACTCTTGAGGAGAAAATCTAAAATAGGGAAAATAGCTTTAAGGAAACCCCAGAATCCAAGCTGGGGTTGATGTACTCTCACGCCATTTGTGTTCCCACTTTGTTAGCAAGTTTGGCCTGGGTGATAATACTTGGAGGGACTAATCACTAAAAGGTATGGTTCCGACCTCGGGTATTGGAAGATGGTTTGGGCCGATGGAGATGAGATTGGGTCTACAGAAGGGTAATGAAAACTCTTTGATTATGCTATTACGTCAAAGTTAAATGGATGTTCTCTTAATTAATGTGTCAAATTTTAACAAAGTTAAGAAGATTCAAGGAAGCAATTTCACATAACCTAAAAAGATTCAGGGGACCTAATAGGAATTCAAGGATAAACATAGAATATGTGTCATCTTAGGGATTTATTAAAAAAACACTAAAAATAGTTATATGTCAGTAGATATAAGAATATTGGCAATAAAACTCACTTGAGCAGAAAAGTGAAATTTTTCTCACGATATCCTTCCAAGGCTATCCCTTCTTCTTTAGAATATCTGCTTTTCACAGACAAAATAAACAATGATTACAGCAGAGATATATAAAGACATCAATATAAAAATGTAAACAACAAAATTATCTAGTCCAAGAACTTCCAAGGATATGGTTGCAAGAGTTGTGTAATTCGTTAGTATATATCTTAGCGAGTTCAGATATAATTAATATGTCGATCACAATACCCCAACTTAAAATTCATCAAAAGAGCAGGAAAAAGCATATATGCTTCATCTTGCTTATTTTCACAAATATCCTGGCCAGTACTTTCTATTATAAAAAAAATCAATAGACTAAGTTCGGGATAAAGACTTGTCCTTTGTAGCATTAATTCAACAGACTAAACCTAGAAGATTATACCGGCAGTATGGAACATGAATATGCTTCATCTTGTTTATTCTGGTGTCAAATAATTAGGAGGTAAGAAAGCAAACACACAAAGCCAAATCAGCATTTTTCTATAAGGATGTGAAGCTGGGAAATTTCAGCTCCAAGACAAGAATGCACACAAGCATAAAACACATGCAGTGTCAGCTCGGCCATAATTTATTTAAGCATAAGGTGCAGATTTCTCATCTCCTATGTAGAAGTGTCAGCTTGACCATGATCAACAATAAATCAAAAAATTGGTCATTTTTTTCCTTTCTTAAGATGAAATGACTCAGAAATGATATTCAAAGACTTGTAAGCTATGACAATTATCTAAAGCATATGCACTCTGACAAAAAAGAAAGAAATGATGAGAAACTAGAAATATTGAACACCATAAATAATGCCAATTATTGTTTCTTCTCTTTAGATGCGTAAAGTTTATCCAGGAAACCAATAACTAACCTAAATTGATCGTTTTCTAGGAAACGGGAGATTCCGTTCATTGCTGCATAGGGATCAATATGAACTAATTTATTTCTCATGTTTTCAGATAAACCTGCGGGCATAGAGAGTAAGGAATTATTTATCCAAAAGTAAAATAAAATAATATACAGTCAAATTAAAATTTCCATAAATTGCCTGAGACATTTTCATTTAAATATTAATAAAGAAAATTACATAAGACTTGTCAAGTACCAACAAACTGATGAACAAACCAACTTCAGACGGAGTACCTAGTTAAATCAGAAGTTTCATCTTCATCCTAAAGAGACCATTTGAGGAGTGCAGACAATCAAGCTCAAAATTCCAGAGAATGTTCATCGTAAACAATAATAAGTTATTGAGGTGTAGGAATTAACTCTGGATATTATACAGTGCTTGCAATCACATCAATCAATAAATATAGAACCTCAAGAATATTGCAATATTTTACTCAGGTTAATGGATATAAGGTGCCCTAGAAGGGGGGGGGTTCCTCCTATGGCAATCAAAATTCAACCCTCCACTACTTTGGATGATAAGTTTCCGTTCAACTTGATCTATATGGTCTAAACCATAAGCACATAAAAATCTGATGATTTTCATATTCTTAGCATTTGCATCTGGTAGGTGCCGATAATAGAATATTTTCCCACTGATTAGACGGTAAAGAATATGAAAATCAAATGACAGTGTATATATGTTTAAGACCAATGAAGAATAAGATGCATCAATCATCCAAAAAAGAAAACAGAAAAGAGTTGACATTTTATGGCATAGGAGGCCCCCCTATGGCACCTTAAACCCATTATTCTTATACACTAGTTAGCAAGGAAAACATAAAATGGTTTGCTTTCTAAGTTTGGTATTGCTTTACAGACTTTGCCCAAGTAGTACCAAAAACCCAAAAGCCTATTATAAATTAAATAAACATAATCATGAGTCCAATTAGATATTTCAAACAATAATGGCATCTTAAATTCTTATCCATAAAATGATAACATCTATCTTTCGCAGCTCCTTTTGTAGTCTTTTCTCAACAAGAACAATCAAGCCCTCGCATACTCACACAATGAAATTGACAGGGTAAGAGACTTCAATATGTTATATCAACTGACTATAACTTGCCTAGATACATGCAAAAGACAACCGTGTCTCATTGGCATGCCCGCGAATAAGAATTAAACTTAATTGCTTAGCTACTTCAAAAGTTTCTAGCATATGAAGATCAATACGAAGAACCTGCACAAATGTTTATTTTAAATCTCTAGTAGCAAAAAAGACAAGGTTGGAGAACAGGCAGGGGGGTGTTTTACTTTAATGGAGGATGTGGAGTTGCAAGGATGCATGGGCTCAAGAGATGCATGGGAAGGAGAGGAAAGAATGTAGTAACCACTGAGGAAATATAGTAGTTGAATGTAAATAAACCACTCTCTTTTTTTTATGGGGTTAGCCAAACAAATGCAGTGCCCAGAGAGTACTACAGCATCTGACAAGGATGGAATAAGGCATTTATACTTTATAGTTCATGCTTTTGAAGGAATATCGAATATAACCATCTTGATGTTAATTTACTATTGCATGGTTCATAATCATTAAATTTTAGTTATCTCTTTCTTTTCACGTGAAACATGCAACGGTTTTACGGTTAACATATAATGCATGCTCACAGTTTACCCCACTGAACAGCTTTTTTATTTTTTATTTTTTATTTTTTACATCTTTTTAATATTTTCCAATATTTTTTATATTTTCTTAGACTGTTGTTGTTTTGAACTTTTGGCTTTATGAGCCAAATGGCCCAAAACATTAAGACCAAAGTCTCCATTTTGGAAAGGATAAATAAGAGCAAATTGTGATTATGAAGGCATTATATGTTCAGGGTAACGAGAAGTTCAGGTATAGTTATTTTGGGCAGTCCATATCTGCAACTACCCATACAAATGCACAATACATGAGGAAGGTTCCTGTTGAATTCATTTTGTCATGATTTATTGTTTTCCCTTGCTAGTTCCCAGCCAACTAGTGTGTTAGCTTACTCAAATTTGTCCAGTAATAAGATTCTTCAAGGCAAAAACGATGTACACCTCAATTTAAGTCAGAAACAATAGGCAACAGCAACTTGACTGGTCATAACAGTGTATATAAACTCTGCTTGTTATGAAGTAGGTATTTGAGTTAAAAGAACACCATGGCTAGGGAAAACGATGCCAAAACAAGCTCAAGCAACTCCTCAAACTCAACCATTGATATAAACAAAGCTTGAAGGGTAGAAAGGATGAGGATACCAGAATTATGATCTATGCTAGTCCAAGTTATTAGGTTTCGTGCAAATGGGTTCCTCCTTAAATGACAAGCAATCACATCTGATGAATTTTCAGCCGGACAAGCAATCACATCTGATGGAATTAACAACAGGGTAAGTAATTATAGATTTCGAGCAAATGGGCTCCTCCTTAAATGACAAACAATCACATCTGATGAATTTACAGAAGAGACCTTTATAACCATAACATATCATAAATGACAATAAATGAGACAGCATTACAGTTGCAAATTCTAATTTCTAAGGTTCTAATTTATAAAAGCAACTGGAACATACTACTTCACTCACTATAAAAAAATTAATATAATATGCATCAAGATACCTGTTTGATGTAGAGCATTTAAAGCATAAGCTCCAGGATAATTGTTATACGACGCCATAAATGTTATAGTTGAACACCCTAGACTATGAAAACCTACAACATAAGCACAAATGAAATAAAAAGTTTCTTGCACTCATTATTGGTTTGTGATCTATGTCCAACCTGACAAAGAAAGATCCAAGCATCGCTATGTACATCAAACTCCACATGCTCTTCTTTCTGTTGTTATATCTGGATGAAGCTTAAAAGAAGTCAGTCATGGAATATTACGCTCACTAAATTAGTATGCTTAATGTAGATATTTTAAATAACCTTCAATATGCAACATTGCAATTTATCTGTTCTTCCTTCAAAGTTCAAACAAACTTCTATTATTCACAGAAAGCTGTGAGAACACATAATATAAATTGGATAACTTTCATGTTTCTTGTTATAACTGAGAGTGCAAACTGAGCAAACATTATATTTTAAATATTGATCTCTGCACCATTTCTTCCTCCATTCTGTGTTGTTTACTTATACCATACATCGACTCCAATGTGACATGTCCCAGCACTGGCATAAGGGGTTGAGTGGCTCAATAGCTCGCCTCGGTGGTAAGGTCCTTAGTTGATATGATGCTCAAGTATTACCCGGATTCTGAATAATGGAAACAATTTGTACTGCGTAATTGCGTAAAACTCCTTATTGTTCACTCTCGCATATTTGCTATCATCAATACTATCTTTTCTCCACTTACATTATCTTTTCCTATATCCCTACAAGTCATTTGATAAAACCCCTTTAGTAAAGGTACTCTAGCCATATGTCTTGTCTTCTATCTATTGACCAATATTGAAACTTGAATCTAATATCCACAAAATTGAATATAATCATAGTAGACATACAATTAGTTTTGAACTATAAAATGGAGTAGTTACTAATTGGTATGATGGGACAGGCAGGGTCCTTTAGGTACATCAAATGTTGCAGAGAGATGTATTACAGAACTAGAAAGAGTAGGTGAAGTCATAAAAGTTAAACGTTTCATCAAGAGAGAGAACCAGATAAGAATAGAATTTCTTAAATAGCATACATGTAAATGCGCTAAAAAGAACTTATCGACGGTTATGACCTTAATACCTAAAAATATAATATATGTACTGGAAATCTAAAGGCATTTGTCAAATTCCATAATTTCACACAACATTTTATTACTTAGGTAAAACTCTAGTGTTCATCTGTGCACTGTTATAAGACACAGATACATGAAATCCTAATTGGCATATACAGACATAAGCAGAAGGAATTATCCAAGCGGAGTAGATAATCCTTTTGCATGCTATGAATGGGATCTGTAGTCTTCTGACTAACTAAGATCAACCCTTCCAGAGTTCCAGCTAGGGCCATAAGCCTCTGTCATCACTAATGTAGTTCTGTTCATAGACAATTTCAACTTTATAGACAACAGGCAGCAGAAATATAGTATTTGTAGATAGTAAAATCGATGAAGAACCAGTGGAAAACCCATTGGGATGCAACATATAACTCTGAAAGCAAGGATGAAATGCAAGCTTCTAACAACTAAAGTGTTTAAAATGGAAAGCTTGGGAAAAGAGAAATAGATTATGGTTTCTTAGTTCATACACTCTGCTAGCTGTAATTGCTGCTGACACATTGAAAATTGGAAGAGAACCAATTATAAATCGAAGCTCCTGTAAAACCATAACATAAGGGCATAGAAAATAGTTGGAATTCGCAGACAAAACATATAACTTGAATGTTTAGCTGCATGTAAAGGACCTTATGAGGAAGCTTTGAGTAAAGTACAACAAATGTAAACACTGGAATTATGTAACGCAAAATCCTCCGATCAAGTAGCATTCCAAGCTGCAATTGCAAAATCAAAAATACAAATCAGTCTCATGCTAACTGATGCAATATGTACTCCCTGCTCACTCATAATAATTCTACCGACCTACTATCATAAACTTAGTATGTATAAGCATTGTGCACAAACATAACCGTACGCAAACATAATATATAAGAGGATGAGTTAAGATGTATATAGGAAGGAACTATCTTAAAAGATGTCAAGTTGCATTATCGTTATTTAAATATTACACATGAGTTACATTATATTTTAGCATGCCAGGTTTGACTGATAAGTATCATATAAAATTTACAAAGTCAAGTAACCATACAAGATAGTTCGGTTACTAATAATCTCGTAATTACACCATCTTATTCCCTCCCACCCACATCGTTCTCAATAACAAGCCTTGTTTATGTTTATCATCATGTAATTAACGAACATGTGTGCTATAAAGAGGTAGGAATGTCAAAAGTCAGAACACTTGATACACAATTGAGGAGATTCAAGTTTCCTCCAATGCCTGTGTAAAGAAGAAAATGGAGGGATGAGCTGATACAGGAGGATCCCTACAAGTTTGAAACAGCATACCCACATGTGATACAATCCATGATCAAAGCAAAAAATTAAATAAATAATAAATGAATATCGGTCAACCAGCAGAAAACCATAACTTACCGGTTAGACTAAAAGATAATACTAATAAGGAATACCAACACTTTGTTGTTCTCAACTGACTAGTCAATTGGTTTGACTTGTCAACTGATAAGGCAAACATAAATTAGCTCTCAATCAGACATATTTATCCACATGGTAATATTGCACATAAATTATAATTGTTTTATTAGAAAGAAACAATTTGTAGGCTACATGTGTATGCATATGTGCATGCATGGGTTTATTAAGTATATGCACATGTGTATCTTTCATCCAGTATGCTGCCAACTATTATTTAGCATCCCAGCATTGGCCCAAGACACCACCGATCTATATAATCGCCATGAAACCCAATTAAACATGTCAGGAAGGAACTAACTATTGTGATGGATTGTTCACATAACGAACAAAGCTTTTTTAAAACTACTCATGGCATGAACCTTGCCAAATCCCCAGACAAGGGTTTGAGCAGCCAGCCAGTGATGTGTATATGCAGTAAGTTCAAACTAGGGTCCGAACCTCATTAGAGGGGTCAACTCTTACCCACAAAAAAGGTAAAAACAAACCCTACTCATCATCACCCTATATAGCGGAAAATAGTGATATAATGAAAGGCAATTAAGGGTTGGACGATGGAAACTGATAGTAAAAGTGATGAGTAAGATGATGGAAGCCAAAGGGAGCAAGGATAGCAAGAAACATGAGAAATCAAGATTTTTTTGAGTTGGCAACTTCATATCTTCTTATCTTATTCTTTCTATTTCCGTTTTAGGTTTTTGTCCTCCCTTCTGAAGCTTTGCTCTGTTCCCCCTCCCCCTCCCCCTCCCCCTCCCCCTACCCCACACCCCTTTCGTTCAGTTTCGAATTATATTGTTCTACACACACCAACATTGCTTCCATTCTGTCGTGTTCTCTTTTCATCTATTTCGTCCTTTTCTTTTATCTTCAATCGCTTCCTTCACTGCTATAATTCTTTCCTAGATTTTTAACCTATTTATACAATATTTAATCTGACAATGGAGAATATGTACTTATATCCAACCTAAATGACTACTTAGAGTGACATCTGTGTGACTATACACCCATCTGAATGCCTGCCCAAAACAATCATCTTTCAGCCTTGATAACCTCTCTCTTTATTATCCAGGAGGGAGGAAAGAGGAAAGAAATATGCTTCACTCCATTGCTTAAATAAATAATCAAAGTCATCCATTTTTGCCATTCGCCCCTCCCCCACCCCCCCAAAAAAAGTTCTAGCGATACTGATGTTTTTCCAATGCCATACCTAAGTTTCAATGCCATACAACACAAAGTTAACAGTCATTTACAATTACAAATGCTGTGCATAAGTATTCCAGGGAATGGATTGGATAAGGTGAGGAAGGTATGTGCCAGGATGCCAAAGGAGAAAAGATTAAAGATAATAACATAACAAAATAATGCATCAAATTATCGCCATGCTTGTGAGTAAACAATGAGGTTCAAACTAGAGTCCGAACCTCGTTAGAGGGGTCAACTCTTACCCACAAAAAAGGTAAAAACAAACCCTACTCATCATCACCCTATATAGCGGCAAATAGTGATATAATGAAAGGCAATTAAGGGTTGGACGATGGAAACAGATAGTAAAAGTGATGGGTAAGATGGTGGAAGCCAAAGGGAGCGAGGATAGCAAGAAACATGAGAAATCAAGATTTTTTTGAGTTGGCAACTTCATATCTTCTCATCTTATTCTTTCTATTTCCGCTTTAGGTTTTTGTCCTCCCTTCTGAAGCTGTGCTCTGTTCCCCCTCCCCCTCCCCCTACCCCACACCCCTTTCGTTCAGTTTCAAATTATATTGTTCTACCCACACCAACATTGCTTCCATTCTGTCGTGTTCTCTTTTCATCTATTTCATCCTTTTCTTTTATCTTCAATCGCTTCCCTCACTGCTATAATTCTTTCCAAGATTTTTAACCTATTTATACAATATTTAACCTGACAATGGAGAATATGTACTTATATCCAACCTAAATGACTACATAGAGTGACATCTGTGTGACTGTACACACATCTGAATGCCTGCCCAAAACAATCATCTTTCAGCCTTGATAATCTCTCTCTTTATTATCCAGGAGGGAGGAAAGAGGAAAGAAATATGCTTCACTCCATTGCTTAAATAAATAATCAAAGTCATCCATTTTTGCCATTCGCCGCCCCCCCCCCCCCCAAAAAAAAGTTCTAGCAATACTGATGTTTTTCCAATGCCATACCTAAGTTTCAATGCCATACAACACAAAGTTAACAGTTATTTCCAAATGCTGTGCCTAAGTATTCCAGGGAATGGATTGGATAAGTAAACAATGCTTGTTAGGACGAAAATGAACAGAGTTGCACACCACAGGTCCCAGTATAGTGGATATCAATGAAGAAGGTATGAGTAGAAAAAATGGTTTATCTATGGCTAAGGGATTAGTAGATCAATTTTTAAAAAACCCAAATAAATGATTTCTAAAGACAATGGGAAATATTTAACCAGGCCATAATATTAGAGAATGACCCAGAAACAATGACTACCTGACATATGTGAAACAGTTGGTTGGATAAAAATAATGTAAAAAGGGTGTAAAGGATGAGCTAAGGACATGAATCGAAGAAACAAGGTGAGCCAATTCTGAAGGCCAAACGAACTATAGTAAAGTTTAATCAACAAATAAGTACCGTGATGAACGTAAAATGATTAATTTATAATAAGAAATACTAATATGATGAATATATGATGTATCATGGGCTAGTAGAGGTAACAGAAAAAACTTCAGACCAGTTCATCCTCCCTGCTTTATCTAATAAAGACTTGAAATGACCTCATATCATAAAATAAAATAAAAAAAATTAATCGTTTTTCTAATAAGCAAGTGCATATACAGATGGAAGGTAGAGTTGATGTACTATACGAGCAAAATTTTATGCTTGGTCATATACTTTAATAAATTAAAGCTATAATAGTATGCAGCATGCTTAGATAGGAGAACTAAAAAACAATATCTTTAGTTATCAAACCAACTTGTATATTTCCCAACTCACCAGGCTAAGAGGATATGCGACAAGCAAAGACCGCGGTAGTGCTGAAGTAAAGTACCAATGGAATGGATGTGTCTAGCAGATCTGGTTAAAGAGAACTATAGAATAGTTTCTTGTGCAAGAATTCAACTGTTAACGAACATAAGGATTTTGATAATTTTGAAACAATTATAGACTTATAGTGCAAAAACATATCAAGCATCTAGTATCTTACAGATACATGAAAAGCATCATGAGAACACAAACAAAGATAAATCAGCAAGATCTTCCGTTCTTAGAAGTCCGAGTTAAGATCTGTGCAGTGTACAAAGCCAGTCTCTTTTGATGTTAAATAACATTGATAATAGCCACAGAAAACATTTCTTGTTTTTTTTTCCAATTCATGTGATTCCCTCAAGATGCCTTCATGATATCCCAGTCTTCATAAATATTTGGCTAAAATAGTCGCATCTGCATACCTGTTCTTGTTCTCACGAACAGTATTGATCTACAGTAACATTATATGACAAGTCAACCACTAGCCTACTGCAAGTTTAAAATCTATTATAGCACTTTGAAGCACTTGGACTTATCAGAAATGTAGGAAACTCTGTCAAACATGAACTGCAAGTTGCGTCCCCATGCTGCCCAGCTTTCCCAATTCGCACAGGAATAATAAGATGTGAAACCTAGCACGCATCAAGACCGTGATTCTTCTTATGACCCAGTCAATGGCTGCCATGCTCTTTGATCACAAATGTGCATCCTCAAGAAGACTACCTCCCAAGGTCAGCCACACTCAGCAATACTGCTTGTTGATTAGCTTTCCCCCCATGTCGCAGTTGCATTGTTGAGTTTTGTCGCCATAGTTGATGAGAGAATGCATCGCCTGCACAAGATATGCATGTTCAACTTATGCTGATTCTCCCCGAATAACTCCTCATACATGCCTCTGGCTCCTTGAAAACTCAAGACTTCCACTGTCCATGCAACCCGGGCTTTTAAGACATGACACATATCTACTTGTAAAAGTACGATGTACTGCAGAGCAAACATCCTGAGGAAGACATCAGGAATAAACCCCTGGTGTGATGTCAGTTGGCTCACCAAATATCATCCTAACCACCCGTGAGGCGCAAATATCCAAGCTTGATAATTTTTTATAAATCACATGCCACAGCTTTATTCATTTTCAACGGCATAAGAATCTTGTCCCCTTGCCTTTAAATGAAGCCATCTGTGATCCTTGCTACATGGCGAATAGGGGTACATGTAACAACAAATTCTGGGACGGATATGGCACAATAAAATTATTTTATTGGAGTGTAAAGACGTAATCCAATCCTTGTAAGAAATCAAGCTTCAAAAATCAGCAGACGCCGTATTGAATATGTTAACCACAAGAACTGTTTGAGTCCAGCTCATGGTTTAAAATCTCGGCCGATCCCGATCTGATATGGCCAATTCCGATCGCAAATATGACCATCCGAATTCCGAGTCCCTAGTTACAAGACCGATCCCATCCGATACCAAGTAATATTGAGTTCACAATTTTATAATGGGATTTTGGAATTAGGTTTATTAATGGTTATCGGGTTTACTAATGGGTCACCGGCTTCATTAATCGATTAATGAGTTTATTATAGGTTATTTGGTTATTATGGCTAATTTGACATCATTAATATGACTTTAGACATCATTAAGTACAATAGAATTTGACATTGTTTATATTTACATTAAATGTTTATTTAAAAGATTTTCTTAATTCTTAAAATTCTTTTCTCAAACAATATAAAATCCAGAAATCCGATCCGATACGGCCGAGATTGCAGATTCTGATCCCAAAAGTGACCATCCGATACTGATACCGAGATTTTAAACCTTGTTCCAGCTCTCACCGTCAAAAATTATTTTTAAAAATATGTTAATGATCCCATCAATATTCCTGCTCCACCACTAAATTAATGGATTGGTGACAACAAAAGGTATGCATAAGCCAGCAACCATTCAAGTCAGATTCTTTGGCAATGTAATTCCTAAAATTGGTGAGCAAATTTGATAACCAATTCAGTTTTCACATACTTATGAACTAAACATTTTTCAGATTAGATCTATGTAGCACTGATATGGGTATGGAACATGACTATGAAACGAATAGGTCACAAAGAAAAGGAAAATCTTTTTTAAAAAATTAGGATATGGGCCATATGTCCGGGATGCAGTCATATCAAACTATGACTGTACAGTATGCTTGTGTAAGTGTATATATTTGATACACATGCCTGCAGTGACAACAAATTTACACATTCTAAATTTTTCAATCATGATATGAAGCATGAACTACTTTGATTTACGTAACTATTAAGGCAAATCCTAAACAGTGTAATTTAATACATTTGAAATGCTTTACATATATTATAGTTCTTAACTCTTCCTCTTTTACTTCTATCAACAGCAAAAACAAGCCTTTATCCCTAACTTTTGGGTCAACTACATGAATTCTTCTTCCATTCAGCTCTATTAAGGACCGCTCCTCGGTTAAACTAACCAGCAGTATATATTTTCTTTGTAACTACCTCCAACCATGTTCGTTTAGTATAGTTATATCATACAAACAAATGAAAACTGCTATCCTAATATTGGCAACGGACATCAGAGTGTTTGAAATGTGTCAAAGAAAAATTGAGATGTGTCCAAGGAGTATCAATGACTTACAATTTGTGTCTGACGCTTTATCACATACGTGTCTGTGCTACTAAGCTTCAAGCTATCCTCTGTATGAGCTCAACCTTTGGCATTGATCCAGCTACAAACGCAGCTCAAAACCTTAAAACATGCAGTTATTTCAGTAAAACCAAGCTTACACAACACCACACACATCCCTCAATATATCCTACGGATATCCAGCAAATTGCCGCTGACAATTTCCCCTAAAGGCATAATTAATGGAATCTTATAGTGAGAACAAAATGGGCATTGCCACGAGAATACTAAAGATGTTATAATCCTAAGACAACTGACTGTGCACCCTGGTTTTCAAGCCCTTGATAAATGGGTCTCATGCTTTCATGCCTTCATGCATTTGCCTGACAGTACAAACACCATGCTCTCTGCCGAAATTGTATCTAAGTCCAGGCTCCAGGTCAGTACTCTGCGCTAGTACAATATATTAACAAAACTCATACTCAACATTGTCCCGTCCAAAAGGATTTCTCAAATATCTACGCCAAATGGACCTTGATTGGTGAAGGCCATAAAAACACCAGAGTTTCGATATAGAAAAACTCTCACCTGGCCTCTAAAGATCCCTGAAAAGTCCATAGAATGTATGCTCAATATTTAAAGCAGCCAACAAAAAGAGCAGATATAATATGTTCCAAATGGCATTTAATTCACCACTAGCCTTGGGTTGGTAAAAATAAGTTTATATATCTGTGATTAGAACTTTCCAGTTACTGAACCCCATAGAACATGATCAATGCTACTGTCCAAAAAAAAGGACCTGTTCCTCAAACTTGATTTATAATGGAATGCTGATAATAAAATAGATGGACTATACGGAAAGGTTATGGAAACCATTTGTCCTGATCAGTTAAAACTAATAAGATTGGCATGTTTTCTTAATAATATAACAGAAAACAAGAAGAATAATGCTCGGGTTCTGGGGCGTATAGAATTTGTAATGAAATGGTGACAAATGAGTACTGCATTCATACCATACTGCAAAGCTCACACGCATGAGTGCTTCCACAGGAATAAGTTCCTGGACCCTACACTAATAAAATGCAGACAAGTCCGCCATAAAAGGCACACTAACAGCAACATGAACAATAGAAATCAGATATAGTGAAATTACAGTATAGCACATGGAAAAAGCAGATTAAAAAATAAAACAACGGTGCTTGATTATTAATAAAACAAAGGTGCTTGAATATTGATAATATATATGGAGCTTCCTCCAATTTATGAATATGCTGGAATTATGCAATAACTAGAAGAGTTAGCGATACTATGAAAAATTAAGGATACACCCCATTCTGAACTTCTATTCAAAACAGAGTTAAACCAAAATACTTCCAATTCTGGCCATATTATTCGCTGCCACATTATTGTATCAAGCAACACAGTAAGACCTGCGAAGAGAGATTATAGCCACCGATAGAAGCTAGGTAAGAAAATAGAACTACAATGATAAATTAAATTGCGATTTTATGAACTCATCTGCAATTGACTACAGCGTAACAGACCAATGGACAGAAGGGCAGTGATTACACAGCATTTTATTGCTTCCCATGGAGAAACCGATTTGCTCTGTTAGAGACAAAAGTACAAAGAAGAAAAGAAAATGTAAGTAATTTAACTTCCATTTAAGCATACAAATAGACATTCTGCAACGTCAATTGAAAACTAAAACGCATCAGGTGGGCAGATATTTAGCCAAACAAAACATAACCAAGTTTATCCAGTTAAGATAATTAGGAAATTGATATGTACAACATATTTGAGCCACTATGTACTCAATATCTGTCAACTATCAGTGCTAACTTCGCCAACTCCTGCAGAAACCAACCATTTGTTTATGGGGCTCTGTAGCAGTATTATAAACATGTAAAGGTAAATTTTCTTAGACAAGAAATTAATAGTGAAACCATAAGGATCACAGATAAAGAGTAAAACCATATTCAGGGAAAGAATGCTCTGGAATTAATTATCCTAATTCATATCAGAATGCCGCATTCCTCTTTAATATTCCGATCTACATTTTCCCATTGGATAAAATGGAGAATGTATGACACTATGAAGACAGTGGGTTGAAAACCAGAATTGGAAAGAGAAACCCAAACTACAAAATAAATCTAACTAAGTTTAAATACAGGACATTATCTTTTATGTCCCATTAATTAACCTTGCTGCAGCGATTAGGCAAGAGCCAGCCAAGTCAGAGCCAGTATATCTTATACTGCAGCTTAACCAGGTTGTATTGAGAAATTTCATTTGCTGTCTCATCCCCGTCAAACGCACCACAGAATAAGACTAGTGTGGTCGGACAGTTGCAAGTAATTGGAAAAGCAAGGATGCATACTAGATCCAGCATAATCCAATACACCCTTCTAGCAAAAGGGGGGAAACCCCAATACACTCAATTATAACAACATAAGATTGTAGGCCCTATATATGGACAAAAAGCTAAGGGTAGAAGTTTTTTGGGATGGTTTTGTATTAAAGGTTTTAGCTGATAGGTAATAAATAAGCACAGTTACTCTTTTTCTTTTTTAGAGCTGGGGACAAAGTGAGCCACTTAAGAATGACAAAACTGTAGTTAATGTACTTAAATAAGCAATGAATGATAGAGGTAGGCCTAAATGAAAAAAGATGGAGAACAAGATAAAAAAAAATGTGTCAGTTGTCAACTTAATCAAGAAGACAACCCTTGACAAAGTTCAATTGAATCAAGGATTCATGCAGCCAACCACAAAATTTTGGGATAAAGGCTTATAATTTTGTTTTGTTGTTGTTCTTGGTGTTGGTGGTGGATCCTGGGACTACGGAAATCCAAACCCAACCCTTTACTGCCTGAGCAAAGCCTGATAAATGCTATTAATATTTAAAAAATTTATAAGCGTGCGTTCTAATTTTCAAGCTGAATATATGAATCCTGAGAGCAATTTATTTTCTGATTTTCTAATGGAAATTGATAAGACAAGAAGAATTGTAAAGAAAAACGTACCAGCAAACATTCTATGCCTATCGGTCCAAAAAGCAGCACTGTATCACATCTAAATATAACTGTTGCAAAAGTCTACCAAAAGCAAAACAATACGAGGAAAAAATTTGATTAATATACCAACAAGGTGGGGGGAAAACTGATCAATATTTGAAATTAGATAACGTACATAAGTCAGGAGTTGCATGCAAAAAATATTGTCATAAAATGACCAATTTAATTTTTTACTTGTCATACAGTGATATAAGCAATTATATATGTTAGGGTAATTTTATATACCCAAAGTGTATGAATTGGATCTAATAGCAGAAAACAACATATTTTGTTTTGTGGGTTTTACTACAGTATAGATGCCACATCTCAGTCTAAATTCTCCAAGACTCATGCCGGATTTGGTTAAATCTAAACTCTTTCTCTAAATTTCTCACTGAAATTAGGCACTCTCCTCGATAGTCCTCTGATCTCAATGATGTTATATTGGATGCATAGATCCATCACAATCAGTTTTCTACTCTATCCACTACTCATGTAAACCGTAAAAACCCTAAATTTAAAAATAAACTTGACCTTCTGCCTAAAATTTCCTACATAATGAATTATTGTCAGCAATACCACCAAATTGCACTTATAAATATAATGCAGCATTCCAACATTCTAGGGATACACTCTCGCTCATCAATTCTGTTCTAGTTATATTCAGCATGAAAATACTATAAAATTAACTGCAGACATCATATTGCAATTCATAATTTTAAAATGTAATCACAAATGATAAGAACGGTCATAAGAGAACCATGTAGAAGTCATACCGGACATGCTTAGACCTATCCATTTTTTGCAGAAAAGGGTAAGCATGAGACCTTCAAAATACCAATATGTAGAGACTACACGAATTAGATGGACATACCAGACATCTCAAAGTTGATGAGGAGTTCCCCTTGAACCAGAAAGAATAAGACAAAAGAACTGCAAACAAATTAAATATTTGTAAATTGATAGCAACTTTTGAATTCACAGAATGTCACATGCAAAATTCTTAGATAAAACAAATATTACTTATAGGTATTGTTGGTAGTCCATATATAGATTCAATAATGATGCACAAAAGAATAACAGGACAATTGAAACCGAGACTAAATAATAAGTAATATTTTACAATTCCAAAGGATACTTGTAAAATCAATTGCAGCTGTTGGTTTCCAGGCTAATAGAAGATTTGAATGCACAAACCTTTGCCTTAGATTAATGGCGTAAACTGACATGAACTTACACTAATAAAACCAAAACCATGCTGGTTCTCAATGACGACGCGAAACAATAACTCAAATGATCAGAAAATACATTCCTGACACAATGTTACTTAATACTAAGCAGCAAGTATAAGTTATGATATAGAAGGCACACAAGCCCCTTTAAAAACACACAAATTGTAATCTGCATGTAAACCATCTCTCAATCCTCTAACCACAATTCTGACCATGTAAACAATAGTGACGAGATCTACGCACTAAAAGTCAAACAAGTAAGAAAATGGCTTACAAACCATAAGGTTATGTCTGGTTTGAAACAACGTGGAGAGTACAAAAAGCAAGCAAGAACGGATTCAATGATGATATGCTAATAAAAGAACATCGATCCCCCCTTCACTTTTTTCTCACTTACTTTCAAACCAAACATAGACTAGAAGAAGAGAGGAATCTTCAATGGAAACCTGTACAAACTGGAAGTTTAAAAAGGGACATTACTATTGTAATATGAATGTTATATGCATGTATTCTGTGGATATGATAAGCATCTTAAGTGCTCACTCGCGGCCATTACGGTTACATTGAGGTCCCATTCTCTTCAAAAGAAATAAGAACATAAGCGAGTAAAGGACAAGAATAAGTCAAGTCTAGAAGCAAAATTCTGAGAGGAAACAAAAATTACAAAGAGAATCACTTGACTCGGCACCCAAATCCCACTGACTTATGTTAAATGACGGTTGCTAGATGGTTTGAAGCATATTAATCCATAGGAAAATACTAAAACCTCGTCTATTGTGTGCTAACAGATTTAATGCATCTAAGTTCAAAAAAAAAAAATTGATCCCGACAACTTGTCTCATATGATAGACATGCCTAGTTATCATAAACAAACATTTTCTCTCACCACCAAAAGCCATTCCCTTCGTGTGATATGGAAAGTCACCACCTAGCAAGCGAACTCATGTCAAACTGTAGGCAAATACTCAAGCCTCCTTTATTGTGTGTAATTGGATCCATGTAAAGAAATCATCAAAAAATCAGTCTTAACTACCTCATCATGTGTGATTGGAGGATTAAATATGAATGTTGCATTGTACTTAACCTTTTCTAGTTCATGTGGACGATTGAGAATATAAGGTTTTGTCCGAAGATTAATTATTTTGGGGAAATGTATCTGATATTTGGAAAAGTATAAGGTTATAATCAGTTTGGAAAAATATGAAGCAAGATTTAATTTAAATCTTAGGTAAGTAATAACCACCGGTTGTTAAAGATTCTCTTTATGGTTAGTACGATTTGTTTAAAAGGTTTTTGCTGCTGAAATTTGTGACAAGGAAAATCACTGTATGGACATCAAAAGCAATGAGTACAAGACCATTTCGATGCTGTTTCTTATCTCTTCTACTAGTATTATGCATGTGTGTTGCACGTGTTTACAAAACTAAAGATGTTCTGTAAAATTTTGGTGTTAAAATAAAGAATTTAGTTGAGGAAGTTATTTTTCCCTTTTGGTTGTGGATAACATGATAGACTTTTGATTTTTAAAATTCAAATGGAGTAGTTACTATTTTGAGAAGCTTAGTTGAAAAGCAGTTATGAATGACAAGGAAAAAATTATATTTTTTTCATGCTTCTATTTTATAAAAGAGGATGCTACCTAAGCAATTATTTTGGAAAATTTGGACCCCCTCACTTCTGCATTATAAGGGCAGAGATGCCATGCTCTTCCTCTGCTATCCTAACATTGTCAGTTCTTCCGAGTTTATTTACTTGCCTTCTTCCTAACTAATTTCTGTACTATTATATACTTATTCAGGGGTGTCATTTGTGATTGTTGAACAATGCAGCATGACTCTTGCAGTAAAACTTTGCTAAGAAATGTGAGGGTTGTGTTGTTCGCATCCTATGAGCCTCACAAGAAGGGAAATCAAAATTTTAACCGAGTAAACTCCTGCAGTAAAACTTTGCTCTTCAATGTGGGTGTCAATTCTTATGAGTGTCATAGGAGATTCCAAGAAATCGTTCAAGCCAGTGCCTTAATCCCCTCAACCTTCATCTAGGACAAAGCTCCAATTCACTAACTTACCGAATATTAGACTATCACTTGTAAAGTGTTTTTCGTCATCCTATTGGGATAGGATTGCGCGTCGCTTGCCAGGCGTGTACAGATTCCCCCTGCCTAAAACAGATAGGGGTTTATTGATTGTGAGGATTCTAATCTTTGGCAGCCGCGGACAAATCTGCCATTAATTACCCCTTTCCTTGAAACGAGGAAACCTCCTATCAACGGGTCATATGGGTCATGCGAACTCAGTGTGCAATATATGTGCCTTGTGTTTTGACAACAATTTTGAGGGTGCTTTGGACATATCGGAGGTCTCGCAGAATATATGGGGTCCCGCTGCCCGGTTCACAAGCTGGGGGTCAAGAGGGCTAGTAATTCCCTTGCGGGGTGCGGGGCAGCACCCCGTTAAAAAATTTTTTGAAAAGGGAAGTTTTGCGCATGTGTATTGGCGCTTGCGCACACATGGGATTGGCGCGTGCGCACACAAATGGTTGGTTGGCAATTCATGCATAGGGTTAGCGCTTGCGCATACAAGAGGTTGGTGCTTGGCGCTTGCGCAAAAGGTTTAGAACTTGGCGCTTGGCGCTTGCGCACGAGGGTTGGCGCTTGTGTAAAAAGGTTGGAGCTTGCCGCCTGACGCTTGCTCAAGATGGTTGGCGCTTGGCGTTTGCACAGAAGGGTTGGCGCTTGGCGCTTGCGTAAGAGGGTTGGCGCTCGCACACGAGGGTCGGCGCTCGGCGCTTGCGCACGAGGGTCGGACGCTGGTGTACGCCTCCTTGGAACTTACGCTCCCGATCATGAAGCTTGAACTTCTAAGGTTTCCCCAAGGAAAAACTTCCCTTTGATAGGGTCACCCCAACCTTTTCCTATTATGGTCCAAAATACTCTCTTGAATGTTCAAAACTTTGGGTTAGGATCTTGAACGATGAAAATGGATCCTTTTTTTCTTTTCCAATCCTTGGATCTTGTAAAGAGGGCGCTTTGGGGGTGGGATCCTCTTCTTCCTTCTCTTTTCTTTTTGGATCTCGAGGAAAAAGGGTAAAAATCTCTACTTTTTGGAATTTGATGGAAGATTGACTCTCTTTTCAATGGGCTTGCGACCAAAATCTATTTTGGAAGGAAAAAAAAGATTTTCTCTAGTTTTAATTGGAGAAGAGCTTGAAGAAAGAGGACGAAGGCACAAAACCTAATAATTTGGGGGAATCCAAGTTCTTCATTTTCTTCATATGTTTGTCTAATATAGGCTTTACATTTTACATATAGCCTATTAGGCTTTACAAAATCGCATTCTTGCATTTCCCATGCCCCATGTGCACATCTTTTTGCACATGAGCCATGGGCTTTACAATAATTTGGCTTTTTGGCCTTTTAATTTACAATTTCATATAGAAATTACATTTAACTCTATTTATTACATAATTATTTTTCTTTCTTCATCGATGACCGGCCGGCTTTTCTTGGGCTTGATGCGGTTTGGGCATGGGCCCAGTTGCTTGGGGTCGGACCCGGGTCCACTTGATCGTTGACTTTGACTTGTTGGCTTTTTCGACAAAGAGGTATAATTTTGTCCCAATATCACTGAACAAACTTCCTCCAAAATTCAAGTAAAAAGTAAAAACGGCAAACTTCCTCCAAATTCAACTAAAACAGCAAAGGAGTTGTTGTGTAAGGGTAGTTGCAGGCATCTAATGTGTTATTTTCAGTGAAAAACAAACCTCTCCTTAATCCATTCATCCTAAGACTTCTAGATTTTCTCAAACTTCTAGCATCATATCTATATGCATGTAATATGCATCCGCTCAACCTTTACGGAAGGTACCAAAGTTGGATATTGGAACACCCTAATTCATTTATACCATGTTCTATTTGATTATTTGTTTGTCTTGTAGCTATTTCTTGATTTTATTTGCTTTAGGTGCGGATATTGTACTTGGTATATGTGGTTAGTATCCGACCCGACCCGCATGCTTGAAACCCATCTTGATTCTTGATTACTACATATCCTTGCTAGTACTGAGAATCCGTGCACACATATGTTCTGAATACACGTATCTTATATCTAGTATTGCATATATTTTCAAATACTACAAATTATAGTCATATAATATATTTCAAATACCTAGCATGGCCTGCATCATACCCTATACCCTATGGTTGCATCTGTATATCGTGTTCTTGTCCCGTTTAATGAAAACGACTCGTTTGGATCGCTACGTGCATCTACGTGTATCCATTCTTGGGGGTATGCATTTTCTTTAACCGGACATCACATTATGGTTTTGGTTTATACGTATATTATTCGTATTTTAAAACTAGATTTTTAGACACAACCCGGACATTTTTCAGAGTATTTTTGTATTAGCTATAAATCCTGGTCTATATATTATAAAATATTTTAAAACCTAAATCTTCTCTAAAACTTCAGCTAAATATACTAATATATATTATATATATTTTATTCTAACTAAACGATTATTCTCAATCCTCACTCTGTCTCTCTCTCCTCCCCTATATATATTTTCTTTTTTAAAACCCTAATATTCAAAACCCACAGCCCCTTTCTCTCTCTCTCTTCCTTACCTCTCGTCCTGCCTCCACGAGAACCCACGACGCCCTAACCCTAGCCTCGTTGCCGACAACCTCCCTCACCATCTCCTCACCCTCGTCTTCATCACCTCCACCTCCACTTCCCTTCATCCCCGCCGACGCCTGCAACCTCACCACGACGACCCAAGAAAACCATCGCCTAACCCACAGCCACCATTTTCGCCCTCGTCCCCTCTCGTCACCACCTTCGCCTCGCCATCACCACGGCCTTCTCCTTTCCTCCTTTCCTTTCCCGAGCTCACAACCCCTGCACCTACAAACTCCTGTTGCAACCCAACCCAAGAACCCTACCCACGCCTGAGCACCGACCTCGTCGCCGTCTCCATCTCCTCCGTCTCCCCACCTCCCTCTCTTCCTCCGACCTCCTGACACTACCACCATCATCAACTCCAACCTTGACGAGAATCCATCCCCTGAGCAACCCTGCACGCCGTGACCGCAGCCAGCACCTATCGCCGGAAAACCCACGACCTCGTCGTCACCCCCTCGCCTCTGACTCCAAGTCAGAGCACCAAACCCCAGACCACCTTCTTCTTCTTCTTCTCTTTCTTTTCTTGATTCTTTCTTTTCCGGTGATCGCCGGAGTCGCGCACGTCATAGACGATCCAGACGAACCATACCATCACCACAGTACCACCACCATACCAAAATCATATCATCACCACTTCCATGTCACGACCGTGCCACCACCAGACTACCACTATATCGCGACCAGATAACGACCAGACAACGACCAGACCATGCATCAGATTGCGACCAGACCACCACCAAACCATGCACCAGATCGCGACCAGACAATGTCATGACCGTGTCATCACCGTATCCAGACCGTGTCACGCCGTGTGCTCTGCTTCTGTGCCACGTCATACCCGCTTCGTGCTCAGCTCATGTCACTTGTGTGCCACCATCGCATCAGTATCGTGTCACCGCAAGACCTGTCACCGTATCGTACCACTTCGCGCACCCCGTCGTGGGATCCGATCAGGCAAGTTTATCTTGCTATATTTATATCCATATGAATAAAAATATTACATATAGTTTAATGTGCATCCCATGTTATAGTTTTACCGTTTTACGATACCCGTACGTATCCATAATGACACTTGCATATCTAATTACATGCATGAACACCCTGATATCATTTCACCCTTATATTATCATGACATGTTATCTAGCTTGCATCATAAGTAGTCATGGATATATATAGGTTATTACAGATATACACATATGCATCCTGACATCAGCACTATTTACCGTGATCCCAATATCGTTTACCGTTTCGCTTTTGGGTATCCTTTTATACATAGGCACCACATGACATGCCTGTTGGCTATAGTGCCCTCAAAACAATTATCATAGTCGCAGACAGATGATTATGATAATTAAGAGAGGACCTATACCGGTAGAACAGTCTTACTCGAGATGATAGTATGCTATCCGGTTTGTCTTTATCATCATGTACATGCTTTATGTGGTATTACATATCACTATTACATGTTGATAGAGCCCACAGGATTCTTACTTGACTACCAGTATTATGATGGCGATCATATACGTGGGAGCTGGGTGGTCTATAAGCACATTCTTAAATGTCTCTAGTCGTGGGAGTTTCGAGACTGGGTATCGATACTCCATATTAGACTAGTGTATACTGATCGAGACCCCGACGATGGACGGTGACCAAGTCTCACAAGCCATTGGTGTTAGTTTGTTCACCTAAGATAGTATACAGGTACTCATTGGGTTATAAGTACACTGGACGGACTCACCGGGAGCCTGCTAGTTGGTACTATACCTATTGTCAGATAGCAGTTCTTAGGTGACATGTGTACAGGTTAGTCCGTCGATCTGAGATCGCCATTTGTCTCATGTGAGTTCCCAGTGTGCTTTGATTATTACCCTACCACGGCTCAAAGAAGTCGTGCAAACAGGTTTTAGTTGGGTACAGTCCCGAGCCACATGGAGGCAGTGAGCGGATCGTCGGGGATTCATCTTTCCCGGTATTGGGGAGTGATGTCGCGTTGTGCACGGGTCGCCATCACCAAAAATCCTTAGCCAAGGTAGTCGAGAATTACTGATTCAGGATCAGTAATTTCTCAGGTGGTGACGGATTTCATACCGATACTAAATGTCGCGTTATTAGGGGTCAGATTTTATCCACCCCCTAAACTTGATATGCGATACTCATAGACGAACAGACCGGACTGTACGGATATTATCACTGTCAGGCTCGGTAGGGGTTCAGGATGAGTTTGCTCGTCGGCCTCCCTTTCGCTCAATACCTGGGTAGCCGTTACGTACAGCTAGTGCCGCTGACGTGCTTGTGATTAAACTCACTGCCAGCGTATTAACGAGTCTTTAGAGTCTCACACAGAGGGTTTCCCTGATTCGGACGAAACGATGTAGAGGTCGTATGGTCTTACGGCAGGGTTCGATCATATACGTGCACTTGTGCACGTATCAGGATTCGGACGGATAATACTAGTGGCTTTGGTTAAGCCCGATTCTGGTATTATATTGATGGATTATTTTCGTCTCATTGTATTCGTATTCTTCAGAATACGGATGCGGGTATGTATATACAGATGAGGGGTATTCTTGTAATTTCTTATAAGATTACTTTTAGAAGATTACACCTCATTATGGTTTAGACCTTTTTGGATTAAAAGGTTATTGAGGTGTAGGATGAGGTGTTTATTGCATAATTGTGGCATGGCTTAGTTATGACCCATGGTTACTTTTCTAAGCATGATTAGGTTTTTGTTTGTTGTGAGATTTTGTTGACTTGAGTTATTTATGGTTGACTCTAAATATTTTGGAGCCATGAGATATTTATGTGGATGGCTTCCATTATTGAAAAGAGAATTAACACAAAAAGAAATCACACAACAAGGAAAGACTTAGCCATTCTTCTCTCTTGAGTTGCCTCACTCCCATCCTCAAGCATTTTCTTCTACCTCCATCCTAACCCTCTTATGAGTTGGGAATCCTAAGGTGTCTTGAGATAAATAAATCCATCACCACTCTCTACATCTCCTAGGCTATCTAGTGTAGCGATCTAGATACCCTAGTTACCTCGAATATGAGGTTGGAGCCTGTTTCATAAATTCTCGGGTGAATCATCATCGATGGAGGGAGGCCGGAGATTAAGCTTGATCGTGGTGGCCTCCAGGAGCTTAGGAATGTGGTTCAAGACCGAAGGACACGAATCGATTCGGTATAACCATTCCTAACTTCTTTTGTTGCTTGCTAGTATAGGATTTAGGATAGATCCGGGTTTTATCGGGTTGTGGTGGCGCCAGTTTATAAATTTTTTGTTCCGCATTTAGTCACAGATTGATGGTCGGGACGCTGCCGTAACCCAACATGGTATCAGAGCCAACCCATTAACCCATTGCTACCAGTTTAAACAACGTTTAAAATATCGAAACCGAAACAACTCCGAAACAATATCCCGTTTATTCCAGTCTCAGTCGATTTTACAGTGTCTTCTAAAAAAATTTTAAACAGTTGTAGAAGGCTGTTTTTGTAACAACTAGAATACACCCGAAAAACGAGCCAAATCCACCTGTATTGGACCGGCCAAACTTACTAAAAAACCGGTACCACCAGTTTTGTTATGGTGGTTTTGGCTTAAGTTTTTGCTGTTCTCTGGTCTCTGGAATATTGGTTAGTGGTATTGTTTGTTTAGCCCAGTTTGGATATAGCGTTATCTTTTGTTCGGAGCAATTCGGGGTGCTTCGAAATTGATATTTTAAACACTGTTTAATAGTTTACAGTGCATACATTACTATCTGCGACCGTGAATGTCATTAGAGCGGTACAACTCATCTAATTGCTATATGTTTTTTTGACGAGTTTGCAAACGTGACATTCACGTTGATGTTCTGTGTTGTGTTGTGGTTGTGGTTGGATCGTCGTGATGGATAGCTTGGATGCAATATTAGTACAGTCTAGTTTCATTTGTACATTTGAAATTGCAGGACGAGCATCCGACGTGTGGACTGCCGTCTCTACCAGTTTGTATATTATTTGTTTAGGACACGACCGGGTTGAGGTCGATGTCACCCTTGTACATATTATTTTCTTTTCTGTACTAGGATTACCCTGCGGTGGAGTGCACGAATAGTCGGGTTCTAGAGGGCAACGGGTCTGCATCTTATAGCGTTGAGACGGAGAGGGCCTTACTCTAGAATCGGCGGGCTATTCGTCGCACTCGTATGGGGTATAGGTTGACTCACGGAGGGGTGCTCAAGATACCGGATTCCGTGAAGTGCTGGGTGACCCATTCACGTTGTTGATTAGGGCTGCCTCGCTTCTGGAATTGACGGGTAACTTGCCGCACTCGTAGGGGTCTAGGTTTTCATTGCACAGGCTATCCACACGACAGGGAACGTCGGGTCTCATTTGCGGCTCAAGTGAAACCCGAGACTCCAGGATTATCCACCACTTTGTATTGCTTGGCAGTGATTATGAGATATTGCTTTATATCATGCCTGGGATGATTGTCATATATATTTATATATATACTAGTAGATGTATATGTTTTGCACCCGCGCTAGTCCAGCCACCGCTCTGTCATTAGTTAAGTAACCTAACGGGTGATGACCGGACCCAGTGGCGAATGCGGATGGTATATACGTAGATTTTATTTTCGTTCATTTCTATGGTATGATATGTTTAATTGATGGGACTGCGTTGATTCTGATCAATGCAAGGATAAAACAAACCTATTTGATGTTGTTGGAACCAAGTTTTTTTGAAAAACAGACATTACAGACGTTCTCTTTTGCTTTGCACGGTGGTATTTAGTTTGGAATATCCTGCACCTCATTCGACGAGGAAAGAGTCGAGATCCCTTCACCGGGAGTGACCTCTTTAGCAAAAGTTTGCGTCAGGATAATAACTTCACTATAGTCGATTATTTTGCTTTGCATCGTGGTATTCAGTTTGGGATATCCTGCACCTCATTCAATAAGGAAAGAGCCGAGATCTCTTCACCCGGAGTGACCTTTTTAGCAAAAGTTTTCGTAACTATATATTTGTAAAACCACTTGGATTCCTTCAACGATATCAAGTTCATTACGTTAAAGGTTTTTCGCCAAAAACCGATCGTAGCCCTCCGTCATTTCTTTCAAGTAGTACCTAGTATTCGTGCTGCGTTTGTTGGCCTTTATCAAGGCGTAGTGTACGGTAGCTAGATATTGCTTGTCTGTTGCATTGAGATGCGATTATCTAGGACAGCCGTATAATCTTGTTGGCATTTGTCGAGGGTTTGTACGGATGGGTCTAGGTTAATCCAGGATAATGACGGATTGAACATGACTTATGGTTTATGATTTGTTGGCCTTTGTCAAGGTCACGAACCGCTTTGGGTAAAAATCACATCGGGAGTTTCAAACATACAGGAAACTTGTCAGGCATGCGCATACCTTCTGGAGTATGGTGACTTGAGTGGATTCCATCAAATTATCATGCGATGATAATTGAAACCCGATTCCCACTGATGAGTAGGTTTACTCCTCGGGTAATTTTAGATGATCCCGATTAATTCTCCTTTTGGGTTTGGAGGAGAATTCGAGAAAACAGTGAGAGACATCCTGATTAGCTAAAGTGATTAACCATTCTGATCTAGGTTAGTGTGCACGCTGAATGTTTCTTTTCTCTCTCTCTCTTTGGCAGCGACCATGGCCCGACCCTAAACCAAAACTCATGAACCAAGTTAACCGAACCTTCTTAAAACATTTTGGCTTTTAAATTGTCAAAGAGTCGCATATATCATTGCCACTTCTACATCACCTTTGTGTTTCTCCAGAACACCCCGTATCACTACGAAGATCCACATTTATTGGATAATCCATCATATAGTTACATACGAACTCAAAGGAACTTGTTCCAGTTCGAGGATGGATTCTGGTTCAGGAGAAATAGAATAGGATTATTCAGTTGTCTTTTCACTTTACCTTCTCTCAGGTTGTGAAAGCTCCTAGGATTAGGAGAGTACACTTATTGTGCTTATTGGATAGTCTTCTTTCAAACCATAGGCTGGTGCCGAAAGGTAGGGAAGAAAGAAAACCAATTAGCCTAAGTGCGGTGTGCAGAAGGTAATAAGTAAAGACATAGAAAGGAATTAGAATAAGGGTAAAAGGAAATTGCGACCGCTATCATTCACGACAAAACCGCGTATACCCCTGCCACTTCTACATCCACTTTGGATTTCTCCAGAACACTCAGTATCACTACGAACGTCCATAATGCTTGGATACACCATCGTATAGTTACATACGAACTCGAAGAAACTTGTTCCAGATTCGAGGATGATTTCTGGTTCAGGAGAAATTGAATAGGATTATTCAGTTGTCTTTTCCCTTTACCTTCTCCCATGTTGCGAAGGCTCCTGGTATTAGGAGAGTACACCTATTACGCTTATTGGATAGCCCTCTTCCAAACCTTAAGCTGGTGGCGAAGGGTAGGGAAGGAAGAAAACCAATTGGCCTGAAGGTGGTGTACAGAAAGTAATAAGTAAAGACATAATAAAGGGATTGAAGTGAGTGCATGGAAGCATACGGTTATGGTCATGAATCAGGATAGTGGAAGAGGTGTTACTAAGAATACCATATTAACCCTTCGAAACATTTTCATGTTTCAGTTTCACTGTGCGATATTAAGTAAAATCTGTTTTCACAATTGGATTCTAACTCCGGAGTATGTATTTACCAGATTCGTTTCTCACATCTGTATAGTATTACAGATGGTGAGTGGGGGTAAGATATTGGGAATTGGGTGATTAGATCCTCTATATATCAGAATTCTTTGTAATTGATGATATTTGAGGAAATCACCTGGGTTTTGCCTGACAGCAAATATTTGGTTTTGAATATCCGTTGTTATGCACTAATTTCAAACTGATATCTGTACGTTTATTTTATAAAGTGAGATATAACTTCATGAAAACGGCTAATTCATGAATTGAATAGGGCCCTTTTAACTCAGTGGTAGAGTAACGGCATGGTAAGGCGTAAGTCATCGGTTCAAATCCGATAAAGGGCTTTTTCGTGAAACTAAAGTCTTAAGTCTTCGTTTTTCAACAGAGAATACGGATATTGTTGATATATAAAAAAACAAAGAAAAAGACAACCACCATTATAATATAATGAGTTCTTATTATTATGATTTTATGATTTATAGTTAAAAAGTACTTATATCAGTTGGTGATTAGGTAAGATGCATTCAACAGCGGTGTAATTCTTCTTAACCATAGCTCAGTTTTTAACCTACGACGCACAGGGTTTGAGTTGTTGAACTCAGGAGGTTTATACAAAGTATTGTATGTAGTCCAGTGTCCATTAGGACAAAGAGGTTGGCACTCGTACTATATTCTGTTTACTCATGACTTCTCCAGTTTTAGACAAGTATTTCGTTGAAATACAAGGTCTAGATATTGAAAAGTTATAGGTATAAGAATAAAGTAGAGAACCATTTGTTGGAAGTATCAGGATTCTTCGTGGTAGTCGAAGATGTTGATACATGCGTTTGGTATTCCGTTGATAGTAATGGTTTTGAGAACTTGTTTCTCTTTCTGGTTACTAATATATGGATGCATTCCTAGTTGAGTAATGCGGATTGGTCTCCTTCCATTTGGATGATATGCACTAGAGACTGCTGCATGTTTTTGAATCTGGTTCCAATTAAATTAGTGCATTTGTTTCTATATGGTATATAGAATGGTTTCGTATCTTAACGATGTTAAAGTATAAGGAATTGCCCGGCTGATACTTAAAACCAGAATCTGGACGAACTCAAGACACGTTTCAGTAATAGCAATTTGTGGGTTATCCCGGATTTCGACGAGGGTTATAATTCTACCATCAGGAAGATCAATAGTTATATTGTTCTTGACTCACCACCAGTTTTAATAAAATGCATTCTTTTCAGAAAACATTTGTGGAAGTATGGTATAACTGGAAGAGATTTCAGAACTACAAACGATTACTGAAAATTTAATAGAACCTGAGGATTCAATTAGATTCGACATTCCATTAGCCACTCCGCAGATTTGGTGGGTAACCTCATGCACCCGAGAAGTACTTCAGTCTTCTCAGAGACGGTAATAGGGAGGTTCTTGTTTATCCAGACTTGTCATTGCTGTTGTTCTAGACTATAAGACCCGGCAGGAGAATGAGTATAACGTCGTTCTAAACTAGTTTTGGAAGTGCACGTGTATATGACTCTGCCAGAGGGTTGTTGTAGTCAGTGGGAGCAGCGCAAGCATGGAGGGCAAGTAGCTTATGTCTATTTATAGACTAAAGCAGCTATAACGGAAATAGATCATCTATTTTTGATGTGACAGTCATAGGTCTTGACCTTCATCAGAATAGGAGATGGATCTGTTAAGGAGGTGGTAGAGAGTGATGTCCTGGTATTTGGATGGCATGCACTTGATAGAAAGAAATATTCATATACTACGATCGGTTATACTGTGGTTGTCACAAGGTGGTTTCTTCACATAGGATATGGATATAATATCAGGGTTTCTGGTTACTAGATTTATGGTTTTAGATCTAGATTTGGGAAGTGTCCCAATCTGATTACTTTGACATTATTCTAAAGGTGTTTTAGAATGGTTGACTCCTAGCATGGTGGTGTACCTGCAGGTGATGGAGTCACCCTCTCTGAAAGATGTCTTACACACTAAAAGGGAGAGGGATTTACATGATTGGCATATCACTTGCTTAGGCAATTGAGTCAATCATGTGACTTGATCTTAGCAAACATCTGGTTTAAGAAAAGAGAGTCCCACATTATCACTTTTAGGAACGGATCAAGTGCTAGTCAAATAGACTTTTTTCTGACGAGAAGAATAAATAGAGGTTGTTGTATTGACTGTAAGGTAGTGCCAGGTAAGAGTATAACCACTCAATATAGACTTTTAGTTCTAGATTTTCGATTTAGAAGAGGACTTAGGAAGATTAGACGTAAGGTAGAGCCTAGAATTAAATGGTGGCGATTGAAAGAACGTAACCAAAAAGCTTTTATAGATCGTGTAGTCCAAGAAGTGGATTGGCAGTCGGAAGATGATTCAGACAGAATATGGAACAAAATGGCTAGTTGTATCAAGAAGGTAGCAAGAGATCTACTTGGTGAGTCGAGAGGTGGTGCTCCACCATCTAAGAACACATCATGGTGGAATGAAGAAGTAAAGGCTGCTATTAAAATTAAAAGGGATTCTTATAAAGGTTTGAAGAAAAGTAGAGATGTGGAGAGATTTGAGAAGTATAAAATGGCTAAAAAGGAAGTTAAGAAAGCTGTTCGGGAAGCTAAATCTAAGGTCTACAAGGAGGTGTACGAGAAATTAGACACTAAAGAGGCTGAAAATGATATATACCGAATTGCTCGGATGCGGGAAAGGAAGACTAGAGACTTATGTGCGGTGAAGTGTGTCAAAAATGAAAATCAGAAGGTTTTAGTTCGAGATGAGAATATCAAGGAAAGATGGAGAGATTATTTTGACAAATTATTCAATGAGAGCTTTACTAAGAATTTGGATGGACTTGTCATTCAATCTCAAGATATAAACCGTGATTTCATGCGTAAAATAAGACTACCTGAGGTTAAAGAAGCTTTGAACAAAATGAGTTTAAGAAAAGCGGTTGGTCCTGACGGGATTCCTATCGAGATTTGGAGATGCTTAGGAGAAATAGACGTTAAATGGCTGACAGATCTGTTTAATAAGATTTGGCAGACAAAAAAGATGACAAATGAATGGAGAAAAAGTATCCTTGTACCTATCTACAAAAACAAGGGTGACATTCAAAGTTGCTCAAACTACCGTGGAATAAAACTTATGTGTTTCACCATGAAACTTTGGGAGAGAGTGATTGAACACAGGCTAAGAAAGGATATTAAGATAACAGAGAACCAGTTTAGGTTCATGCCTGGACGATCGACGACAGAGGCTATTCATTTGCTTCGTCAACTTGTCGAGCGTTTTCGAGAGAGGAGAAGAGATTTGCATATGATATTTATTGATTTAGAAAAAGCGTACGACAAGGTACCTAGAGAGGTATTATGGGGGACAATGATAAAGAAGGGGGTCCCCGTCAAGTATATTGACATAATCAAGGATATGTACGATGGAGTAGTAGCAAATGTCAGAACTTGCGGCGGCTTAACGAGTGATTTTCCGATTACAATTGGTTTACATCAAGGATCTGCATTAAGTACATTCCTGTTTACCATCGTGATGGATGAGCTTACTAGAACTATCCAAGATGAGGTACCTTGGTGTATGCTATTCGCTGATGATATTGTTCTAGTAAATGAGACGAAAGCAGGGGTTAATGCCAAATTGGAATTATGGAGGCAAACATTGGAATCTCGAGGATTCAGATTGAGCAGGTCCAAGACAGCATATATGCATTGCAAATTTAGTAACCAGAGAAGTCAAAACCATATTGGTATAACATTGGAAGAGCAAGAGATATCACCGAGCTACCAGTTTAGATATCTAGGTTCCATCATCCAAAAGCATGGGGAGATCGATAGTGATGTTAATCAAAGGATCCAAGCTGGTTGGTTGAAATGGAGGAGTGCAACAGAGATTTTGTGTGATCATAACTTTCCGTTAAAATTGAAAAAGAAGTTTTATCGGAGCGCTATTCGGCCTGCCTTATTATATGGTACAGAATGTTGGGCTCCTAAGAAGCATCATACACAGAAGATGCACGTAGCGGAGATGCACATGCTTCGTTGGATGTGCGATAACACTAAAAAAGATAAGTTGCGAAATGAGGATATTCGTGCAAAAGTTGGTATAGCACCTGTGGAGGAGAAGATGCCGGAAAACCGGCTAAGATGGTTTGGTCATGTGCGACGCAGACCTATGAAAGCACCGGTTCGACGAATAGATACTCTCGATATTGGCAACGGCAAAAGGACAAAAGGGAGACCGAAGAAAACATGGATGGAGGTGATACGAAACGATATGGTTGTTGGGGTAAAAATTTACACCCCGGTTGACCAAGTCAAAATCAAAGTCAACCCCAAGCCAGGTGGGCCCAAGCCCAGGTCAAGCGGGCCCATGCCCAAGTCGAGCCCGCGGCCAGCCTCCCCATGCCAACAAAAAAAATCATGTAATAAATAAGTTTTATGTAATTGTTTATGCATGAATATAAACAAAATGGGCATAAAGCCAATATTTTGTAAGCCCATGGCTTATGTGCAAAAATGAAATGGCACATGAACCATGGGATGGCTAAAATGCCATTTTTGTAAAGCCCAAGGGGCTATATGTAAATATGTAAGCCTATAAAAGGCAACATTATGATGAATAAAGGAACATTTTTTCCATTCTCTCAAAAACCTAGGGTTTGTATTTCTTTCCCTTTTCTGAAGGTCTCAAACCTTCTTCTTTCTTCTGAATTAAACCAAGAGTTTTACTCTTCCTTTTCAAAAACAAAATAGTTTTTTACCACCAAACCCACAAAGGGGAACTTGGATCTGTCTTTAGATCCCAAAAAGAAGAGATTTTGAGATCTCACATCTCTTGATTTTCAAGATCCAGCTAACAGAGGAGGAAGAAGAACCCCTTCCATTAACCCCAAAAACACACTCAGGAGTCCAACTCCTCTCTGTTTTCTCTTCCGAGAAATTTTTTTAGGCTAAAAGCCTCTTTTTCTCGCCGGCGCTCAAGCGCAGAGCGCCCGCGTGCCGACACGTGGCGCGCTTGCACTACAGCGCCCTGCGCTCCAGCGCAAAGCGCCCACGTGCCGACACGTGGCGCGCTTGCGCTCAAGCGCAAGCGCTCGATCGTAAGTCGCCCCAGTGCCGACACGTGGCGCCCTTGCGCTCCAGCACAAGCGCTCGAGCGCAAGACTCCCCCGTGCAGACACGTGGCGCGCTTGCACTCAAACGCAAGCTCTCAGGCGCAAGTTGGCCCCGTGCCGACACGTGGCGCGCTTGCGCTCCAGCGCAAGCGCTCGAGCGTCGGGGGCTGAAGCGCAAAGCGCCCACGTACCGACACGTGGCGCGCTTGCGCTCAAACGCCCAGCGCTCAAGCGCAGAGCGCCCACATGCCGACACGTGGCACTCTAGCGCCTGAGCGCACAGCACCTAGACGCACAGCGCCCAAGGTGCTGCCCCCACGCATCCTTTGAATGCATTTTTCCCCCTCTTTTTTTTCTTATATATATACATACATATATATATACATATGTATACATATGTGCATACACACATACTCCACGACACTGTCCCTGTTAGAAAAAAATTTCTAACGGGGCGTTGCCCCGCACCCTGCAAGGGGGCTGCTAGCCCCCTTGACCCCCAGCCCGCTCTCCGGGTAGCGGGACCCCCGTAAAAACTCTGCGTGGCCCCCGATATATCCAAAACCCCTTTTTAAAACACAACACACGCACACCGCACATTGAGTTCGCATGACCAGTTTAACCCGTTAATCGGAGGTTCCCTCGCCCCAAAGGCGAGGGGTAATTAACGGCAGCTTAGTCCGCGGCTGCCGGAGATTCGGATCCCCACAATCAATAAACCCCGGCCTACCCTAGGCAGGGGGAATCTGTAGTATACGCCTGACAAGTGCGCGCGTATTCCCATCTCAATGGGGTGACGAAAAACACCCTGCAGATTCTGGCACGCCCGGTGGGACCAATCTCTCCTCCCATATTTCGGGTTAAGCGTTCATGCGAACTCAATCAATGTACATATCTGTATTTATACTAAAATAATGCTCTCATGCAGGTCTTCAAGCAATCACATTTCAACAATGCCTCCAAAGATGAACTCAGCTCCCATCTTCTACACAATGAAGATGGACGTCAGGACGGTCCTCCCGGCCAGTCTCGGGCGACAATGGGAGGAGCCGCTACCATTTGGCTCTATTATGTTCGTGTCAGCTAACGCCATCCCAGCTCCTCAAGCTCCGGTGACCGACAAACCGGCCTCGAAAGGCAAGAGGCCAAATGTGGTGGTCTCGAAGGCATCCCAACCCAAACGCAAATCAGTGTCTGGACGGCTTTCCATGGTCCCAACTGGGGGCAAAGCCATCGGAACAAAAGAAGTTGCCAGACGTCATGGGCAAGCCCAGGCGATACCTTCGACGGACACGCGGGCAGATGTCTTCTCAAGCATCCCCATCACTCGGCCTATGGCGGCTTCCCGAAGAGCAGAAGCCTGCCAAGCGCTTAAGGCAGAGAAGCTGAGGCAGAAGCGGCTCAGATATAGAGCCAACAAAAGGGCCAGGGCTCTGGCCATATTAAAATTTATGAATTTCCAAAGCCCGAACCGCTCCGCGAAATCAGCTGCCAGTGATGAAAGAATGGCTGAATGTGTTATCCACACTGTCTACATGGCCGGACATGAAGAAACGAACCCTCATCTTCTTCACAGCCATGGTGATGATATGGTTGACGCTGCCCAGCATCGGCTCGATCTAAATGATGAAGAGCCCGCTCAGGCCGATAAGCCAGAAGAGCCCGTGGTTCCTACGGAATTGAGCTCAGGCAATAAAGATTACCCGGTTGTCATAGCCGGAACTACAGAACAAGCATTATTCCAATGGCTTCAAAGGCAATTTCAGGACAGGGATGAGAAGATGGCCGAGGTCTATTCCAAAGTCGACGAGCTGGCAAACGTCGTGGCAGATCTCGCGACCCAAGTCGCCCGATTGCAATTACAGCAGAATCAAATTTTGGCTCATGAGCCAGGGATTGATACCCGGGGGCAGCCAACTGATATCCCTTTCAACCTAAAAGCGGAGCGCCTTCGCGAAAAACGGCCGCAATCAGCCTCCAGTCCCTCCGATACATACGCCGGGGGAATCGCTTCTGAAAAAGAAGCTGGAAAAGGTCTATTCCTTCAAGAGGGAAAAGCTCCACAAGATATTCAGGGACGCCCTAAGAAACGGTCTACAACTGCCAGAATCAAAGAGACCGCAAGAAGAGAATATGACCGACGACCCAAAATATTGCCCCTATCACAGGGTGATAGGTCATGCCATTGAGGACTGCTTCGTCTTCAAAGATTGGGTCGAAAGGCAATACAAGATGGGAGAGATAGAACTGTCTAAAGACGTGTTAGCAAACAGTCAAGCTACGATCGCCGATTTCATGCAAATGGAGACCGAAACCTTTCGAGAACCTAATCCTCCTAGACATGTGCCTCGAGGACTAGTATCAGTAAAGGCACCTACTCCAATGGAGGGAAAGAAGAAGGTATACTCCTTCAGGAGGGATGAAGTCCGCAAAATATTCATGGACACCCTGAACAGCGGTCTGCAACTGCCTGTTCCAAAGAGGCCACAGGAAATGAACATGACCAGCAATCCCATATACTGCCCATATCATAGAGTGATGGGTCATACCATCGAAGACTACTATATTTTCAAAGATTGGGCAGAGGACCAATATAAACTTGGAAAAACCTCACAATCCTCATATGTATCGGCAAGCCACAGAGCTAAGTCATCAACACAGCTCCGCCAAGATCAAAGTTCAAGGGGCTGGGATAAGCAAAAAGGACCACCACGTCATTAAACTGGGAACAGCTGACCACCACGTCATTAAACTGGGAACAATCGACCTCTAAGTCGTTAAACTGGGAATGTAAAAAAATATATATGTATGTAAATAAACAAAAAATGTGTAAATAAAAGAAAAATAAAGAAAAGCCGAAATGATGGGGCAACTCGCAAAAAAAATCAGCGAGTAAAGATAAACATGAAAATAAAGCCGAAATGATGGGCAACCGCGAATAAATAGCCGAAATGATAGGGCAATCGCGACCTTCGCGAAAAGAAAAGCTGAAATGATAGAGCAATCGCGGTAAAAAAAAACAACAAAAAAAACAACTGGCGAATGATGAGTTGCTCCTGGTAGCATATTCCAGTGCAGCGATACAGACGCCAACAAAAATTCAAATTTCCAAAATTCTTCTAGCCCTACGGTCAGTCCCCAAATTGACTGCCGTATACAATCCACGGGCTCAAATAATCCTCAGCATACCCATGCCCCACCGCAACCACCAGTTACACGGCTGGCCTCCGCCTTTGGAATTATACTCCATTGGGAAGACCCACTCATGTGTCCTGGCACACGTGCTTCAGTGTTAACAACGCTGATGCCGGCCCCTATCCCAAAATTCCAAATCAATCCAATAGACCTCCACGTCTTTAAAACTGGAAGCAGATGACCTCTAAGTCGTTAAACTGGAAACAGCAGACCTCTAAGTCGTTAAACTGGAAACAGCAGACCACTAAGTCTTTAAACTGGAAACAGATGACCACTATGTCGTTAAACTGGAAACAGATGACCTCTAAGTCGTTAAACTGGAAACAGCAGACCTCTAAGTCTTTAAACTAGAAACAGATGACCTCTAAGTCGTTAAACTGGAAACAGCAGACCTCTAAGTCGTTAAACTGAAAACAGCAGACCTCTAAGTCTTTAAACTGGAAACAGATGACCACTATGTCGTTAAACTGGAAACAGATAACCACTATATCGTTAAACTGGAAACAGATGACCTCTAAGTCATTAAACTGGAAACAGCAGACCTCTAAGTCGTTAAACTGGAAACAGCAGACCACTAAGTCTTTAAACTGGAAACAGATGACCACTATGTCGTTAAACTGGAAACAGATGACCTCTAAGTCGTTACTGGAAACAGCAGACCTCTAAGTCTTCAAATTGGAAACAGATGACCTCTAAGTCGTTAAACTGGAATCAGCAGACCTCTAAGTCTTTAAACTGGAAACAGATGACCACTATGTCGTTAAACTGGAAACAGATGACCACTATGTCGTTAAACTGGAAACAAATGACCACTAAGTCGTTAAACTGGAAACAGCAGACCTCTAAGTCGTTAAACTGGAAACAGATGACCTCTAAGTCGTTAAACTGGAAACAGCAGACCTCTAAGTCTTTAAACTGGAAACAGATGACCACTATGTCGTTAAACTGGAAACAGATGACCTCTAAGTCGTTAAACTGGAAACAGCAGGCCTCTAAGTCTTTAAACTGGAAACAAATGACCACTAAGTCGTTAAACTGGAAACAGCAGACCTCTAAGTCATTAAACTGGAAACAGATGACAACTATGTCACCACTATGTCGTTAAACTGGAAACAGATGACCTCTAAGTCGTTAAACTGGAGACAGATGACCGCTAAGTCGTTAAACTGGAAACAGCAGACCCCTAAGTCGTTAAACTGGAAACAGATGACCTCTAAGTCGTTAAACTGGAAACAGTCGACCTCTAAGTCATTAAACTGGGAACGAGGGAAATCCACTCATGTGTCCTCACGATACATGAGGAGAACAAACCTTTGTGGGATCCTTACGAGTCACAAAGGAAAAACACACTTAGGAGTCCTCACGACTCCTAAGCAGAAAATACATCTGCGGGATCCTTACGACTCGCAGGGAGAAAATGCTTTTATGGGACCCTCACGGTCCATAAAATTGAAAAGTCTTAGGTGATAGGGATCTAAACCTGTCTCCTAAGCCATCGCTCCCCAACCCCCAAGTGGCGAATGATGAGTCGCTCCTGGTACCATATTCCAGTGTAGCGATGCAGACGCCAACCAAATTCCAAACTCATACCCCAACGGCGAATGATGAGTCGCTCCTGGTACCATATTCCAGTGCAGCGATGCAGACGCCAACAAAGTCCCAAAAGTTTTCCGGCCCTACGGTCTGGATCATACATCCTGTAAAACCGTATACAATCCACGGGTGTAAAACGATCACAATCTCTCCCAGTCCTACCGGTGAGACCACATTCAAAGTCCCACCCAAAAAGAAATGGTATGTCCACAAGCAAAATGGGCACGGATGAAAACCCGAAAGGGCGCCGTGAGTAAAAACAGCAGGACTGCCGGCGAGTTTGTGAAAACCCGAAAGGGCGCAAACTCGTAAAAAAAAGAGATGAAATGCACTCGCAAAGTCCTCTCGACTTTGTGAGGAAAAAATTCCCGCGTGAGATCCTTACGACTTACAAAGGAGCAACACATTTGGGGGTCCTCACGACACCTTAGAAGAAAACACACCTACGCGATCCTCACGACCCGTAGGGAGAAAATACTTTGTGAGGCCCTTACGGCTCACAAAATTGAAAAGCCTTAGGTGATAGGGATCTAAACCTGTCTCCTAAGCCACCAATTCCTAAATCTTCTCGGGGAAAATGATGAGTTGCTCCTGGCAATATTCCAGTGCAGCAATGCAGATGCCAAACAAAAAAAAACAATTCCCAAATCCTCTCGGGGCAAATGATGAGTTGCTCCTGGCATTATTCCAGTGCAGCAATGCAGATGCCAAACAAAAACCCCAATTCCCAAATCCTCTTAAAGACGGATGATGATTCGCTCCTGGTACCATATTCCAGTGTAGCGATGTTGATGTCGACTCAAATCAAACAAATCAAACCAACCAATTCCAACATCAACCTCTGCGTCAACAAGCGACACTCTGCATCGGGGAAACGTCCAACACAGACACTCAACATCAGGGAAACGTCCAACAACGACACTCCGTAACGGGAAAACGTCAAGCAGACACTCCGTCTCGGGGAAACGTCAACCAGCGACACTCCGCGCCGGGGAAAAGTCGATCAGCGACACTCCGTGCCAGGGAAAAGTCAACCAGCGACACTCCGCGCCGGGGAAAACTCGATCAGCGACACTCCGTGCCGGGAAAAAGTCAACCCGACACTCCGCGCCGGGGAAAAGTCGATCAGCGACACTCCGCGCCGGGGAAAAGTCAACCCGACACTCCGCATCGGGGAACAGTCGATCAGCGACACTCCGTGCCGGGGAAAAGTCAACCACCGACACTCCGCGCTGGAAAAAAGTCGATCAGCGACACTCCGTGCCGGGGAAAAGTCAACCAGCGACACTCCACGCCGGGGAAAAGTCGATCAGCGACACTCCGTGCCGGGAAAAAGTCAACCCGACACTCCGCGCCGGGGAAAAGTCGATCAGCGACACTCCGTGCCGGGAAAAGTCAACCACCGACACTCCGCGCCGGGGAAAAGTCGATCAGCGATACTCCATGCTGGGGAAAGTCGACCAGCGACACTCCGCACCGGGAAAAGTCGATCAGCGACACTCCGCGCCGGGAAAAGTCGATCAGCGACACTCCGTGCCGGGAAAAAGTCAACCAGCGACACTCCGCGCCGGGGAAAAGTCAACCCGACACTCCGCGCCGGGGAAAGGTCGATCAGCGACACTCTGTGCCGGGGAAAAGTCAACCCGACACTCCGTGCCGGGGAAAAGTCGACCAGCGACACTCCGTGCCGGGAAAAAGTCGACCAGCGACACTCCGTGCCGGGAAAAAGTCGATCAGCAACACTCCGTGCCGGGGAAACGTCAAGCAGACACTCCGTGCAGGGGACACGTCAACCAGCGATACTCTGCATCGGGGAAACGTCCAACACAGACACTCTGCATCGGGGAAACGTCCAACACAGACACTCCGCATCAGGAAAACGTCCAAGCGACACTCCGTCTCGGGGATACGTCAACCAGCGACACTCCGCGCCGGGGAAAAGTCGATCAACGACACTCCGCGCCGGGGAAAAGTCGATCAGCGACACTCTGTGCCGGGGAAACGTCAAGCAGACACTCCGTGCCGGGGACACGTCAACCAGCGATACTCTGCATCGGGGAAACGTCCAACACAGACACTCTGCATCAGGGAAACGTCCAACAGCGACACTCCGTCTCGGGGATACGTCAACCAGTAGACACTCCGCGCCGGGGACACGTCGACCAGCGATGCTCCGTCTCGGGGAAACGTCAAGCAGACACTCCGTCTCGGGGACACGTCAACCAGCCGATACTCCGCCTCGGGGAAACGTTGACCAGCGACACTCCGCGCCGGGGGCACGTCAACGAAATCACTCCGGGTTAGGGAAACGTCTACCACGGACACTCTGTCTCGGAGACGCGTCAAGCGCCGACCGTCCATGTCGTAAAAAGGGCAGTGCATCCCAAAAAGTGGGAACCAAAGCAAGTCGCCTCCACGCAAAAGAAGATCCATCAATTTCATGCACACGACCCACATATGCTGTGTGCATTTATTGATGGGGGCAATTTGTTGGGGTAAAAATTTACACCCCGGTTGACCAAGTCAAAATCAAAGTCAACCCCAAACCAGGTGGGCCCAAGCCCAGGTCAAGCGGGCCCATGCCCAAGTCGAGCCCGTGGCCAGCCTCCCCGTGCCAACAAAAAAATCATGTAATAAATAATTTTTATGTAATTGTTTATGCATGAATGTAAACAAAATGGGCATAAAGCCAATATTTTGTAAGCCCATGGCTTATGTGCAAAAATGAAATGGCATATGAGCCATGGGATGGCTAAAATGCCATTTTTGTAAAGCCCAAGGGGCTATATATAAATATGTAAGCCTATAAAAGGCAACATTATGATGAATAAAAAAGAACTTTTCATTCTCTCAAAAATCTAGGGTTTGTATTTCTTTCCTTTTTCTGAAGGTCTCAAATCTTCTTCTTTCTTCTGAATTAAACCAAGAGTTTTACTCTTCCTTTTCAAAAACAAAATAGTTTTTCACCACCAAACCCACAAAGGGAAACTTGGATCTGTCTTTAGATCCCAAAAAGGAGAGATTTTGAGATCTCACATCTCTTGATCTTCAAGATCCAGCTAACAGAGGAGGAAGAAGAAGAACCCCTTCCATTAACCCCAAAAACACACTCAGGAGTCCAACTCCTTTATGTTTTCTCTTCCGAAAAATTTTTTTTAGGCTAAAAGCCTCTTTTTCTCGCCGGCGCTCAAGCGCAGAGCGCCCGCGTGCCGACACGTGGCGCGCTTGCACTACAGCGTCATGCGCTCAAGCGCAAAGCGCCAACGTGGATCGCATGCGCTCAAGCGCAAGCGCTCGAGCGCAAGTCGTCCCGGTGCCGACACGTGGCGCGCTTGCGCTCCAGCGCAAGCGCAAGACGCCCCCGTGCCGACACGTGGCGCGCTTGCGCTCAGGCGCAAGTCGCCTCCGTGCCGACACGTGGCGAGTTTGCGCTCAAGCGCAAACGCTCGAGCGTCGGGCGCTGAAGCGCAAAGCGCCCACGTGCCGACACGTGGCGCGCTTGCGCTCAAACGCCCAGCGCTCAAGGGCAGAGCGCCCACGTGCCGACACGTGGCACTCTAGCGTCTGAGCGCACAGCACCTAGGCGCACAGCGTCTAAGGTGCTGCCCCCACGCATCCTTTGGATGCCTTTTTCCCCCTCTTTTTTTTCTTATATATATACATACATATATATATACATATGTATACATATATGCATACACACATACTCCACGATACTGTCCCTGTTAGAAAAAAATTTCTAACGGGGCGCTGCCCCGCACCCCGTAAGGGGGCTGCTAGCCCTCTTGACCCCCAGCCCGCTATCCGGGTAGCGGGACCCCGTAAAAACTCTGCGTGGCCCCCGATATATCCAAAACCCCTTTTCAAAACACAACACACGCACACCGCACATTGAGTTCGCATGACCAGTTTAACCCGTTAATCAGAGGTTCTCTCGTCCCAAAGGCGATGGGTAATTAACGGCAGCTTAGTCCGCGGCTGCCGGAGATTCGGATCCCCACAATCAATAAACCCCGGCCTACCCTAGGTAGAGAGAATCTGTAGTATATGCCTGACAAGCGCGGTCGTATTCCCATCTCAATGGGGTGACGAAAAACACCCTACAATGGTTGCCAAAGGACTCAATGAAAGTATATTGTTCGATAGGAGTGAGTGGAGGCGGAGGATTCATGTGCTGGACCCGGCGTGATTCTCATGTTGGTTCATATAGCATACCCCATATGCTTGGGATAAAAGGCTCAGTTGTTGTTGTCGTCGTAAGTTTATATATTAATCCAATCCTAAAGAAACGTTAGGAAGCAGCTAAGAACATAAGTGGATGTTCTTGGGATATGCTAACGGCAGCCTCTTTCGAGAGACGGTTATCATCCCAGGCTTCCAAGGTGACTTGGATGACAGAACGACTGTCAGAGTTATAGTTTTCCCTCTTTTGAGGGACGGTATGTTGGACAGGTGGTCCAAGCGGATACTGTTGAAGGCATGGCGCAGGATACTGATTAAGTTCGATGGACGATACAGTCTAAGAAGTTTTGCTGAATTTGGAGTTTATTTGTGAACTGAGTCCCATCAGATATCCAGACAAATTCTAAGACATGTATTGCTTATTTCGGGATATGGTTATTCTCCGTGAAATTGAGATGTATAGAGATACAGAAAGAAATATTGGAGCGGATCCACTCATTGAGGCAATTTCTCGAACACAATAGTTTCGCAAACGAGCTTTGCGAGACTGATTAGTAGAGGAGTTGGGTGTTCGGTATCACACGGGCTGTGAGTATGCGACATCGCAATAATTAGCCTTAAGTGCAAGTGGGAGATTGTTGGCTATAGTACCCTTAAGGCAATTATCATGGTCGCATGCATGTGATTATGATGATTGAGGGAAGATCTATACCGGTAGAACAGTCTTACTCGAGATGATAGTATGCTATCTGGTTTGTCTTTATCATCATGTACATGCTTTATGTTGTATTACAGATCACTATTATATGTTGATAGAGCCCATAAGATTCTTGCTTGACTACCAGCATTATGATGGTGATCATATACGTAGGAGCTGGATGGTCTATAAGCACATCCTTAAATGTCCCTAGTCGTGGGAGTTTCGAAACTGGGCATCGATACTTCAGAGTAGACTAGTGTATACTTATCGAGACCCCGACGAGGGACGGTGGCCAGGTCTCACAAGCTATTGGTGTTAGTTTGTTCACCTAAGATAGTATACAGATGCTCATTGGGTTATGAGCACACTGGATGGACTCGCCGGGAACCTGCTAGTTGGTACAATACTTATTGTCAGATAGCAGTTCCCAGGTGACATGTGTACAGGTTATTCTGTCGACCTAAGATCGTCATTTGTCTCGTATGAGTTCCCACTGTGCTTTGATTACTACCCTACCACGGCTCAAAGGAGTCGTGCAAACAGGTTTTAGTTGGGTACAGTCCCGAGCCATATGGAAGCAGTGAACGGATCGTCGGGGATTCGTCTCTTCCGGTATTGGGGGGTGATGTCGCGTTGTGCACGGGTGGCCATCACCAAAAATCCTTGACCAAGATAGTCGAGAATTACTGATCCAGGATCAATAATTTCTCAGGTGGGGATGGATTTCATACCGACACTAAATGTCGCGTTATTAGGGGTCTGATTTTATTCACCCCCTAGACTCGATATGCGATACTCATAGACGAACAGACCGAACTGTACGGATATTATCACTGTCAGGCTCGGTAGGGGTTCAGGATGAGTTTGCTCGCCGGCCTCCTTTTAGCTCAATACCTGGATAGCCGTTACGTACAGCTAGTGCCGCTGACGTGCTTGTGATTAAACTCACTGCCAACGTATTGATGAGTCTTTAGAGTCCCACACAGAGGGTTTCCCTGATTCGGGCGAAACGATATAGAGATTGTATGGTCTTACGGCAGGGTTTGATCATATGCATGCACTTGTGCACGTATCAGGATTCGGACGGATAAATACTAGTGGCTTTGGTTTAAGCCGGATTCTAGTATTATATTGATGGATTATTTTCGTCTCATTGTATTCGTATTCTTCGGAATACGGATGCGGGTATGTATATACGGATGAGGGGTATTCTTGTAATTTCTTATAAGATTACTTTTAGAAAATTACATCTCATTATGGTTTAGACCTTTTTGGATTAAAAGGTTATTGAGGTATAGGATGAGGTGTTTATTGCATAATTGTGGCATGGCTTAGTTATGACCCATGGTTACTTTTCTAAGCATGATTAGGTTTTTGTTTGTTGTGAGATTTTGTTGACTTGAGATATTTATGGTTGACTTTAGATATTTTGGAGTCATGGGCTATTTATGTGGATGGCTTCCATTATTGAAAAGAGAATTAACACAAAAAGAAATCACACAAGGAAAGACTTAACCATTCTTCTCTCTTGAGTTGCCTCACTCTCATCCTCAAGCATTTTCTTCTACCTCCACCCTAACCCTCTCATGAGTTGAGAATCCTAGGGTGTCTTGATACAAATAAATCCATCACCACTCTCTGCATCTCCTAAGCTATCTAGTGTAGCGATCTAGGTACCTTAGTTACCTCGGATATGAGGTTGGAGCTCGTTTCATAAACTCTTAGGTGGATCATCATCGATGGAGGGAGACCGGAGATCAAGCTTGATCGTGGTGGCCTCTAGGAGCTTGGGAAGGTGGTTCAAGACCGAAGGACACGGATCGATTCGGTATAACCATTCCTAACTTCTTTTATTGCTTGCTAGTATAGGGTTTAGGGTAGATCCGGGTTTTATCGGGTTGTAGTAGCGCCAGTTTATAAAAAATTTGTTCCGCGTTTGGTCACGGATTGATGGCCGGGGCACACTGCCGTAACCCAACAATGCCCTGATACACTCCTTGACTTGTTACCTGAACTTATTACTAATACCGACAATCCTGACTTGTTGTCCTGACAGACGTAACATGTTGTCTACATAGACAAAACATGTACCTGTTTGATCATGTGTTGGCATTAGTTCCATATTATCAATACCTGACTTGAACACATAATCTTGAGGGTAAAGGGAAATCAATAATGAAACCTGACTTGTAACTCGACTGTTCGATGCTTATATTGATCAGTCTTTACGGGGTAGGCCAATCCCGGGATGATGATGCTGACATCATTCATCTGTACATGTTACATGTTTACTGCCTAGCGGCACGTCTCGGATTCAGCCCGAGAATCTTGACCATGGTTCCGGGTATGCACGGGATACTATTGAGTTATATCGACGATTCTATTAAATTGATTTCAAAAACTTTAGAATAGATAACCCAATAGCACAGTAGAGATTACTCATCGCACTTCACAGACATATACACCCCACTGTTTATATTCATATTGTTGATTTATATTCATGCATGAATATCTGGTTACATCCTGGTTATTACTATTATTTGATATTATGATGTACGGACATCTGGGTTTTACATAGCCCAGTTCCTCTCTATCGCAGGCTGAACAGGAGTATTTTTAGCCGTCAAGCCGAGCAGTGAAGATTGTGTTTAGTGTTGTTTAGTCTAATTATTTTTCCACAGCTTTTATTTCTTGATGTGAGCCTATATTGGGACGTACTTCCAGATATTGTTTATTGGATTTATCGTTTCCGCTTATATATTTTTCTTGACTCTTTATTTTGGCAAATAGACATGTATTAGATAGATTTTATATAGACAGCCGTAATGTAACTGTGAAGAGATGTTTCCTAGCCACTGATAGCATTGTTGGCTATGTCACGTGCCGTAATTTGGCATTCTGGGAAGCGAGGCGTGACAAATATAGAGACTTTCAAATGACTTCCGATATAACATACATGGGTGGAATAGAACATGATGAAGATCGAGAAGGTGGACAGTTCAAACCTAATATGGGTGAAGAGGTCCCAGTGGATTTTCTAGTGACTAGACAATAGATGTGACTGTAATATTTTTTTAATCAAAACCTATTCTTAAAAAGGCCAAAATATGCCTAATAATATCACAGCCTGTGCTAAGTTATCTAACATCTGAAGCTGAAGGCAAAAAACCACCTAGATCCATATTTGGCCCTATACCACTGGCTATGTATGAACATACAGAAAACACAAGTCATACAACGTGTTTTTATAAGAACGGTAACATTAATCAGTTCTCTGATAAACAGCCTTCGGCATACATTATTTTCTTATTAACGAAAGAAAAATCTTTAGACAGGTAGATAATTGACATTAGCAAAAAAGCAAAAAAAAATGTTAGTATCAAATAAAATGTCAAGTCCTACTATTTAACCTGATCACCTAAAGCAAGAGCCAGTATATTTGGAAGAGGCCGTGTGGCGTAGAACAGCAAGTGAAACTGCACAGCTGTTATAATGACAAAGAATGCTTCCACAGTGAGGCCGAATTTTCTTCTAACCTGTCCGAATATTTAAATAAATAAATATACATTCAAATAAATTTTTCATGGCACAAAACTTACAGACGTAAAATCTTAGCAATTACTCATGAACTGAGAAAAAATCCACATAGGAAGCCAGTTACAGGTAAATTATTTATATAGCAACGCAATTTGCTCAACACTACATGCAATGTATTCAAGGTGCACATTCTGTAAATATTTGAAGTAGACACAACAAAGGAAAAGTCAACTTGGAAATCACTTGGCACCAAATATCTTCATTGTTCACCAGTTCTAATTTCTATTAAAGTACGAGTGTCCTCTTGACTAACTTTGTTACAAATTAACCCTTAAAGCTTACTGTCTGCGGTTTCCCTAAATTAAAAGAAGCCTTGGTCCTATTTACCAGGAGATTTTCCAGGCCTAAGAGATATTGGATAATTGGGAACCAGTCAGTATGATGTGTATTATTGCATAATTACACAAGGTAAATTTGAATCCCAGCTAACTGTCGCATTAAGATTCATGAAAACCGAGTTTAAAAAGTTGCCACAACTCACTGGGTGCTGAGCATTCAGCTCCAACATATAGACGTCTATGTCCTTCTAAAGTCGGCAGAATAATGTGGACCATAATCTGATCCTCAAGTAGAGTGCAAAGCCCTCAGATACAAAATTTATGTTGACTTCCAACAAAATTTAGGCTCTCTTTATGGATATAATAGATGAATATGCCAAATCTAAAATACAAAATACAGAACCTAATCTAACATTTAGTTCCTAATACAAAAAGTTTCTAAGAAGAGTGTTCACAGCAGCAGACAATCTCAAGACAACGAATATAAAAAAAAGGAGATAAAATAGCTGCAATGAGGCCATTGAGGTGGAGGAAAAGGGACAGAATATTTATTCTTCTGTTTTTTTCCCCTGCGCATTGGGGCTAAATATTAGTTGGAATATAATATGTGGTACTATAGGGACAACTAGCAATCGGTCAGAACTGGTCCCCAGCTATTAGTTCTATAAGTTGGATCTATCAAACAAGAGTTCAGAAAAATGTAATGCAGATGTATTTGTAGCCTGTACCTACTTGACTGAGGGGGGGGGGAAATCCGTTTGAAGTGTAACTCAGTGATTTTAAGGAACATTTTGTACGTCAGGATTCGGAAAACAAAGAGGGTCGAAGGAAGCAAGATAAATGTTGCAGAACTGAGAATAGTAAGATAGCCGGTCATAAAGATCAGAAGGAAAAGATAAGAGATACATGACCTCAAGGAGATGTACAATTGCACTGATCACTAGACAAGGTGTGAATCCGCTACCGTCATAAAAGGCATGAGATATGAACATGCACGCACACACACATGTAGATACATATGTCCAAATACACATACAAGTATGTATGCACAGTGTATACACAAATACACACACACACCCATATACACATCGCGCGCGCGCATAATGCAAAGAAAAAGTGACTGTGATCATGTTGAATTACAAACCAGAAAAGAGAAGGCTACCTAACAAGACTGAAGCCATAAAATGGGCTTTGGAACAACCTCATTTGACATCAGATGTTTCCCTGAATAGGAAATATTGGTGAACAAATCATAATGCCAAACCCACAATGCTGGATCAAGGTCTTATGATTGCATCTGCTGTCGTCAAAATTATAATGCCAAAATATCTCTTTTCCTTATTAGCTCCATTTGAGACTCATCTTCCTGGAACCTACTATTAGTCACCGTTCTACTCTAATAAGTAACCCCCAACCCAAGGAATAGTTTAGAATCTCTCTCTCTCTCTCTCTCTCTCTCTCTCTCTCTCACACACACACACACACACACACACACAGAGAGAGAGAGAGAGAGAACCAAATGGCATAAAGCAGAACCAGAGAAATAAGTTTTGACACATGGATACAACTAGCTTCAATATTTTTAAATGGGAAACCAACTTCGGTAGGTGAAGAGGCTCCCTACCCCAAAGCAACGTAAGAAATTGCACTTTGAGGCTACATAAACATTGTTAGTACAGTACCTCTAATACAGCCTGATATTAATAGCATGCATACATACAAGGTGGAACAAAAGAGAAAAAATAAGATGCCGACAACCAACATTCAATACTCAAATATGCTTTATATAGGTAGAGAACTGTTATTAATAGGCAAAAGCATTTGTTACCCACCACATAAAATTTAAGAGATTAAGAATTACTTTATGGAGTTCAGTGTCATTTGGATCATTGCTTTATGAGTTGTGTAGAATTATTTCACGATAAATAATCACATTCATATATAGGGATATAGAAATGTTAGGTATGAAAGATGGAAAACTCACCTGAATACGTAATGACCGAAAGGCTGATAATACTACGCAGCCTAACACCAAGCGAACTAGAATGACAAGAAAAGAGAAGTTAGCCCATGTTCTTGTAAGGAGGGGAACACAAATATATAAAGAGAATTGACCATATTCTTTAAAAGAAGAATATACTAAAATTTCTTATGGCAGATGCAATATGACAAACGCAAACTAATCTTCCTTTTAAGTATAGAGAAGAGATGAAGGCTCTAGATACTGGATGACATGACAACATGTCAAGCCACTAGACCACCATGAGATTCACCATGATATTGGTGAGCAGTTTATAGTGTCCTACTACACCTTTCCTTTTATATCCAATTACCGAGTTTCACTATTTTATGTTCTCTTTCATCCTCATTAAATACCCAAGAAAGAAAGCATTAAAATTCCTCTACAACCTACCACCATACCGCCTTCTCTAACCTTATTGACCTTGTCGACAACCAAAGTTCATGATTGACGATGTTGACTACATGAATGAATTCTTTTACTTAATTCAAATTTCAAGTTTGTTTTGTTTTAAATCTCTACTTTCACCAATTTGATTGGTTGTCAAGAGGATCGATCACTTTATAAAGCTTTTCTCTCTATATTAAGATATAGTCTTATGAATTTGTTTTTATTTTTTGGTTTTGTATGAATAATAAATGGTTTCCTTAGCAATACTAATTGTTGTGGTAGAAGTGTCGAAATACATCTTTCTCTCCATTATATCTCTCTTACAGTTATTTCTTTTTTCTCAATTTATATTATGTCTCAATTAAAACCTCTATTTATTTTTCTTTAAGATTTTCTTTTATTCGTTTTTCCAATATGCTTCTCTTAAAGCCTCATCGTCATGTTAATCAATATTTTCTTTTGCTTTCTTATATAAGGTTTTTTGTTAAAAATTTCTTATGCATTCTTCTTTTTCTATTGACTCATTTTTAACATATTTCTCTATGTTTTGTCGCCGCACATTCTTACAAAGTTATTATCCTTATGTTTATTATAAATGACTACTTTTATAGATTACAATTTATTAACGAGAAAACAGAATCTCAAAAACCGTAAGAGAAAAATTTCCTCCTACAACGGTAAAAAAAATCAACTCCACAAGTTCAACGATTAACGCCATCCACATTGATCATCATGGTTTAAAGCCTAGATATAAAAAATTTCTTATGATTTCCAAGTAATTTGATTATGGATATGGAGATGTAAAGTGCTCTATAATAAAAAGATTGTTAATTTTCTACAATTTTTTAACTTATGAGAAGTTAGAAGTCATGTAGATAATAAAATTCTTTGGTATATATTGATCACATGGCATGTAGCTCAAAATAAATGGCGTTAATCATCCTTCTAATATGTGAAAGAAGAGATTTTGACAACCGTAGAAGGAAATTTCCTCCTGTGGAGGCTGAGTTTCCGTTTTCTTTTTATAATCAATATTGTATATATTGCATTAATCTTTAATATATACATATACTATCATTTAATTTTATTAATCAATTTGTATATATTATATAATATAGTTATATATAGCATATAAATTAAGATATTTTACTCAGCATACTTATTTCCTATAATTCTTATGTTACCATAAATCGCAAAACCACTAGCGAAATTGGATTTGGAACAATCATTCCTGAATAGGGAACACTAGCGCTCCATATCAAACGAACCACCATTCTGATCGAACCCGCTTAAGTAAAATAGAACATAATCGAGCTTATGTTAGATTATACTAAAAGATATTTATTTTTTAGCAAAAAAAATTGAATTGCATAAATTATATTATAGACAAATAGTCAAATACACACATACATAAACGATCGAAAAACTCCACTTTTTAAAGTTATTTTTTTTGTCCTATAAATATGTGAAAGAAGTCTATTTTTATCATATCGCGTCCTACAACAAGTGGTGTCGCACGTACTCATTTTCATTCCGCGTTCCGGACAACATTGCTTACAACCATATTAGAAAAATCTCTACGGTGCAGAAATATAATCCTTATTTACTGTAATTGAATTCCTCAAAATTGATTTTTCCAGTTTAAATAGTTTTTCTTGGGTTTGAAGAGAAATTAATATATTATACTTAATCTTCTCCATGCTAGTCTTCACCGTTTTACCTCCTTTTTCATTAATCATATAAGGTATTCTTCCATTCTATTTTTTCGTTTTCGGTAATTCTAAATAATAATACGATTGTGTACTGCTTTCTTTTGTTCTATTATATTAACCCCATCAAAAAGGGGTTTTGCAACTCTTCCAGGTTTGGATAATAAAAACTTTCAACAAACAAAGTATAATGACGTATGAAGAGAAGCTATAATAAAATGATATGAATAACAAAACTTCCAACATAGAAAATGCTACTTGATTAAAGAGAAGTAACCACATGGATGCTTTTATTGCTTCTCCTTCATAAATGTTGACTGCTTTAGGATTTTTTTGTCATTTCTATTTTAATGCCAACCTTCATATTAAATCAATAAAAAAAGCCAAGCAAACTTTTGCTTAGCTACTTAATTAAAAAAAGGTATAATGATTGTCAACCTTGTTATGGTCAAATTTACAACATACATGTATTTTATCGATACGACAACCAATATTTACTAAAGTGTATTTGGTTTGAGAAAACGAATGAATTAAAAAGTATTTAAACTATTTTTGGATAAACACTTTTTCCTAGAAGTAAAAGGCCAGATTTCTTTTTTGTCCTGAATTGAAGCAAACCTGAATTTTAGCCTATTTGGATGCTCTTTTTCTGAGTTAATTCAGGAAATTAAATTTCCAAAATAGACCAAATCCATAAGATAAAAAATGGCTACGACTCAAATTTTTCCAGAACTTCTTTCTCTCTGTTTTCTTGTAAACAACATTCCTTTCTTCCTCTCTCCCTCACTTTCTTTCTCTTCATCACCCTATCTTTCTCTCAAAAAAGAAAAAATAAACAAAAATAAATAAAAAAGAGCAACTCTTCCATGGCTTTTTCTATCCTCCGCAATTGAATAATCAAAGCCACGTTCATCCTTCTCGCCAAATTCAACACTCGTCCGCCAAATTCAAGTAATGATTTTTTAAATGGTTTTCTATACATACACTCCAATCTCATTAGGGTTTTCATTATTTCTTAAAATAAATAAATCAAAAGTTGTATTTATAATTTTTCTAATTATTTACTTAACCATGCATGAAGTCATTAAATCACAGATTAGTATATTCAAGATGCAAGCAAACAGAAAAAATAAGGAAAATTTATTAATTGAGAATTATATGCTTTCAAGCAGGGTAATATACTCACCCCATTCCTCGAACTACCATACACATATTTTTATTGATTGGGGCACTTTAAAGGTCTATAAGTGTGGTTTTAGTATTTATCTTATCGCACCCTTTTTATTGATGTTTACATCTTTATAAAGTCTTATGATGAGTAAGTATGTATTGCATTTGATATAATGATATCTAAAGTAACCCCAAATTCCCAATTTTTTCATGTTGTTTTCATTTTCTCTTTGGTCAAGACTTTGAACTAGGTTTTGGGGACTTCAACCCGGAGGCTTCGAGTGTGACATTTTGACTTCGACTTTAGAGGTTTCGAGGCTGTCTTTAAACAGCTAGGGTTTTCGACGTGGAGACTTCGATTTCGGACTTGGAGGAGATTTGATTTTGGCTTCAAATCAAGAGATCACGCGACTATGATTTTTAAGTTTTAATTTTGATTTCAAATCTAAGGTTTTCGAGCAACTTCAGTTTTAAGCTTCGAGCAGCTTCAACTTCGCATTTTCGATTATGACTTCGAACGATATCGATTTTAACTTCGAAACTCGACTCGACGGGGGTCCAAGTAAAATAAGTAGTTAAAAACCCATTAGAACCAATGTTAAACAAACAATTTACAAATAATAACAAAATTAAACCAAAATTGGGCTTGTTGATTTCTGAGCTGCCGAAGCAGCCGCTTCAGCGCTTAAACGACACCTAAGTGGTCAGGCACTCTAGCCACTCCGCTTTTTTGCCGCTTTTACAACACTACGAGAAATGCACTTTACCTAAATTTACAGTTGAAACTGGCTTGCCCCGTACCATTAGAACTCAACATATACTAAAGCAAGAAGAAAATCTACTTTGTGCCTGCTATGACTATAGGAGTTAGGATAGAGTTTACTTCATATCCACGCATAAACCTTGTTTGCCTAGCGAAAATGCAACAAACTGCCAACCCAACAAAATTTTAATGAAATGAATCATACTGCACAAAAGGAACCATATGACAAATGGTTTGTGGACTGGTGCATTTTTTAATTGATATAATAAGGTGTCAAATCCTGACTATCTAAAAATCTGAACCATCTGTCATATATTACCATCTATTTTTTATTGAAGATGCGATCGTTATATAAGTAATAGGTTACCCTCCATAATTTGCGAGCTCATCCCCTGGTACTCTCATTTCAACCATTTTAGTACTTTACCTAAGTCCTCATATACAGATCTGTATATTGGGATTCCTAGGATCAAATAGATTTGGTATAGTAGGTAACATTAACAGAAGAAACCAAGCCTGGATACTTTACATAAAAGATACTGGAGCAATCCTTATGCATCACAATAAATCTGAACCTACACTTTAGATGGTATGAATGCACTTCATTCACCGATTGCATGGCTGATTCAGTTGGATGCAACCAAGTAATTAGTTCTGCTACATGCACAAGTCTTATATTTATAATTGAGTACTTCACAACAATTATATCAGACACCAAGACTAGATGATGTTCCCAATATGTCGAGGGACCTAGAATCCTAAATTAATAATGATATTAGTGATGAAAGACTTTATTTAATTACATGGAACCAACTTCACTCATTATCTGATTTAACAATAGATGGAATCTTGACTTCAACATCCATTTATCAATCTAGTAAACACATAAATTAAAACGTCATGAATAGGAAACAAAAATATATTCCTATAATGCAGAAAACACCATTTTGAACAAATGATGATGCGTTGTATAAGTTATCAAATAGGAGAAAACATTCATAGAATGGATATTCCCAAACGATCTAAAATGGCTCATTACTTGGGTTAAGTAAAATGTCTACAAGAATCGGCAAAGTCAACTATCATTTCCAGAAGGCAACGAGTCCATGACAACGTAAGTAACTCATATTTCCATCTATTAAGCTAGTTAGATGGTTTCAAACAACATCAAAGTCATATAGAAGCAGATTAGTTGCAAAAACAGTAATATGATGAAGGGGGGGAAAACATACATCAACTTAGATAAGTAACATAAGATAGAAAAATTACCAGTGATGAGACTGTATATCTTTGGCATACGTAATAAATGCAACAGTAACACCACTGGTGATGCCAGAGCAGATACAAAAATGGCACCTGGTAGGCAAACAAGATTTAGTCAAGCATGGTCTAAATATAGAGAAATTACTTCTTTTAAAATAAAAAAACCAACAGAAATCACTTAGCAACAATAGCATGGTATATTTAAAATTTAAAATGGTCATATAGTATATGTAAATCGATAAACAGTAAAAGGATCCATTAAATCATGTCAGATATGTTTCTTTGTCTCCCATGAGAAGAATGGATGTATAGTATCAAAACAATGCATATACGAAAGAATATATTCTACAAGCTATAATAGATAAAAATTGAACAGAATATACATGAATGAGGACCTATTAAAAATTTGGAATTGATTCATAGACCGGACAATATAACAAATTTACCTTAGATAGTGATATCTTGGCTATCAAATAATATGGTGGGTGAGTGGGGGCACGTGCATTGATGCATATGAGAAGCGGGATATCATTCACATAGATCTAGAATGTATATGACCCTCTTCATCCAGAGCCACTTAATTAGATGTCAGAATTAGTAAACAATTCAGTTAATGATTAAGTAACAAAGAAACTCATAAGTACATTTTATTGCATATTTTGCATCCCTTTTTATCTATACTTACAAGTAAATAATTGCTACTCGCGGTAGTTTTGTGAATAATTGCAGGAAACGGGTCTTAACTGCAAAAGAGGAATAAAGATAGAAAACAACGTGCTTTTGAGGCTACAAAACAAGTTAATTAAAGAGCGGAAGTCACGAGATGAGATAAGAGCGCAAACAAGTGTCAAAACAAATCAAATTGATGCGTGAAGCCAACGGAAGAAAGGTGAAGCCAAACAGAGCCAGAAGTACAGCGCGTTAGCGGCCAAGTACTGGAGTCTGATCACGAGATTTTTCATGCGCGTGAAGGAAATAAAAAAATTTAAATTTAATGCCTATCGGCTCTGTAGGCTATAAATAGAGACCAATTTGGGGCTCTCTCTCTCTCTCTCTCTCTCTCTCTCTCTCTCTCCATCTCTCTCCATCGTTATATTTTCTGGGTTTCTTTCGCCGTTTCGTTTGAGAGCACTGCAATTAGGTTGTAAGTTTATTTTATTTAATTATTTTTATGCAATGAATTTCTTTTTTTAAATTTTGTTTGCATGCACTTTTTTTTAATTATGCATAGGTAATTTTATGGTACGTAGAGTTTGATGAATCTAGATAGAACTATGTAGTAATTAATTATAGGGATTCTATCTCTTGTCTATGTGCATATTTGCAAACTTTAGGTAAACATAGGATCGACTCACATGATGTCGATAAACTTTGATAGGTTATTTTGCAACCCATATAACTTATACTTAGGGAAAGCAAGGACGGAGCGATGGTTAAATTTATCTAGATTTAAAAATTATAATGTTTATGCAAAGGTTTGATTGACGGAGTATGCAGCATGTCATATGGTTTATGCTTTTGAATAAATTGATATATCATGTAGAGTAGCGTATATTTCATGCTTTTAAAATTATATGCATAGATGCTATAAGAAGAAGAATATTCAAGAGAGGGATCCTTAGAATTATTATGACGTGTCTAATCTAGAGGATTCAAATACCTTAGGTATGCCTTAATTAATTAAATTCAGTAATTAGTCAATAGAAAACACCATTAAAAACTTTATTTTTAATTTTCCTGAGTATAGTTAGAATTAGACGTTTTCACTGTGGACCAACCCGTACTTGCATCGTGCTACATAGTACACCGTGCACTTGCGGTTATAACATTAGAATTTTCTCATCAGAAATCTATATCAAATCTATATGCACCTTCAGGTATATAATGCAATTGATAATTCAATATGTAATCACCTAACACTGCTTAACATGCCAAAACAAAAAAACACTTGACAGAACAGGATTACTTAAAGCTTGGGTTACATTATGATTTGAAAACAATGGACGAGGCTTGAGAGGAGAGTTTAATGGCAAAACAATATCATGCTACTTGTGTATCGGCCACTTTCCAAAGACACGAGATAAGTAGCAAAACAATATCAGGCTACTTGCATCTATGCCACTTTCCGGAATCGTGAAAGATTTGCAAATTTACCTAAGAAAGTACGAGGAACAACGCCAGGAAAATCCAGATGGTCATACTGTGACAAGCATATCAGATTGTTAATAAGCGCCAGGAAAATCCAGATGGACTCAAATATATTAAAATGGAATAGAGATTATAAAAGCTACTGACAATAATTAAAATTTAAATGGCAAAGCTTGCCTTCTCAAGGTGGCACCGATGGTAAAGAATGTCATGCATTGCCTACAAAAAAAAGAGCATTAATCGGTTTATGTCAAGATGCGAGGGGAAAATTAGAATATATGAATAAAAACGAAATGCGCCCTTCATAATGTATTGCAAAACAAAAGGGAACGTGGTAACTGGTATAAATAAGGTGCACTACATAAAGAATAAGGCTTAATTTCACTAGAATACCATGAACTTTCATGAAAACCACTATTAACTTTTAAGATTACAAATTGTCGCCATGAAATTGGTAAAGAAACTACCATACTTTGTGTCATATGTTGCATTCATATCATATGACCATAAATCTCCAAAATACTCCTTCGTTTAATTTTGCTATACTATCATTTGTTTCCCTCTACTTCATCTGACAGTCTATACAAGAAGTTACCGAAATAGCCAACGTGATTTTCTCCCTCTACCTTCTTAGTTCTTCATCTGCCTAAACCCAACTTCCCACATCTTCCGGACTCTTTCTCTCCTTCATCTTCCCAACTCTCCCTTCCCATCTGAACCCATATCTTCTTTTCTTAACCTCAACCCAACTCTCCAGCTCATATAGCTTCTTCCAAACCCATTCTTAGAATGACTCAATTGTCAAGAACCACTTTCGCCAAAAGCATACGATGTTGAGTTGTGGGCAAACATTGGATATATTCTGTAACGAGGCTAACACTCCCGAGCCGCCCTCGTAGTCTAATTAAAGTGCAAAATCTTCACTCCATAAATTTGACCAGAGGAAAGAAGCCACAACAAGTAAGTCATCATGCAACCTTTCATACATACATGAGAAGAATTTATTGTGCCCCATTTGATACAAGATCACTCATTCCAAAGTAGAGATCTCACCTACTCTCATTTTTCTAGCTCTTGATTGAACTATTTGATACCAGTGATCGGGTTTATTCATGAAAGTCCATCTATGTGCTCTAAACAACTAAAATTTGAGCCTTCGTGGAAAAGCCTCCAGCAAAAAGACCGGCATGTAAAGGAATACTAAATTAGGACAAATAAATATATTTTCAAATGAATTTGATAAATTTTGAACCATAACCCTACCAACTTAAAACCTGACCGGCTGCGATGTAAAGGACCACTTCACTGAATAGCTTAATCTGTTGAATTTTGGCAATGTATATCAAGTTACCATAACACTTTATATCAACATTTCAAAATTATGAGCTATGGAACACCTATGAGTCATGTTTGTCATTATAATCAAGGCAAAGAGATTTTTGAAGTTTCCCTAGCCAGCATCTAGGCATATTAAACAGCTTTTCCAACCATATTTTTGTGGTTAAGCTTGACATTGTACAAAACTTTGAAAATAATCTATGAAAGCAGGGACTCGTGCAATAGGGTGTTATGTCTATGTCCCACACACATCGGGTTGCGGCAAGACAAGCACAGGGAAGTAGCAAGACACACATTGAACATGCCTACACGCATCTGGTAGCAGCAAGGCACGCCTCAGATGCACCTACACATGTCAAGTACGTAGTATACTTGTATGCATGTTGTACCAAGTCATATATGTGCATGCATATAGTATTTAATTGTAGTGTTGTACCGAGTCATATATGTGCATGCATATAGTATTACAGTATTAGGCTGTAGAATAACATGTTAGCATTAAATTTAATATGTTAAACAAAATTCATGTATTTATGTAGTTAATTTTTTAATTTATACATATATACGTCTAGTTTATAACTTGAGACCAAACTATGATTTTGTTTATATCAACTTGCAAGTATTTTATAATGTCGTTGTAGTTGATAACTTGCTAGTATTTATATGATCTAGTTGATAACTTGATAGCTTGCTAGTATTTTTGTTTCTTATGCCTTCATTGTGAGGCATTGTTACCGGGGTGGAGGCATTCAAAAGAGATGTCAGCGTCGTTGTGGAGGCGTTCGAGATAAGAGCAGGCGGTGTTGTGGAGGTGCTATAGATAAGTGCAAGCGTTTGAAAGACAAAGGGAAAGGTATTAGGAAATGGAATAAAGATAGGGAAGAACATCAATTGCTTTTAATCCTTGAGAAGGTGAGAAATGGATCTTTCGAAGGAGGCATCTATCTCTATAAAAGTGAGAGAGAAGGGTGAGTGTCTTTTAATGATACATGCGCTCTAAGAAAAAGAGAAATTTGACTTTTTTGACTCATAAAATGAGCCGGTTGGTTGATTAACTCAAAAAACTATTTATGGATTGTTTGATTCTTATATATGATTATTAAACAATTCCACTAAGATAAAAGAATGGCATAAAAAATTTCAATTGAAAAATCTTTATGCCATATCCTACTCAATTGGAAGGAATAATTATTATATTCTATTACCATCAATATTATAAATAAACATTTAAATATAAATAAGATAAATAGTATATGTGTTGATCTACTAAGAAAGTATTAACCCCATACAATTGAAAGGGGAAATAATTATATTCAATTCTATTATATTAGTGTGTGTATTTGAGTCCTCATGTCCAACTTTTTCAAAATTTGCCATTTTTTATATTTGTGTATGTGTTCATGCTTCATAACCACTAATAGAGATGAGTGGAGACATTACTAAGTAGTTAATAATTTTAACTGTTGATTTTACGTTTACGATTAAGATTTATTTACTAATATCTTGAGTTTTCTTTAAGAGGTCCATAGTCCAAGGTTTCATATATCATATATCAAAATCATACGAGATGGTTGCTTTCTATAGCAGATATCGGATATCGGAAGATATAGCAAGTATATGAGTCAAATTTGGGCATTTATATCGAATAATCATATCGGATATATATATATACTTATTTTATACATACAAGATACATTATACAGTCAAAAAATATTATAAATCATTGTTTTGACTAAAACTAAAACAACTAAACAAATATTTAGTTTATATTGCTTTAAGAATACCTCAAAATTAGCCCTGATCTAAATTTTCACATGTACACTTTTGAATTGGTATACTTCTGACCAATAATGTAATATCAAATGATTTAAAAATATTTCATCTTCTATATATTTATTTTGGATAACAAGTTCGAAATTCAAACATCAAACCCTTTTAGGCTAAACCCTACAATCCAAAATGCCATATGATCCAATATAATCAACAAAATTTAGTCCCATACGAAATAAACAATGTATTGACTAATACAAGACGATCTAGATATCAACTAATATTCATGAAAACCGATTCATCTATTATTGTTTATGGTGTAGGCCTCGATCGGATATATGAGTCATATATAAGCTGATAAGATCCATAAATTTCTACAATGCTACAATCGCACCATCTTTGCTCTTGTTGTTTCTTGTTATAACTCATTAGATCAACGGTGTTGAATTCCGAAGCACCATAAAAACGCTTCAATGGATATCCTAAAATCTAAATTTCCATCGTTCTCTATTTCCTGTGTATTCCAATTGTTCAAAAAATGGCGTTGACACAGCAAGGAGCTTTCTACCTCTGCTTTTTAGCGCTTAATTGGGGAAATATTTTCACCTCATTAATCCGCTAACTATACTTTATTTTTTCTTGATTGGGATGTATTTAAAGGTTTATGGATGTGATTTTTGTACTTTTATTATCGCATTCTCTTCATTAATGTCTACACCCTTATAAAGTCCAATAATGAGTAAATATGCATTGCATTTAATGTGATAATAACATCTAATTAACCTCATTCTAATTTTGTTAACGCAATTTAGATGACTTTAACTTGGAGACCGACAATTATTATTCGACTTGGGGACTTCAAGGCATCAACTTTGAATAGTAAGGGTTTTTGACCATCGCCTTCAGCTTCGATCGGCTAAGTTCGGCTTTAATACTTTGACCTTGTAGGACATTCTCTTTTCGCTTCGAAGCAAGGGATCGAACAGCTAAGTTTTCAAGTTTGATTTTTTATTTTAAAGGTAGGGTTTTCAAGCAGTTCCGAGTTAGAGCATTGAGCAACTTCGACCTCGATATTCGCTTTTCGCTTTGAAGCAACGGGTCGAGCAGCTAGAGTTTTCGAGTTTTGGTTTTTGATTTCAAAGATAGGGTTTTCAAGCAGTTTCGAGTTAGAGCATCGAGCAACTTCGACTTTGAGTTTTTGGTTTTGACTTCGAGCAGTATCGATTGACTTCGAAACTTGACTCGAGTGAGGCTTTTAGGTATTTAAAAATAGTTTTTAAAACCCATTAGAATCAATATTTACCAAACTTGCAAGAAATAACAAAATTAAACCAAATAAGACATTGTTGATTTCTACGCGGCGCTTAAGCAGTAAGGCACTCTGGCCGATGCGCTTTTTCCTGCTTTTTAAACATTGATATGTTCGTATATTAATTTCTAATAAATTCTGTGAAAACACGTAGAACTTAATCACACAAAGAATCACATTGGAATCCTCAACTTGGTGTTCTCTTATATTACAATCCATATTAGAAATCTCAAAGCCCTCAATTCCATGATTTCCCTATTAACTTGATCTCAATCCCAATGATGGCAAACACCGAAAGAAATGAAAGGATTACATGCACATTCTTTAGGGATTAATCTACATAACTAGAAAATGTTGGACGTTTATGGTATGTTTTTATTATTCAGGTAAAGATTTTTCTCTGTATAACTTAAAAGCTGCATTTGTATGTATATGTGCGAAAGAGGAAAAATTATCCTCAATAAAGAAGCAGAAGTGTTCACTACCTCATATACTAACATTGTATACTAACACCGACCTAAAGGTGCAAAAAATCGATCCTCTTTTAGTATAAAAATATGGGGTTTTGTTCAGAAACTTGAAGAAAAAAACTAAGAGATAGAAACATGCATGTAAAGTGTTTGTTGTTTGTCCTCGCTGATGAAATATCTTTGCTAGAGCACTTTGGATCATTTGCTTTAATAATGGATGAAAAGTAGAGGCGTACCTGAACGTTGAAGCTCTCTTCAACCTTGGTGTAAGGAACCATAAGCACATAGAAAGCAGCGATCGATCCCAGCATCAGATCCCAGCCTGCAATGGAATCGACGATTTCAGTAACAAAAAAAGCATTACAGAAATCGAGTGGAGATTTGTTTATTGGAGAGAGATAATCACCGAAATCGCGAAGAAATTTGGAGAATTTGTCGCTCGAGGACGCAGAATTTGTTGTCTCCATGGCTCCGGAATGAAACCCCTTCTCCCTCTCCCTCTCCCTCTCCGTTCAGGGCCTGTTTGGTTGGGGGTTCACAAAAAATGGGTTCACAAAAATGGATTCACGGATCCTCAGGGCCTGTTTGGTTGTATAGATCATCTTGGATCCATAATTTTGCGTTTTTTTGGGAGATTTGGATTTGCAGAATTCCTTTATTTTTTTTTTATCTTCCATCCATAATTTTGTGGTTGGTTGGGGGATTTGAATTTGTAAAATTCCTTTATTTTTTTTATGGGGGTCCACCACAAAACAAGGATTCTTGAATCCTAAAAATGTTTGAGAATTTGCAAGGATTTGACACTATTCATTGTACTTTTAGATGGGACCCGTGTACTTTATTTATTTAATAGTCCTCTCTTTATCTATCTATCTCTAAAATTCTCAAATCCAAATTTCACTTTCTTTTCACCAACCAAACAAAAATTACAAGGATCTACAAATCCAACACTAGGAATCCAAAACCAACCAAACAACAAATTACCAAATCCAGAAATTTTCATCCGTACCATTTTGGAATCCAAATTTCATAATCTTGCAACCAAACAGCCCTTTATAATAGAAAAAACTTTGGATTTAGTAATTTTTTTTGTTTGGGTCCTACCAAGTTAAGGATTATGAGTAAAAAAAGTATCAAATTCTTTGTTTGGTTGTCCAAATTGATATGGAACCTAAAATATAGATGGGTTATTTTGATATTCTCCTTCCAAAACTCTCATATTTATAATAAAAAAAACACTTAAAATTTGGTATTTTTAAAAACCCAACCTAAAGCCATTAACTGAACTAAAAAAAACCACCCACTCAATGTTAAATTTCCGTTTAAAATGGCTGTTAATGGGATAAAAAGACCAAATTGCCACTCTCAGCTTGCTACTTATCGCTCCCTTTCTCCTTCTCTTTCTCTTTCAATTTCTCCTTTGCCCCGAAGGTTTCCTCCTTTGCCCCGGAGGTTTTCCTCCTTGGGAACCTCTAAGGCAGTCTTAGCGACATCGGGCCCTCAATTTCAATCGGCAAATGGGTCACCGCAATCACAATCCCGCCCTTCTTCATATGCTCAACTATGATATGCTCCAACAACTTCGCCCCTACCGTATCCAACCCCACTGAAGGCTCATCAAGCAACCGCATCGACTAATCAATTGCAAGCAACCTAGCCAATTGCAACCTCTTCCTTTGCCCCATCGAAAGCATCCTCGTCTTGTCATTAATAAGCCTTCCAAGACCCATAAGCTCAAGTGTCGGCTTTGCTCTACACCTTATCCTTCAAGAACCTCAAACTACTGAACATTGTGTAAAACGGTAAGTTTATCTTTTACTGTGTCCTTTAGAGTTAACCGACTGAGTTGGAGTTTGTATTGCTGGAAGACGCTGGTGGTGGTGATATCGTTGCCATCCCAAGTATTCATCTTTTACATCATTTATCCCAACATGCCCATCATTATGAACCACATCATCTAAAGGGTGGACGAGCAGAGACAGAGAGAGGGGGTTGAGGTACCCAGTGAGCGAATGGTACTCCACGAGTAGATGGCTTGCTTGAACCCATCATCATCATCGTTGGCAATGACACCCCTCGCCAATTCTGCCATTGATTTTGGCGAGGGTGTTCTCATGAAGTGCCGAGGAGGACGAGGGAGCTTATGTGAGGTGCCATAGGTAGAGGCTTTGATGATACTCGTAAGTGGGAATTCCCTAGATCACGACACGCGGCGGATGACGTGCCATCCGCTTAAACCCGCTAGATTCCTGGGGACTACAAAGCTGGAATAAGTACGATACATTGGAGACATTATTCGGCACCTCGTCTCCGAGGTTGCATTCGACCTTTTGGAGACCTCTCCAGAGTACCTTCCTTATTCACCCAGCAACCAGCCAACAGCTCGCCTCCGAGCTATCCTACAGCCGAGCTTCCTCAGCCTCCTTGCCCGTCTCCAAGATGTTACAGAGCTGAGCCTCCTCAGCCTCCTCACCCGCTTCTGAGCTATCCATTAAGCTGGGCTTCCTCGGCTTCCCTGTTCAACCGAGAGCACGGAGCCTAAGCACCCCCGTAACGGCTCCATGTATCTCGCCAAAACGAGATCTCTACTGTTCCATGTCCCGCATCCCACGCTGGCATGTCTCTCCATTAATGGGTGTATCTCGTCATTAATGGACGTACCTCACCATCAACGCGAACTTAAGACAAGGGCGTAACGGATGGAAAGAATCTCGCGTCGGTTCGCTCCATGCGACCGTTATATAAATTCCTCTTCCAGACGACTCAGATAACTCGAACTCAATCCAATACGCTGTTATTCCGCTTCAATATTTCTCGGTACTCACTTGATCGTTGGAGGGTCCTACGGTGGTTTCCTACCTCGGGACTTCCCTTGCAGGTAGCTCGGCGTCAACAACATCTAACAATCCATTGAAATCCACACTCTCAACCCTCATCCTAAATCTCGACCGTTCAACCCCGCTGGCAGCGGGGTCGACGGAGGATAACATCTGAGGAAGATTCTGACCTCCATCAGTTGGCGTCGTGTAACAACCGTGTTTTCTAATACCTAATAAAATATATTTTATTTAAATTTCTATTATCAAATAATTATTTACGAGTTTCGTTGATAGAAGAATATTTTTAAAGTAATGTTAATAATTTTCAAAGCATTGAAAATGATTAAAGGAATTTTCTAAAATCTATTTATCGTTTTTATAGGCTTAAAATGTTTTATAATACCTTAAAATAATCTACATATTTTTATTATCGATTAAAATAATTAATTTGTAATTAAAAATATTTTAAAGGATAAACTAGATTTTAAATAATTATAATAACCAAGCTAAAACCGTAAATATAGGATATATTATTTAATTTTAGCCCAAAATTATTTTTATACTAAAGACAACAATAAAATATATTTTCTGAATTTTTTCCATAATTTTCCCGTATTTTTAACTATTTTTAACAATTTTTTAAAAACCAAATTCAATTTTGAAATAATAAACGGTTCATTATTCTTTTAAAAAAAATATATTTAAATTCCCCTTGATTCTGGAACGTTGGATACAAGATCCAACGGCCCAGAATGCGCGGCGGCGCCCACGTGGTGGGGACCACGTGAAACCGCGTGATCCCCCACCACGCGGGCACGTGGCAGCCTGGCGGCACGCGGCGGCGCGATCAAGGCCGTTGGATCAACATCCAATGGCTGCAAAACCTTGGCGGCGGCGCAATCATCAACGGATGATGAGGAAATCATTGGCGGCGCGGATTTTAGGGAAATTTAACTGAATTTTTGGATTTTATGGTTGGTGAAAAAACGCTATAAATAGACACTACAAACACTGATATCTCACACCTCAGAATTCCAAAAATTCTGAAAAAAATACCAGTGCCTTCGTATCGACGACGCCGACGCTACGGCTTTACCCAATCACCAAGGAAAAATCTGAGCGCGGATCTATTGAAGAGTTTGCACAAGCCTACATTTTCAACCCGTCTATATCCAACTCTAATCAAAAGTAGGATCCGCATCTCTCCCCTCATCTGTCGCCTTCTTTCTCATAATGATATTGGTTCTAACTCCCAATCCCTAATCTCATATTAAAATGACGTTAAAAATATTCTGCATGCCTATTTTTCGGTACCTCTCAATGATGATAATGTTAACCCATGTTTTAAAACGGTATTTAATTTCCTCTGTACGCAAAAATATATTGCACTCTCATACTACATGGAATCTGATATGCTTAATGTCATAACCCATGAATTGTCAATTCACCCCTGATATATCCACACTTATCCATACTATCAAAATGATCTCGAAATAGATTACTTCCACAAAATACCATCGTTTCATTAAAATGTTATATTTGTTTAAAATATCCATAAGAGATAAGATATGTGGAATAAATGTTTTAGATATGACATACATATATTTTACTTACACTTTTTCTTCAACTACTATAATTTTGTTAAATCCCTTCACCTTTTGAAAGGGGATAATGCTAAATTTAAATAACGGCATATGTTTTTTTTCCAGCTTAGCCCTTTCACTCGAAAGGATATTTTTATATTAATTCTTCTTAGAATGTTAACTAAAGTTTAATGAGTTACCCTAATAATAGGGTAATGTTTTACGCGAGTACCTCGTGGTTGATAAGGCAATCGTCCCTGAAAAGGACACAAATCCTGTCGTCCATGTGCAGCGGTTGCCAACACGAACGTATTTTCTAAAACGTTACCTCAAACTTAAAACACTATAATTTCATAAAATTATTATTTACAATAAAATACCTCAATCCATCCTAAAAAGAGATAATTTCATTTAAATACCTTGACCTTTACTAAAAGGCTATTTTCAACAAAGACCATAACCCTTATAAATGATATTTTCCAAAACGATATCTAAAACTTTATTAAAAGATAATTTTCAAATAAAAACCATAACCTTTTATTAAAAGGATATTTTCTCAGTAAAATATTATGGGTTTCCAAAACGATAAATATTCCAAACATCATGGTTTTCTTATAAACAATAAATATAATTAAACACCATTATCCTTTATTAACTAAGTGTTCTATAAGATGATACGAAGTACATTACAAACTTTAGAAGATAACAAGATGAAACGAGTGGTTGTGGGAAACCATATTAAATGAGATCAACTTATTGATTACACGTCTATCATATATACAAAACATGATACGGTTAGGGTTAGAATGCGCGGACCTAGGTATGGAATACTTATTGAGAAGATCCCGATATTCCGGATGACCAGTCTGATGTACGGACGACTATACATATATGAAGATCCCTACAGGCAGGGTGACCAGTCCAAAGTGTGGACGACTACTAACCCGATATTCGGGCGAATACTAACCCTATTTAAGGGCGAATGATCCAATATGTGGATGACATACAATGTGAAAATTCCATGCCTAGAGGTATACGCACTAACTCTAATTCGTCAAAACCTTTATACTGAACCACGGGGATAGGTAGTTTGATTAGGCAAGGACATATCGGAACTCGGATTCCCCTACTACTCGATCATGATCCCGGGAAGTGAAACGGTACATTTCACTTCCTCAGTTGTTGTTCCGTGGTCACAACGGAATAATCGCGAGTATCCGGACCCTTGTTTAACAAACTAAAACGTTTACAATACCTATTGACACTCAACACTAAACCCACATCATGTGCTATACCTACCTGTTATCTTATTTACCTTTCTTTATAAGACACGAATTATTCAGTATCTTGGATGTGGATATATTACCAGTTTATACTTGTTGTTTATTATGGAACCGAAGGGTGGTAATACCTGTGCACTTGAGTGATATTCACGCTAGACAAAACTCCATCGTAGTTATGGGACACCTTTTGGGGATGTTCACGCTACCGCATTGATTGTCACCCCAGGCACGAGCACCAGCTCATACTGCTTCCAGCTAGTCATGGGATACCTCAAGGATACAAGTATGTTCACCAGTCAATTCCATCAATACACACCTGGTTTAACCTGATCTAACTCTTAGACTGAATATTCATTTGACTTGACTTGAACCTTTACCAAATATATACCTCACACAACCTACTCATAATCACATATATCTCTGTCAACATATCTAATTTGCATACAACCTCATCCATTTATACACGTGTACATCATATTCATTATATTTATATACACATGTTCGTTTCTATACCTTTACTTCCTTATGAGGCAATCCTACCCGAGTATAACTCGCTGACGGACCTTCCTTTTCTTCCTCTATCTTTGGAATGTCCGTCAGATAAGAATGAGTATTATGGCGATGATCAAGGTGTGAAGCCAACTTATGAAGATTATGCAGACTGGACGATGGAAGATTAGCTAGATTTATTTTTTGTTGTTGCCCACATGTTTAGGGCTTTTGTTTCTCCTTTGATGTAATTAAACTACTTAGTTTGTTTTACTCTTTCTTTTGGGATGTAATAAAGTTTGGTTAATGAAAATAAATGCCTTTCGCTTTTATTATTTTGATTTTGGTACACATCCTGCATGTTAGATATTCATACGCTTAACGTAACTGTATTGAATAGACCACCTTCAATACAGTTAGGTTGCGGACTTTGCCACGTCATCCTTCACCTTCTTTTAGGAAGCGGGGCGTGACACGTCGTCTGTGGGAAATGCTTTCCCATCTAAGAAAGTTGATCTTTCGTCTCCGATTTGATGGCCAGTGATAATCGCAACGATCCCAATACGAGCCGCCCCGTCCTCCACATCGGAGGCGGGGTCGTGATTGGTGTGAAAAATTGAGTCTTTGTGTGTTCTAGTTACCGCAATCAATAACGGCTTCGTAATAGCCAGCCGCTAGTGAGTACGGGTTGTCCACAGGGAAATGGTAAACTACTTTTCTTGTTTTATACGAGTTAATAGAATAAAGGTAGGATTTTTATAGTTTTATACTAAAAATATTTGAAAAGTTTAATAGAGAAGGGCTTGTATGGTTTATAGGATTTAGTAGTTAATGGATGGAGTTTTAAAAATATTTCTTTTTATTTTTTAATTATTTAATACTAGAGAAATAGCGATGAATGTGGATTAAAGTTCTTGGAAGGAATTAGGGTTTCTCTCTACTAACCCTTGTCATTCCATTGATCCCTATTTATCTCAAGCTTTCAACAAAGTAAATATTAACGAATCTCAAATCGTGGTCGTAACTATCATGAATTGATAGCACGCCCGATAAGAGGCTTAAGACTTATTTTGCTAAAGTTTATAAAAATTAAAACTTAAAATGAAATTAATGAATTTTATTCATCCATTATACTACCATATCCTATAAACCCAAGCAAGCGAGAATTTACTCGCTCATAGAGATCAACGAAGTAAAACAAAGGTGGATGAATACGGAACCCATATGATAAACAAAATTAAAATCGTGGAAAGTAAATGCAAAAAGTAATTGCGAAAAGTAAATACGACAATTAAAAGAAAGAACTACCTTTTATTGAATAAATTATTGCATTACAGAAGTTGCTCGCTGAAAAGGTAAATTATAACCATAATTTTCTCTAGATTGCTTGATCGGTAGACCAGTCGATTGATTGTTCGATGATTCGATAGATAGATAGCTCTCGGTTATTTTATAGGCTCTGCAACTTGAAACCCTAGACGTCATATTGAAGTGTGTGCAAAGACGATCAAGCCCCTTGTTCCCCTCCGAAGGACGGCGCACAGGACCGCGATGTCCTGGCACTGAGATTCGGGGCAGATGCTATTTGGTTTTATCCGTCTACCTCTCCGAAGATACCAAGTTGATTTATGGCACCGTGTATCGAAGGTTTAGACGGATGCGGCCGATGTAGCAGACTTTGTCAGATTCCCCCTCGCTGGAGGGGTTTTTGATTGTGGGGACGCTCTTCCCTGCAGGCGCAAGCCCCTGCAGTTAATTACGCTACCGTTTCGCGGTAACAACTTTCTCCTTCTCCAGAATTTCACTTCGTGTCGTGTGTGTTTGTTTTGTTTGTGGTTGCCCGTGGATTGTATACGGAGACTGAGTAATGCCGTCGCCCGTAGGACGTGGATTAGTCCAAATCCGTATTTATTTAGATTTGGGTTTGGTGTTTTTTAGTTTAAGGATGCGTTAGTCGCGTTGCGGCTAAGATCAACTTAAACGTTCGCCAAGGATACGTTAATCCTATTTTGGACTAAGATCGACTTGAACGGGATCGTTTAGATCCGAAAGAAGAGCAATTGGCTCTATTGTTCCAGTTTAGAGACGTGGTGGTCCATGTTCCAGTTTAGGGACGTGGTGGTCTGTCATTAGTTTAGGGACGTCTCGGTCCGATATTAGTTTAGGGACGTCTCGGTCCGATATTAGTTTAGGGACATCTCGGTCCACGAGTTTAAGGACCCCGCAGTCCATATGGGTGTGTGGTCGTTGGGACCCGTCACCTCTTTGACGTCGTTGAGGAATTACAACGATGGATATCAAAGGAGTTCGGAGATGTACCCTCGAACCGGATGTGGATTGGTTTAGGAGAGCCATTCTGCTCAGTTAATTTAATTTGAGGACTTATGGCCAAAATTGGGCTAAGTCCAGTTTCAATATTTTTTTTTGTCTTCGGCCTGTTCTAGGGCTTTACCCCCTTTTAGTAATGCACTGCATTATTCTTGTTTTGATTGGGCTCAGCCCTTTATAAATGATGCAGAGCATCTATTTTGTTTGGGCTCTGCCCTTTTTAAAATGCATAGCATATTTGATTGAGCCTGTTAGGCCTTTTAATTGGGCTCTGTCCCTTTTCTTTATGATGCAGCGCATCTGTTTTAGTTTGGGCTCTGCCCTTTTCAAAATAATGCGTTGCATTTTATTAGGCCTGTTAGGCTTCTTTAATTGGGCTTGGCCCCTTTTGTAAGCAATACAGTGCATTTGTCAGGCGCTTTGCGCTAAGTAATGAGCGCAAGCTCATATGATGATGACACGTGTCATGCTCTGGTGAGCGCAAGCGCAACAGCGCAGTGCGCTGCGCTAGTGCGCTGCGCTGTTGCGCTGCTGACACGTGGCGTGCTCTCAGCGAGTTGCGCCAATTCCAGAGAGCAAAGCTCTATCTTAAGAGCGCGTAGCGCAAGTTGTTCTGCAGCTGACACGTGGCGCTCTCTCAAGAGCGCAACAGCGCAGTTTGGAAGTGCAAAGCACTAAGAATCTTTTAGATTCAAAACAGAAGTGCAGAGCACTATTTTAGATTAAAGAAATAAATTTCTTTCTTTTCTTTTCATTTACAGAACCAGAGGTTCACAAGAGTGCAAAGCACTATTTTAGATTAAAGAAAAAAGAAATTTCTTTCTTTTCTTTTCATTTACAGAACCAGAGGTTCACAAGAGTGCAAAGCACTATTTTTATTATTATTACTCTTATATTTTTTTTATCAAAGATCATTGATCTCCCCTTTTTTTTTTAGATCAATGATCTATTAGAGAAAATTTCTTCTCCCTTATAAAGGTTTTTACCTTTTTTTTGAAATTTTTCTCAGAGTTCTCTCTGTTTGAAGCTCTTGATTTTTCAAGAAAATGTTCATGCCTTTGAATTGAGGCCTAGGGTCCTTTTTATAGTGCTCATAAGTTTGTTGAATTTGTTAAAGAGATCTTTCTCTGAGTGATTTGGGGAATTTTCCCCACCGTTGGATCTTTGATCCAAGGGCTTCTGTTTTACAGAAGAAAATCTTCTTGTTTTAACAAGAACAGAAAGATTTCTTTAAAAATCTTTAATTATGTTTGGCGCAGATGCCCCAGCGCGTGACAAGTGCGTGACACGTGTCACGCAGCGCAAAGCGCAGCGCAACTGCGCTAGCGCATCTGCTCTGACACGTGTCGCGCAGCGCAATACTTGCGCAACTGAAGCGTTTCTTCCTTTAAACAGAGCTTTGCTCTGATTGGGCGCGCCTTCTTGGGCGCTGCGCTGACGTATTAGCGCCTGACACGTGGCGCGTTGCGCCCGAGACTTGAAGCGTAGCTTCAAAATTTTGAATTTTGAATTTGAACAGAGCTTTGCTCTGATTGGGCGAAACAAATGCCCCCCCCACCGTTGCGCTTACGTGGCGCACACGTGAGTGCAGCGGTGGCAAGCCCTTGACCGTTGGATCAACGGGTGAGCTGAAGGGGCGCAAGTGCCTTATAAATAGGCCCCTGGCCCTTAGAAAATCTTCACCATTTTCTAGATTTTTGATTTACAGAGCTTTGCTCTTGTTTTAAGAACTTCAGAGCTTTGCTCTTGCTTTCAGAACTTTAGAGCTTTGCTCTCATTTTTCAAGTTAGAAAACTTTAGGTAAAATTAATTTTAAATTAAATTAAATTAATTTAAATCAATTTTAACCAACAGAGCTTTGCTCTCATAGATCTTTTGATCTAAAGAAATTCCCTTTGGGGTTTCACCAACAGAGCTTTGCTCTCAAGAATCCATAAATCTGAAGAGATTTTGTTCATGGGTTCTAACCCATGAACAGAGCTTTGCTCATGGATCAAAATGTAGATCTTTTTTGATCTAAAAAAATGAAGAATTTCTAAGAGTCTTCATGGATCTTTTAGGATCCCAAAAAAAAAAATTTAATCTTTTAGGAGTTTAAAGAAAAACCTTTCTTTTTAGATTTTCTCATCATTATCACAGAGCTAGGCTCCTTTAAGGAATCTTATTCCCCTGAGACCAGAGTTGGACAAGTGTCACTCTGTGACAGAGCTTTGCTCTAAAAGAGGAGATTTTCTCCTTGTCTCTAGGGATTTTTATTATTAATGAGGATGTTCTTTTGGGGATCTTTTCATTAGTTGATAGTCTCATCCAATGATGGGGCTGTCTTATTAAATGATGCATTGTCATCCAGATTTTGTGGGTCCCCCTTTGGTCCCCTACTCACTACACTGCTATATGGTGTAATTAATTAATTTTAATTTAATTTAATTAATGCATTTTTTTAGACGCCAAACGTTGGAATTACAACACTAACGGCTAAATTGTTCTTTTGCAGCGATCATGTCTCTAGACACTTCATTCCCGTTCGTCCGCTCGGAGGAGGGATTTCCCGAGACACCCTCGGACCGCGAAGTCCTGGCCATGATTAAGGAGTTCGACCCGGAATACAAGAGTCTCCATCTTTGGGGGTCATGGTACAATCAGATCATCATGGGCCGTCGGAGCTTCATATGCGCGGTGCCGTAAGAACCTATAACGGCGATTCATTACGCTAGCCCACCCCCGGTGCAGTACGCCGTGGAGATGGTGGATTGGACCGCAAACAGCTTTCTTCACCCTGCTATGGATGCGGTTCCGGTCCAACGTCCTATGGTCTTGGATATCCTAGGACGTCGTATTTGTCAGGGCGAGGCGAGACCTTGGGGGCAATCATATAACATTGGTCTAATCCCCCGTCAGCTACCTGCCATGGGCCAGGTACATCCTGTCGACGAAGAAGTCGCAGTTGATAAGATTAGGATTGTACACCGCGGTTTACGTCTCTCTCTTCCAGTATCCCTCGCTCCCCACCTGGTGGTTCAAGGCTTTCTTAGAGCAATGGAATATTCCCACCCACACTTTCCTTGCCATGGATCGGGAAGTGTCCATTTCTTTGGAGGAATTCGCGGAGGTATCCGGTCTACCGATCATGGGGGAACACTATGAAGAGCTGCTCCCGACAGATGAGTACGTCTTCGGCGCTAAGCCTATGGTAAGGGGGATCACGCCGGAAAATGCTGTTCAACACCAATTCCCGAGCCTGATCAAGATGTTGAACATTTATGAGTCCCTCTTCATCGAACACGGGAGCCGAGGAGTTAATTTTGAGGACTTCATCGCTCACTTCCTCCGTCCGAGCGTCATTTCGCTAGGATCTGCCAAGTTTGCCACCCTGGATGACCCTTTTGGTTTAGGTTTGGATAACCTGCCAGCGAAAGACACAGACCAAAAGGACTTTTTTCTTCCTAACTTCCCAACTATGTCTTTCGCAGAAATTGCGGCCCCTGGAATGGATGAGGAGGCTTTCTTTTTAGGATTTCTCGGACTGTGGCTGAGTTGGTTCGCGATCCCAATGCACTCTCATCGCATGCGGCCTTCCGTCTTCTACCCAGCCCACCGAATGGTCATCGGGATAAAGGTGGCTGTGGGGATCGCTGGCTTGGCGCACCTATATCATGGCCTCAGCCGTGCAGCGGATGCCAGTGAGTCCGGGGTACTGCACGCGGTCTTCCCGATGCACTACTTTGCATCGTGGCTTGAGCTACACACGGCGGGTGTCTTTGGTATGCATAAAAGGCCTTCATTCTTCGACAAGTGCGGTTTTCCTCATATTATACAGTTGATTGGCTCATCAATCGTGACCCCCTCACCACGGGATGCCAGGGGTTTATTGCTTCGCCCTCACACCGTTGGAGTCGGGTGTCCTTTATTGATAAGGTATTAACCATTGGGAAAGCGTCCACCACTGCGGTGCGACCATTACAGGATTCCTTTAAGCATGGAGCTTTAGTGTTGACGGCCCGGGAGACCCTCCACTTATATTCTATTAGACCGGGCTTCTTAGTTTTCAGGCAGGGCGGTGCGGCAATCTTCATGAGATATAACCCGCATCGTTTCGCCCGACAACTGGGCTACGATCAAGGGGTACCCTTGGAAGCTTTCTTACTGGAACCTGCCGCCAATGAAGAAGGGATGGAGAACGCGTTACATCACTTCATGCGCCTGAACACGGGTTCTCATTTTTTTATCAGCGCGCCGGCCTGTGCTCCACGCCTCCTTAACGTATATAAAGAGTGGTACAATCATGCGACGGGGGCTGTTATAAAGGAGGAGAGGCGAGTGCTGATCGACCATAAAGAAGCACCTCCCGGTACCAACCGTAATGCTCCCTTAGCGCCAAGGACCCTGGTGGCTCCTCCTCTAAAAGATGCCGGGGGCAGACCATCACGTGCGCAAAGTCCTCCACGTGAGCTGCCGCTTCCTGATATCGCAGATGCACCTTACGCACCCTGTGCTCCAGTGGAGACAGTGGTTGTACCCTCGCCGGAGTCTGGCGTGGGTGCGGACATCGGGACCCGTCGTCCCAAAGTGGCTGCTAAGCGGAAGTCGATCCCCCATGAGTCTAGGGTCGGAGGGCAAAAGAAAAAGAAGTCGCTCTTCGCTGCGGACGTCGTATTCGGTCAGGAACCCCATGCTCCTTATGCCGAGGGTCTGCTCGAATATGGGATTAACGCAGGATTAGTGATGCCGCCGCCGGACGATACAGACTTGGAGGCTGCTCTCAAAGCTTCAGCATGGTTGGCGAGGCGTGACGCATGGTTAGCTAAGCTTGCGCAGTCAGGTAACTACTAATCGCCTTTCTTTATTGCAATATGTATTCTCCATTGCCTTTGACTAACGCTTTTCTTTCCTTTCTTTTAACAGGCATCACTGATGAAGAAGCCATTGCCGCTTCTCTGAAGACTTTCCAGGAGGAGGAACGTCTCAGAGCGTCTATGGGCCTTAGTAAGTTTTAATCCATCAAGTTTCCATCTTCCTCGTGTTATGGTTGATCTAACCTTTCTCTTTTTATTGCAGAAACCTCAATGCCGTTCCCACCAAGCGATGCAGATGTTTTACCAGCTGCCGATGTTCCCGCTTCCTCTGGGCCACCGTAGGGGGTTCGTCTTGAAGAGCCGATGAAGGATGCCTTAAAGGCTCTTGAGGCATCCCTGAACGAGGATGACGACGCCTTGAAGGAGGCGTCACTAAGGTCCATCACGACAGCCCGGGAAGAGAGGAAGCGGCAAAGGCGTGAGGCGAAGGCGCGCCGGGCTGCCTTGGCTGCGGGAGCGGGCCCCAGCACCGTCCCTCGCGCTGATACTCCATCCGAAGAGGCCCCTGTCGCCCTATCCACTGCCCGCAGAGAGGTGGCGCGCACAGTTCGGAGCGCAAACGGTAAATCCGCTTCAGGTAATATTTCTTTCAGAGTTTTTATTATAAGGGTTTTTAATGTCATTGGTCCTTATATCCCTCATCTTGCAGGGCCGAGTCCGTTCGAGGGGGAGGCGGAAATCGTTGATCCCAAAGAAGCAGAGGAGGCGGTACCTGCCGAACTCGAGCCGACGGTGGGCAACGTCGTTGTGGCTTTGGAGCCTGAGGCGGAGGTCGAGGGGCCTGCCGCCGAGAAGGTCATTGATGCCGAACCTGAAGTGGTGGCAGATGATATGATCATTATAAATGAGTCCAGGGTGGTGGCGAATGAAGCGCTCGAGGCCGGCGATCCCCCGGCGACGGTGGACGATACAACCGCCACTACTGAACCTGAGAGAGTGGTGGGTAAGGCGGCCATGATTCCCGAGGACGAGCCAACCGCTCCTTCTCTGGAATCTGGCAATACTCCAGTCATAGCCATCCCCATCTATGGTCCTCCGCCGTCTCTAGGTCTCGCGAGCACCGCAACGGTCCCCATCGAATCGGGCGATGAGGTCACGGGCGGTGGTCTCATATCGATAGAGGAGGGAGTCGCCTCTGTTTCAGCCGGGAGCTCCTCAGGTAAACCCCAAGTTGCTGCTTTTCTTTACTTTACTATCTTTTCTAACAAGTTCACCTTTTCGTAACGTAGGTGCAGCCAGTGCCGATGCCCCACTGCTCGAGGGAACGCCTTCAATGACTGCCTTGGCAGTGGTCACCTCTCAACCCTCTCTCATACCCTCAAAGATGTTGGAAGGTATATGTTTGCGATTTATTAATCTTATCTTCCAGATGTATAATTTGTGTACTAAAGTCACACTGTTGTATCTTCCAGGAGTGCTTTTTGATCATCTCTATCAAGTGTTGCTCCCACACTTCTCCTTCCCATCTGAATTCGCCTCTCCCTCTGGTGGCGCTGGTGAGTACTGTTCCCGATTGGTAGCTTTGTCTTTTCAGTGGTAGAATTATTTCTAACTCTCTCTTGTTCTGACTGCAGTGCTGCAAATCGAAGGGGGAGCAGAAAGATCGGCTGCGCCACCAGCCCTTCCGGCCTTGCCACCTGTCTCCACCGGTATAGTAAACTATCTTATCAATGACTTCCTTCATATCTATTGAATCATCATCTAATCGCATTTCGTCTTTTTCCAGCTGTCGTTCCAGTCTCGGTGCCTTTCGAGTCTCGCATTACAATACCGGGCGGCCCTTCCCAGCGACGTCCGTCCTCAAAAGGTGCCGCGAATAATTTGCGCATGTTGAGCGACTACATCGAGGAACTCGACATCGAGGCTCCTGTATCTGCTGAGGACTTCGCCACGACGGTTAACCTGATGTTGGCGATATTTGCCACCTTCCATGACGAGGGCATTGTCGCCTCTTGGGTTAACTATTGTCGGGAGATCGAGGCTCGCCTTCATCAGCCGGAGTCAATGCGCCTGTCCCTCGAGACTTTGGCCTTGAGCACTCAACGGGGAGCATGGCTCGAGCAAAGCGCTTCTCATTTCCGTCATCTGGAACAAGAAGTGGCTTTGAGGTTGAAGGAGTGCCAAGATTCTTCAAGCAGAACTGCTCGCTTGCGTGCCGAAGTTGAGGCGAACGCCGCTGAGGTAAAGACCGTCTTCGAGGGTCTTCTGGAGCACATATCGAATGGGCTGAGACTAAAGCGGGCACTTGATGTCGCCGAGCATGACACTCCAGGCCGTGAAGCTGCTCATCAAGCCGTCAGGGATCAGCTTGCATCCGTCGCACAGCAACGGGCCCAGGTGGAGGCGGAGTTGGCAGTGGTATCCAATCTGGAAAAGGCATGGAAGGAAGTGTACGAACAACTGATAGAGCTACTTAAGACGCTTCCTTCCCCATAGCTGCCTTTGTATCAATGTATTTGTAAAAATTTTCTTTTCTGAGTAACATGTATCCGTTCTTTGCTCTTTTGTATGATTCATCATGTATTTGATTGAGGTCAATGAATAAAGATACACACTTTCTTTTACAATATCTTGTATGCTCTTTTGTTTTCTGCCTTTACATCATGATGTTGTCGATGAACCTGAGTGGCAGACAACTTAATTTCTCCAAGAGATAGCGATGGCTTAGGCCGCAGGTTCAGATCTGCCGCCTAAGACTTTTCAATTCTATGAGCCGTAAGGGTCTCATAGAGATTTTTCTCCCTACGGATCGAGGGGATCTCATAGGCGGATTTTCTCCTTAGGAATCGTGAGGATTCCTAAGTGTGGTTTTCCCTTATAAGTCGTAAGGATCCTATAAGAGAATTTTCCCTCTTACGAGTCGAGAGGATTCGTAAGCGGTTGTTTCCCTCCTCGTCGAAATCGACTTCGGAGAGTGAGACCCGTGAATAGTATGCAAGAGACCAGTTTGGATTGACTTGCAGGGCCCCATTGCTCAAAAAGCAAGCTTTTCAATCCTTGCTGTCTGAGACTTCTTCTTACAAATTGAGACGAATCGGGGATTTGCTTGCGGAGAGGGTGGTGGCTCTACGAGTTGACATGAGTTAAGAAGCTCTCGTCACGGAGTGTTTGTATCCGTGAGTCGAGGAGTTTGCTAGGGATTATTTGTTTCCCAAGCGCCAAGGATTATTTGTTTCCTTGAGGTTTGAAACGAGTCGAGAGTTCCCACGGGGGCACTGGTGGCTCTACGGGTCGACGCGGATCAGGAGGCTCTCGTCAAGGAGTGTTTGTATCTGTGAGTCGAGGAGTTTGCTAGGGATTATTTGTTTCCCAAGCGCCAAGGATTATTTGTTTCCTTGGGGTTTGAAACGAGTCGAGAGTTCCCATAGAGGCTCTGGTGGCTCTGCGAGTCGACGCGGATCAGGAGGCTCTCGTCAAGGAGTGTTTGTATCCGTGAGTCGAGGAGTTTGCTAGGGATTATTTGTTTCCCAAGCGCCAAGGATTATTTGTTTCCTTGGGGTTTGAAACGAGTCGAGGATTTCCACGGAGGCGCTAGTGGCTCTGCGGATCGACGCGGATCAGGAGGCTCTCGTCAAGGAGTGTTTGTATCTGTGAGTCGAGGAGTTTGCTAGGGATTATTTGTTTCCCAAGCGCCAAGGATTATTTGTTTCCTTGGGGTTTGAAACGAGTCGAGGAATTCCACGGAGGCGCTAGTGGCTCTGCGGATCGACGCGGATCAGGAGGCTCTCGTCAAGGAGTGTTTGTATCCGTGAGTCGAGGAGTTTGCTAGGGATTATTTGTTTCCCAAGCGCCAAGGATTATTTGTTTCCTTGGGGTTTGAAACGAGTCGAGGATTTCCACGGAGGCGCTAGTGGCTCTGCGGATCGACGCGGATCAGGAGGCTCTCGTCAAGGAGTGTTTGTATCCGTGAGTCGAGGAGTTTGCTAGGGATTATTTGTTTCCCAAGCGCCAAGGATTATTTGTTTCCTTGGGGTTTGAAACGAGTCGAGGATTTCCACGGAGGCGCTAGTGGCACTGCGGATCGACGCGGATCAGGAGGCTCTCGTCAAGGAGTGTTTGTATCCGTGAGTCGAGGAATTTGTTGGGAGGGTATGGTTCCCTCTTTGTTCATGCCCTTGGATTGTATACAGGGATCGATGTGATCTTAACTGTAGGGCAAAAAGTTTCATTCTTTCATTTTTTTTTATTCTTTCCGCGATGCTCTATCATTTTGCCCAATCATTTCGGCTATTTTTTCGCTGTGCCCAATCATTTCGGCTGTTTATTTTATTTTTACTCGCTGCTTTTTATTGCGAGTTGCCCAATCATTTCGGCTATTTCGCATGCATACATTTTACTTGCTGCTTTTTATTATTGCAAGTTGCCCCATCATTTCGGCTATTTCGTATGCCTGTGTGGCCTACCGGCTTTTCGCCATAGACCTGAAATTGGACACCGATTTTGGCATCAGCACCGCTACAACTGGGATATTGCCAGGAGCGAATCATCATTTGCCTCTGTCGTTGTCGAACAAAGGAGGCTTAGCGACCAGGGTTAGGATCCTGTCGACTAAGGCTTTTGACTTTATAAGCCGTAAGGGTCTCATAAAGGTATTTCTCCCTACAAGTCGTGAGGATCTTATAGGTGTATTTTCTCCTTAGGAATCGTGAGGATTCCTAAGTGTATTGTTCCGCTGTAAGTCGTAAGGATCTTACAGGAGGGTTTTCTCCTTGTAAGTCGAGAGGATTTACAAAGGTTGTTTACCATGCAAACATATCCCTAGTCTCGGATGGGACTTAGTTAGGGAAATGTTTATTCGCGCCCGTGGATTGTATACAAGGGTCAGTATTGAGCCACTTGTAGGGCAATATCGAAAGTTGTGGGGGTTGCTTAAGCACAGGTTTAGATCTCTGTAACTTAAGACTTTCAAATCTTACGAGCCGTGACGGTCCCATAAGAGCGTTCTCCTTACGAGTCGTGAGGATCTCGCAAGTGTATTTTCTCCTTAGGAATCGTGGGGATTCCTAAGTGTGTTGTTCCCTTATGAATCGTAAGGATCTCACACGGGCGGTTTCTCTTTATAGGGTCGAGAGGACCCTACAAGTGTTTCTTAACGAGGTTGCGCCCTTTCGGGTTTTCACAAACACTCGCCGGTAGTCCTGCTGTTTTTACTCACGGAGCCCTTTCGGGTTTTCATCCGTGCCCATTTTGCTTATGGACGTACCGCTTTTATTTTATTTTTTTTTATTTTCTTTTTTCCTTTTTTTTTACGAGGGCGCGCCCTTTCGGGTTTTCACGAACACTCGCCGGTAGCCCTGCTGTTTTTACTCACGGAGCCCTTTCGGGTTTTCATCCGTGCCCCTTTTTGCTTATGGACATACCGTTTTTATTTTATTTTATTTTTACATGTTTTTTTTATCTCGTCAGCCTAAAGATGCTGCGGTAGTAGTTTAAAGACGTTTCGGTCTGCTATTAGTTTAAGGACATTTCGGTCCGGTATTAGTTTAAGGACATTTCGGTCCGGTATTAGTTTAAGGACATTTCGGTCCGACATTGAGAGGTTGGCTACTGCTTATAAAACTTGAGCTTAGGAAGATAGTGAGCGGACATGGTCACCGTCATCTATCATTGACCTAGGCTGTGGCTCATTAAGCGTAGTATTTCTTCAGGAAGCGACCGTTTATCGGCCTGAAAGGCCTTTCACCGTGCATGTCTATGAGTAGATAGGCCCCACCCTGGTAAACTTTATCTATGATGTACGGGCCTTCATAATTTGGCTCGAATTTTCCCCGCTTGGCGCGATTGGGAATCATAGGCCTTTTGACCACTAGCACGAGTTCGCCTTGGTGGAATGTTCTCGGTCGGGTCAATCTTTCGTATGAGCGCGTCATCTTTGCTTTATAAGCTTCCAGATTTTGTTACGCTATGAGCCTAGTTTCATCAAGGGCGTCAAGCTCCTCAAGCCGAATGTGAGCATTTTCTTCGTCCGTTAGCTCGTGGTGAACTGCCACTCGTAGAGAGGGTAACTCTATCTCGAGAGGGAGTACTGCTTCCGTACCGAACACCAACGTGTACGGCGTTGTGTTCGTGGCCGTCTTGAATGTAGTTCGATATGCTCAAAGAGCTTCTTGCAGTCTTTCGTGCCAATCTTTCTTATTTCGAGACACTGTTTTCTTTATAATTTTCGTCAAGGTCTTGTTGAAGGCCTCGGCGAGACCGTTAGCTCGTGGATTATAGACTGAGGAATATCTTCAGTCTATGTTATGCTGCTGTGCGAAGCGGCTGATTTTATGACTTCGGTAAGCTGGCCCGTTATCGGAGATGATCCGCCTCGGAGTTCCAAACCGATATATGACGTGCGTTTTGAAGAAATGGAGGATATTCTCCGTCTTCACTTCTCTCAATGGTACTGCTTCTGCCCACTTAGAGAAGTAGTCAGTCGTCGCTAGGATGAAACGATGTCCTTTAGATGATGCTGGTTCGATGGGGTCGACTATATCAGTCCCCCACATTTCGAATGGCCAGCTAGCTACCGTTGGATGCAATGGATTTGGGTGCTGGTGGATGAAGTCTCCATGAATCTGGCATGAGTGACATTGCTTCGCATATTCGATGCAGTCTTGAATCATCGTGGGCCAGTAATAGCCCATCCGTTTGATCTTCAACTTCATCTTTGGACCTGCTTGGTGAGAACCGCAGATTCCATCATGAACCTCCTGAACGACTCTTTCCGATTCGTCCGGTCCTAAGCATCTCAGCCACAGAGAATCGAATGACCTCTTGTATAGAGTATCATTGACGAAGGCGAAAGACAGAGCTCGTTTTATGAGTTGATGTCTTGCGGACGCATCTTCGGGCATTTGGTGGGACTTGAAGTAGTCTATAAAGACTTCCCTCCAATCCTCAACCTTCTCATGATCTTTTATTTGCAAGGTCGCTTGTTCAGTCACTCCCTTCTCTTCGGGTGATTCCGAAGGTATTTCTGCGGGGGCGAGCACCCGACGACTTTGTACCATGATTCTAACGTCATCGAGGTTCTCGTCAGCCATTTCTTTAGCAAGTTTGGCCAACGCATCCGCTTTGCTGTTATCCGCGCGTGGTATGCTCTCCAAAGTATAGGAGGGAATTTGGGTTAGCAGTTGTTGCACCTTTTCACCGTATTTTACCAATTCCGGTTTGCATGTTTGGTAATCGCCGTTTATTTGACTAACGACCAGTTGCGAATCTCCGTATATGAGGATGTTTTCAATTCCCATGTCAATGGCGATCTCGAGGCCTGCTATCAGAGCTTCGTATTCGGCTTCGTTGTTTGTCCTCGGTTCCGTCAGGGAGAATGCGTAGCGCATTATCCCTCCTTGTGGAGTTATAAAGATGAGTCCTACCCCCGATTTGACTATAGGGGTACTTTGTTTGCGCTTCTTCATGGAAGATGCTCCGTCAAAATAAAGCTCCCATCGGGTATTATCACCGTCGATCGCATCAAACGCATGTTCGTCTGGAAGATCGCAGTTTAAAGGAGAGTCGGCTGGTATCGGGTGCTCAGCAAGGAAGTCGGCGATGGCCTGGCCTTTTACTGCTTTGAGTGGTCGATATGCTAGCGAGAACTCCATTAAGAGCAGGGCCCATTTAGCGAGTCGTCCCGTCAATATGGCCTTTGACATTAGATATTTGAGAGGGTCCACCTTTGAAATGAGATGGACTTCATGCGCTAATGCGTAATGTCTAAGCTTTGTTATTGTGAAGATCAACGCCAGGCAGTGTTTTTCAATGGGGGAGTAATTGCTTTCTGCCCCCAGCAGCACTCGACTTAAGTAGTAAAGTGCTCTTTCTTTCCCCTGGTCATTCTCTTATGCCCATAATGCGCCCAAAGAACCTTCAAGGGCGGCCATGTAAAGAATGAGAGGCTTTCCCTTCACTGGAGCAGCCAACACTGGAGGGTTTTGCAAATACTGTTTGATCTCATCTAGTGCGCTTTGGCACTTTTGATCCCAGATGAACGGGGTTCCCTTCTTCATCAGGTGGCTGTAAGGACGGCATTTTCCTGAGAGATTGGCTATAAATCGCCATATGTACGCGAGTTTCCCTTGGAGAGACCGCAGCTGTTTGAGAGTTCTCGGCGGAGGCATTTCCATGATTGCCTTGATCTTGGACGGATCTATTTCGATACCCCGGTGTCGAACAATGAATCCCAGGAATTTTCCTGAGGAAACTCCAAATGCACACTTGAGCGAATTCATCTTCAAGTTGTATTGCCGAAGACGTTGAAATACGGTCTTCAGATGCTCGAGATGTTCCTCATATGATTTGCTTTTAACAACGAGGTCGTCGATATAGCATTCAACGATTTCGTGTATAAGGTCATCGAAAATCTTCGTCATGGCCCTTTGGTAGGTTGCACCGGCGTTCTTTAAACCGAAGGGCATCACCTTGTAACAGAATATTCCCAAAGGAGTCCGAAAAGCCGTATGTTTCTGGTCTTCAGGATGCATTTTTATTTGATTATATCCTGATGAGCCGTCCATGAATGAGAAAATCTCATGCGTGGACGTATTGTCTATCATCAGTTCGGTGACTGGTACTGGGAAATCATCCTTCGGGCAGGCTTTGTTGAGATCCCGAAAGTCCACGCATATGCGCACCGTCCCATTTTTCTTCATCACTGGGACGATATTAGCAATCTATTCAGGGTATTGAACCTCCTGGATGAAGCCGGAGTCTATCAGCTTTTCGACTTCAGCGTTGATGCTCATCTCGAGCTCGAGCCGCATTCTTCTCGGCGCTTGTTTGACTGGCTTGACACCCGAGGATATCGCCAGCCTATGTACAGCAACTTCTGGATCAAGTCCCGGCATCTCGGAATAGTTCCATGCGAAGCAATCTTTATGTTGTACAAGGACGTCTTTTAACGCAACCACCTTTTCTTCAGACAGCAGCTCGCTGACGAATGTCGGTCGCGGATCATTTATCGTCCCCAACTCAATTTTCTTGAGGTCATCTGCAGTGGTATGTATTCCGTCCTCCAGTTCTTTCGGAGCTGGGGGAAAGTTTGAGATCACCTCATCATTGCTGTTTTCGAGGCACCAGGGAAGGCTGTCCATGTTCTCGGATTCTTCTTATAGTATTGTTATCATATGACAGGTACGAATTCGCTTCCAATCCCAATGTGGAACTGGTTTTTCTTTCGTGGCCTTAGGCTCATGCTTTTGTGGTGGTGCTACCCTCCAGTTGTTGGACAGAGCGAATTTACCAAGTTGATATTGATCTTCGACCCAATTCTTGAAGGTGAAGCAATCTTTAAGAGGATGACCTACTACTCGATGGTAAGAGCAATAGTCCGGGTGTGAGGCTTCGCTTGCTTGTTCAGGGTGTTTAGACTCTGGCAATGTAAGCATATGATGTTTCAGGGCGAGATCAAGTATTTTCTTCGTCTTTTCCCGAGGAAACGAGTATGCTCGACCCATTTTCTTCATGAGGGATAGGTCAATAACGCTCGATTCCCGTTTGCGTGGCTTCTTAGCCCTGCTTTGCTGCTGTTGAGTGCCTTTTTGGCCTTTCGGCTTATTTCTGCTTTTGCGTCGAGCCTTCTTTATATCAGGTTGACAAGGAGCGGCATTTTCATCCTTTACAGCCTGTTGGAGAAGGCGTTGCGTCTTGGCTTTCTCGTAGATGGCCGTCTCACGGTTGTGATCATCTCGGACCTTTTGACCAGCTTTCTTTATAAGTCTGTCCATTTGTTCTTCGAACGGCGGACCGGGTTCTTTTGCATCTGGAACTTTCACTGGCTTAGGATTAGCGTCCTCCCATTGAGCATCCGCTTCTTCATCAAGGTCATATACGACGTAGCAGCCGGGTAGTAACTCTCGTTTCTTTGAACGGATGTATCCAAGCCCTCTTGTTTCCATTCTCCCGTTAGGCAGTTTGCGTTGGATCCCGGGAATGTTCCAGACCTTGTCATAGAATTTGGCCTCTCTAACGGTCTGTTTGAAGGATATCCCCTGGCGTTTCAGCAGCTTCTTCAAACCTTCTGTATACTATCTGGGAAGACGGATAGGCTGAAGCCTGTCGAGTGTGGGATCCGCGCCATGCCAGACTTCTTTTTCCACCTTGTTTTCTTCAGAACGGTAGAATAGGATTGCCTTCTCGTTTTCTCGCCTGGGAGGGATATAGAATGTCCGCAGCTCTTCTACACTGTAGATATTAAGTGCGTCCAGTTCTTTATGATGTTTAGGCGGCACCATGGCGACTTGCAGACTTTGTTTTTCGTCAGCGGAAGCTTGTATTGAAGGTCGAGCAGAGAATACGACATGGACCTCATTCTCCGAATCACTACCAAAGACCAATGTAGGAGTGGACGGTCCTGGCTTGTTATGTTGGGGCGGACCCGAATAAACGATCTCCTCTTCCTCCTCGGTATCACTGCCGAAGACAGGGATGGTGGCGTTAGTTTTATTTTCCGGCTTGTGACACTTCTCCGTGTCTTCGAAATCCGGCAAGAAGTATATGGCATCTTCGTATTTGCGGACCTCGTTCACAGAGAACGGGTTCAGTTCTCCCGTCACGGTATACTCGAAACCATCCTTAAAATACTTCATACACTGATGTTGTGTAGAAGGGATGATGTTGTACTCGTGTAACCATGGTCGGCCGAGCAAAGCGTTGTAGCATGTCTTGGCGTCTATGACGTGGAACTTAATGTCCGTGACGAGTAGCCCGAAGCGTAGCGTCAGTATTACAGATCCAAGAGTCTTCGACGATTGGGAGTCGAACCCGGATATGGTGATCTTGTCCCGAGCAAGGTGCTGGACGCTCATGCAGATTTCCTTCAACACCCGCACGTTGAGTAAGTTAACAGAAGACCCGTTATCGATCAGGATTTTGCCTATCCTTATATCATGGCAGTATCCCGAGACATAGAGAGGGCGATTGTGTTCGCACGTCCCAAGTAGAAGGTCTTCATCGCCAAAAGTAACATCAGCCGTGTGTACTTCCTCTAACTCATCCTTCATCTTTTCCTCGGCCAGGCATGCTTGGAATTGTTCCGGGTCTTGGAGTGCCTTAATCAACGAATCTCTCGCCTCTTTTGATAGCAAAAGGGCGTCAAGAATGCTGAGCTGTGAGGGCAGCTTCCTCAGATGTGCTAAGACGTTGTAATCCACCTTATTCTTCTTTGGTGGGTTCTTAGCGGTTAACTCTTCCGCAACTTGGTCATCGAGAGTAATATCCTCAGAGACCTTTTCTTTCCCTTTATCTTTTCTGTTCAAGGGTCCGAGGTTCTTTTCAGGCAGCGTCCTATTCCGCAGCCGGATATTTTCGCAGACCTTCGGTTCTTCTTATTTTTCTGAAGCGGACTCTTTAAAGAGAGGGGAAAGTTCTAGCTCTTCATCAGAATCACTCCCGAATGTAGGCACTTGTGATCCACCGGTGTTAACCATGCGACAATCGCCAGCAGTTCTTTTAAGCCCTTCGGTCGTATTTCTCTGCTCCCGACGAGTTTTACGTTTTTCCCGCTTAAAGTGTTGTCGATGAGCAACGTATCCTTGCCACCATCTATCGAAAGCTTTGCACTCTTGAGTGGGGTGCGAAATCCTCTGATGATATAAGCAATACGAGGGGTACGTTTCCACTTCACCGGCGATGTTTCCTTCAGAGGATGGTAGCTTCATGCTCATTGATATGGCTTTAGCGAACTTTTTCCTCATCCTGAGTTGGCTTTTGTCGGTAGTGGAGGTGTTTTGCTCCAGCGGGATCGTCTCAGCTCCTTCATCAAGTCGCTGGCGCTTGGCCCTTTCAAATATAGCCGCCTCGTGCTCCCGATCAGCTTTACTTTTCAACCGAGCTTCATTAAGGAGTGCGTCGATTACTTCATCTGATGGCCCCAGAACCTTTGGTTCAGGATCTGCCCCCAGCTTTTCGGTGCAAGGGATCTCCTCATCATTCGTGATCGAATGGGAAATCATATGACAGTTCGCCACATATTCCTCGGATTCATCTGATGAACTTTCTCCCTCATCCTCTTCTTGAAAGACATGGCTGAGGAACTCTTGGAATGTAATGGGGGTTCATGCCCTCTGATTGTATTCCTCCAGCGCGTCAATTTGCTTCTGTAAGTCCGTGCGCTTGTCGTCAGGCTTCACGGGCTTCTTATATTTCTTCTTCTTCTTTTTCGAAGATTTTGATGGCTGGTTATGAGTGTTTGGGCCACTTCCACCAATCTTTTGAATCGGACGAGGTTTTAGCATTCCCTCCATAATTTGTGGCTCCAATGGGTTCTTCCACTTGACCGCTGGACATGTCTGAAAATCATTTAGCATCCTCTTTGTCTTGGCTGATAATATGACCTCCCAAGGAGCTTCTTCGATGACGGAGCATGTTGCCCCTGACGTATTCGTCCCCTTAGAGGTGTGGGGCTGCGGGGGATTCACCTTCCATTTGTCAGATAACGCGAACTTGCCCTGTCGGTATTGGTTTTCAAGCCAATTCTTGAAAACGTAGCAATCTTCGATCGGGTGGCCTAGTACTCGATGATAAGGACAGTAGTTGGGCTCGTTGAGGTCACTTGGTTGCAACGGACGTTTCGGATCCGGCAGATTTATGAGTCTGTTGCGCAATGCCAGCTCGAATAACCTCCTCGTTTTATCGCGGGGGAAGGAATAAGGACGTCCCATCCTATCCTCGAGGGGTACGTACGGGCGCGTATTATTTGGACGAGCAACCGGCTTCAAGTCGTTCGGTTGTTGTTGAGCATTAGCGACAACGATCGCTTTTCCCTTTCCTTTGTCATTTCGGGAATCCGGCTTTGGGAGAGGTGGTTTATGGCCCATCTGGTCCATCTGCGCTAGTTTGTCAATCAAAGCCTGGAAGGTAGTCGGCTTGAAGAACATCATAAACTGTGAGATGGTTGCTTGTGGATCAAGGGTTCCAACAAACATTCCCACCGCAGGGGCTTCTTCTATGCGCTGCTCACACTTCGACCATAGATTACGCCACCGTATAGTGTACTGAACCCATGTCTCGCCGGGTTTTACCCTAGCGTTAATCAGTGCCGTCATCGGGGTACGTTCACTGGCACTTGCAAAGCGTTGGGTAAACAGCAGCTCCATTTCCGCGAAGGTTTTAATAGAATCATTAGGGAGTTCAGAGTACCACTCGAACGCCGTATCTGATAGACTTCCAACGAATTGGCGGAGTAAAAGCTTGTCATCGCCGCCGGTGTTACCACAAAGCGCCCTGAACTGGGCAACATGCTGATGGGGATTGCCGGTCCCCTTGTAAACGTGGAACTTGGGAATTGTATAACCCGGCGGGTACTTGATTTGGTCATACCAGCCTGGATATGGCCGCCCCGTTTTTACGACGTGGCCGGCTGCTTCGGCCACATGATGAACCCTTATTTGCTGGGCTATGTATTCGTCCAGATCAGTTTTAGAGATTATATCCTCTTTAGCCGTTGATAGAATGGGCTGAGGATTCGATGTCTCTCCCCTATCGTCTCCAAGGACGATCGGAGGTTCTTCATTCGGGGGATCTTGTTGTATCATCATCCCTATCATGTCCTGGAAGAGGAGGCCCATACGCTGTATGTTGGCCGCCTGTTCAGCAGCCTCTTTGTCCTTCTTTTCCAATATTCGGCGAAGGAACTCGGCGTCGGTCTCTTCATCTCGGCGCTCATCTAAGGACGCTTCAGGGTTTTCTTTTGGCTCTGTAAGCACGGCCATAGCATTCATCATCTCCTGGAGCTTTTGTTGCTGCTCCTGAGCCTTGGTCACTGATCGGGTGAGCGGTCGGTGACCCGTAGAAGTGCGGCTTTCCTCCTTTCCAGAAGCCATATAAACCGTATGAACTGTTATGCCCCCTGACTTGGGGCGTTTAGGTTCACCGCTTTTAGACTTTGCCATTGTCACGGGAGCTTTCTCTGGCCTCCTTCTTTTGTGGACCGTTGAAGTGGGCATCCTAGCAGTTGTTGCCCCCTGTTGTTTAATGGGGCGGTTTTTGTCTTTTTCCACCTTTGCCTTTTTCTGGCGATGAAAGTGGTCCGGGTCAATCACGGAGTCTTGAACTCTACGCCAAACCTTGTATATTTTTGAGGACAGCCGTTGAGGGGGATGTTCTTGCTTCGTTTCTGGAGCTCTCTCCGCAGGTGGAGGAGATCTCTTCAATGTAGCGGTTGGAGAGTTCTTCCGTACCTTTCTCAGCAGTTCAAAGCTGTTCCCAGTTGGGACAGCAGCGTTGACTTCCACCACTGGAGCCGATGGAGTTAGCCCTGAGGGAGAGTTGCCCCCGGCCTTCCTCACTCGTTGCCAATGGCGACGTCGAGCACGGCGAACCATTGGGATTGGCTCAGAGATTGAGATAGCTTCTTTTCGCCCCCTGTTTGAATGTGGGGTGACTGCCAATGTCAGCCTATTGAAGACTGATGTCCTTTGACCAATAGGGGCAGGAGTGGGAATCGTCAATCTCGCGAAGACCGATTCTTTAATGGGAGAAACCGCTTTAACGTCTTCCGGAGCAGCGGCCGTTGCCCTCTTTGGGACGGCCACTCTATGGTTCTGATCTAGCCTGGCGAAAACGGAGGCTGTCGGTTTGGTAACGGGCGACCCGTTGACAGGGGCCGTCGTAGCAGTGAGCCGGTCGAAGACCGACTTTTTGCTTACTTCCGGTGCAGGTATTGACGTAGAGAAGCTTGTAGGTGGGATCATGGTCCCGAAGAACAAGCCGGTGGTGGCTTGGGTCACCTGGTCTACCGGCAGAGCAAGGAAGGAAGCCGCTTGGGGCCCATATGCTACACCTCCGGAGGAGGTGGAGTGTCCATTGCAGTGGCACTTCGAGCAGTTGGTGCAGTTAGAGGCCATTGAATTTTGAGTTCTGTGCCAGGCAAAAGACCAAATCTTAGTAGCTTGAAATCCGAAGACAACCATTTAACAAACTGCGATTGGTTCGCGAAGACGACACACGAAGTGTGGAGTGGAAAGAGGAAGAGGTCCCACCGGGCGTGCCAGAATCTGTTCCCCTCCTAAGGACGGCGCACAGGACCGCGATGTCCTGGCACTGAGATTCGGGGCAGATGCTATTTGGTTTTATCCGTCTACCTCTCCGAAGATGCCAAGTTGATTTATGGCACCGTGTATCGAAGGTTTAGACGGATGCGGCCGATGTAGCAGACTTTGTTAGATTCCCCCTCGCTAGAGGGGTTTTTGATTGTGGGGACGCTCTTCCCTGCAGGCGCAAGCCCCTGCAGTTAATTACGCTACCGCTTCGCGGTAACAACTTTCTCCTTCTCCAGAATTTCACTTCGTGTCGTGTGTGTTTGTTTTGTTTGTGGTTGCCCGTGGATTGTATACGGAGACTGAGTAATGCCGTCGCCCGTAGGACGTGGATTAGTCCAAATCCGTATTTATTTAGATTTGGGTTTGGTGTTTTTTAGTTTAAGGATGCGTTAGTCGCGTTGCGGCTAAGATCAACTTAAACGTTCGCCAAGGATACGTTAATCCTATTTTGGACTAAGATCGACTTGAACGGGATCGTTTATATCCGAAAGAAGAGCAATTGGCTCTATTGTTCCAGTTTAGAGACGTGGTGGTCCATGTTCCAGTTTAAGGACGTGGTGGTCCGTCATTAGTTTAGGGACATTTCGGTCCGATATTAGTTTAGGGACGTCTCGGTCCGATATTAGTTTAGGGACGTCTCGGTCCGATATTAGTTTAGGGACGTCTTGGTCCACGAGTTTAAGGACCCCGCAGTCCATATGGGTGTGTGGTCGTTGGGACCCGTCACTTCTTTAACGTCGTTGAGGAATTACAACGATGGATATCAAAGGAGTTCGGAGATGTACCCTCGAACCGGATGTGGATTGGTTTAGGAGAGCCATTCTGCTCAGTTAATTTAATTTGAGGACTTATGGCCAAAATTGGGCTAAGTCCAGCTTCAATATTTTTTTTTTGTCTTCGGCCTGTTCTAGGGCTTTACCCCCTTTTAGTAATGCACTGCATTATTCTTGTTTTGATTGGGCTCAGCCCTTTATAAATGATGCAGAGCATCTATTTTGTTTGGGCTCTGCCCTTTTTAAAATGCATAGCATATTTGATTGAGCCTGTTAGGTCTTTTAATTGGGCTCTGTCCCTTTTCTTTATGATGCAGCGCATCTGTTTTAGTTTGGGCTCTGCCCTTTTCAAAGTAATGCGTTGCATTTTATTAGGCCTGTTAGGCCTTCTTTAATTGGGCTTGGCCCCTTTTGTAAGCAATACAGTGCATTTGTCAGGCGCTTTGCGCTAAGTAATGAGCGCAAGCTCATATGATGATGACACGTGTCATGCTCTGGTGAGCGCAAGCGCAACAGCGCAGTGCGCTGCGCTGTTGCGCTGTTGACACGTGGCGCGCTCTCAGCGAGTTGCGCCAATTCCAGAGAGCAAAGCTCTATCTTAAGAGCGCGTAGCGCAAGTTGTTCTGCAGCTGACACGTGGCGCTCTCTTAAGAGCGCAAAAGCGCAGTTTGGAAGTGCAAAGCACTAAGAATCTTTTAGATTCAAAACAGAAGTGCAGAGCACTATTTTAGATTAAAGAAATAAATTTCTTTCTTTTCTTTTCATTTACAGAACCAGAGGTTCACAAGAGTGCAAAGCAGTATTTTAGATTAAAGAAAAAAGAAATTTCTTTCTTTTCTTTTCATTTACAGAACCAGAGGTTCACAAGAGTGCAAAGTACTATTTTTATTATTATTACTCTTATATTTTTTTATCAAAGATCATTGATCTCCCCCTTTTTTTTTAGATCAATGATCTATTAGAGGAAATTTCTTCTCCCTTATAAAGGTTTTTACCTTTTTTTTGAAATTTTTCTCAGAGTTCTCTCTGTTTGAAGCTCTTGATTTTTCAAGAAAATGTTCATGCCTTTGAATTGAGGCCTAGGGTCCTTTTTATAGTGCTCATAAGTTTGTTGAATTTGTTAAAGAGATCTTTCTCTGAGTGATTTGGGGAATTTTCCCCACCGTTGGATCTTTGATCTAAGGGTTTCTGTTTTACAGAAGAAAATTTTCTTGTTTTAACAAGAACAGAAAGATTTCTTTAAAAATCTTTAATTATGTTTGGCGCAGATGCCCCAGCGCGTGACACGTGTCGCGCAGCGCAAAGCGCAGCGCAACCGCGCTAGCGCAACCGCGCTGACACGTGTAGCGCAGCGCAAAGCGCAGCGCAACCGCGCTAGCGTATCTGCGCTACGCATCCGTGCTGATACGTGTCGCGCAGCGCAAAGCGCAGCGCAACTGCGCTAGCGCATCTGCGCTGACACGTGTCGCGCAGCGCAATACTTGCGCAACTGAAGCGTTGCTTCCTTTAAACAGAGCTTTGCTCTGATTGGGCGCGCCTTCTTGTGCGCTGCGCTGACGTATTAGCGCCTGACACGTGGCGCGTTGCGCCCGAGACTTGAAGCGTTGCTTCAAAATTTTGAATTTTTAATTTGAACAGAGCTTTGCTCTGATTGGACAAAACACCCCTGAAGTTTCATATCCAACGATCACCAATCGACCGCGCATCCGCCGCCCAATACCCCTATCGGTGGCGGATCCGCTTCCCTCCGGTAGAGTTGAGTCTCTAGCACTACTAAAATAGGGGGTTGCCTCTACGGATAATGAAATCCGTAGGGGCATATTTATTTTGGCCCTACGGATTAGTCCGTAGGCCCAGACGGTTGCCCCTACGGTCCCAGACGCTTTAATTTAAAAATATTAAATCGTAATTTGTTGTTTGCCCCTACGGAGCCGCAAACCCAGGACCTACGGATTAATACGTAGGGGCATCTAAATGGGAATTTAATTAAAAAGGCACAGAAATGCCCTACGCTGTTCACTCCCAAAATCCTCTCGCGCGCGCGTTAACTCCAAAAATCCCCAAATCTCTCGTTCCCGCCGCGTCGCCGTTCTCGTCGTCGCCACCGCCCTCCGTTTTGTCGTTGCCACCGCCCTCGTTCTTCCTCATCGCCGATTGCGCGTGTTGTCGACCACCGATCGAGCGTCTCCGTCGTCTCCTCCACCGCCTACAGGTTAGTAAATCTTCAATTAAACATAATTTTGATGATTTTAGGGCTAGGGATAGTCGTACTGTTTTGTTGGCCAAAGTCAAGGGTATGTACGGGTGGGTTCAAATTAACCTGGAGAATGACGGGTGGAACTTGATATGTGACTTATGATTTGTTGGCCAAAATCAAGATCATAAGAGCATGGGGCAAAAATTCACTTCGGGAGTTTCTAAAGAAACTGAAACTTGCTAGTGTTGCATACCATTTGGAGTGTGATGATTTTGGTAGGATTCCTTTAACTTTATCACACAATGATATTTGGATCCCGATCCAACTGTGAGTATATGCTGCTCCTCGGGAAATTTTCTCACTTAACGATCAATGCTATAAACCAAGTAAGTGTCTAGAAAGGTGTTAGCGGGGCTACACCCACAGGGAAAAGAGGTTATTTAATTAAGAAACTTCGTGAAAGCGTCGTAAAACCTCCCCCGAAGTACCGACACTGGCCTGGCTGAACGGTTAAGCAAGTATTGTACGGTGAGATTAATCCTGACTAATTCATCTTTTATGGTTTGAGGAAGGATTCGAGAAACAGTGGGAGCCATCCTGTTTAGACAAATTAAAAACCACTCTAAACTTGCAAGAGCATCATGCTAAAGCGTTTCTTCTCTCTCTCCTAATTGCAGCAACTAAACATCATGACGGGCCTTAAGTTACTATTAGATAAAAATATATTGACAGGGCCAAACTACAAAGATTGGTTCAGGAATGTCAAAATGGCAATCACTTATGACAAGTTGGGGTATCTTCTTACCACTAAGGCCCCCGCCGTCCCTGGTCCAGAATCCAGTGTCGCGGATAAGGAAATCCGTAAGACCTGGGAGATTGACAGCGCGAAGGCCAAGTGCCTTGTTCCTGTCTCTATGGACAAAGAACATCAGAGGAGGCACGAAAATATAGATCTTGAATCCATATTTCTCCATACTAAAGAACTATATAGAGAGCAATCCCGTATCGCAAGATACGAGATCTCGAAAAAGCTATTTTCAGCGAAGTTGGCCGTCGGATCATCTGTAGCGGAACACGTGCTTAAGATGATTGGCTACATTGAGGATCTCGCGGACCTCGGGACCACGTTAGAGAACGAGCTCTACACTGACTTGATTCTCCAGTCCCTTCCTTCCACCTAAGCCCAGTTTATCCTGAATTTCAACATGCAAGGAAAAGAAGTTGAACTTCCGGAACTCCTCAACATGTTAAGGAGTGCAGAAGGCACCCTACAGAAAGTCAGGGAAACATCCGCTTTGTTTGTTGGAGGAGCTTCCTTTTCTAGGTCCAAGACGAAAGCCAAAGGAAAGAAGAAGAAGGCCCCCACCAAACCAAGGGACGGTGTTAGTAAGGTGAAGCCAAGGGAAAAGCAAAGATAGCGGGACAGATTGTGGGGAAGGAAGAATGGTTTTATTGTCACAAGAAAGGACACTGGAAGAAAGATTGCAGGGCTTGGAAGGCCAAGAACCAGGACCCGAAGCAAGTTGTGGCTTCGGCTTCAGGTGTGTATGTTATTGAAAATTGTCTGTCAATCAACTCTACTTCCTGGGTATTGGATACCGGATCGGGATCTCATATCTGTAATTCTTTGCAGGCACTGAGAAGGCGTAGAGTTTTGAAGGCAGGTGATATGACCCTCAGAGTTGCAAACGGAGCAAGCATGGATGCTGAGTCCGTGGGGGACTATCACTTGGGATTGACAGATGGGCATGTTTTGGTTTTGTGCAACTGTTATTTTGTACCCAGTTTGACTTGTAATATCATATCTGTATCTTTAATGTCTAAAGAAGGTTATGATTTTGCATTTGTAAGCAATGTTGTAAACATTCACTTTAATCATGTTTTGATTGGGTCGGGTACATTATGCAACGGAATATACGTATTAAACCAACCGCAGATTTTTAATATCCAGAATACACACAAAAGAAAGTCTCCAGAATTAAATCATGCTTTCTTATGGCATTGTAGACTAGGTCACATCAATGAAACACGATTGACTAAATTACATAAAGAGGGATATTTAGATCCGTTCGAATATCAGTCTTATGCAACTTGTCAATCTTGTCTCATGGGAAAGATGACAAAGACTCCGTTCACTGGACACGGAGTAAGAGCAAGCGAGCTCTTGGGACTCATAGATAGCGATGTATGTGGTCCAATGTCTACACATGCGCGAAGTGGTTATTCTTATTTCATTACTTTTATGGACAATTTCTCCAGGTATGGACATGTCTTCTTAATGAAGCATAAATCCGAGGCCTTTGAGAAATTCCAGGAATATAAGAATGAAGTAGAAAAACAAACCGGCAAAAGTATCAAGACACTGAGATCTGATCGAGGTGGTGAATACTTAAGTGCCGAGTTCCTGGATTACCTAAAAGAGAGTGGAATTGTCTTTCAGTTTACTCCTCCATACACTCCACAACACAACGGTGCATCGGAGAGACGGAACCGAACCCTATTGGATATGGTACGTTCCATGATGAGTAACGCTGAGTTACCGCGATCTTTCTGGGGTTATGCACTAGAATCAGCTGCATATCTTTTGAACCGGGTTCCCACTAAGTCAGTGCCTACCACACCATATCAGATGTGGAGTGGGAAGAAACCCTATCTTAAACACATTAAGACATGAGGATGTCCAGCTTTTGTCAGAAAGCAGCATACGAACAAACTCGAGGCATGCTCGGTACAGTGCAAGTTTGTGGGATATCCAAAGAACTCTAAGGGATATTTCTTCTATTACGCAGAGGAACAAAAGGTATTTGTTTCTCGTCATGCCTGCTTCTTGGAAACTGAATTTTTAGAAAATCAGATAAGTGGGAGCGCAATAGAACTGGAAGAAATTCCAGAACCACAAGCTATTACTGAAAGCTTAGTAGAACCAGAAGGTTCAAAAGAACATGACATTCCCGCACCGCTCCGCAGGAGTGGTAGGCTTTCTCATCCACCTGAGAGATAGTACGGTTTTCTCATAGACGGGGATAGAGAGGATTGCATCATTGATGATGATGAGCCGACTAACTTCCAGCAAGCCATTCAGAGCACTGACTCGGTAAAATGGCTGGACGCAATGCGGACCGAGATGGAGTCCATGTACACCAACAAAGTATGGACTTTGGACATTGCTCCGGAAGGGGTAAAACCCGTAGGCTGCAAATGGATCTTCAAAAGGAAGATGGGTGTAGATGGACAGGTTGAAACCTATAAGGCTAGACTTTTTGCAAAAGGTTTTCGTCAAAGACCTGGCTTGGACTATGACGAAACCTTTTCTCTAGTGGCTATGCTCAAATCCATTCGGATCCTTCTTGTCATTGCTGCCTTCCACGATTATGAGATTTGGCAGATGGACGTAAAAACCGCTTTTCTAAATGGAAATTTATAGGAGTGTGTCTATATGGACCAGCCAGAGGGTTTCATTCAGAGTGGGAGCAACGGAAAAGTGTGCAAGTTGCTTAAGTCCATTTATGGACTAAAGCAGGCATCGCGGAGTTGGAACATCTGTTTTGATGAGACGGTCAAAGAATTTGATTTTATCAAAAATCCAGATGAACCATGCATTTATAGTAAGATTGTGGCACGAACTGTTGTATTCCTCGTCTTGTACATGTATGACATTCTCTTGATAGGAAATGACATTCCTATGCTACAATCTGTCAAAGGGTTCTTGTCACACAGGTTCTCCATGAAAGACCTGGGTGATGCCTTTTACATTCTGGGGATCCGGATCTATCGTGATAGATCTAAGAGGATGTTGGGACTTTCACAGTCCAGGTACATCGACACCATACTGAAAAGATTCAGTATGGAAGATTCAAAGAGCGGTAATTTACCGGCGTGTCACGGAATCACCCTCTTCAAAGAGATGTCTCCCAAGACTGATTTGGAAAGGGATCACATGTCTATTATACCCTACGCTTTAGCGGTAGGCTCTATAATGTATGCGATGTTATGTACCAGACCAGATGTAGCTTATACACTGAGTGTGGTAAGCCGGTATCAATCAAACCCTGGGAAGAAACACTGGATAGCGGTAAAGAACATTCTGAAGTACCTGAGAAGGACTAAGGATATGTTCTTAGTTTACAGCGGAAAAGACCTCCAGATCGAGGCCTTTGCTGACTCCAGCTTCCAGAGTGACAAGGATGACTCCAAATCCATGTCGGATTATGTCTTTACCCTCAATGGAGGGGCGGTCTGTTGGAAGAGTTCCAAACAGGAAACTGTTGCTGACTCGACAATGGAAGCGGAGTATATCGCAGCTTCTGATGCCGCAAAAGAAGCAGTCTGGATGAGGAAGTTTCTAACAGAACTTCAGGTGGTTCCGTCCATTGTTGATCCAATACCTCTGTATTATAACAACAACGGGGATATAGCTTTAGCAAAGGAACCCAGGTCCCATCAGAAGTCCAGACACATCTTGAGGCGGTATCACCTGATCATGGAGATCGTGGATCGCCGGGAGATCGAGGTTCGGAGGGTTGCTACAGAAGATAACATTGCAGATCCATTCACAAAGGCCATTCCTCTGACGCAGTTCGAGAGGCTATTCGAGATGATAGGTCTGCGATATGCCAGCACATGGCCTTAGTGCAAGTGGGAGATTGTTAGTATGATATGCTCTAGAGGCCATTATTGTATAGTACTAGTTTGTATATTACATTTTGGAAGCTTGGGATATATACACGGATTGACATTCTTGCTCAAAATGGTAGTATGCTACTTGGTTTATATCTATCTTAATATGTGTATGTGTTTCCTTTTAACATATCGTTAATACATATTGATAGAGCCCTTAGGATCTTTGCTTGACTATCAGCATTGTGATGGTAGTCACACTAGTGGGGGCTGGGTAGTCTACAAGCACATCCTTATACAGGTCCCTGGTCGTAGGATTATCAAGACATGGCATCGATACTCCAGAGTAGACTAGTGTATACGCTTCTCATCCCAGGAGGGGAGATGGTCTGTCCCACAGCCATCAGTACGTCGTACTGGAGATTGTATGCAGGTGCTCATTAGGTTATGAGTACACTGGACAGGACTCATCGGGAACTGTTAGTTGGTACTATACCCATCGTCAGATAACAGTTCCCAGGTGACATGAGTACAGCTTATTCCGTTGACTTGGCACTGCCACTTCGCCTCGAGTGTGTTCCCACTGCTCTTAGATTACTACCCTACCACGGCTCTATTGAGTCGTGCAAATAGGTAGTAGTTGGGTGCACTCCCGAAGCACTTGGAGGCAGTGACGGTTAGATAGGATTTGTCTCTCCCGGTATTGGGGGTTGATATCGCACTGAGTCTAGGAGAGCCATTACACAAAGTCGCTGGCCAGGGCAAGTGAGATTTACTGGCAGTGTTTCCAGTAGTTTCTCATGGTGTTCTGGGCTACACTCCGACACGACTTGTACCGCTATTAGGGGTCTGACGTTTTCCGCCCCCTAGGCCCGACATGCGATGCTCTTAGACGAACAGACCGGACTATACGGAGATTGTCACATTCAGGCTTAGTAGGAATTCGGATGGGTTCACTCCATCGGTCTTCTTATCGACATCTACCTGGGGACCGTTACGTACAGCTAGTACCGCTTGTGGCCTATGGTTAAACCCACTGCCAGTATAGTGTCGAGTCTTTAGAGTCCCACATAGAGGGTTGTTCACCTTTGGGCAAAACAAAGTAGAGGTCGTATGGATTTACGACGGGGTTCGTTCACATACGTGAACTTGTGCACGTATGGTGTCCGGGCAATTATTACTGGTGGGCTTTGGTTTAAACCAGATCCTAGTATTTGTTTTGGAATTGGTCTTGTCTCATTGTATTCGTGTTTTTTCGGAACACGAATGCGGGTACGTACGTACAGTTGACAGAGGCAGAGAAGGAGACACCTCATTAGGGTTTTGACTTGATCAAAACCCTAATGAGAATGAGAAATATGATTAATAATATTAATTAAGTATAATTATATCATGGTTAGAATTGGTTTGACCGTTTGACTTGTTGACTTATATTTACCTAGATATTTTTCTTTTTCTTTTTTGTTAAGCATAAGATGCTTCTTGAAGCATGCTTAGCATTAAATATGAAATGATAATGGTCAAATCAATTCACCATCACAATTTACTTAATTATTATCATCATCATCATCATATATTTATCATATGAGAGCTTGGTTCATTTCATTCTATCATTCTCTTTCTCTCTCATAGTTAGCTCTTTCTCTTCCTCTCTCAAAGCTTAAGTGTTTCATGTGTTGAAAATCATAAGCTTTTGAGACTAAACCACCAAAATACCTCTCTACTCACTCTAGGGTTCTTAGTCTAGCAAGCCAAGCACTCTAGTTACTTCATTGTTGAGGTAGGAGCTCAAGGTAGAGACCTTCGGATGGATCTTTCTTTGGCAAAGAGAAGACGGTGAGGAGGAGCCATCTTCACCACTCCAAGGAGCTCACAAGAAGAGGAAGCAACACAAGAAGAGAAGGAGTTCAAGACCAAGGTATAATCATCTAACCTAATAGTTAAAACTCTAAGTTAGTTTGTTAGTTTTTTATTTAGCAAAGATCTTTCATGGTTAGTCTATGTTTCCTTCCAAGAAAAATTCGATTTTTACCTATTCCGCCTCCCCGAAAGCACCGGGGTGGGTAACATAGACTTACAGTGGTATCAGAGCCTAGCTAAACAACAATTAACATGTTAGCAAAGTCTTTAGAACTTCGATCCCGGAAAAACCGCAAAAAAACCATAAAAAACTTGTGTTTGCTATCGTTTTTCAAAACAGGTCTAAAAAATTTTTCAGAGATCTGAAAAATACGTGCAGGCTTTTTTAGGGACACCCAAGAAAAACGAGCTTGTGACTCGGTCAGACTGCCGCGGAAGCGCGGCGAAACCATGCGTTTCGCCGCGGATCCGCGGCCGAGTCGACTCGGAGTCAACTCGTTTTTCCTGCAGACTGTCCAGCTTGATTTTTTGTGATTTTTCAGTTACTTTGTTTCTGCCCAGATTCTTTTGAGTACAGTGTTGTATTTGGAGTAGTTTCAAATTTGAATTTTGATCGAAATTCTATAAACTTTAGCTAATTGGATTATATCTGTAATGTGATATATGTACTGAACGTCTACTAATCGCTATACGTCGATTAGTGGGGGTTGTACATATTTGTGATCTGTGATATTGGATTATGTATATGAACTTGTTGGATTGTCGTGGATGAATAGCCGGGGTTGTGAGATGAGTGTTTATTTATTTTTCATTTGATGTAAATTGTAAATTGATGTAATATTATTTTTGGGTCGCACATCCGGGTTGGATGTAGCCGCCTTTGTATATTAATTCTTTTACCGTTTTCTGCTCCTAGGATAGACCCAAGGTGGGGTGCACAGACTACCGGGTATTTTGAAGTGCCGAGTGGACTACTCACTTTATTGAGGGAGGCTGCTCCACTTTGAATATTTGGCGGGTAGTTTGCCGCCGTAGGGGTCTAGGGTGGGGTTTTGGCTATTCATCACGACCGTGTAATCCGTCTTTCGTTGCAGGCTTGAACGAAATGCGGATTCTTAGCATATCCAATGTGTTCATCTGTGATCTGGAATGACTATCATTGCGTCTGACGAATATATATATCCATATATGATATCTAGTAGACGTTGCTTATGTTTTGCATCCGCATTAGTCCAGCCCCCGCTCTGTCGTTAGTTAAGTAACCTAATGGGTGATGACGGGGCCCAGTGGCGAATGCGGAAGGCATAAGCGTACGTCATATTTTCGTTGTTTTCTGCAATTGTAGGATTAATTGATGGGACTGCATTATATAAATGCAAAGAAAATAAACCAAAGTTAAATCGTTGGAACAATTTTAAAACCACTCGGTTTTTTCCAAAACAGCAAAACTTTTAAATGCGGAGCTTAAACCACTCCTTTTAAAAGCTATCACGTTCCTTTGATTATATCAAGTTCACTACGTTCACGGTTTCGCCAAAACCATTCGTAGCCCTCCGTCATTTCATATGAATAGTCAATAGTATTCAAGCCATGTTTGTTGGCCAAAGTCAAGGCATAGTGATTGGTAGCTGTTGGATATTCATATGAAGCATAGATAGATGCGTTGGTTTGGGACAGTCGTACTGCTTTGTTGGCCAAAGTCAAGGGTATGTACGGGTGGGTTCAAATTAACCTGGAGAATGACGGGTGGAACTTGACATGTGACTTATGATTTGTTGGCCAAAGTCAAGGTCATAAGTGCATGGGGCAAAAATCCACATCGGGTGTTTCTAAAGAAACTGAAACTTGCTAGTGTTGCATACCATTTGGAGTGTGATGATTTTGGTAGAATCCCTTCAACTTTATCACACAATGATATTTAGATCCCGATCCTACTGTGAGTATATGCTGCTCCTCGGGAAATTTTCTCACTTAACGATCAATGCTATAACCAAGTAGGTGTCTAGAAAGGTGTTAGCGGGGCTACGCCCACAGGGAAAAGAGGTTATTTAATTAAAGAACTTCGTGAAAGCGTCGTAAAACCTCCCTCGAAGTACCGACACTGGCCTGGTTGAACGGTTAAGCATGTATTGTACGGTGAGATTAATCCCGACTAATTCTTCTTTTATGGTTTGAGAAAGGATTCGAGAAACAGTGGGAGCCATCCTGTTTAGACAAATTAAAAACCACTCTAAACTTACAAGAGCATCATGCTAAAGTGTTTCTTCTCTCTCTCCTAATTGTAGCAACCAAACATCATGACGAGCCTTAAGTTACTATTAGATAAAATATATTGACAGGGCCAAACTATAAAGATTGGTTCAGGAATGTCAAAATGACAATCACTTATGACAAGTTGGGGTATCTCCTTACCACTAAGGCCTCCGCCGTCCCTGGTCCAGAATCCAGTGTCGCGGATAAGGAAATCCGTAAGACCTGGGAGATTGACAGCGCGAAGGCCAAGTGCCTTGTGCTTGCCTCTATGGACAATGAATATCAGAGGAGGCACGAGAATATGGATCTTGAATCCATATTTCTCCATACTAAGGAACTATATGGAGAGCAATCTCGTATCGCAAGATACGAGACCACGAAGAAGCTATTTTCAGCGAGGTTGGCCGTCGGATCATCTGTAGCGGAACACGTGCTTAAGATGATTGGCTATATTGAGAAGCTCGCGGACCTCGGGACCACGTTAGAGAACGAGCTCTACACTGACTTGATTCTCCAGTCCCTTCCTTCCACCTACGCCCAGTTTATCCTGAATTTCAACATGCAAGGAAAAGAAGTTGAACTTTCGGAACTCCTCAACATGTTGAGGGGTGCAGAGGGCACCCTACAGAAAGTCAAGGAAACATCCGCTTTGTTTGTTGGAGGAGCTTCCTCTTCTAGGTCCAAGGCGAAAGCCAAAGGAAAGAAGAAGAAGTCCCCCACCAAACCAAGGGGCGGTGTTAGTAAGGTGGAAGCCAAGGGAAAAGCAAAGATAGCGGGACAGATTGTGGGGAAGGAAGAATGCTTTTATTGTCACAAGAAAGGACACTGGAAGAAAAATTGCAGGGCTTGGAAGGCCAAGAACCTGGACCCGAAGAAAGTTGTGGCTTTGGCTTCAGGTGTGTATGTTATTGAAAATTGTCTGTCAATCAACTCTACTTCCTGGGTATTGGATACCGGATCGGGATCTCATATCTGTAATTCTTTGCAGGAACTGAGAAGGCGTAGAGTTTTGAAGGCAGGTGATATGACCCTCAGAGTTGCAAACGGAGCAAGCATGGATGTTGAGTCCGTGGGGGACTATCACTTGGGATTGGCAGATGGAAATGTTTTGGTTTTGCGCAACTGTTATTTTATACCCAGTTTGACTTGTAATATCATATCTGTATCTTTAATGTCTAAAGAAGGTTATGATTTTGCATTTGTAAGCAATGTTATAAACATTCACCGTAATCATGTTTTGATTCGGTCGGGTACATTATGCAACGGAATATACGTATTAAATCAACCGCAGATTTTCAATATCCAGAATACACATAAAAGAAAGTCTCCAGAATTAAATCATGCTTTCTTATGGCATTGTAAATTAGGTCACATCAATGAAACACGATTGACTAAATTACATAAAGAGGGATATTTAGATCCGTTCGAATATCAGTCTTATGCAACTTGTCAATCTTGTCTCATGAGAAAGATGACAAAGACTCCGTTCACTGGACACGGAGTAAGAGCAAGCGAGCTTTTGGGACTCATACACAGCGATATATGTGGTCCAATGTCTACACATGCGCGAAGTGGTTATTCTTATTTCATTACTTTTATGGACGATTTCTCCAGGTATGGACATGTCTTCTTAATGAAGCATAAATCCGAGGCCGTTGAAAAATTCCAGGAATATAAGAATGAAGTAGAAAAACAAACCGGCAAAAGTATCAAGACACTGAGATCTGATCGAGGTGGTGAATACTTAAGTGCCGAGTTCCTGGATTACCTAAAAGAGAATGGAATTCTCTCTCAGCTTACTCCTCCATACACTCCACAACACAACGGTATATCAGAGAGACGGAACCGAACCCTATTGGATATGGTACGTTCCATGATGAGTAACGCTGAGTAACCGCGATCTTTCTGGGGTTATGCACTAGAATCAGCTGCATATCTTTTGAACCGGGTTCCCACTAAGTCAGTGCCTACCACACCATATCAGATGTGGAGTGGGAAGAAACCCTATCTTAAACACATTAAGACATGGGGATGTTCAGCTTTTGTCAAAAAGTAGCATACGGACAAACTCGAGGCACGCTCAGTACAGTGCAAGTTTGTGGGATATCCAAAGAACTCCAAGGGATATTTCTTCTATTACGCAGAGGAACAAAAGGTATTTGTTTCTCGTCATGCCTGCTTCTTGGAAACTAAATTTTTAGAAAATCAGATAAGTGGGAGCGCAATAGAACTGGAAGAAATTCCAGAACCACAAGCTATTACTGAAAGCTTAGTAGAACCAGAAGGTTCAAAAGAACATGACATTCCCGCACCGCTCCGCAGGAGTGGTAGGCTTTCTCATCCACCTGAGAGATACTACGGTTTTCTCATAGACGGGGATAGAGAGGATTGCATCATTGATGATGATAAGCCGACTAACTTCCAGCAAGCCATTCAGAGCACTGACTCAGTAAAATGGCTGGATGCAATGCGGACCGAGATGGAGTCCATGTACACCAACAAAGTATGGACTTTGGACGTTGCTCCAGAAGGGGTAAAACCCGTAGGCTGCAAATGGATCTTCAAAAGGAAGATTGGTGTAGATGGACAGGTTGAAACCTATAAGGCTAGACTTATTGCAAAAGGTTTTCATCAAAGACCTGGATTTGACTATGACGAAACCTTTTCTCCAGTGGCTATGCTCAAATCCATTCGGATCCTTTTTACCATTGCTGCCTTCCACGATTATGAGATTTGGCAGATGGACGTAAAAACCGCTTTTCTAAATGGAAATTTAGAGGAGTATGTCTATATGGACCAACCAGAGGGTTTCATTCTGAGTGGGAGCAACGGAAAAGTGTGCAAGTTGCTTAAGTCCATTTATGGACTAAAGCAGGCATCGCGGAGTTGGAACATCTGTTTTGATGTGACGGTCAAAGAATTTGATTTTATCAAAAATCCAGATGAACCATGCATTTATAGTAAGATTGTAGCACGAACTGTTGTATTCCTCGTCTTGTACGTGTATGACATTCTCTTGATAGGAAGTGACATTTCTATGCTACAATCTGTCAAAGGGTTCTTGTCACACAGGTTCTCCATGAAAGACCTGGGTGATGCCTCTTACATTCTGGAGATCCAGATCTATCGTGATAGATCTAAGAGGATGTTGGGACTTTCACAGTCCTGATACATCGACACCATACTTAAAAGATTCAGTATGGAAGATTCAAAGTGCGGTAATTTACCGGCGTGTCACGGAATCACCCTCTCCAAAGAGATGTCTCCCAAGACTGATTTGGAAAGGGATCGCTTGTCTATTATACCCTACACTTCTGCGGTAGGCTCTATAATGTATGCGATGTTATGTACCAGACCAGATGTAGCTTATGCACTGAGTGTGGTAAGCCGGTATCAGTCAAACCCTGGGGAGAAACACTGGATAGCGGTAAAGAACATCCTGAAGTACCTGAGAAGAACTAAGGATATGTTCTTGGTTTACGGTGGAAAAGACCTCCAGATCGAGGCCTTTGCTGACTCCAGCTTCCAGAGTGACAAGGATGACTCCAAATCCATGTCGGGTTATGTCTTTACCCTCAATGGAGGGGCGGTCTGTTGGAAGAGTTCCAAACAGGAAACTGTTGCTGACTCGACAGTGGAAGCGGAGTATATCGCAGCTTCTGATGCCGCAAAAGAAGCAGTCTGGATGAGGAAGTTCCTAACAGAACTTCAGGTGGTTCCATCCATTGTTTATCCAATACCTCTGTATTGTGACAACAACGGGGCTATAGCTTTAACAAAGGAACCCAGGTCCCATCAGAAGTCCAGACACATCTTGAGGCGGTATCACCTGATCAGGGAGATCGTGGATCGCCGGGAGATCGAGGTTCGGAGGGTTGCTACAGAAGATAACATTACAGATCCATTCACAAAGGCCATTCCTCAGACGCAATTCAAGAGGCTATTCGAGATGATAGGTCTGCGATATGCCAGCATATGGCCTTAGTGCAAGCGGGAGATTCTTAGTATGATATGCCCTAGAGGCCATTATTATATAGTACTAGTTTGTATATTACATTTTGGAAGCTTGAGATATATACACGGATTGACATTCTTGCTCAAAATGGTAGTATGCTACAAGGTTTATATTTATCTTAATATGTGTATGTGTTTCTTTTTAACATATCGCTAATACATATTGATGGAGCCCTTAGAATCTTTGCTTGACTACCAGCGTTGTGATGGTAGTCACACTAGTGGGGGCTGGGTAGTCTACAAGCACATCCTTATACAGGTCCCTGGTCGTAGGATCATCAAGATAGGGCATCGATACTCCAGAGTAGACTAGTGTATACCTTCTCATCCCAGGAGGGGAGATGATCTGTCCCACAGCCATCAGTACGTCGTACTGGAGATAATATGCAGGTGCTCATTAGGTTATGAGTACACTGGACAGGACTCGTCGGGAACTGTTGGTTGGTACTATACCTATCGTCAGATAACAGTTCCCAGGTGACATGAGTACAGCTTAGTCCGTTGACTTGACACCGCCATTTCGCCTCGAGTGTATTCCCACTGCTCTTAGATTACTACCCACCACGGCTCTATTGAGTCGTGCAAACATGTAGTAGTTGGGTGCAGTTCCGAAGCACTTGGAGGCAGTGACGGTTAGATAGGATTCGTCTCTCCCGGTATTGGGGGTTGATATCGCACTGTGTCTAGGAGAGCCATTACACAAAGTCCCTGGCCAGGGCAAGTGAGATTTACTGGCAGTGTTTCCAGTAGTTTCTCAGGGTGTTCTAGGCTACAATCCGACACGACTTGTACCGCTATTAGGAGTCTGACGTTTACCGCCCCCTAGGTCCCATATGCGATACTCTTAGATGAACAGACCGGACTGTACGGAGATTGTCACATTCAAGCTCAGTAGGAGTTTGGATGGGTTCATGATTGTTTCGGGAGAGTGTATTTTTGTAGTGTAACCGCAATCAGAACGGTGTCGTGTGTTGCTAGACCGAGGTGCGTACGGGTCGTCCTCAGGGAAATGTTGAATATTTTACTCTTACTTTAGATGTGTTGAAAAAGAGAGGAGGGATAAAGAATATTGAAGAATGGTTGTAGGATCTAGATCTATGTTAAACACTGATGCAAAATATAGATCTAGATTAACTATGGAGGTAAGTTTATATAAAAAGGGGGCTTGTAGGGTTCATTAGGATCTAGTAGTTATGGATAGTTAATTAAAGATTACCATTTTTATCCTTTAATAGATTTAAAATTAGAACGACAGTGATGCTTGTAGATTAGGGTTTCTGGAGGGAAAAGGGTTCCCACTCTTAACCCCTATCTCGACATGGAACTCCGTTCATATCTAGCCTTTACCAAAACAATCATTATTTTAATCTCTAATCGCGGTCGAGACTTACAATTAATTGGTAGCGTGCCCGATTAGGATGTTAATGATTCTTTTGATAAAGTTTATAAACTTTATAGGGCGTAAAAAGGGTTTAAGGATCTTCATCATCCATTAACCTATCCTAATCCTACGAACCCTAACAAGCGGAGAATTACTCGCGCATGTTGGGAGAAGAAGAGATGGAGAGAAATTGCATAATTAAACTAAGAAGAAATAGAATAAGAAAAAGAAAACTACCTTTATTAATCAACAATATTTATTACACTTTGATTTCTTAGAAAATGATTACAAATACCAGTTTGCTTCTCGATCTCTTCCAAGGAGGTAGACGAACAGTTGATGATCAGCCTGGATGCATGAGCCGTCTTGGACTTCGTGATCTCGTCGGCTTGATGATTTTTCCAAGAGGCTCTCGGTCTTTATTTATAGTCCCAAACCCAGAAACTTAGCTTCTAAATTTGGAAGCAAGCAGTCAGGATCCACCACAAAAATTTTCACCTTCTAAATCTTTTATATTGCCGCGGATCCGCGGCCAACAGGAGGGTTTGGCCGCGGATCCGCGGCCAAGGGTGGAGATCAATTGATTAGTTTTCTGAAGCTCTATCTTTGTGACATTTGGCGATCTTTGGAACCTTTGTAATTTGGAAATCTTCTCGTAGTTGCTGCCAGACTTGATTTCTAAGTTTTGATTTCTTAATTAGGCAGGTTTACTTTAACAACTTGATTTCCTTGATTTTAGACCTGAAAATTCTGCACAACAACTCAAATAATATTTAGTAGACTTTGTTCTACTAGGATTTGGTCAATGATATTATTTGCATACATTTTCCTACCAAATGCTAATTATAATATATCAACACATGGAAAATATTATTTTTACAGATAAACCCTCATATGTATGATATATTATAATAAAGACCTTTTTAATATGGAAATAGTAGGAAAAATGTAATAACAAATGTGCAGTTTTATCAACTGAACAAATACCCCCAAACTTATCTTTGATCGTCCCGAGCAAACTAGTTTATTCAACAGAAGGAGAAAAAAGAAAGGAGAAAACTAAGCACACTTTCGTAGGCAAACACGATTGCACTGAGCACGTGCAACAAGCCGTTAAACCTCTAGGTGTCCCTAGTAGGAGGAGTGTTGTCTCCTGAGGGTTTTCAGCAGATTACACCCACAAAATCCTATAACAAAAGAGAGATGGTGAAATTTACATATAAAGATAAGAACCATAAAAGAAAGACTTTGAAAATAAGAGTTTCCAACTACACTAGCTTTTCAGTTGTCATGAGCCCTATCTTAATAGTCATGAAAAAATGTTAGAAATCATATCATCCTCAATAAAACATCGTCTTTATTCTTCATTCCTACCTTTCATCCAAACATCGATCATATACCCCTACGTGTGTGAAATGGACATCCCTACACTCGGAGAATTCAATTCAAGCTATCATACTCTTGTCCATCTACCTCAGTACTTTTTAACTTGATGAATATTTAGATTTGCTCATACATTTTCATGCGACCGTTAATACTTCTTGAGGTACTAACCGACCGATTACTCATGTGCTTTCAGATTAGGTGATAGTATTTTTCTCTACTTGCACCACCTAAAGCTTAGCAGTGACTCCCAAACCAGTTGATCTAAGGTACTAGATGATGAAGCACCCTCGCTATATTTTTTTATTGCTGCCTTGGCGATAACAAAACCAGTGTTCATTTTTTTCTTCACCATTTTATATTTTCTTCATTTTTTTTTATTTCCTTCATACTTTGGTTTTTAGACAAGAGCATTTCAAGGTATCCTCTACTATTCCGAGTTTCAAGACGTGTGTAAGTGCATATAGTAGGGTATCAACATTCAAATGTTTGGCTTCCAGAATAGAAACTATTTTTCAGACTTATTTTTATCCTCAGATTAGTGACTTCCTTCATCTTACTAACCCTTGGGACAACAGCTCATAACTACTTATTACTAGTTCGTTTAAGAAAACTTCTAATTTTCTTGGTTTTCTTAAACTATTCCTATCTTTTGGATGTAATTTTTCACTTTCTATTCTTTTATTATAAAAAAAATAAAATTTGTGCTTATATATAGTATAATGCAAAGTATGCGTAAATAAGCACAAACCTCCCCCAAAGCTGTTTTCAACAGTGTCCTCACTGTTGCTATCTGCTGAATCACAAAAACCTGTAAGCTTGGGAGGATATTATTAATGGGGGCAAGAATATATGAAAGTGAAAATCCTCCCCCAAACTTATTTTTGGCTCACAAATTTGAGGACAAAAGTTATGTTCAAGAGCCAAAAATATACCCCCCTCAAACATGAGTTAGACAATATGAAGCATTTTAAGAGGGGGTGAGTCATTTGGTCAAAATAAAACTTTACAAAGACCAAAAGTTAACACCAACCATTCAAAGATTTTATCAGTATAGCGTATAGGTCGGTGGAAGAATGTGTTGTATCGAGTCAAGAAAAAATTGGGAAGGGATAAGAGGTGGTCTGGAAAGGGTTTGAATTTGAAATTAGAGAAAAGAAAGAATGAGGATGAATATGAATGATTAGGAAGAAGGAATGGTAACAGTTCAACCTCTATAGGTGGAGATTGATCAATCACAAAATCCGTATTGTTTAAAAATTCAAGTTCGTCAGCAAAAAGTTCTTCAAAACTTTTATCAATGGTGTGATTGAACATTTTGCTGTCAAAGAGTTTTGTGCCAGAATTTATCCTACTTGATTCAAAAATTATTGAGGTAGAGGACTTGAAAAACTCATCTACCTCATTTTCAAAAATATCCAAATCAAGTTGAATTTCTGGTATTATTGAACTTGAATTAACGGATTGTGATTCATCAAAACTCACTGAAACTATAGGAACAGAAGAAGAACCAGAGAAAGTAGAAGGTGAAATGGGTAAACAAATTGGTGTGTCGAGTGTTACTGAACCAGATGTGGAAGATGGAGGTTGTATTTCGGTCTGAACTTCGGGTATATCATTATCATCAACTTCAAGACATATTTGGGGTTCGGGAAGAATTAAAGGCCCAAGATGATGACCACAAGGAAGTGAAAGGATTTGATGAATTGGTGGGACAAAATCATCCAAAATTTCGGGTTCATCAATCAATATATCCCCAACGTCAATCACCTCATTTAAGTGAAGGTTAAAATTCTCAAACACCTCATCAAAAGTATGGTTTTCAATCAGTTTTAGTTTAAGAGTAGAGGTGTAGAGATCACAAGGGTTGGGTATGGTTTTACTTGAAATGGACCCTTCACAATCGGGTAAATCAAACACTACAAAGTCACACAAGTTATCAGACATTCTATTTGGTGTACTTGATGAATCTATGAAACTGGAGTTGTGGATTTCAGTTTAGAATGGGGAGGTTTGATTAGGGAGGGTGTACAGTTCTGTCTCACTACCCAAATTTTCATTTTGTCCTATACCCGAATCATATACTGAAAAATTTTGGGGCAGGTTTGAAATTCTTTGCTTGCATCCACTCTGTTGTTTCCTTCCTAATTTGGCTCGACAATTCCAGAATTTTTTCTAATGTCTGCTCCAGACTAGTCTTGGGTTGATAAGGGGTTTCAGTATAAGATTGAAATTCCTGTGGAAAATTAAAACTCCCAAATGACTGATTAGAAGAATTGTCTAGAGAAGGTGGAAAAGTCGGATTGGATTGATAGGAATAGAATGGTTGCGAAAATTGGGTAGGAGTAGGATCAACATTATAATAAGAAGAATATTGATATTGGTTAAGGTTGAAACTTTGGCCTCTAGCCCTAGCTATATGCTCAGCAATGGACATGCGTCTAGGGGCATTCTCACTTAGAGTATCAACAAAAACAGGTGTAGGATTAGGATAGGTTGATAAGACCTAGACTGAGGTGGCCAACTGTTTCTTCCTGCTTGTTCTATATGATCTCTTAAGGACATGGAAGAGCCGGACGGTATACCGAAGGGATTACGAAAACAAGAGATATCTGGTTGTGGACAGCAAAGCTCGGCAAGTGTTCTTCTGTTTAGGTCACCCATTATAAGAAGAGAAGAAGGGGGAAGGGTAAAAAGGGGAGAAAATAATTGGTTTGTTTTGAAAAATGACGGATTTAGACAAATCACACAAAAATACACAAAGAACCCTGAAACTAAGGTTACCTAGGTCAGTCTCTAGACCGCTCCTAGACTTCCAAAGGACAAGCCGCAGGATAAATCCTCTACCGCCTCTTTACTACTCTTATAGCCAGGTAAGTGCCAGGTGAGTGGGATGCTCCCCACTATGAAAGTAGTGGTCCTAATTAAGTAACTACTCGCCTTAAACAGACTTGCCTAGACACTACAAAAGTAATGCGGATAAGCGATAGATTACCCACGACCTTCCTCTGTCCTTATTGAGCACGACAGTCCTTAGAGTCTGGTCTAGATATTTTTTTTAAGTTAATGTAGGTTTGATGCAGATGCTCGGTTTGTGATTTGTGGGGCTTAGGAAGGGTGATGAAATCCCCACCTAATCTGGATTTTGGTCTTGCCCCTTAAAAATCCATATTAAAATATGCAAAAACAAACCGCAAAACAAAACTTTGCAAAAAGATTTTTGAGCGGCGATATTTTGCAAAGAATCCTGCAGAAAAGATATTTTATTGGATTTCAGAGGAGAAAGAAGGAGGTTAGAATCTTACCAGAGAAGACTGAAGCCCTAGATCTCCTAACTGGCCGCGCTTCCGCCGCCGATGTGCACTTCCGGCCGCGGTTCCACCGCAAGAGGGAGAGATCAATTGATGAAATTTTTTCTGTGGACTTCACTACTTCTCTGGATCTCAATGAATGTATCTGTCTCCTATTTCCTTAAGTCTGTGACTCCAGATTCCCTCGCAAAATTCACACAATAATCGTTAAATATACAATTTGAAGTTTTGTTTTATTTATGATACAGATCGTATAAGAATTCAACACAAATAGTAAGAATAAAAAATTACGCACGTCTCCCCGGCAACGGCGCCATTTGATTGATCTTAAAAAAGTGTTGTTTGTAGTAATTAACCGCAATCAAAACAGTGTCGCATGTAGCTAGACCGAGGTGAGTACGGGTCATCCTCTGGGAAACGTTGAATCTTTTATTCTTACTTTAGATGTGTTGAGAGAGAGAGAGAGGAGGAAGAATAAAGAATATTGAAGAATGGTTGTAGGATCTAGATCTACGTTAAACACTGATGCAAAATATAGATCTAGATTAACTACGGAGGTAAGTTTATATAAAAAGGGGGCTTGTAGGGTTCATTAGGATTTAGTAGTTATGGATGGTTAATTAAAGATTACCATTTTTATCTTTTAATAGATTTAAAACTAGAACGACAGTGATACTTGTAGATTAGGGTTTCTGGAGGGAAAAGGGTTCCCACTCTTAACCCCTATCGACATGGAACTCCGTTCATATCTAGCTTTTACCAAAACAATCATTAATCTAATCTTTAATCGCGGTCGAGACTAACAATTAATTGGTAGCGCGCCCGATTAGGATGTTAATGATTCTTTTGATAAAGTTTATAAACTTTATAGGACGTAAAAAGGGTTTAAGGATCTTCATCATCCATTAACCTACCATAATCCTACGAACCCTAACAAGCGGAGAATTACTCGCGCATGTTGGGAGAAGAAGAGATGGAGAGAAATTGCATAATTAAACTACGAAAAAATAGAATAAGAAAAAGAAAGCTACCTTTATTAATCAACAATATTCATTACACTTTGATTCCTTAGAAAATGATTACAAATACTAGTTTGCTTCTCGATCTCTTCCAAGGAGGTAGACGAACAGTTGATGATCAGCCTGGATGCGTGAGCCGTCTTGGACTTCGTGATCTCGTCGGCTGGATGATTTTTCCAAGAGGCTCTCGGTCTTTATTTATAGTCCCAAAGCCAGAAACTTAGCTTCTAAATTTGGAAGCAAGCAGTTAGGATCCACCACAAAAATTTTCACCTTCTAAATCTTCTATATTGCCGCGGATCCGCGGCTAACAGGGGGGTTTGGCCGTGGATCCGCGGCCAAGGGTGGAGATCAATTGATTAGTTTTCTGAAGCTCTATCTTTGTGACATTTGACGATCTTTGGAACCTTTGTAATTTGGAAATCTTCTCGTAGTTGCTGCCAGACTTGATTTCTAAGTTTTGATTTCTTAATTAGGCAGGTTTGCTTTAACAACTTGATTTCCTTGATTTTAGACCTGAAAATTCTGCACAACAACTCAAATAATATTTAGTATACTTTGTTCTACTAGGATTTGGTCAATAATATTATTTGCATACATTTTCCTACCAAATGCTAATTATAATATATCAACAATGGAAAATATTATTTTTACAGATAAACCCTCATATGTATGATATATTATAATAAAGACCTTTTTAATATGGAAATAGTAGGAAAAATGTAATAACAAATGTGCAGTTTTATCAACTGAACAGTTCACCTCATCGGTCTTCTTATCGACATCTACCTGGGGACCATTACGTACAGCTAGTACCGCTTGCGGCCTGTGGTTAAACCCACTGCCAGCGTAGTGTCGAGTCTTTAGAGTCCCACATAGAGGGTTGTTCATCTTTGGGCGAAACAAAGTAGAGGTCGTATGGTTTTACGACGGGGTTCGTTCACATACACGCACTTGTGCATGTTTGGTGTCCGGGCAGTTATTACTGGTGGGCTTTGGTTTAAGCCAGATCCTAGTATTTGTTTTGGGATTGTTCTTGTCTCATTGTATTCGTGTTTCTTCGGAACACGAATGCGGGTACGTACGTACAGCTGACAGACGCGGAGAAGGAGACACCTCATTAGGGTTTTTGACCATTGACTTGATCAAAACCCTAATGAGAATGAGAAATATGATTAATAATATTAATTAAGGATAATTGTATCATGGATACAATTGGTTTGATCGTTTGACTTGTTGACTTATATTGACCTAGATATTTTTCTTTTTGTTTTTTGTTAAGCATAAGATGCTTCTTGAAGCATGCTTAGCATTAAATATGAAATGATAATGGTCAAATCAATTCACCATCACAATTTACGTAATTATTGTTATTATTATTATCATATATTTATCATATGAGAGCTAGGTTCATTTCATTCTATCATTCTCTTTCTCTCTCATAGTTAGCTCTCCCTCTTCCTCTCTCAAAGCTTAAGTGTTTCATGTGTTGAAAACCATAAGTTTTTGAGACTAAATCACCAAAATACCTCTCTACTCACTCTAGCGTTCTTAGTCTAGCAAGCCAAGCACTCTAGTTACTTCATTGTTGAGGTAGGAGCTCAAGGTAGAGACCTTCGGGCGGATCTTTCTTTGGCAAAGAGAAGACGGTGAGGAGGAGCCATCTTCACCACTCCAAGGAACTCACAAGAAGAGGAAGCAACACAAGAAGAGAAGGAGTTCAAGACCAAGGTATAATCATCTAAGCTAGTAGTTATACCTCTAAGTTAGTTTGTTAGTTTTTTGTTTAGCAAAGATCCTTCATAGTTAGTCTATGTTTCCTTCCAAGAAAAATTCGATTTTTACCTATTCCGCCTCCCCGAAAGCACCGGGGTAGGTAACATAGACTTACATAGGGTTGGGGTTCGGCTGGGGCTGGGGTTAGGGTTAGGGTTAGGGTTGGGGTTGGGGTTCGGCTGGGGCTTGGGTTAGGGTTGGGTTGTGATTTTTAGGAAAATTTAACTCGATAAAGCCAAAAATTACCAATTTTGGTATCAGATACGGAACGGAATAGGTGTTATCATTTTCGTATACGGATATGGATGGTCGTCAAAAATGAAAATCACTATTTGTATATGATGAAAATCAAATACGGATACGGAGTTAGCTCGAATTATCGTATTCATATACATTCTAACAGCTAAGTATGGTGAAGTCAGGTTAGACTCAACCCTAACCCGTCCAATAAATTAGAGGTGTTTTCGTCTGTATAAACCTTCCTGATCTTGTTTGGGTAGGTTTAGGTTTCATAAAAGGAAAAAAATTGGGTTGGAGGGTCCTTGAAAAAATGTTGGGTTGGCCTCTCACATAAGCTTGTGGGGTCCAGGAGTCTAAATATGAGGATATATTCTACCAATCGATTTCAAATAAGATAAATACTGTTAGTTTAGTGACTTGCATATTAACCTAGAGTATTGTCATGATCTATACCCATTACCGCTACCTGTTTATGTTATTTTATACATTCATGTTAGTGCTTTATACCCGTTTCATGCTTCACTATTTACCGTCGTCGGTTTATAACTATATGAAGGTTGTTAAATATCGGACGGTATAGCTCGATACTAACAATCGTCGTATAGTCTATGTGACGAGAAGATTCAATCGTATGATAACCGATAGAAGCCTTACCCCCGACAGCCGAAACACACACATACAATAAGAATACACAACAAACGCATCATTAAAGAGTGATTCAAGATGTTCAAGTTAAAACCAATATATGATATTCGATGATAATATGAAACCTTCATATTCTCATCGATACTCATATATGAAACTCAAAGCGCCACTTAGTCCCCGTCTATCGGTTAACATACGTTCGATGTTCATCGTGATATAGAACTATACGAAGGTTGTTAAATATCGGATGGTAAAGCTCGATACTAACAACCGTCGTATCGTCTATGTGACGAGAAGATTCAATCGTATGATAACCGATAGATTTTTCCCGTGTGAACAAGTTAGGAATGTATAAAGCAAACACCTTCATTCACTTGTGTTTTCATCTGTTTTGAGATATTTCGTCGGTACCTTTCGCTGGTTCTCCATGTACAAAGATAGATTAGATGTTCATTTCAACGTTGTTTCACAGCTTTGAAATGATTATCTATTCTATTACAGTGTACTCGGAGAACAGCGGGGAGGTGCTGCCGAAATTTACTCGAAACGGTTGAAAGCACAAGCGAATGGGTGTTCGCTCTATACATTCTTAATAGGATAGAAGCCTTACCCCCGACAGCCGAAACACACACATACAACAAGAATACACAACAAACGCATCATTAGAGAGTGATTCAAGATGTTCATGTTAAAACCAATATATGATACTCGATGATAATATGAAACCTTCATATTCTCATCGATACTCATATATGAAACTCAAAGCGCCACTTAGTCCCCGTCTATCGGTTAACATACATTCGATGTTCGTCGTGACATAGAACTATACGAAGGTTGTTAAATATCGGACGGTATAGCTCGATACTAACAACCGTCGTATAGTCTATGTGACAAGAAGATTCAATCGTATGATAACCGATAGATTTGTCCCGTGTGGACAAGTTAGGAATGTATAAAGCAAACACCTTCATTCACTTGTGTTTTCATCCGTTTCAAGATATTTCGTCGGTACCTTTCCGCTGGTTCTCCGTGTACAAAGATAGATTAGATATTTATTTCAACGTTGTTTCACAGCTTTGAAATGATTATCTATTCTATTATAGTGTACTCGGAGAACAGCGGGGAGGTGCTGCCGAAATTTACTCGAAACGGTTGAAAGCACAAGCGAATGGGTGTTCGCTATATACATTCTTAATGGGATAGAAGCCTTACCCCTGACAGACGAAACACACACATACAATAAGAATACACAACAAACGCATAATTAGAGAGTGATTCAAGATGTTCATGTTAAAACCAATATATGATACTCGATGATAATATGAAACTTTCATATTCTCATCGATACTCATATATGAAACTCAAAGCGCCACTTATGCATAAACTAACTGCCCTGTCGGACTCTACCTGTCTGACCTCTATTCGCCTTCTCTCGCTGATAGGAAAGGAGAGAAAAACAAAGCAATGCCAAGAGCGTAGTCTGTGATACATGAGTACCCTCAAATCTAACTTTGATTATCGATAATTTATTCTTTTCAACGACAAACACACACACAAAGCATATACACGGATTTTTTCCTTTGTTAGTAACCATCCCGTTCTTAGATTTCTCAATATAGTCACCATAACCTACAATTTATATGTTATACAGTCTAACATGGCTTATGAGTACGTCAGAGTTAAGGACTGGATGTATGTGGATTGACAACAACGTATGCAACCTAAGTTTGTCGTAGGAGTTGCTGCTTTTATTGAATTTGCACGCGCACATAATAAGATCGTGATAGAGAAGATTCTCTGCCCGTGCGATAGATATGGGAATAAGTACTGGCAGAAGGTAGAATTGACAGAGCTTCATATCGTAAAATATGGTTTTACTAGACTTTATACAATTTGGAAATATCACGGGGAAGGAGAAGAACGCAGTAATGCGGCAGAAGAAGAAGGAGAACACGATAATGCGGCAGGAGAAGAAGGAGAAGACGGTAATTTATTTCCATCAGAAGAAATGGAGGATATGGTAGAGGCTGTCCTAGGTGAATCTATTCGTACCGAAGATGACATTCCTTCCGGTCAAGGACCGCGTGCGGATAAATATGAAAACTTCATGAATGATGCTAGAAAACCAATTTATGAGAATGCAAAGTATTCCACCCTCTCATGGTTCGTCCAACTTTTCCAGATTAAGTGCCTAAATGGATGGAGCAACAAGTCATTCACAATGCTTCTTTCGTTCTTAAAAGATTCTATGCCCCCGGGAAATAATGTGCCCGCCAGCTGGTACGGAGCCCAGAAAATGATGTCTGATTTGGGTCTGAAGTGTGAGAAGATTCAAGCATGTCTTAAAAATTGCGTGTTGTACCGGAAAGAGAATTTAGATTTGAAAGAGTGTCCAACATGCGGAGAGGCCAGGTATAAGCCGAAAGATTCTGATAAGAAGCCTGATATACCTGTCAAGATAGCACGATACTTTCCCATAACACAGAGGCTGCAGAGGCTATTCAGGTGCAAGAAAACAGCCGAGGCAATGATTTGGCATCACCATGCTCCTCCAAGTGAAGATGGAAAAATGAGCCATCCAAGAGATTCACCGGCTTGGAAGGATTTTGATAGGAGGCACGCAATATTCAGTAGCGATCCTCGCAATGTCAGGCTCGGACTGGCTAGTGATGGCTTCTGTCCATTCAACTATATGGCTGGAAGTCACAGCACATGGCCCGTTGTAATGATAATTTATAATCTGTCGCCTTGGTTGGCTATGGACCAATCATACTTTATGATACCTCTTCGTATCGACGGACCAAACTCACCGGGAAACAATATCGACGTCTCTCTCCGACCTCTGATCGAGGAGTTAATATCTTTGTTCATTGATGGTGTAGAGACTTACGATGCAAACACAAATACAACCTTCATACCGCGTGCGGCTTTAATATGGACAATTAAGGACTTTCCTGTGTATGGAATGCTATCAGGTTGCTCCGTACATTGTCACAAAGCATGTCCTCATTGCCATCAACACACAACATCGAAATTCTTGAATTTTAGCAGGAATGTTTGTTATTGCGGCCATCGACATTTCCTGCCTCTAGACCACCCCTACAGGTTAGACGCTATTCACTTTGATGGTCATCAGGAGCTTCTTGGACCTCCAGCCCCATTGTCCGGAGAGGACGTGACTGCTCAGTGGGATGGTTACAATAATGTGATCTTCGGGATGGATCCAACAAAACAGGTCAAAACACCATTTTGGAACAAGTTAAGCATTTTCTTCAAGCTTCCGTACTGGTCAACAAATTTAGTGCGTCATTGTCTGGACGTCATGCATATAGAGAAGGGAGTATCCGAGCACATACTCAACTTGCTTCTTTGTAAAGACGGGAAATCGAAAGACAACCTGAAATCTCGGATGGATCTACAGGAGTGGGGAATAAGAAGTGAATTGCACCCTAGACCGGTAGCGGGTAAATCAGGCAAGTTTGTACTTCCCAATGCCGCTTATCATATGTCACAACCGGAGAAGAAAAGATTCCTGCAGGTGTTGCATGATTTGAAAGTTCCCACAGGTTTCTCAGGATCATTCAGCAAGAAGATAAAAATTGTGAAAGGCAAGATCGATGGGCTGAAAAGTCATGATCACCATGTTATCGTAGAGCACCTTCTTCCATTAGCCCTCAGGACTTCTCTCCCCGAATCGGTTGGTCTAATAATCAACGACCTATGTTGTTTTTTCAGAGAGTTGTATGCTAAAACACTGGATGTTGTGACGCTAGATAAACTAGAAAATTCTATTGCGTTGATACTTTGCAAGTTTGAGCGTATTTTCCCATCGTCATTCTTCGATATCATAATACACCTGACGGTTCATCTTGCAACTGAGGCTAAGTTAGCCGGACCGGTACAATATCGATGGATGTATCCCGTCGAGAGGTATGTGGAATTTTTCGTTTCGCTCAATTTTTAAAATTATTGTTGTCCTGTATGCCCATATTTATTTATTCAATATATTTTCTTTAGGTACCTCTACACTCTTAAAAAGTATATACGCAATAGAAATCGACCAGAGGGTTCTATCATGCAAGGTTATCTTCTTGATGAAGCAACCATATTTTGTTCCCACTATTTGGACGAGAACATTGAGACGAGACTTAACCGGCCTCGAAGAATTCAAGACGGGCCATATGGTAAAACCGATTATAAGAGGGTAGACACTATGTTTATCAACAATATATATCGGTTTATCTTGCTTAATTGCGCATGTCTTGAACAAATTAGAGAGTAAGTTTTTTTGGATTAATTGTTATATTTGTGTTTGTGTGTGTATGAAATGATATAATATTAATGTCATAATTTATTGTTGAAAACAGAATTCATTTTAACAAGGTACGTGAGGGGCATCCTGATTGGAACGATGAACGATTGGAAAAATATCATCAGGATAATTTTTGCGATTTGGTTGCAGATCATGTAAGTTATTCGAATAACATGTTATTGCTATCAGTTTTAATCTAAACTTATATCGTTATGTATTTGTCGTAAAATTTGTTTTGTTAGATCCACGATCCGAACTTGTCTGCATCATTTGACAGTGATTCAAAATGTTTAGCTTAATTTCCTAGTATGGAGGTTGCATATTATAAAGGATTCGGTGTCCTTTGATACAAATTCGAAGTTAAGGACATAGAAACATCTAGAACCACTCAGAATTGTGGGATTGCGATGGTAGGATCGGACGGTGTGATTTATTATGGATACTTAAATTGTATACTGGGCATCCACTATCTCGGACGATCAGAACCCTTTTATATATTCCAGTGTACTTGGTACGATACGCGAACCGATACGGATAAGTGGAGAAGCAATCTTGGGACTTGGAAAGATGAATATGGATTGACCAGTGTGAACACACTTCGATTTTACGGTCAGGAAGATCCGTTTATCTTTCCGAACCAAGCGTTCCAAGTATACTACTAACAGTGTTTGAAGCATCCGGGATGGAGTGTCATATGCCGTTGGAAACCTAGGGATGTCTACGATATCCCATAATTCGAGGACAACGATGAGGATGAAGAAGAGAGAAGGCTTAGAGTGCTCCGGCCGTCTGTTTCAAAAGACGAGCTGTCTTCGGCTGATCATGAAGTTACGTGGGTTAGAAATGATATCGATGATGAAATCCAAGTAGATATGTCTAATGCGCCCACGAAACGAAAAAGGTTATCAGTAATGTTATATTATTACTTCACATTTTACGATCTATACATATATAGTCAATACTTGTAATGATTGTCTAATGCGTCCACGAACTGTTTATCTATATTTGATGACGATGACGGGAGCAGCGAGAGGCGGCAGGAGCTCCAGCCGCGGCATCGGCAGAGGCAGAGGCAGAGGTAGAGGCAGAGGCAGAGCGGTTCTGCCGCCCGGAGAGCTGCGTAGGGAGCTTCAGAGGGCCGGTCTTGCACCCCGATCGGAGACCCCTTCGGATGCCTCCTTCCGTGTGGACTTTGCCACACCTCTAGGTATATTGCACGCATATCCATTATGAATGTAATATTATAGATATACATGCCTGTTCATGTCAAAATTACTTATATTGTCAATGTTTGATTGTCTAGCTATTGGTGGTGCGTCCACATCAGGGACAGAGGCCACTCCTGCACCTCCAGGTATGTTTATATATCATATAGTGCATGTATATTGATTTAGAATGCTATATCATAAATATACACACATTCCTTTTGCTCTTACTTAGATAATCATTTTTTTATTGTCTAGCTGTAAGTGGTGCCTCCACATCTCGGGCAGAGGCCACCACCGCACCTGCGGGTATGTTTATATATCCTATAGTGCATGCATATTGATTTAGAATGTTATATTATTGATCTACACATTATTTTTGCAATTACTTATATAATCTATTTTTAATTGTCTAATTATAGGTGGTGCGTCCACATCTGACGCAGGGGCCATTCCCGCCACTTCCGTACCCTCCGCTCAGTCTGTAGGTTAGTATGAATAAAAATAAAATATTTATTCATTTTACATATCCTCTAAAGAATAAATATGAACTTCATGGAAATTTAGCGTCAATGTTTATTTTCTAGTTGGAGGGGATGCGTCCGCATCCGGGTCACCGGCTGTTCCTCACCGGAGGAACTATCGTCCCGCTCGTGCTGCCGCCCGGGCCCAGGCCCGTGCTTTAGTCACCGGAGGTATATATCACACTTCAATTTTCGTTAAACCTTGATTTCTTAATACAACTTTGTCTTAATATTAATTGTCTTGATATTTCTTGCAGACGCAGGGCCTCCCCATCCCGAGAGGGAGACTCGAGGCCCGAATCAGTCCCACAGGCTGAGGCCCGACAGAGCTAGGGGGAGGCAGCATTCCCCCTCTTTTTTACCCCTGATTATCGCTATACCGGCGATCATGCCGAGAGGTTCGGCAGGTATATGGGGGATGAGAGCCGGCTCGTGAAGAACTATCCACTTCACGTTGAGTGGGGCGACCAGCACCGGCGCTCATTCGCCCTCTTCTGGGATCAGGCTCGGGTATTAATATATATTTTCATTTGATTTATCCAATATATTTATTATTAACACTTGCAATCTAATAACAATGTTTTTTTTGTATTTTCAGTTGGATTACGATTTTCAGCCTGTACCCGACCCTAATCACCCTGGGAGGGTGCTCGATCTTCACGCTCTGTACAATGGCCTGATGAAGAACATGCAGACGAAGGTCCGATACAACAGGAATGAGCTGAAGACCAACTGCTATTTCTTGTGGATGGCGACCCCCGAGGCAGAGAGAGCGGCCCTCCTATCTACTCCGGCCTTTGCGAGAGTCGACGTAGATACATGGCCTCTATTGTGCGAATATTTCGACTCTCATCGCAAACAGGTATGTATTTTAAATTTAAATGATATACTTATATTTTACTGGTTAATGTGGGTGTAGGAGCGGGTGGTTGAGCAGGCCGAGGCATTGGGGATCGATTTTATTGGACAGAATGATCCGATGCTGCTGACCCCAGTCCTGGACGCCGCACACGGAGGGCACCACGGAGGTTGGGAGAGAGGCCGGGGACTGGGCCCTAGCAGGGCCCATATGAGGTTGGACTCCACTCCGGCGATTACTTCCTCCGTCTCCAGTGAGCGACGTTTCCAGCAAGAACTGGAGAGCTTGAAGGCCACCGTTCAGGAGTTGAAGGAGATGTTGGTATGTATACTACTTAATAGTAAAATATTATGCCATGTTATAGATAGCAACATATCCAATATTAGTACGTAGCCTGAGCTTATTTGGTTGTAGACTTAGCTTTGATTAATCATACATACATATCTAATTAAAATAAACTACGGTTTTCCAAACTAGATATCCAAACGAGGCCTAAGTCCCTAAGTATACATAGATTGGGGTTTCGAAATAACTTGATAATGATACGAACTCGACTAATACACAGTTCTTACTCATTTATTACACACGTAGGTCCAGACGCGACAGGGTACATCAGCCGAGCCTCCACATGCATCTCCTTCGGCTGCGGCTCCGTAAGCCACTACATCAGCTGCGGTTCCGCAGACAGCTCCTATAGCTCCACTGCCCGCTCAGACTCCCGCAGCCGCGACTCCACAAGCCACTAGCTCGGCGGTGGTTGCGCAGACCACTCCTACAGCTCCACAGCCCGCTCAGACTCCTGCACACTTCGAATTGCATGATTTATTGACTCAGGGTATATCCGAGGAGCAGGCGCGCCAGATTATGGCGTTTATCAGAGGTGGAGCTGGACCGAGCTAGGGTAGCTTTTTAATTCTTATATTTTAAACATGTATTTATTTATATGATACATATTGTACTATATTTTGGACGATATTGATATTGGTGGTGTTTGCGTGTTTATATTGATATCATATTCTGCTTGTTGATTTCTTTTGTATATTATGCGTGAGATGTGATTATGAATACGGCGATATATGTTCTGCGTGCTAATTAATTTTATATATGATGTATATATTATTGTGCACAGGGCGAGAAAAAAATAGACAGCCCTTTTTAAAAAAAAATTTGATAATATGCACCTACGGATTAATCCGTAGGGCCCGACATTGCCCCTACGGCTTAATCTGTAAGGCCCAACATTTCCCCTACAGATTTATCCGTAAGGGCAAAATATCAGGATACCTGATATTTTGCCCCTATGATCTCAGTAATAGGGGTTACACTTGTCCCTACGGATATATCCGTAGGGGCAAACAAATGCCCTACACAGGTATCCGTAGGGACAAAATATCAGGATACCTGATATTTTGTCCTACGCACTTATCCGTAGGGGCAACTATTTGGCCCTACAGATAAGTCCGTAGGGACAACTAATTTATTTTATAAACAGATAAATTAAATAAATTTTTTGTCCCTACAGCCTAATCCGTAGAGACAACTGGACCTACACATTACTCCGTAGGGGCAAGTTTTTAACCGTAGGGGCATGTTCAAGGCTAAGACTTGCACCTACGGCGTTTGCACTTACAGGGTATTTTATTGCCCCTACGGATATATCCGTACAGGCAGAGGTTTGCTCTTACGGATAAATCCATAGGGGCAACCCCTATTTGTAGTAGTGTAGATTCTTCGTGCTTTCTTCTCTCGATATTTTGAGATCTTTCTGATAAAAATATTCTGAAAATACATCTCTTATTCTCTGCCGTTTCGAGATTCTTCAATTTGCTCTAAACATTCTGCAGATTTGGTTGGTAATTCGATTTGATGTGGATCTCCTACTTATATTTCAGACCTGAACTGATCTATTATCATACTTGTACAATATCTCAAATCAAATTGTTAGCAGCATTTGTTTTATATGAGATAATATTCTAACTAATTAATTGATATGATATCTTGATAATATTGGTTAAGATTATTTGACATGATATCCATATTTTAATAATAAATAATCTCATGGATATTTTATTTAAATATGATATGCATATATTCCCTAATTATATTAATTATAAATTAAGAAACATATGACAATAATTACAAATAAACCCACATATGTTCTTAATTTACAATTAACACCTTTAGTAATTAATAATAGGGAAAATGACCGTACAAATGTGTAGTAAATATGACTGATTAAATACCTCCAAACTTATCTTTTAATCGTTCCGAGCAAACTATTTTATTTTCAAAAAAAAGAAAAAACCTAGCATACTTTCGTAGGCAACACGATTGCACTTAGCTCGTGCAATAAGCCGTTAAATCTCTAGGTGTCCCTAGCAGGAGAAGTGTTGTCCCCTGAGGGTTTTCAGCGGATTACATCTACAAAATCCCAAAATGAAAGAAAAAAGATGAAAATTACATGCAAAGATAAGGAACATATAAAAGAATTGAAAATAAGTGTTTCAAACTACACTAGCTTTTTAGTTATCATGAGCCCTATCTTAATGGTCTTGAAAATATTTCGGAAATCACATCATCTCTCAATAAAACATCGTCTTTAGTCTTCCTCCCTATATTTCCTCCAAACATCGATCATATATCTCTACATGTGTGTAAAAGTCATCCCTTCACTTCGAGAATTCAATTCAAGTTATCATACCTTTTGTCCATATTCCTTAGTACTTTTTAGTTTTAGTCGGTGATATTTTAGATGGATTTGCTCACACATTCTTCATGCGGCTGTTAATACTTCTTGAGGTACTAACCAACCGATTAGCGAATGTGCTCCCTTATTAAGGCGTACTTAGCAATATCCTAGTTTTGCAATACCTAAGGCTTAGTAGTGGCTCTCAAACCAGTTGGTCTAAGGCACTAGCTGATAAGGCATCATCGCTATATTTTTTTATATACCGTCTTAAGTAATTACAAAACCAATATTTATTTTTCTGCACCATTTATCTTTTGTTGATTTTTTTTCATATTAAGGTTTTCAGGCAAGAGCATTTCAAGACATTCAGAAGTTTGGACTCAAGAATAAAGACTATTTTTCAGACTTATTTCTATCCGTAGATTAGTAATTTTTTCATCTTATTAACCCTTGGGACAACAACTCATGACTACGTATTACTAACTTCATTTTAAAACATCTAATGTTTTTGCGTTTCTTAAATTTCTTCCTCTTTTCCATATGTATTTTCACTTTCTAACTTTTATTTTCAAATTTTTAAATTTTTTTTATAGTGCAAAATGATACGTGAATACAAACCTCCCTCCAAACCTGTTTGCAGCAGTGTCCTCACTGATGCTATTGTTCGAGCGCAAAAACATGTAGACTTGGGTGGAGAATAATAGGGTCAAAAGATAGTCAAATGGAAAGCCAACCCCAAACTTGTTCTTTAGCTCGCACATATATTTATTTATTTATTTATTTTATTATTGTTAAATCTACTAATATACTCACATCCATTTTTAGATGAAACAGTGTTATCGAAACATAGAGATGAGGCGGAGGAAAGTTAAGTCGTAATCAAGCGGCTCCTGCAAGAACATGAGTTCTTCCGATGGGTCAGCGGAAAAGTACGGTTTTAATCTATGCCCATTTACTTTGAAAATAGAACCATTTTTAGAATTTTCTACATCCACTGCATCATGTGAATATACATACTGTAACGACTCTGAATTTACTGTACGGAATTTTCCAGTTTAATGTGCAAAAGTGAGTTATACAGCCTGAGATGAGATTTAGTTATAAGTTAATTTTGTTAAATAACAACAAGAAGCCACTTGTAGCTCACTGGTAAAGCCCTTGCACTGCTGTGACGTAGCCCTCGTGTTCGATCCTCATCAGACACATTATTTTTTCTGATTTTTTTAAAATTTTTGGAAGCCCAAAAGTTTACACGTGCGATACACATAAAAATGAAAGGTCAGAAAAATCAAATATATGCAAAAGGGTTTAAACACTGACTTGTACACGTGGCACAAATCTAGCGACTCAACTCATCAGATCGGTTGGCGGAAACCCTATTTGGGCCGGTACCGACGGGTGAACCGAGGCCAAAGAGCCCCGGCTTTGCACACTCGACTCTTCCCCTACCCCTAACACATCTGCACTGTTTGATTGCCCTGCAATCAAACATAGACCCTTCATTTCACCATTTATCATCTTTTTAATGCATTTTAATTCACCATTTTAATTCCAAAACCCTAATTCTACACTATAAATACCACCCCACCCTTGGGCTTAATATCATTCTGAAAATTCTAGCTAAAACTCTCAAAAAAATTCTAACTACAAGTGGAGTTAGCAAGCGGTCAACTTCCGACGAAAAATCGAAGCTATTCCGGAGCTCCCGCGATGCCACGAAGTTCAACCCTCTCTCTTCTACCTTTCTTTAAGTTAATCAAATAGTAAGTCCCTTCCAATCTTCTTTTCTCTTCTTTAAAAATCCATTTTCAAAACGTATATCAGTAAGTGGAGTTAATACCAATATCTTTTTCTAAAACCTAGAAAACTCCTTCTCTTTAGTACTTTGTTCAATCTAATTTGTACACATCACTTGTAAGCTTAAACCATAACTATTTAGAATCAAATTCCATACAAAATAACTTTAACTTAAGTTTTTCATTCAAATACCATGAACTTCAAATATCACCTCTTTTAGTAGTTTGTTAATACTTTACCTTTAGAAAACTTCACGGAGTAATGACCTACCCCTCACATACACACATGGTTCCATAGCACGATACCGCTTTTGTGTGAATTTTTGTTACGAATAAAATATTATATTAAAATACCACTTACTTTTAAAAAAATGGTTTTCTTTTAAAACAGTATTCTTAATTCTTTTGCGATTATACCTCTACAACTCTCTTTAGGGGACCCGCTATTGGATGGTGCGGATTATCACACATCCTTGGGCTAGTAGAGCGAGATGCAGACCTCCTCACGGAGCATTCGGTCTCGAAAGGTTTTAAATACGGTTTTTAAGAAAAACGTATTTTTTCTACTTAAATAAAAATTTAATTTTTAATAATTATATAAAATTACAAATCCATATATTTTCAAAATATAATAAACTTACATTTTTTTAAAATGAAATAATTATAAGTTTTACCAAAATACCATCAAGATACCAACAAAAGACAAGTTTTACAATAAAATACCATGAACTTTCCAAGCTATGTAATTATCACTAAAATATCTCAAATTCTTAAAATTCACATCCATGAAAACATAAATAATATAAATAACCGCTCGAGGTTTATTTTAATTTTATTAAAAATATTTTTCATAAAACCCCCTCGAGTTATATAAAACAACATTTAAGGATTTTAGTAAAAATAGGTTTAAGTTGGATCAATTCTCTTGAGCCCCAGAGAGCCAGAGAAAGTGAGTGCTTACCTATTTAAGGCAGACAACATAACGAAGTTATCAATGGTAATTGTCTTGGAAAAAGACACAAATCCTGCCGTTCTTGTGCAGCAGTTACCGATGACTCCCGAACTTAATTCAAGATTCAAATCGGTTATAAGTGTCTGACTCAAGTCTGAATCCAACTCAAACCTGAATCCAAACTCAAACTAGAGTCTAATTCAAACATGAATCCAAAGTCTAACATGAATACTTGAACTTGAACCTGAATACTTGAATTCAAACATCAATATCAAACCTGAATACATGACTTGCCTTGACTAAACCATGGCTATAACTTGACATGACTACAAGATTACGTCCTAAACCTGTTTACTTGAACAATTTGTATCCATGGTTTTGGCAAGACTTGTAAATATAATCTATACAATATATTATGCGGGGATAACGGGGTAGATTGGTATAGAATGTATTAACGTGGCACGAGATGGTCACTTAAAAGACACCTATATGAACTCTCGTGCCGTTGTCCCGTGGGTTTTGACGGGGCATTGTACTACATGTTACCATAGTCCACGGGATAAGATGGACTCCTCTCGTTTACACAAATACCTTCTGTACCAAGCTACAAACAACTAGTTAGAATAACAAGCATTTACCTATACAACTTACCAGTTTCATTTCACATTACTTGTTATATTCCATTCATTCTTTTGGGACTTACCGAGCGCTAGTTCGCTGACTACATTCCTGTCTATTTCTTTCTTTGGAATGTTCGTCAGGAGGACCGGACTCTCAAGAGATCGAGCCTAGCCAGGAGGACTTGAAGCAGCTCACTGATTGAGTGATTTAGCGTGCTTGTGCTTTCTAAAAGATAGATCAAAAATATTTGTAACCGCAATCAAGAACGGCGTCGCATGAAGCTAGCCGGTGAGTACGGGTCGGTCCACAGGGATGTTGTGACTTTCCGATTCGTTCTTACGAGTTAATTCCGAAAGGTGTTCGGACAGATTATTAAATCTAAAAATCTAAATTATCCTAGGGCAATTATCTAGATCTACTCTTGCTAGGGCTAGGTTTAGGGATGGTTTGGAAATGTAATTAAATCTCACCACTTTCAATACCCGAATGAAGATCTGTGAGGAGTTATGGTAATTATCAATAAAGTGGATTAGATCCGTTCGGGAAGGTGTTCCTTCCTCTAGGTTCTTGTCCTTCCTTTAGAGATCCTTACCCTAACCTCCATGGAAAACATCACACCCGGGCCTTTATACTACGGTATCACCGCTACCTCGAGGGATAGAGTGCCGTAGAGAGCGGTATGTGCATGTATGCATGGAGTCCTATTGTAAATATTTGGTGGGTAAGAAAGGGATGAGAGATCCCATCTCTCAAAATCCTTCCCAAAAGCTAAATCCTAAACAAGTTCCTAAGGCATGAAATTAAATCTACCTAGGGCAAGGAATTTAAATCTACACTAAGGCAAGAAATTAAATTACTTACAGATGCATTCCTCCAATCATCCATTCAGGGTTGTCAGATCTGAATTTCTGAATGGAGAAGAAACACCGATGCTCTCTAAAAGATTTCTAAATTTTATTCATTAAAGGGAGGCATAAAGAGTTACAATTTTTAGAGTTCCTATTTATAAAGAATAGGAAACCCAAGGGTTATATTTGTTTCGCATGTCCACAATTACAAAAATACCCCCTAAGAAAAGACCTAATCAACTCCAGAGCACCGCCATCATTTTCCGCGCCAACACGGGCTTTAGACGGCCGCGGTTCCGCGGCCAAAGGCATGACTTGGCCGCGGAACCGCGGCCAAGTAGGGAGATCAATTCTTCATTTTTTCTTCATAGCTTCAGGATGTTTTTGTCTCCCTATTTCTTTGGTCCTTTTCTCAGTTTGGCTTCTAGGTTTGTTCCAGATCTCCCAGTGAATACTTGTAGTGAACTTTAACCCTTCGCTTTGAGTCGGCGTCTTGAATCTTGCTTTGTGAACTATTCCTTATGTAGGCTTGATCAAGAGTTTTCTGTTTGTTGATCAAAATCCACTTTTGCATTGTCTTTTCATTATTTTCACTGTTTTTTGTCCAAGAACCTGTAACCTGTAACATGTAGCAAACATGCGTCAAAAGCACCCGTTTATTTGTAAAATATATAAGAATGGGGAATATAATAATGCAATATTATGGTGTGAACAAATACCCCCAAACTTATCTTTTGCTCGTCCTCGAGCAAACTTATTTTTATTCAGTAAAATCCTAACCGCACTTTCGCAGGGAAACGCGATTGCACTGAGCACGTGCAACAAGCCGTTAAACCTCTAGGTGTCCCTAGTAGGAGGAGTGTTGTCTCCTGAGCGTTTTCAGCGGATTACACCCACAAAATCCTATCAATTCGGCCCATTAACTTTTGTTCTCCAATTAGGTTTTCTAACAAGGAATTCTATTATCTTTTGACTCGCAAATTATCCACCCACATTCTTCACACTTCCTCATTATTTAACTTAAGATTATATATGTTATGTAGACCTACTTAGCTTTCGGCATTTCCTAAGTTTTCCTTCTAGAGTTCCATCTCCACTTAGGAATTTCTATCAACCCTTACTAAAGATACAAGTTCTATTCTTCACTCCTTTCTCTTATCTAAATCCCAATCACATACCTCTACGTGTGTGTATAAATCACCCCTACACTTGGAAATTCAAATCAAGCAATCATACCCTTGTCCGTTGTCTAAAGTACTAATTAGTTGGTGAATTTTTAATTGAATTTTGTTTACACATCCTTCATGCGACCGTTAATACTTCTTGAGATACCAACAACCGATTACAAGATGCGTTAGCACTTTAAAGCGTACTTCCTAGTTTTGCAACACCCAAGGCTTTAGCAGTGACTCCCAAACCAGTTGGTCTAAGGCACTAGGTGATGAGGCACCCTCGCTAGATATTTTTCTATTTTTACAGCCTTAAGTAATCACAAAAACCAGTGTCCATTTTTTTTTATTTTTTATTCACACTTTTTTTCTTTTATTTTCTTCGTACTAAGGACTTTAGACAAGAGCATTTCAAGGTCTCTTCTACTATTCCAAGTTTCAAGATGCGTGATTGTGCATTTTGTAGGGTGCACGTTTTCAGAACCTAGACTTAAGCTAGGAACTATTTTTCAAACTTATACTCTAATAAGAACATCAATACTCTTCCCTCATTTTGACTTAGCCCAAGAAGTGAACCCAAAATTTGCCTATTTCTAAATAATCTACAAAGACATATACTTTCTACCGTTAAACTTTAAGGAATATTATTTTTAGGGTTTTTAATTCACTAAGTCTAAGATCTAGTTGTTCCTAGCCAGTTGACCTATTTGTCAAACCAAAGTCAATTAGCCAAAATTGAATACAATAATTTTTATAATTTTTGAAAATTTTCAATTTTTTTATGGGTTTTCAAATAAGTATGCAAATGCAAAAATATGTACAAATGAATGCGAAGGAAGAAGACGTACCTAGCATACCATACCCCCAAACTTGAACTTGACAGTGTCCTCACTGTCATGCTAAACCAAGAGGGTCAAAATACCGGCACTCCCCTGTTTATTATTATTTTTTTTTATTGTTTTTAATTTTTATTTTTTTTTTATAAAATGAAAACAAAAAATATATGTACATATATACAAAGGTCCCCCCCAAACTTAAGCTTGGCCTTACACAAGCCAAAGGTTAGCACCAACCATTCAAAAATCTTATCGTGGAAATGGTATAGTTGGTGCAAGAAAATGAGAAGCACGCGAGACCGTGTGGAAAGAAGAATGGTAGAATATGGTCTCGGTGGGGGAGAAGAAAGACGGAAAGAAGAAAGAAGTGGAGTGCGATCTTGAGGGTGTAAATTGAGTGAATAAATTAGCGCAATTTGTGATGACCGATGTGTTAAAAGAGATTGTGCTAACCTATCAACTCGTCGTGCAATGGGGTCAAATCTCTCAAGATTCGCAAGAAAACATGGGTACGCCGAACTTGGTATAGTAGATGAAAGCGTAACGGTCACTTGTTTGGTCGGAACAATGGGAAGGAGGGAGGGTGATATAACAGTCAAAGGTTCAGGAGGATGAATTGGAAAATCAGACACATCAAATAAAAATGATTCAACCTCAATATTAACCTCAAGACTCTTCTCGATACTATCCTCAATATTCAACTCATCCATGCCATTATCATCAAAATCTAGACGCATATGAGATTCGGGAGAAACATTTAATAACTCAGGATGATGATTTGAACATAAAATCTCAATTAAATCGACAGGTTCATCATCCGAAATATTCCCGGCGTCTATATCCTCAATCAAGTGAAAATCAATTTCTTTAGACACCTCCTCAAAAGCATGGATATCTATCGATTTAGGTTCTAGATGGGAGGTATAAAGATCGAAAGGATTAGGTGCGGTTTCACTCGAAAGGGGTTCCTCACAATCTGGCAAATCAAACACTACAAAATCACACAACTCGTTTTTATTTTCAACTGGTGAATCATTTGGAACAATCGATGGAAAACCGGAGTTGTGGGCTTTAATTGGGTAAGGGTAGGTTTGATTTGAAAATCCTCTCTCATTCTCACTCTGTCCAACCGCCTCCTTATACATTAAAATTTTTTGAGCTAGCGGGAAACTAGCTACCGGTTCAGTAGGTTGCATAAGGGCAGCTAAAGACGCTTCCACATTCCTAGTCATTTTATTCGTTGCTGCAATGTACGCTTCCAACGACTCTTCCAAACTAGACTTAGGTGGTGAGGGGGTTTCGGTAAAAGATTCAAAATGGCGTGGATATGCAAAACTCCCAACAGGCTGTGTAGAAACGGTGTCTAGTGAAGGTGGGAAGGTTGGGTATGACTGGTAGGAAGTGGGTGGTTGGGCAGGGGTAGGGTCAACATTTGGATAAAAAGGTGAATAGTCGTGTTGATCCCTAGAACTAGACGAGTGGAGAGGGGTGAAAGATCGACTGCGAGATTGAAAAATATGCTCAGCAATGGACATCGGCCTAGGAGTAACAGAAGGACTTGAAGAAGTGGTATCAACATATGTAGGTCGTAAAGGTTGACTCAGTTGACACAAGGTAGGTTGAAAAGTCAAACTATTTCTCCTAGACGCCTCTATGTGATCTTTCAAAGATTTTTTAGGCATGGAGGGATCGTTTTTAAATTGACCGAACAAATTAACATATGATGCAAAATTAGGTTCGGGATACCAAAGTTCGGCTAATGATTTATTGTGTGGGGTACCCATGTTGTAAGAAGAAAGGTGACAAGAAGGAAGGTTAGGTGGTGCAAGGATTTATTTGGGGCTAAAAAATTTTACAAGTTCTATAAAATATTTGTCCTTTTTATTTTCATTGATTTTTTTCTTTCTCTTTATTTGGAAAAATTTTGTTGCAAAAAGATTTTAGAGAAAAGATATGCAACAGCAAAATATTTTATAGAAAAGATATGCAACAGCAAAATATTACTTGCAATCTATTTTATTTTAAGCGGGTCCCAAAAATCCTGCACAAGATCGTTATTTGGAAGGGAATATATTTCTAAAGTGCACAAAATCCTGCAGGCATTTCCAGAAAATATATTTCAAAATATACAGAAAAGAGACAGTTGGGCTTATAGAAAAAATTTCCTCAAATGAAGCCTCGAGATAGCCGCGTTTCCGCGGCAAATTTGCTCTAACACCGCGGTTCCGCGGTCCCCTGAACGCTTTGGATCCCCAGAAAAATTTTGGTGCGACGATTCGACAAGAAGGCCGCGGTTCCGCGGCCTAAGGTGGGTTTTGGCCGTGGAATCGCCGCGGGATAGGGGATTTGGGGCTCCAAAATTTTTGTACTCTTCTGTTAGTTAAAATCCCTTCTGTTCCGATACCCCTTTTTCTGTTTCGCTTTCTGGAATTTTCCAGATCCGATTCTGTATATCCTGCAAAAAATTCAACCACAAAGTATCCCTTTCAAAAATAACAAATGATATATATTTTTATATTTTTTTGATTTTTCAGATTTTTATGAATTTTTAAATTTTATGATTAACCCGAAATTGCGAAAAGAAAATTCTACGCCATCCCCGGCAACGGCGCCATTTGATTGAGTGATTTAGCGTGCTTGCGCTTTCTAAAAGATAGATCAAAAATATTTGTAACCGCAATCAAGAACGGCGTCGCATGAAGCTAGCCGGTGAGTACGGGTCGGTCCACAGGGATGTTGTGACTTTCCGATTTGTTCTTACGAGTTAATTCCGAAAGGTGTTCGGACAGATTATTAAATCTAAAAATCTAAATTATCCTAGGGCAATTATCTAGATCTACTCTTGCTAGGGCTAGGTTTAGGGATGGTTTGGAAATGTAATTAAATCTCACCACTTTCAATACCCGAATGAAGATCTGTGAGGAGTTATGGTAATTATCAATAAAGTGGATTAGATCCGTTCGGGAAGGTGTTCCTTCCTCTAGGTTCTTGTCCTTCCTTTAGAGATCCTTACCCTAACCTCCATGGAAAATATCACACCCGGGCCTTTATACTACGGTATCACCGCTACCTCGAGGGATAGAGTGCCGTAGAGAGCGGTATGTGCATGTATGCATGGAGTCCTATTGTAAATATTTGGTGGGTAAGAAAGGGATGAGAGATCCCATCTCTCAAAATCCTTCCCAAAAGCTAAATCCTAAACAAGTTCCTAAGGCATGAAATTAAATCTACCTAGGGCAAGGAATTTAAATCTACACTAAGGCAAGAAATTAAATTACTTACAGATGCATTCCCCCAATCATCCATGCAGGGTTGTCAGATCTGAATTTCTGAATGGAGAAGAAACACCGATGCTCTCCAAAAGATTTCTAAATTTTATTCATTAAAGGGAGGCATAAAGAGTTACAATTTTTAGAGTTCCTATTTATAAAGAATAGGAAACCCTAGGGTTACATTTGTTTCGCATGTCCACAATTACAAAAATACCCCCTAAGAAAAGACCTAATCAACTCCAGAGCACCGCCATCATTTTCCGCGCCAACACGGGCTTTAGACGGCCGCGGTTCCGCGGCCAAAGGCATGACTTGGCCGCGGAACCGCGGCCAAGTAGGGAGATCAATTCTTCATTTTTTCTTCATAGCTTCAGGATGTTTTTGTCTCCCTATTTCTTTGGTCCTTTTCTCAATTTGGCTTCTAGGTTTGTTCCAGATCTTCCAATGAATACTTGTAGTGAACTTTAACCCTTTGCTTTGAGTCGGCGTCTTGAATCTTGCTTTGTGAACTATTCCTTATGTAGGCTTGATCAAGAGTCTTCTGTTTGTTGATCAAAATCCACTTTTGCATTGTCTTTTCATTATTTTCACTGTTTTCTGTCCAAGAACCTGTAACCTGTAACATGTAGCAAACATGCGTCAAAAGCACCCGTTTATTTGTAAAATATATAAGAATGGGGAATATAATAATGCAATATTATGGTGTGAACACTCACTGCTCAGCCGAACTACTAGCTCGTCTTGTACTTACCTTCAGTTTGTATGCCACTGTTTAGGCATTGTTTTATATCATTGTATCTTTTCTTTTCAAAGCAGTTATATTGTAAAGATGAATATAAATAAAAATTGTTGTTTATTTTATATCTCTTGTCATTCTTGTGCATTATATATATTGCTTAATTACGCTTACCATATTTATTTTTTAGTAAATACGTTGCGGCCCGCCACATCACCATTTCCATACACTGGGAAGCGAGGCGTGACATATACCGCACCATAAAAGGTCCTTTCCAACGAAATCTTAGCTTACCCGGATGAAAATGGAGATGAGAATCGTAAAGAAGGACTTGCTGTCCCCGTGTGAAATTTTTTCGCAAAAGGTGTTTGTCGCGGAACACTTTTGTTTGGTTCTTTACTATAACCGCATTATCATAGGCTTCATCACGAAGCTCGCTTAGCTCATTTAATTACAGCTTCCGATAGCTTCCTGCTTGGTCAAAATCGAAATTAAGCTCTTTAATTGCCCAAATTTCCCTATGTTCGATTTCGACAGGGAGGTGGCAAGCCTTCCCAAACATCAGTCGATAAGGAGATATTCCAAGATCGGTCTTATATGCAGTACAAAATGCCCAAAGAGCATCAGTCAGTTTAGAGGACCAATCTTTACGGTTCTTAGAAACCGTTTTCTCCAAAATTTGTTTGATCTGTCTATTAGAGACTTCAGCTTACCCGCTTGTTTGGGGATGATAGAGCATAGAAAGTTTATGGTTGATTGAATATTTCCGCATCAAAGCCTTGAACGACCGATTGCAGAAATGCGTCCCATTGTCGCTAATGATAGCGCGAGGGTGCCCGAACTGAGAAAATATATTTTCTTTAAGGAACTTAACGGCAACCTTGTTGGCATTAGTACACCTCGGTATTGCTTTAACCCATTTAGAGACATAATCAACCGCAAATAAAATGTATAAGTTCCCAAAAGAGTTAGGAAACGGGCCTATGAAATCAATTCCCCATACATCAAACATCTCAACAACCAAGATTGGTCAGAGCGGCATCTCGTTTCTCCATGAAATCTGACCCATGTGCTGACACCGTGGACAAATTTTGCAATAATCATATGCATTTTTGAATAATGTTAGCCAATAAAAGCCACATTGCAAAACTTTCTCCGCGGTTTTTCTTAGACCAAAGTGACCGCCACATGCTTGATCATGGCAGAAAGGCAATACACTCCCGAACTCATTATTAGGGATACATCGGCGAATGATCTGATCGGGACATTACTTGAACAAATAGGGTCCATCCCGGTAAAAGTGTTTTACCTGAGATAAAAATCTGTGATTGTCTTGATTTGACCATTCGCTGGGTAGAAGTCCCGTTGCTAAATAATTCACAATATCAACGAACTAATATTCGCAAGATAAGGTCAAGAGATGTTCGTCTGGAAAAGAGTCGTTTATTGGTAAGGTCAACGTTGGTGAAGAAGAAAGTTATGAAAGATGGTCGGCCACGACGTTTTCACATCCACTTTTATCTCTTATGACAAGATCAAATTCTTGCAACAAGAGGATCCAACATATTAGCCTGGATTTAGCATCCTTCTAAAAGATGTTTTAAGGTAGAATGATCGGTGTAAACTACGATTGGAGAGTCAATTAGGTAGGGCCTGAATTTTTCTAATGAAAAGACAACTGCCAAGAGTTCTTTCTCGGTGGTTGTATAGTTCATTTGGGTATCGTTCAAGGTCCTACTTGCATAATAAATCACATGTGGCATCTTATCGATGTGTTGTCCTAAGACTGCACTAATAGCAAAGTCAGATGCATCACACATAAGCTCAAAAGGATGATTCCAGTCTGGAGATGATAGAATAGGGGCAGTAGTGAGGGAACGTTTAAGCAATTCAAAAGTAGCCAAGCAATCCGACTCGAAATGAAATGTTGTATTCTTGGCTAAGAGAAGAGTTAAGGGTCTAGCAATCTTGCTAAAGTTCTTAATGAATCATCTATAAAAACCGGCATGACCAAGAAAGGATCGTATATCTTTGACGCATTTGGGAAGAGGAAGGTTGGAAATGGCATCTATTTTAGCTTTGTCTACCTCAATGACATTTCGTGAAATGATATTTCCTAAGACAATACCTTCTTGAACCATGAAATGATATTTTTCCCAATTCAAAGTTAGATTCTTATCCTTACAGCGGGTAAGAACATCGTCAAGATGACGTAAGCATTTCTCAAAGGAGTCCCCAAATATGGAGAAATCGTCCATAAATATCTCCAGAAAATTCTCGACCATGTTCGAGAATATCCCCATCACGCACCGCTGAAATGTAGAAGAAGTATTGCATAACCCAAATGACACGCGTCTATAAACGAAAGTGCCAAAAGGACAAGTAAAAGTTGTCTTATCTTGATCCTTTTCGGTGATGGGAATCTGGTTATAGTCTGAGTAACCGTCCAAGAAACAGCAGAACTCATGCTTAGCTCAGCGTTCCAATATCTGGTCAATGAAGGGTAGAGAGAAGTGATCTTTCCTCGTTGTGGTATTGAGTTTTCTATAATCAATACATACCCGCCACCCGGTTTGGGTGCGAGTTTGAATCAATTCATTTGCCTCATTAGTTATGACTGTGATACCAGATTTTTTAGGGACAACGTGAATAGAACTTACCCACCGGCTATCGGATATTGGGTAAATTATACCATTATCTAAGCATTTTGATGATTTCCTTCTTCACCGCCTCTTTCATGACGGGATTCAACCGATTTTGTGGGTTATGGACTGGTTTGGCCTCATCCATCAAATGCATATGATGTTCAACAATCAGGGGGCTAATCCCCTTGATGTCCGCCATTGTCCAATCGAAAACTTGCTGATTTGATCTCAAGGCAGACAGAAGAGCTCTCTCTTGCTCTAAGGCTAGAGAAGCTGATATGATGACGAGTAAAGACTCATTCTCACATAAATATACATACTTAAGATGAGATGGCAGTGGCTTGAGATTAAGTGTCGGTGGAAAGATGATAGAAAGTAGGGTAAGGGAACGATACTCGAACTTCATTAGAGGTTCATAGCTAGCGTAAGAGATTGACTCGGATAGCTCAACTAACTTATTCGAAAAGACAGAGGATTCAAACTCGGGGGTTGACTTGTCCACAGAAGGGTCCCGTGAATCAAGATCATCAAGGAAAGTGAGCCCCTCGTATTCCTTATTCGTTTAATAAGTAGCTGGATCAAACAATAATGCACTAGTGGCATCGAGATCATTGTCGTAGAGTACAAACTTCTCAAATTCGCAACTATCAGAAGCTATCTCATGGATAGAACATATATCTATCATATGAGCAGAAGGTTCGGAGGGTTGACTTCTTACCTTGAAAATGTTAAGTTCAATTGTCATCTTTCCAAAGGATAGGTTCATAGAACCGTTATGACAATTGATTACTGCATTCGAGCTTGATAGAAATGGTCGACCAAGAATTACCGGGATTTGGTTCCATGGGTTCGCCACAGACTGTTTATCTAAAACTATAAAGTCCACAGGGAATATAAATTCCCCAACTTTGATCAACACGTCCTCTGGCTTACCCCTAGGGTGGGTGATAAATCGATCGGCTATCTGAAGAGTGCAGTGCGTAGGTTTTAATTCTCCTATGCCTAATTGTTTATAAACAGAATAAGGGAGCAAGTTAACACTAGCACCAAGATCAAGTAGAGCGCGATTAATGTTTTTACCCCCAATAGTTATAGAAATTGTAGGACAACCGGGATCCTTATGTTTCTTAGGCAAATTTTGGGTAAGAGCACCACTCACATTGCTCGCTAAGAAAATCTTTTTAGGTACTTGAGTTTTCCTTTTCTTAGTGCACAAGTCCTTAAGAATTTTTGCATAGGAAGGAACTTATTGGATAGCATCTAAAAGAGGAATATTAATATTAACTTGCTTAAATATTTCCATAACCTTCTCCATCTATGGACTTGGTTTGTTTGGACTCAACCGGTTTGGAAAATGAGCTTTATTAACAGGGGTTGGGTCTAACACTTGGGGAGAAGTTTGTGGGGATGGAATGGATCCCAAAATTGGATTTAGGGTGGTCTAAGAGGGTAATTCATTTAAGGAAGTGGACTGAGAGTTCAAGCCCAGTGGAGAACGGAGAATGAACTCAGAAGAAGATGTTGGATTAGAAGAAGTGGAAGTAGAAGTAGTAGCCGGGGTGTCATCGAATTCATCAACTAGTTCTCTAACATGGTTGTTCAGCATTCTTCCCGATCTCAACGTAGTTACAGCACTCAAATTATGATTTTGTTGGTTAAGAACAGTGTTAGCGTTTTGTGGGTGGCCGAGAATTGGTAAAGGTTGAGATAGAAGTTTCCCTTTCTTTCTTTCACTCATTGCGGCGTTTAACTGTGCAATTTGTGTTTCGATCGATTTGATGCTTTCACCGTAGGAAGCAGTGTGTCGCACTAACGTTTGGATAGAAGAAGTTAAATTAGCCGACATTTACGCAGATTGTTTAATAAACACTTCTAAACTTCTTTCGAGTGCAGAGATTTTATTAGTACCGGCAGGAGGAACATTATTCTGTGCTTGGAAAGAATTGTTATAAGGGGCAAAATTGTTGGCTGGATTTTGGAATGATTGCGGTTGAAAGGGTTGCTGAATTTGTTGTGGTGGTTGCTGCTGCTGTGGAGGAAGCCTTTGGTAGTTATTTTGACTTTGGAACTGATTTTGATTTTGGTTTTGAGTTTGGTTTTGGTTCCAAGCAAAATTAGGATGATTCCTCCATCCCTGGTTAGATGTGGATGAATAAGGATCGTTTTAGGTCGTTGCTGAAAAGCAGCATTAGTTTGTTCTTGACCTTGAGACCGAGGATTCAAAGGACATTCTTCGGTTAAATGTGACGAATCATAACAGCAACCACACACAGTTTTGGGGAGCGTAACTTGGTTTAGGGAGGCTGAAGAGAATTTGCTTTCAATAGCGTCGAGCTTCTTTTGCATCGCAACCATTTCGGCTTTCAATGCGATGGAAGTATCGAGCCGATGGATACCTGCCCTAGATGAAGACGAAGATGATGTTGTTGGTCTTGTGGTTGCCCACAATAGTGTTTGTTCGGCGAGATCTTCAAAAAATTGCCACGCTTCCTCATCGGATTTTGACATAAAATGACATTGACAAATGGTTTCTACCATTTGTTTTGTCGCTGGATTAACACCCTTATACATAATTTGGCAAAGTTGCCATTATTTACCGTTGAAAAAAAGACGAAACCGCGTAGGTCGTCTTGCCTGAATTTGGGGGCAGATACTATTTGGTTTTATCCGTCCATCTCTCCGATGATGCCAAGTTGATTTATGGCACCGAGTATCGGAGGTTTAGACGGATGCGGCTGTTGTAGCAAACTTTGTCAGATTCCCCCTCATTTGAGGGGTTTTTGATCGTGGGGACGCTCTTCCCTGCAGGCGCAAGGCCCTGCAGTTAATTACGCTACCACATCGCGGTAACAACTTTCTCCTTCTCCAGATGGTAACTTCGTGTCGTGTGTGTTTGTTTTCTTTTTTGGTTGCCCGTGGATTGTATACGGAGACTAATTTATGTTGTCGCCCGTAGGGCGTGGATTAGTTCAAATCCGTATTTTCTTAGATTTGGGTTTTGGTTTGGGTTTAAGGATCGTTAATCTCATTTGGGACTAAGATCAACTTAAACATTTGTTAAGGATACTTTAGTCTAATTTTAGACTAAGATCTACTTAACATGATCATTTAGATCCAACAAAAGAGCATTTGGACTCTATTGTTTTAGTTTAGGGACATTACGTCCATTGGGTTTATTGATTGTCGGGACCCGCCATCTCCCTGAAGACGTTGAAGAGTTACAACGACACATATCAGAGGTGTGAAAAGATGTACCCTTGAGCCAATGTCAGTTGAGGGATCTGTAGTTGGATTGATTTAAGGATCGTTAATCTCGTTTGAGATTAAGATCAACTTAAATGGTCGTTAAGGATACATTAGTCTAATTTTAGACTAAGATCTACTTAACATGGTTTTAGGATCATTTATATCCAGCGAAAGAGCATTTGGGCTCTATCGTTTTAGTTTAAGGACGTTACGGTCCATAAGTTTAAGGACATCATAGTCCGTGGAGTTTAAGGACATAATAGTCCATAGTTTAGAAACATCATAGTCTAGTTTAGAGACATCATAGTCTGTAGGGTTTAGTTTAGGGACGTTGCGGTCCATAAGTTTAAGGACATCATAGTCCATGAGCTTAAGGACCCCATAGTTCATAGAGTTTAGTTTAAGGACGTTGCGGTCCGTAGTTAGTTTAAAGACGTTACGGTCTAATGGGGTATATCCATGGGTTTAGAAATGTACCAAAAAAGTTGTTGGTTGTCGGGACCCGCCACCTCTCTGAAGACGTTGAATAATTACAACGACATGTATCAAAGGTGTGGAGAGATATACCCTTGAACCAAATGTCAGATCGAGAAGGAACGGGATAACATTACTTTGAATGCCGTCTGAGATCAATTTTGAAAGACCTGAGTATAATTGAGGCTCGGTTGAAAAAGAGTTTTGGCTTTGGGAGACTTAGCTAACTTGGGCTAAGGTTGGCCTAAAACACTAGCATATGTTCGGTGCTCACGTGCTCTTACGTGAGGTCTTAAAGTATTGTTTAAATTCTGAAGATCTGGAGCGCTCATGTGGGGTCACGTGAGGCGCTTGAAGTAGCATTAAACGCTGAGAGTCTGAGGCGCTCACGTGAGGTGCTTAAAGTAGTGTTAAATACTAAGAATTTTAAGGCCCTCACGTGGGGTCATGTGAGGCGCTTGAAGTAGTGTTAAACACTAAGGATTTGAGGCGCTCACGTGGGGTGCTCGAAATTTGGCGCTATTGCCTTTGATCTATTCCCTTTCTTCTTTATGAAAGCTAAGCACTGCTTAGGGGGTCACGTGGGATCGCGTGAGCCGATCTCGGTTTGTTCTCTTTTTGTTCAAGCACTAATCTTTTCCTTACGTGCATGGAGATCTTGAGTTTTGAGACGTTCGAGCCCCTTTTGTTTTATAAGAATTAAATTCTTCTATAGGGTTAAACCTTAATTTTATTAAAGGAATTAAATTCCTATATGTTCTGATAAGAATTAAATTCTTTGAACTTAGTTCTTTCCCCTGGGTTTGAATCTACATAACAGAATCTCCCTGATGAGAATTAAATTCTCAACTTGTGGGAAGATTTGCTTCTGCAGATCTCAATTAGAGGAAGAACTAAGTTTTTTTCAGAAGAGTTAAACTCTTGGTTTGAGAATTAAATTCTATTTTGTTTTGTAGGAGCTTATGGGGTGATCTCTTTCCTTCTCTTACCTAAAGTTTCTTTTTTCTTTGAAGAGACCTTCCTCTCTCTGGAGAATTAAATTCTCTTTTCTCTCTTTTTTTTTGTTTTCAAGGGGGTTCTTCTCTCTCCTTCCTTCTGTGTCTCCTCCTTCTTTTTTTCTTTTTTCTTCTTGGCTCCTATTTATAGGAGAAAGAAAAGAATCAGTTTGTTTAGCCAATCTCTCATTGAGATATTTTGATTGATTTTATAACCAACATGATCTTTTAGATCACTCAGTGAATTTTATTCACCGTTGGATTTTTAATCCAAAGACTTCTTTTTTACAGAAGATGTCTTGTTTGTTTTTCTTAACAAGATTAGGAAGATATTTCCCTGTACAGAATTTTTCTGTAAATTGGTGATCTTTTAATCACCATTGGATTGTTAATCCAACGGTGTTCTGTTTTACAGAGCGCAATCTTTCTTGTTTGGAAAAGATCTAGGAAAATATTTTTCCAATTAGGGCTTTTGATTCCTTTTAATTAGAATTTAATTCTATTAGTTCAGAGGGCTTAGGAGCCCATCACGTGTTGGCACGTGACCTCTCCAATTAAGCATAAAGCTTCTTAATTAGAATTTAATTCTATTAGTCAGAGGGCTCAGGAGCCCATCACGTGTTGGCACGTGACCTCACCAATTAAGCATAAAGCTTCTAATTAGAATTTAATTCTATTAGTTCAGAGGGCTCAGGAACCCATCACGTGTTGGCATGTGACCTTACCAATTAAGCATCTCCAATTGTTTATTTCATTCAGCGCCTATAGACTTTGCCTATAAAAATTCACGTGTCTGCATGTGAGGCCCGATCACGTGTGGGAACGTGATGCTCCACTTGGGGGCTTTCCTCGTTGCTTTATTCATTTGTTTTATTCAGTTCCCATGAGGGAACAAATGCCCCCACAGCGTTGTTCTCACGTGTTTGCATGTGAGTGCAATGCTGTCACCTTTATGGCCGTTGGATCTGCCTAGGGAACGGGGAAGATGAACCATTTCCTATCATGTCTTATAAATGCAGAGGTCTCATTCTTGAGGCAGCCATTGTTTCGCTCATCTTCTTCCTTCTTCATGCTCTTCGAGAATTTAATTCTCCTCCTCAGAGCTTAGTTCTCTGCCATTGTAATTCCAGAGTTTAACTTTGTCAAAAAAAACCGTTTTTTTAGGTAAGGACTCTCTGATCATAAAAAAACTTTCTTTCTGAACAAAAATTCTAGATTTTAAATCCACCATGAGAGCTTTGCTCTCTTCAAAGACCCATTCGCTTAGGGATCCAAAGATGTGATCTTTGATTAGTAAACCTCCATATCTCGAACATTCACCTCTGTTTTTCAGGGATTCATGAGATTTTGTTTCTCATATAAGTTTTTCTTTTATGGATTCTTGGAATTTAATTCCATCATGTAAAGGGAATTTAATTCCTAAGGCGAAGAACTTAGCTCTGAAAGATCAGGAGGACTCCTTGGGAATTTTATTCCTTGGTGTTCTAGATAATCTTTTCATATGGTTTTCCCCTCATTCGCGCAGATTTTTAATTTTGTTAGGTGTGTTATCAGAGGTTGTTTTTTCAAGAGTTGTTTGAATTCCAATGTCTGTTTAACGAGGATCTTTTTTGATTCTCACAATGATTGCTCTGTCTCATCATTAGTGAGCCGCCATATTGATTTTGTGGGGTCTATGTGTTTCGTAGGCAGTGTCCCCGCAAAACAGACATCCTGTTTTATTATTATTATATATATTTATATGTGCATGGGTTTTATTAATAGCTTCCTCTTTTCCTTTATTTCAGGCACAATGGCTTCTCTTCCTTATTTCCCTTACACCCGCTCAGACGCCGCTTTTCCACAATCGCCGTCAGATGAGGAGGCAATGGCGATGATCAGAGCTCATGATAAAGATCGGACAAATTTGCTCTTATGGGGCACTTGGTACGGTCACATCATCCGGGGTCGCCGAAGTTTTATTTGCGGGGAGCCGGTAGAACCTCTTCGCCCTATACTGCCGATGGAACGCCCACAGATTGCTTACGCAGTGGAAGTGACCAATTGGACTCTTTCGGGCCGGCTGGAGCCCTCTACTTCTGGGATACCTAACCAGTCCCTACCTGCTATAGACATCTTGGGGCGTCGGATTTGCCAAGGTGAAGCTTGACCTTGTGGGCAAGTCTATAAAGTGGGTATCACCCCCCGGCACCCCGTGGGCTACCTTATTTGGGCTCGTTATATTCTTTCTGCCCACCGTGCAAGGCTGCAGAAGGTCGGACTATATCAAGCAGTGTATGCATCGCTCTTTCATTACCATGCTCCTCACTTCTGGTGGATCAAAGCCTTCTTAAACCAGTGGAATCTGCCCACCAACACCTTCCTGCCAGGGGATCGAGAGGTGCCTATCTCATTGGATGAATTCCGTGAGATTTCAGGACTACCCATTAGGGGGAGCATTACGAGGAATTGCTGCCTCCTAATGAATATGTTTTCTCCACCATGCCGGCTGTGCTTGATGGTCTGACAGCCGAAATCGCCGTCCGTCATAAGTACCCCAGTCTGATCAAGGCCTTGGGTATTTTCGACAGATTGTTTGCGAAGTCAGAAGGGCAGGGTGTCACTTTTGAGAGCTTTATCGCCTGTTTCATTCGGGGAGATATTTTATCCAAGGAGGCCCCGAAGTTTGCGAGTATCAATGACCCTTTTGGGTTTGGTTTGGATAGACTGTCGGTTAAAGCAGAAGATCTACCACAGTTTTACATCCCGATCTTGTCAGTCATTCTTTTTGGTTCGATTGCGGCTCCCGACATGGATGAAGAGACCTTCTTTGTCGGTTTTATTAGCCTTTAGCTCAGCTGGTTTGTGATACCGTCACACCGACGCTTCATGAGAGCTTCCGTCTTCTATCCCGCCCATCGTGTAGCTGAAGGGGCAAAGTTGGCCGTCGGCATCGCGGGACTATCACATCTTTATCACGGGTTAAGTGTTGCGGCCAACACTTCGACTCCAGGTGTAGATATTGTGAATCTCCCCCTTCATTACTTCACATCTTGGATCGAAATGCATGTGCTGGGGGCATCGCGGCACATCAACGGCCGAACTTCTATGACTCTTACACCTTCCCTCGAGTTTTGAGATTGGTGGATGCCTCCACTCCCGATCCGACTCAATTAGGGGCCCTCCGTATTCTGCTCAATACATATACCCATGAGGGGGGAATGGTGTTTGTTGATCGCATTCTTTCTGCTCCAGCGGGGCCTGTCCAGCAGCTATTCGACTTGTCGAAAGGGAAAGCACCCTCTTTAAAGCCTAGGGAGATCATGCATCTATACTCAATTAGGCCGGGCTATTTGGTGTTCCGCCAGAATGATACGGCTCTCCTTATGCGGTATAATCCGCACCGCTTTGCCCGGCAACTGGGCTATAATCAGGGCGTCCCCTTCGAAGCGTTCTTGGTTGAGCCTACTTCATCTTTGGGAGTTATTCGTGACGTTATTCATCATTTTATGTGGTTGAATATTGGCTCCGTATTCATGATCCCAGAACCTGACTATCTCCCCAGGTTTGTGGGCTCCTTTGTGGGCTGGTATCACCACCAGGTTGGTCCTATCATTGCTGAGGAAAGGTGAGTACTCTTCGAATATAAGACTCCTGCCCCAACCCAAGCTGCTAGCGTTCCGTTGTGACCACGGTCAGTCGTTCGCCTTCTTTTGAAGGATGGTGGTGCGGTCCTCATCTTGCAGGCCGCTGAAGCCAGGTCGATTCCTCCCACTGCAGGGATGCCGATGCATACTAGAGCTCGAGCAAAGGCTTCCGCTGAGGCGCCAGCGGCCCCTCCATTAGTAGCGACGTTATCAGCAGGGGTGTCGCCAAAAGGGGACAGTGGAGGCGATGTGGGTCAACATCGTGCCAAAGCGCCGAAAGGAAGGAAGCGATCATCTTCCAGTGTTAGTTTTGGGTCGAAGAGGAGAAAAAAGACGGTCACCGGTCTGCTTGACCTTTTGGGGGAATCCGAGCCTATTGTTCAAGACGAACCAATATCTATGCAAGAGCCGGATGATGGTCTTCTCTTTCCGGGTTCATCTGCCGAGGAAGACGCACAATTGGCTGAGCTTATAAGGCGTTCTGAGGATGAGACCGAGAACGTGCACGTCCCAAAAAGTTCTTATCCTGCCGACATATTCTACGATGATCCTCTATCAATACCGTGAATATTTATAGGTCCTCTGGAAAAGGGAGGCGAGATAGCTCTCAAGCAGCCTATCTCCGCCGCTTCCGAAGATGAGTTGTCATTGTGGACCGGCGGCTATGAATCTACACTTGAACCTCGGTGAGCATACCTTCTCAGGAAGGAACGTCGGTTTGAAAAAGCCATACTACAGGCATCTTGACGTATCGGTATGCATGTTTTCTGTATTTTTCCTTTGGCAAGTAATTTGTATCACTTTTTATATCTTCTTATCTTCGTAAAACTTTGCAGGGACTTCGGCAATGGCAGAGAATCTGAGTTCGAGTTGCGTCCTGACTGTGGACTCTGTAAATATCCCCGATGAGGCACTAGTAGGTGCGGAGGAGGTCGTCATGGCTGCTATTCCTGCTATAGAGCTTCCATTGGTGGCTTCTGTTCTCCTGGTGCTTGCTCTCCCAGAAGAGGCATCCTTATTTGCCGCAAATTTAATGGATCTTTCTGGTGACGGCCCGGAGATTGTGGAACAGGTAGTCGAGATCGCCGTCCATTCATTGGAGCCTGAAGCGGTGACCGCTGCCCCTCAACTGGAAGCTGTTACACCAGTCCACGTCTCCGGTGATGTGCCTGAGGGTACGGAAGAGGCTGTTGAAACCGCTATCCCTCCAGTTCAAAGCGGGAGGAGTATCGAAGGTAGTCTTATATATTTTGTTTTAATGATCTCTTCATTATCTGAATCTTTCTGTGTTTTCAGAATTACAAGGATTGGCGGCGTCCATCGCGGATCTATCCCCAAGAAAGTCTTTCCAGCGTCTGCTCGAGATGGCCGCTCCGCAGGCAATATCCCCGCAACGCATCGTCCTCTCTTCTGGGCAAGGTTAGTGTTATTTGACCCCCTCATTGCATTATCATTATTTCGTATAACGATGCTAATGCCTTCTGTAGTTCTGGAAGCTGATGATGAAGTTGAGATCCTCGACGGGCCTAGGGATATTTTAAACCCTCCTCGCATGACTGTGGGTAAGTAAAGTTTTGACGTTGTTCCATCTATTCTTTGCTTGCAAATCTCGCTGATTGTTTATGAATCTTGACAGCTTTGCTCGTTCTTATCCTGCTGGAATCTCGCATCATTATGCACCCCGACCCTTATGCCCGGCGCGCATCTGAACGGACGGCGAAGCAAACCCTTCACTCCTTGACGGTTCTTATCAAAGATTTTCATGCTGGTAGTTCGATCACAGCCGAAGAATTCGCTGCTGAAGCCAACATTTCTCTGCCCTTTCTCGCCACTTATCGTGATGAAACATTGGTGCATGGCTGGGTTGAGTTTTGTCGTCGAGTGGAGGCTTGCTTACATGGTCTTGAGTGCACACGCCTTCCTTCAGAGGCCGTGGCTGCAAAGACGAGCTTGCGGGGGCTGGTTGAGCGGTGCGCCGCAAATCTGCAGTCATGTGAGAAGAGGCTAAACCGAAAATTTTCGGAGAGGGAGCTAGCTTCAAATACTTTGGGGGAACTTCAAGCCGAACTCATGGCTAAGACCACTCGTGCGTATGAACATTGGCGGGTGCTTCAAGAAGCTATCAGGGAGGTGGTAGCCATTGACAAAGCCGATATTTTTACTCGCGAGATGGTTGAAGCTCACAAAGTCGCTGAAAAGGAGCTTGAAAGTCAGCTCGCCTCGTATCAGGCTCAACAGTCTAAGGCAGAGACCCGTCTCATAGCAATAACAAAATATGAAGCCGAGACCCAGCGGAAGAAAGATGAACTGATGAATTTATTAAATCGTCCACCGGCTTAAAAAATATATATATTTCTTTTTTTCTCATTTTGTACTTACTCTTGAATGAGAGTATTTTTTGATTCTTTTATAGATTGTACTTTGTATTCATTTTGATTCATGAATAAAAGATATATTTTGTTTCATGTTGGTGTGTCCCTTTTAGCAAATGCATATTGTAGATAATCTATTTTGATCTCTTTGCTGGACAACGATGGCTTAGGAGTCAGGTTCAGATCTGCCACCTAAGGCTTTCCAACTTTATGAGCGTGAGGGTCTCATAAAGATTTTTCTCCCTACGAGTCGAGAGGATCTCGTAGGTGTATTTTCTCCTTAGGTAGGAATTGTGAGGGATCCTAAGTGTGCTTTCTCTTGAGAGTCGTAAGGATCTCACTAAAGAATTTTCCCGCTTACAAGTCGAGAGGACTCATATGTGGTTGTTTCCCTCCTTGTCGATGTTCGGCTTCGAAGAGTGTGGCCCATGAATAGTATGCAAGCGCCCATCTTAGACTGACTTGCAGGGCCCCAGTGCTTAGGAAACAGGTTTTTTAATCCCCACTGCCTAAGGCTTTTCCCTATGAGTCGAGACGAATCGAGAAGTTCTCGCAAGGACACTAATTTCCTCACGAGTCGAAACGAATCGAGAAGTTCTCGCAAGAATGTCCTAACGTCACAGTTAACCTCTGCTCTTTACGACAGAGGTCCATTAGGGTCTGTGGTACTAGGGTTTTGTCCGTCGTACCGCCGCGTTGGCTGATGTATTCCTTGATAGGCAATCTTGCTGTTCGAGTAGCCTCACGACTGTCGTGTCTCTGATCCCTTCGGGGGCTAGACAAGACGTCTTCAAGCAATCTTCCAGGTAGTATTACCGTCGAAAGAGCAAGCGTTAGGGATATTCCATGCCGCTTTTTACTTGAGGTTAGGCTCAGTTTGGGAGCCCCGATGAGTCATAACCACTCCGTGCTGGTGTGGGATGATCTCCGACAGTCCTTCAGGTTTTATTTGAGTTGCCGTGAAGACCCTGAAGCTAAGGATTTTCCTTTGCTTCGTTTGCTGGCATTGCATCTACTGTAACGAGATGAATGTCGCGGTTGTCTCTAGGTTGCGTGTGAACCATCGAGGCTTAGAACTAGGGATTTTGCCATGGCTCCGTTGTTTTGACCCTGAGGTCAGTTGTTGACGTTGCATCTACATCCTGCTGGAGTTGAGAAGGAACGCCGCTGTTGATCTCTAGGTTGCCTATGAACCGTCGAGATTTAGAACTAGGGGACTTTGCCGTGGCTCCATTTGTTGATGTCGCGTCTGCATCTTGCTGGAGGAAGAACGCTGTTGGTGATCTTTAGGCTGTAGATGTTGTCGTCGATACTTGGAACCAGGGACTCTGCCATGGCTCCGAGGTAGTCTCTAGGTTGTCTGTGAACCGTAGAGATTTGGAGATAGGGGTATGCCGTGGCTCCATTTGATGTCGCGTCTGCATCCTGCTGGAGGAAGAACGCCGTTATTGATCTCTAGGCTATAGATGTTGCTGTTAAGATCTGACTTTCCCTTTGACAGAGTTCGTTTGAGACATATAATTCCCTTTTCGTTTATACCCATGGATTGTATACAGGGGTCAGTATGGACTTACCTGCAGGGCAAATGTTTCATTCCTTTTTTTTATTTCTTTCTGCGATGCTCTATCATTTCAGATTTTCGTATCGCGAAAGTCGTGATTACCCAATCTTTTCGGCTAGTTTTCGCGGTGCCCAATCGTTTCGGCTATTTTTTTCTTTTTACTCGCTGCTTTTTATTGCGAGTTGCCCAATCATTTCGGCTATTTTTGTATGCATATATTTTACTTGCTGATTTTGTTGCAAGTTGACCTATCATTTTGGCTATTTCATATGCATTTATGGCTCACTGATTTCTTGTCACGAGTATGAGACTTGGGATCTGATACCGATTTAGGCATCAGCACTGCTACAACTGAGATATTGCCAGGAGCGAATCATCATTTGCCTTTGTCGGTTTGAACAAAGGTGGCTTAGTAGACCGGGTTTAAATTCTGTCAACTAAGGCTTTTGACTTCATGAGCCGTAAGGGTCTCATAAATATATTTCTTCCTACAAGTCGTGAGTATCTTGTAGGTGCATTTTCTGCTTAAGAATCGTGAGGATTCCTAACTGTATGTTCTCTTATAAGTCGTAAGGATCTTACAAGAGTGTTTTCTCCTTGTAAATCGAGAGGACTTACAAGTGTCATTCACCAAATGAGGACATTTCACGTCATCGGTGGAACTTGATGGGGAAATGATTATTTGCGCCCGTGGATTGTATACAAGGGTCAATATTGAACCGCTTGTAGGGCAATCTGTAGATTGTGATGGCTTAAGAACAGGTTCAGATCCCTGTAGCTTAAGGCTTTAGAATCCTATGAGCCGTGAGGGTCTCATAGGGGAATTCTCCTTACGAGTCGTGAGGATCTCGTAAGTGTAATTTCTCCTTAGGAATCGTGGGGATCCCTAAGTGTGTCGTTCCTTTGTGAGTCGTGTAGGGTGTTTTTCGTCACCCCATTGAGATGGGAATACGCGCGCGCTTGACAGGCGTACTACAGATTCCCCCTGCCTATGGTAGGCGGGGGTTTATTGATCGTGGGGATACGAATCTCCGGCAGCCGCGGACTAAACTGCCGTTAATTACCCCTCGCCTTTAGAGCTAGAGAACCTCCGATTAACTGGTTAAACTGGTCATGCGAACTCAATGTGCAATGTTGTGTTTTGAAGCGGTTTTGGATATATCGGGGGCTCCGCAGAGTTTTTACGGGGGTCCCGCTACCCGGATAGCAGGTTGGGGGTTAAGGGGGCTAGCAGCCCCCTTGCGGGGTGCGGACAGCGCCCCGTTAGAAATTTTTCCTAACGGGGGACAGTGTTGTAGAGTAGGTGTGTATGTGTATATGTATGTATATATATATATTTATATATATATAAGGAAAAAAGGCATCTAAAAGATGCGCGGGAGAAAGTGCTCGGCTGCTAGCGCTTTGGGCGCTAGCGCCTCACGTGCCAGGCACGTGGGCGCTCGGGCGCTAGTGCTTTGGGCGCTAACGCCCCACGTGCCAGGCACATAGGCGCTTGGGCGCTAGCGCTTTGAGCGCAAGGGCGCTCGGGAGGCAAAAGGGACTTGGTCCCTGCAATGGGAGTTGTACTCCCAGAAAGGAACACTTATTATTTTGTGTGTGTGTGTGTGTGTGTGTGTGTGTGTGAGGAGTTAAACTCTTAGGATATTTTGAAGCTGATGAAGGGGCTTCTCCCATTGAGCCCTAGATCTTCCCCAAAGTGGGGTTCTGGAGATGGGTCTCCTTCTTCTTCCTGTCGTTTGGCCGGATCTTGGATAAAGGGGGTGAGATTTAAAAATCTCCCATTTTTGAGGTCTAATGGAAGATCCAAGCTCCGCTTTGTGGGTTTTGTGGTGAAAAACTATTTAGTTTTGGAAAAGGAAGAGTAAAACTCTTGATTTAATTTAAAAGAAAGAAGAAGGTTTTAGAACCTTGAGGAAGGAGAAAGAGGCACATGCCCTAATTTTTTGAAAATGAAAAAGTGTTATTTTTTTAATTCATCATCATGTTGGCTTATATAGGCTTACACATTTACACATAGCCCCTTGGGCTTTACAAAATGGCATTTTGCCCATCCCATGGCTCATGTGCCATTTCTTTTTGCACATAAGCCATGGGCTTTACAAAAATTTGGCTTTATGCCCATTCATGCATAAAAAATTACATAAAAATTATTTATTACATGATTTCATCTTGGCATGGAGGGGGGGCCGGCCGCTTCATGTTCGGACTCGACCTGGGGCGTGGACCCACTTGATCTGGGCTTGGGCCCATCTGGCTTGGGGTTGACCTTGATTTTGACTTGGTCAATCGGGGTGCAAATTTTGACCCCAACAAAGTGCTCCCCATCAATAAATGCACACCGCACATTTGAGTTGTGTGCATGAAATTGATGGATCTTGAAGCTGGACTTCGAGGTGGAACATCATTCCGGGGGCGGAGAATTCCTCGGGGAGCATGATCCCCGAGGATCGGAGCATCATTCCGATTTGCGGAGCATAATTCCAGAGTCGGAGTATCATTCCGAAGAGTCGGAGCATAATTCCGAGGGTTGGAGCATAATCCCAGGATCGGAGCATCATTCCGAAGGGCGGAGCATGATTACAGGGATCAGAGCATAATTCCGATGAGCGGAGTATGATTACAGGGATCGGAGCATAATTCCGATGAGCGGAGTATGATTACAGGGATCGGAGCATAATTCCGATGAGTGGAGCATGATTCCAAAGGGTTGGAGCATCATTCCGAGGATCGGAGCATCATTCCGAAGAGCGGAGCATGATTCCAGGGGGTCGGAGCATGATTCCGGGGATCGGGGCATCATTCCGAAGAGCGGAGCATGATTCCAGGGATCGGAGCATAATTCTGATAAGCGGAGCTTGATTCCAAAGGGTCAGAGCATCATTCCGAGGATCGGAGCATCATTCCGAAGAGCGGAGCATGATTCTAGGGATCGGAGCATGATTCCAGGGATCGGAGCATAATTCCGAAGATCAGAGCATCATTCCGAAGAGCGGAGCATGATTCCAGGGGTCGGAGCATAATTCCGAAGAGCGGAGCATGATTTCAGGGATCGGAGCATAATTCCGAAGAACGAAGCATGATTCCAAAGGGCCGGAGCATAATTCCGACGAGCGACAGACATTCTGACCAAAGCATAATTTCAATGCAGAGGTCGATCCCAGGCGAAGCATAATTCCGACAGGGAAAGCAGATACTCCAAGGCGAAGCATGATTTCGACACGGGGTACATTCTGAGACGAAGCATGATTCCGGCGCAGAGCTTGTTGGCTGACTTGATTCTGAGACGAAGCATAATTTCGACAGGGAAGGCAGATACACCGAGGCGAAGCTTGATTTCGACGCGGGGGACACTCTGAGACGAAGCATGATTCCGACACAGAGCTTGTTTGCTGACTTGATTCCGAGACGAAGCATAATTTCAACAGGGAAGGCAGATACACCGAGGCGAAGCATGATTTCGACATGGTGTACACTCTGATACGCATGATTCCGACGCAGAGCTTGTTAGTTGATTCCGAGCCAAAGCATAATTCCGACAGGGAAGGCAGATACACCGATGTGAACCTTGATTTCGACACGGGGTATACTCTGAGACGAAGCATGATTCCGACGCAGAGCTTGTTAGTTGATTTGATTCCGAGGTGGAGCATAATTCCGGCAGGGAAGGTAGATATCCCGAGGCGAAGCATGATTTCGACACGGGGTAAATTCTGGGACAGAGCATGATTCCGCCGCAGAGGTTGTTGGTTTGATTTGATTTGGGTTGACATCAGCATCGCCACACTGGAATATGGTACCAGGAGCGAATCATCATCTTTCATGAGAGGATTTGGGGATTTGATTTTTTTGGGCGGCATCTGTATTGCTGTACTGGAATAATGCCAGGAGCAACTCATCATTTTCCCCAGGATGATTTGGGAATTGGTTTTTGTTTAGCATCAGTATCGCTATACTGGAATATGGTACCAGGAGCGAATCATCATTTGCCATGAGTGGATTTGGGGATTTAGGTTTTTGTTTGGCATCAGCATTGCTATACTGGAATATGGTACCGGGAGCAAATCATCATTTGCGTTTGCTTATTAGGAAACGATGGCTTAGAAGACAAGTTTTAGGTCCCTATCACCTAAGACTTTTCAATTTTGTGAACCGTAAGGGTCTCACAAAGCATTTTCTCCCTACGGGTCGTAAGGATCCCGTAGATGTATTTTCTCCTAAGGAGTTGTGGGGACTCCTAAATGTGTTTTTCCTTTGTGAGTCGTAAGGATCTCACGCTGGAATTTTCTTCTCACAAAGTCGAGATGACTTTACGAGTGTATTTCATCTCTTTTTCACGAGTTTGCGCCCTTTCGGGTTTTCACAAACTCGCCGGTAGTCCTGCTGTTTTTACTCACGGAGCCCTTTCAGGTTTTCATCCGTGCCCATTTTGCTTTTAGACATACCTTTTTTTTTGAATTTTCATCGCCGGTGGGACTTTGAATGTGGTCTCACTGGTAGGACTTGGGGATAGATTGGGATCATTTTACGCCCGTGGATTGTATACAGTTTTGCAGGATGTATGATCCAGACCGTAGGGTCGAAAAAATTTCGGGAGTTTGTTGGCGTCTGCATCCTGCACTGGAATATGGTACCAAGAGCGACTCATCATTGGTCGTTGGGGTATGGAATTTGGAATTTGGTTGGTGTTTGCATCGCTGCACTGGAATATGGTACCAGGAGCGACTCATCATTCGCCATTTGGGATTTGAGTCTGGAATTTGGTTGGCGTCTGCATCGCCGCACTGGAATATGGTACCAGGAGCGACTCATCATTCGCCGTTGGGATTTGGAATTTGGTTGGCGTCTGCATTGCGGTGCTGGAATATGGTACCAGGAGTGACTCATCATTCGCCACTTAGGGATCTGGATTTTGGTTAGCGTCTGCATCGCTGCACTGGAATATGGTACCAGGAGCGACTCATCATTCGCCTTTACTCGTTGGGGAGCGATGGCTTAGGAGACAGGTTTGGGTCCCTATCACCTAAGACTTTTCAATTTCATGGGCCGTAAGGGTCCCATAAAAGCATTTTCTCCCTACGGGTCGTAAGGATCCGTAGGTGTATTTTCTCCTTAGGAGTCGTGAGGACTCCTAAGTGTGTTTTTCCTTTGTGAGTCGTAAGGATCCCACAAAGGTTTATTCTCCTCGTGTATCGTGAGGACACATGAATGGGACTTCTCAATGGAGTATAATTCTAAGGGCGGAGACCAGCCGTGTAACTGGTGATTGCTGTGGGGCATGGATATGATGAGAATTATTTGAGCCCGTGGATTGTATACGGTAGTCAATTTGGGGACCAACCATAGAGCCGGAAGAATTTTGGGAGATTTGATGTTGGCGTCTGCATCGCTGCGCTGGAATATGATACCAGGAGCGACTCATCATTCGCCGTTGAGAATTTGAATTTTGGTTGGCATCTGCATTGCTGCACTGGAATATGGTACCAGGAGCGACTCATCATTCGCCATTTTTTTGTTTTATATATATATATTTTTTACCGCGATTGCTCTATCATTTCAGCTTTTCTTATCACGAATGTCACGATTGTCCTATCATTTCGGCTTTATTTTTCATTTTTATTTTACTCGCTAATTTTTATTGCGAGTTGCCCCATCATTTCAGCTTTTCTTTTTTTTTTTCCTTTTTTTTATTTACACATTTTCTTATATACACATTTTTTTTACATTCCGAGTTTAACGACTTAGAGGTCGATTGTTCCCAGTTTAATGAGGCGGTGGTCGATTGGATCGGAAGCTTAAAGAAGATACCCGATCGAGAAGTTGTCGAGGGCACCGCTGGAGCTTGCTCGAGATGCCTCGTTGCTTTTTTCGTGTTGATGGCCTTGCCCCCAGCTGGGGCCAAGGAAAGTCGTTCAAACATCGACTTGCGTTTGAGTTGGGGCGCCTTCGAGACCACCACATTTGGCCTCTTGCCTTTCGAGACCGGTTTGTCTGTCACCGGGGCTTGAGGAGCTGGGATGGCGTTAGCTGACACGAACAAAATAGAGCCAAATGGTAGCGGCGGCTCTTCCCATTATTGCCCGAGACTGGCCGGAAGGACCGTCCTGGCGTCCATCTTCATCGTGTAGGAGATAGGAGCCATGCTGAGAGCTGAGATCGTCCTTAGAGACATTGTTGAAAAGAGATTGCTTGAAGACCTATATGAAAGAGCATTATTTTAGTATAAATATAGATATGTATAATGATTGAGTTCGCATGAACATTTAACCCGAAATATGGGAGGAGAGATAGGTCCCACCGGGCGTGCCAGAATCTGTAGGGTGTTTTTCGTCACCCCATTGAGATGGGAATACGCGTGCGCTTGTCAGGCGTACTATATATTCCCCCTGTCTAGGGTAGACGGGGGTTTATTGATCGTGGGGATCCGAATCTCCGGCAGCCGCGGACTAAGCTGCCGTTTATTACCCCTCGCCTTTGGAGCTAGAGAACCTCCGATTAACGGGTTAAACTGGTCATGCGAACTCAATGTGCAATGTTGTGTTTTGAAACGGTTTTGGATATATCGGGGGCCCCGCAGAGTTTTTACGGGGGTCCCGTTACCCGGATAGCGGGCTGGGGGTCAAGGGGGCTAGCAGCCCCCTTACGGGGTGCGGAGCAGCGTCCCGTTAGAAATTTTTCCTAACGGGAGGTAGTGTTGTAGAGTAGGTGTGTGTGTGTGTATATGTATATATACATATATATGTATATATATACATGTATATACATACATATATATGTATATATGTAGATATATACATATATGTATATATGTAGATATATACATATATAAGGAAAAAAGGCATCCAAAGGATGCGTGGGAGAAAGTGCTCGGCTGCTAGCGCTTTGGGCGCTAGCGCCTCACGTGCCAGGCACGTGGGCGCTCGGGCGCTAGCGCTTTGGGCGCTAGCGCTTTGAGCGCTAGCGCCTCACGTGCCAGGCATGTAGGCGCTCGGGCGCTAGCGTCTCATATGCCAGGCACGTGGATGCTCGGGCGCTAGCGCCCCACGTGCCAGGCACGTGGGCGCTCGGGCGCTAGCGTTTTGGGCGCTCGGGTGCTAGCTTCCCATGTGCCAGGCACGTGGGAGCTCGGGCACTAGCGCTTTGGGCGCAAAGGCTTTGAGCGCAAAGGCGCTAGCGCTCTGGGCGCTAGCGTCCCACGTGCCAGGCACGTGGGCGCTCGGGAGGCAAAAGGGACTTGGTCCTTGTAATGGGAGTTGTACTCTCAGAAAGGAACACTTATTATTTTGTGTGTGTGTGTGTGTGTGTGTGTGTGTGTGTGTGTGTATGAGGAGTTAAACTCCTAGGATGTTTTGAAGCTGATGAAGGGGCTTCTCCCTTTGAGCCCTAGATCTTCCCTAAAGTGGGGTTTCTGGAGATGGGTCTCCTTTTTTTTCCTGTCGTTTGGCCGGATCTTGGAGAAAAGGGGGAGATTTAAAAATCTCCCCTTTTTGAGATCTAATGGAAGATCCAAGCTCCTCTTTGTGGGTTTTGTGATGAAAAACTATTTAGTTTTGTAAAAGGAAGAGTAAAACTCTTGATTTAATTCAAAAGAAAGAAGAAGGCTTTAGAATCTTGAGGAAGGAGAAAGAGCCACAGGCCCTAATTTTTTGAGAATGAAAAAGTGTTATCTTTTTATTCATCATCATGTTGCCTTATATAGGCTTACACATTTACACATAGCCCCTTGGGCTTTACAAAATGACATTTTGCCCATCCCTTGGCTCATGTGCTATTTCTTTTTGCACATAAACCATGAGCTTTACAAAAATTTGGCTTTATGCCCATTCATGCATAAAAAATTACATAAAAATTATTTATTACATGATTTCATCTTGGCATGGAGGGGGGCCGGCCGCTTCATGTTCGGTCTCGACCTGGGGCGTGAACCCACTTGATCTGGGCTTGGGCCCATCTGGCTTAGGGTTGACCTTGACTTTGACTTGGTCAACCGGGGTGCAAATTTTGACCCCAACAAGTCGTAAGGATCTCACGCAGGTATTTTCTGCTTACAGGGTCGAGAGGACCTTGCAAGTGTGCATGAATTTTTTTACGAGTCTGCGCCCTTTCGGGTTTTCACAAACTCGCCGGTAGCCCTGCTGTTTTTACTCATGGAGCCCTTTCAGATTTTCATCCGTGCCCATTTTTCTTATGGACGTACCGTTTTTTTTATCAGCCTTAGGATGCTGCATTTCGTAGTAGTTTATAGACGTTTCGGTCAAGCGTAGTATTTTTTCAAGAACCGACCTTTTGTTGGTCTAAAGGGTCTTTCGCCATGCATATCCATGAGCAAGTAAACCCCACCTTGGTAGAGCTTGTCTATGATATACGGGCCATCATAGTTTGGCTCGAATTTCCCCCGTTTGGCACGATTGGGGATCATAGGTCTCTTTATGACTAGCACGAGTTCACCTTGGAGGAATGTTCTCGTCCTAGTCAATCTTTCGTACGAGCGTGCCATCCTTGCTTTGTAAGCCTCCAGGTTTTACTGCGCCATGAGCCGGGTTTCGTCAAGGGCGTCGAGCTCTTCCAGCCAAAGATGAGCGTTCTCTTCTTCTGTTAGCTCGTAATGAACCGCTACACGTAGAGAGGGTAGCTCTATCTCCAAGGGGAGTACCGCTTCTGCGCCGAATACCAATGCATACGGCGTTGTATTTGTTGCCGTTTTGAACGTAGTTCGATACGCCCAGAGAGCTTCATGCAGTCTCTCGTGCTAGTCCTTTTTGTTTTTGGACACCGTCTTCTTTATGATCTTTGTTAAGGTCTTGTTGAAAGCCTCAGCCATACCGTTAGCTCGGGGATTATAGACCGAAGAGTATCTCCAGTCTATGTTATGCTGTTGTGCGAAGCGGCTGATTTTGTGGCTTCTGTAGGCTGGCCCGTTATCGAAGATAATCCGTCGTGGAGTGCCGAACCGATAGATGACGTGCGTCTTGAAGAAATGGAGAATATTCTCTGTTTTCACTTCTCTTAGTGGTATGGCTTCTGCCCATTTAGAGAAGTAATCGGTTGTCGCCAATATGAACCGATGTCTTCTGGACGATGCTAGTTCGATGGGCCCGATTATGTCAGTTCCCCATATTTCGAACGGCTAGCTAGCCACCGTTGGGTGTAGCGGATTCGGATGCTGGTGGATGAAATCCCCGTGAATCTGGCATGAGTGGTACTGCTTCGCGTATTCGAGACAGTCCTGAATCATCGTGGGCAAATAGTAGCCCATCCTTTTGATCTTCAGCTTCATCTTTGGCCCGGCTTGATGAGAACCGCAGAGTCCGTCATGGGTTTCTTGGACGACTCTCATTGCTTCTTCCGATCCCAGGCATCTTATCCATAGGGAGTCGAATGATCTCTTATGCAGAGTGTCATTGACAAAAGTGAAGGACAGAGCTCGTTTCATGAGCTGATGTCTTGAGGACGCATCTTCAGGTGTTCGACGGGATTTGAAGTAGTCTATAAAGACTTCTCTCCAATCCTTAGCCTTTTCCTGGTCTTTTATTTGTACGGTCGTCTTCTTGGTCGCTCCCTTTTCTTCGGACGACTCTGGAGATATTTCTGCCGGTGCAAGAACCCGACGGCTCTGCACAACGATCCTCACGTCATCGAGGTTTTCGTTAGTCAGTTCTTTAGTGAGTTTGGCTAACGCATCCGCTTTGCTATTTTCCGTACGTGGTATGCTTTCCAAGGCGTAGGAGGGAATTTGAGTCAGTGAGTGTTGCACTCTCTCACCGTACCTTACCAACTCTGGTTTGCACGTTTGATAGTTGCTGTTTACTTGGCTAACGACCAGTTGGGAGTCTCCGTATATGAGGAGGTCTTCGATTCCCATGTCGACAGCGATCTCTAGAACTGCTATCAAAGCTTCATATTCAGCTTCATTGTTCATCCTCGGCTCTGTTAAGGAAAAGGCGAAGCGCATTATCCCTCTTTGTAGAGTCATGAAAATGAGGCCTACCCCAGATTTGATTATGGGGGAGTTGTGCTTTCGCTTCTTCATGGAAGATGGTCCATCAAAGTAGAGTTCCCATCGGGTATCACTCCCTTCTTTTTCCCCGTCGATCGTGTCAAACGCGCGCTTGTCTGGCAATTCGCAAATTAAAGGTGAATCGGCAGGTATCAGCTGTTCAGCAAGGAAGTCGGCGATGGCCTGTCCTTTCACTGCCTTGAGAGGACGGTATGTTATCGAGAACTCCATCAAGAGGAGGGCCCATTCAGCGGGTCGTCCCGTTAGTATGGCTCTTATCATCAAATATTTTAGAGGATCCACTTTTGATATGAGGTGGACCTCATGCGCCAATGCGTAGTGTCTGAGCTTCGTTATAGCGAAGATTAACGCCAGGCAGTGTTTTTCAATGAGGGAGTAATTGTTTTCTGCTCCCAGGAGAACTCGACTCAAATAGTAGAGGGCTCTTTCCTTCCCTTGGTCATTCTCCTGTGCCCATAGCGTGCCTAAAGAACCTTCAAAGGCTGTTGTGTACAGGATGAGAGGCTTTCCCTTGACTGGGGTGGTCAGTACTGGCGGGTTCTGCAGGTATTGCTTGATTTTGTCTAGTACGCTTTGGCATTTGCGATCCCAGACGAACGGAGTCCCTTTCTTCATTAGATGACTGTAGGGGCGACACTTGCCGGAGAGGTTAGCTATGAACCGTCGGATATACGCGAGCTTTTCTTGGAGAGACCGTAGTTGTTTCAGAGTCCTTGGCGGAGGCATTTCCATAATCGCCTTGATCTTTGACGGGTCTATTTCGATGCCCCGGTGTCATATGATGAACCCTAGAAATTTGCCCGAGGAAACTCCGAATGCACATTTGAGAGGGTTCATCTTCAGGTTGTATTTCCGAAGACGTTGGAACACTATCTTCAGATGCTCCCAATGCTCCTCGTACGATTTTCTTTTTACCACGATATCGTTAATATAGAGCTCGACGATTTCGTGTATGAGGTCATCGAAAATCTTCGTCATGGCCCTCTGATAGGTGGCGCCAGCGTTCTTCAGATCGAAAGGTATCACATTGTAGCAGAATATGCCCAAAGGGGTCCGGAAAGTGGTGTGCCTCTGGTCTTCGGGATGCATCTTTATTTGATTGTACCCTGATGAGCCATCCATGAAGGAGAAAACTTCGTGAGTGGACGTGTTGTCTATCATCAGCTCAGTAACCGGTACGGGGAAGTCATCTTTCGGATAAGCTTTGTTGAGGTCCCGAAAGTCCACGCAGATGCGCACTGTCCCATTTTTCTTCATCACTGGGACGATGTTGGCAATCCAGTCAGGGTACTGAACCTCTTGGATGAAGCCGGAGTCGATTAGCTTCTTGACCTCGGCGTTGATGCTCATTTCAAGTTCAAGCCGCATTCTTCTCGGCGCTTGTTTGATCGGCTTAACATCCGGAGATATCGCCAATTTGTGCACGACGATTTCTGGGTTTAGTCCTGGCATCTCGGAGTAGTTCCATACGAAGCAATCTTTATACTGCATGAGCACGTCCTTGAGCGTAGCCACCTTTTCTTCAGACAACAGCTCACTGACGAACGTCGGCCATGGGTCGTTTGCCGTTCCCAAGTCGATTTTTTCTGAGGTTATCTGCAGTAGTATGTATCCCATCTTCTAGCTCTTTTGGCTCCGGTGGAAACTCTGAGATCACCTCGTCATCATCGTTTTCTAAGCACCAAGAGAGTTCAGCCGTATCCTCGCGTACTCCTTCTTTTGTCAGCGTTATTACATGATAGGTGCGAGATCGTTTCCAAGACCGATGTTGATCCGGCTCTACTCTCACTGCATACGTGGCTTTCGGTTCATGCTTCTGTGGCGGGGTTACCCTCCAACTGATGGATAAAGCGAACCTACCTTGCTGATACTGGTCTTCTACCCAGTTTTTGAATGTAAAGCAGTCTTCGAGAGGATGTCCTATCGCTCGGTGATAGGAGCAATAATCCGGGTGAGAGACCTCGTCTGCTTGTTCGGGGTGTTTGGACTTCGGGAGCGTAATCATTTGATGTTTCATGACAAGATCGAATATCTTCCTTGTCTTGTCTTGGGGAAAAGAATATGCTCGACCCATCTTTTTTATAAGAGACGGATCCCGGCTGCCCAATTCTCGAACGCATGGTTTCTTGGACCCGCTTTGCCACTGTCGAACATTTTTTTCGTTCTTTAGCTTGTTTCTACCTCTGCGTCGAGTCTTCTGTACAACGGTTTGGCGACGAAGAGCATCGTCATTCTTCGCATCCTGCTGAAGGAGGTGTTGCGTCCTGGCTTTCTCGTAGATGGCCATTTCGGGGCTATGGTCATCCCGGGCCTTTTGACCCGCTTCCCTTATTAGCTTGTCCATCTATTCTTCGAACGACGGACTTGGCACTTTCATGGCGGGATCTCGTTTTGGTTCAGGGTTAGCGTTTTCTAACAGAGCATCTCCTTCTTCATCAAAGTCATGTATAAGGTAGCAGCCATGAAATCGCTCCCGTTTCTTGGATCGGATATATCCAAGCTCGATCACTTCCATCTTTCCGTTGGGCAATTTTCGCTGAGTACCGGGAACGTTCCAGATCTTGTTGTAGAACTGAGCTTTTCGTGCTGTCTGCTTAAAGGGTACGCCTTGGTGCCTTAACAGCCTTTTTAATCCTTCTGTGCAGTATCTGGGCAGATAGATGGGCTGGAGCCTGTTAAGTGCAGAATCGGCACCATGCCAGATTTCTTTCTCCACTTTGGTTTCCGCGGATTGATAAAAGAGGATCGCCTTTTCATCTTTTCGCCTCGGAGGGACGTAGAATGTCTGCAGCTCTTGCACGCTATATGTTTCAAGCGCATCAAGTTCTCTGTAGTGCCGTCGCGGAACCATGGCGATTTGCAAACTCTGATCATCTTCAGTGAAGGCTTGCATTGATGGTCGGAACAAGAACACTGCGTTGACTTCGTCTTCAGAGTCACTGCCAAAATCCAGAATAGGGGTAGATGGTCCCGGCTTATTGCATTGGGGCGGCCCCGAATAGACTATCTCTTCTTCATCCTCGGTATCGCTCCCGAAGACCGGAATAGTGGTGATAGCTTTTTGCTTATTCTCCGGTTTATGGCATCTTTCCGTGTCTTCAAAGTCTGGCAGAAAGTACTTTGCGTCCTTGTATTTGCGGACTTCATTCACGGAGAATAGGTTTAGCTCCCCCGTTACGGTGTACTCAAGACCATCTTTGAAATACTTCATACACTGATGTTGTGTAGAAGGGATGATGTTGTACTCGTGTAACCAAGGCCTACTGAGCAAAGCGTTGTAGCAAGTCTTGGCGTCAATGACGTGAAACTTGATGTCAGTGACGAGCAGCCCAAAGCGTAATGTCAGTATCACAGACCGGAGCGTCCGTGATGACTGGGAGTCGAAACCGGAGATAGTGATTTTATCCCGAGCAAGGTGTTGAACGCTCATGCAGATTTCTTTTAACACCCTCATGTTTCCCCTAGTCAGAGCAAACCTTTGTTCAAATTTCAAATTTTGAAATAAAGCAGCGCTTCATAGCAGCGCCAGCGCTGAAAGAGTCAAAGACTCTGAAATGACGCTCACGTGCAAACCACACGAGCGCTAGCGCTAATAGTTCTGCACTCTAAGCCGTGCACCACGTGCAAAGCACAAGAGCGCTAGCGCTGGAACTAAATGTTCCCAACCGTTGGATCAAAGATCCAACGAACATGATTAAAAATCATCAGTTGACCAGAATAAAATTCTGTTAAGAAAACATTTCTTATAATCTTTCAAAAAAAAAAAAAGATTTTGCTCCATAAATCAGAGCACCGTCGGATCAATGATCTAATGGTGATTAAAAATCACTAAAATACAGAATAAATTCTGTGTGGGGAAAGATTTCCCGATCTTGTTAAAAACATGAAGATTGCCTTCTGTAAATCAGAAGCCATTGGACCAAAGATCCAACGGGGGAAACATCCCCAAATCAATTAGAGAAAAGATCTTTTCAACCGATTCAACAAATCAGCTTGCCCTATATAAAGGCCCTAAGACTTCAAGTCTGAGATAGAGGAACCCCCCGATAAGATTTGAGAAATTTCAAAGACAAAGAGCAAGCTCTCAGAAGAAGAAGATTTTCTTCAAGGTAAAAAGAGAACAGAGAGATGAAATCATTTCATATTAAAAGAAGAATTTACTTCTTTTTCTAAGATCATATATCTATAAGACCAAGGCCTTTCACAACAGAGATCAAAGTATCTCATCATAAAAAAATAAGGGGAAGAACTTAATCTTCTTCAGATCATAGATCTATAAGACAAATTGTCTTTCAGAGATTATAATATCTCATTATAAAAGGGGGGAGAATAATTCAATTCTCTTAGGATCACAGATCTAAAAAGGCAGAGCCTTTTCACTAAAAACATAAGAGATTGAAATATCTCCTATAAAAAATAATAAGAAGTTTGTTCTGATCCATGAGATAAAGTCTCTTATAAGAAAGAGAATTTAATTCTTAGGGTGCAAAGCTGCCTAAAAAGAGCCACATCGCTCTAATCAAAAGAAGCGCTTCAGCGCTCCAAAATTAACGCATAGCGTTGCAGAGCCTTGGCGCTCCAAACTTCACCAGAAGCTCAATCCGCTCATTGTCTGGCGCTCAGCGCCAAGCGTGCCGCGTGCTCCTCACGTGTGCGCTACTTCACCAGAAGCGCAATGCGCTCATTGTTTGGCGCTCAGCGCCAAGCGCGCCATGTGCTCCTCACGTGTGTGCTATTTCACCAGAAGCGCAATGCACTCATTGACTGGCGCTCAGCGCCAAGCGCGTCACGTGCTCCTAACGTGTGCGCTACTTCACCAGAAGCGCAATGCGCTCATTGTCTGGCGCTCAGCGCCAAGCGCGCTACGTGCTCTTCATGTGTGCGCTACTTCACCAAAAGTGCAATGTGCTCATTGACTGGCGCTCAGCGCCAAGCGCGCCACGTGCTCCTCACGTGTGTGCTACTTCACCAGAAGCGCAATGCACTCATTGACTGGCGCTCAGCGCCAAGCGCGCCATATGCTTCTTATGTGTGCTCTAAATGAACATAAATTTTTCTTTAAATAACAAAGTCCTAGAGTTGTAATGAGTGCTCAACACTCAATAAAGGACAAAAAACAATTGTCAGAACCAATACTCAACATTTTAATTGAGTGGGCCGAGCCCAAAGTGGCCACAAAACCCCAATTCAGATTAATTGAGCCCATATGCTCATAAATCTTTGATCTTAGTCTCAAATTGGACTATAGATCCCCCAACCAATATTGGTTCAAGGGTACATCTCTTCACTCCTCTGATATTTGTCGTTGTAATCCTTCAACGTCTTCGTAGAGGTGACGGGTCCCGACAACCAGACATTCCATGGACTGTGGGGTCCTTAAACTCATGGACTATGATGTCCTTAAACTTTACAGACTGTGGGGTCGTTAAACTCATGGACTATGATGTCCTTAAACTTACAGACTATGATGTCTTTAAACTGGACCGCAAAGTCCCTAAACTAAAACAATAGAGTCCAAATGCTCTTTTGTTGGATCTAAATGGTCCTGTTAAGTTGATCTTTGTCTAAAATTAGACTAACGTATTCTTAACAAATCGTTAAGTTGATCTTAGTCTAAAATTAGACTAACGTATCCTTAACAAACGTTTAAGTTGATCTTAGTCTCAAATGAGACTAACGTATCCTTAAACTCAACCCAAAACCCAAATCTAAGAAAATACGGATTTGGACTAATCCACGCCCTACGGGCGGCAACATAAATTAATCCCCGTATACAATCCACGGGCAATCAAAAATAAAACAAACACACACGACACGAAGTGACCATCTGGAGAAGGAGAAAGTGGTTACCGCGATGCGGTAGCGTAATTAACTGCAGGGGCTTGCGCCTGCATGGAAGAGCGTCCCCACAATCAAAAACCCCTCGAACGAGGGGGAATCTGACGAAGTCTTCTACATCGGCCGCATCCGTCTAAACCTCCGATACACGGCGCCATAAATCAACTTGGCATCTTTGGAGAGGTGGACGGATAAAACCAAATAGCATCTGCCCCTAAAATTCAGGCCAGACATCCCAACGTCCCGGTCGCGTCTTTCGGCAGTGAACAAATTCTGGCACGCCCGGGGGGACCTTTTTCTCTTTCCACTCCACACTTCATGTGTTGTGTTTCGCGAACAAGTCGCGGTTTGACATGGTTGCCTTTGGATGTGAAGTACTAAGATTTGGTATCTTACTTCGTGCATAAAAACAGAAGATCAATGGATTCAAACTGCACTAACTGCAACTACAACTCTCACTCCGTCCTGTCCGGGGGAGTGACTTACGGGCCCCAAGTGGCCTCCCTTTTCACAATGCCGGTGGAACAAGTGACCCAAGCCACTACTGGGCTATTCTTCGGGACCATGATCCCGCCAACAAGCTTTAGCGCTCCTGTACCTTCGTAAGAAGCTTCGAGAAAGTCAGTCTTTAATCAGCTTGTAACCACCACGGCCCCTCTCAGCGGGTCGTCCAGCTCCAATGCCTCAGTCTTCGACAGGTTGGGCCAAAGCTCATTTAGGCCCGTAAAAAGTCTCACAATACCAGAGAAGGACACTCCAACTCCTGCTATAGTTGAGGTCGTCCAAGCTGCTCTCCCTACTCGAAGGTCGGCTTTCGACAGGTTGACCATTCGCTCTCAGCGGACGTCTGTCTTCGACAGGCTAGCGCCAATAACAGCCTCTCCTCAAAACAAGGGGCATGGAAAAGCTGATCCAACAATGGAGGTAATCCCGGCTGCTCGCCATGCTCGCCGTAGTCACTGGCACCGAGTAAGGAAGGCTGGGGCAGCTCTCTTTCTGGACTGACATCGCCAGCTCCAACAGTGGAAGTTGATGCTGCTGTTCCAACTGGGAACAGCTTTGAACTACTTAACAGCGTGCACAGGAATTCGCCAACCGCCGTGCTGAAAAAGTCTCCACCACCTGTGGAAAATGTTACAAAGGTGAAGCTGGAACAACCCCCTTAGCGGCTGTCCTCTAAAATTTACAAGGTCTGGCGTCAAGTCCAAGACTCGGTGATTGATCAAGATTACTCCCACTGACCGAAGAAGGTAAAGGTTCGGTAAGAAAAGGACTACTCTGTTGTACCACAGAAGGTGTCGTCTACCTGGGTGCCCGCTGCAACGGCCCCCTCGACGTCACCAGTCCATAAAAAGAGAAGGCCGGAGAAGATCCCCGTGTCTGCGACAAATGTCAAGGGCACCGAGTCTAAACGCCCTAAGTCTGGGAGCATGGTGGTGTATACCGTCTATATGGCATCCGGAAAAGAGGATAGCCGTATCTCCACAGCTCATCGACCGCTTACGCGATCAGTGACTAAGGCTCAAGAGCAACAACAACAAAATCTCCAAGAGATGCTAACAGCTATGGCCGCACTTACGGGACCAAAAGCAAGACCGGAGATATCATCGGAGAAGCGTCATGAGCAAGAAACCGATGCTGAGTTCCTCCGCAGAATCCTCGAGAAGAAGGACAAAGAAGCAGCGAAACAAGCTGCCAACATAAAATGAATGGCTCTTTTATTCCATGACATGGTCGGGATGATGTTACAACCGGATCCTCCAGCTGAAGGCCTTCCGATTATCCTTGAAGACGATAGGGGAGAGACATCAAACCCTCTTCCGGCTTGTTCAGCAGCCAAAGAAGAGACCATTTCCAAAGCTGCCCTGGATGATTATATCGTACAACAGATACGAGCTCATCAGGCGAGCAAAGCAGCCGGCCAAATTGTTAAGACTGGACGACCCTACCCGGGTTGGTACGACCAAATAAAGTACCCGCCGGGGTATACGATCCTTAAATTCCATGTATATAAAGGGACGGGGAATCCACACCAGCACGTTTCTCAATTCAGGGCTCTGTGCAGCAACACCGGAGGTGACGATAAGCTACTGCTTCGCCAATTCGTTGGCAGCTTGTTGGAGAAAGCATTCTAGCGGTATTTCGAGCTCCCGAATGACTTTGTCAAGACATTTGCAGAAATGGAGCTACTGTTTACACAAAAATTCGCAAGTGCCAGCGACCGCACCCCAATCACGGCATTGATCAATGCCAGGGTGAAGCCGAGCGAAACATGGGTTCAGTATGCGATACGGTGGCGCAACCTATGGTCGAAGTGCGAACAGCGCATAGAAGAGGCTCCTGCAGTAGGCATGTTTGTGGGAACCCTCAATCCGCAGGCGACCATATCCCAATTCATGATGTTTTTCAAGCCGACTACCTTCCAGACCATGATTGACAAGCTAGACCAAATGGACCAGATGGGCCATAGGCCTTCCTCTTCAAAGCCGGAGCCTCGAAATGAAAAGGGCAAGGGGAAAGCAACCTTCGTCACCAATGCTCAACAACAGCCGAGTGGCCCGAGACCGGTTGTTCGCCAAAACAACAAGCGGCAATCCCTCGATGAGAAGTTGAGACGTCCTTACTCGTTTCCCTGGGATAAAACAAAAGACTGTTTGAACTAGCAGTGCGCAACGGGCTTATCACTCTACCGGAGCTGAGACACCCACTACAACCGAACGATGTCAACGATCCCAATTACTGCTCCTACCACCGAGTATTGGGCCATCCGATCGAAGACTACCACGTCTTCAAAAATTGGGTTGAAGAAGAGTGTTAACATGGTAAGTTCGCGCTGTCTGAAAACTGGAAGGTAAATCCGCCACAACAGCACACCACTAAAAGGGTGGACACGCTGGGGGCATCATGCTCTTTTATAGAAGAAGCTCCATGGGAGGTCTCTCTTTCAGCAAAAAACGAAAAGAATGCTGAAGGATCTTCAAGCATGCCCCACAATCAGGTGGAAAAGACCGCTAGAGCTTGAGATCATTGAGGGAATGCTAAAACCGCGCCCGACGCCGAGAATTGGTAGCGATGGTCAAAACGCTCAGGCCCAGTCGTCAAAGTCTTCGAAGAAGAAGAAGACCAAAAAGCCCGCGTAGTCTAACGACAAGCGCACGGATCTGCAAAAGCATATTGATGCGCTGGAGGAATACAAACAGAAGGCGCGAACCCCAGTCACGCTTCAAGAATTTCTCAATCACATCCTTGAAAGTGAAGATAACGACAATGATGAGGGAGACGACTCGTCAGAGGAACCCAAAGATTATGTGGCAAGTTGCCACATGATCTCTCATTCGTCGCTAAGTAACAAAGAAGCCCACTCGGCGTAAGAAGATAATGTAGAGGAGCTGGGGGCAGGAGCAGTGCCAAAATCCTTGGATTATGTGACAAGGTCTATCAAGGGGAAATCTACTTGTTCATAGAGCATCCGGCGAAACTTCGCTTCAAAGCTACTATGGACTGAAAAGTCCGTAAACTACAAATTTGCCTTAAATATGGCAACGAGGGACCGTAATGTCCTAAAACTTGCAACTGACCGAGACGTCTATAAACTACTACGGACCGCAGCATCCTAAGGCTGACGCACCAAAAAAAAAACGGTACGTCCATAAGCGAGATGGGCACGGATGAAAACCCGAAAAGGGCTCCGTGAGTAAAAACAGCAGGACTACCGGCGAGTTTGTGAAAACCCGAAAGGGTGCAATCTCGTTAAAAGATACTTGCAAGGTCCTCTCGACCCTGTAAGGAGAAAATACCTGCGTGAGATCCTTACGATTTACAAGGGAACAACATACTTAGGTATCCTCACGATTCCTAAGGAGAAATTACACCTACAAGATCCTCACGACTCATAAGGAGAACCCTCTTATGAGATCCTCACGGCTCATAAGATTCAAAAGCCTCAAGCTACAGGGATCTGAACCTGTTCTTAAGTCATCACCTTTCCCAGACTGCCCTACAAGCAGTTCAATGTTGACCCTTGTATACAATCCACGGGCACGAATAAACATTTCACTAACAGAGTCCCACCAGCGACTAGGGATATGCTCACACGGTGAACGACCCTTGTAAGTCCTCTCGACTTATAAGGAGAAAACACTCTTGTAAGATCCTTACGACTTATACGAGAATATACACTTAAGAATCCTCCCGATTTTTAAGGAGAAAACACACCTACGAGATCCTCACGACTCGTAGGGAGAAATACCTTTATGAGACCCTTACGGCTCATAAAGTCAAAAGCTTTAGTCGACAGGATCTTAACACTGTTTGCTAAGCCAACTTTGTTCGAACCAACAAAGGCAAATGATGATTTGCTCATGGCAATATCCCAGTTGTAGCGATGCTGATGCCTAAATCGGTATCAAATCCCAAGTCTTTTCAAGGCAAATGATGATTCGCTCCTGGCAATATTCCTGTCGTAGCGATGCTAATGCTAAGATTGGCATCAGATTCCAAGCTCCATACTCGCAGCAAAAAGTCAGCGAGCTATAAACGCATATGAAATAGCCGAAATGATAGGGCAACTTGCAACAAAATCAACAAGTAAAATATATGCATACAAAATAGCCGACATGATTGGGGAACTCCCAATAAAAAACAGCGAGTAAAGAAAAAGAAAAATAGCCGAAACGATTGGGCACCGCGAAAGATATCCGAAATGATTGGGCAATCGCGACTTTCGCGATACAAAAAACTAAAATGATAGAGCATCGCAGAAAGAAAACAAAATACGTATAAAATGAAACTTTTGCCCTGCAGGTAAGTCCATACTGACCCCTGTACACAATCCATGGGCATAAATGAAAAGGGAACCACATGTCCCCCACCAGATCCTATCAAAAGGGAAAGTCAGATCTCAACAGTAACATCTGCATCCCAGAAGATCAACAACGGTGTTCCTTCTTATGCCAGCAGGGCACGGAAGCGACACAACGAAACGGAGCCATGGCAAAGTCCCTAGTTCCAAATCTTAACGTCAACATCTACAGCCTAAAAATCAGCAACGATGATCCTCCTCATTCCAACAGGATTCGGACGCAACATCACTAGACGGAGCCACGGCAAAGTCCCTAGTTCCAAGACTTTACGGTCTATAGACAACCTAGAGTCGACCAATGACCTCCCTACCGGATCAACGCTCCGTCTCAGAAACAAGTCAATCAACTCCGAGGAAATCAAAGTCCTTGGAAAAAACCTCGATTCAGGGAAATCAGCGTCCTTGACGAGAGCATCTCGATTCGCGTCGACCCGCAAGGAAAACAGTGTCTTTGCTGGAATACCTCGATCCGTCTCAACTCCGAGAAAATTAGTGTCCTTGGCAAAAACCTCGATTCAGGGAAATCAACGTTCTTGACGAGAGCATCTCGATTCACGTCGACTCGCAAGGAAATCAGTGTCTTTGCATGAATCTCTCGACTCGTCTCAACTCCGAGGAAATCAGTGACCTTGGCAAAAACCTCGATTAAAGGAAATCGGCATCCTTGACGAGAGCATCTCGATTCGCGTCGACCCACAAGAAAATCAGTGTCTTTACAGGAATACCTTGATTCGTCTCAACTCTGAGGAAATCAGTGTCCTTGGCAAATACCTCGATTCAGGAAAATCAGCGTCCTTGACGAGAGCATCTCGATTCATTTTGACCCGTAAGGAAATCGGTGTTTTTGCAGGAATCTCTCGATTCGTCTCAACTCTGAGGAAATCAGTGTCCTTGGCAAAAACCTCGATTCAGGGAAATCAGCGTCCTTGACGAGAGCATCTCGATTCGCGTCGACCCGCAGAGAAATCAGTGTCTTTGCAGGAATACCTCGATTCGTCTCAACTCCGAGGAAATCAGTGTCCTTAGCAAAATACCTCGATTCAGGAAAATCAGCATCCCTGACGAGAGCATCTCGATTCGCGTCGACCCGCAGAGAAATTAGTGTCTTTGCAGGAATACCTCGATTCGTCTCAACTCCGAGGAAATCAGTGTCCTTGGTAAAATACCTCGATTCAGGGAAATCAACGTCCTTGACGAGAGCATCTCGATTCGCATCGACCCGCAGAGAAATCAGTGCCTTTGCACGAATACCTCGATTCGTCTCAACTCCGAGAAAATCAGTGTCCTTGGTAAAATACCTCGATTTAGGGAAATCAGCGTCCTTGACAAGAGCATCTCGATTCACGTCGACCCGCAGAGAAATCAGTGTCTTTGCAGGAATACCTCGATTCGTCTCAACTCCGAGAAAATCAGTGTCCTTGGCAAAAACCTCGATTCAGGGAAATAGCGTCCTTGAGGAGAGCATCTCGATTCGCATCGACCCGCAGAGAAATCAGTGTCTTTGCAGGAATACCTCGATTCGTCTCAACTCCAAGGAAATCAGTGTCCTTGGCAAAATACCTCGATTCAGGGAAATCAGCGTCCTTGACGAGAGCATCTCGATGCGCGTCGACCCACAGAGAAATCAGTGTCTTTGCAGGAATACCTCGATTCGTCTCAACTCCGAGAAAATCAGTGTCCTTGGTAAAATACCTCAATTCAGGGAAATCAGCGTCCTTGACGAGAGAATCTCGATTAGCGTCGACCCGAAGAGAAATCAGTGTCTCTGCAGGATTCTGACGCGACAATCAACCTTGGAGCCATGGCAAAGCCCCTAATTCAAAATCTCGAAGGTTCACAGAAAGCCTAGAGATTATCACGGAGCCGCGATAAAGTTCCCAGTTCCAGGACTTGGCGGTGCACAGAAAACCGAGAATCAATCCTGACCCCGTATGGATAAAGTCAATCTTGACCCCCTATGGCCAAAGTTAATCCTGACCCTGTGGAACCCGGCCAAAGTCAATTCTGATCCCGTGAAATACAGCCAAAGTCAACCCTCGACCTTCCTGTCGAAGCAAAGCTTTGATTAGGGAGCAGGTCAACTCATCAATCACTTACGAGTCCTCTCGACTTGTAAGGAAGAAAATTCTCTTGTGAGATCCTTACGACTCTCAAGAGAAAAACACACTTAGGAACCCTCATGATTCCTAAGGAGAAAATACACTTATGAGATCCTCTCGACTCGTAGGGAGAAAAATCTTTATGAGATCCTCACGGCTCATAAAGTTGAAAAGTCTTAGGTGGCAGATCCTAACCCTGTCTCCTAAGCCATCATTGCCCTGCATGGAGGTCAAAATAGACTATCTACGAGCTATATTCTCCGAAATCAAACATCGGCAAGGAGGGAAATAATCACTTACGAGTCCTCTCGACTGGTAAGGGAGAAAATTCTTTTGTGAGATCCTTACGACTCTCAAGAGAAAAGCACACTTGGGAATCCTCACGATTTCTAAGGAGAAAGTACACCTACGAGATCCTCTCAACTCGTAGGGAGAAAAGTCTTTGTGAGACCCTCACGGCTCATAAAGTTGAAAAGTCTTAGGTGACAGATCCTAACCCTATTTTCTAAGCCATCACCACCCTGCAAAGAGTCCAAGATGGACAGCTATATACTATCTACAGGCCACACTTGCTAAAATCACATGGCAACAACACAGCAAGGAGAAGAAAGCAACAGTAGAACAAAAAATGTGTATCTTTTATTCATAAATTCAATTGAGCACAAGACGAATCATATAAAGAATAAAAATGGATACATGTTATTCAAAGATTACAAATGTTCAATCTATACAAAAGCAGCTACTGAGAGGGAGGTGTCTTCAATAAATTAGCTAGCTGCTCGCGCACTCCTCTCAACTCCTTCTCACGATCAGCCGCTGCGGCCAGCTCTGCTTCAATTTAGGCCCGTTGCTGCAGACATGATGAAATTTTCTGATCAATTTCCTGCTGAGCAGCCTCCTGACTCTGCGCAACCTGCTCGCTAAGATCAAGCTTCTTCCTCAGCACCAGCCCGTCAGAGATACATCGTTGAAGGTTTTCAAAGATGGAGTTCAGCTGGGCAGCATTTGCCGCGACCTCAGCGTGCAGTTGAACAGATTCAGCGGAAGTCGCCTCATGTTCCTTTCGCTTAAGGGTTGCCTCTCGTTCGAAATGGCGAAGGAACGGAACGCTCTGCTCAACCTATGCAGCTCACTGGGAGTTCAAAGCCAACACCTCCGGAACAGGATGTCTAAGCTCAAGCTCATACAGACAGGCCTCAATCTTCCTGCAGTGATTAACCTAAGACTCAACGATGCCTTCGCTATGGATGTTCACGAGCGTCGCCAGCATGGGATTAACCTCAGCAGCAAAATCTGTAGCAAATGCAGAGGCCTCCGCGTCAAGCTCCTCGATGTACTCACTTAACATGCGCAGGCTGGTCATGGCGCTCTTGGAAGATGGACGTCTGGAAAAGGGCCCTGCCGGCATTAAGATGCGAGATTCGAAAGGAGCTGGAGTCGGCGCGATTGCTGCAAAACAAATCATAGTCAGATATTGGCTTAAGAGACAAAGAAGATGCAAGAGCAATGAAGGCTACTATACCGGTTACGGCAGGTGGCAGAGCTGGGGGTACTGGTGGCGCGACAATACTCTTATCCCTTCCTTCAATTTATAGCGCTGTAATCAATTTAAAGTTAACAACGGCAGGGTCACCCATTAAAGAAAAGAAAAGACGTCGGTTAGAGAAGATACTCACCGGCACCAGCAGGCAGATTAACTTCCGACTGGAAGGAGAAGTGCGGGTTCAACACTTGATACAGATGATCGAAGAGAACTCCTGCAAGGTTACGATGATACATAGTTAGTACATGAAAGACGCTGTCCCTGATTTAAATTAATTGCAAACCCATTACCTTCCAGCATTTGAGAGGATATAAGAGGAGATGAAAGGGCAGCGACCATCAAAACAGCAGCTGGTGGTGCTTCTTCAGGTGTCGCAACCTCAACGCTCACCACACCTACATTTGAGAGGAACAAAATGTCATCAGAAGGGATTGCAAAACGAAAAGAATGCAGCGACCCAAGACCTACCAGACAGGTCATCAGCCAAAACGATGACGGAAGCATCGCCAAGCATCACGACTTCTTCGATCTCATTCGAGGGGATGGTTTCGCCGCCCGTGGCTTCGTCCCCTAATTCCATGAGGGCCGTCGTGACACTCGCAATGCCTGGCGATGGCAGGGAACCGCAAGGGGAAAGAGCGGCAATTGGAACAGTCCCGGACTCTTAGGAAAGAGTAGCCATTTCAGGCTCGGCGGTTGCTGTTATCTCGCCTGCTGCCTCATTGCCAAGATTTAGCCCTGCAGGATATGATATATGAGAATCTGAAGATCAAACTCTAATAAAAGGACCCAGTGTTACGTTACCTGGAGACGACTTTTCGATTGCTTCCCGAACCGCATGCAAATCCAGTCTACGAACGGTAGACAAGGCGGCTGGAGCATCTTCGGAGGAAATAATGACGGATGGAATGGCGCTTGTGCCTGCACCTATAGCCAAAGCGGCATCATGTTCTTTAGTTGCGCACTTTCTACTCTTCTTGTCGGCCTTGGCAGAGAGAAGTGACCTCCTCAAAGCCTCCGTCAAGGAGATATCATCATCCGAACCAAGTTCTACCTCTGGAGCCTCTACGACATCCGTTATCGGCTGTTTGAGCGAGGCTTCTTTCGGTAGTACTGGGGGAGCTGGGACTTCGGCAGCCAGCCTTGGGAGCGTCGCCGCGTCACCACTCGCGATTGGCGCTGCACTTGGGATAACCTGATTCAAGGTAGTCCCTGCAATAAGATGGAAAAGAAGAGTTAGTTTACCCATAAAAACGGGAATGGAGACACAGTGAGCCAAAATGTACCAATGCCCAAGGAAGCACGAAGCCTTTCATCCTCTTCAAAAGTCTTGAGAGAAGCCGCGAGAGCTTCTTCAGTGGAGATACCTGTTGAAGAAGAAGTGTCAGTCAAGGCATGATAATAAAAACGTAACAGCGAAAAGATACGACTGAAGTTTACCTGACTTTGCATGGGTGACCAGTCCTGCTTTGTGGCTTGCTAATCGCTCGGAAGCTGCAATAGCAGCCTCGAGGTCGTATCATCCGGCGCCATGAATAAGCCTTCATTGGTCCCGTATTCACTTATGCCCTCGCTGTAAGAAGCATGAGGCTCCTGGCTGAATGCAACGTCGGCAGAGAGTATTGACTTCTTTCTCTTCTGCGAGCGAGTGCCAGTAGCCGCTAGCACAAGTTTACGCTTGGTGGTCACCTTTAGGCGACGAGTCCCAATTTCCGTACCCACACCCGACTCGGGAGATACGGCAGCTACCTCTTTTTTAGGCACACTGGGTACGGGCAGCTCACGTATAGCACGTGGAACCGTAGCTGCAACAGCTTCTCTCAAGGTGGGACGGAAAATGGTCCGTTGCTTCAGAGGAACATTTGGATTACCAGCCGGCGCTGCACCCTTGCGATCAAGCAGCAGTCTCTTTTCCTCTCTAATAACGGCGCCCATCGAATGCTGGTACCACGCCACATATATGTTTAGGGCTTTTGGAATGCAACTCGGCTCACTAATAAGAAATTGGAGCCGATGTTCAACCGCATAAAATGATGCAATGCGCTCCGGATACCCTCTTCAGTAGCAGCCGGTTCTTCCAAGAAAGCCTCAAGCGGGACGCCCTGATTATAGCTTTACTGCTGGGCGAAATGATGCGGGTTGTATCTCATAAACAACGCCGAATTATTCTGCCTAAACACGAGAAAGCCCGGCCTGATGGAGTATAAATGAAGAATCTCCCGAGCTTTCAAAACAGAGGCCCCGTCTTTAAAGATGTCCTGCAATGGCTGCACCGTTTTTATGGATTCCTGGCCAACGGTTAGAATTTTATCAGTGAAGGTCATGCATCTCCAACCGTGCGCAGACGAAGGAGCAAACCCCTAGCTTCCCGCGGTGTCGGATTTACAATGAATGCGTCGACTAGCCGCATGATCCGAGGGAACTTACACTTGTCATAGAAGCAAGTCCTTTTGTGGATACCCAAGATGCCAAGTACATGCAGCTCGATCCAGGACATAAAATAATGCATTGAGAAGTTCACGTACTGCACCCCTGGTTCGGTAGTGTCTGCTGCCAAGCTGAGGCCGTGATATAAATGGGCTAACCCAGCGATCCCGACGGCCACTTGTATCCCAGCAACCATTCGGTGAGCTGGATAAAAAACGGACAGCCTCATATGGAGAGGGTGCATCGGAAGTGCAAACCAGTTTAGCCATAGCCCGAGGAACCCCAAAAAGAATGTTTCTTCGTCAATTCCAGGAGTTGCAAGTTCTGTGAAAGAGATGACTTGGGTATTGGGGAGAAAGAAATTTCTCCGATCCGCCTCCGCTGTCTGTTGGTTGTCCAAACCGAAACCAAAAGGATCGTCGAGTTTGGCAAATTTTGTGACTTCCTTCGACAGGACTTCCGAGCGGAGAAAACGGGTGATGAAATCTGTGAAATTAACCCCGTGGCCTCCGGATTCGACAAAGAGCCTCTCATAGATATTCAACACCTTTATCAAACTCGGGAATTGGCGTTGAATGGCGTTCTCTGGGGTAAGACCCATTCCCACTGATTTGGTGGCAAAAATATACTCATCTGGAGGAAGCAGCTCCTCATAATGTTCTCCCCTAACCGGTAAGCCAGAAACCTCGGCAAACTCCTCTAAAGAAATTGAAACTTCTCGATCCAATAGAAGGAAAGTGTGGGTCGGAATGTTCTATTGCTCTAGAAAAGCCAGGCAGGAGGCGTGGAATACTGGAAGAGAGACGCATAAACTGCGGGATACAACCCAAGCTTCAGCAGTTGCGACTTCTTAGCCGACAAAATACAGCGGGCCCATTGCAGATATCTGGCTGGATGACGGGGAGTTAAGCCTATGTTATATGGCTGTCCCCAAGAACGCGACTCACTCTGGCATATACGCCGTCTTAGAGTATCCAAAGCCGCCGGCGGCTGTACGGGTATTGTAGCCATAGAAGGTTGAAGGAGACCCTCCGATGTCCAATTGACCTCCTCTACGACATAGTTTATCGGGGGTACATCTGCATAAGGGATCGCCGAGATAGGCTCCGAGGGCGTCACACAAGAAAGGCTTCATCGGCCTCTGATAATTTGACTGTACTATCTACCCTATAGATGAAGATTCTTGTGCTCTGGGTCATGATCCTTTATCAATGCGAAGACTTCCCTATCCACTGGCACTGTAGGGAATCCGCCTTCTGAACGGGCAAAGGGAAACGAAGTATCGAGAGACATAGTACCTGCGCAGAAAAGAACAAAGTTAGCCGTCAATGCTACAAGTCAAGTTCGGTACTTGGTACTTTAAATCCGTACCACACCGTAATGCAGTAAAAAAGGGCCAAAGGGGACCCACACAATCTAGATGATAACTCATCATTAATAAACAATCTCATCATTTGATGAGACTGTCATTAAATGAGGAAATCCTCAAAAGATTCTCATTTAATGAGGGCCCTCGGGCCAAGGAGTAAATCTCCCATTAAGAGCAGCGCTCTACAACAGAGTGACATTTGTCAACTCTGATGATGAAAGGAATAAAATTCCTCTAAAATCTTGAAGAGCCATACTCTGTAAAATGATGGAATAACCCATCAGAAAATTTAAAGCAAAGCTTTTTAATGAATCAAAAATTCCGAGATCTTCAAGATCTATGAACAAACTCTAAGAGTTTTCATGAAATATTAACAAATCTATATGATTTGAAAAGAGCAAAGCTCTGTTAATGGGTTAAGAAACCCTAAGAAAGATCTCTTTAGATCTATGAAGAGCAAAGATCTATTAAGAAACCTTAAAAATCTATATGATTTCAAAATAGCAAAGCTCTGTTAATGGGTGAAACCTTAGAATGATTTAATCTTCACCTAAATTTGACAGAGTTTTGTCCCTAAGAAAATTCTTAAGACGAAGAGCTGTGCTCTGAAGGAGCAATAATTCTCAGAAAAAAAGTAAGAAGATGAACAGAGATCATCTCAAAGGCCCAACGGTCCTATTTATAGGCACTGAGAGACGTTTCAACTTCTAAGTTGATCTAAGGGCGCAGATGCTGCCACTGTTGCACTCACGTGTGGGCCACGTGAGCGCAACGGTGGGGGGGAATTTGTTTCCCCCAGTCAAAGCAAAACTCTGTTCAAATTTTAAATTTTGAAATAAAGCAGCGCTTCATAGCAGCGCCAGCGCTGAGAGAGTCAAAGACTCTGAAATGGCGCTCACGTGCAAACCACATGAGCGCTAGCGCTAATAGCGCTGCACTCTAAGCAGCGCACCATGTGCAAAGCACAAGAGCGCTAGCGCTGGAACTAAATGTTCCCAATCGTTGGATCAAAAATCCAACGAACATGATTAAAAATCATCAGTTGACAGAATAAAATTCTGTTAAGGAAACATTCCTTATAATCTTTCCAAACAAAAAGATTTTGCTCCGTAAATCAGAGCACCGTCGGATCAATGATCCAATAGTGATTAAAAATCACTAAAATACAGAATAAATTCTGTGTGGGGAAAGATTTCCCGATCTTTTTGAAAACAAGAAGATTGCCTTCTGTAAATCAGAACCCCTTGGATCAAAGATCCAACGGGAGAAACATCCCCAAATCAATTAGAGAAAAAATCTCTTCAACTGATTCAATAAATCAGCTTGCTCTATATAAAGGCCCCAAGACTTCAAGTCTGAGAGAGAGGAACCCCCCATAAGTTTTGAGAAATTTTAAAGACAAAAGGCAAGCTCTCAGAAGAAGAAGATTTTCTTCAAGGTAAAAAGAGAACAGAGAGATGAAATCATTTCATATTAAAAGAAGAATTTACTTCTTTTTCTAAGATCATAGATTTATAAGATCAAGGTCTTTCACAACAGAGATCAAAATATCTCATCATAAAAAAATAAGGGGAAGAACTTAATCTTTTTCAGATCATAGATCTATAAGACAAATTGTCTTTCAGAGATTATAATATACCATTATAAAAATGGGGAGAATAATTCAATTATCTTAGGATCACAGATCCAAAAAGGCAGGGCCTTTTCACTAAAAACATAAGAGATTGAAACATCTCGTATAAAAAATAATAAGAACTTTGTTCTTAGATCCATGAGACAAAGTCTCTTATAAGAAAGAGAATTTAATTCTCAGGGCGCAAAGCTGCCTAAAAAGAGCCATAGCGCTCCAATCAAAAGAAGCGCTTCAGCGCTATAAAATTAACGCATAGCGTTGCAGAGCCTTAGCGCTCTAAACTTCACCAGAAGCGCAATGCGCTCATTGTCTGGCGCTCAGCGCCAAGTACGGCGCCGCGTGCTTCTCACGTGTGCGCTACTTCACCAGAAGTGCAATGCACTCATTGTCTGGTGCTCAGCGCCAAGCGCGCCACGTGCTCTTCACGTGTGCGCTACTTCACCAGAAGCGCAATGCGCTCATTGACTGGCGCTCAGCGCCAAGCGCGCCACGTGCTCCTCACGTGTGCGCTACTTCACCAGAAGCGCATGCAATGCGCTTATTGTCTGGCGCTCAGCGCCAAGCGCGCCACGTGCTCCTCACGTGTGCGCTACTTCACTAGAAGCGCAATGCGCTCATTGACTGGCGCTCAGCGCCAAGCGCGCCACGTGCTCCTCACGTGTGCGCTACTTCACCAGAAGCGCAATGCGCTCATTGACTGGCGCTCAGCGCCAAGCGCGCCATATGCTTCTTATGTGTGCGCTAAATGAACATAAATTGTTCTTTAAATAACAAAGCCCCAGAGCTGTAATGAGTGCTCAGCACTCAATAAAAGACAAAAAACAATTGCCAGAACCAATACTCAACATTTTAATTGAGTGGGCCGAGCCCAAAGTGTCCACAAAACCCTAATTCAGATTAATTGAGCTCATATGCTCATAAATCTTTGATCTTAGTCTCAAATTGGACTATAGATCCCCCAACCAATATTGGTTCAAGGGTACATCTCTTCAATCCTCTGATATTTATCGTTGTAATCCTTCAACGTCTTCGTAGAGGTGACGGGTCCCGACAACCAGACATTCCATGGACCGTGGGGTCCTTAAACTCATGGAATATGATGTCCTTAAACTTTACGGACTGTGGGGTCCTTAAACTCATGGACTATGATGTCCTTAAACTTTACAGACTATGATGTCTTTAAACTGGACCGCAAAGTCCCTAAACTAAAACAATAGAGTCCAAATGCTCTTTTGTTGGATCTAAATGATCCTGTTAAGTTGATCTTTGTCTAAAATTAGACTAACGTATCCTTAACAAATCGTTAAGTTGATCTTAGTCTAAAATTAGACTAACGTATCCTTAACAAACGTTTAAGTTGATCTTAGTCTCAAATGAGACTAACGTATCCTTAAACCCAACCCAAAACCCAAATCTAAGAAAATACAGATTTGGACTAATCCACGCCCTACGGGAGGCAATATAAATTAGTCCCCGTATACAATCCATGGGCAACCAAAAATAAAACAAACACACACGACATGAAGTGACCATCTGGAGAAGGAGAAAGTGGTTACCGCGATGCGGTAGCGTAATTAACTGCAGGGGCTTGCGCTTGCAGGGAAGAGCGTCCCCACAATCAAAAACCCCTCAAACGAGGGGGAATCTGACGAAGTCTTCTACATCGGCTGCATCCTTCTAAACCTCCGATACACGGTGCCATAAATCAACTTAGCATCTTCGGAGAGGTGGACGGATAAAACCAAATACCATCTGCCCCCAAAATTCAGGCCAGACGTCCTAACGTCCCGGTCGCGTCTTTCGGCGGAGAACACCTTACATTTACAAGGTTGACAGAGGACCCGTTATCAACTAGGATCTTCCCTATCTTGATGTCATGGCAGTATCCGGTAACATACAAGGGACGGTTGTGCTCGCACGATCCGAGGAGGAGATCTTCATCGCCGAAAGTGATATCAGCCGTGTGCACTTCTTCTAACTCATCCTTCATCTTCTCTTCGGCAAGGAAAGCTTGGAACTGCTCGGGCTCTTGTAGTGCCTTGATCAAAGAATCTCTCGCCTCTTTGGATAGCAGAAGGGCATCGAGAATGCTTAGCTGCGAGGGTATTTTCCTCAGGTGTGCCAGAACGTTGTAATCCACCTTGTTTTTCTTGGGCGGGTCTTTGGCTTCCAGCTTTTCGACGACTCGATCATCAAGGGCGATATCCTCATGGACTTTTTCCTTCCCCTTATCTTTTCTATCCGATCCCCTATTTGCGGGTCCGAGATTCTTTTCAGGTAGCTTACGATTACGTAGCTGAATGTTCTCGCAGGTCTTCGTCTCTTCTGTTTCGGAGATAGATTCCTTGAAGAGAGGGCCGAGGGCTATTTCTTCATCCGAATCGCACCCGAAGGTGAAACTTGCGATCCCTTGCTATCAACCATGTGACAATTGCCGGTAGTTCTTTTGCGCTCATTTGTCGTTCTCTTCTGCTCTCGATGCGTCTTGCGCTTCATCCGCTTGAAATGCTGCTGGTGGGCAACATATCCTTGCCACCAATTTTTAGAGGCATTGCATTCTTCGGTAGGATGTGCAATCCTTTGATGGTATAAGCAGTAACTAGGATGTACACGCGTTTTGTCAAAGTGTATCCCACCAGGAGTGTTTCCTTTGGAGGCTGGCAGCTTCATCCCTATTGACAGAGCTTTAGCGAATCGTTTCCTCATTTTAATCTTGCTTTTGTCTGCGGTGGATGTGCTTTGATCTGGTGGGTGTGTTTTAACCCTTTCGTCCATTCGCCGGCGTTTGGTTTTTTCAAATATGGCCATTTCGCACTCTCGATCAGCTTTCCTCTTTTGACAGGCTTCGTTCAGCAGCATGCCAATCATCTCGTCTGACGGTTCTAGGAGTTCCGGTTCGGGATCTGCCCCCAGTTTTTCTGCATCAGGAGCTTCTTTGCCATTTATCGAGTGAGAGATCATGTAGCAGCTCGCCACATAGTCTTCAGGCCCTTCTGAAGAATTGTTTCCTTCATCAGCGTTATTGTCTTCATTCTCAAGAACATGCTTAAAGAATTCGTCCAACGTGATTGGGGTCCGTGCCTTCTGGTTATATTCTTCCAGTGCATCGATGTATTTCTGCAGACCTGTACGGCTGTCTTCGGGTTGGATGGGCTTTTTGGTCTTCTTCTTCTTCTTCAAAGACTTTGACGGCTGGGCCTGAGCGTTTTGATTATCGCTACCAACTCTTGGCGTTGGGCGCGGCTTCAGCATTCCTTCAATGACCTCGGGTTCTAGCAGACTTTTCCATCTGATTACCGGGTATGTGTGAAGATCCTTCAGCATTCTTTTCGTCTTGGCTGAAAGAGCGACCTCTTATGGAGCTTCTTCTATAAAAGAGCACGATGCCCCCGGTGTGTCCACCTTTTTAGGAGCGTGTGGTTATGGCGGGCTTACTTTCCAATTCTCAGGCAGCGCGAATCTGCCCTGCTGGTATTGGTCCTCAATCCAGCCTTTGAAAACGAAGCAATCTTCGATTGGATGGCCTACTGCTCGGTGGTAGGGGCAGTAATTAGGATTGTTGGCATCGCCTGGCTGCAGCGGGCGTCTTGGATCTGGCAGATTGATGAGCCTGTTGTGCACTGCCAGCTCGAACAGTCTCCTTGTTTTATCCTGGGGAAACGAGTAAGGACGTCCCAGTCTCTCCTCGAGGGATTGGCGTGGACGCACGTTGCTTTGGCGAACAACCGGTTTTAAGTTGCTCGGCTGTTGTTGAGCATTGGAGACAAAGGTCGCTTTTCCTTTGCCCTTTTCATTCCGCTGTTCTGTCTTTGAAAAGGAAGGCTTATGACCCATCTGGTCCATTTGGGCCAGCTTATCAATCAAGGCCTGGAAAGTGGTTGGCTTGAAGAACATGATGAATTAAGATATGGTCGCCTGCGGATCGAGGGTTCCCACAAACATGCCCACTGCAGGAGCTTCTTCGATGCGATGTTCGCACTTCGACCATAGATTTCGCCATCGTATCGCGTACTGGACCCATGTTTCGCCCGGCTTCACCCTGGCGTTAATTAATGCCGTGATCGGGGTGCGCTCGCTAGCGCTTGCGAATTTCTGTGTAAACAGTAGCTCCATTTCTGCAAATTTCTTAACAGAGTCATTTGGGAGCTCAGAGTACCATTCAAACGCTGTCTCCGACAAGCCGCCAACAAACTGGCGAAGCAGCAGTTTTTCGTCACCCCCAGTATTATCGCACAAGGCTCTGAATTGAGCAACGTGCTGGTGTGGATTCCCCGTCCCCTTATATACATGGAATTTAGGGATCGTATATCCCGGCGGGTACTTTATTTGGCCATGCCAACCAGGATAGGGTCGTCCAGTCTTAACAATTTGCCCGGCCGCTTCGTTCGCTTGATGAGCTCGTATCTGCTGAGCGATATAGTCATCCAGGACGGCTTTGGAGATGGTCTCCTCTTTGGCTGCTGATAGAGCCGGAAAAGGGTTCGATGACTTCCCTCTATCGTCTTCGATTATTACTGGAGGCTCTTCAACTGGAAGGTCCGGCTGGATCATCATGCCGACCATGTCTTGGAATAGGAGCGCCATTTGTTTAATGTTGACCGCTTGTCCGCTGTCTCTTTGTCTTTCCTATTGAGCATTCTTCGGAGGAATTCGACATCAGTTTCCTGTTCCTGAAGCTGCTCCGACGATATTTCCGGGCTTTCTTTTGGCCCAGTGAGCGCGACCATCTTTGCTATCATTTCCTGGAGCTTGTACTGTTGCTCCTGAGCCTTTGTCACAGACCGTGTGAGCGGTCGGTGGCCTGTAGAAATACGGTTATCCTCTTTTCCGGATGCCATATAAACAGTGTGCACCACCATACCCCAAACTTGGGGCGTTGAGTGCCCTTTAGATTCGTCACAAACGTAGAGATCTTCTCTGGCCTTTTCTTTTTGTGGATGGTTGAAAGCCGAATTATCTGTTTTGGTCCATCTCGCCCGTCTGGCGATGTAGGCATCTGTGCAGACGACATCTTTCATGGCGTGGCGGAGGGATGGTCCCCTTCTTGCCGAATCTTTATTTTCTTGGATCGACAGGAGTAGTCCTTGTCGATTACTAAGTCTTGGACCCTTCACCAGACCCTGTGAATTTTTGAGGGCAGACGCTGAGGGGGCTGTTCTGGCTTTGCCTTTGTAGCATTCTCCACAGGTGGAGGAGATCTTTTCAGCACGGCAGTCGGAGAGTTCTTGTGCACCCTTCTAAGTGGTTCAAAGCTGTTCCTAGTTGGAACAACAGCATCAACCTCCACCGTTGGAGCCGTCGGGGTAAGTCCAGATGGGGAATTGTCCCCAGCTTTCCTCACTCGGCGCCAGTGGCGACGTCGAGCGTGTCGAGCGGACGGGACCACCTCTGCTGTTGGATGAGCTTCTTCATGCCTCCCACTCTGTTGAGGGGCTGTTGTCGTCATTAGTCTGTCGAAGACCGACGTCCGCTGAGAGGGGATGACCAACCTGTCGAAGGCGGACTTTCGAACAGGGGTAGCAGCCTTGGTGACTTCTCCTGGAACGGGAGTTGGAGCGGCCAGTCTTGTGAAGACCGACCCCTTAATAGGAGAAACCGCTTTGGCGACTTCAGGAGCAGGAATGGCTATTCATTTTGGGATAACCCCTTCAGGTATGGTAGGTTTCTTCACAAGCTCATTGGAGTTTTGGCCCAGTCTGTTGAAAACGGAGGCGCTGGATTTGGGCGACCCGTTAAGAGGGGCCGCAGTAGTTGCAAGCTGATCAAAGACCGACTTCTTCGGAGCTTCTTGCAACGACAGTGGGGCATTGAAGCTCATTGGTGGGAGCATGGTCCCAAAGAACAGTCCAATGGTGGCCTGAGTCACCTGTTCCACTGGCATCGTAAAAAGGGAGACCGCTTGAGGCCCATAGGTCACTCCTCCAACAAGGACGGAGTGGGAGTTGTTGCAGTTAGTGCAGTTGAAAGCCATTGATCTTCTGTTTTCTGCCCGGAGCAAGACACCAAATCTTAGTACCTCGAATCCAGGGACAACCATAGCAAACCGCGATTTGTTCGCGAAACATGACACACGAAGTGTGGAGTGGAAAGAGGAAAAGGTCCCACCGGGCGTGCCAAAATCTGTTTACCGCCGAAAACAAAGACGAAACCGCGTAGGTCGTCTTGCCTGAATTTGGGAGCAGATACTATTTGGTTTTATCCGTCCATCTCTCCGAAGATGTCAAGTTGATTTATGGCACTGAGTATCGGAGGTTTAGATGGATGCGGCCGTTGTAGCAGATTTCGTCAGATTCCCTCTCATTTGAAAGGTTTTTGATCGTGGGGACGCTCTTCCCTGCAGGTGCAAGCCCCTGCAGTTAATTACGCTATCGCATCGCGGTAACAACTTTCTTCTTCTCCAGATGGTCATTTCATGTCGTGTGTGTTTGTTTTCTTTTTTGGTTGCCCGTGGATTGTATACGGAGACTAATTTATGTTGTCGCCCGTAGGGCATAGTGATTGAGAGAGTTTTAGCGTATGCGTTTTGAAATCAAAGAATTAACCGCAATCAATAACGGTGTCGCTTGGTAGCTAGCCGGTTGAGTACGTGTCGGTCCACAGGGAGATGGATTCCTATTCTATGTGTTCTAACGAGTTAATCCGATCAAATCGGGTTTTATTTTAGATCTAAGAATGAGAATAAGTTGATAAAAATACTTGCTAGGGTTAGGGTTAGGTCAGTTCAAAATATGGATTCTTCTCGCTGCTTTTAATGCCTAGTTAGGATTTTAGATATTAGGGTAATAGTCAACAAAGGGGATTAGCACGACTAAGAAGAAACTTAGTTTCTTCCCTTTGGTCCTTATCCGTCCTTTCTTAACTCTTATCCCTAACCTCTATGGAAATCAACCACAACCGGTCTAACTAGGGAATCACCGCTATCTCGTGGGATAGGGTGCCGTAGTGAGCGGTGTGTGTTTGATTTAATTAGAGTCCTAATTAATTAAAATTATGGGGCCAAGGAAAGGAGGGAGAGAGATTTCCTTCTTTCAAGCCTTTCCAATCCTAACCCTAACAAGTGAGGAATTACTCACTCATTAGGGAAATTACTATGCGATTCATTTTTATAATTTTCTTTTAAAAACTATCTAAGTTGCAAATAATAAAAGACAGATAAAAAAATGCAAGAATTAAATTCAGAAAAGGAATGCGGGATAAAAATACCTTTTTTTATTGATGCACTCTTGAACGATTACAATGGTATTGAAAATCTAGATCTAGAAATTTAAAAGAGGCATCTCAAAAGAGCCACCCAAAAGAGGCACACCTAATTAGGTTTTAGGGTTTCCTAATTATCGATAGGAGAAACCCTTGGGTTTACATCTAATCCACATCTAAAATTACAAAACTACCCTAAGAAAACCGGGTCAATGCACCGACTCCACCGACACGTGCCGACACGGGCTCTGCACGGCCGCGGAACCGCGACCATAAGCCTTGTTTGGCCGCGGATCCGCGGCCATATAGTGAGGTCTTGAATTCTGTCTTTCTGAGATGCTTCAAGTTGCTTTGTACTTCTATTTTCTTCACTTGGTTCTTCAAAATCTTTTCTAGTTTCTTCCAGATTTCCACAGTGCAGAATGTTGTGGACTTTTACCGTTCGCTTCGTGTTGAAGTCTTGAATCTTGTGCTGCCATCGTACTTTGTGCAATTGAACTGTTCATTGATCTTCATTTGTTCCTTAAACTGTAGGCGGCATTATATAGATTCTTTTATTTGTTGGTCGTAGTCTCACTTTTGTAGAGTTTTTTTCATCATTTTCACTGTATTGTTTCGAGAACCTGTAACCTGCAACTATTTAACAGACATGGATCAAAAGCACCTATTTATTTGCAATATGATTAAGAATAGGGAATATGATAATGCAAAATTCTGATATGAACACGTGGATTAGTCCAAATCCGTATTTTCTTAGATTTGGGTTTTGGTTTGGGTTTAAGGATCGTTAATCTCATTTGAGACTAAGATCAACTTAAACATTTGTTAAGGATACGTTAGTTTAATTTTAGACTAAGATCTACTTAACGGGATCATTTAGATCCAACAAAAGAGCATTTGGACTCTATTGTTTTAGTTTAAGGACATTGCGGTCCATTGGGTTTATTGATTGTCGGGACCCGCCACCTCCCTGAAGAAGTTGAAGAGTTACAACTACACATATCAGAGGTGTGAAGAGATATACCCTTGAACCAATGTCAATTGAGGGATCTGTAGTTGGATTGATTTAAGGATTGTTAATCTCGTTTGAGATTAAGATCAACTTAAATGGTTGTTAAGGATACGTTAGTCTAATTTTAGACTATGATCTACTTAATAGGGTTTTAGGATCATTTAGATCCAGCGAAAGAGCATTTGGGCTCTATCGTTTTAGTTTAAGGACGTTACGTCCATAAGTTTAAGGACATCATAGTCCGTGGAGTTTAAGAACATCATAGTCCATAGTTTAGAGACATCATAGTCTAGTTTAGAGACATTATAGTCTGTAGGGTTTAGTTTAGGGACGTTGCGGTCCATAAGTTTAAGGACATCATAGTCCATGAGCTTAAGGACCCCATAGTCCATAGAGTTTAGTTTAGGGACGTTGCGGTCCGTAGTTAGTTTAAAGACGTTACGGTCTAATGGGGTATATCCATGGGTTTGGAAATATACCAAAAAAGTTGGTTGTCGGGACTCGCCACCTCTCTGAAGACGTTGAATAATTACAACGACATGTATCAAAGGTGTGGAGAGATGTACCCTTGAACCAAATGTCATATTGAAAAGGAATGGGATAACATTACTTTGAATGCTATCTGAGATCAATTTTGAAAGACCTGAGTATAATTAAGGCTCGGTTGTAAAAGAGTTTTGGCTTTGGGAGACTTAGCTAACTTGGGCTAAGATTGGCCTAAAACACTAGCATATGTTCGGCGCTCACGTGCTCCCACGTGAGGTCTTAAAGTATTGTTTAAATACTGAAGATCTGGAGCGCTCACGTGGGGTCACGTGAGGCGCTTGAAGTAGCATTAAACGCTGAGAGTCTAAGGCGCTCACGTGAGGTCACGTGAGGTGCTTGAAGTAGTGTTAAACACTAAGAATTTTAAGGCGCTCACGTGGGGTCATGTGAGGCGCTTGAAGTAGCGTTAAACACTAAGGATTTGAGGCGCTCACATGGGGTGCTCGAAATTTGGCTCTATTGCCTTTGATCTATTCCCTTTCTACTTTATGAAAGCTAAGCATTGCTTAGAGAGTCACGTGGGATCGCGTGAGCCGATCTCAGTTTTTTCTCTTTTTGTTCAAGCACTAATCTTTTCCTTACGCGCATGGAGATCTTGTGTTTTGAGACATTCGAGCCCCTTTTTTTTAATAAGAATTAAATTCTTCTATAGGGTTAAATCCTAATTTTATTAGAGGAATTAAATTCCTATATGTTCTGATAAGAATTAAATTCTTTGAAGTTAGTTCTTTCCACTGGGTTTGAATCTACATAACAAAATCTTCCCGATGAAAATTAAATTCTCAACTTGTGGGGAGATCTGCTTCTGCAGATCTCAACTAGAGGAAGAACTAAGTTCTTTTCAGAAGAGTTAAACTCTTGGTTTGAGAATTAAATTCTCTTTTGTTTTGTGGGAGCTTATGGGGTGATCTCTTTCCTTCTCTTACCTAAAGTTTCTTTCTTCTTTGAAGAGACCTTCTTCTCTTTGGAGAATTAAATTCTCTTTTCTCTCTTTATTTTCTTTCAAGAGGGTTCTTCTCTCTCCTTCCTTTTGTGTCTCATCTTCCTTTTTTTCTTTTTTCTTCTTGGCTCCTATTTATAGGAGAAAGAAAAGAATCAGTTTGTTCAGCCAATCTCTCATTGAGAGATTTTGATTGATTTTATAACCAACATGATCTTTTAGATCACTCGGTGAATTTTATTCACCGTTGGATTTTTAATCCAAAGACTTCCTTTTTACAGAAGATATCTTGTTTGTTTTTCTTAACAAGATTAGGAAGATATTTCCCTGTACAGAATTTTTCTGTAAATTGGTGATCTTTTAATCACCATTGGATTGTTAATCCAACGGCGTTCTGTTTTACAGAGCGCAATCTTTCTTGTTTGGAAAGATGTAGGGAAATATTTTTCCAATTAGGGCTTTTGATTCCTTTTAATTAGAATTTAATTCTATTAGTTCAGAGGGCTTAGGAGCCCATCACGTGTTGGCACGTGACCTCACCAATTAAGCATAAAGCTTCTTAATTAGAATTTAATTCTATTAGTCAGAGGGCTCAGGAGCCCATCACATGTTGGCACGTGACCTCACCAATTAAGCATAAAGCTTCTAATTAGAATTTAATTCTATTAGTTCAGAGGGCTCAGGAACCCATCACGTGTTGGCACGTGACCTTACCAATTAAGCATCTCCAATTGTTTATTTCATTCAGCGCCTGTAGACTTTGCCTATAAAAAGTCACATGTCTGCACGTGAGGCCCTATCACGTGTGGGCACGTGATGCTCCATTTGGGGGCTTTCCTCGTTGCTTTATTCATATGTTTTATTCAGTTCCCATGAGGGAACAACCATTTTTCGAATCCGTGATGAGGGCATTGAACAAGAAGATTTTTAAACCTTTCAAAGTATTTCCAAAAGGGTTTGTTAGGAAATTGGGCAGACTGGTTAATCTCGCTCCTAATGTGGGCAGTCTTATGATTAGGATAAATTTTCTTAAGGAATGCTTTAACAAATTCATTCCAATTGGTTATAGTTAGTGAGAAGGTTCTATAAAGCCACTTCTCCGCGAGATCGCACAAGGTAAAAGGGAGAATACGTCATCGTATAGCATCCTCTGAAAGTTGGGTGGTACTCATCATTGCACATATGTTTTGGAATTTGGTTATAAAAACGTATGCATCCTTGTATTCAAGCCCGTGAAATTTGGGCAACAAGTTGATGAAGTGGGGTTTAATTTCGAAATTATCCCCATTGGCTGGTGGAAGAGACAGACACGTAGAAAGGGGTCCACGTGTGAGATAGCATCGGTCTTGGAGAGCGATGCGTGATGGATTTTTAATTTGCGCACTTACGGGTGGTGGTAATGTGTTGTTGTTAAAACCCGGTGAAGGTCTGTCCATCTCGGGAGATGTGTTAGGTAGAGGAGAAAAAGAAGGTGAAGCGGTATCGACCTCGGAGTCGACGGAAAAAATGCGGAATAGACGGGAGCTAGAATCCCGTGTTCAGCCGATCATGCACTAAGCGGGTTTAGTGCGTGTGGCAGCGTGTGATACGTGTGAACGATTTTAAGAAGGCTTTGTATTGACAAGAGTGACGAACACAAGACTTGATTTAGCCAATCACAAAATGCACAATCAGTCCCTAGAGCTAGGGTCACCTAGGTCATATCACTAGACAGCTCCTAGACATCCAAAGGACAAGACGTAGGATAAATCCTCTATCACATCCTTATCAATCTTACAGCCAGGTAAGTGCCAGGTAAGTAGGAGGTATCCGCTATACAAATCACCGAAATAGCGGGCCTAACTAAGTAAACCACTTTTCTTAGTCACACTTGTCTTAGACACCACAAGAGAAATGCGAATAAGCAATAGATTATCCATGACTCTCTTTTGTCCTAATTGAGCGCGATTGTCCTTAGAGGCTTGTTCTAGATATTTTTTATTAATATAAGGTGATGTGTATGCTCGTTTGTGATTTGTGGGGCTTAGAAAGGATGATGAAATCCTCTAATCTGAATTTGGGTTTCTTTCTCCTTAATGTCTGTTTTAAATATGCAAAACAAACAAAAATCTAAAACACCCAAAAAGATTTTTTAGCGGCGTTGTTTACAAAAAATTATGCAGGTAAAAATAGTTTATTAGAGTTTTAGAGGGGAGAGGAAGACGATAGGATAATACCAGAAAACTTTGGGGGCTTAACTCCCTAATATGGCTGCGGCTCAGCCGCCAAAAGCTTCTTTAGGCCATGGTTCCGCCGCTGTCTGATGGAATCTCGTCTCCAAACTATTTCACAGCACTCTAATGCTGCTCTGGTCTAATTTGAAAGTCTATGAATCTTTGTTAATTCTCTCCAATTACTCCAGATTTCTTGCAAAACTCACACAAGAATTGTTAAAAACACAAAATACGGTTTTGGTTCTCTTTTTATTTTTATTTTTCTGGGTTTTTATTAGAAATCAACCCGAATAACAAGAAAAATATTACGACCGTTTGCCCGACAACGACACTATTTGATTGGTGTGAAAAATTGAGTCTTTGTGTATTCTAGTTACCACAATCAATAACGGTGTCGCAATAGCTAGCTGCTAGTGAGTACGAGTCGTTCACAAGGAAATGGTGAACTACTTTTCTTATTTTAGACGAGTTAATAGAAGAAAGGTGGGATTTTTATAGTTTTATACTAAAAATATTTGAAAAGTTTAATAGAGAAGGGCTTGTGTCACGCCCTGCTTCCAAGTGTACGGGTAAAGGACGCGATGGGCCGCTACGTATTTACTCAGAAGTAAACACGCTAAGCGTATCTAAGCAATATAAGTAAAATGCACAAGAGACAATGAAAATAAATACAATTGAACAACAACTTTATTTATTAGCATTCTTTTTAAAATATATCTGAAAAGTAAATATATGAAATGGAAAGCAATGCCTAAACAGTGGCATAATAGAAATGGAAAATACAGAATGTAAATGTGTACAAGTAACTAGAGCTCAGGGTCGAAAGCTAGCTGGTCCAAATCCTCGCTGGTGGGCTCAATCTCCAGTGAGTCCGAATCACCTGACGACATTCCAAACAAGAAGAAAGAGAATTTCGTCAGCGAACAAATCTCTCGATAAGTCCCAAAGACGAGGGAGAAATTGAATAGACAGAGAGAGAGTGTAATTTTTAAAGTTGTATTATATTGTTAACGTTGTTGTTTGTAGCTTGGTACATAAGAGGTCGGTGTATACGAGAGGAGTCTCACTAGATTAGAGACTACGGTATACGGAGTACGAGGAACCGTTCAACCATGGTACAACGGCAATTGAATTCAGGTTATGTGTCTTTATGGTTGCGGTCTTGTGCCACTTCTAACACCTTCCGTACCAATCTATCCCTTATAAACCCTGCGATGTCTTGATTGTATTGTTGCATTGTTTGTATTGTATATTGAATATATATATGTATGACTTACCGAAACCATGATATCAGTAATGGAACGGATATAATGGATGATCATGTAAACGGAATATATCCATGGTTCGGTTCGGTCAATATAGATTGAATAGATTGAACAGATTGAATATATGGATTCATATTGAGTTGTAGTTTATACTTGAATCATATTCAAGTCATATTTATTATATCAAGATTCAGTCTGAATCAGACAATTAGAAAAGAAATTGAATCCTGAATTATGTTTTGGTGCTATCGGTAACTGCTGCATATGGACGGCAGGATTTGTGTATTTTTCAAAGACAATTACCGTGTTGATAACACCGTTTGTTAAGTTGTCTACCTTAAATAGGCAAGCACCCATATCTCCGGCTCCCTCAGGCTAAGGAGACTGGTCCCGCTTAAACCTATGCTTACTAGGGTCTTTATTGTAATTTAGGATAACTTGAGGGGGTTTTATGTAAAAATAATTTTTTATAATTTTCAAAATACACCTCAAGTATTTTATTATCGTCTTTAGAGTTTTCATCGATGTATATTTTATTAATATGACATTTCTAGTGAATAAAGCCTAATTTCATAATATATGGTATTTATTTGTAATATTGGAATTGTATGGTATTTTCTGGTAAATGGAATGTTTTTCTTGAATTTTGGAAATGTAGAATATTATAAATATTAAAAATAGATATTTTGATATTAATTACATATATATTTATTTATTAAAAATATAAGTTTTATTTATAATAGAAATCACATTTTCTAAAGAAAATTGTATTTTAAATCTTTCGAGACCGTATGCTCCTTATGGAGGTCTGCATCTCGCACTACTAAGCCCGAGGATGTGCGATAATCCGCACCATCCTGAACGGGTTTCCCGAAATGGTTTGTAGAGGCGCAATTGCAAAGGTTTGTTAAAATACACATCTTATAGAAAAAGGTTTTTATAAGTCGGAGGTAGTTATGTGTAAAATCGTATTTTCCCAAAATCTATGTTCCCAAATTTTATCGTGCTATGTTACATATGAGTGTTGTGAGGAGATAGGTCATTACCTCATGAGTTTTCTAAAGCTAGCATGGTTAAATGGTATAAATATGTTGATATGAAATATAAAAGTATTTTAATGTAAAATTGAAATAAAACTGGCTATGGTTATCATTTTAATATCAAACTTGATCTATTGTCTTAGTTAATGAGTATTAAACAATATATCAAAAGTTGTAGGTTTGTTATTAAGAAATATTGTATTTTTTAAAGAAAAGAGAATTGGAAGCCGGATAACTCCGCTTCCGACACGTTTTAAGAATTAAGAATTTGATAATAGTAAAAGAGAGTGGGACTTACCGGATTAGTGTCAAGAGAAGAGGAAGAGAAAGATTGGTAAAACACCGGTGTGTCGTTTCGTCCTCGGAAACTCCTCGGATCGTCGTCGGAAGTTCGTCGGAGTTTCTCCCTTTGCTAACTCCACTTGCACACAAAAAGTCTTGAGAATTTTCTTGAGAGTTTGGGCAGAGATTTGAGAGTGAGGAGGGGTGATTTTAGGTGTGGTATTTATAGGAAAAATTAGGGTTTAGGGATGTGAAAGGGTGTATTAAGAATTTGTATTAAAAATAGATTAAATGAGGATTTTAATTTGCTCTGTAAATGTGCATGGAATTTAAATAGTACAGGGGTTATGGGGAGTTCAAGAGTTGCCAGAAAAATGAAAAAAATAGGGTTTCGAGCTGAGTCAGCCGGCGGCGCTAGCCGATTCGCGCTTCCTGCCTGCCCTAGTCGGCCGAGTCGGGGCTCCCCTCGACGCCACGTGTCCCCGACGCTTTGACTACTGCAGTGGACCCGTTTGTTTATTCTGTAACTTACCTTATTACGTGTAGTGCATGTGTAGACTCTTGGGCTTCTAAAAGATTAAAAGAATTTTAAATAAAAATAATGTGTGGCTGATGGGATTTGAACTCTGGTGCTTTGGTTCAGCAGTGCAAGATCTTACCAATGAGCTACAAGCTCCTTCTTGCTGTTAAAAAGTAAATCAAACTTATAACTTGTGCTTAGGCTCAAGTACCTCTTTATGTATTTTTGAAAAAAAATTGTACAGAAAGTTTAGGGTTGTTACAGCTTGTATGGTTTATAGAATTTAGTAGTTAATGGATGGAGTTTTAAAAATAATTCTTTTTATTTTTTAATTATTTAATACTAGAGATATAGCGATGAATGTGGATTAAGGTTCTTGGAGAGAATTAGGGTTTCCCTCTACTGACCCTTGTCCTTCCATTAATCCCTATTTATCTCAAGCTCTCAACAAAACAAATATTAACGAATCTCAAATCGTGTTCGGAACTATCATGAATTGATAGCACGCCCGATAAGAGGCTTAAGACTTATTTTGCTAAATTTTATAAAAATTAAAACTTAAAAAGAAATTAATGAATTTTGTTCATCTATTATACTATCTTATCCTACAAATCCTAGCAAGCGAGAATTTACTCGCTCATGGAGATCAAAGAAGTAAAACAAAGGTGGATGAATGCGGAACCCATAAGATAAACAAAAATTAAAATCGCGAAAGTAAACGCAGAAAGTGAATGCGACAAAATTAAAGGAAAGAACTACATTTTATTGAATAAACTATTGCATTACAGAAGTTGCTTGCTGAACAAGTAAATTACAACCCTAATTTTCTCTAGATTGCTTGATCGGTAGATCAGTCGATTGATTGTTCGATGATTCGATTGATAGATAGCTCTCGGTCCTTTTATAGGCTCTAGAACTTAAAACCCTAGACATCATATTGAAGTGTGTGCAAATACGATCAAGCCCCTGAAGTTTCATATCCAACGGCCACTAATCGACCGCGCTTCCGCCGCCCAATACCTCTATTGACCACGGATCCGCTGCCCTCTGGTAGAGTCGAGTATCCAGATTCTTCATGCTTTCTTCTCTCGATATTTGAAGATCCTTCTGATAAAACTATTCTGAAAATACATCTCTTATTCTCTGCCGTTTCGAGATTCTTCAATTTGCTCTTAACATTCTACAGATTTGGTTTGCTAATTCAATTTGATATGGATTCCTACTTATATTTCAGAGCTGAACTGATCTATTATTATACTTGCACAATATCTCAAATCAAATTGTTAGTAACATTTATTTTATTTGAGATAATTTTCCAACTAATTAATTGATATGATATCTTGATAATATTAGTTAAGATTATTTGATATGATATGCATATTTTAATAATAAATAATCTCATGAATATTTTATTTAAATATGATATGCATATATTCCCTAATTATATTAATTATAAATTAAGAAACATATGAGAATAATATTTTTACAAATAAACCCACATATGTTCTTAATTTACAATTAACATCTTTTAGTAATTAATAATAGGGAAAATGACCGTATAAATATGCAGTAAATATGACTGATCAGGGTGATTCTACTCCACCTCCCAACATCGTCGATGCCTTATCTGCGCAGATCGACAAGCTCACGGCAGAAGTGGACACGCTCGCTCATGTTCAAACGGCCGGCTATGCCCGCCAAACTGTCGTCCCCACTCCCTGAAACAACGGCATGCGTGGGGTGATAGAGGGGCGCATTTAGGCCTTCGACCTCGCTCACGCCCATCTCGATGTCTTGGAACACCGGTGTGCCGATTCCGGTAGTCACGAACCCCAATACAAGGAATGATTCCATGACTCGTTGGGCGTCAGACCGTTTGACACTGAGATCTCGAGAGCGACTAGACTATCGCTTCAACGCTCGCAGCGCTCTTTCGCCCCCTGAAGAGACGTCAGTCAAGTCACCTAATTCCAGGCAAGACCGACGTTACCACACTCATCGAGACAGCACACATGGCTAACTTCGGGGCCAACCATGAAGGGTCCACTCCGAGGATCTGAGGAACGTGATAAAACGAAGCCGAAACCGCTCTATCATGCAAGCCCGAAGTAGAGATAGCAAGCACTCCGACTATGGAGAATTCTCGAGGTATTAACAGTGAATCGAGATCCTCGAGAAGAAGATTGAGGACATGCGGCTCGCCACCCGTTTGCCCGGAAGGTCGACAAAATACTTTGCGGATTCTCTCACGAGACCCTTCACAAAGCAGTTATTACGTGAGCCCGTCTCGTCTCGAAACAAGCCGCCCAAGGTGGCCCTCTTCGACGGGAAGTCCGACCTAAAGGATCACCTGAACACGTTCACAGCGAGCATAAGCTTCCGGGATAACTCAGACACGGTTCAGCGACGAGCTTTTCCTACCACCCTTATCCGGGTCGGGCGAGATTGGTTCCACGGCCTTGTTCCGTGTTCAATCTCAACCTTCGATGAGCTAGCTACTCAGTTCTTCAGTCATTTCGTCGGCAACCGACGGCAGAAAAGGACGGCCGACTACCTGTTCACTATCAAGAGCGAGGACATGGAATCTTTCAAAGGTTACGTCACCCGGTTCTATAATGCCTTTCTGGAAGTACCTGAGCACCGTGACGAAACGGTTGTCACCGCCTTAAGATCGGGTCTTAGGCACAAAGAATGGTTCCGCTCTTTTGCATTAGCGCAACCCAAGACCATGGCTGAGGTAAAATTCTGGACCAAGCGGGAGATCCAACTCGAATCTGAAGTGAACGCCAACCAACCCTGCGAGGACCAGACTGACCGAAAGAAATAGGACCGGGAGGAGAAGAAAAAGACAGATCATCCGAAACTGCATTCCCCGTGGTTTCACAAGTACACCCCTCTGAAGGTCTCTCAGATCGAGCTGTCAGAGGAGGAAAAGAGTGAGAGATTCTTCAAACTCCCACCAATGATACAAAAGCCGGGTAAGCGACTCCACGGCCTATATTGCATCTTTCATCGGTCGTAGGAGCACCCGATCGAGAACTGTAAACAACTCCGTGATTATATTAAGGAGCTAATCTGATCTGGTCACCTAGCAAAGTACCTATGAGACAAACTCAAGCAGATTAGGAGCAAACAGATCAGACTCCAACCGGAGAGTTGACGGTCGGGCAAATCATGGTCGTCTATGTTGACTCGGCTCCGAGCAATGAGGACACCCGCCGTATCCGGCCGGTTATGTCCTTAGATGATCCCTCTACAAGAAGGTTGCTCCCATCACCTTCACCGATGAAAACCTTCGTAGCATAATCTTCCCGCACAATGATCCCCTGGTGATCACAGCCTGGGTAAATCAGTACGAAGTCTGGAGAATTCTAGTTCACTCGGGAAGCTCGGCGGACATCCTATTCTACGACTGTTTCTAGCGTATTGGATTAAACCTGTTCGATCTCTAACCGACCTCACACGTCCTCTCCGGGTTTACAAACCACTCCATCCGAGCCGAGGGAATGATCACTCTCCATTTTAACATAGGGGAGGCCGAAAGAACCCGAACCATGTCGGTGAGTTTCCTCGTCGCCTGGGTTGTTTCGTCTTATAACATCCTTTTGGGTCGCCCCACTCTAAACGCCCTCCAGGCTCAGATCTTGACCTACCATCTCACTCTCAAGTTCCATCTGGGCGATGGGGGGATAGGTCGGGCCTACGGAGATCAGCAAACCGCCAGGGTTTGTCTCGCCTCGACACTTCTCGCGGATAAAGAAGTTGATGTTTCCAAGGGGCTATGCGATCCTCGGGAATCTCTGGATACACGTGATGACAAAAAAAAAAGATTCGGGGTTCCCCAATGGAGGCCTTGTTTAATCTTCCACTCGAGGAGGGAGACAACAGCCGAACTGTTCAGATCGGTTCCCTCTTGACCGCGGAAACTCGGGACAATCTTATCCAGTTCCTCCGAAGCAACTTTGACGTATTTGCTTGGACTCCTGAGGACATGCTGGGAATTGACCTTAAGGTGATCTCCTATAAGCTCGGTGTTGACTTAAAGGCCTGGCTGGTCAGACAAAAGAAAAGAAGCTCCGCGCTTGTCAAACAGAAAGCGATCGAGGAAAAAGTGGACCGAATACTCGCGGTTGGGTTTATTAGGAACCTGGACTGTTTGGCTTGGCTAGCCAACGTAGTCATGGTTAAGAAGGCAAATGGGAAGTGGCATATGTGCGTCGAATTTACCGACCTGAACAAGGCCTGCCTTAAAGACAACTATCCGCTCCCGTGGATAGACCAGTTAGTTGACAGCTCAACATGTCACAAGCTGTTGAGCTTCATGGATGCCTTCTCCGGTTATAATCAAATTCGGATGAACCCGGTTAACGAAGAGCTCACCGTCTTTATCACCGATCGAGAAGCCTACTGCTACAAGGTAAACGCCCTTCGGCCTAAAAAACATCGGGGAAATGTACTAGCGGCTGGTCAACAAGCTGTTCAAGCCACAAATCAGGAGAAATATGGAAGTCTACATCAATGACATGTTCGTGAAATCCACTTTGTCAGTCGGGCATACCACGGATCTCGGCAAGACCTTTGAGGTCCTGTGAAAGTACAAAATGAAGCTGAAACCAGCCAAGTGTGCTTTCGGCGTCACAGGCGAAAAGTTCCTTGGATTCATGGTCACACATCGAGGAATCGAGGCAAAACCGGAGAAGATCAGGCCATCATTGACATGGTGACGCCTAAAAGCAACGATGAAATCATGTGACTCACGGACAGGGTGGCTGCTTTAAGTCAGATCATGTCCAGGTCTGGCGAAAAGTGCCTGCCTTTCTTCAAAACCTTGAGAAAAATCCTTAGGTTCGAATGGTCCGAAGAATGTCAGGTAGCTTTCGAGCAGCTCAAGACGCATCTTACAACGCCACCGCTTATCACCCTACCAGTTATAGGAAACGAGCTTCTGCTGTACCTAGCCATCTCCGACCAGGCCGCCAGCTCTGTGCTCATCAGAGAATCCGAGGGGATATAAAGACCAGTCTAGTAGGGGTGTTCACCGGGTCGAGTTAGACCCGTTACCCGTCTGAACCCACCCGCTTTTGATGGGTAAAATGGTCGTGCGAAACCCGCCCGAAATTGACGGGTTCAAAACCCGAACTCGCCCGCATTTAAATAGGGCGGGTTTTAAATTTTTTATAGCCCGCCCGGACCCACACCCGCTGTAACGACTCTGAAATCACTGTACAGAAATTTCTTGTTATTGTACTGAAAAGAGTATTACAGCCTGTGTAAGAGTTATAAGTTAGATTTGTTTAATAAAAGTAAGAAACAAGTTGTAGCTCACTGGTAAAGCCTTTACACTGCTGTGACATAGCTTGTGTGTTCAAATCCCATCAGACACAATTATTTTTTTAGATTTTTCTTTTTAATTTTTCAGAAGCCTAAGAGTTGCACATGCAATTCACGGAGAAACGAAAACTTTCAAAAAAATTAAACAGGCGAAATGAGGTGTACACACCCAACTTGACACGTGGCACGAATCTCGAGGTAAGGCCTCAAGATCCGACCGTTCAAACTCACCAAATGGCCGACGCCGACGGTCCAAAATGCCCCAATCGCCTCCGTGCTTTGCACACTTGTCTTTTCGATTCCCCTTAACTCCCCTGCACTGTTTGATTTTCCTGCAATCAAACAGAGACTCTTCAATTCACCATTTAACACCTTTTTAATCCATTTTAATCCAAAAGTTTAATTCCAAAATCCTAATTCTTCACTATAAATACCACCCCATGCCCTAGCTTCTCTCTATTCTGAAAATTTCTAGCAAAATCATCCCAAAAGTTCCTAAGTGCAAGTGGAGTCAAGTGGAGTTAGCAACCAAGATCCTTCCATCGAAGATCGAAACTATTTCCGGAGCTTCCACGATGCCACGAAGCCCCCTCCCTTTTCCTTACTCCCTTCTCAAAGTTATAAAGCCGCAAGCCCCTCTCATCTTTTCTTCTTTTCATTTCAAATTATCTCCTAAAAATATATCGGTAAAGTGGAGTTACCCCCGATACATTTTTTTAGAACTTGGAACTTCCTTTTCCTTAATACATACGTCAAACTAACTCTACCACCCTATTTTTAACTTTGATTACAATATTTTAGCTTTGAGTTTAACCAAAATTTTCATGTGAAACTATCATATAACGAACTTTTCATTAAAATACCATGAACTTTAGTATGATCCTCATTTTCAATAATTGTTAAATACCTTTAGGAAAAACATCACGGGATAACGACCTACCCCACACGCACACTATGGTTTCATAGCACGGTACTCTAAACATATATCTGTTTTAAAGAATAAGCTTTTCATTAAAATACCACACCTTTTCAAAACAGCTTTTTTTAATCAGTATTTTGTAATTCTTGGTAAATACGCCTCTACAACCCTCATTAGAGGACCCGCTAATAGATGGTGTGGATTATCACACATCCTTTGGACAATAGAGTGAGATGCAGAACTCCTCACAGAATATTCGGTCTCGAAAGGAAATAAAAATTCGGTTTTTAAGAAATACGAATTTTCTAAATAAAAACTAAATTTTGGAAAGTTATATAAAACTATGAATTCGTATTTTCAATAAAAACATGTTATGAAACTATATTTTTAAAATGAAGATTTAAATTTTTTAATAAAATACCATCAAGTTTCTAAAAGAGCTAGTTTTCAATAAAATACCACAAAGTTTTAAAAAGGCTAAGTTTCACCACCAAAAATACCATTTAAATTAAAATCCATGTTCATGAAAACCCTAAATATTATAAATCACTCTCGAGGTTTATTTTTAAATTATATTAAAGTATTTTTCATAAAACTCTCTCGAGATATATAAAACAATATTTTAAGAACTCTAGTTTAATATAGATTTAAGCGGGATCAATTCTCTTGAGCCTCAGAGAGCCGGAGAAAGTGAGTGCTCGCCTATTCAGGTTAGACAACTTAACGGAATTATCAATGGCAATTGTCTTGGAAAAAAACACAAATTCTGCCGTCCATGTGCAGCAGTTGCCGATTACTCCCGAATTTAAGATGTTGCAAGAACAAAGTCCTTTTATAAGATTCTAACTCTAACATGAATCCAAACTCAAATCAGAATCCAAACTCAAATCAGAATCCAAAATCAAACACAAGCTTGAATACTTGATCATGAACCTAAACACATAAATTCAAATATCAAACTCAAACTTGAATACTTGACTCGACTTGATCGAACAATGGTTATAACTTGATATGAACTTGACATGACTACCTGAATATATGCTTAAATCTTAAACATGAACCTGTACATTTTATATCCACGGATTCAGTAAAGACCTATAATTTTAACTTATACAATACAATATGCGGGGATAAAGGGGTAGATTGGTACGGAACGTATATCGTGGCACGAGAGGTCACTTAAAAGACACCTACATGGACTCATATGCCGTTGTCCCGTAGGTTATGACGGGGCCTTGTACTACATGTTACCATAGTCCACGGGGTAAGATGGACTCCTCTCGTATATATGAATACCTTCCTTATCAAACTACAAATAACCACGTTAGAATAACTATCTTATACCTGTGAACGATCATATACAACTTTACCTATTCATTTCACATTATATACTACTTCTCTTTCTTCTTTTGGAACTTACCCAGCGTTAGTTCGCTGACAGCATTTCTTTCTGTTTTCTTTCTTTGAAATGTTCATCAGAAGAACCGGACTCTGAAAACGTAGAGCCGAGCCAGGAGGACTCGGACCAGATTGCAACTCAGCCTGACTACTAGCTCTTTTCAGCCTGAATTTACTTTCAGTATGCCTTTGTTTAGGCATTTGCTTTTATTATTGTATCTTTTATTTTCAAACAGTTGTTCGTAAAGTTGAATGTAAGTAAACTTGCTGTTTCATTTTATTACTCTTGTAATTCTTGCTCATTGTTATATTGCTTAATTACGCTTAACGTATTTTCATAGTAATACGTTGCAGGCTTGCCACATCACCGTTTCCACCTACTGGAAAGAGGAGCGTGACACCCGCACCCGCCCGCAACCCTTATCGGCCCGCAACCGACTCGAATTCGCTCGCTTCATTAACATTTGAGCCATTGATTGGTTTAATTTTAGGATAAGATTAAACCCTAAATCTAAATAAGTTATTTAAACTCTACTCTCACTTCTCATATCTAAAATTTAATTGAGCCGCATCATTTTTTAATCTCCTCTCTCTTCTCATCTCTTTCTATCTTCTTAAATTATCAAATGTTGTTAGTTCTCGGTCATAAGATTTAGTGGAGAAACCTACGATTTCAATTTTTAAAATCAAAAGATTGTAGAAAACTATGATTTCATGATAAAAAGGTGAGAGAAAATTAGTCTTTTATGGTTCATTACTTTATTTCATATAAATTATACATTAAATTTAGAATGTTAAACCTGTTATTATCCGAAACCGCGTTTAATCCGCCCGAATTAATTAAAACCGAATCCGGACCCGAAACTCGCCCGTACCCGTTGGGTACGGGTTCGGATTTATCTACCCATTGCAATGAGAGGTTTTAAAGTGGCTAGAAAACCCACCCGGCATAGCGGATTTGGATTCATTTATGGTCAAAAACCCATCCAACCCAACCCGTGCACACCACTACAGTCTATTATGTCGGATGCGTTTTCAAAGACGCGGAGACCAGATACCCAGCCATTGAAAAGATAGTCCTGGAGCTCGTCGTTACATCCTAAAAACTTTGGCATTATTTTCAGGCTCATACCATCATCGTTCTCACCAACCGACCCCTGGGAAACATTCTTGGTTCCTTCAAGTTGTCAGGGCGCTTGGAGAAGTGGAGATGGGAGTTGTCGCAGTTTGATATCCGGTATCGACCGAGGCAAGCCATCAAAGCCCAAGCCCTCACCGATTTCGTGGTTGAGTGCACCATTCCCAACAGAGAGGAAACAGCGGTGCAAGGTCCAAACTCGCAACACTCAATCGAAGAAAAGCTCGGTCCGATTCTGGAACGGGTACTCTACGTGGACGGTTCCTCCACAGAGGAAGGGAGTAAGGCTGGGATGGTCATCCGCGACCCTAATGAAGCCGAGATGGAATACTCTCTGCGGCTCGACTTCAAGGCCTCCAACAACGCTGTTCACCGCCGAAAGACAGGGACCGAGACGTTGGGACGTCTGGCCTGAATTTGGGGGCAGATACTATTTGGACTTATCCATCCACATCTCCGAAGATACCAAGTTGATTTATGGCACCATATATCGGAGGTTTTGAGAGACATGACCGTTGTACCAGACTTTATCAGACCCCCTCGTTTGTGAGGTTTTTTTTATTGTGGGGACGTTCTTCCCTACAGGCGCAAGCCCCTGCAGTTAATTACGTTATCGTATTGCGATAACCACTTTCTCCTTCTCCAGCAGTTCACTTCGTGTCACGTGTTATTTTTGTTTATTTTGGTTGCCCGTGGATTGTATATGGAGACTAGTTTATGTCGTCACCCGTAGGGCGCGGATTAGTCCATGTTGGGGTAAAAATTTACACCCTGGTTGACCAAGTCAAAATCCAAGTCAACCCCAAGCCAAGTGGGCCCAAGCCCAGACCCAGTGGGGCCCATGCCCGGGCCGAGCCCGAACATGAAGCGGCCGGCCTCCCCCACGCCAAGATAAAATTTTTGTAATAAATAATTTTGTTGTATTTCTTTTATTTTATTTTTGGACAAATGTAAGGAAAAATAGGCATAAAGCCAAATTTTTGTAAAGCCCATGGCTTATGTGCAAAAAGAAATGGCACATGAGCCATGGGATAGGCAAAATGCCATTTTGTGAAGCCCAAGGGGCTATGTGTAAAATGTATAGCCTATAAAGGCAAAGGTTAATGAAAATATCTCAGAACTTTTTCTCTCTCCAACAAAAAGTTTTAGATCTGAGATCTTTCTTCCTTCTCCAAGGTTCCAAAACCTTCTTCTTTCTTTTGAATTAAATCAAGAGTTTTACTCTTCCTTTTTCAAAACAAATTAGTTTTTCACCACAAAACCCACGTAGGGGAACTTGGATCTATCATTAGATCTCAAAAAGAGAGATTTTTAGATCTCACATCTCTTGAGCCAGCCAACAGAGGAGGAAGGAGAAGAACCCATTTCCCCAACCAAAACATTTTCTCTTTGTTCAGGAGTTTAACTCCATTAATTTCTCTTTCGAGAGTTTTTGGGGCTAAAAACCCTCTTTTTCTCCAGTACGCAGAGCTCGTGCGCAAAGCGCCCACGTTCCGACAAGTGGCGTGCGCGCTTGCGCACCAGCGCGATGCGCAAAGCGCCCACGTGCCGACACGTGGCGCGCGCGCTTGCGCACCAGCACGCTTGCGCGCGTGCTTGCGCACCAGCGCGATGAGCAAAGCGCCCACGTGCCGACACGTGGCGCGCGCGCTTGCGCACCAGCGCGATGCGCAAAGCGCCCACGTGCCGACACGTGGCACGCGCGCTTGCGCACCGGCACGCTTGCGCTCCAGCGCGCAGCGCTCATGCGCAAAGCGCCCACGTGCCGACACGTGGCGCGCGCGCTTGCGCGCAGCGCTCATGCGCGAAGCGCCCACGTGCCGACACGTGGCGCGCTTGCGCCTGAGCGCACAGCACCTAAGCGCACAGCGCCCAAGGTGCTGCCCCACGCATCCTTTGGATGCCTTTTCCCATTTATTTATATATATATGTATATATATACATTTGTATACAAATGTACACATACACATACTTCGCAACATTCTCCCCCTCCAAAAAATTTTTCGGGCCGGGACGCTGCCCCGAACCCCGCAAGGGGGCTGCTAGCCCCCTTGACCCCCAGCCCGCTATCCGGATAGCGGGACCCCCGTAAAAACTCTGCGTGGTTCCCGATATATCCAAAACCCCCCTTTCAAAACAGAACACACGCACACCGCACATTGGGTTCGCATGACCAGTTTAACCCGTTAATCGGAGGTTCCCTCGCCCCAAAGGCGAGGGGTAATTAACGGCAGCTTAGCCCGCGGCTGCCGGAGATTCGGATCCCCACAATCATTAAACCCCGGCCTATCCTAGGCAGGGGGAATCTGTAGTACGCCTGACAAGCGCGCGCGTATTCCCATCTCACTGGGGTGACGAAAAACACCCTACAGACTCTGGCACGCCCGGTGGGACCCAATCTCTCCTCCCATATTTCGGGTTAAACGTTCATGCGAACTCAATCAATACACATATCGATTGCCTATACTGAAATGATGTTTTCTTTTCGTGCAGCAATCAAATTTCGACGACAATGTCTCCCAAGACGAACTCAGCTTCCAACGTGACCCCGATTCCGTACGTGGTCAAGATCAACGCTCGTGTGGTTCTCCCCGCGAGCCTCAGTCGACAGTGGGAGGAACCGCCCCGCCAGTTTGGCTCCGTCATCATCTACCCTGCCGGGAGCGCTCATCTGGCGGAGATCCCGGCGGAACAGGCAGCCAAGCCGGTCTCGAGGGGCAAGAGGCCGAATGTCGTGATCGCCAAGGCACCACAACCGAAACTCAAGACGGTGTGTGAACGATTCTCTGGTGCTCCAGCGGGGGGCAAGAACTCCGGTACAAAGGGCAACATCCAATGTTGCGGACGAGCTCACGCGATTACTCCAACAAATGCACAATCGAGCGTATCTCCAAGGCCTTCCATCGCCCGGTCTGCGACGTCTTCCCAAAGAGTTGAAGTCTGCCAGGTGCTTAAAACAGAAAAGTTAAGGCAGAAGCGGCTCAGGTATCGAGCCAACAAGAGGGCCAAGGCTTCGGCCAAATGGAACCATGTGAAGTTCCAAGTGCAGGGTTTCCCCGCGACGACGGCTGAGTCGGACGTAAGAATCAGCAATTCCTTCGAGCCTCTGAAGTGGGTTCAGAAAAACGCCATGACCGCCAGAATCAAGAAGACAGCGGTCCGAACAGTGCCACAAAGAGACGTGTCCCGGCCCCAACGGAAGAAGTATGACACTGTCTCATCAAGAGTCTATCAAGCGCTCTGTGCCGCACGAAAGCAGCGGGGAAAACCCAGAAAAGATGCGCCAGCACCATTTAAGAACCTGGTTAGGCCAGCCGCCTTCAATCGACTACCAGCTACCGAAACAAGGGGGTCAAGACAACAATCCATGAAATCAGCTGCCAATGATAGAAAGACGGCCGGATATATCATCCATACAGTCTATATGGCGGGCGGGCGCCCCAGCGACAACCTTCGCAGCATAAGCAAGGACGGGGCCACCACATCCCAAGCCCAATCTAGCCTGAATGTGGTTGCCGCCGCCCAAGAACAGCCGCCCCCGCTAGATGAAGAAAACCCTCTCGATGAGGATGATAGGCAGAAAGACCCCTCGGTCCATGCAGAGTCAAGCTCGGACAGCGAGGAAGAGCCGACTTTCCGCCCCAGGACTGCGGAGCAAGAGCTGCTTCAAGAGCTTCGAAAACAGCTCAGGAGCAAAGATAAAGAGATGACCAAGCTCTATTCGAAGATTGACGACTTAACGAACGTGGTGATGCAGCTTACGGCTCAAATTGCTCGAGCACCTCCCAATCAAGCACAAGCCGCTACTAATCAGCCGGGTGATGACAATCCGAGGCAGCCAATGCCTGTTCCTTTAGGACCAAGACTGGTCGAGCCGCATGAAAGCCGGCCGCACTCCGCTTCTGGGGACGCCTTGGCCCCTGATAGCACTATCCCGCTAACACAGGATCGGATAATGGATTTGGTCACCAGCAAGGTTAAAACATTGGTGGCCGAAGCTGAAGCTCAGAAAGAAATCGGCAGTAGTGGCCGGCCATATCCCGCGCAATACGATCTGATCGAGTTCCCAAGCGGCTACGTCATTCCTAAGTTCGGAAGATTTTATGGAACGGGGAATGCAAATCAGCACGTTGCCCACTTCAAAGCATCGTGCGGAAATACAGGGGGCAATGACGCGCTCCTTCTTCGTCAGTTTGTCAACAGCCTGACCGGTGTCGCTTTCGACTGGTACGCAAGCATACCAGACGGGTCCATCATTACCTTTGCCCAAATGGAGTCTCTGTTCCGGCAAAGGTTCATGAGCGTCAGTGATAAAATCTCCATTGCCGACCTTGTGAGGACCAAGCCGGGGAAGAATGAAAGCAACACTGACTTTATTGCCCGATGGCGTAATCTCACGGTCAAGTGCGAACCGCCGCTGGAGCAGGACCAGTCCGTCAGCCTTCTCATTGGGAACCTCAGCAATTGGATGGTCCCATTCTTGTGTACAGCGGGCCTCAAGACATTTCAGGAGCTAACCAAGAAAGTCCAAATGCTGGAACGCTCGAAGCAAGAGTCCCCGCCGGACTCTCAGAGAGACAAAACTTGGAAAAGCAAGCGGGACGACAGCCGTAGAAGCGGGAGTTCCAGCAGTACCAATGTCTTCAATGCGTCCGACAATGAAGAAAAGCGAAGGGCGGGCGAATCCAAAACCAACCGGTCTCGAAAGCCATTGCTGGGAGGAGATGGGCCTTCCCTAGAGGAGAAGAAGAACAAGGTTTACTCTTTCAGAAGGGACAAGGTTCGTAAGATATTTAAAGATGCCTTGAACAACGGCCTACAATTGCCGGAGTCGAAAAGACCCCAAGAAGCAAAAATGACCGACAATCCCCTATATTGCCCGTACCACCGAGTAGTGAGCCATGCGATCGAGGATTGTTATATCTTCAAAGACTGGGTCGAGAAGCAGTACAAGGCTGGAGAGATCGAGCTATCCAAAAGTGTGTTGGTGAACAATCAAGTCGCAACCACCAACTTTATACAGACAGAAGCTGAAGCCTTCTGGGAGCAAACAGCCGAACCCGCTGCCCTGAGAAATGAGATGGACTCATCGCGGCCTCCGTGGAGTATGCACATATCTAATAAGACGAAGAAGATGATAAAGCTACTTCGGAAGGAACCCAGGACGGAATGGGGAGGGCAGAAGAAGCCTACCAGTCCAGCTGCCAATGCGGCTCCATCAGGCTCAAAATCCAAGAAGCTCAAGAAGAAGAAAAGTGCAGCTCGGCGCGAAAAAGAGTCTGCAGGGAGATCGACCATTCAAAAATATATCGATTCCCTCGAAGAATATGAACAAAGGGAAAGAACAATGATTCAATTGAAGGAGTTCTTCCCTGTACAAGCGGCTGAAATTCTGGAGGAGTTAGAAGAAGACTCCAATGAAGAGATCCCAGTAGTGACTTGCTACGCCATCCATCTTGGCAGCGACTCCGAGGATGAGCTCTGTTTTCCCGAAGAGGACGAGGAGCTCACCACAAAGGCCAATCAAATCCAGCTCAGAAGCGGCATGGCTCTACCGCAAAATCAGGGCAACGCCCCAAAAGGAAAGGAAAAACAAGTCGCTAATAAAGAAGATGGAAGAGAACTGGCCGACGAAAACATAAGTCCTTCCTCGGTGGACTATAATGTCTTGGCACATCTCCGGAAGCTTCCGTCTCTCCTGAGCATCTACGACGCCTTGGTCCTATCTAAGGAGCTTAGAGATGTTCTCATTCACGCTCTATAAAACCCCGAGCGGTATCAGGCTCACTTTGCGGAAATTAATATGAAAGAAGCCCAGCATGCTTTGCACGACGCCGCAGTCACATTTAAGGATGAAGACTTGCTACTGGGAACGGCTGAGCATAATCGGCCGCTTTACGTGACCGGGTACAGCGACGGAGATCGGATTAATCGCATATTGATTGATCCGGGGTCTTCAGTGAACATCATGAACTTGCGGACGCTGAAGAGTTTATCAATGGACGTCCGACACCTGTCAAGGGAAAGGATTGTCATTCAAGGCTTCAACCAAAATTGCCAGCAAGTTCTGGGGTCTATAGCTTTGCCAATCAAATTCGGGGATCTACAAACTGAAGCTAAGATATACGTGATCGACGCAGACACGTCTTATAAGATTCTCTTGGGGCGGCCGTGGCTCCACGATTACGGCATCATTCCGTCAACTCTCCATCAATGTATGAAGTATACTAAAAATGGCGAAGAAAGACACATTGACGGAGACATCCAGCCGTTCGGTGTGCATGAAGTCTGATATGAAGATTCTCGGTACTTTACGAATCACCAAAATGCTAATCCAGAACTGACTGAGGATAGACCGGCCCCAAGACTCAAAAGCAAATCTGGGCCGGCTGTCACTTTCAAAAGCAAAAATACTCAAGTGTGCCCGCATTTCGGCAGCGACACTGATGAGTCCGACGCTGGAAGCCCGTCCTTCTGCAAAACTCGCCCTCATTTCGGCAGCTATACGGACGAATCTGTTACTGAAGGCCCATCTAGCAGCAAAGTCCGCCCTCATCTTGGCAGTGACACTGAAGAGTCAGAAGAAGAGGACCTGCCGTGCAACAGCTGTGCAGATCGGCCCCCCATGCAGCAAGCGAAACTACGAGAGACCTTCGAAGTCGTAGAAGGATCCCTGGCCATCACAAAGGTGCCGGAACGGATGTGCAAAGAGCTCGACGCATTGTCAGTCTCTACCGTGGACCAGCTGAAAACTTTCTACGTGCCCGGGAGGAAAAATGGACAGAAGGGCATCCTGTTTTACAGGTCAAACCCTGTTGCGCACCCGGACGATCTTTCTGTCGCGTGCCTTCCCTATGAGAGAGGCATAAGAGCCGTCCTCAATCCCCGATACTATGCGCCTGAGATGCGGGAATACTTTAAGAAGTGCGGATGCCGGTTATATCAAACGGAGTCCGAAGCAAAGTTTTACGAAGGGCTATGGTATCCGCCCCAGGTCCGAGCACTCATCGATGGACGAATTCCAGATAGACGGGGCATAGGCTACATTCAACCTGATTCCAAAGCGTGCTACATGATCCATGTTGGTGAGGCCAGCGAAAGATCAAATGATGACGACGAGATAGCCGAGCCAGAAGAAGCTCCTCAAGAGCTCGAAGATGGCGGACAAGCAACCTTTGACGAGCTAACCGAGATTGACTTAGGAACGCCCGATAATCCAAGGCCGACCTACATCAGCTCGCTCTTGTCAGAGGAAATGAAAGCGCAGATAATTGCCCTGCTGCGTGAGTTCGTCGACTGCTTCGTGTGGACGTACAAAGAAATGCCTGGCCTTTCCCCTGAGGTAACCGTGCATAAGCTGGCTATATCTCCTGATGCTAAGCCAGTCAAACAAGCTCCTCGAAGAATGAGAAGGGAGTTGGAAGAAAAGGTCATCGAGGAAACCAAGAAGCTCATCGATGCCGGCTTCATCAGGGAAGAGAAATATGCAGACTGGATCGCATGCATAGTCCCAGTGAAGAAGAAAAATGGGCAGATCCGAGTTTGTGTCGATTTCAGGGACCTCAATAAGGCATGTCCTAAAGACGACTTCCCGCTACCGGTCATGGAAATGATGGTCGATGACACCTCAAATTACGAACTGTTCACCTTTATGGACGGCTCGTCTGGATATAATCAGATCAAGATGTCGCCTGAGGATGAGAAGCACACAGCATTTCGAACCCCGATCGGAATATATTGCTACAAGGTAATGCCATTCGGACTGAAGAACGCAGGTGCTACATATCAAAGGGCAATGACTAATATCTTTGATGACCTAATCCATAAAGTCGTCGAATGCTATGTTGATGATCTGGTCGTTAAGACTAAAGCCAAGGCCGATCATATCCAAGATCTCAGGACCGTTCTCACCAGACTGAGGCAATACGATCTGAGGATGAATCCTTTAAAGTGCGCTTTTGGCGTGTCATCAGGAAAATTCCTGGGCTTCATAGTTCGACATCGAGGGATCGAAGTTGACCCATCAAAGATAAAGGCCATCATGGAGATGCCCCCTCCTAAGAGTTTGACGCAGCTAAGATCCTTTCAAGGCAAGCTTGCTTATATACGGAGGTTTATCTCAAATTTATCGGGGAGATGTAGGCCCTTCTCAAAGCTTATGAAGAAAGGAGCTCCTTTTATCTGGGATGCCGAATGTCAAGCAGCGTTCGAAAGCATCAAACAATACTTGTTGCACCCTCCAGTGCTGGCCGCTCCCATTCCAAATAAACCGCTGATTCTCTACACTGCCGCGCTGGACGAGTCACTCGGTACGCTCCTTGCGCAGAATAACGAGGAGGGAAAAGAAAATGCCCTCTACTACCTCAGTCGAACTCTAGTCGGGGCAGAACACAACTACTCCCCAATCGAAAAGCAATGCCTGGCTCTGATATTTGCTGTGAAGAAGCTGAGGCACTATCTGCTCGCTCATCGGGTTATGCTGATCTCCAAGGTCGACCCGCTCAAACACTTGATGACCAAAGCAAGCCTAGCCGGCAGAATGGCAAGATGGGCCGTCATGCTACTTGAGTTTGACATAGTTTATACTCCTCAGAAAGCAGTAAAAGGGCAAGCTCTTGTAGACTTTCTCGCTGCTCATCCCATACCAAAAGGGTCGCCGCTAAATTGTGAGTTACCCGACGAACAAGTGTTGCACCTCGAGAATGACGAGCCATGTTGGGAGCTCTACTTCGATGGGTCCTCATCGATAAGAACCTCTAGTAAATCAAGCGTCCCGGAGATAAAAGCAGGGATAGGATTGGTGTTCATCACGCCATCAATGGCAACCTTACGGCGTTCTTTTGCTCTCACCGAGCCTCGCACGAACAATGAGGCCGAGTATGAAGCTCTGATAGCTGGTTTGGAGCTCGCCATAGAAATGGAAATCCGTCGGCTATGAGTTTACGGTGACTCCCAGCTCGTCGTCAACCAAGTAAGCGGCGATTATAAGATATACAAACCCGAGTTAGCTCGGTACAGAGGTCGAGTGGTGGAACTCATGAAACGGTTCACTCATATTGAACTAACGAGAGTCCCTAGAGCGTTGAACGGAAAGGCTGATGTACTCGCTCGCTTGGCCAAGGAGCTGGCTGATCCTGACATGGACGAAATTCTGATCACAGTCAGAAGCCGGCAAATTCTACCCCCAGTCTCTCTACGAGAAGAGGAAAGCGCGGAACAGAAGAGCAGTCCTGCCGAAGAAGCTTCGATCATCCAAGACGAGCCCGATTGGAGAGAACCCTTCATAGAGTACCTCCGATACGACAAGCTGCCCGAAGAAAAATCTGCCAGGATTCAGCTGAAGAAAAGAGCTCTCCGATACGTGTTTGTAAATGACACGTTATACCGCAGGTCATATGACCAACTCTGGCTCATATGCCTGTCATTGGCCGAAGCCCAAAAGGTCATGAAAGATGTTCACTCGGGCGTTTGCGGTGCTCACCAATCTGGCCCCAAGATGCGACTTCAAATCAAACGACTTGGGTACTACTGGCCCACCATGATACGGGACTGCGGAGAGCATGCAAAGAAATGTTATATCTGCCAAATTCACGGTGATTTTATTCACAAGCATCCCAATCCACTGCATCCTACGGTGGCGTCGTGGCCCTTCGAAGTCTGGGGCACCGACATTGTTGGCCCAATTGATCCTCCGTCATCTAAAGGCCACCGGTTCATACTGGCCGCGACAGACTACTTCTCCAGATGGGCTGAAGCTGTCCCACTAAAAGAAGTCAAGACAAAAGATATTCTGAAATTCTTCCTGCATAATATCCTATACCGCTTTGGTACACCAAGAAGAGTCATTTCTGACAACGGGCCTTCTTTCAAGAGCTTCAATGTCTCAAGGTTCGCTACTCAGCACAAGATAGACTGGAGATATTCCTCCATCTATAATCCAAGAGCCAACGGGCTAGCCGAAGCCTTCAATAAGACTCTGTGCAAGCTCCTGAGGAAAAATGCTTCAGCCAACAAGAGAGACTGGAATCTCAAACTTCACGAGGCGTTGTGGGCATATCGTACAACGCACCGTACTCCAACACAGTCCACTCCATACTCATTGCTCTTCGGAGTGGAGGCGGTCCTCCCCCTCGAAGTCGAAGTCCCAAGCTTAAGAATAGCCATTCAGCACGAGTTGACGGAGGAGGAAAACGTGCTCCTTCGACTTGAAGAGCTCGATGCCCTCGAAGAAAAGAGGCTCGCGGTGCAGCAAAATCTGGGGCTATACCGAGCCCAAATGTCACGGGCCTATGACAAGATAACCCGTCTCCGCGCTTTCAAGAAAGGTGAATTGGTGTTGGTCCTCAAAAGACCGATCATCCTCAATCGACATGCCAAGGGAAAATTCGAGCCAAGTTGGGAAGGACCATACGTCATCGAGAAAGTGTTCGACGGAGGATCCTACCAACTAATAAGTGCCGAGGGAGAAAGGCCCATGCCACCCATCAATGGCCGATATCTCAAGAAATACTACACGTGAATGCTCCATGTCGCAGGCGAATTGAGCACATCAGCCCTACGGTCTGGATCATACACCCTGCAAAACCGTATACAATCCACGGGCGTAAATGACCCCTATCTCTCCCAAATCCTGCCGGTGAGACTACTTTTAAAGTCCCACCAGCGGTAAAAAAAAATTTAAAAAAAAAAGAAGAAAGAAAAAAAAATTTAATTAAAAAAAAATAAAAGAAATAAAAAAATAAAAGGTATGTCCACAAGCAAAATGGGCACGGATGAAAACCCGAAAGGGCTCCGTGAGTAAAACCAGCAGGACTACCGGCGAGTCTGTGAAAACCCGAAAGGGCGCAAACTCGTGAAAAGAGATGAAATACACTCGCAAAGTCCTCTCGACCTTGTGAGGAGAAAACCCCTGCGTGAGATCCTTACGACTCACAAAGGAGCAACACACTTAGGAATCCTCACGATTCCTAAGGAGAAAATACACCTGCGGGATCCTTACGACTCGTAGGGAGAAAATGCTTTATGGGACCCTCACGGCCCATAAAATTGAAAAGCCTTAGGTGATAGGGACCCAAACCTATCTCCTAAGCCATCGTTCCCCAACGGGCAACGGCAAATGATGAGTCGCTCCTGGCATTTCGCTTCAGTGTTAGCGGTGCTGATGCCGACCAAAAACCCAAATCCCAAGTCCTCCCAAGGCAAATGATGAGTTGCTCCTGGCATTATTCCAGTGCAGCAATGCTGATGCCAAATAAGATCCAAATTCCAAGTCCCCAACCCCAAAGTGGCGAATGATGAGTCGCTCCTGGCATTATTCCAGTGTAGCGATGCAGACACCAACCAAATTCCAAATCCTATACCCCAACGGCGAATGATGAGTCGCTCCTGGTACCACATTCCAGTCCAGCGATGCAGACGCCAACAAAGCCCTGAAATTTTTCCGGCCCTACGGTCTGGATCATACATCCTGCAAAACCGTATACAATCCACGGGCGTAAAACAATCCCAACCTCTTCTAAGTCCTACCGGTGAGACCACATTCAAAGTCCCAAAAAAAAAAAAAAAAAAAAACCAATTCCAAAATCCTCCCGGGGCAAATGATGAGTTGCTCCTGGCATTATTCCAGTGCAGCAATGCAGATGCCGAACAAAAACCAAAATCCCAAAATCCTCTAAATGACAGATGATGATTCGCTCCTGGTACCATATTCCAGTATAGCGATGCTGATGTCAACCTAAATCAAAATCAACAAGTCAACTTTCACTCCGACACCGCAAAGAGCGGAGCAAGTCAGAATCCAATCTCGACACCGCAAGAAGCGGAGCAAGTCAAGTCTACCCCTGACACTGCAAGAAGCAGAGCAAGTCAAATCAAGAACCGACCGTCCAAGTCGCAAAAAGGGCAGCATCGACCGTCCACGTCGCTAAAATGGCAGCACCGACCGTCCAAGTCGCAAAAAGGGCAGCATCGACCGTCCAAGTCGCTAAAATGGCAGCACCGACCGTCCAAGTCGCAAAAAGGGCAGAACCGACCGTCCACGTCGCTAAAAGGGCAGCATCGACCGTCCAAGTCGCTAAAAGGGCAGCACCGACCGTCCACGTCGCTAAAAGGGCAGCATCGACCGTCCAAGTCGCTAAAAGGGCAGCACCGACCGTCCAAGTCGCAAAAAGGGCAGCATCGACCGTCCACGTCGCAAAAAGGGCAGAACCGACCGTCCAAGTCGCTAAAAGGCCAGCACCGACCGTCCAAGTCGCAAAAAGGGCAGCATCGACCGTCCACGTCGTAAAAAGGGCAGAACCGACCTTCCAAGTCGCAAAAAGGGCAGAACCGACCGTCCACGTCGCTAAAAGGGCAGCATCGACCGTCCAAGTCGCTAAAACGGCAGCACCGACCGTCCAAGTCGCAAAAAGGGCAGCATCGACCGTCCACGTCGCAAAAAGGGCAGAACCGACCGTCCAAGTCGCAAAAAGGGCAGAATCGACCGTCCACGTCGCAAAAAGGGCAGAACCGACCGTCCAAGTCGCAAAAAGGGCAGAACCGACCGTCCACGTCGCTAAAAGGGCAGCACCGACCGTCCAAGTCGCTAAAAGGGCAGCACCGACCGTCCAAGTCGCAAAAAGGGCAGCATCGACCGTCCAAGTCACAAAAAGGGCAGAACCGACCGTCCACGTCGCTAAAAGGGCAGCATCGACCGTCCATGTCGTAAAAAGGGCAGTGCCAGCTTCCCAAAAGGTGGGAACCGAATCAAGTCGCCTCCACGTGAAAGAAGATCCATCAATTTCATGCACACGACCCACATATATGGTGTGCATTTATTGATGGGGGCCAATTTGTTGGGGTAAAAATTTACACCCCGGTTGACCAAGTCAAAATCCAAGTCAACCCCAAGCCAAGTGGGCCCAAGCCCAGACCCAGTGGGGCCCATGCCCGGGCCGAGCCCGAACATGAAGCGGCCGGCCTCCCTCACGCCAAGATAAAATTTTTGTAATAAATATTTTTGTTGTATTTCTTTTATTTTATTTTTGGACAAATGTAAGGAAAAATAGGCATAAAGCCAAATTTTTGTAAAGCCCATGGCTTATGTGCAAAAAGAAATGGCACATGAGCCATGGGATAGGCAAAATGCCATTTTGTGAAGCCCAAGGGGCTATGTGTAAAATGTATAGCCTATAAAGGCAAAGGATAATGAAAATATCTCAGAATTTTTTCTCTCTCCAAAAAAAAGTTTTAGATCTGAGATCTTTCTTCCTTCTCCAAGGTTCCAAAACCTTTTTCTTTCTTTTGAATTAAATCAAGAGTTTTACTCTTCCTTTTTCAAAACAAATTAGTTTTTCACCACAAAACCCACGTAGGGGAACTTGGATCTATCATTAGATCTCAAAAAGAAGAGATTTTTAGATCTCACATCTCTTGAGCCAGCCAACAGAGAAGGAAGGAGAAGAACCCATTTCCCCAACCAAAACATTTTCCCTTTGTTCAGGAGTTTAACTCCACTAATTTCTCTTTCGAGAGTTTTTGGGGCTAAAAGCCCTCTTTTTCTCCAGCGCGCAGAGCTCGTGCGCAAAGCGCCCACGTTCCGACACGTGGCGCGCGCGCTTGCGCACCAGCGCGATGCGCAAAGCGCCCACGTGCCGACACGTGGCGCGCGCGCTTGCGCACCAGCACGCTTGCGCTCCAGCACGCTTGCGCTCCAGCGCGCAGCGCTCATGCGCAAAGCGCCCATGTACCGACACGTGGCGCGCGCGCGCTTGCGCTCCAGCGCGCAGCGCTCATGCGCAAAGCGCCCACGTGCCGACACGTGGCGCGCTTGCGCGCAGCGCTCATGCGCAAAGCGCCCACGTGCCGACACGTGGCGCGCGCGCTTGCGCAGAGCCCGCAGCGCTCATGCGTAAAGCGCCCAAGTGCCGACACGTGGCGCGCTTGCGCCTGAGCGCACAGCACCTAAGCGCACAGCGCCCAAGGTGCTGCCCCACGCATCCTTTGGATGCCTTTTCCCCTTTATTTATATATATATGTATATATATACATTTGTATACAAATGTACACATACACATACTTCGCAACATTCTCCCCCTCCAAAAAATTTTTCGGGCCGGGGCGCTTCCCCGAACCCCGCAAGGGGGCTGCTAGCCCCCTTGACCCCCAGCCCGCTATCTGGATAGCGGGACCCCCGTAAAAACTCTGCGTGGCTCCCGATATATCCAAAACCCCCCTTTCAAAACAGAACACACGCACACCGCACATTGGGTTCGTATGACCAGTTTAACCCGTTAATCGGAGGTTCCCTCGCCCCAAAGGCGAGGGGTAATTAACGGCAGCTTAGCCCGCGGCTACCGGAGATTCGGATCCCCACAATCATTAAACCCCGGCCTACCCTAGGCAGGGGGAATCTGTAGTACGCCTGACAAGCGCGCGCGTATTTCCATCTCACTGGGGTGACGAAAAACACCCTACAGTCCAATCCGTATGTTTTAGATTTGGATTTTGGGTCAAGTATTTGCTTGAAGGGATCCACGTTGGTAGCTTGGTTTGCCAACGGGAGTGAACTTAGGACGCTGATCTCATATAAATGAGGTCCATCAGTTCACGGGATATTTGGGTTTGATCTAAGGATCGTTAGTCATATTTGAGACTAAAATCAACTTAGAAACAAATGAGCATATGGGCTCAATTATTTTCTTTTAAGGACATCACGGTCCATTATTGCCGTGTTTGGGGGTGAATATTAGTTTAAGGACATTTCGGTCCAACATTCATCTTGTGCACACGTGTATTTGTTACGTGGCGGAGTGAACGATAGTGACATGGAATGCGCCCAATTTGGGGTGCGATCCGATTTGAGGTGTGCACATCAGTTTGGAAGTGCATCAATATAGGATGTATTATTCCCTTTCTTGATGAAAATTTACATCAAGTTGGGATGAGAAAAGAGCTGATGGTTGTCGGGACCCGTCACCTCTCTGAAGACGTTGAGGAATTACAACGACATATATCAGAGGTGTGGAAAGATTACCCTTGAACCGAATTCCGTATTTGAGAGGAGAAGTGGTCGTAGTGGACCTAAGAATCGTTAGTCATATTTGAGGCTAAGATTACCTTAGGAAATAAGGGATGAATATCATTTTGGACATCATCAATGAGAGATCATTAGTCATGTTTGAGACTAAGATCAGTTTGGAAATCACGAGCATATGGGCTCGGTTGATTTAAAATCAAAGAGGTTTAATCTCAGCAAACTTAGCCAATTTGGGCTGAGATTGGGTTTCTATACCACCCAGTAGTGCTGAGCACTAAGATATACAGTGCTCACGCGTGTCTCACGTGGGGCGCTCGAATAGTGGTAAGCACTAATCTTTTCTGGTGCTCACGTGTGAAACATGTGAGGCGATCGGATATGGGCGCTGCCCAATCAGTGCTAAGCACATTAGTCATTTTGACTGAATATAGAGTGCTAAGCACTTTGCATGGCATTCACGTAGGAAGCACGTGAGGTTCTGAGCATTGATTTCGTGTTTTTATTTGTTCACCCCCCTTTTCTTAGACAGAAATGCTAAGCACTTGGCTAGAGCTCTGGTGCTCACCTGTGAAGCACTTGAGGCACCAGATTTTTGGGTTTCCAAGAGTGTTTCACGTGTATTTTACGTGACTGCTTTATTTTTGGGGTGCTGGGCTGCTTTATTTAGTGGCTGCTTGTTTAGTCGAAAATATTGCACATTTGATATAAAATTTTCCTTACTTTTCTTAAATATTTAAAGGTATTTATTATAAATATAGAATATATGTGGGTTTATCTGCAAATTTACTCTTTACCATAAGTTTATATATTATAATTAACAATATGAAGGAAAATATATGCATATTACATTTATAAGATATTTTGATAATTTAAATATGCATATCATATCAAATAATCTTAATAAAATTTCTTAAAGATTTATTACCATATAAAATGATTAAGATTATATCTTTAATATAACAAATATTACTAACATTATTCATGAAGATATTATGCAGATTTAGCTCAGGTCGGGAGATCGAGATATTCGAGATGTCGGGATAAAAAATCTGCCAATAAAATCGTAAAATCAATACTGGCAGAGACTCAGAGAAGATATGAAGAATCAAGACATCCTAATAATCTCCACGTGTCAATATGAGGCCACAGAAGAAATTTCAAATCCTAACTTCACCAAAGAGCCGCCCAACCTCGGCCAATATGCCATATTCACGGCGGATCCATGGCCTTCCTGTAGCCGTTGGATCTAATATTTTGGTGGGTGATCACAACAGCAAATCCCAACACATGGGATCTAAGGTTTCTAATTTGAGGGCTATATAAAGGACCGAGGGATAAAATTAGAAATCATCACCTTTAAAACAAAGCAAATCACCGTTAAAGAACAAGAGATCCACAACAGGTCCGCGATTCGACATGACAGAGCGGCGTGAATATCGACGGAGCAAATACTTCCTACAAGGCAGAGATCGAGAGCAACTTCTTCCTCTTGTAATTTAAATTCGAAGGATTTGTACTTATAATGTTGATTAATAAAGGTAGATCTTTAACTTAATTATTTCGCATTTACTTTCCGCATTTAAATTTCCACATTATGATTTCCTTCTCTATCCCTTCTTCTTCTTCTTCTCCAAACATGCGTGAGTAATTCTCCGCTTGATAGAGTTCGTAGGATTATGGTAGATCAATGGATGATAAAATCCCTTAATTTCTTTTACATCTTATAAAGTTTATAAACTTTATCAAAAGAATCGTTAACGTCCTAATCAGGTACGCTATCAATTTATTGATAGTCTCGGCCGCGATTTGAGATCAGATTAACAATTGTTTTGATAGAGGCTAGACATGAATAGAGGTCAATGAAAAGATAAGAGTTAAGAGTGGGAACCCTATTCCCTCCAAAAACCCTAATTTTCATTCATTACTATCGATCTAGTTTTAAATCTATTAAAAGATAAAAGGAGTCATCTTTATTTAATCATCCATTGCTACTAAATTCTAACGAACCCTACAAGCCCTCTTTCTAGATCCGTGTTCAACATAGATCTAGAATCACTCTCCCCTATTTCTAATCAACTCGTCTACAGCAAGATTAAAAGTTCCACACATCCCTGCGGACAACCCGTACTCATCTCGGCTAGCTACACGCGACATCGTTATTGATTGCGGTTACTACAAACACATTTTCACATCAATCAAATGGCGCCGTTGCCGAGGATACGTGCGTAATTTTTTTCTTACTATTCGGGTTGAATTCTTATTCGATCCATATCATAAAAATAAAACAAAACCGCAACTTTCGTATTTAACGATTAGTGTGCGATTTTTGCAAGGGAATCTGGAGTAACAGAATCAAGGAATTTGAGATTCAGAGACTTTCAGAGAGGACCAGAGGAGTAAAGGAGGCACTGTAGAAAAAATTGGATGAAAACCCAACCATTACGCGGCGGAACCGCGGCAGAAGCATCATTTTAGCCGCGGTTAGGCGGCGACTTGGTAGAGTTAGGTCTCCAAACTCCTCTGTTATCTCCCTCATATCTTTCTCTCTCCTTTAGAAATCAAATAATTTGATTTTCTACAGAATTCTTTGCAAAATATCGCCGCTCGAAATTTTTTTGCGTGTTTTGTAATTGGTTTGTTTTTGCATATTTTAAAACGGACTTTAAGGGTCAAGACCAAAATTCAGATTAGGTAGGGATTTCATCACCCTTCCCAGGCCCCATAAATCACAAAACGAGCATCCGCATAACCCTATATTAATTAAACAAATATCTAGACTAAGACTCTAAGGACTGTCGCGCTCAATTAGGACAGAGAAGGGTCGTAGGTAATCTATCGCTTATCCGCATTTCTCTTGTGGTGTCTAGGAAAGTGTGACTAAGGAAAGTGGTTACTTAATTAGGCCCGCTATTTCGGTGATTCGTATAGCGGATACCTCCCACTTACCTGGCCACAAGAGTGATAAAGAGATGGTATATGATTGATCCCGTGACTTGTCCTTTGGAAGTTTAGGAGCGGTCTAGTGCTTGATCTAGGTGACCTTAGTTTTAGGGTTTTGATTGTGCATTTTGTGATTTGTTGAGTCAACCCTCAAGTCCTTCTTTCAAAACAAAACAATCCAAATAGAGCTTAAATCATTACCATTTCACCTTCTTTTCTTTTCACCTTCTTATAATGGATAATCCAAACAGACGAACTCTTGCCGAGCTTTGCTATCCAGAACCAGATATTTCTTGTTTTTGTAATTGCTTCGGTCAAAAATCCGACTCTACCATGTCTTTAAGAGATAGGATAGAGCAAGTGGAAAAAACAGTTGAACACCTCACCCCAGGTCATATCAACCACATCAAAATTCTACATCTTCTTTGATGATAATCTGTTTAAAGCGAGTGAGGCAACTTCTAAATACATGTCCATTGCTGAGCATATTGCGAGGACTGAAAGTCAAAGTTTCAATCCCGTCAAACCGTTAGGACAACAAACACCATCATTTCCTGATGAAAGTATTGCTACTCGTTTTGCTGCATATATGACATCTGTTGTCAGTCGCCAACCAACCAACCAATCTCAATATTCTTCTTATCACAATGTTGATCCTACTCCTGTCCATTTTCACAACCATTCGATACCTATCAATCCTACTCGACTTTTACACCTTCTCTAGGCATTTCTTCTGAACAGTCATTTGGGAGTTTCACCTATCCACAAGAATTTCAATCTTCTCCCGAAACCCCTTCCCAACCCATGTCTAATATTGAACGGTCATTGGAAGAATTTTGGGTAGTGCCGTGGAGCCAGATAGAGGAATTGAATGCATCCATGGCCGCCCTCATACAACCCAACGAACGAGCAACTAGTTTCCAACTAGCTCAAAATTTTCTATTATATGATACGGCAATATGACGAATTGAGAATTTGAGTAGTGAGAGAGAGCAGTACACCCTTCCAAATCAAACCGCCCTATCCCAAATTGAAATCCACAACTCCAGTTTCACCAATCTATCGAGTATACTAAATGATTCACCAATTGAAGATATAATGTTTGATGAGTTATGCGACTTAGTAGTGTTTAATTTACCCGATTGTGAAGGGTCCATTTCAAGTAAAACCACACCCAATCCTTTTGATCTCTACACCTCCACTCTAGAACCAAAATTGATTGAAAACTATGCTTTTGATGAGGTGTCTGAGAATTTTAACTTTCACTTGATTGAGGATATTGACGCTGGGAATATTTTGGATGATGAACCCACAGTTTTGGATAAGTTTTTCTTACCAATTCATCATGTCCTTTCACTTCCGTGTGGACATCATCTCGAACCATTAACTGTTTTTTCCGAACCCCATATGCGTCTGGAAATTGATGATAAATGCATGACCGAAAAGCAGAACGATATTCAGCCTTCATTTCCCACATCTGGTTCAGCAATGCTTGACACCCAAATTTGTTTACCCATTTCATCACCCACTTTCTTTGGTTCTTCTTCTAATCTTCTTTTAACTCCACCGAGTTTTGATGAATCACACTCCGATATTTCGAGTTCTATGATTCTTGAAAAACCACTTGATTTAGACTCTTTTGAGAATAAGGTAGATGAGGTTTTCGAGTCTCCTACCTCCATAATTTCTGACAAATCAAGCGTGTTGAATTCTAGTGCAAAACAGATTGACATTGAAACGTTTACTCGGACCATCGATGAAAGTTTCGAAGATATTTTCGCCAATGAACTCGCATTCCTAAACGAAACGGATTTTGTGATAAATAAACCTCCACCCGAAGAAGTTGAACCACCACCATTTCTTCTTATCCCATACGAGAATGTAACTATTCTACCCATTCCTAATCATTCACATTCTCGTTTTCGTTCACCATCACTGTTTCGTTTCTATCAACCGAGACGTAAACCATACCATCTCTTATCTCCTCCCCACTTCTTCTTGTCTACATATAACATGATCTTCTACCAACCTTGGTGTTACATTGATAAAATATTTGAATGGTTGGTGTTGACTTTTGGTCTTTGTAAAGCTTTATATTGATCAATAACTTTAACCCCTCCTCATAATTTTGAATGCTTAATACTATTTTACTCAAGTTTGGGAGGGGGGGAGAAAATATTTTGGCTCTTGAAAGAAAATAAATTTTTACAAAATTGTGAGCCAAAAAAAATAAGTTTGAGGAAGGATTTCACTGTCATTATTTCTTATCTCCGTTACTAACTTTTCCTCCTAAGTCTACATGTTTTTTAAACTTAACAGATGACATCAGTGAGGACACTGCTGCAAACAGGTTTGGGGAAGGTTTGTGCTTATTCACGCATTATTTTGCATTATCATAAATTTAAGCACAATTTTTTTTGATAATAAAATATTAGAAAGTGACAAATTACATATGAAAGAAAGGAATAGTTTGAGAAAAATAAGAAAGTTAGATGTTTTCTTAAACGAAGCTAGTAATAAGTAGTCATGAGCCGTTGTCCCAAGGGTTAGTAAGATGAAGGAAATTACTAATCTGAGGATAAAAAAATAGTCTCTATTCTTGAGTCCAAACATTTGAACATTGATACCCTACTATACGCACTTGCACACATCTTGAAACTTGGGATAGTAGAGAATACCTTGAAATGCTCTTGTCTAAAAGCCTTGATATGAAGAAAAATATAAATATAAATAAAAAAAATTGGTGAAGAAAAATGAACACTGGTTTTGTAATTGCTTAAGGCAGCATAAAAAATATAGCAAGGGTGCTTTATCACCTAGTTCCTTAGACCAACTGGTTTGGAAGTCACTGCTAAGCCTTAGGTGCTGCAAGACGAGGATTTACGCCTAAATAAGCGATCACATTTGGTAATCGGTCGGTTAGTATCTCAAGAAATATTAACGGTCGCATGAAGGATGTGTGAGCAATTCCATCTAAAATATTCACCGACTAAAAAGTACTAAGGAAGATGGACAAGAGTATGATAGCTTGAATTGAATTCTCTAAGTGTAGGGATATCTTTTACATACACGTAGGGGTATATGATCGTTGTTTGGAAGAAAGGTAGGTAGGAAGACTAAAGGCGATGTTTTATTGAGGGATGATGTGATTGCTAATATCTTTTCACGACCATTAAGATAGGTGCTCATGGCAACTGCAAAACCGGTGTAGTTGGAAACTCTTATTTTCAAGTTCTTTCTTTTATAGTTCTTATCTTTGTACGTAACTTTCATTTTCTTTCTTTTATTATGGTATTTTGTGGGTGCAATCCGCTGAAAACCCTCAGGAGACAACGCTCCTCTTAGTAGGGACACCTAGAGGTTTAATGGCTTGTTGCAGTGCTCAGTGCAATCGTGTTGCCTACGAAAGTGTGCTACATAGGGTTTTTTTTTGCTTTTTCTCGCTCTCTTGAATAACTAGTTTGCTCGGGACGATCAAAGTTAAGTTTGGAGGTATTTGTTCAGTCGAAAATATTGCACATTTGATATAACATTTTCCTTACTTTTCTTAAATATTTAAAAGTGTTTATTATAAATATAGAACATATGCGGCTTTATCTGCAAATTTACTCTATACCATATGTTTATATATTATAATTAATATTATGAAGGAAAATATATGCATATTATATTTATAAGATATTTTGATAATTTAAATATGCATATCATATCAAATAATTTTAATCAAATTTCTTAAAGATTTATTACCATATAAAATGATTAAGATTATATCTCCAATATAACAAATATTACTAATATTATTCATGGAGAAATTGTGCATATTTAGCTTAGGTCGGGAGATCGAGATATTCGAGATGCCAGGATAAAAAATCTGCCAATAAAATCGTAAAATCAATACTGGCAGAGACTCAGAGAAGATATGAACAATCAAGACATCCTAATAATCTCCACGTGTCAACATGAGGCCACAGAAGAAATTTCAAACCCTAACTCCACCAAAGAGCCACCCAACCGCGGCCAATATGCCATATTCACGGCGGATCCGCGGCCTTCCTATAGCCGTTGGATCTAATATTTTTGGTGGGTGATCACAACAGCAAATCCCAACACATGGGATCTAGGGTTTCTGATTTGAGGGCTATATAAAGGATCGGGGACTAAAATTAGAAATCATTATCTTTAACACGAAGCAAATCACCGTCAAAGAACAAGAGATCCACGATAGGTCCGCGATTCAATGTGATAGAGCGACTTGAATATCGATGGAGCAAATACATCCTATGAGGTAGAGATCGAGAGCAACTTCTTCCTCTTATAATCTAAATTCGAAGAATTTGTATTTGTAACGTTGATTAATAAAGGTAGATCATTAGCTTAATTATTTCGTATTTACTTTCCGCATTTATATTTCTGCATTTTGATTTCCTTCTCTATCCCTTCTTCTTCTTCTCCAAACATGCGTGAGTAATTCTCCGTTTGATAGGGTTCGTAGGATTAGGGTAGATCGATGGATGATAAAATCCCTTAATTTCTTTTATATCTTATAAAGTTTATAAACTTTATCAAAAGAATTGTTAACATCCTAATCGGGCGCGCTATCAATTTATTGATAGTCTCGACCGCGATTTGAGATCAGATTAACAATTGTTTTGGTAGATGCTAGACATGAATAGAGGTCAATGAAAAGATAATGGTTAAGAGTGGGAACCTCATTCCCTCCAAAAACCCTAATTTTCATTCATCACTATCGATCTAGTTTTAAATCTATTAAAAGATAAAAGGAGTCATCTTTATTTAATCATCCATTGCTACTAAATTCTAACGAACCCTACAAGCCCTCTTTCTATATCCGTGTTCAATATAGATCTAGAATCACTCTCCCCTATTTCTAATCAACTCGTCTAAAGCAAGATTAAAAGTTTCACGCATCCCTGGGGACGACCCGTACTTATCTCGGCTAGTTACACGCGACACCATTATTGATTGCGGTTACTACAAACACTTTTTCACATCAATCACTGCCTAATTAACACGAAGAAGTTTTTCTTTATGTTTTGGACGCTCACGTGGGAAGCATGTGAGGCGTTTTAGCTTTTCTTTTGTTTGTTTTATGCACCCATGTGGGAAACACGTGAGGCACAATAATAGTGCTAAGCACTAATTTTACTCACATGTGTTTCACATGAGACGCCAAGTTCTTCTTATTTTAAGAGATATTAATCTCTGTTAATGACATTTTAGTCATTGATGATCATCAAGATTTCTGTTTTGAAGATCTTGGATCATCATTTTTTTAATTAGAGAACTAAGTTCTTCTTTTATTTTTATAAAAACTAAGTTCTTTATGTAGGGTTAAACCCTAATTTCGGAGGAATTAAATTCCCAGAACATATGTTCTTTTTCTTTTTCTTTCTTTTTAACCTAGTCTTTTCTTAATCTTTGATTTTCAAGAACAAGATCTTCCCGATGAGAATTAAATTCTCAATTTGTGGGGTACTTGTCTTGTGGATCTCTGATCCAGAGAAAGAACTAAGTTTTTTGAGAAGGGTTAAACCCTTAGATAGGTAAAAGAAGAGATATTTTTATCTCTGTATTTTCTTTACCTAGGATTTTAAGGAGACAAGTCTTGTTCTTCAAGAATTAAATTCTATGTTCTTTTGAAAGCTCACTGTGTTTTTTTGTGTGCAGAAGCTTATAGGGGATCCCCTCTATATTTTTCTTTGAGAATTAAAGTCTCGGGTCCTTTATATAGTGGAGGCAAGTTTGTTAATTAATTTTGAGAAATTCTCTTATTAAGAGATTCCAATTGATTTAATTAGACTTAAAATTGATTTGGGGAATTTTACCCACCGTTGGATCTTTTGATCCAAGGACTTCTGTTTTACAGAATATATCTTTTTTTTTTATTAAGATTGGAGGAATATTTTCCCATATATAGAATTTTATTCTATTGAACGGTGATTTTTTTTATCACCATTGGATTTTTAATCCAAGGGTACCCAGTTTAATAGGTCGCAATCTTTCTCTATTTAGAAAGATGTGGGAAATATTTTCCATCTCATTGGATCTTTGATCCACCAATTTTCTGTTTAACAGAAAATATCCTTCTCATTTAGAAAGACCAGGGAGATATTCTCCCCTAATAGAATTTAATTCTATATTTAATCACCGTTGGATTTTTGATCCAATGGTGATCTTTTTAACAGAGAGGATCTTTCCTAAGAGTAGAATTTAATTCTACATAAGGAGGTGCCCTCACGTATTTAACACGTGAGGCTTATTTAGCTTCTTTCATTTGGCGCCCATATGCCTTGCATATGGGCGCTCACGTGTTTAACACGTGAGGTCAATTTGACCTTTGTCCATTTATTCTTATGCTCATATGCTTTGCATACAAAAATAGAATTTAATTCTATGCATAGAGTTTAACTCTATCTAAAGCTAATGCTGCAAAGGGTTATTCTCACGTGTTTAACACATGACCCCGGTGTGAGGGTTTTTTGTGCTTTCATGTTTTTTACACATAGGCGCTCACATGTTTAACTCGTGAGACCCATTTAGCCTTTAGTTGTTTGATTGCAGCGCCTATATGCTTTGTATATAAGCGCTCATATATTTAACACGTGAGACTTATTTAACCTATAGTTGTTTGATTGCAGCGCTTATATGCTCTGCATATAAACGCTCATATGTTTAACACGTGAGGCTTGAGCCGTGGGGAATTTTCTCCCCTATTCTCTTTCTTTTTATAAGGGAACAAATGCCCCCAGCGTTGCTCTCACGTGGCTTGCACGTGAGTGCAATACTATCCACCGTTGGATTGTCTTGGGGAATGGGAAGTTGAATGCTCCCCATCACATCTTATAAATGGGGTATTTGGCCCTTGAAATGACCACTGTTTTTTCATCTTTCTCCTTAACTCTTTTCTTGAGAATTTAATTCTCCTTTTAGAGCTTAGCTCTCTGCCTACAGAATCCCTTCAGATCAGAGTTAAACTTTGGGAAAACCTTTTTTGGGATGGATTATGAATGGAATTCATCTCTTAGGAAACCCCTATTTTTTATTTTGGATTTTAAATCCATTAACGGAGCTTTTCTCTTTTCTTAAACCGATCTCTTAGAGATCTAAAAAAAACTCCTTTTTTTAAAGTAGACCATGGGTCTTGAATTAATGAGAATCGTTGGTTCTCCTCTTACAGTTTTACCCTATCACTATCTTTGAAAATCTTTGGAATTTTATCCCATTTTCTTTGTTTCCCACCATAGGGATTTCTGAGATTTAATCCCATTCTTGGAGGAATTTAATTCCATTGTCTTACAGAGCTTAGCTCTGAGAGATTTTGGAGCTTTTGGGAATTTTATTCCCCTCCCGTTCTTGAGCAGTTTCCTTCTTAGGGTTTTAATAGCCTTTTTACAGATTTGAATCTGTTATATTTTTATCAGAACTCGCTTTTCGAGAATGTTGAGAGTTTTTTAAACTCCACTGTTTATTTAATGAGAATCCTTTTGGATTCTCACAATGATTATCTTGCCTCATTATTGATGAGCCGCCATTTTGATTTCGTGGGGCCCACTGGCTTTGTAGTTAGTAGTCCCATAAAACAAACTCACGCCTTTTGTTAATGGTTTTTTTGTCCCCTTTTTTTAGGTACAATGGTCTCACTTCCTTACTTTCCCTATACCCGCTCAGAGGTCGCTTTCTCACAGTCGCTATCAGACGAGGAGGCAATGGCTATGATTAAGGAACATGACAAGGACATAAAGAGCCTTCTCCTATGGGGAATTTGGTACGGTCATATTATCAGGGGCCACCGTAGTTTTATATGTGGAGTACCAACAGAACCCATCCGCTCAATTTCATTTACGGAGCATCCGCGTACTGCTTATGCAGTGGAGGTGGCTAATTGGACTCTCGAGGGCCAGTTTGAGCCATCAACGACAGGGATACCCAATAAACCCTTGACGGCTATCGATATTTTGGCACGCCGAATATGTCAAGGTGAAGCTCGACCTTGGGGGCAGGTCTATAAGATAGGTGTTATCCCGTGGCATCCAGTAGGCTACCTTCCTTGGGCCCGATACATTCTTTCCTCCCAACACACACGGTTGCAGAAAGTGGGACTGTATTAAGTGGTGTATGCATTGTTGCTCTACTACCATGCTCCCCACGTCTGGTGGGTTAAGGCTTTTTTAAATCAATGAAATCTTCCAACGAATACGTTTCTACTAGGGGACCACGAAGTCCCTATTTTGCTGGAGGAATTCCGAGAAATTTCAGGGCTGCCGATTAGGGGAGAACACTATGAAGAATTATTACCCCCTGACGAATATATTTTTGCTACAGTGCCAGCCATGCTTGAAGGCTTGACAACCGAAAATGCTGTTCGGCACAAGCACCCACATCTAATCAAGGCCTTAGGTATTTTTGAGAGCCTGTTCGTGGCATCAGAACGGCAAGGTGTTACTTTTGACGCTTTCATCACTTGCTTTCTTCGTAAAGATGCTCTATCCAAGAAAGCTTCGAAATTTGCGATGGTCGAGGATCCCTTCAGATTTGGCCTGGAGAAATTACCGGCTAAAGAAGAAGATCTGCCGCAATTTTATATTCCAAATTCGTCATCCGTGACTTTTGACGCGATCGCTTCTCCTGGTATGGACGAGGAAACATTCTTCGCAGGATTCATTAGTCTTTGGCTCAGCTGGTTCGCCATGCCAATGCACCACCGTTTTATAAGAGTCTCTGTCTTCTACCCTGCAAATCACATAGCCGAAGGAGTGCGATTGGCCATTGGCGTTACAGGGTTATCACACCTGTATCATAGTTTAAGTACCTCCGCCAACACTTCAAACCCAGGTGCAGACATCGTGAATTTCTTTCTCCACTACTTCACGTCCTAGATCGAGATGCACGTGTTAGGCGCGTTTGCTGTGCACTGGCGACCTGATTTCTATGAGTCATACACCTTCCCGCGAGTTATGAGATTGGTTGATGCCTCCGCTCCTGATCTGACTCAGTTAGGGGCTTTGCGCGTGTTGCTTAACCCGAATTCAAACGAAGGCGGTATGGTTTTCAATGATTGGGTCATTTCTGCGCCAGCAGGACCTATTCAACAGTTATTTGATTTGTTGAAGAATGGGGCGCCGGCTTTAAAACACAAAGAGACCATGCATTTGTATTCAATTAGGCCAGGGTACTTAGTGTTCCGACTAAATGACACTGCTCTCTTCATGCGGTATAATCCGCATTGCTTTACCCAGCAGCCGGGTTACAACCAGGGCGTCCCCCTCGAAGCCTTTTTAGTTGAGCCTACTCCCTTGCTGGAGACTGTCCGTGATGTTATTCATCATTTCATGAGATTAAATACCGGTTCCCTCTTCATGATCCCCGAGCTTGACTACATTCCAAGGCCCGTGGGACCCTTTAAGGGCCGGTATCGTCACCGAGTTAGTCCCATCATCATAGAGGAGAGACGGATGCTTTTCGAGTGTAAAACCTCTGCTCCAGCTCAAGCCATCAACGCCCTGTTGTGGCCACGGTCGGTCAGTCGCCCTCCTCTGAGGGACATCGATTCAGTGCTTATTCCAAAGGCCGCTCGAATAGAATCGGTCCCCCATACTGCTGGTATGCCAGTTCACACTGGAACCATGGCAGAGACTCTTGATAAGGCACCAGTAGAGGCGTCACCAAAGTCAGATCCCGAAGGCGAGATTGGGCAGCACCGTGCAAAAGTTCCAAAGGGGAGGAAGCGTCCTTCTACCAGTACCAGCTCGGGTCCTAAAAGAAGAAAGAAATCGGCCGCCCGTTTACTCGATGCTTTGCTTGAGTCTGAGCCTCTCACTCGTGATGAGTCTGCGCATGAACCGGACGATGGCCTTCTCTTTCCTGACATATCTGCCGAGGAGTCCGCTCATCTGGCCGAGGCTTTGAAGCATTCTTAGGATGAAACCGAAAACGTGCGCCCCAAGAAGGGATGTTTTTTCCCTGTTGAATTCCGCGATGTTGACCCGGCTCCTGCTATGTTACCAGTAGTTCCTTTAACACTGGAAGAAGAACGGGCTCTCAAACAACCAATATCGTTCGGTTATGAAAACAAGGCTGCTCTGAAGACGGGTAGGGATTTGTCTTCGATCGAATCCCGACGAGCGCGACTAAACAGAAAAGAGCAGCGGCTCGAAAAGGCTATACTTTAGGCTCCCTGGAGTATCAGTATATATCTTTTACATCCCTCTTAGTAAATAATTTATATTACATTCATATCGCATTCGTCTTTACACATTTTTCTTTTATAGGGCCTTCTACGGCGGTCACAGTTTTTAGCCCAGATCGCACCTTAGAGCCTCCGGTGACGGCTTTTATTCCTTCAGCAGAGGTTGCCGAACCGGCCATAGATTCTGTAAATATTTCCAGTGGCGCACCGGAAGGTGTAAAGGAGATTTCTGAAGCCGCTATCTCTCCAGTCCAGAATGGATGAAATATTGAAGGTAATCTTATATATTTTTTTGTTTAACGACCTTTCCATATGTCTGACCCTTTCTTTCTCCCAGAATTGTAGGAGTTGGCGTCCTCTGTTGTAGATCGTTCTCTGGAGGAAACCTTCCTGCGTCTACTTAACATGGCGGCCCCGCACATGATACCCTCCTAGCGCATCATCTTTTCCTCCGGCCAAGATTGGTATTCCTTTGCCTTTCGTATTATATTTTCATAATGATGCTGATATGCCCTTTTACTTTGAACCACAATCCTACAGGCTGATGACGAAGTTGAGGTTCTTGATGGGCCTAGGTATTCCTCAGATCTGCCTTCTATGGCTATGGGTAAGTGACGCTTTAGCCCTGGTATTCTTTTACTTATTCCCCGTTCGGAAAGGCGACTAACCACACATGTATCTTTACGGTTTTGCCAACTCCGACTCCACTAGAGTCCCGTATTTGCATGCCGCCGGGCCCTTACGCCAGACATATGTCTAAGAGGATGGCAAAATAGAGCATTCATTCACTGGCAACTCTTATTGAAGATCTTCGTGCTGACACTTCCGTCATGGCTGAGGAATTTGCTGTTGAAACTAATGCTTCTTTTTCCGTCCTTGCCACCTATCATGACAAGGCACTGGTGCGTACTTGGGTTGAATACTGCAGTCAAGTGGAGGCCTCTACATGGAGTTGAATGCGTACGCCTTCCCTCTGATATCCTATCTGTAAAGGCCAGCTTGCGTGAATGGATTGATCGGTGTGCGGCCAATCTCCGGTCTAGTGAGAAAAGGCTCAACCAGAAGTTTTCAGAGAGGGAGTTGGCTTCGAAGGCTTTAGGAGAACTTCAAGCCCAGCTCACAACCAAGACCACTCGGGCCTATGAAATTTGGCGGGTCCTTCAGGAAGCAATTACGGAGGTGCTCGCGAAATGTTTGAGAACCACAAGACTGCCGAGAAAGAGCTTGAGCATCGGTTTTCTTTATACCAAAAACAACAGGCACTGGCAGGGACTCAGCTTGCGGCGTTGCTAGAACTTGAGGCGGAGGTCCGGCAGAAAAATGATGATCTAGATAGACTATTGAACCGTCCGCCGTCTTAAAATTTTTGTCGCTGTATATTTTTCTTCTTTTCTTTGTATCTTGTATTCATTTTAATTTATGAATAAAATAAATATTTTATTTCATGCTTGCACCTCTCTATCCTTTGATGTCTTGATTTAGCGTGAAGTAGTTTATATACTCGTTTCGTAGTTTGTAGTTTATTCACTCATTTCAGAGTTTCTAGTTTATATACTTGTTTCGGAGTTTGTAGTTTATTCACTCGTTTCGGAGTCTCTAGTTTATATACTTATCTCAGAGTTTGTAGTTTATTCACTCGTTTCGGAGTCTCTTTAGTTTACCTCTCTTGAGTTTATAGGAAAACTTATCCTAACGTTGTATGTAGATAACCCACATTCCCTTTATGACAGAGGTCCGTTAGGTTTGTGGTACTAGGGTTTTAGTCCGTGGTACCGTCGCGTTGGCTGCTATATTCTTCAATATGCAGTCTTTAAGCCGCTGTTCGAGTAGCCCCGCGACTGTCGTGTCTCTGATCCCTTCGGGGGCTGGACAAGACGTCTTCAAGTAATCCCCTTAGGTTATATTACCGTCGGAAGAGCAAGCGTTAGAAATTTGCCATGACGCTTTTTACTTGAGGTTAGGCTCAGTTTGGAGCCCTGATGAGTCATAACCGCACCCTTCTGGGGTGGGATGATCTCCAATGGTCTTTTAGGCTTTATATGATTTGCCGTCAAGACCCAAAGCTGGGAATATGGTAACACTTCGTTTTTTGTTTTGACGATGTCACGCCGATTCTTTGCTAAAATAGGGTAGACATCTGTATCACCTCTATGCTGTATATATTGCAATTGAAGTCCGGAGCTAGGAATATGCCATTACTCCAATTTCATTTGATTGCTGCGTCCACATCCTGCTGCAATGAGAGGGAACGTCGGGATAATCTCTGGGTTATATATGTACCGTCAAGACTTGGAGCTAGAATTTTGCCGTTATTCCATTTTTTTGCTTTGACCCTTGGGTCTTTCTTTTTTTAATGATGACGTTGCGTTTACATCCTGCTGGAATGAGAAGCACATCGAGTCGATCTCCAGGCTGTAATGTTGCCATCGAGATCTGGAGCTAGGAATAGGCCATTACTCCACTATTATTTGATCCTTGGGTCCTTGTAGACATCGCATCTGCACCTTGTTGGAATAAGAAGGATGTCAAGTTAGAGCTAGGATTTTGCCATTACTCCGTTTTGATTTGGCTCCTTGGAGATTTGTTGATGTCACGTCTGCACCCTGTTGGAATGAGAAGAACGTCGAGCTGATCTCTAGGCTGTGGATGTTGCCGTTGAGATCTGGCTCTCCCTTTGACGGAGTCTGATGGGAAAATATAGTTCCCTTTCTTTCATTTGTGCCCATGGATTATCTACAGGGGTCGGTGTGGACCTACCTGCAGGGCAGAAGAAATTTCATTTCATTTTATTTTTTTTATTTCCGCGATGCTCTATCTTTTCAGCTTTTTATATCGCGAAAGTCGCGATTACCCAATCATTTCGGATTTTTATCCATGGTGTCCAATCATTTCGGCTATATTATTATTATTTTGAGTCGGGGATTTGAAATCTGATACCAATCTTGGCATCAGCATCGTTACCACTGGGACATTGCCAGTAGTGAATCATCATTTGTCGTGAGAGGACTTGAAATTTGATACCTATTTAGACATCAACACCGCTACAACTGGAACATTGTCAGGAGCGAATCATCATCTGCCTTTGTCGATTTGAACAAAGATGACTTAGCAAACAGGGTTAGGATCCTGTCGACTAAGGCCTTTTGACTTTATGAGCCGTAAGGGCCTCATAAAGGTATTTCTCCCTACAAGTCGATAAGATTTTGTAGGTGTATTTTCTCCTTAGGAGTCATGAGGATTCCTAAGTGTGTTTTCTCTTGTAAGTCGTAAGGATCTTACAAGAGTGTTTTCTCCTTATAAGTCAAGAGGAGTTACAAGTGTCGTTCACCATATGGGGACATTTCTCGCCATTGGTGGAATTTGGTGGGCGAATATTTATTTATTCCCGTGGATTGTATACAAGGGTCAATATTGGACCGCCTGTAGGGAAACATTAGGGGAATATGAGGGCTTAAGAACAGGTTCAGATCCCTGTAGCTTAAGGCTTTTGAATCTGATGAGCCGTGAGGGTCTCATAAAAGGAATTCTCCTTACGAGTCGTGAGGATCTCGCAAGTGTAGTCTCTTCTTAGGAATCGTAGGGATTCCTAAGTGTGTTGCTCATTTGTGAGTCGTAAGGATCTCACGCACGTTTTTTTTATGAGATTGCGCCCTTCCGGGTATTCACAAGCTCGCCGGTAGCCCTGCTATTTTTACTTACGGCGCCCTTTCGGGTTTTCATCTGTGCCCAATTCGCTTGTAGACATACCCTTTTTTTTCGAATGGCGAAACTCTCGAAAGGAGCTTCATCGTAGGTGACCCATCGCAGGAGTAGCTGTGTAGCCAATGGGACTTGAGTTGCAACCTTCACCGTTAGGACTTCGACTGCAATATAGATCTTAAGAGAGCATATCACCGTATTTGGGGGCGATGTTCTAATTTAAGGACATTTTGGTCCATTATCGTCATGTTTGAGGTGAAATTTTAGTTTAAGGACATCTCGTTCCGTTGTCGTCATGTTTGAGGCGAAGTTCTAGTTTAAGAACATCTCAGTCCGTTGTTAGTTTAGGGACATCTCGGTCCATTGTTAGTTTAGGGACATCTCAGTCCAATATCGCCATGTTTGAGGCGGATAGTTAGTTTAAGGACTTCTTGGTCCGTTGTCACCGTTTTTGAGGCGACGGAGCTTTTTGTATACTACTCTCAGAGTTCTGACTTAGGAAGATAGCGAGCGGACACGAGCGTCGTCATCTATCATTGACCTAAGTCGTGACTCGTCAAGCATAGTATTCTTTGAGAAATCAGCCGTTTATTGGCCGGAAGGGTCTTTCGCCATGCATATTCATCAGCAGGTAGGTTCCACCTTGATAGACTTTGTCTATGATGTACGGGCCTTCATAGTTTGGCTCGAACTTCCCCCGTTTTGCACAAATAGGGATCATGGGTCTTTTGATGACTAGCACGAGTTCGCCTTGGCGGAATGTTCTCGCCTGATCGGTCTTTCGTATGACCGTGTCATCCTTGCCTTATAAGCCTCCAGATTTTGCTATGCTATAAGGCGAGTTTCATCAAGGGCGTCGAGCTCCTCGAGTCTAAGATGAGCATTTTCTTCATCTGTCAGCTCGTATCGAACTGCTACTCGTAGAGAGGGGAGTTCTATTTCCAGTGGGAGCATTGCTTCCGTGCCGAACACCAATGCGTACGGTGTCGTATTCGTGGCCATCTTGAACGTTGTTCTATACGTCCAAAGAGTTTCATGCAGTCTTTCATGCCAGTCTTTTATATTTCTGGAAACCATTTTCTTTACAATCTTTATCAAGGTCTTGTTGAAAGCTTCAACTAGACTGTTGGCCCGAGGGTTATACACTGAAAAGTATCTCCAATCTATTTTATGCTGTTTTGCGAAGCGACTGATTTTATGACTTCTATAAGCTGGCCTATTATCCGAGATAATTCGTCGCAGAGTGCCGAACCGATATATAACATGTGTTCTGAAGAAATGGAGGATATTCTTCGTCTTCACCTCCCTCAGTGGTACTGGTTCTGCCCACTTGGAGAAGTAGTCGGTCGTTGCCAGTATGAACCGATGTCCTTTGGACGATACCGATTCAATGGGACCAATTATATCGGTTCCCCACATTTCGAACGGCCAGCTAGCTACTGTTGGGTGTAGCAGATTTGGATGTTTGTGGATGAAGTCCCCATGAATTTGGCATGAGTGACACTGTTTCGCATATTTGAGGAAGTCCTGAATGTTGGATATAGTGCCCTCAGTGTCAATTATTGGATCACAGACACGTGATTGCAATGATTGAGGGAGGACCTATGCCGGTAAGACAGTCTTACTCGAGATGATAGTATGCTATCTGGTTTATCTTTATCATCGTGTACTGCTTTAGGTGACGTTACTGATCACTATTGCACGTTGATAGAGCCCGTAAGATTCTTGCTTGACTACCAGCAGTATGAGGGCGATCATATACGTGGGAGCTGGGGTCTATAAGCACATCCTTAAAAGGTCCCTAGTCGGGGGAGTTTCGAGACAGGGCATCGATACTCCAGAGTAGACTAGTATATACAGTCGAGACCCCGACGAGGGGCGGTGGCCGGTCTCACAAGCCACTGGTGTCAGTTGGTTCACCTAAGATGTATACAGGTGCTCATTGGGTTATGAGTACACCGGACATGACTTGCCGGGAACATACTAGTTGGTATTATACCTGATGTCAGATAGCAGTTCCCTGGTGACATGTGTACAGGTTAGTTCATCGACCTGAGATCATCATTTGTCTCGTGTGAGTTCCCACTGTACTTAGATTACTACCCTACCACGCTCAAAGGAGACGTGCAAACAGGTTTTAGTTGGGTACAGTCCCGAGCCACACGGAGGCAGTTAGCGGATCTGCAGGGGTTCATCTCTTCCGGTATTGGGGGTGAGGTCGCGCTGTGTCTAGGAGAGCCAGTACATGAAAAGTCCTTGGCCAAGGCAGGAGATTTTCTGGTAGGTATTCCAGTAGTATCTCAGCGTGTTCTGGGCTACACTCCGACATGACTTGTACCGCTTTTGGGGGTCTGACTTTTACCAACCCCCTAGGCCCGCCATGCGATGCTCATTGACGAACGGACCGGACTGTACGGATATTGTCACTGACAGGCTCAGTAGGGTGTCAGGATGAGTTCGCTCATCGACATCCCTTTTGGTCAATAGCTGGTATCCCGTCACGCATGGCTAATACCTCTGACGTGCTAGTAGTTAAATGCACAGCCATAGTATTGACGAGTCTTTAGAGTCCACCACACAAAGTTACTCAAGTTTCGGGCGAAACGCTGTAGAGGCCGTATGGAGATATGGCAGGGTTCGATCAGATACGTGCGGTATTGCACGGATCGTGATCGGACGGATTTTACTAGCGGGCTTTGGTTTAAGCCGGATCCTAGTATTAGACAGTGTAGATTTTGTCTCTTTGCATTTGTATTCGGTGGGAATACAAATGCGGGCATGTATATGCAGTCGCGGGGTTTTCCTGTAATTTATTACAGGATCAGTTTTCTGAAGTTGTCAGTTTGTATTCCGTTTCAGCCAGTTTTTCTTTCTTCCATTCTCTGGCTGAATTTTGATGGAGGGGTTATTTGCAAGTTTGCAAATTTGTTATTGTGGAGGGGTTTCTTGTATAAGTGGGCTTCATGATAGTTCTTTCATCATGAGATGCTTTTTGAATCATTTCCTTTGCATTAAATGTGATGGGGTTTAGATTAGAAATTGGTGTGACCATTTTCTACACAAATTGATTCCTTTTCTTCTCTTGATAATTTGATTCCTTTTCCCCCCAATATATTGTGAGGCCGGCCACATGAGAAGAGAGAGAGGAAGGTTCATTTTGGAGTGGCAAAAATGTTCATCTCATTTTTCCATTCATCCTACAAAGAGAGTTCCATTTGATAGTTCATTTCTTTTCTCCACCTTCATCAAAGGCAACTTCACTACCCCATTGAGACAATGTTTTCTACACTAGCCTAAGCACTCTTGGACGCGTCGGCTTGCCAACTTCATGCCCGAGTTGCCTCGGTCCAGAGGTGGGAGCCCGTAAAAGAACCCGGCGATGTGGTACCCGTTTCGACGAGGAAGCGACGACCGGAGATTCCGCGAGGAGATCGGAGTGGAGATGAAGACCGAAGGACACGGATCGCTCGGTATAGCTTCTCTACTCTTATTCTAGTTTGCTAGAGTTAGGTTAATGGCCCGATTCGGGATTTTAGTGCGCGGTGGTGCCGGTTTTCTAGCATTGTAAAAGTTTTTTGTTTCCGCATTCCGGCGTCGGATTGACGGCCGGGGCGCCGCCGTGCACTTACATTGGTATCAGAGCCACGCCATTAACCTAGTCTAGCTTGCTCTAATGTGTTTACAAGTTCGATCGAACAAATTTCCGAAAACCCGATTTCTATTGCATGAGTTTCTGTCGGAATTTTTTTGGGCTCTAAAAATTTTTTAGGTTGTTGCAGAAACATGTGCAGGTAATTCTAAGCAATCTGAGAAAATTTCGTCGCGTGACGTCACCTTTCCACCGCGGAACCGCGGCCAAACCCACGCATTGGCCGCGGTTCCGCCGCAAGGTAGACTGTTCATTTGACCAAATTTTTACAGTGGGCTTAAGAGTTGAAAATAGGGTTTTTGGAACATTCTTTTTGGGCTCAGATTTTCTGTGAGTGCTACAGTAGTGCTTGGGGCCCACTTCGGTAAATTTGATCAATCGAGAATTTTAAACATGTTAGTTCACAGTATTTACATTATATCTGCGACCGTGAATGTTATTTGATCGGTAAATCCAGTCTATCTGCTATAGCCCTTTTAGACGGATTTGCGGACGTGACATTCACGTTGATGTTCTGTGTTGTGCTGTGATGTTGCGGATTAGTCGTGGGGGATAGCCTGGATGCAATGGTAGTACAGTTTTGTTTTATATGTACATATAATATTGCGGGGCGAGCGTCCGACATGTGGACTGCCGTCACTGCCTGTTTGTATATTATTCTTTTTGGGCACGACCGGGTCGAGGCCGATGTACCCGTTGTATATTTTACTTTCTGTACTAGGATTACCCCGCGGAGGGGTGCACGGGTAGCCGGGTTCTAGAGGGAAACGGGCCCGCATCTCATGTCGTTGAGATGGAGGAGGCTTTACTCTAGAATTGGCGGGCTATTCGCCGCACTCGTAGGGGATACAGGTTGACCCAGGAGGGGTGCCCAAGTTACCGGATTCCGTGAAGTGCTGGGTGGTCCATTCACGTTGCTGAAGGGGGCTGCCTCGTTTCAGGTTTTGGCGGGTAACTTGCCGCGCCCGTAGGGGTCTAGGATTTCATTGCACAGGCTATCCACATGACCAGGGGAACGTCGGGTTTCAGTAGCGGCTCTATGAAACCCGGGGATCCCAGATATCTGTATTGTTCTGTGATGCTGGTTACATTTCTGTGATGTTGCATTTTATCACGCCTTGAGCGAAATATTATATATTGATATATATACTAGTAGATGTTGTATATGTTTTGCATCCGCGCTAGTCCAGTCCCCGCTCTGTCGTTAGTTAAGTAACCTAACGGGTGATGACGGGATTCAGTGGCGAATGCGGATGGCATATACGTACATCATTATTTTCGTTCTTTATTGGTGTGATCAATTGATGGGACTGCGTTGATTCGGATCAATGCAAGCTAAACAAACCTATTCTGATGTTGTTGGAACATTTTTCAAAAAGCTGTTATTGCAAGGGCGTTCTCTTTTGTTTTACATCGTGGTATTCAGTTGGAATATCCTGCTCCTCAGTCGACGAGGCAAGGGCCGAGATCCCTTCACCGGGAGTGACCCCTTGGACAAAAGTTTGCGTCAGGGCAATAACTTCACTATAGTCGTTTACTTTTGTTTTGCATCGTGGTATTCAGTTTGAATATCCTGCACCTCATTCCACGGGGAAAGAGCCGAGATCCCTTCACCGGGAGTGACCTCTTTCGCAAAGGTTTTCGTCACTATATTTTTATAAAGCTATCCATTTCCTTCAACGATATCAAGTTCATTACATTAAAGGTTTTTCGCCAGAAACCATTCGTAGCCCTCCGTCATTTCAGGAAGGTAGCACTTAGTATTCATGCTATGTATGTTGGCCTTCGTCAAGGCATAGTGTATGGTTGCTATTTGTTACTTTTCTACAGCATAGATAGATGCGTTGGTTTGGGACAGTCGTACTACTATTTTGGCCTTCGTCAAGGGTATGTACGGGTGGGTTCAAATTAACCTGGATAATGACGGGTAGAACTTGACATGTGACTTATGATATGTTGGCCTTCGTCAAGGTCATAAGAGCATGGGGCAAAAATCCACAACGGGAGTTTCAAAAGAAACTGAAACTTACCACATATGCGCATACCTTCTGGAGTGTGATAACGTGAGCGGATTCCGTCACGTTATCATGCGATGATAGTTGGATCCCGATTCCTACTGATGGGTTGGTTTACTCCTCGGGTGATCCCGACTAATTCTTCTTTTGGGTTTGGAGAAGAATTTGAGATTACAGTGGGAGGTTTCCTGATTAGATAAAGTGATAACCATTCTGATTTAGGTTAGAGTGCACGCTGAGTGTTTCTTTTCTCTCTCTCTTTGGTAGCGACCATGACCCGACCCTTGACTATGACTCAGTGACCAAAATTAACCGAACCTTCTTAAACACTGACTTTTGGATTGTCAGAGTTGCATACCTCATTGCCACTCCTACTTTTACCCTTTTCTCCAGGACACCCTGTATTACTACGAACGTCCACTTCCATTGGACAAAACCATCGTATGGTTATATACGAACTCGAAAGAATTCGAGGATGGTTTCCGGTTCTGGAGAAAACGAATAGGACTATTCAGTTGTCTTTTCCTTTTACCTTCTCTCAGGTTGCGAGTACTCCTTGGTTTAGGAGATAGTACACCTATTACGCAAATTGGATAGTCTTCTTCCAGACCTTAGGCTGGAGCCGAACGGTGGGGAATGAAGAAAACCAATTAGTATAACGATGGTGTACAGAAGGTATTATGTAAAGACAAAGAAAGGGATTAGTAAGAGGGTAAAGTAAATTGCGACTGATATTCACGACCAAACCAAGTATTTCATTACCACTCCCATTTCACCTTTGTATTTCTCCAGGACACTCCGTATCACTACGAAGATCCACAGTTTATTGGATACTCCATCGTATGGTTATATACGAACTCGAAAGGAACTTGTTCCAGTTCGGGGATGGATTCTGGTTCAGGAGAAATAGGAATAAGGTTTATTCAGGTGTCTTTTATCTTCACCTTCTCTCGCGTTGCGAGTGCTCCTAGGATTAGGGTAGTACACCCATTACGCTTATTGGATAGTCTTCTTCCAAACCATAGGCTGGTGCCGAACGGTAGGGAAGAAAGAATTTGGCCTAAAGGGGTGTACAGAAGGTAATGACTAAAGACATATAAAGGGATTTGGAGAGATGGCAAAGAGATATACGGTTACAGTTATGAATCTGGATAATGAAAGAGGCATTACTAGAAATAACGGGATACCCCATCGAAACATTTTAATGTTTCAGTTTCACTGTGTACTGTTAAAAGAAAACTGATTTCTCAATTAGACATTTGCTCCAGGGTATGTATTTACCAGGTATGATTCTCACATCTGTATGGTTTTACAGATGATGAGTGGGAGTAAGTTATTGGGAATTAGGTGATCATCCTCATTATATCAGGATTCGTTGTAATTGGTGATATTTGAGGAAATCACCTGGGCAGTTTGCCGGACGACGAATATTTGATTTTGAATATCCGTTATAATGCACCAATTCCAAATTGATATATCTGTACGTCTATTTTTATAGAGTGAGATATACCTTTTTGAAATTATGTCTATGACATTTACCTATATCAGTGGATGGTTAGGTAAGGAGCATTAAACATCGGTGTAATTCTTCTTAACCATAAGTACAGTTTTTAACCTACGACACACAGTGAATGAGTCACTAGACTCAGGGGACTTATACAGAGTATTGTATATTGTCCAGTGTCCATTAGGACAGAGGGGATGGTCCTCGTACTATATTTGGTTTACTTATGACTTCTCTAGTTTTTAGACAAGTGTTTCGTAGAAACACAAGGTCTGAGTTTTGAGAAGTTATAGGTATAAGAGTAAAGTAGAGAACCAGGTATTGCAAGTATCGGGATTCTTCAAGGTGATCGAAGATGTAGATACTTGTGAATGGTATTCAGTTGTTAGTAATGATTAAGAGAACTTGTTTCTCTTTCAGGTTACTCATAAGTGGAAGCATTCTTAAGTTGATTAACGCTGATCGACCTCCTTCCATTTAGTTGACATGCACTGGAGACAACTGCATGATTTGAATCTGGTTCAATTAAATCAGTGCCTCTGTTTCTATATTGGATATAGAACAGTTCATATCTTGACATTGTTAAGGTATGGGGAGTTGTCCGGCTTATGCTTAAAACCAGACTCTGGATAAATCAAGGCACGTTTCTGTAATGGCTGTTTGTGGGTTGCCCCGGGCTATGACGAGGGTTGACTTTCTACCATCTGGAAGATCAATAGTGATATTGTTCTTGACTCGCCACAGTTTTAATAAAAATGGATTTTTTCAGAAAACAGTAGTGGGAGTATGGTAGAACTGGAAGTGATTCCAGAATCGCAAACGATTACTGAAGATTTGATAAGAACCTAAAGATTCAATTTGGTTTGACATTCCATTGGCCACTCCGCAGATATGGTGGGTAACCTCAGGCGCTCGAGAGGTACTTCGGTATGCTCAAGGACGGTGGCAGGGAGGTTCTTGTTTACCCAGACTTGCCATTGCTGTTGTTCCAGACTGTGAGACCCGGCAGGAGGATGAGTATAGCGTCGTTCTAAACTGGCTTTGGAAGTGTACGTGTATATGACTCTGCCAGAAGGTTGTCGTGGTCAGTGGGAGCAGCGGAAGCATAGTGGATAAGTGGCTTATGTCTATTTATAGACTAAAGCAGATACAGCGGAGATAGATCATCTATTTCTGATGTGACAGTCATAGGTTTGACTTCATCAGAATAGGGGATGGATCTGTTAAGAAGGTAGTAGGGTGTGATGTCCTGGTATTTGGATGACATACACAGAATAGGAAGTGAAATTCCTATACTACGATCGGTTATACTTTGGTCGTCACACAGTGGTTTCTCCACACAGGACTTGGATATTATGTCAGACATTCTGGTCACTAGATCTATGGTTTTAGATCTAGATTTGGATAGTTTCCCAATCTGGGTACTTTGACAACATTCTATGAGTATTTAGAATGGACGACTCCTGGCACGGTAGTATACCTGCAGGTGATGGGGTCACCCTCTCTAAAGGTGTCTTACAGACTAAAGGGGAGAGGGATACGCATGATTGGCAGATCACTTGCTTAGGCAATTGAGTTGATCATGAGATGTCAAGTACCACACCAGATGTTGTTTTTGCAGTAGATGCAATAAGTTGATATTGATCCAATCCTGGAGAAATGATCGGAAGCAGTTTTAGAACATAAGCGAATGTTCTAGGGATATGATAATGGCATTCTCCTTCGGGAGACAGTTATCATTCCAGGCTTCCAAGGTGACCTGGATAACAGAGTGGCTGTCAGAGTTATAGTTATCCTTCTGACGAGGGGCAGTATTTTGGACAGGTGGTCCAGGAAGATACTGAGGGAGGCATGGCGCAGGACACTGATTAAGTTCAGTCGACGATACAGTCTAAGAAGTTTGGATTTGGAGTTCATTTATGAGCTAGGTCCCATCAGACATCCAGACATATTCTAAGACAGGTATTGCTCATTTCGGGAGATGGTTTTCTCCGCGAACTTGAGATAAAGAGAGACATAGAAAGAAACATTAGAGCGGATCCACTCACTGAGACTATTCCTCGAACACAATAGTTTCGCAAACAGGATTTGTGAAACTGATTAGTAGAGGAGTTGGGTACTCGGTATCACACGGGCTGTGAGTATGCGACATCGCAATAATTAGCCTTGAGTGCAAGTGGGAGATTGTTGGATATAGTGCCCTCAGAGTCAATTATTGGATCACAGGCACGTGATTGCAATGATTGAGGGAGGACCTATGCCGGTAGGACAGTCTTACTCGAGATGATAGTATGCTATCTGGTTTATCTTTATCATCGTGTACTGCTTTAGGTGACATTACTGATCACTATTGCACGTTGATAGAGCCCCTAGGATTCTTGCTTGACTACCAGCAGTATGAGGGCGATCATATACGTGGGAGCTGGGGTCTATAAGCACATCCTTAAAAGGTCCCTAGTCGTGGGAGTTTCGAGACAGGGCATCGATACTCCAGAGTAGACTAGTGTATACAGTCGAGACCCCGACGAGGGGTGGTGGCCGGTCTCACAAGCCACTGGTGTCAGTTGGTTCACCTAAGATGTATACAGGTGCTCATTGGGTTATGAGTACACCGGATAGGACTCGCCGGGAACATGCTAGTTGGTATTATACCTGATGTCAGATAGCAGTTCCCTGGTGACATGTGTACAGATTAGTTCATCGACCTGAGATCGTCATTTGTCTCGTGTGAGTTCCCACTGTACTTAGATTACTACCCTACCACACTCAAAGGAGACGTGCAAACAGGTTTTAGTTGGGTACAGTCCCGAGCCACATGGAGGCAGTGAGCGGATCTGCAGGGGTTCGTCTCTTCCGGTATTGGGGGTGAGGTCGCGCTGTGTCTAGGAGAGCCAGGTCATGAAAAGTCCTTGGCCAAGGCAGGAGATTTACTGGTAGGTATTCCAGTAGTATCTCAGCGTGTTCTGGGCTACACTCCGACATGACTTGTACCGCTTTTGGGGGTCTGACTTTTACCAACCCCCCTAGGCCCGCTATGCGATGCTAATAGACGAACAGACCGGACTGTACGGATATTGTCACTGACAGACTCAGTAGGGTATCAGGATGAGTTCGCTCATCGACATCCCTTTTGGTCAATAGCTGGTAGCCCGTCACGTATGGCTAATACCTCTGACGTGCTAGTGGTTAAATCCACAGCCATAGTATTGACGAGTCTTTAGAGTCCACCACACACAGTTACTCAAGTTTCGGGCGAAACGCTGTAGAGGCCGTATGGAGATATGGCAGGGTTCGACCATATACGTGCGGTATTGCACGGATCGTGATCGGACGGATTTTACTAGCGGGCTTTGGTTTAAGCCGGATCCTAGTTTTAGACAGTGTAGATTTTGTCTCTTTGCATTTGTATTCAGTGGGAATACAAATGTGGGCATGTATATGCAGTCGCGGGGTTTTCCTGTAATTTATTACAGGATCAGTTTTCTGAAGTTGCCAGTTTGTATTCCGTTTTAGCCAGTTTTTCTTTCTTCCATTCTCTGGCTGAATTTTGATGGAGGGGTTATTTGCAAGTTTGCAAATTTGTTATTGTGGAGGGGTTTCTTGTATAAGTGGGCTTCATGATAGTTCTTTCATCATGAGATGCTTTTTGAATCATTTCCTTTGCATTAAATGTGATGGGGTTTAGATTAGAATTTGGTGTGACCATTTTCTACACATATTGATTCCTTTTCTTCTCTTGATAATTTGATTCCTTTTCCCCCCCCCCAATATATTGTGAGGCCAGCCACATGAGAAGAGAGAGAGGGAGGTTCATTTTGGAGTGGAAAAAATGTTCATCTCATTTTTCCATTCATCCTACAAAGAGAGTTCCATTTGATAGTTCATTTCTTTTCTCCACCTCCATCAAAGGCAACTTCACTACCCCATTGAGACAATGTTTTCTACACTAGCCTACAGCACTCTTAGATGCGTCGGCTTGCCAACTTCGCGCCCGAGTTGCCTCGGTCCAGAGGTGGGAGCCCGTAAAAGAACCCGGCGATGTGGTGCCCGTTTCGACGAGGAAGCGACGACCGGAGATTCCGCGAGGAGATCGGAGTGGAGACGAAGACCGAAGGACACGGATCGCTCGGTATAGCTTCTCTACTCTTATTCTAGTTTGCTAGAGTTAGGTTAATGGCCCGATCCGGGATTTTTAGGTTAATGGCCCGATCCGGTATTTTAGTGCGCGGTGGTGCCGGTTTTCTAGCATTGTAAAAGTTTTTCGTTTCCGCATTCCGGCGTCGGATTGACGGCCGGGGCGCCGCCGTGCACTTACACTGAATCATTGTGGGCCATTAGTAACCCATTCTTTTTATCTTCAGCTTTGTCTTTGGCCCGGCTTGATGAGAACCGCAGAGTCCGTCATGAGTTTCTTGGACGACTCTCTTCGCTTCTTCCGGTCTCAGGCATTTTAGCCACAGATAGTCGAACGATTTCTTATATAGAGTATCATTGACGAAGGCAAAGGACAAAGATCATTTCATGAGTTGATATCTAGACGACGCATTTTTGGAAGTTCATTGGGATTTGAAGCAGTCTATCAAGACTCCGCTCCAATCCTTGACCTTTTTTTTGTCCTCTATTTGAAGGGCTACTTGTTCGGTCGTTTCTTTTCTTTCGGATGGCTTTATTAAGTCTTCTGAAGATATATCTGTTGGCGCGAGAGCCCTACGGCTTTACACAATGATCTTTACGTCATTGAGGTCTTCATCGGCTAGTTCCTTAGCCAATTTAGCCAATGCATCTGCCTTGCTGTTTTCTGCACGCGGTATACTCTCCAGGATGTAGAAAGGGATTTGTGTCAGCAGTTGCTGCACTCTTTCGCCATACTTTATCAGCTCTATCTTGCACGTCTTATAGTCTCCATTTACTTAGCTAACGATCAGCTGGGAGTCTCCATATATGAAGAGGTCTTTGATTCCTATGTCGATAGCGATCTCAAGGCCTGCTATCAAAACTTCATATTCAGCTTCGTTGTTAGTCCTTGGCTTCGTTAAGGAAAGGGCGTAACACAATATCCGTCCTTGCGGGGTCACGAAGATAAGGCCTACCTCGGCTTTGATTATGGGGGTGTTTCGCTTTCGTTGCTTCACGAAGGATGCTCGATCGAAGTAGAGTTCCCATTGGGAATCATTTTCTTCTTTCTCTTCTTCGATTGCGTCGAACACATTTTCGTCTGGCAATTCGCAATTTAACGGGGAGTCGGCTGGTATCAAATGCTCCGCAAGAAAGTCAGCTATGGCCTGACCTTTTACTGCTTTAAGGGGTCGATACGTCACTAAGAACTCCATCAGGTGGAGGGCCCATTTGGCAAGCCTTCCTGTTAGTATGGCCCTTGACATCAGATATTTGAGAGGATCCACCTTTGATATGAGATGAACCTCATGTGCCAAGGCGTAATGTTTGAGCTTCGTTATCGCGAAGATCAGTGCCAGGCAATACTTTTCGATGAGGGAGTAGTTGTTTTCTGCCCTCAGGAGAACTCGACTCAAATAGTACCGGGCTCTCTCCTTTTCTTGATTGTTCTCTTGTGTCCATAGTGCGCCTAGAGAACCCTCAAGGGCTGTTGTATATAGGATAAGGGGTTTTCCTTTAACCGGAGCGGTCAATATTGGCGGATTTTACAGGTATTGCTTGATTTCATCTAGTGCATTTTGGCACTTTTGATCCCAGAAGAACGGGGTCCCCTTCTTCATCAAATGACTATAGGGATGGTATTTTCCGGAAAGGTTGGCTATGAACCACCGGATATATGCGAGCTTTCCTTGAAGAGATCGCAACTGTTTGAGAGTTCTTGACGTGAGCATTTCCATAATCTCCTTGATCTTTGAGAGATCGATTTCGATACCCTGGTGCCGTATGATGAATCTTAGGAATTTTCCCGAAGAGACTCCAAACGCGCATTTTAGAGAATTCATCTTCAGATTATACTTTCGAAGATGTCGGAACACTATTTTTAGATGTTCCCAACGTTCCTCGTGAGATCTGCTTTTTACCACAAGATTGTCAATGTAGCATTCGACGATATCATGTATGAGGTCATTGAAGATCTTTGTCATAGCCCTTTGGTAGGCAGCACCGGCGTTCTTTAAACTGAAGGGCGTCACCTTATAGCAGAATATGCCCAGCGGAGTCCGGAAGGCGGTATGCTTTTGGTCTTCAGGATGCATTTTTATTTGATTGTATCCTGAAGATCCATCCATGAAGGAGAAGTCCTCATGGGTAGACGTGTTATCGATCATCAGCTCGGTAACAGGTACTGGGAAATCATTATTCGGGCATGTTTTGTTGTGGTCTCGAAAGTCTACGCAGATATGCACCATCCCATTTTTCTTCATCACTGGAACGATTTAGCGATCCAGTCGGGATATTGAACTTCTTGGATGAAGCCGGAGTCGATTAGTTTCTTGAGTTCAGCGTTGATACTTATCTCAAGTTCGAGTTGCATTCTTCTTGGCATCTGTTTGACTAGCTTTATGTCCGGCGATATGGCCAGTTTATATACTGCTATCTTTGGATCTAGACCTGGCATTTCGAAATAGTTCTACGTGAAGCAGTCTTTATATTGCACGAGCATGTCCTTTAACGTGGCTATCTGTTTTTCAGATAGTAGCTCACTGATGAATGTCGGCCTCGGATCATTTTCTATCCTTAAGTCAATTTTTCTTAGGTTGTTCGCCGTGGTGTGTATCCTATCTTCCAGCTCTTTAGGTGCTGGTGGAAACTCTGAGATCACCCCTTCCTTGTCTTCATTTGTGAAGCATATGTGAAGGTCATCCATAGTCTCGTGTCCTCTCTCTTTTAAGAGTGTTATCATATGGCAGGTACGAGTTCGCTTCCATTCCTGATGTTGAGCTGGTCTTATCTTCATGGTATAGGTCCTCTTTGGCTCAAGCTTTTGCGGCGGGGTTACCCTCCAGCTGTCGGATAAAGCAAACCTGTCTTGTCACGCCGTGCTTCCCGGTGTACAGGGAAGGAGACGTGGCAGGCCGCGACGTATTTACTCAGAAGTAAACACGCTAAGCGTAAATAAGCAATATAAATAAATAACACAATAATGACAAGAGATATAATAAAACAACAACTTTTTATTGATAACCATTCTTTACATACAACTGAAAAGTAAAGCACAATGAAAGAAAGCGATGCCTAAACAATGGCATATGAACTGAAAGAAAAGTAAGTAGAATGTAATGACCCCAAAATCTTTATACATTTGTATTATCCCTCTTCAATAATATACCGTATTTATTTGTACTTGGTATTTTCCTTTTTCTATTAAATTTATTATTATTTTATTTCTCAATCTATTATGTATTTTTTTCTAGGTACAATTTCTTTTTCTTATATTTATGTTTTTAACTTCTCATTCTTATTTTTCCTTTCATAAATATTTAACCCAAATCCATTATTCTTATTCTCTACAGCCCATCTAAAAAGCCCATTTTCTTTTTAAGCAACATCATATATTTAATTCTAATTAAATATATGCATGAACAACCTTATATCTCATTAGTTAAGTCCTTGCATTGTTATTCCATAAGTCACATGTTCAAATCCTCATTCTTGCAATTATTTTTATCATTTTTTTATTTTTCTCATAACCTACAAATGAGACCTTTCATTTCCAAAATGAATGGTGACCTTTCATTTCTCTTTTAATTCTCATGTTAAATGCATATATTATTATTCACCATTACACCATCTTTATTTGTCCTCATCTATCTTTTCCTTCCTCACATTTTTTATCTCTCACTTCTCCATCTTCACCTAAAGTCCAAGAAGAAGAACATGAAGAAGACTTCAAGAGGGTCTCGCTAGTAACGCGAGGCTATCGGCGGATAGACAAGCCCGGTGACAATACCGGCTTGTGTATGTAAGTCCCTTCTCTCTCCTTTCCCCCCACCTCTTATTTTCCTCTTGTCATGCATCGTGAACCCCCTATTCTTTTCATATCATAATCCATAAGAGAAGATACACATAAACATATACATATACATATACATAAGTTTAGATATATATGATTCTATATGGTTTAATAATATCATATTATCTCTTGTTCAAATTAAAGTATTTTTAATTCTTTGTTCATGACTAGAAATGTTTATTACAAGTTGTGAGAACACAAATTTCATGCCACAATATATCTATAATGTCACATGAAATCGGTTTGTTTATTAAAAGAAAAATAGAAGCCTGCATAAAATACTAGTTAATCTTTCTGCCGATTTTAGTATACACATCAATATCTTTAGCTTTAAATTAATTTTTAGAAATTAATTTTTACTTCTGAAAATTTCACGGAATTTACATATGATAGATTATATTATTTTATACATGATGTAAAAATTTTAGATCGATCCGCATAACGGTTTAGGAATTACATCGTATTTATTCACTGATCGTAAAACAGAAAACTACAGTTATCGGTCAATTTCTAGGACATATAACTTTGTATACCGGTATCCTAATTGAGTAAACTCAGGTGTTTTTGATATCTACATCGAATGATCTAGATTTTCTTAGTTTTATAGTTTTACTAAAAACCCATCTAAGATAAAGAAAACTGCGTTACAATATTAAGTGACGGATCTGGACAGAATCTGTTCCGATTCGCACACTGTTTTTAAATTGGACATAACTCGAACACCCGATGTCCGTTTGTGACAAAATTTAGATGTGTAGATGCACCATTGATAGAACTATAATTTTATGTATATTATATTACTTAGGAATGCATGAAACAACCTTATATAGGCTTTACAATAGAATATATAGTTGCTGTCTAGAAATCTGAATTTCTGTTTTAAACGCTGATATTAAAATGATTATAAATAGAGTTTCAGAAATCCAAATCATGTGAATCTTGGTGTTTTCGATAAGTTCATCAAAATACCTACAATTTTCTAATAATTTTCATAACCTTAAAACCGATAGAAATTAACTCAAACTGCGTTTTAAAAATATGTGACGGTGCCGAATAGATTCTGATCTGTTTTGCGCGACGATACGAAAACATATATATCTCTCAAACCGGTAGTCGTATTTAGGTGAAAGTGGAACTCACGCATGAAAAACATTTAGAGCCGTATTTCCGTTTATATTCCGCATTCGTTCAACTTGATTAATTAGTCGTACATAATATTTCTTTACAGCATTGTTTATGGTAGTTGCTCGAATAATATACTTGACTCATTTCATGCTATTCGAACATGTATACATATTTATCTTGATCATTAAATTGTTGTATGTACATAAAGACGGTAATTAAATACTTGAGTTGTATTTTGAAAACTATACAAAAGTATTTTTACATAAAACCCCCTCAAGTTTTATAAATTACCCTAAGGGCCTTAGCAATTATAAGATTTCGATTCACATTTCTGATTGTCTGACTCGGGTTTGAGTCTGATTAATCTGACTTGAATATGATTCAAGTCAATATATAATCTACAAGTTTCCACTTCAATATGAACTCATGAATTCATGAATCCAATATCAATCTATACATCTTGACTGAACCGAACCATGGATATACCTATTCCTTTTACATGATTCTCAGTTATTCCATTTACATGACTCTACGGTTATAACCGTTTCCTGATATCATGGTTTCGGTCAGTCAGTCAATCAATCTTACAATCAATACAATTTACAAGATAACAATACAAACAAGATATCGCGGGGTTTAAGGGGTAGATTGGTACGGAAGGTGTTAAAAGTGGCACGAGGTGGTCAGATTAATACACCTAACCTGAATCCCATTGCTGTTGTACCGTGGCATAACGGTTCCTTGTACTACACGTGCCCTAGTCTCTGGCAAGTGAGACTCCTCTCGTATACACTGGCATTCTTCTGTACCAAGCTACAAACAACAGCGTTAACATAACATTACAACAATAGTTTACACTTTATAAATGTATCTTCTTATTCTGTCTTCTCTACTTCCCTCTTACCTTTGGGACTTACCGAGCGATCTGTTCGCTGACGACATTCTATTCTCTCTTCTTTGAATGTCGTCAGGTGACTTGGACCGGGCAGAAGTAGAGCCAACACAAGAAGACTTGGAGCAATTTGCCGAAGACCCAGCAGTATAATTTCATTGTACACTTTTCTTTTCAGTACTTTCCTTTTCCTGTTATGCCACTGTTTAGGCATCTTTATTTCAGTTGTATTTTCCTTTCCATGTATTGTACAAAGAATGTTATTAAATAAAAGTTGCTGTTCTTTTTTTACTCTTGTCTCTTGTGTATTTATTTTATATTGCTTAGATACGCTTAGCGTATGTACTTCTGAGTACATACGTAGCGGACCAGTCGCGTCCCCTTCGCCGTATACCGGGAAGCGGGGCGTGACAGGTTTTTTTGGTGGCCCATGCAGGTCAGAGCTGTATGAAACCATATCATGCAGTTCTGTTCTGCGTGAACAACCTAAGCAATATAAAACACAAGAAACAGCAACTAAAAACATTCTTTACATTACATATTTCTTGAATCCATCTTGAACTCCACCTTCGGTTTCCTTGAAGTCCATCTCTCCACTTTTGAATCCTTAATTCTTATTCATCCTTTCTATTTGTATCTTGTAGACTTATTAGCTCAATTGGTTAGAGTATCAATCGACGGAGCTCGAAGAAGACATCATCCTAATCCTGTTTCCTTACTCTGTTATATCATCCTTCTTGAGTAATTTCGAGGACGAAATTATTTTTAAGGAGGGTAGAATGTAATGACCCCAAAATCTTTATACATTTGTATTATCCCTCTTCAATAATATACCGTATTTATTTGTACTTGGTATTTTCCTTTTTCTATTAAATTTATTATTATTTTATTTCTCAATCTATTATGTATTTTTTTCTAGGTACAATTTCTTTTTCTTATATTTATGTTTTTAACTTCTCATTCTTATTTTTCCTTTCATAAATATTTAACCCAAATCCATTATTCTTATTCTCTACAGCCCATCTAAAAAGCCCATTTTCTTTTTAAGCAACATCATATATTTAATTCTAATTAAATATATGCATGAACAACCTTATATCTCATTAGTTAAGTCCTTGCATTGTTATTCCATAAGTCACATGTTCAAATCCTCATTCTTGCAATTATTTTTATCATTTTTTTATTTTTCTCATAACCTACAAATGAGACCTTTCATTTCCAAAATGAATGGTGACCTTTCATTTCTCTTTTAATTCTCATGTTAAATGCATATATTATTATTCACCATTACACCATCTTTATTTGTCCTCATCTATCTTTTCCTTCCTCACATTTTTTATCTCTCACTTCTCCATCTTCACCTAAAGTCCAAGAAGAAGAACATGAAGAAGACTTCAAGAGGGTCTCGCTAGTAACGCGAGGCTATCGGCGGATAGACAAGCCCGGTGACAATACCGGCTTGTGTATGTAAGTCCCTTCTCTCTCCTTTCCCCCCACCTCTTATTTTCCTCTTGTCATGCATCGTGAACCCCCTATTCTTTTCATATCATAATCCATAAGAGAAGATACACATAAACATATACATATACATATACATAAGTTTAGATATATATGATTCTATATGGTTTAATAATATCATATTATCTCTTGTTCAAATTAAAGTATTTTTAATTCTTTGTTCATGACTAGAAATGTTTATTACAAGTTGTGAGAACACAAATTTCATGCCACAATATATCTATAATGTCACATGAAATCGGTTTGTTTATTAAAAGAAAAATAGAAGCCTGCATAAAATACTAGTTAATCTTTCTGCCGATTTTAGTATACACATCAATATCTTTAGCTTTAAATTAATTTTTAGAAATTAATTTTTACTTCTGAAAATTTCACGGAATTTACATATGATAGATTATATTATTTTATACATGATGTAAAAATTTTAGATCGATCCGCATAACGGTTTAGGAATTACATCGTATTTATTCACTGATCGTAAAACAGAAAACTACAGTTATCGGTCAATTTCTAGGACATATAACTTTGTATACCGGTATCCTAATTGAGTAAACTCAGGTGTTTTTGATATCTACATCGAATGATCTAGATTTTCTTAGTTTTATAGTTTTACTAAAAACCCATCTAAGATAAAGAAAACTGCGTTACAATATTAAGTGACGGATCTGGACAGAATCTGTTCCGATTCGCACACTGTTTTTAAATTGGACATAACTCGAACACCCGATGTCCGTTTGTGACAAAATTTAGATGTGTAGATGCACCATTGATAGAACTATAATTTTATGTATATTATATTACTTAGGAATGCATGAAACAACCTTATATAGGCTTTACAATAGAATATATAGTTGCTGTCTAGAAATCTGAATTTCTGTTTTAAACGCTGATATTAAAATGATTATAAATAGAGTTTCAGAAATCCAAATCATGTGAATCTTGGTGTTTTCGATAAGTTCATCAAAATACCTACAATTTTCTAATAATTTTCATAACCTTAAAACCGATAGAAATTAACTCAAACTGCGTTTTAAAAATATGTGACGGTGCCGAATAGATTCTGATCTGTTTTGCGCGACGATACGAAAACATATATATCTCTCAAACCGGTAGTCGTATTTAGGTGAAAGTGGAACTCACGCATGAAAAACATTTAGAGCCGTATTTCCGTTTATATTCCGCATTCGTTCAACTTGATTAATTAGTCGTACATAATATTTCTTTACAGCATTGTTTATGGTAGTTGCTCGAATAATATACTTGACTCATTTCATGCTATTCGAACATGTATACATATTTATCTTGATCATTAAATTGTTGTATGTACATAAAGACGGTAATTAAATACTTGAGTTGTATTTTGAAAACTATACAAAAGTATTTTTACATAAAACCCCCTCAAGTTTTATAAATTACCTTAAGGGCCTTAGCAATTATAAGATTTCGATTCACATTTCTGATTGTCTGACTCGGGTTTGAGTCTGATTAATCTGACTTGAATATGATTCAAGTCAATATATAATCTACAAGTTTCCACTTCAATATGAACTCATGAATTCATGAATCCAATATCAATCTATACATCTTGACTGAACCGAACCATGGATATACCTATTCCTTTTACATGATTCTCAGTTATTCCATTTACATGACTCTACGGTTATAACCGTTTCCTGATATCATGGTTTCGGTCAGTCAGTCAATCAATCTTACAATCAATACAATTTACAAGATAACAATACAAACAAGATATCGCGGGGTTTAAGGGGTAGATTGGTACGGAAGGTGTTACAAGTGGCACGAGGTGGTCAGATTAATACACCTAACCTGAATCCCATTGCTGTTGTACCGTGGCATAACGGTTCCTTGTACTACACGTGCCCTAGTCTCTGGCAAGTGAGACTCCTCTCGTATACACTGGCATTCTTCTGTACCAAGCTACAAACAACAGCGTTAACATAACATTACAACAATAGTTTACACTTTATAAATGTATCTTCTTATTCTGTCTTCTCTACTTCCCTCTTACCTTTGGGACTTACCGAGCGATCTGTTCGCTGACGACATTCTGTTCTCTCTTCTTTGAATGTCGTCAGGTGACTTGGACCGGGCAGAAGTAGAGCCAACACAAGAAGACTTGGAGCAATTTGCCGAAGACCCAGCAGTATAATTTCATTGTACACTTTTCTTTTCAGTACTTTCCTTTTCCTGTTATGCCACTGTTTAGGCATCTTTATTTCAGTTGTATTTTCCTTTCCATGTATTGTACAAAGAATGTTATTAAATAAAAGTTGCTGTTCTTTTTTTACTCTTGTCTCTTGTGTATTTATTTTATATTGCTTAGATACGCTTAGCGTATGTACTTCTGAGTACATACGTAGCGGACCAGTCGCGTCCCCTTCGCCGTATACCGGGAAGCGGGGCGTGACATACAAGTAGGAACTAGAACTCTGACTCCTCTGTAAACTTCTCCAAATTTTCATGGCTAGGCTCGATCTCCTGAGAGTCGGGTCCTCCTGACAAAATTTCTATGATAGAAGAGAAAGGAATGTCGTCAGCGAACTAGAGCTCGGTAAGTCCCAAAAGATAGAATGGAATAGACAGAGAATCAAACAAGTAAATTATATGTTTGTTATGCTAACGTAGATGTTTGTAGCTTGGTATAGAATATATCAGTGTATACGAGAGGAGTCCAGCTATCCTGTGGACTATAGGAAACGGAAAGTACAATGCCCCATAAAAACCCACGGGACAACGGCATGGATGTTCATGTAGATGTCTTTTAGTGTCCATCATTATGCCACTTTAATCACATTCCGTACCAGTCTACCCCGTTAAAACCCCGTAGTGTATATTGTATTGATTTGTAGTTATCAGACTTGCCGAGACCATGATATAAGTTGTTCATATAAACTGATTCGGGATGTAAACGGTAGTCATGTAGTCAAGTTCAAGATATAACCATGGTTTGGTCAAGTCAAGTCATGTTGATATTGTTCTGATATTCATGTTCAGGTTCAAGTGTTCATGTTTGGTATATTGGATTCATGTTGAATTGGAGTTATGATTGGATTCATGTTTGGATTGTATTCAGATTAGACTAAGACTCAGATTGAGTCGGACACTTAAATAGATTTGGATCCTGAATTAGATTTTGGTGTTATCGGTAACTGCTGCACATGGACGGCAGGATTTGTGTCTTTTTCCAAGACAATTATCATTGATAACCCTGTTTTAGCTTTCTACCTTAAATAGGCAAGCACCCACTTTCTCCGGCTCCCTGAAACTTAAGAGAATTGGTCCCGCTTTAACCTATATTTACTAGGGTCCTTAATGTAATTTAATATAACATGAGAGGTTTTTATGAAAAAAGTAATTTTTTATACTTTCAAAATAAACCTCAAGTATTTATTTATGTTATATAGGGTTTTCATAGATGTAAATTTTATAGAATGGGGTATGTTAGTGAATATATATAACTTGAATAGTTCATGGTATTTTAATGTAAAGTTTGACTTGTATTGATTCTTGATGGTATTTTCATGAAACTTGTAATTCTTTTATATTCTAGAAAACATGGAATTTTATTATATATTAAAAATAGATGGTTTGATAATATTTATATAATTATTAAAATTAATTTTTATTATTAAATAGAAATTCTCGTTTTTCTTAAAAATTGTATTAAAAATCCATCGAGATCGTATGCTCCGTGAGGAGATCTGCATCTTGCCCTACTAGCCCGTGGATGTGCGATAATCCGCACCATCCAATAGCGGGTTCCCCGAAATGGGTTGTAGAGACATAATTGCAAGGAATTTAAAATACTATTTACAAGAAAATGAGTTTTTATATAGTTCAAGGTATTTTATTGAAAAGTCGTATTTTGTCACAAGATATTGGTTTCAAGAGAATTGTGCTATTTCAAGATGGGTGTATGTGAGAGGTTGGTCATTACCTCGTGAGGTTTTCTAAAGGTATGCTAAGCAAAAGTATTAAAGGATGTCGTATGTAAACTTCATGGTATTTAACTCTAAAAGCTTAAATAAAGTTGTTTTACATGGAGTTTTAAGGTGAAACTTGTTTCAAAATATAAGTTAATGATTAACAAGTAAGGTATAATGATATTGATGAGTGATTCTTATGAGAAAATTATAGTTTTTAAAGTTTTAGAAACAAAATCCGGTATAACTCCATTTACCAACATGTTTTGAAAAGAGATCATTTTAATGTAGGAAGAGGAGAAGAGAGATGGGACTTACTTGCTGGAAAATTAGAGGAGAGGTATAAGAAGAAATTGGTAGCTTCGTGGAGTCGTGGGGTCGCCGGAAGTGCCACGAATCCTTGCCGGAAATGGAACTAGGGCTAACTCCACTTGTACTCTTCTTTGACTTAGAAAATTTTGAGAATTTTTGACAAGAGATTTCAGAATGAAGAGGGCTAGGGTATGGGGTTGTATTTATAAGGTAAAATTAGGGTTTTGGAATTGAAGAAATAATTAAAAAGCATTAAAAATTGGATTTAAAGCTTCATTTTAATTCTCTATTAATTTTCAGGGAAATCAAATAGAACAGGGGTAGTGGGGTAGGCCAAGGGTTTTAGTGTGCAGAGAACGGGGCCATTTCCTACGGTGGGGCCCGGCGGTGCCGGCCATAGGCCCGATCTCGCCGGCTAAGTTGAAGAGTTGGGGGCTTGGATTCTTGCTACGTGTCCTCCCTGTACATACAACATTGTGCACATGTTTATTTTTCTGTCTATTCAATTCTTACGTGTATTGCACGTGTAAAATTTTGGGCTTCCAAAAGGTTTAAAAGAAATATTCAGAAAAATAATATGTGGCTGATGGGATTCGAACACATGGGCTACGTCACAACAGTGCAAGGCTTTACCAATGAGTTACAAGTTACTTTCTTGCAGCTCTTAAATAAAAACAACATTTAAAGTATACTCAGGCTTGCAAACTCCATTATGCACATTAACTTTTAAAAAATTTTGTACAATAAAAACAGAGTCGTTATATGCCTTGTTGATATTGGTCTTTTACCCAGTCTTTAAAAGTAAAGCAGTATTCAAGGGGATGACCTATTGTTCGGTTGTAGGAGCAATAATCCGGATGATGGACCTCGTTTATATGTTCAGGATGCCGAGATTCCGGAAGCGTCATCATTTGGTGCTTCATGACAAGGCTGAATATTTTCCTTGTCTTGTCTTGGGGGAAAGAGTATTTACGACCCATCTTCTTTATAAAAGACGGGCTCAAACCGAGTTTTTCTCGAGTGCATGGCGTCTTGGATCCACTTCGTTGTTTTCGAACGTTTTTTGCGTTCTTTTCCCCGTTTTTTCTTCTATTTCAGGATTTTTCGCTTTCGCGAGGACATATAGCGGGTCGGGGATGAAGAGCATTATAGTCTTCCTTCTCCGCAGATTGCTGATTGAGGCATTGCGTCCTGGCTTTTTCATAACTGGCCATTTCGCGGCTACGATTGTCTCGGCTCTTTTGACAAGCTTCTTTTATTAGCTTGTCTATTTGTTCTTTGAGTGATGGACTTAACATTCTTAGAGCGGGATTTCTCTCTGTTTCAACGTCACGGCTATTTGAAAGAGCGTTTTCCCCTTCACTGAAGCTGTTTATAACGTGGCAACTATGGAACCACTCCTGTTTCTTGGAACGAACGTATCTGAGCCCGGTTGTCTCCATCTTCCCATTGGGCATCTTTCGCTGAGTTCCGGGAATATCCCAAATCTTTTTGTAGAATTGGGCTTGTCGAACAATTTGTTCGAGACATACACCTTGGTATCTTAACAGTCTTTTCAATCCCTCCGCGTAGTATCTTGGCAGACAGATTGGTTGAAGCCTGTCGAGTGCAAAATCGGCATCTTATCAGACTTCTTTTTCTACTTTATTTTCCGTAGATTGGTAGAAGAGGATCGCTTTTTCACCTCTTTGCCTGAAAGGTATGTAGAAAGTTTGCAGTTCTTGTACGCTATATGTATGGAGCACATCAAGTTCCTTGTAACGCTGAGGCAGAGCTATTGTAATTTGTAGACTCTGATCTATTCCGGCAAAGGTTTGTACTGACGGGCGGATGGAGAACACTGTATTGGCCTCGTCCTTTGAGTCGCTGCCAAAGACCAAAATAGGAGTAGATGGTCCGGGCCTATTATTTTCTTTCTAGTGTTGCCCTGAGTAGACTATTTCTTCATCTTCCTTGGTATCGCTCCCAAAGATCGGGATAGTGGCGACGGACTTATGTTTATCCTCCGGCTTATGACACCTTTCCGTATCCTCGAAGTCTGGTAGGAAGTACTTTGCGTCTTCATATTTTTGGACCTCATTTTCGGAGAATGGATTTAGCTCCCCTGTGATGGTGTATTCCAAGCCGTCTTTGAAATACTTTATACACTGATGTTGTGTAAAAGGGATGACATTGTACTCATGTAACCAAGGCCTGCCGACCAAAGCGTTATAGCAAGTCTTAGCATCAATGACATGAAATTTGATGTCAGTGACAAGCAGCCCAAAGCGTTACATCAGTACTACGGACCCAAACATCCATGATGACTGTGAGTTGAACCCGGAGATGGTAATTTTATCTCAGACGAGGTGCTGAACGTTCATGCAAATATTCTTCAGCCATTTTACATTGAGAAGGTTAACGGAGGATTCGTTGTCGACAAGAATTTTTCCTATCTTGATGTCATGGAAGTACCCAGTGACGTATAACGGGCGATTATGCTCGCATGTACTGAGGAGGAGATCTTCATCACTGAATGTAATGTCAGTCGTGTGGACCTTTGCCAGTTGATCTTTCATCTTCTCTTCTGCGAAAAAAGCTTGGAACTGATCGGGCTCTTGTAATGCCTTGATCAGGGAATCTCGTGTCTCTTTAGACAGGAGGAGAGCATCCAATATGCTCAGTTGTGAGGGTATTTTCCTCAAATATGCTAGAATATTTTAATCCATATTGTTTTTCCTAGGCGGGTCCCTTGCTGCGAGCTCTTTGACAACTCCATCATCGAGGGCAACTTCCTTAGAGATTTTTACTTTCCTTTTTTCTTTTTTGCTCGTACCTTTGTTTATAGGTCCGAGGTTTCTCTTAGGCAGCGTGCGGTTATGCAGCTGAATATTCTCACAGTTCTTCTCCTCCTCTTCTTTTTTGGAAAGAGAGTCTTTGAAGAGAAGGCTGGGGGGTATTTTGTCCTCAGAATCGCTCCCGAAGGTAAGAACTTAGGGTTTTTCCCCTTCCAAATTGGTACCAACCATATGACAGTTGCCAGTCGTTTCTTCATGCGCTTTTGTCGCAATATTTTTGGTGGGCAACGTATTCTTGCCACCACTTCTTGAAGGCATTGCATTCATCGGTGGGGTGGGTGACCTCCGATGATATCGGCGGTAGTTTGGATGTGAATCCTCTCCGTCGAGGCATATGACCCTGGGAGTGTTTCCTACGAGATGTGGCAGCTTCATTCCTATTGACAGGGTTTTGGCGAACCGCTTCTCTGTTTTGATTATGCTCTTATTTGTCGTTGATGTACTTTGGTTTGGTTGGAGTACTTTACGACTCATCCTTGCCGCGGCTTCTTCGTCCTGACACTGACACCTAGCCTTTTCGTATATGGTTGTTTTGTGTTCTCGGTCGACTTTGCTTTTTTGAAAGGCTTCATTTAACAGCTTATCGATCGGGTTTTTTGGAAGTTCCGGGGATTTTAGCGCCGATTCTTCACCCAGTTCCTCCGCATTGTATTTTGACGCAGAGAGAGTTTCTTCGTCATTTAACGACGAATGGGAGATCATGTGGAAACTTGCTACATGGTCTTCGGTGTCTTTTGATGAGCCATTTTCCTTATCGTAGTCACTATCTTCGTCCTCAAGAATATGCTTGAGGAACTCTTCGAGCGTGATCAGTGTCCGCACCTTCTGGCTGTACTCCTCTAGCACGTCAATATACTTTTATGGGTCTGTGCGCTTATCGTCATACTCGGCAGGCTGCACAGGCTTCTTGGTTTTATTCTTTTTCTTCGAAGACTTTGAAGGCTCGACTTGGGGGTTTTGTCCTTTGTCAACAACTTTCGGTGTGGGACGTGGTTTCAGCATCCCTTTGATGATTTCGGGTTCAAGTGGGCTTTTCCACCTGATTGTTGAACATGCCTGTAGATCCTTCAACATTCTTTTGGTTTTTGCTGAAAGAACGACTTCCCATGGAGTTTCTTCCACGAGTGAGCATGATTCCCTCAGCGCATCTACCTTCTTGGGAGTGTGCTTCTGTGGTGGGTTTACCTTCCAGTTATCAGATAGCCCGAATTTCCCCTATTGATACTGGTCTTCTACCCAGTTCTTGAAAACATAACAATCCTCAATTGGATGGCTTACCATTATGTGGTAGGATCAGTAATTAGGGTGATTGACATCGCCAGGTTGCGGTGGACGCCGCGGGTCTGGCAATGTGATGAGTTTGTTACACATTGCCAATTTGAATAGTCTCCTCATCTTGTCGCGGGGAAACGAGTAAGCATGTCCTAGTCTTTCCTCCAAGTATGGGCGCGGACGCGCATTGTTTTGACGAGCATCTGGTTTTGGGCCACTCGGTTGTTGTTGCGTGTTGGAAACGAAGGCCGCTTTCCCTTTACCCTTGTTATTTCGATGGTCCTTATTTAAGGAAGAAAGCCCGTGGCCCATCTTGTCCATTTGGGCCAGTTTATCGATCAGACCCTGGAAGGTGGTTGGTTTGAAGGATGTCATGAACTGGGACACAGTTGTTTGAGGATCAAGAGTCCCGATGAACATGCCCAAGATGGGAGATTCTTCAATGCGCTGTTCACACTTAGACTATAGGTTCCGCCACCGAATCGCGTATTGGACCCAAGTTTCTCCTGGCCTTACCCTGGCATTGATTAATGTCGTGATTGGAGTGCGCTCACTCGCACTGGCGAACTGCTATGTGAATAGCCGTTCCATCTCTGTGAATATTTTTATGGAGACATTTGGGAGCTCCGAGTACCATTCAAAGGCCGTTTCTGACAGGCTGCCAATGAACTGGCGAAGTAACAGTTTGTCATCACCTCCCGTGTTGCCGCACAGAGCTCTGAATTGCACGACGTGCTGGTGAGGGTTGCCTGTCCCTTTGTATACATGGAACTTGGGGATCGTATATCCCGGCAGGTATTTTATTTGATCATACTAGCCTGGATATGGTCCTCCGGTTCTGACGATTTAGCCAGCTGCTTCATTAGCTTGATGAGCTCTTATTTATTGAGTAATATAATCATCAAGAGCAGCCTTGGAGATCGTTTCCTCCTTGGCTGTTGATAAGGCCGGAAGAAGATTTGATATTTTCCCTCTGTCATCCTTCGGCGGATTTTAAGCTGGGGGTTCTGGTTGAATCCTCATTCTAACCATATCTTGAAACAAGAGTGTAACGACTCTATTTTTAATGTACAGAAATTTGTTTAAACTTAAAGTACTAAATGGAGTATTTGCAACCCTGAGTATGTTATAAGTATTTAATTTATTTTTGAACAGCAAGAAAGCAATTGTAGCTCATTGGTAAAGCCTTGCACTGCTGTGACATAGCCCCTGTGTTCAAATCCCCCCAGCTACATATTATTTTTAATGATTTTTCTTTTAAACTTTTTGGAAGCCCAAAAGTTTACACGTGAAATACACGTAAAAATGAAAAGTCACTAAAATCAAATATGCGGAAATTGTTATTTGAACAGCCAGGAACACGTGTCACCAATCCACGCACCCCACCCCCTACATCGACCGGCGAGATGTGCATTGAGGCCGGCGCCGTTGAGCCCTCCGTCTCAAATGCTTCAAAATTTTACCCTAACACCCCTTGGCCTCCCCCTACCACTCCTCTTCTGTTTGAATTTCTTGCAAATTAACAGCGGATTAAAATCACACTTTAATCCAATGTTTAATGCATTTTAATTCTCATTTTTAATTCCCTAAACCCTAATTCTATTCTATAAATACCACCCCATACCTAGCCCTTTCTTTTCTGAAATCTATCAAATTTTTCCAAGTCAAATTAGTTGTACAAGTGGAGTTAGACCAAGGTCATCTTCCGGGGAAGATTCGGGAAGAATCCGTCGCGACTCCACGAAGCTCTCAAACTCTTCCTCTACCTCCCCTATCCTATCTAATCCAGTAAGTCCCCTCTCCTCTCTTCCCAATTAAAAGAATTCTCTTCTCAAAACTCATCGGAAGCGGAGTCATTCCCACTTCCGATTCTAATTTTGTTAAAAACACAACTTTTCTTAATAACCAAACATCCATATTGTGACATCTTATTTAGTAATCTTAAAACAAACATTTAGAATAAGTTTCAATTCAAAATACAATGTTATACAACTTTTATTTCAATTTTACGGTTAAATACCACAAAATTTACTTATGGCATCATTTCATTATATTTGCTCATATTATCTTTAGAAAACTCATGAGGTAATGACCAACCTCATCACAACACTTATCATGACATAGCACGATAGATTTTGGAACAATATTTTGTGGGATAAATACAATTTTACAATAAAATACCTTAAACTAATAAAATTGTATTCTTTAAAATTGTTTTAATTAAATTCCTTACAATTAAACCTCTACAACCCATTTTGGGGAACCCGATTTGGATGGTGCGGGTTATCGCACATCCTTGGGACTGGTAGAGCGAGATGCAGACCTCTTCACGGAGCATCCAATCTCGATGGAATTTTTAATAGAATTTTTAAGAATAATGTGATTTTCTATTTAATAAATAAATTCTATTTTTTAAATAATTATATATATATATATATATATATATATTATCAAAATATCTATTTTAAATATATATAATAAATTCCATGTTTTCTAAACAAAGGAATCACAAATTTTATGAATATACCGTCACAAATCCATACAATTCCAATTTACACTAAAATACCCTATACCATTCAATCTAGGTTTATAATCATTAGAATACTTCACTTTTAAAAGTTACATCCATGAAAACCCTAAATACGATAAATAAATGCTTGAGCTTTATTTTGAAAGTTTATCAAAACTATTTTTTATAAAACCCTCTCAAGTTTATTAATTTATAATAAGGATCCTAGTAAATATAGGTTTAAGCGAGACCAATTCTCTTGAGCCCCACGGAGCTGGAGAAAGTGGGTGTTCAGACCGTCTATGGCAGATATCACGTCGACTCTTGTCTGGCCACACCAACCCTACCAGGGATCCCCATTTCATATTTCTTACAAAGAGCACATGCTTTTTTAATTTAAGGTAGGAAACTAAAACGGGGTTATCAATGGTAATTGGCTTGGAAAAAATCACAAATCCTGCCGTCCATGTGCAGCAGTTACCAATAACTCCAAAACCTAATTCAGGAATCAAATTCTATTTAAAGTGTCTGACTCAATCTGAGTCTCAGTCAAATCTGAAAACAATCCATACTTGAAAACAATTCAAATATAACTCCAATACATCATGAATCCATATATACTGGAACTTGAACATGAATACCAGAATAACATCTATATCACATGACTTGAACTGACCGAACTATGGATATACATTGACTTGATCACATGATTATCTGTTTACATCCTTATTCGTTTACATGAGCAATTGATATCATGGTTTCGGCAAGTCTTACAGCCATAAACAATACAATAAACATTACGGGTTTTTAAGGGGTAGATTGGTACAGAATGTGTTAAAAGCGGCACGATAATGGCACTTTAATACATCTAATCTGAATATCCATTGCTGCTGTCCCGTGGCTTAACAGTTCATTGTGCTCCGTATACCTTAGTCCACGGAATAGTTGGACTCCACTTGTATACACCGGCTTATTCTATACCAAGCTATAAATAATAGCGTTAACATAACAATCATACTTTATACCAGCTATATTCTCTTTACCTGTTCAGTCTATTTCTATCTCTCTTTGGGACTTGCCGAGCAATTGTTCGCTGACGACATTCCTTTTCTATTCTTTCTTTGGATTGTTGTCAGGAGGACCCGACTCTCTGGAGATCGATCCCAGCTCAGAAGACTTGGATTAGTTCATCGAGGACCGAGCTCTAGTCATTTGTATATACTTTTACTTTCAGTTCATGCTATTGTTTAGGCATTGCTTTCCACATTATATTTACTTTTCAGTTGTATTGTAAAGAATGTTTAGTAAATAAAAAGTTGCTGATCATTTACATCTCATGTCTTTCTTGTATACATTTATATTATATTTCTTATTTACGCTTAACGTGTTTACTTCTGAGTAAATATGTCACGGTCCTACTCACGTCTCATGACCGTACACCGGGAAGCAGAGCATGACAAAGAGAGCCAACTGCTTTATGTTAGCAGTTTGCTCAGCAGCTTCCTTGTCCTTTCTTTCAAGCACCCTTCGCAGGAACTCTATATCGGTCTCCTGCTCCTGGCACTGTTCGGCTATTGTATCCGGACTTTCTTTCTGTCTAGTAAGTGCTGCCATTTTGGTCAGCAATTCCTGGAGCTTTTGTTGTTGCTCCTGAGCCTTAATTAGCGACTGAGTTTGCGGTCGATGACCTATGGAGGCACGGCTTTCCTATTTTCCTGAAGCCATGTAAACCGTATGTATGATCATGCCCCCAGACTTGGGGCATTTAGGTCTATCGCCATTGGTATTTGCCGCAGGCGGTGGGATTTTCTCCAGCCTCGTCCTTTTGTGGGAAGTTGAAGTTGAAGGAGCCGTTGTAATAGGCAACTGTGTAGAAGAAGTCCCTCGATGTATGACGGAGGGGTGGTCTTTTTCTTGCCGAACCTTCAATTTCTTTTGTCGATGAGAATGATTTTGGTCAATCATAGAGTCCTGGACTTTTTGCCAGACCGTATGAATTTGCGAAGAGAGCCGTTGATGGGACCGCTCCGGCTTTGCTTGCACAGTAACCTCTGAAGGTGGGGGCGATTTCTTTAGCACCGTCGTTGGAGAGTTCTAACGCACCCTCCTGAGCAGATCAAAACTGTTCCCGGCTGGAACAACAACATCAACTTCCACCATTAGAGTTGGCGGAGTAAGTCCAGAAGGGGAGTTGCCCCCAGCTTTTCTCACTCGGCGCCAGTGGCGACGTCGAGCGTGCTTTGCAGAAGGGATCGCCTCAGTTTCTGAAGCGGCTTCTTTATGCCCCCGGCTATGCTGAGGGGCTGCTGTTGGCGTTAGCCTGTTGAAAACCGACGTCCTTGTTAAAATTTGGGGAGGGCCAACTTTCTGATAGGGGAAGCGCTTTCGACGAATTTTCCTGTAGCAGGAGTTGGGAGAGCTATTCATTTTAGGGCATCCCCTTCAGGTATCACGAGCCTCTTTGCGGGCCCGTTTGAGCTTTTGCTCAGCCTGTTGAAGGCTGAGACATCAGATTTGGACGGCCCATTGAGAGGGGTCGTTGTGGTTGCCAGCCGATCGAAGACCGACCTTTTGGGAGCTTCTACTCGCGGCGTTGAGGTACCAAAACTCACTGGTGGGAGCATGGTCTCAAAGAACAATCCAGTAGTGGCTTGCGTAACTTGCCCCATTGGCATTGAGAAGATAGAGGCCGCATTAGGCCCGTAGGTCACTCCTCCAGTTAGGGAGCGAGAGTTGCTGCTGCATGAAGTGCATTAGGAAGCCATTGATTTTCTCTGCACAGGAGTAAGACACCAAGTTTTAGTTCCTCGAATCCAAGGGCAACCATAGCGAACCGCGATTTTGTTCTCGAAACACGACACACGAAGTGTGGAGTGGAAAGAGTAAAAAGTCCCACCGGGTGTGCCATAATCTGTTCACCGTCGAAATACAGGAACCGAGACGTTGGGACATCTGGCCTGAATTTGGGGGCATATGCTATTTGGACTTATCCATCCACCTCTCCGAAGATACCGAGTTGATTTATGGAACCATATATCGGTGGTTTGGACAGACGCGACCGTTGTAGCAGACTTCATCAAATTCCCTCTCGTTTGTGATGGGTTTTTAATTATGGGGACGCTCTTCCCTGCAGGCGCAAGCCCCTGCAGTTAATTACGTTATCGCATTGTGATAACCGCGTTCTCCTTCTCCAGCATTTCACTTCGTGTTATGTGTTATTTTTGTTTATTTTGGTTGCCCGTGGATTGTATACGAAGACTAGTTTATGTTGTCTCCCGTAGGGCGTGGTTTAGTCCAAATCCGTATGTTTTAGATTTGGATTTTAGGTTAAGTATTTGCTTGACGGGATCCACGTTGGTAGCTTTGTTTACCAACGGGAGTGAACTTAGGACGCAGAGGTCCATCAGTTCACGGGATATTTGGGTTTGATCTAAGGCTCGTTAGTCATATTTGAGACTAAAATTAATTTAGAAATAAATGAGCATATGGGCTCAATTATTTTAGTTTAAAGACATCACGGTCCATTATCGCCGTGTTTGGGGAGAATATTAGTTTAAGGACATTTCGGTCCAACATTCCCATTTTGGGACGAATATTAGTTTAAGGACATTTCGGTCCAACATTCATCTTGCACACACGTGTATTTGTTACGTTGCAGAGTGAACGATAGTGACATAGAATGCGCCCAATTTGGGATGCGATCCGATTTTAGGTGTGCACGTCAGTTTGGAAGTGCATCAATGTGGGATGTATCATTCTCTGTCATGATGAAATTTTGTTAGTGATATATGCCCTAGAGGCCATTATTGTATCATACTGGATTGTATATTACCTAATGGGAGCTTGGAATATACACGGATATAGTAACAATCTTGCTCGAAATGGTAGTATGCTACATGGTTTGTTTCTACCTCAATATGTGCATGTGTTTCTTTTAGCATATCGCTTATACATATTGGTATAGTCCTTAGGATCTTTGCTTGATTACCAGCGTTGTGATGGTAGTCACACTAGTGGGGGCTGGGTAGTCTATAAGCACATCCTATAGAGGTCCCTAGTTATAGGATTATCGAGACGGGGCATCGATACTCCACAGTAGACTGGTGTATACGCTTCTCATCCCAGCAGGGGAGTAGACTGGTGTATACGCTTCTCATCACAGCCATTAGTACGTCGTACTGGAGATAGTATACATGTGCTCATTAGATTATGAGTACACTGGACAGGACTCATCGGGAACTGTTGGTGGGTATTATACCTATCGTCGGGTAGCAGTTTCCAGGTGACATGAGTACAGCTTATTCCTTCGACTAGACACTGCTACTTCGCCTCGAGTGTGTTCCAACTGTACTTTGATTGTAAGTCGACGTTAGACACCCCACATGATGCTGGGAGGCGGACTGGGTAAAACAATCTTTTTATTTAAACTAACATCGACTAACTTTACGGATCTTTGCCAAACCCTAACTAACAACAACATAGGAGGGATTAGCTACTATGAAAGAAGATTATACTTAATGAACCAAGTCCTTCTTGTTCTCGTTGACCACCTCCTCGTCGGCCTCCTCTTTGTGATAGAAGATCTACCCGAGAGCTACTTCTCCAAGCTTAACTTCATACTTGAGGTAACTAAGTAACTATGAGTGCTAATCAAAGCAACCTAGAGGATATAGAAGAGGATTAGGGATCAATTAGTCTTGCTAACCCTAGGATCTCAACACATGAGAGAATTAGGGTTAGGGTTTGAAGAGAGAGAGCTTGAGGAGAGAGAAGGTGAGAGTGAGAATGATATGAAATAATATCTCATTTAGAATATATGAAGCATAATAATTATTAAATGAATAATCAAATGATAATATCAACCATGCTTCATTTATTCACTTTGTGTGATTCATCTCATGAGTCATTAATCATTAAATGCATCATTAACTCCTTTGAATGAATCACACCATGAGTCATTAAATCGTTTAATGCAAATTCCACCTAAGCCACCAACTCATCAATCTTCTAGAAGGTTCTCGACAAATTACGAGAATGCCCCTCCCATCCGTGAAAACACAAAAATACTGAGACTGTATAAATCCAATAATCCAATACTAGAATCTGGCTTAAACTAAAGCCTGCTAGTAAAAACTGTCAGAACATCGTACGTGCGTAAAAACACGTATGTATCCGAACCCTGTCGTAAAACCATACGACCTCTATATCGTTTCGCCCGAAGCAGGGAAACTCTCTGTGTGGGACTCTAAAGACTCGACTACTATGCTGGCAGTGGGTTTAACCACAGGCCGAAAGCGGTACTAGCTGTACGTAACGGTCCCCAGATAGATATCGATAAGAAGGCCGATGAGGAAACCCATCCGAACTCCTACTGAGCCTGATGTGATAATCTCCGTACAGTCCGGTCTGTTCGTCTAGGACTATCGCATATTGGGCCTAAGGGGGTGGCAAGCGTCAGTCCCCTAAAAGCGGTATAAGTCGTGTCGGAGTGAAGCCCATCACACCTTGAGAAGCTACTGGAAAACCTACCAGTAAATCTCGCTTGCCCTGGCCAGGGACTTTGCGTAATGGCTCTCCAGACACAGTGCGATATCAACTCCCAATACCGGGAGAGACGAATCCTGTCTAACCGCCACTACCTCCAAATGGTTTGGGACTGCACCCAACTGCTACCTGTTTGCACGACTCCTTTGAGCCGTGGTAGGGTAGCAATCTAAGAACAGTGGGAACACACTCGAGGCGAAGCAGCAGTGTTAAGTCTGCGGACTATGTTGTACTCATGTCACCTGGGAACTGTTAACCGACGACTGGTATAATACCAACCAACAGTTCCCTGCGAGTCCTGTCCGGTGTACCCGTAACCCAATGAGCACCTGTATACTATCTCCAGTATGACGTACTGATGGCTGTGGGACAGACCATCTCCCCAACTGGGATGAGAAGCGTACACACTAGTCTACTCCGGAGTATCGATGCCCTGTCTCGATAATCCTACGACTAGGGACCTGAAAAAGGATGTGCTTGTAGACTACCTAGCCCCCACTAGTGTGACTGCCATCACAACGCTGGTAGTCAAGCAAGATCCTAAGGGCTCTATCAATACGTACACATATATTAAGATAGATATAAACCAAGTAGCATACTACCATGTTTAGCAAGACTGTTAATATAACTGTGAATATCCCAAGCTTCCATTAAGTAATATACAAGCTAGTATGATACAATAATGGCCCCTAGGGAATATACACTAACATTGATTCCTACCCTACCACGGCTCAACGGAGTCATGCAAACAGGTAGTAGTTGGGTGCAGTCCCGAAGCACTTGGAGGCAGTGGCGGTTAGATAGGATTCGTCTCTCCCGATATTGGGGGTTGATATCGCGCTGTGTTTGGAACGCCATTACACAAAGTCCTGGGCCATGGCAAGCGAGATTTACTGGTAGGTACTCCAGTAGTTTCTCAGGGTGTTTTGGGCTACTCTCCGACATGACTTATTGCGCTATTAGGGGTCTGACGATTACCGCCCCCTAGGCCCGATATGCGATACTCTTAGACGAACATACTAGACTGTACGGAGATTATCACATACAGGCTCAGTAGGAGTTCGGATGAGTTAGCTCATCGGCCTTCTTATCGACAAATAACTGGGCAGCCGTTACGTGCAGCTAGTACCGCTTGCGGCTTGTGGTTAAACCTACTGCCAGCGTAGTGTCGAGTCTTTAGAGTCTCACATAGAGAGTTTTCCTGCACCGGGAAAAAGGTGTAGAGGCCGTATGGTTTTACGGCAGTGTTTCGATCACTTACGTGTACTTGTGCACGTGTGATGATCGGGCGGAAAATACTTGTGGGCTTTGGTTTAAGCCGGATCCTAGTATTATATTGATGGATTATATTCGTCTCTTTGAATTCGTATTCTTCGGAATGCGGATGCGGTTATGTATATACGGACGAGGGGCGTTCTCGTAATTTTGTGGGAAAGCTTCTAGAAGGGACACCTCATTAGGGTGTCTTTTTCCATTTGGATTAAAGAATAATGAGGTGTAGAAAATGAGTGGAGATATTTCTTGGATGGCTATGACTCATCGCTTGACAAAATAGATATTTGTGAACCATGCAAGATATTTTGTGAGATATTATCTCATCAATTATTATCATGGTTCATTATTCATCACAAATGAATAAGTCATTCTTCATCCAAGCTCTCATCTCCACTCTCATTTTCTTCAAGTGCTCTTATTCTTCCTCTAAACCCAAAAGCTCTCATGAGTTGAGAATCCTTGGGTTCCAAGAGACAAATCAAATCATCTTCTTATTCTACACCACCTCGGACTTCTAGTTTAGCGAACTAGAAGCCGTAGTTATCTCAGATTCGAGATAGGAGCTCGGACTATAGACTCTCGGGTGGATCGTCTTTGACTCGAGGAGGCCGTCGAGGTTGCCCGATCCGTTTTCGATCTTTGGAGCTAACGACGAGTAGAGGACAGCGATGAAGACCCGAAGGACATGTATCGTGAGGTATAACTTCGTATCCGAGTAGTTAAACCTCAAGTAGTTTGCTAGCTAGGGTTTGTGATCGATCCTTGGTTCAAATTGGTGTTGCGAAGTCCGTAAAAATCATTTTTTGCAATTTCCGCCTCCCCGCAAATACGCGGGGTGCGCGACATAGATTTACAGTGGTATCAAAGCCTCTCATAAACCTTAGATAGGTTGTAGCGACGTTAGAAATCCACCGTTTTTGTCGCGCAAAAACTGCAGACAAAAACAGTTTCCAAAAATGATATTTTGAGTTGTTTGTACACCCCGCGGGCTCACGGTTTGAACTGAGAAGCCGCGGGGTGAAGTGTGCGCTTCTCAGGGACACCTCGGGGGGACCTAAGGCCGGGCCTATCCCTCAAGTCCACCACAAGGAGGCCTTAGCGGCTGGTGACCCGAGAGCACCATAGATTGGTGCTCTCGGGTCTGCCTCCCCTTGGGGGCCATCTTGAGGTGGCCCCAGGGGTGGGTACCCCCCTGAGGCCCCCCATTCGACATTTAATTTTGGTATCTTCACCTTTGCGAAGATTCGGATGGGTTTTGAGTTCGTTTCGACTCCTGGATTGGCTTCAAACGATCGTTTTTGGAACTTAAGCTCAGTGGATTTTTCAAGTTTTAGAAAATTGGTTAAGTTTGCTAATTGCGTGCGGAATTCTAATGTCGCAGTTACTTTACAAGATTTCTGATGTGTATATGTGTTTGGAAACATCGACTAATTTCTATACATCGATTAGTCGGGGTTGCACATATGTGTGATCTGTGATGTTGGTTTTTGTATATGAACTATATTGGATCGTCGTGGATGAATAGCCGGGGATGTGAGATGAGGGTTTTCATTCTTTCATTCGATGTAAAATTTGTAAAGTGATGTAATATTATTTTGTGGGGCACATCCGGGTTGAGGTTGTAGCCACCGTTATATTATTTCTTTTACTGTTTTTGCTCTTAGGATAGGCCCAAGGTGGGGTGCACAAACTACCGGGTACTTTGAAGTGCCGAGTGGCCTACTCACTTTGCTGAGGGAGGTTGCTTTACTTCGGGTATTTGGCGGGTAGTTTGCCGCACCCGTAGAGGTCTAGAGTGGGGTTTGGCTATTCATAACGATCGTGGAATCCGTCTTTCGTTACAGGCTTAAACAAAACGCGGAATTCCTAGTATATCCAATATGTTCATCTGTGATCTAAAATGCCTATTATTGCGTTAGATGAATGATTATTATATATATGTTATATATTAGACGTTGCTTATGTTTTGCATCCGTGCTAGTCCAGCCCCCAGCTCTGGCGTTAGTTAAGTAACCTAACGGTGTAAGATGGGGCCCAGTGGCGAATGCGGATGGCATAAGCGTACGTCATATTTTCGTTTCTTTCTATGATGATAGGTGTAAATGATGGGACTGCATTACATTAATGCAAAGCAAACAAACCAAAACTGAATCATTGGAACAAATTTTAAAACCACTCGGTTATTTTAAAACACGAGACTTTTAAATGCGGAGCTTAAACCACTCCTTTTAAAAACTATCAGGTTCCTTCGATTATATCAAGTTCACTACATTCACGGTTTCGCCAAAACCATTTGCAGTCCTCCGTCATTTCAGTTGAATATTAAGTAGTATTCAAGCTATGCATTTTGACCTTCGCCAAGGTATAGTGTTTGGTAGCTGTTGGATATTCATCTGTAGCATAGATAGATGTGTTGGTTTGGGACAGTCGTACTACTATTTTGGCCTTCGTCAAGGGTATGTACCGGTGGGTTCAAATTAACCTGGACAATGACGGGTAGAACTTGACATGTGACTTATGCTATGTTGGCCTTCGTCAAGGTCATAAGAGCATGGGGCAAAAAATCCACATCGGGAGTTTCTAAGGAAACTGAAACTTGCTAGTGCTGCATATCATTTGGAGTGTGATAATGTTGGTAGGATTCCTTCAGGATTATCACACAATGACATTTGGATCCCTATCCTACTGTGAGTATCCGCTACTTCTCGGAAGATTTTTTCACTTAACGATCAATGCTATAAACCAAGTAGGTTTCTAGAACGGTGTTAGAGGGGCTATGACTCCAGAGAAAAGAGTTTTTTTTTAATTAAGGAACTTCTCGAAAGCATCGTAAAACCTCCCTCGAAGTACCGACACTAGCCTGGCTGAATGGTTAAGCAAGTATTGTACGGTGAGATTAATCCTGACTAATTCTTCTTTTATGGTTTGAGGAAGGATTCGAGAGATAGTGGGAGCCAACCTGTTTAGATAAATTAAAAACCAATCTAAACTTGCAAGAGCATCATGCTGAGTGTTTTCTTCTCTCTCTCTTAATTACAGTGACCAGGTGACCAGATTAGGTTATAGATAGATAATAAAATGACCGAGTTATACTATATTGACTGGCAAAGGTTTGTCCAGATGTCCATTACCTATGACAAGCTGGACCACCTCATTACTACTCAAAGCCCCTGCCATCCCAGATCCAGTTTCCACCGTCGTGGATGTTGATAACTGTAAGACACTGGGAAAAGATGTGTGAATGCCAAGTGCCTCGTGTTGGCCTCAGTTAATGGTGTATACCAGAGGCAGCACGAGAAGATGGACTTAGTTTCCATCTTCCTCCATAACAATGTTTTATATGGAGAGCAATCTCGTATCGCATGATATAAGACCTCAAAAGAATTGCTTCAAGCGAGGTTGGCTGTCGGGTCATCTGTAAGGGACCACGTCCCTATAATGATTAGCTATATTAAAAAGCTCACGGACCTGGAGACCACGTTGGAGAAAGAGTCATATGCTGACTCGATTCTACAGTCCCTACCTCCTACTTACGCCCAGGGGAAGAAAGTTATACTTCCTGTTGAGGGCACCCTGAAGGAAACCAGGAAGACACCTGCTCTTCTTATTGGGGAATCTTCCTTTTCTGGATCTAAGGCGGATGCCAAGGGTGAGAAGAAGAAGACCTCCACTAAGCCGATAGGCGGTGTCGGTAAGGTAGATGTAAAGGGTAGGGCAAAAGTTTCGGGGTTAACAGTAGCGAAGGAGGGATGTTCCTATTGTTACGGGAAAGGGCATTGGCAGAAGGGATGCAGGGCTTGGAAAGCCAGAATCCAGGATCCGAAGCACGTTGTGGTTTCGACTTTGGGTGTGTTTATGATTGAAAACAGTCTGTCAATTAACTCCACTTCCTGGGTACAAGATATCGGATCAGGATCTTATATCTGTAATTCATTATAGGGTTTGAGAAACTATAGAGTTATTAGGGCGGGTGATATGAATCTCAGGGTTGCTAACGGAATGAATGTGGACGCTGTATCCATAGGGTATTGATCAGTCGAAAATATTGCATTTTTAACACGTCAATTTCCCTACCATTTGCACTCATCTAGAGGTGTTCGGTATTAATATAGCACATATTAGCAAAACAGTCGTAAAATACCAAATTACCTGTGTTATACTTTAAAACCGACATTTTGAGGGAAATTGAGTGTTTATCATGGCATCGCATTATCTTTGTGTAGCGCAACACTTGTCTCGAGAATCTGTGCAGGAAGTTCCAGGAACAGAGCCAAAATTGTCAAAAATGCTGTTAAAAATACGCCAAGTCTAAGACTTGTGATTTGGCAGTGAGCAAGAAAGAATTATGATATTCCACACATCAGGAAACAACATTAAAAACAACACAAAGCAGCACAACAAAAATCATGCAAAAGGCCCTTGGCGCCGCGGATCCGCGGCTACGTCAGCATGTTGTCGGCAGCTTTTTCCTCCAGGCTTCTCCTATCACTTGGAAAATTCATTTAAGCTACCGCAAACTCCAGAGAACTCCAGAATCTTCTGACAGAACAGCAAGGCTTTGGGATCAAGCTAAAAATGTCCAAGCTTCTCAAGCAAGCTTCTCACTCAACTACCTAAAGCCTAGAAGCTTCTCCTTAACCTCCAAGCTTATGAAGGAAGCTAAGCCTAACTAACTACCTCTAGAAGCTTCTACCTAACTACCAAGCTTACAAAGGAAGCTAAACTAAACCTAGCTTCTAAAGGAAGCTAATCCTAATCAAGGCTATAAAAGGGACCCTAAGGCTTCACTTCTAAGGTTGTTCTCCAATTCCTCAACACAAGTTGAGTGACACAACTTGTAACCCTAACCCTAATCCAATCAAATCCAAGCCAAAAATCAAGAACACCGAGTACAAATCAAGCGAGAAATCAACATCCTTTTGGAGCGAAGCCGATCTTCATCCGAGCAAGTGATCAAAGACGATCTGCGACTCACGGAGACGATGCGACTCTAAATTCGACGATCTCGTTCTCTCCTCAATTTCTTGTAGTGTTTGAGCGAAGTGTAACGAATTGTTGAATAATAAAGGTGAAATTCTTTATCTTTCTTTCTTTACATTTTTACATCATGATTCGATCTCAATTCTTGATTGTGTTTCTTGTTATGATGTGTGAGTAAAACTCCGCTCGTGAAGGAGTCGAGAGAATCAATAGATGATGATGTTACAAATCTTGAAACGATTCTTAATTCCTATAAGTTTTGTAAACTTTAGTAAATTGAAGAATCGGCAACCTAGTTTCGAGCGATGCTTTCTTGATTGTGTTCGCTCTTAATTAGTGATCCACGATCGATTCTTGAATTTACAAGAGGCTAGTTTTTGAATGAGATTCATCGAAAGGACAAAGGATGAGATGAAGAAACCCTAGTTTCTTTGAAAGATCCTCAAACCTTGATTAATCGTCATCGATCTAGTATCAAATCATTAATGGATAAGAAAACATAATCAATAGATTTCATCACGTCTATAGATTCGATCGATTCCTACGAGCCTCACTTCGATTCTTGAAACTTAAATCGATTGGATATCATCAATTCTTAATTCTTGATTTTTAAATGTTTTCTTGATTTTAGATTTAGATCTAGATAATTCTTGAACTTCAATTTTATAAATCTTGAATTGAATTATCTTTTCTCTTTTCTTTAATTTTCAATTCATCTAATCCAAATTCGAACGGATCTCACTTTCCCTGTGGACGATCCGCACTCGCTAACGCGCTACATCCGACACCGTTATTGATTGCGGTCAAAAATTTCTTTGGTTGTGATTTCTATACATTTTCTACCCACACACCGAGAATTCATTCAATCAGGTATATCACAGAATTGACAAGTGGGCAGATATTGATTCTACATAACTGTTTGTGTGTACCTAGTCTAGTTTGTAAGCGATGTGGTCCATATCCACTTAAATCAAAGTTTGATTGGGTCAGGTACACTAGAGAATAGTATATACATGTTAAATCAAGCTCAGGTTTTCACCGTCCAAAACACACTTAAAAGAAATTCTACAGAATCAAATAAGACTTTCTTATGGCATTGTAGACCGGGTCACATCAATGAAACACAGTTGTCGAAGTTACATAGAGAGGGATATTTCGATCCGTTCGGATATCAGTCTTATGCAACTTATCAATCTTGTCTCATAGGAAAAATGACAAAGACTCCGTTCACTGGACCCGGAGTAAGAGCGAGCGAGCTTTAATGACTCATACACAGCGACATGTGTAGTCCAATATGTACAGATGCACAAAGTGGTTATTTCTATTTCATTACTTTTATGGATAATTTCTCTAGGTAAGGATATGTCTTCTTGTGAAAGCATAAATCTGAACCCTTTGAAAATTCCGGGATTTTAAGTATGAAGTGGAAAAACAAACAGGCAAAAGTATCAAGAAACTGAGATCTGATCGATGTGGTGAATACTTAATTGCCGAGTTCCTGGATTACTCAAAAGAGAATGGAATTCTCTCTCAGCTTACTCCTCCATACACACCATAACACAATAGTGTATTGGAAAGGAGGAACAGAACCCTATTGGATATTGTTTGTTCCATGATGAGTAACGCTGAGTTGTCGCGATCCTTCTGAAGTTATGCACTAGAATCAGCTGCATATCTTTTGAATAAGGTTCCAACCAAGGTTGTGCCTACCACACTGTTTACCGACGAAAGCCGGGAAGACAAACATCTTTCCTGAATTTGGGGACAGATGCTATTTGGGTTTATCCGTCCACCTCTCCGAAGATGCCAAGTTGATTTATGGCACCGTGTATCAGGGGTTTGGACGGATGCGGCCGTTGTAACAGACTTCGTCAGATTCTCCCTCGTTGTGAAGGGTTTTTGATTGTGGGGACGCTCTTCCCTGCAGAGGCAAACCCCTGCAGTTAATTACGTTATCGCATCGCGATAACCACTTTCTCCTGCTCCAGATGTTCACTTCGTGTCGTGTGTGTTTGTTTTATTTTTGGTTGCCCGTGGATTGTATACGGAGACTAATTTATGTTGTCGCCCGTAGGGCGTGGATTAGTCCAAATCCGTATATTCTTAGATTTGAGTTTGGGTTGATTTAAGGATTGTTAATCTCGTTTGAGATTAAGATCAACTTAAATGTTTGTTAAGGATACGTTAGTTTGATCTTGGACTAAGATCTACTTAACGGGGGTTTATGATCACTTTGATTCAACAAAAGAGCATTTGGGCTCTATCATTTTAGTTTAGGGACGTTACGGTCCATAGATCACCATTTTTGAGGTGAGGGTTTAGTTTAAGGATGTTACGGTCCATAGCTAGTTTAAGGACATTGCGGTCTATAGGGATGTACTCATGGGTTTTGGGTTACACAAGGAGCTGTTGGTTGTCGGGACCCTCCACCTCTCTAAAGACGTTGAAGAATTACAACACGTATCAGAGGTATGGAGAGATGTACCCTTGAACCGAATTCCAGATTGAAGGGAGAGATCCTGGTGGAATGAACATCATTTTAGATACCATCTGTCAGGAGATCATTAGTCATCTTTGGAACTAAGATCGATTTGGGGCGACCTGAGCATAGGAGGGCTCGGCTGATTGGTGGTCAAAAGGGTTTTGGCCTCGGGAGACTTGGCTAATTTGGGCTAAAGTTGACCTCTCATAATGTTAAACACTAATATCTGCTTGGCGCTCATGTGCTCCCACGTGAGGCTCTAAAGCAGTGTTAAACACTGAAATTTGGAGGGCTCACGTGTGGCACGTGAGGCGCCTGAGAATTGGGCACTGCTTCCTTGGGTTTATTCCCTTTTTCTTTTATAAGGGCTAAGCACTTTTAGGGGACACGTGGGATCACGTGAGGCGCCCAAAAATGGGAATTGTCTTTGATTTATTCCCTTTTTCTTTTGTAAATGCTAAGCAATATTAGGGGATCACGTGAGATCACGTGACGCTTCCCAAAAATGGGAACTGTCTTTGATTTATTCTCCTTTTCTTTTATAAGTGCTAAGCACTGTTTGGTGTCACGTGGGATTACGTGAGGCTCCCCAAAATGGGAACTGCCCTTGGTTTATTCCATTTTCTTTCATAAGTGCTAAGCACTTAATTCATTGATGCTCACATACAAACACGTGAGGTACTCTCAAAACGTGAGCGCTGCCTTTGGGTTTATTACCTTTTCTGTATAAATGCTTGGGAATCACGTGGGAACACGTGACTGCCCTAGGAGGCACCTCTTGTTCTTCTTGCGTGTATGAAGATCTTGATCTGAGTTTTGAGAATTCCAGGTCCCTTGTTTTATAAGAATTAAATTCTTATGCAGGGTTAAACTCTAGTTTTATCAGAGGAATTAAATTCTTATATCTTTTAGAAGAATTAAATTCTTCTAACCCAGTTCTTTCCTCTAAGTTTTGGGTCTGCATGATAGAATCTCCCGGATGAGAATTAAATTCTCAAATTGTGGGGAGATATGCTTCTGCAGACCTCAACCAGAGAAAGAACTAAGTTCTTTTTTAGAAGAGTTAAACTCTTGGAGTGATGAAGAAGAGATAAAATGATCTCTATTTCTTTCTTCTTACCTAGGATTTCTTTTTCTAAAAGAGAGCTCCTCTTCTTTTTTTTTGTTTCTTAAATCTTCTGAGGGGTCTCTTCTCTGTGTATCTCTGCAAGACTTGAAGTCTTGGGTCCTTTATATAGTAGAGATAAGTTTGTTGATTTAGTTAGAGAAATCTCTCATTGAGAGATCTTAATTGATTTGGGGATTTTATCCACCGTTGGATCTTTGATCCAAGGACTTCTGTTTTACAGAAAATGTTTTTCTTGTTTTTAAAAAGATTGGGGAAATATTTTCCCATACAGAGCTTATTCTGTGGCTTGGCGAATTTTTAATCACCATTGGATTTTCAATCCAACGGTACTCTGTTTTACAGAGAGTAATCTTTCTTGTTTAGAAAGATTCAAGGAAATATTTTGCATATATGGTTTTGATCCCTTTACTTAGAATTTTAATTCTATCGGCTTAGAAGGCATTTGAGACCACTCAAGTGCAGCACGTGACCCCACAGAGTTAAACTCATTTGTTTATGTGCAACAACCCAAAAAAGGCATCACGTGCTGACACGTGAGCTTCACTAGCCTGTTATTTATTTTAAAAGGGCGCCTATATACTTTGTATATAGATGCTCACGTGCTTGCACGTGAGGCTTAATTTCAGCCTTAATTGTTAAGCGTAATGCCTATGAATTTTGTTTATTGGCGCATCACATGTGGGCACGTGATGCTCCATCAGAGGAATTTTTCCCATTGCTTTTTTCTTTTTCTTTCTTCTTTTTTTTATAAGGGAACAAATTCTCCCACAGCGTTGTTCTCACATGTCCTGCACGTGAGTGCAACGCTGTCACCCTTATAGCCGTTGGATCTTCCCAGAGGAACGGGGAGATGAACCACCCTCATCACGTTTTATAAATGCTAGGGTCTTGTCTTTGGGAAGCCTTTGTTCCTTCATCTTCTTCTTTCCTTGCCTTCTTTGAGAAATTTAATTCTCTTCTTCAGATCTTAGTTCGCTGCCCATTGAAATTTCAGAGTTAAACTTTGTCAGAAAAAGAAACCTTTTTAGGTAAAGATCTTGGACAACAAAGAAACCCTTTTCTTAAAAAATTTTCTGGATTTTAAATCCACCATAAGAGCTTTGCTCTCTTCTGAAACCCATCTCTTAGAGATCCAAAGACGTGATCTTTGAGCAGTAAACCTCAATGTCTTAGGCATTCCTCCTCTGATCTTTAAGGATTCATGGCACTATAATTTTATTTTTTGTTTCCTCATCATGGGGGTTTCTTGGAATTTAATTTCACAGCTTAAAAGGAATTTAATTCCTTACCAAAGAGCTTAGCTCTGAAGATCAAGAGGGCCCCTCGGGAATTTCATTCCCTGGTGCTCGTGAGAATATTTTCATAGGGTTTTTCCCCTTATTTGTACAAATTCAAATTTGTTGGGTATTTTAACAGAACTTGTTTTCTTTATGAGGATATCAAGAGTTGTTTAAACTCCCGTGTCTGTTTAATGAGAATCTTTTTTGATTCTCACAATGATTATCTTGTCTCATCATTGGTGAGCCGCCATATTGATTTTATGGGGTCCATTAGTTTTGCAATCAGTGGTCCCATGGAACAAACTTTCTGTCGTTTCCCTCTGTTGTTATATATATATACAGGTTTCCTTAACGGTTTTTCTTTCCCTTACTTTAGGAACAATGGTTGTTTATCTAAATGATCTTAACGAGATTATCTCCTATGGAGACATTCGCGTCCAAGGTCGCTGCCAAGGCCAGGAGTTTACGAATGCCCAATGCGCTGAGGTGATGCGTCGCTTCGATGAATACAACGGCCGACTACTCCCCCTTCGCTCCACTCTTTTGAAAATTATCGTGGGGGCGATTTGGGAGGCACTTCCTAAATTTAACGAGGCCATGCCACTTGAGGTGCTTGATGATGCCGAAGATAAGGTGCACTCAGTATATCTGATGGGCCTGATCTTGAAGAGGCGGCGAGATGATCTTTTCGATATTTTGCACCGGGTCTTCCAACAGACGGCGATAATCTCTGCTTACCAGAGGACGGACGATATCAGCGGGAATCACGACGCTTGCATTCGTGAGAAAATGCATAAGAAAATGGTCAGAGAAGCCAGAAACATTTTGCTCGGACTTGCTTCTGAATTCTTAAATCCATGACCAGGATTCAATGTTTTGCCCATGTAAACATTTTAATGATATTTCGTTTTCTTGTTACCACTGATGTATAAATTTTCTCAAGTATGAATGTCAAAATTTCCCTTTCTTTTATACCACTGCTCATAGGCGCTTCATGTGAAGTAACAGTTACTCGGATATAAAATGCCGGGGCCCCCGTGTTATACGTGCGAGGCACGTGATGCGCTGCCTCATTACTGCAGGGCATGTGAGGCGCTGCCTCATTACTGAAGGTGTCTTTTCACCTTCTTTCTCTGTTTCGTATCGGTTAACTATCTTGTTCCCTAGGCCCCCCTTTCCCGGTCTTGGAAATAGTTCCATTGTGCACAAAATTTTTCGTGCATTGATTTGAACATTTCTTTTTATAACCCAAAGCCATATCTTCCTTCTTCTCTTTAAAAAGAAACCCTTTTCTACCAGCAAAATTCAAACAAACTAAGAGCTATGGCTTGCAATAGTGCTCACACTTGTCGGCAACCATGGGAAGTGCCCATCGAGGAAATGATTCCTCGCTTGGCTGCATGGCTAGTAGACCCTCTTCTTACCGATGCTCAGTGTGACGCGGTGACGTATGAGCTCCTTATTCGTAGAGGCTCTTCTCTTCCTATGGGCTCCATTTGGTTTCAGATGATCTTTCTATCCGTGCTCGTCGACATCCCTCCTCAACCGGCAGAGACGACTCTGGTGATTCTCAATGCGGCGGAGGATAAGATCGAGTGCTTTCACGAGGCACATTTGATTACCCAGTCTTTGAGGGACCGATCGGGTCAGCTGCTGAGACAAATACGTGATCAATGGGCTATCATGTCCGCCTTCGCTGATGAGCACGATGCTAATCGATGGGGAGCAACTTCTCGCGAAGTCCGCCGCTTCAACATGGTGGAGAGGGCAGAGAGGGAATTGGAGAACTTTGTATTTTGTTTTGTCAACCCCTGTATCTATGATCCCACATTTGGTGATCTCTTCCCCATAGAGTAGTATGTTTGCGTCAATGTATTTCTCTTATTATTGACTGTTGAATGCTTCTTGTCGAATGCTTTCTTTTCATCGCATATTCATACATGTACCTTGCATCTGTGCACGAGCTTTGTACTTTACCCTTTAGGGATTTTTGCTAAGTGCGAGTGCCATTGTAGTGTCATACATAAATCATCACATTTTGGACACCATTTCCATCGAAGCAGCCATGCAGTCGTGAATGACTGTTTGGTGGGGCGTGAACCAAAGACTCTCCTTACTGCCTTGCGCAGTACATGGTTGGTGCTCGTGTGTTGCGTATTGTCGTCGAGTGGAGGCTTGTCTTCATGGGCTTGAGTGCACACGCCTTCCCTCTGACATTTTGAATATGAAAGCGAGCTTGCGGGGATGGATCGAGTGGTGTACCACTAATCTATAGTCATGCGAGAAGAGGCTCAACCGGAAGTTCTCGAAGAGAGAGTCAGCTTCGAACGCTTTAGGGGAACTTTAGGCTAAGCTCACCGCCAAGACTACTCGCGCGTATGAAATTTGGCGGGTACTTCAAGAAGCTATTATAGAGGTGGTGGCTCTTGACAAAGTCATTATCTTTACCCGCGAGCTTGTTGAAGCTCATAAAGTCGCCGAAAAGGATCTTGCGAGTCGGTTTGCTTCATATTAGACTCATCAGACTCAGGCGAGGGCCCGTCTTGCAGCAATAACGGAGCTTGAAGTCGAGGTTCAACAGAAGACTGACAAACTCACTAGCCTACTGCAACGTCCACCGGCTTAAGCATTCTTTGTCGTTGTATACTCCTTTTCCTTTTTTTTTGTATTCACTCCTGAATGAGAGTGTCTTGTATTCATTTTGATTCTTTTATGAAATGTACCTTGTATTCACCCGAATTCATGAATAAAAGACATATTTTATTTCAATTGTCATGTAACTCTGGCAAATGTGGTCCGTAGATAATCCATCTTGACCTCCTTGCAGGGCATCGATGGTTTAGGAAACAGGTTCAGATTTGTCGCCTAAGACTTTTCAACTTTATGAGCCGTGAGGGTCTCATAAAGATTTTCTCCCTACGAGTTGGGAGGATCCCGTAGGTGTATTTTCTCCTTAGGAGTCGTGAGGACTCCTAAGTGTGTTTTTTCTTGAGAGTCGTAAGGATCTCACAAGAGAATTTTCCCCATTTACAAGCCGAGAGGACTCGTAAGTAGTTTTTTCCCTCTTTGTCGATATTCGACTTTGGAGAGTGTGGCCCGTGAATAGTATACAATAGTTCATCTTGGCCTTACTTGCAGGGCAGCGATGGCTTAGGAAATAGGTTTAGATCTGCCGCCTAAGACTTTTCAACTTTATGAGCCGCGAGGGTCCCATAAAGACTTTTCTCCCTACGAGTCAAGAGGATCCCGTAGGTGTATTTTCTCCTTAGGAGTCGTAAGGACTCCTAAGTGCGTTTTCTCTTGAGAGTTGTAAGGATCTCACAAGAGGATTTTCCCCTTTACAAGTCGAGAGGACTTGTAAGTGGTTTTTTCCCTCCTTGTCGATATTCTACTTTGGAGAGTGTGGCCCATGAATAGTATACAATAATCCATCTTGGATTTAATTGCAGGGCCCCAGTGCTTAGGAAACAAGTCCTTATCCCCGTTACCTAAGGCTTTTTCCCTATGAGTCGAGACGAGTCGAGAAGTTCTCGCAGGAACATTATTTTCCCTACGAGTCGAGACGAATCGAGAAGTTCTCGCAAGAATGTCCGATTGTCACAGTTAACCTCTACTAATAGAAGTCCTTCAGGGTCTGTGGTACTAGGGTTTTTGTCTGTCGTACCCTCGCATTGGCTGATGCATTCCCCGATACGCAATCTTGCTGTTTGAGCAGCCCCGCGACTGTCGTGTCTCTGATCCCTTCGGGGGCTGGATAAGACGTCTTCAAGTAATCTTCCGGGTGATATTACCATCGAAAGAGAAAGCGTTAGGGATATTCGATGACGCTTTTTACTTGAGGTTAGGCTCAGTTTGGGAGCCCCGATAAGTCATGACCACTCTGCACTGGTGTGGGATGATCTCCGATAGTCTTTCAGGTCTTATTTGAGTTGCCATCAAGACCCTGAAGCTAGGGATCTTCTTTTGCTTCGTTTGTTGACATCGTGTCTGCATTATTGCGACGAATGTCGAGGTTGTCTCTATATTGTCAGTGAACCGTCGAGGCTTGGAACTAGGGACTTTGCCATGGCTCCGTTGTTTTGACCCTGGGGTCGGTTGTTGACGTTGCGTCTGCATCCTGCTGTAGTGAGAAGGAACACCGTTGTTGATCTCTTGGCTGTAGATGTTGCCATCGAAACTGGGAACTAGGGACTTTGCCATGGCTCCGTTGTTTGGACCCTGGGGTCGGTTATTGACGTTGCGTTTGCATCCTGCTGTAGTTGAGAAGAAATGCTGTTGTTGTTCTCTAGGCTGTAGATATTGCCGTCGAGATATGGCTATCTTTCTGATGGAGCGTGGTGGGAAAATGTGGCGCCCATGGATTATATACAGGGGTCGATGTGGACTCGCCTGCAGGGCATAAGTTTTATTTGTTTTTGTTTCTTTCCGTGATGCTCTATCATTTCAGCTTTTTATATCGCGAAAGTCGCGATTGCCCAATCATTTTGGCTTTTTATCGCGGTGCCTAATCATTTCGGCTATGTATATTTTTACTCGCTATTTTTTATTGCGAGTTGCCCCATCATTTCGGCTGTTTCATATGCATATATTTTTTACTCGCTGATTTTTATTGCGAGTTGCCCCATCATTTTGGCTATTTCATATGTATTTTTGGCTCGCTGATTTTTATTGCGAGTTGCCCCATTATTTCGGCTATTTCATATGCATTTTTGGCTCGCTGATTTTTGTTGCGAGTATAGAACTTGAAATCTGATACCAGTCTTAGCATCAGCATCGCTGCGACTTGAATATGACCAGGAGCGAATCATCATTTGCCTTGAGAGGACTTGGAAATTGACATCTGTTCAGGCATCAGCATCGCTATCACTGGAATATTTCCAGGAGCGAATCATCACTTGCCTTTGTTAATTTGAACAAAGGTGTCTTAGCTCCCGTTGACTAAGGATTTTTTGACTTTACGAGCCGTAAGGGTCTCGTAAAGGTATTTCTCCCCACGAGTCGTGAGGATCTCGTAGGTATAGGTTCTCCCTAGAAGTCATAAGGACTCCTAAGTGATATTTTCTCTTGTAAGTCGTAAGGATCTTACAAGAGTGTTTTCTCCTTACAAGTCGAGAGGACTTATAAGTGTCGTTCACCACATGAGGGACATTCTTCGTCACTGGTGGGGCTTGGTGAGGGAACGTTTGTTTGGGCCCGTAGATTGTATACAAGGGTCAATATTGAACTGCTTGTAGGGCAGCTTGGGGAGTGTGATGGCTTAAGGATAGGTTCAGGTCCCTGTATCTTAAGGCTTTTGAATCCTATGAGCCACGAGGGTCTCGTAGGGAGGAATTCTCCTTACGAGTCGTGAGGATCTCGTAAGTGTAATTTCTCCTTAGGAATCGTGGGGATCCCTAAGTGTGTTGCTCCCTTGTGAGTCGTAACGATCTCACGCAGGTGTTTTCTCCTTACAAGGTCGAGAGGACCTTACAGGTGTTTTTATTTTAACGAGATTGCGCCCTTTCGGGTTTTCACAAACTCGCTGGTAGTCCTGATGGTTTTACTCACAGAGCCCTTTCGGGTTTTCATCCGTGCCCATTTCGCCTGTGGACGTACCTTTTTTTATTAACAACGAGATTGCGCCCTTTCAGATTTTCACAAGCTCGCCGGTAGTCTTGTTGTTTTTACTCACGGAACCCTTTTGGGTTTTCATCCGTGCCCATTTTGCTTATATACATACCCTTTTTTTTTGTGTCGTGGGAGCTTTGATTGCAACACAGATCCCAGAAAAGAATATCGCCATGTTTGGGGAGAAGAGTGCTAGTTTTAGGGACATTTCTGTCCATTGTTAGTTTAGGGGCATCTCGGTCCACAGCTAGTTTTAGGATGTTGCGGTCCATTAGGATTTCGAGGCGAGGTTTTGCCGGATACTACTTATAGAGTTTGGATTCGGGAAGATATCGAGCGGACACGAGCGTCGTCATCCCTCATTAACCTGAGCCGTGACTTGTTAAGTGTAGTATTTCTTAAGGAACCAAACGTATACTGGCTGGAAGAGTCTTTCGCCATGCATATCCATGAGAAAGTAGGCCCCATCTTGATAGACCTTGTTTATGATGTACGGACCCTCATAGTTTGGTTCGAATTTCCCCCATTTCTCACGGTTGGGGATCATATGTCTTTTGACAACTAGCACAAGTTTCCCTTGGCGGAATGTTCTCATCCTAGTCAGTTTTTCATATGAGCGCGTCATCCTTGCTTTGTAAGCTTCCAGGTTTTGCTGCGCCATGAGACGAGTTTCATCGAGGGCATCGAGTTCCTCAAGCTAAAGATGGGCATTTTCTTCATCCGTTAGCTCGTATCGAATTGCTACTCGTAGAGAGGGTAGCTCTATCTCCAAGGGAAGTACTGCTTCCTTGCCGAATACCGGTGCGAATAACATTGTATTTGTGGCTGTTTTGAATGTGGTTCGATACGCCCCGAGAGCTTCATGTAGTCTCTCATGCCAATCCCTTTTATTCCTGGATACCGTTTTCTTTATGATCTTCGTCAAGGTCTTGTTGAAAGCCTCAGCTAGACCGTTAGCTCGGGGATTATAGACCAAAGAGTATCTCCAATCTATATTATGCTGCTGTGCGAAGCGGCTGATCTTGTGGATTCTGTAGGCCGGTCCATTATCCGAGATGATTCATCGTGGAGTGCCGAATCGGTAAATGACGTGTGTCCAGAAGAAATGGAGGATGATCTCCGTCTTCACGTCCCTTACCGGTACTGCCTCTGCCCATTTAGAGAAATAATCGGTTGTTGCCAATATGAACCGATGTCCCTTGGACGATGTTGGTTCGATGGGCCCGATTATGTCGGTTCCCAACATTTCGAACGGTCAACTAGCCAACGTCAGGTGCAGCGGATTTGGATGCTGGTGGATGAAGTCCCCGTGAATTTGGCACGAGTGACACTGCTTCGCATATTCAAGGCAGTCCTGAATCATCGTGGGCTAATAGTAACCCATTCTTTTGATCTTCAGCTTCATCTTTGGCCCGGCCTGATGGAAACCACAGAGTCTTTCATGAGTTTCTTAGACGACCCTTTTTGCTTCTTCTGGTCCGAGGCACCTCAGCCACAAACATTCGAATGATCTCTTATATAGAGTATCATTGACGAAGGCGAAGGATAGAACTCGTTTCATGAGCTGATGTCTTGACGACGCGTCTTCGGGTGTTCGATGGGATTTGAAGTAGTCTATGAAGACATCTCTCCAATCTTTAGCCTTTTCTTCATCCTCTACTTGGAAAGCCGCGTGTTTGGTAGCTTCCTCTTCTTCAGACGACTCCGGAGATATTTCTGCTGGAGCGAGAATCCGGCGGCTTTGCACAATGATCCTCACGTCATCGAGGTTTTTGTCGTCTAGCTCCTTAGCAAGCTTGGCTAGAGCATCCGCCTTGCTATTTTCCGCACGCGGTATGCTTTCCAGGATGTAAGAGGGAGTTTGTTTCACCAGTTGCCGCACTCTTTCGCCATATTTTACCAACTCCGGTTTGCATATCTGATAATCACCATTCACTTGACTAACGACTAGCTGGGAGTCTCTATATATGAGGAGGTTTTCGATGCCTATATCAATAGCAATCTTAAGACATGCTATCAAAGCTTCCTATTCCGCTTCGTTGTTTGTTCTTGGCTCCGTTAACGAAAGGGCAAAACGCATCATCCCTCCTTGCGGAGTTACGAAGATAAGACTTAACCCAGCTTTGATTATGAGGGTATTGTGCTTTCTCTTCTTCATAGAAGATGCTCCGTCAAAGTAGAGTTCCCATCGGAAATTATTTCCTTCCTCCACTCCGTCGATTGCGTCGAACGCGTGTTCGTCTGGCAATTCGTAATTTAAGGGAGAGTCAGCTGGTATGGGATGCTCAGTAAGAAAATCGGCGATGGCCTGGCCTATTATTGCCTTGAGGGGTCGGTATACTATCGAGAACTCCATCAAGAAGAGGGCCCACTTAGCAAGCCTTCCCGTTAGTATGGCTCTTGACATCAAATACTTGAGAGGACCCACCTTTGATATGAGATGAACCTTATGTGCCAAGGCATAATGTCGAAGCTTCGTTATCGCGAAGATCAGTGCCAGGCAATGTTTTTCAATAGGGGAGTAATTGTTTTCTTCCCCCAGAAGAACTCGACTCAAATAATAGAGAGCTCTCTCCTTCCCCTGGTCATTCTCTTATGCCCATAGCGTGCCTAAAGAACCTTCAAGGGTTGTTGTGTACAGGATAAGAGGCTTTCCCTTGATCGGGACGGTCAATACAGGCGTGTTCTGCAGATATTGCTTGATTTCGTTCAGTGCACTTTGGCATTTACGATCCTAAATGAACGGAGTCCCCTTCTTCATTAGATGGCTGTAGGGGCGACATTTGCCGGAGAGGTTAGCTATGGACCGTCGGATATACGCGAGCTTCCCTTGGAGAGACCGCAGTTGCCTGAGAGTTCTTGGCACGGGCATTTCCATAATCGCCTTGATCTTTGATGGGTCTATTTCAATGCCTCGATGTCGTACGATGAATCCTAAGAATTTGCCTGAGGAGACTCCAAATGCGCATTTTAGGGGGTTCTTCTTCAGATTATATTTCCGAAGATGCTAGAACACTATCTTCAAATGCTCCTAGTGCTCCTCGTACGATTTGCTTTTCACCACGAGGTCGTCGATATAACATTCGACAATCTCATGGATGAGGTCATCAAAGATCTTTGTCATGGCCCTCTGATAGGTACCGCCTGCGCTTTTCAAGCTGAAGGGCATCACCTTATAGCAGAATATACCTAGCGGGGTCCGGAAGACGGTGTGCTTTTGGTCTTCAGGATGCATTTTTATTTGATTGTAGCCTGAAGATCCATCCATGAAAGAGAAGACCTCGTGGGTAGACGTGTTATCAATCATCAGCTCGGTAACCGGTATTGGGAAGTCATCCTTCAGGAAAGCTTTATTGAGGTCCCGGAAGTCCACGCAGAGCGTACTGTCCCATTTTTCTTCATCGCTGGGATAATGTTGGCGATCCAGTCGGGATATTGAACTTCTTAGATGAAGCCGGAGTCGATTAGCTTCTTGACTTCGGCATTGATGCTCATCTCAAGTTCGAGTTGCATCCTTCTTGGAGCCTGTTAGACTGGTTTAACGTCCGGTGATATCGCCAGTTTATGGATCTAGTCCCGGCATCTCGGAATTGTTCCATGCGAAGCAGTCTTTATACTGCATAAGCACGTCTTTTAGTGTAGCCACTTGCTTTTCAGACAGCAGCTCACTGACGAACGTTGGCCTCGGATCATTTGCCGTCCCCAAGTCGATTTTTTTAGATTGTCTGCCATGGTATGTATCCCATCTTCCAGCTCTTTTGGCGCCGGTTGAAATTCTGAGATCACCTCGTCCTCATCTTCATTTGCGAAGCACTGGGAGAGGTCGTCCACATTCTCATGCTTCTCCTCCCTTGAGAGTGTTATCATGTGACAAGTACGAGTTCGTTTACAAGCTCGATGTTGATCTGAACTTTCCTTCGCAGTGTAGGTTGCTTTTGGCTCATGCTTTCATGGTGGGATTACACTCCAACTTTCGGATAGAGCTAATCTGCCTTACTGATACAGATCTTCGACCCAGTCTTTGAAGGTGAAGCAATCTTCCAGAGGATGTCCTTGTTCTCCGCAGAAAGACGCGACCGGGACGTTGGGACATCATAGCCTGAACTCCGGGGGCAGATGCTATTTGGTGCTATCGATTCCACCTCTCCGAAGATGCCAAGTTGATTTAAGACACCGTATATCGAAGGTTTAGATGGATGCGACCGATGTAGTAGACTTCGTCAGATTCCCTCTCATTGAGGGGTTTTTGATTGTGGGGACACTCTTCCCTGCAGGCGCAAGCCCCTGCAGTTAATTATGCTACCGCATCGCGGTAACCACTTTCTCCTTCTCCATATGGTCACTTCGTGTCGTGGGTGTTTGTTTTGTTTTTGGTTGCCCGCGGATTGTATACGGAGACTAATTTATTTTGTTGCCCGTAGGACGTGGATTAGTCCAAATCCGTATTTTCTTAGATTTGGGATTTGGGTTGGGTTTAAGGATCGTTAATCTCATTTGAGATTAAGATCAACTTAAACGTTTGTTAAGGATACGTTAGTCTAATTTTTAGACTAAGATCAACTCAACAGTTGTTAAGGACACGTTAGTATAATTTTAGACTAAGATCAACTTAACGGTTTGTTAAGGATACGTTAGTCTAATTTTAGACTAAGATCAACTTAACAGGATCATTTAGATCCAACAAAAGAGCATTTGGGCTCTATTGTTTTAGTTTAGAGACATTGCGGTCGATTACCAGTTTAAGGACATGGTGGTCCATTACCAGTTTAAGGACATGGTGGTCCAAGGTTAAGGACATCATAGTCCGTGGGTTTAAAGGGACCCCATAGTCCAAGGTAAAGGACATCGTAGTCCGTAGGTTTAAAGGGACCCCACAGTCTGAGGTTAAGGACATCGTAGTCCATGGGTTTAAAGGGACCCCACAGTCCAACGTTTAGGACATCGTGGTCCGTGGGTTTAAAGGGACCCCACAGTCCATAGAAATATGTGGTTGTCGGGACCCGTCACCTCTCTGAAGACGTTGAAGGATTACAACGATAGATATCAGAGGAGTAAAGAGATGTACCCTCGAACCGATGTAAGTTGGTTAAAAGATCAGTAGTCCAGTTTGGGACTAAGATCTATGATTTATGAGCAGATGGGCTCAGTTCAATATAGGTTAAGGACTTACGGCCAGAATTGGGCTAAGTCTAATCAGTTAAAATGTTTAACATTTTATTTTGGGCTATGGAACCTTTATTTGGGCTTGGCCCTTTTAATAACGCTGAGCATTAGATCCTGACAATTTTTGTCTTGTACTGAATGCATAGCATTCATCAGAACAATATGTGTTCTGACAGCGCGCCACGTGGTGCGCCAATTAAAGAGCGCATAGCGCTTCTGCCAAGTAGCGCACACGAAAAGGACACGTGTCGCGCTTAGCGCCAGATGATGAGTGCATTGCGCCAGTGTATGAGCATTGAGCGCTGATTTATGAGCTCATTGCGCTAGTATAGTAGTGCACCAGTGAGTGACACGTGGCGCGCTTGGCGCTGAGCGCCAGCACATGTGCGCTGTTTCAGAAGCGTAAAGCGCAAGCTGTGTCTGTGCTTGACATGTGGCACGTTTTGGCGCTGAGCGCCGGTCCAAGGAGCGCAAAGACGCAGTTCATGAGTGCAAGGCACTTTTCAATAGCGCAAAGTGCATTTGATCAAATTTATGATCAGAGAAACAAGTTTATGTCCTTTTTAAAGGAGGCTTTGCCTCAAGATTCAAGAATAAAAGTTCTTGCTTTATTTATAAAAAGGCACTGCCTTTGTAGATCAATGATCTGTAAATGAAGTAAATACTTCTTCTTTTTGTTTATAATAAGATCTTTTGATCTCTTTTATATCAAAAACTTTGGTCTTTTTATAGATCTATGATATTTTTTAGAAGATTGTTCTTCTTTTCATGAGATGATTTCATCTCTGTATCCAAGAATTATGTTCTTTACCTTGAAGAAGATGATCTTCTTTTTGCTAGAAGCTTGCTTCTCTCTCTTTGAGTTTTCTCAAAGTTTTTAGGGAGGTTTCTCTATCTTTCACTCTCTCTGTCTTCTTTTAGACTTGAAGTCTAGGGGCCTTTTTATAGGACAAATTGATTTGTTGAATCAGTTAAAGAGATATTTCTCTAATTGATTTAGGGATGTTTCCCCACCGTTGGATCTTTGATCCTAAGGCTTCTGTTTTACAGAAGGCAATCTTCTTGTTTTTAACAAGATATTAGATCTTTTGATCTAACGGTGGGGAATTTTTAATTCCAGCGCTGGCGCACCCGTGTTTTGCACATGGTGCGCTGCTCAGAGCGCCATGCACTTTGCGCTAGCGCACCTTCGTTTGACACGTGGCGCGCAGCGCAGAGCGCAGCCTGCGCTTGCGCACCCGTGCTTTGCACGTGGTGCGCTGCTTAGAGCGCAATGCACTTTGCGCTAGCGCACCTACGATTGACACGTGGCGCGTAGCGCAAAGCGCAGCGCAGCTTGCACTAGCGCATCCGTGCTTGACACGTGGCGCCCAGCGCGCCCAGCACTGGATCTGAAGCGTTGCTTTAATTTTTAAATTTTGAATTTTAAAACAGAGCTTTGCTCTGATTGGGGGTGCGCTGCCTCTGAAGCGTCGCTTCATTATGTTTTAACTCTTGGCTTCGAGGCATTTGTTGCATTCTTTGCATGTGGAGTTTCTCCCTTTATTTATTCATTTTATTGTTATTATTTTATAAGGGAGCGGGTTTTGAGCCAAATTTTTTGGCGAGAACAAATGCCCCCCACTAGTTTGCCCACGTAAATATGTACGTGGGTGAAGTAGTGCAGAGTTATGCATGTCAATAGAATTGATGGCTTAGGAGACAAGTTTAAAGTCCTTGTAACCTAACACTTTTTCATCTTCATGAGCCGTAAGGGTCTCAAGAAGGTTTTTTCTCCCTACAGGTCGAGAGGATCCCGTAGGTGTATTTTCTCCCTAGAAATCGTGAGGATTTCTAAGTGTGTATTTTCTCTTGAGACTCGTAAGGATCTCACAAGAGAATTTTTCCCGCTTACAAGTCTAGAGTACTTGTAAGTGGTTGTTTCCCTCCTTGTCGATGTTTGACTTTAGAGAGTGTGGTCCGTGAATAGTATGCAAGAGTCCATTTCAGACTGATTTGCAGGGCCCCAGTGCTTAGGAAACATGTTTTTTGATCCCTATTGCCTAAGGCTTTTTCTACGAGTCGAGACGAATCGAGAAGTTCTCGTAAGAACACAAATTTCCTCACGAGTCGAGACGAATCAAGAAGTTCTCACAAGAATGTCCTAACGTTACAGTTAACCTTTGCTCTTTACGACAGAGGTCCGTCAGGGACTGTGGTACTAGGGTTTTGCCCGTCGTACCGTCGCGTTGGGTGATGTATCCCTCGATAGGCAATCTTGCTGTTCGAGTAGCCTTGCGACTGTCGTGTCTCTGATCCCTTCGGGGGCTGGACAAGACGTCTTCAAGCAATCTTCTTAGGCAGTTTGACCATCAAAAGAGCAAGCGTTAGGAATTTTGCCATGCCGCTTTTTACTTGAGGTTAGGCTCATTTTGGAGAGCCCCGATGAGTCATAACAACTCCGTGCTGGTGTGGGATGATCTCCGATGGTCTTTCAGGTTTTATATGAGTTGCCGTCAAGACCCTGAAGCTAGGAATTTGGCTTTTGCTTCGTTTTGCTGGCATTGTGTCTGCTGTAACGAGACGAATGTCGCGGTTGTCTCTAGGTTGCGGGTGAACCGTCGAGGCTTGGAACTAGGGATTTTGTTGTGGCTCCATTGTTTGATTGTCGTGTCTGAATCCTGCTGGGGGGAGAACGTTGGGGTGACATCGTGTCTGCTGTATCGAGACGAACGTCGAGGTGGCGATCACTCCATGCTGGTGTGGGATGATCTCCGATAGTCTTTCAGGTTTTATATGAGTTGTCGTCAAGACCCTGAAGCTAGGAATTTGGCCTTTGCTTCATTGTTTGATTGTTGCGTCTGAATCCTGCTGGGGAAAGAACGCTGGGGTGACATCTCGTCTGCTGTATCGAGACGAACGTCGAGGTGGTGATCACTCCATGCTAGTGTAGGATGATCTCCGGTAATCTTTCAGGTTTTATATGAGTTGCCGTCAAGACCCTGAAGCTAGGAATCTGGCCTTCGCTTCGTTTGCTGGCATTGCGTCTGCTATAACGAGACGAATGTTGCGGTTGTCTCTAGGTTGCGGGTGAACCGTCAAGGCTTGGAACTAGGGATTTTGCCGTGGCTCCATTGTTTGATTGTCGCATCTGGATCCTGCTGGAGGAAGAACACTGTGGTGACATCTCGTCTACTGTATCGAGACAAACGTCGAGGTGGCGATCACTCCATGCTGGTGTGGGATGATCTCCGGTAGTCTTTCAGGTTTTATATGAGTTACCGTCAAGACCCAGAAGCTAGGAATTTGTCCTTTGCTTCGTTTTGCTGGCATCGCGTCTGCTGTAACGAGACGAATGCTGAGGTAGAGCTAGGATTTTGGCATCACTCTGCTTTGTTTTGACCGTGAGGTCTTTGGTTGACGTTGCATCTGCATTCTGCTGGAGTATGATGGAACGCCATTGTTGACATTTCGTCTGCTATAACGAGACGAATGCTGAGGTGGAGCTAGGATTTTGCCGTCACTCTGCTTTGCTGACCATGGGGTCTTTCGTTGACGTTGCATCTACATCCTGCTGGACTGCGAAAGAACGCCGTTGCTGACATTGCGTCTATTGTAACGAGACGAATGCTAAGGTGGAGCTGGGATTTTGCCGTCACTCCGCTTTACCGACGTTGCGTCTGCTGTAACGAGACGAATGTCGAGACGGTCTCTAGGTTTTCTGTGAACCATCGAGACTTGGAACTATGGACTTTGCCGTGGCTCCGAGATTGATTGTCGCATCCGAATCCTGCTGGAATGAGGATGAACGCTGTTGTGGGTCTCCAGGCTATAGATTTGGCCGTCGAGATTTTGAACAGGGACTTTGCCATGGCTCCGTTTCGTTGTGTCTCTTCCGTGCCCTGCTGGCATAAGAAGGAACACTGTTGCTGATCTTCTGGGATGCAGATGTTACCGTTGAGATCTGACTTTCCCTTTTGACAGGATCTGGTTGGGGACATGTGGTTCCTTTTTCGTTTATGCCCATGGATTGTATACAGGGGTTAGTATAGACTCACCTGTAGGGCAAAAGTTTTATTCTTTCATTTTTTTTTATTTTCGCGATGCTCTATCATTTCAGCTTTTATATCGCGAAGTTCGCGATTACCCAATCATTTTGGCTATTTTTCGCGGTGCCCAATCATTTCGTCTATTTTTGTATTTACTCGCTGCTTTTTATTGCGAGTTGCCCAATCATTTCGGCTATTTTTGTATGCATATAATTTTACTTGCTGATTTTATTGCAAGATGCCCCATCATTTCGGCTATTTCATATGCATTTTTGGCTCGCTGATTTTTTATCGCGAGTGTGGAACTTGGAATTCGGTGCCAATCTCAGCATCAGCATCGCTACGACTGGAATATTGCCAGGAGCGAATCATTATTTGCCATGAAAGGACTTTGAATTTGATACCGATTTAGGCATCAGCATCACTACAACTGGGATATTGCCAGGAGCGAATCATCATTTGCCTCTGTCGATGTTGAACAAAGGTGGCTTAGCAAACAGGGTTAGGATCCCGTCGACTAAGGCTTTTGACTTCATGAGCCGTAAGGGTCTCATAAAGAATTTTCTCCCTACGAGTCGTGAGGATCTCGTAGGTGTGTTTTCTCTTTAGGAATCGTGAGGATTTCTAAGTGTGTGTTCTCTTATAAGTCGTAAGGATCTTATAAGAGTATTTTCTCCTTATAAGTCTAGAGGACTTACAAGTGTTGTTTGTTGTACGAGCATATCCCTAATCACGGATGGGACTTTGTTAGGAAAATGTTTATTCGCGCCCGTGGATTGTATACAAGGGTCGGCATTGAACCGCTTGTAGGGCGGCATTGGAGGTTGGGATGGCTGCTTAAGAACAGGTTTAGATCCCTATAGCTTAAGACTTTTGAATCTTATGAGCCGTGAGGGTCTCATAAGAGGGTTCTCCTTACGAGTCGTGAGGATCTCGCAAGTGTAGTTTCTCCTTAGGAATCGTGGGGATCCCTAAGTGTGTTGCTCGCTTGTGAGTCGTAAGGATCTCACGCGGGTGGTTTCTCCTTACAAGGTCGAGAGGACCCTGCAAGTGTCTTTTAATGAGATTGCGCCCATTCGGGTTTTCACAGAACTCGCCGGTAACCCTGCTGTTTTTACTTACGGAGCCCTTTCGGGTTTTCATCCGTGTCAATTTTGCTTATGGACATTTATTTATTTTTTTTTGTGTCGGCCTTAGGATGCTGCGGTCCGTAGTAGTTTATCGACATCTCGGTCACTAGCCAGTTTTAGGACATAGTGGTCCATCGTTAGTTTAAGGACGTTTCGGTCCGTCGTTAGTTTAAAGACATTTCGGTCAATGGCCAGTTTTAGGACATAGCGGTCTTTCTTTGCCATGTTTGAGGCGAATTTCTAGTTTACGGACTTTTCGGTCCATAGCCAGTTTTAGGACATAGCGGTCCTTCGCTGCCATATTTGAGGCGAATTTCTAGTTTACGGGCTTTTCGGTCCATAGCCAGTTTTAGGACATAGCGGTCCTTCGCTGCCATATTTGAGGCGAATTTCTAGTTTACGGACTTTTCAGTCCATGGGGCTTTCTCTATGAATGTGCACGATGCCCCCGGCATATCCACTTTTTTAGGGGCGAGAGGTTGTGGCGGTTTCACCTTCCAGTTTTCGGACAGCGCGAACTTGCCCTGTTGATATTGGTCTTCAACCCAATTTTTGAAGACGAAGCAATCTTCAATTGGATGGCTTACTGCTTGATAGTAAGGGCAGTAATTAAGATTGTTGAGATCTCCTGGCTGCAACGGACGTTTTGGATCCGGCAGATTGATGAGTCTGTTGCGCACTGCCAGCTCGAACAGTATTCTCGTTTTATCCTGGGGAAACAAGTAAAGACGTCCCAGTCTCTCCTCGAGAGATGGGCGTGGACGCATGTTGTTTTGGCGAACAACCGGCTTTAAGTTGCTCGGCTGTTGTTGAGTATTGGCAACGAAAGTTACTTTTCCTTTCCCCTTTTCATTCCGAGGATCCATCTTTGAAGGAGACGGTCTATGACCCATCTGGTCCATTTGGGCCAGCTTGTCAATCAAGGCCTGGAAGGTGGTCGGCTTGAAGAACATCATGAATTGGGAGATGGCCGCTTGAGGATCGAGGGTCCCCACGAACGTGCCCACCGCCGGCGCTTCTTCGATGCGCTGCTCACATTTTGACCATAGATTCCGCCATCAAATGGCGTACTGAACCCAGGTTTCTCCAGGTTTCACCCTGGCATTGATCAATGCCGTTATTGGGGTGCGTTCACTAGCACTCGTGAATCGCTGGGTGAATAGCAATTCCATCTCTGTAAATGTTTTGACAGAGTTGTTGGGCAGTTTTGAATACCATTCGAACGTCGTCTCCGCCAAGCTGCCGACGAACTGACGAAGTAACAATTTGTCGTCACCTCCGGTATTGCCGCAAAGAGCTCTGCACTGAGCGACATGTTGATGAGGATTGCCTGTCCCCTTGTATACATGAAATTTAGGGATCGTATATCCTGGCGGATACTTTATTTGATCATACCAGCCTGGATATGTTCGCCCAGTTTTAACGACTTGGCCGGCTGCTTCATTCGCTTGATGAGCTTGTATTTGTTGAGATATATAATCATCGAGCGTGGCTTTAGAGATGGTCTCCTCCTTGGCTGCTGAACAAGCTGGAAGAGGGTTTAACGTCTCCACTTTGTCGTCTTCGAAGATAATCGGAGGATCTTCAGCTGGGGGATCCGGCTGTAACATCATCCCGACCATGTCTTGGAATAAGAACGCCATTTGTTTTATGTTGGCAGCTTGTTCCGCTGCCTTTTTTTCCTTTTTCTCGAGTATTCCTCGGAGGAATTCAGCATCAGTTTCTTGTTCCTGACGCTGCTCTGAGGACGTCTCCGGGCTTTCTTTTGGCCCAGTGAGTACGGCCATCTGTGTTAGCATTTCCTTGAGCTTCTGTTGTTGCTCCTGGGCCTTTGTTATAGATCGTGTAAGCGGTCGATGGCCTGTGGAGATACGGCTATCCTCTTTTTCGGATGCTATATAGACGGTATGCACCACCATGCCCCCAGACTTAGGGTGTTTAGGCTCAGTGCCCTTGACGTTTGTCGTAGACATGGGAATTTTCTCTGGCCTTCTCCTCTTATGGGCGGTCAAAGTTGAGGGGGCCGTTGTAGTGGGCACCCAAGTAGCTGTCGCCTTTTGTGGCTTGACAGAGTAATCCTTCTCTTGCCGAACCTTCATGTTTTTCTGTCGGCGGAGATAGTCTTGATCTATCACGGAGTCTTGGACTTGACGCCAGACCTTGTAAATTTTAGAGGACAGCCTTTGAGGGGGCTGCTCCAGCTTCACCTTTGGGGCATTCTCCACAGGTGGAGGAGATCTTTTCATTACGGCAGTTAGTGAGTTTTTGCGCACCCTCCTTAGCGGTTCAAAGCTATTCCCAGTCGGAACAGCAGCATTGATTTCCGCCGTTGGAGCCGGCGGAGTCAGTCCAGAAGGAGAGTTGCCCCCAGCCTTCCTTACTCGGGCCAGTGGCGACGGCGAGCATGTCGTGTAGATGGGATTGTCTCAGCCATAGGGGTGACTCCCTCATACCCCCTGTGTTGGTCAGAAGTTGCCGTTGTCAGCCTATTGAAGACTGATGTTCGCTGAGTGGGGATGTCCAATCTGTCAAAGACAGACCTCTGGGCAGGGGAAGCGGCTTTGATGACTTCGCCTGGAGCGGGAGCCGGAACAGTCAGTCTTGTGAAGACCAACCCTTTGGCAGAAGAAGCCTCCTTGGCGATTTCGGGAATAGGAATGGCTATCTTTTTGGGGATAACCTTTTCTGGTATTGCGGGCTTCTTCATGGGCCCAAATGAGCGTTGGCCCAGTCTGTCAAAGACTGAGGCATTGGAGCTGGACGACCCGTTGAGAGGGGCCGCAGTAGTTGTAAGCCGATCAAAGACTGACTTCTTCTGAGCTTCTTGTGTTGGTGCAGGAGCGCTGAAGCTCGTGGGTGGGAGCATGGTCCCAAAGAATAGCCCAGTGGTAGCTTGAGTTACCTGCTCCACTGGCATCTTGAAAAGGGAGGCCGCTTGGGGCCCTTAAGGCACTCCTCCAGCAGGGACGGAGTGAGAGTTATTACCGTTAGTACAATTTGAAGCCATTAATCTTCTGCTTTTTCTGCACGGAGCAAGACACCAAATCTTAATATCCTGAATCCACAGGCAACCATAGCAAACCGCGATTCGTTCGCGAACACGACACACGAAGTGTGGAGTGGAAAGAGGAAAAGGTCCCACCGGGTGTGCCAGAATCTGATCTCCGCTGAAAAACGCAACCGGGATGTTGGGACGTCATGGCCTGAACTCCGGCGGCAGATGCTATTTGGTGCTATCCGTCCACCTCTCCGAAGATGCCAAGTTGATTTATGACACCGTATATCAAAGGTTTAGACGGATTCAGCTGATGTAGCAGACTTCATCAGATTCCCCCTCATTGAGGGGTTTTTGATTGTGGGGACGCTCTTCCCTGCAGGCGCAAGCCCATGCAGTTAATTATGCTACCGCATTGCGGTAACCACTTTCTCCTTCTCCATATGGTCACTTTGTATCGTGGGTGTTTGTTTTGTTTTTGGTTGCCCGTTGATTGTATACGGAGACTAATTTATTTTGTCGCCCGTAGGACGTGGATTAGTCCAAATCCGTATTTTCTTAGATTTGGGTTTTGGGTTGGGTTTAAGGATCGTTAATCTCATTTGAGATTAAGATCAACTTAAACGTTTGTTAAGAATACGTTAGTATAATTTTTAGACTAAGATCAACTCAACGGTTGCTAAGGACACGTTAGTCTAATTTTAGACTAATATCAACTTAACGGTTTGTTAAGGATACGTTAGTCTAATTTTAGACTAAGATCAACTTAACAGGATCATTTAGATCCAACAAAAGAGCATTTGGGCTCTATTGTTTTAGTTTAGAGACATTGCGGTCGATTACCAGTTTAAGGACATGGTGGTCCATTACCAGTTTAAGGACATGGTGGTCCAAGGTTAAGGACATCATAGTCCGTGGGTTTAAAGGGACCTCATAGTCTAAGGTTAAGGACATCGTAGTCCGTGGGTTTAAAGGGACCCCACAGTCCGAGGTTAAGGACATCGTAGTCCATAGGTTTAAAGGGACCCCACAGTCCAAGGTTAAGGACATCGTAGTCCGTGGGTTTAAAGGGACCCCACAGTCCATAGAAATGTGTGGTTGTCGGGACCCGTTACCTCTCTGAAGACGTTGAAGAATTACAATGACAGATATCAGAGGAGTAAAGAGATGTACCCTCGAACCGATGTAAGTTGGTTGAAAGATCAGTAGTCCAGTTTTGGACTAAGATCTATGATTTATGAGCAGACGGGCTCAGTTCAATATAGGTTGAGGACTTATGGCCAGAATTGGGCTAAGTCCAATCAGTTAAAATGTTTAACATTTTATTTTGGGCTGTTGAGCCTTTATTTGGGCTTGGCCCTTTTAATAATGCTGAGCATTAGATCCTGACAATTTTTGTCTTGTACCGAATGCATAGCAATCATCAGAACAATATGTGTTCTGACAGCGCGCCACGTGGCGCATCAGGCGCTTTGCGCCAATTAAAAAGCGCATTGCGCTTCTGCCAAGTAGCGCACACGAAAAGGGCACGTGTCGCGCTTAGCGCTAAGCGCCAGATGATGGGCGCATTGCGCCAGTGTATGAGCGCTGAGTGCTGATTTATGAGCGCATTGCACTTGTATAGTGGCGCACCATTGAGTGACACGTGGCGCGCTTGGCGCTGAGCGCCAGCACATGAGCGCAGTGCGCTGTTTCAGAAGCGCAAAGCGCAAGCTGTGTCTGTGCTTGACACGTGGCACGTTTTGGCACTGAGCGCCGGTCCAAGGAGCGCAAAGGCGCAGTTCATGAGTGCAAGGCACTTTTCAATAGCGCAAAACGCATTTGATCAAATTTATGATCAGAGAAACAAGTTTATGTCCTTTTTAAAGGAGGCTTTGCCTTAAGATTCAAGAATAAAAGTTCTTGCTTTATTTATAAAAAGGCACTGCCTTTGTAGATCAATGATCTGTAAATGAAGTAAATACTTCTTCTTTTTGTTTATAATAAGATATTTTGATTTCTTTTGTATCAAAGGCTTTGGTCTTTTTATAGATCTATGATCTTTTTTAGAAGATAGTTCTTCTTTTCATGAGATGATTTCATCTCTGTATCCAAGAATTATGTTCTTTACCTTGAAGAAGATGATCTTCTTTTTGCTAGAAGCTTGCTTCTCTCTCTTTGAGTTATCTCAAAGTTTTTAGGGAGGTTTCTCTATGTTTCTCTCTCTCTCTGTCTTCTTTTAGACTTGAAGTCTAAGAGCCTTTTTATAGGGCAAATTGATTTGTTGAATCAGTTAAAGAGATTTTTCTCTGATTGATTTAGGGATGTTTCCCCACCGTTGGATTTTTGATCCTAGGGCTTCTATTTTACAGAAGGCAATTTTCTTGTTTTTAACAAGATTGGAAAGATCTTTCCATAACAGAATTTTAATTCTGATTGACCAATGATTTATCATTATTATATCTTTTGATCTAACGGTGGGGAATTTTTAATTCCAGCGCTGGCGCACCCGTGCTTTGCACGTGGTGCGCTGCTCAGAGCGCATCTTCGTTTGACACGTGGCGCGCAGCGCAGCCTGCGCTAGCGCACCCGTGCTTTGCACATGGTGCGCTGCTCAGAGCGCAATGCACTTTGCGCTAGCGCACCTACGTTTGACACGTGGCGTGCAGCGCAGCTTGCGCTAGCGCATCTGTGCTTGACACGTGGCGCCCAGCACTTGATCGAAGCGTTGCTTCAATTTTTAAATTTTGAATTTTAAAACAGAGCTTTGCCCTGATTGGGGGTGCGCTGCCTCTGAAGCGTTGCTTCATTATGTTTTAACTCTTGGCTTCGAGGCATTTGTTGCATTCTTTGCATGTGGAGTTTCTCCCTTTATTTATTCATTTTATTGTTATTATTTTATGAGGGAGCGGGTTTTGAGCCAAAATTTTTAGCGGGAACAGTCCTATTGCTCGATGGTAGGAGCAATAAGCCGTGTGATGGTCCTCGTTTATTTTCTCAGGGTGCCGAGACTCTGGGAGTGTCATCATTTGATACTTTATGACAAGGTTGAATATTTTCCTTGTCTTATCTTGAGGGAAAGAGTACTCCCGACCCATCTTCTTCATAAAAGACAGGTTCCAGCTGACTTTTTCTCGATTGCATGGCTTCTTGGATCCGCTTCGCTGTCTTTGAACGCCATTCCCGTTTCTGATCTTTTTATTGCTTCTGCGTCGAACTTTTTCCTTGCCACGAGAGCGCATAGCAGGCTAAAGGTGAAGGGCATCGTCGTCTTCTCTTTCCGTAGCCTGCTGAATGACACGTTGCGTCCTGGCTTTCTCGTAAATGGCCATTTCGTGGCTATGGTCATCCCGAACCTTTTGACCCGCTTCCCTTATTAGCTTGTCAATCTGTTCTTCAAATGACGGACTTAGTATTCGTACGACGAGATTTCGCTCTGTTTCAGCATCAACGCTATCTGGAGGGGCATTACCTTCTCCACCGGAATCATTTATAGCATAGTAGCCATAGGATCGCACCCGTTCCTTAGACCGAACATATCCAAGTCCCGTCATCTCCATCCTCCCGTTGAGCATCTTTCTCTGAGTCCCGGGAATGTCCTAAATCTTGTTGTAGAACTGGGCTTGTCGAGCGGTTTGTTTGAAGGGTACGCCTTGGCATCTTAGCAGCCTTTTCAATTCCTTTGCGTAATATCTGGGCAGACGAATTGGTTGGAGTCTATCGAGCACAAAATCGGCACCATGCCAGATTTCTTTCTCCACTTTAGTTTCCGTGGATTGGTAGAAGAGGATCGCCTTTTCACCTTTTCGCCTAGGAGAAACATAGAAGGTCTGCAGCTCTTGCACACCGTATGTGTCGAGCGCGTCAAGTTCTCTGTAATGGTACCACGGAACCATGGTGATTTGCAAGCTCCGATCAGCTCCGATGAAGATTTGTATTGAGGGTCAAACAGAGAATACTGTATTGACTTCATCTTCAGAGTCGCTGCCAAATACCAAAATAGGCGTAGATGGTCCAGGCCCGCTGCCTTGGGGTTGCCCCGAGAAGACCATCTCTTCACCATTTTCGGTATCGCTCCTAAAGATCAGGATTGTGGCGATGGCTTTTTGTTTATTCTCTGGTTTACAACATCTATCCGTGTCTTCGAAGTCTGGTAGGAAGTACTTAGCGTATTCATACTTGCGGACTTCATTTACAGAGAATGGGTTTAGTTCCCCTGTAACTGTGTACTCGAGGCCATCTTTGAATTACTTCATACACTGATGTTGTGTAGAAAGGATGATGTTGTACTCGTGTAACCAAGGCCAGCTGAGCATAGCGTTATAACAAGTCTTGGCGTCAATGACATGAAACTTGATGTCAGTGACGAGCATCCCGAAGCGTAATATTAGTATTACGGACCCAAGCGCCCGTGATGACTGCGAGTCAAACCCGGAGATAGTAATTTTTTCCCGTGCCAGGTGTTGAACGTTCATGCAAATCTCCTTCAACACTCTCATATTGAGAAGGTTGACGGAGGACCCGTTATCAACCAGGATCTTCCCTATCTTGATGTCGTGGCAGTACCCAGTGACATACAAAGGACGGTTGTGCTCGCACGTTCCGAGGAGGAGATCTTCATCGCAAAATGTGATGTCAGCTGTGTGAACTTCTTCCAGCTCGTCCTTCATCTTTTCTTCTGCAAGGAAGGCTTGAAACTGATCGGGCTCTTGTAATGCCTTGATCAGAGACTCTCGTGCCTCTTTGAGCAGGAGGAGATCATCCAATATGCTCAGTTGTGAGGGTATCTTCCTCAGGTGCGCCAAGACATTATAATCCACCTCTTTTTTCTTGGGCGGGTCTTTGGCTGCAAGCTCTTTGACGACTCCGTCATCGAGGGCAATTTCCTCAGGGACTTTTTCCTTCCCCTTGTCTCTCTTACCTGAATCTTTGTTTGAGGGTTCGAGATTCTTTTCAGGCAACGTACGATTACGCAGCTGAATTTTCTCGCATTTCTTCACCTCTTCTTCTTTTCCAGAGGTGGATTCCTTGAAGAGAGGGCCGATGGCCATTTCTTCGTCTGAATCGCTCCCGAAGGTAAGAACTAGATATTTCCTTTTTGTTAGGATGACATCGACCATATGACAGTTACCGGCTGTTCCCTTATGCTCGTCTGTTGTGTTTCTCTACTCCCGATGGGCTTTGCGCTTCATTCGCTTGTAGTATTGTCGGTGGGCCACGTATCCCTGCCACCACTTTTTGAAGGCATTGCACTCTTCGGTAGAGTGTATGACCCTCCGATGGTATAAGCAGTATTTTGGATGTACATCCGCTTCCTCAAGAAACGTACTCCCGGGAGTATTTCCTTCGAAAGGTGGCAGCTTCATTCTTATTGACAGGGCTTTCGCGAACCGTTTCCCCGTCTTAAATTTGATTTTATCTGCCGCGATTGTACTTCAATCTGATTTGAGTACTTTGTGACTCTTCCTCGCCACAACTTCTTCATCCTGACGCCGACGCTTGGCCTTTTCGTATATGGTCGTTTCACGCTCCCAATCTGCTTTGCTCTTATGGACGGCTTCGTTCAGCAGTTTGTCGATCAGGTCATCTGACGGTTCCAGCGCTTTTGACGCCGGCCCTGCCCCCAGTTCCTCTGCGCTTCTTTCTGACGCCGAGAGAGTTTCTTCGTCTCTTAACGACAAGTGGGAGACCATGTAGCAACTCTCTATGTACTCCTCAGGTTCTTCTGACGAGTCGTTCCCCTCATCATTGTTATTATCTCCATTCTTAAGAATATGCTTGAGGAACTCTTCGAGTGTGATTGGGGTCCGCGCCTTCTGGTTGTACTCCTCCAGCGCGTCGATGTATTTTTGCAAACCCGTACGAGTGTCGTCGAGCTGCGCGGGCTTCTTGGTCTTCTTCTTTTTCTTCGAAGACTTTGCCGGCCTGACCTGGGTGTTTTGTCCATTGAAACCAGCGTCCGGTGCCGAGCACGGTTTCAGCATCCCTTCAATGATCTCGGGCTTCAACGGGCTTTTCCACTTGATTGCCGGGCATGCTTGAAGATCTTTCAGCATTCTTTTAGTTTTAGCCGAAAGGAGAATTTCCCATGGAGCTTCTTCTACAAATGAGCATGATGCCCCCGGCGTGTCCACCTTTTTAGGAGTGTGCTGCTGTGGCGGGTTTACCTTCCAGTTTTCGGACAGAGTGAATTTTCTTAGTTGGTACTGGTCCTCAACCCAGTTTTTGAAGACGTACCAATCTTCAATTGGGTGGCCTATTATTTTATGGTAGGGACAGTAGTTAGGACTGTTGACATCACCAGGCTGCAGCGGGCGTCTCAGATCTGGCAGAGTGATGAGCTTGTTGCGCACTGCCAATTCGAACAATTTCCTCGTTTTATCTCGGGGAAATAAGTAAGGACGTCTCAACTTCTCTTCGAGGGATCGGCTTGTGTTACTTTGGCGAGCGATCAGTTTCAGGTCACTCGGTTGTTGTTGAGCGTTGTCAACGAAGGTCACTTTCCCCTTGCCCTTTTCATTCCGGAGATCCGTTTTTGAAGAGAATGGCCTATGGCCCATCTGGTCCATTTGGGCCAGCTTGTAAATCAAGGCCTGGAAGGTGGTCGGCTTGAAGAACATCATAAATTGGGATATAGTCGCCTGAGGATCAAGGGTTCCCACGAACATACCCATGGCAGGAGCTTCTTCGATGTGTTGTTCGCATTCTGACCATAGGTTCCTCCACTGAATTGCATATTGAACCCAGGTCTCCCCTGGCTTCACCCTGGCATTGATTAATGCCGTGATTGGGTTGCGCTCGCTTGCGCTTGCGAATCGATGTGTGAATAGTAGTTCCATCTCCGTGAATGTTTTGATGGAGTCATTCGGAAGCTCCGAATATCATTCAAATGCTGTATCTGCCAAGCTGCCGACGAACTGGCGAAGAAGCAGTTTGTCGTCACCTCCAGTATTGCCGTATAGAGCTCTGAATTGAGCGACGTACTGATGGGGATTGCCTGTCCCCTTATATACTTGAAACTTAGGAATCGTATATCCTCGTGGGTACTTAATTTGATTGTACCGGCCTGGATAAGGTCGACCAGTTCTAACGACTTGGCCAGCCGCTTCATTTTCCTGATGAGCTTGTATTTGTTGAGCCATGTAGTCGTCAAGGGTAGCTTTAGAGATCGTCTCCTCCCTGGCTACTGATAGAGCCGGAAGAGGGTTTGATGTCTCCTCTCGGTCGTCTTCAATGATTATTGGAGGGTCTTCGGCTGGAGGATCTAGTTGGATCATCATCCCCGCCATGTCTTGGAACAGAAGTGCCATTTGTTTCATAATAGCCGCTTGTTCTGCGGCCTCTTTGTCTTTCTTTTCAAGCACCCTCCGTAGGAATTCTGTGTCGGTCTCCTGCTCCTGGCGCAGTTCCGACGATGCTTCCGGGCTTTCTTTCTGCCCAGTGAGTGCGGCCATCCTTGTCAACATCTCCCGGAGCTTTTGTTGTTGCTCTTGAGCTTTTGTCACCGATCGTGTAAACGGCCGATGACCCGTGGCAGTATGGCTTTCCTCTTTCCCGGAAGCCATGTACACCATGTGAACTACCATGCCCTAGACTTGGGGCGTTTGGGTCCACTGCCTTTGATATTTGCCGTCGGTGGTGGGAGATTCTCAGGCCTTCTCTTTTTGTGGGAGGCCGAAGTCGAAGGAGCTATTACAACAGGCGCCCGAGAAGTCCCTTGCTGCATGCTAGAGGGACGACTTCCCTCTTGTCGGACCTTCATTTTCTCCGGTCGATGAGAATAATCCTTGTTGATCACAGAATCCTGAACTTTCTGCCAGATTCTGTGGATTCGGGAGGACATCCACTTAGGGGGCTGTTCCGGCTTCTCTTGCACCATGTTTTCAACAGGTGGAGGCGACTTCATCAGTACAGCAGTTGGAGAGTTCTTTCGCACCCTCTTGAGCGGATCAAAACTATTCCCAGTTGGAATAGCAACATCAATTTCCACCATCGGAGCTGGTGGGGTAAGTCCTGAGGGGAACTGCCCCTAGCCTTCCTTACTTGGCTCCAGTGGCGACGTCGAGCATGTCGTGCAGATGGGATCACCTCTGTTGTGGAAGCGATTTCGTCATGCCCCCCGCCTTGGTGAACAGCCGCTGTCGGTGCCAGCCTGTCGAAGACCGACGTCCGCTGAGAGGGAACGGTCAATCTGTCGAGGCCGGACTTTCTGGCAGGGGTAGCAGTTTTAAAAATCTCGCCTGCAGCAGGAGTTGGAACGACCAGTCTTATGAAGACCGGCCCTTTAATAGGAGAAACTCCTTTGACGACTTCGCCTGTCGGAGCTGGAATGGCTATCCGCTTTAGGATAACCCCTTCAGGTGTTGCGATCCTCTTTGTGGGTCTACTGGAGCTATGGCTCAGCCTGTTAAAGATTGAAGCATTGGAATTGGACGACCCGTTGAGAGGGGCCGCGGTGGTTGTAAGCCGATCGAAGACTGACTTCTTTGGAGCCTCTTTTGATGGCATTGAGGCATTAAAGCTTATTGGCGGGAACATGGTCCCAAAAAACAGTCCAGTAGTGGCTTGAGTTACTTGTTCCACCGACATTGCAAAGATGGAGGCCGCTTGGGGCCCATAAGTCACTCCTCCGGCGGGGACAAAGCGAGAGTTGCCGTTGCAGTTAGTGCAGCTGGAGGCCGTCGATATCTCCTTTTCTGCATAGGAGCAAGACACGAAATCTTAGTACCTTGAATCCAAGGGAAACCGTATTAAACCGCGATTTTTTCGCGAACACGACACACGAAGTGTGGAATGGAAAGAGGAAAAGGTCCCACCGTGCGTGCCAGAATTTGTTTATCGCCGAAAGCCGGGAAGACAAACGTCTTGCTTGAATTTGGGGGCAGATGCTATTTGGGTTTATCCGTCCACCTCTCCGAAGATGCCAAGTTGACTTATTGCACCGTGTATCGGAGGTTTGGACGGATGCGGCCGTTGTAGCAGACTTCGTCAGATCCCCCCTCGTTGTGAGGGGTTTTTGATTGTGGGGCCGTTCTTCCCTGCAGGTGCAAGCCCTTGCAGTTAATTTCGTTATCGCATTGCGATAACCACTTTCTCCTGCTCCAGATGTTCACCTCGTGTCGTGTGTGTTTGTTTTATTTTTGGTTGCCCGTGGATTGTATACGGAGACTAATTTATGTTGTCGCCCGTAGGGCGTAGATTAGTCCAAATCCGTATATTCTTAGATTTGGGTTTGGGTTGATTTAAGGATCGTTAATCTCGTTTTAGATTAAGATCAACTTAAATGTTTGTTAAGGATACGTTAGTCCGATCTTGGACTAAGATCTACTTAACGGGGGTTTTGGATCATTTTGATCCAACAAAAGAGCATTTGGGCTCTATCATTTTAGTTTAGGGACGTTACGATCTATAAATCGCCATTTTTTGGGTGAGGGTTTAGTTTAAGGAAGTTACGGTCCATAGCTAGTTTAAGGACATTGCGGTTCACAGGGATGTGCTCATGGGTTTTGGGTTACACTAAGGAGTTGTTGGTTGTCGGGAACCTCCACCTCTCTGAAGACGTTGAAGAATTACAACGACATGTATCAGAGGTATGGAGAGACGTACCCTTGAACCGAATTCCAGATTGAAGGGAGAGATCATGGTGGAATGAACATCATTTTAGATACCATATGTCAGGAGTTCATTAGCCATCTTTGGAACTAAGATCGATTTGGGGCGACCTGAGCATAGAAGGGCTCGGCTGATTGGTGGTCAAAAAGGTTTTGGCCTCAGGAGACTTGGTTAATTTGGGCTAAGGTTGGCCTCTCATAGGGTTAAACACTAATATCTGCTCGGTGCTCACGTGCTCCCACGTGAGGCTCTAAAGCAGTGTTAAACACTGAAATTTGGAGCGCTCACGTGTGGCACGTGAGGCGTCTGAGAATTAGGCACTGCTTCCTTGGGTTTATTCCTTTTTTCTTTTATAAGGGCTAAGCACTATTAGGGGTCACGTGGGATCACGTGAGGCGCCCAAAAATGGGAATTGTCTTTGATTTATTCCTCTTTTCTTTTGTAAGTGCTAAGCACTATTAGGGGGTCACGTGAGATCACGTGAGGTGTCCCAAAAATGGGAACTGTCTTTGATTTATTCCCCTTTTCTTTTATAAGTGCTAAGCACTGTTGGGGGTCACGTGGGATCACGTGAGGCGCCCTAAAATGGAAACTGTCCTTCGTTTATTCTCTTTTATTTCATAAGTGCTAAGCACTTAATTCATTGATGCTCACGTGCAAACACGTGAGGTACTCTCAAAACGTGAGCGCTGCCTTTGGGTTTATTCCCTTTTCTATATAAATGCTTGTGGGTCACGTGGGAACACGTGACTGCCCTAGGAGGCACCTCTTGTTCTTCTTGCGTGTGAATCATCAGTTTTTTCCTCTATGTGCATGAAGATCATGATCTAAGTTTTGAGAATTTCAGGTCCCTTGTTTTATAAGAATTAAATTCTTATGCAGCGTTAAACCCTAGTTTTATCAGAGGAATTAAATTCCTATATCTTTCGGAAGAATTAAATTCTTCAAACTTAGTTCTTTCCTCTAAGTTTTGGGTCTGCATGACAGAATCTCCCCGATGAGAATTAAATTCTCAACTTGCGGGGAGATCTGCTTTTGCAGACCTCAACCAGAGGAAGAACTAAGTTCTTTTTTAGAAGAGTTAAACTATTGGAGTGGTGAAGAAGAGATAAAATGATCTCTTTGTCTTTCTTCTTATCTAGGGTTTCTTTTTTTAAAAGAGTGCTCCTCTTCTTTTTTTTGTTTCTCAAATCTTATGAGGGGTCTCTTCTCTGTGTGTTTCTGCAAGACTTGAACTCTTGGGTCCTTTATATAGTAGATGCAAATTTGTTGATTTAGTTAAAGAAATCTTTCATTGAGAGATCTTAATTGATTTAGGGTTTTATCCACCGTTGGAACTTTGATCCAAGGGCTTCTGTTTTACAGAAAATATTTTCTTGTTTTTAACAAGTTTGGGGAAATATTTTCCCATACAAATCTTATTCTGTGGCTTGGCGATTTTTTAATCACCATTGGATTTTCAATCCAACGGTACTCTGTTTTACAAAGCGTAATCTTTCTTGTTTAGAAAGATTCAAGGAAATATTTTCCATATAGGGTTTTGATTCCTTTACTTAGAATTTTAATTCTATCGGCTCAGAAGGCATTTGAGACCACTCACGTGCAGCACGTGACCCCACAGAGTTAAACTCATTTGCTTATGTGCAACAGCCTAAAAAAAAGCATCACGTGCTGACACGTGAGCTTCTCTGGCCTGTTATTCATTTTAAAAAAGCGCCTATATACTTTGTATATAGATGCTCATGTGCTTGCACGTGAGGCTCAATTTTAGCCTTAATTGTTAAGCGTAATGCCTATGAATTTTTTTTATAGGCGCATCACGTGTGGGCACGTGATGCTCCATCAGGGGAATTTTTCCCATTGCTTTATTTCTTTTCTTTCTTCTTTCTTCTTTTTTTTATAAGGGAACACACACCATATCAGATGTGGAGTGGGAAGAAACCATATCTTCAGTATCTAAAGATATAGGGATGTCCAGCTTTTTGTTGAAAAGCAGTATGCGGACAAGCTCGAGGCACGCTCGGTACTGTATAGGTTTGTGGGATACCTAAAGAACTCCAAGGGGTATCTTTCCTATTCTGCAGAGGAACAAAAGGTTTTTGTTTCTCGTCATGCCCACTTTTTAGAAAATCAATTTTTTGTAAAAGGAAATAGTTGGAGAGCAATAGAACTGGAAGAAATTCCAGAACCACAAACTATTATTGAAAGTATGGTAGAACTAAAGGTTTCAAAAGAACCGGACATCCCTACGCCAATCCGCAGGACTAGTTGGCAGTCTCATCCGCCCGAGAGATACTACGGTTTTCTCATAGACGGGGATCGAGAGGATTGCATCATTGACAATGAATGGCAACTAGCTTCTAGTAAGTCATTCAGAGCGGCTACTCGGTAAAATGGTTGGATGCAATGCGGACCGAAATGGAGTCAATGTACACCAACAAAGTATGCACTTTGAACATTGCTCCAGAAGGGGTAAAACCCGTAGGCTGCAAATGGATTTTCAGAAAGACGATTAGTGAAGATGGACAGGTTGAAATCTATAAGGCTAGACTTGTTGCAAAAGGTTTTTCCGTCAAAGACCTGGTTTGGACTATGATGAAACCTTTTCTCCAATAGTTATGCTCAAATCCATTCGGATCCTTCTTGCCATTTCTACCTTCCAAGATTGTGAGATCTGGCAGATGGACGTAAAGATGGATTTTTTAAATGGTATTTAGAAGAGTGCGTCTATATGGATCAGCCAGAGGGTTTCAGAGTGGGAGCAGAGGGACAGTGTGCAAGTTGCTTAATTCCATTTATAGACTAAAGAAGGCATCGCGGAGTTGGAACATCTGTTTTTGTTGAGACGGTCAAAGAATTCGACTTTATTAAAAATCCAGATGAACCATGCATTTATAGTAAAATTGTAGCAAGAACTGTGGAATTCCTCATTGAGTACGTGGATGGCATTCTCTTGATAGGAAATGACATTCCTATGCTACAATCAGTCATAGGATTCTTGTCACAGAGGTTCTCCATGAAAGACCTGGGTGATACCAACTACATTCTGGGGATCTAGATCTATCGTGATAGATCAAAGAGGATGGTGGGACTTTCACGGTCAAGGTACAATAACACCATACTAAAAATATTTAGTATGGATGATTCTAAGCATGGCAGTCTACCGGCTTGTCACGGAATCACCCTCTCCAAAGACTGATTTAGAAAGGGCTTGCATTACATCTATACCCTATGCTTGTGCGGTAGGCTCTATAATGTATGCGATGTTGTGTACCAGACTAGATGTTGCTTACGCACTCAGGATGGTAAGTCGGTATCAGTCAAACCCAGAGGAGAAACACTAGATAGCAGTAAAGAACATTCTCAAGTACCTGAGAAGGACTAAGGAGATGTTCTTGGTGTATGGGGGAAAAGACCTCTAGATCAAGGCCTTTGCTGACTCCGGCTTCCAGAGTGATAAGAATGACTCCAAGTCCATATTGGGTTATGGCTTTACCCTAAGTGCAGGGGCGGTCTGTTGGAAGAGCTCCAAGCAGGACACCATTGCAGACTCGACGATGGAAACGGAGTAGTTCGCTGCATGAGACGCCGCTAAAGAGGCAATCTAGATATGGAAGTTCTTAACTGAACTTCAGGTGGTTCCTTCCATTGTTGGTCTAATACTTTAGTATTGTGACAACAATGGCGCTATAGCTTTAGGAAAGGAACCAAGGTCCCACCAAAGATCCAGACATATCTTGAGGCGGTACCACTTGATCAGGAGATCGAGGTCAGGAGAGTAGATATGGAGAACAGCACTACAGATCCACTCACAGAGGCCATCCCTCAGAAAGTGTTCAAGAGGCTATTTGAGATTTTCGGTCTGCGATATGCCAGTATATGGCCTTAGTGCAAGTGGGAGATTGTTAGTGATATATGCCCTAGAGGCCATTATTGTATCATACTAGATTGTATATTACTTAATGGGAGCTTAGGATATACACGGATATAGTAACAGTCTTGCTCGAAATGGTAGTATGCTACATGGTTTGTTTCTACCTCAATATGTGCATGTATTTCTTTTAGCATGTCGCTTATACATATTGGTAGAGCCCTTAGGATCTTTGCTTTATTACCAGCGTTGTGATGGCAGCCACACTAGTGGGGGCTGGATAGTCTATAAGCACATCCTATACAGGTTCCTAGTCATAGGATTATCGAGACGGGGCATCGATACTCCATAATAGACTAGTGTATACGCTTCTCATACCAACAGGGGAGATAGTCTGCCCTACAGCCATTAGTACGTCGTATTGGAGATAGTATGCAGGTGCTCATTAGGTTATGAGTACACTGGATAGAAATCGTCGGGAATTGTTGGTGGGTATTATACCTATCGTCGGGTAGCAGTTCCCAGGTGACATGAGTACAGCTTAGTCCGTCGACTTGACAATGCTACTTCGCCTCGAGTGTTTTCCCACTGTACTTTGATTACTACCTTACCACGGCTCAAAGGAGTCGTGCAAACAGGTAGTAGTTGGGTGCAGTTCCGAAGCACTTGGAGGTAGTGGCGGTTAGATAGGATTCGTCTCTCCCAGTATTGGGGGTTGATATCGCGCTGTATTCGGAACGCCATTACAAAAAGTCCTTGGCCAAGGCAAGCGGGATTTACTGGAAGGTACTCCAGTAGTTTCTCAGGGTGTTTGGGCTACTCTCCGACACGACTTATTGTGCTATTAGGGGTTTGACGATTACCGCCCCTAGGCCCGATATGTGATACTCTTAGACGAATAGACCAGACTGTACGGAGATTGTCACATACAGGCTCAGTAGGAGTTCGGATGAGTTAGCTCATCGGCCTTCTTATCGACACATACCTGGGCAGCCGTTACATACAGCTAGTACCGCTTGCGGCTTGTGGTTAAACCCACTGCCAGCGTAGTGTCGAGTCTTTAGAGTCTCACATAGAGAGTTTCCCTGCACCGGGAAAAAGGTGTAGAGGCCGTATGGTTTTACGGCAGGTTTCGATCACTTACGTGTACTTATGCACGTGTGATGATCGGGCGGAAAATACTTGTGGGCTTTGGTTTAAGCCGGATCCTAATATTATATTGATGGATTATATTCGTCTCTTTGTATTCGTATTCTTCGGAATGCAGATGCGGTTATGTATATACGGACGAGGGGCGTTCTCGTAATTTTGCGGGAAAGCTTCTAGAAGGGACATCTCATTAGGGTGTCTTTTTCCATTTGGATTAAAGAATAATGAGGTGTAGAAAATGAGTGGAGATATTTCTTAGATGGTTATGACTCATCGCTTGACAAAATAGATATTTGTGAACCATGCTAGATATTTTGTGAGATATTATCTCATCAATTATTATCATGGTTCATTATTCATCACAAATGAATAAGTTATTCTTCATCCAAGCTCTCATCTCCACTCTCATTTTCTTCAAGTGCTCTTCTTCTTCCTCTAAACCCAAAAGCTCACATGAGTTAAGAATCCTTGGATTCCAAGAGACAAATCAATTCATCTTCTCACTCTACACCACCTAAGACTTCTAGTTTAGCGAACTAGAAGCCGTAGTTACCTCATATTCGAGATAGGAGCTCGGACTATAGACTCTCGGGTGGATCGTCTTTGACTCGATGAGGCCATCGAGGTTGCCCGATCTGTTTTCGATCTTTGGAGCTGATGACGAGTAGAGGATAATGATGAAGACCCGAAGGACATGTATCATGAGGTATAACTTCGTATCCGAGTAGTTAAACCTCAAGTAGTTTGCTAGCTAGGGTTTGAGATCGATCCTTGGTTCAAGTCGGTGTTGCGAAGTCCGTAAAAATCATTTTTTGCAATTTCTGCCTCCCCGTGAACACGCAGGGTGCACGACATCGACTTATAAATTTTACATCAAGTTGGGACAAGAAAAGATTTGTTTGTTTTCGGGACCCGCCACCTCTCTGAAGACGTTGAGGAATTACAACGACATATATCAGAGGTGTGGAAAGGTGTACCCTTGAACCAAATCCTGTATTTGAGGGGAGAAGTGATCGCGGTGGACCTAAGAATCGTTGGTCATATTTGAGACTAACATTACCTTAGGAATTATGGGATGAATATCATTTTGGATATCATTAATGAGAGATCATTAGTCATGTTTGAGACTAAGATCGGTTTAGAAATCACGAGCATATGGGCTCGGCTGATTTAAAATCAAAGAGATTTAATCTCAGGAAACTTAGCCAATTTGGGCTGAGATTGGGTTTCTATACTACACAGCAGTGCTAAGCACTAAGATATACAGTGCTCACGTGTGTCTCACGTGGGGCGCTGGAATAGTGCTAAGCACAAATTTTTTCTGGCGCTTACATGTGAAACATTTGAGGCGCTCGGATATGGGTGCTGCGCAATCAGTTCAAGCACTTTAGTCATTTTGATTGAATATAGAGTGCTAAGCACTTTGCATGGCACTCACGTGGGAAGCATGTGAGGTTCCGAGCATTAATTTTGGGTTTTGTTTGTTCACCCCCCTTTTAGACAGAAGTGCTAAGCACTTGTCTAGAGCTCTGGTGCTCACGTGTGAAGCACGTAAGGAGCCAGATTTTTGGATTTCCAAGAGTGTTTCACGTGTATTTCACGTGACTGCTTTATTTTTGGGGTGCTGGGCTATTTTATTTGGTGGCTACCTAATCAACACAAAGGTGTTTTTCTTTATGCTTTAGACGCTCACGTGGGAAGCACGTGAGGCGTTTTAGCTTTTCTTTTGTCTGTTTTAAGCATCCACGTGGGAAACACAAGAGGCACTATAATAGTGCTAAGCACTAATTTTACTCACGTGTGTTTCATGTGAGACGCCAAGTTCTTCTTGTTTTTAGAGATATCAATCTCTGTTAATGACATTTTAGTCATTGATGATCAAGAAGATTTCTGTTTTGATGATCTTAGATCATTTTAATTGGAGAACTAAGTTCTTCTTTTATTTTTATAAGAACTAAGTTATTTATGTAGGGTTAAACCCTAATTTTGGAGGAATTAAATTCCCAGAACATATGTTCTTTTTCTTTTTCTTTCTTTTTAACCTAGTTCTTTTCTGAATCTTTGATTCTCAAGAACAAGATCTTTCCGATGAGAATTAAATTCTCAACTTATGGGGACTTGTCTTGTGGATCTCTGATCCAGAGGAAGAACTAAGTTCTTTGAGAAGGGTTAAACCCTTAGATAGGTAGAAGAAGAGATATTTTTATCTCTGTGTTTTGTTTACCTAGGATTTTGAGGAGGCAAGTCTTGTTTTTTGAGAATTAAATTCTCTGTTCTTTCAAAAGCTTACTGTATTTTTTTTGTGCAGAAGCTTATACGGGGTGCCCTCTATATTTTTCTCTGTCTCTGTGTTGTGTGCGATTTGAAGTCTCGGGTCCTTTATATAGCAGATGCAAGTTTGTTAATTAATTTTAAGAAAATCTTTTATTTAGATATTCCAATTGATTTAATTGGACTTAAAATTGATTTGGGAAATTTTACCCACCGTTAGATCTTTTGTCCAAGGACTTCTATTTTACAGGATATGTTTTCTTATTTTTAACAAGATTAGGGGAATATTTTCCCATATATAGAATTTATTCTATTGAACGGTGATTTTTTTTTATCACCATTCGATTTTTAATCCAAGGGTACCCGGTTGAACAGAGCGCAATCTTTCTCTGTTTAGAAAGACGTGGGAAATATTTTCCATCTCATTGGATCTTTGATCTACCGATTTTCTGTTTAATAGAAAATATCCTTCTCATTTTGAAAGATCAAGGAGATATTCTCCTCTAATAGAATTTAATTCTATGTTTAATCACCGTTGGATCTTTGATCCAATGGTTCTCTTTTGAACAGAGAGGATATTTCCTAAGAGTAGAATTTAATTCTATATAAGGAGGCGCCCTCACGTGTTTAACACGTGAGGCTTATTTAGCTTCTTTCATTTGGCGCCTATATGCCTTGCATATGGGCGCTCACGTGCTTAACACGTGAGGTTAATTTGGCCTTTGGCCATTTACTCTTAATGCTCATATGCTTTGCATACAAAAATAGAATTTGATTTTATGCATAGAGCTTAACTCTATCTGAAGCTAATGCTTCAAAGGGGTGTTCTTACGTGTTTAACACGTGACCCCAGTGTGAGGGTTTTTTATGTTTTCATGTTTTTTACACATAGTTGCTCATGTGTTTAACATGTGAGACCCGTTTAGCCTTTAGTTGTTTGATTGTAGCGCCTATATGCAAAGCATATAGGCGCTCACGTGTTTAATACGTGAGACCTATTTTGCCTATAGTTGTTTGATTGCAGCGCTTAGCATATAAGCGCTCACGTGTTTAACACGTGAGGCTTGAGCGGTAGGGAATTTTCTCCCCTTTTCTCTCTCTTTTTATGAGGGAACACCAACAACGCTATAGAATATGAGGCCTTATTGGCTGGTCTATGAATCGCCTCGGAGGTAGGGCTAAAGAGAATTAGAATTCGCATCGACTCCACGTTGGTCGTTGGCCAGGTGACTGGACGATTCGAAGCCCGGGAACCCCTGATGATGAAATACTCAGCCAAGGTAAAAAGGCTCCAGAGAAATTTTGACGAGGTCCAAGTGGAACAAATTCCTTGGAGTATGAACATCGAGGCAGATGTGTTGAGCAAACTCACCTCCTTCTATTCAGCCAATCACAAGAGGAACATCCTCTTCGAAGTCCTACCGCGACCCAGTGTTAGAGATAAGGAAGTAGTGCACCGAATTTACACCACTTAAGGGAGTATCCCAGATTGGAAAAAACCCATAGTGGAATTTCTCAAGGACGTAACGCTCCCCGAGGACCGAAAGGAAGCACGTCGGCTCCGCATAAAAGCTCGCCACTTCATATGGATAAAAAAGAACTTGTACAAAATGTCATACACCTAACCTCTACTCAGATGCGTCGATTCCGACGAAGCAGAGTACGTTCTCCGAGAGATACACAAAGGAGTAGGAGGAGCGCATCAAAGAGCCCGCAACCTAGTTCAAAAGAAACTTCTATAAGGGTATTACTGGCCAACTATCCACCAAGATGCGGAAAAGCTAGTAAGAAGGTGCAAGACATGTCAACTCTTTGGCAGCACCCCTCGGTTACCAGCCACCGAGTTAACACCACTGAGTTTCCCTTGGCCATTCACACAGTGGGGGATGGACATGATTAGCTAACTCCTCATTGTCACGGGCAGCCACAAATACATCGTGTCACCGTAGACTACTTTACAAAATGGGTTGAAGCCAAACCAATGAGGAAACCGGATGCCGTCTCCACGGTGAAGTTCCTGCAGAATAATGTAATTGTCTGATTTAGAATTCCAAGGTGCATCATCATCGACCATGGAACCAACTTTGAGAATGACAAAGTCATAGAATTCTGCAGCGACTATCACATATTGATGAAGTTCTCCGTGGTCGCACATCCCCAGTGTAATGGGCAAGCCAAGTAAGACATGACAGATGGGTCGAGGAACTACCATGGGTGTTGTGTGCATTGTGAACGTCAAAGAAGACACCTACGGGGAAAACCCCGTTTATCCTCTGTTATAGCACCGAGGCAATGGTCCCCGTAGAAATCGGCCTCCCCAGTTATCGAGTTGAGCACTTTGACGATGAGGCGAATATCTTGGCCCTTCGAAGCAACTTGAATATCCTATTGGAAAAGAGAGATCGGGCGCAAATAAGGATGGCCGCATATGGGAAACAGACCGCCCGATATTACAATACCCGGGTCAAGCGTCGAGCCTTCAAGATATAAGACTTAGTCCTACGACGAAATGAGTTCTAAGACCAAGGGAAGCTGCACAAGTTCTTTCCGAGGTGGGATAGTCCCTTTCTCGTAACCAAAGCATTGCCCGGCGGAGCCTACCGTCTCCAGGACTCCTTGGGGCATAATTTTTCATGGCCATATATTGCCGAAAAGCTAAAATTGTATAGATGAACTTGTACTTTCTCGAATAATAAGATTCTTCTTTTTATACCAATAAAATTTATTTTTCGAGCTAAGCCCTTATGCAAGTAGATTCCTTCTTGGTTCCGAGGACCGGCGGACAGCCCCTTGTTCGTTGGCTTCGTTCACGATGGGTAGTTCCTTGCCAGACCAAACAGAAGTTCTACAACCTTCTCTCGAGCCCATGAGCTACCTCCAGCTCGGCACTAAGAGAAGGGAGGTACCTAAAGCTAACCTCTTGCTCAGACGAATAAAAGCACGGGTGCACCTGTAGGCAGTCGACGTAAGCCTCGCTCCGCCAATCTTACCTCGGCTTTGGGGTGTAGAAGGAATTCATGAACAATGGAAAGTTTATTAATGGATAAAAAAGGAGACGAAAAATTCCTTAAACAAAAGAAATACTTTTATTGATAAGAGGTATTCTCGGCTCCTCAGCCTTACAAAAATGTTTGGGGGCTCGCAAAATAAAAACTATTACAACAAAGGGAGAAGGGGGTCCAGAAAGCATTGATCATGGTATTCAAAGCAAAGATCCTCCAACCGAGCCCAGGCGGCATCCCATCGCTCCCTCTGCCGATGCCCGTGGACCCGAGCAGCTACGGTTCCGTCAGGGACTCCCGTTGTCACACATGAAGCTATGATCAGCCTCTGTTAGAAAGCTCGGTGAAGGATATCTATCGAGCGGTCCCGCTTGCTCTTCAAGATCAGGCCCAAATCATGGGTTGTACACATCTTGTCCATGGACTCCTCCAGCGCCTGTTGGGACAAAGCCCTGAAAAGGCCCGGGGAGGACCTCCAGATCACGTAGATGAGCATCTGCAGAAGAGAGGATCGATATGGGAGCAAACGCTCGCAATGACGCTCTAGGAGACCTATCACGGCCTTGTATGTCGCCTCGGAGCCGTCAAAGTCATAATGGTAGACATCATTGCATGTCATGATATCTTGGATGTTGTATGTATTGCTGGCCATCAGGAAACAACAAACTACGGAGAACGGTCAAAGAAAAAGGGGAGAAGACGAAGACGGCTAGAGGCAAATCAACGAGAGTGTCTAAGAAAGGGCTAAACATCCCCCATTTATAGCTTCAATAAAAGCCTTTCGATGGTCGAGATCCTCACCCATCAGGGCGTGAATCACGGAGTATTGCCATACGTATCATACCATTCGATATGGCATCGCCACACGACGCTCGGTTATTGGATCACTCCATTTCACGAGGATTCGGGAAGATTGAACGACGTCTTTGGGAGATTCGCATGGAGATTGAGATACCCTTCGAGCGCCATGTGGAACCGGAAATCGGGGATGCGCAAACATGGGTATCAGGGTAATCCTACCATCGACCGACCAATCAACACGGATAAATTCCTGATCGAGAGGCGGTCGGGCAGCTTCCTGCTCGGCCTATCTGCAGCGGGTAGCTTCCTACTGTTTACCCCAATCAGAGCAAAGCTCTGTTCAAATTCCAAGACGGGAGATGAAGCAACGCTTCCGATTCCCCCCAATCAGAGCAAAGCTCTACTTTGAAAATTTAAATTTTAATAAATGAAACAACGCTTTGGATCCTCTGCGCTGCGCGCAGGGCGCCACGTGTCAAAATTAGGCATGCCGGCGCAGGGAGCGCAGCGCCCAAGGCAGCGCGCCTAATCAGAGTAAGGCTCTATTTAAAACAAAATTAAAGGAAGCAACGCTTCAGTTGCGCAAGCACTGCGCTGCGCGACACGTGTCAGCGCAGTTGCGCAAGCGTAGTTGCGCAGCGCTGTGCGCTGCGCGACACGTGTCAGCGCAGTTGTGCAAACGCAGTTGCACTGCGCTGTGCGCTGCGCGACACGTGTCAGCGCAGTTGCGCTTGTGCAGTTGCGCTACGCTCTGCGCTGAGTGACACGTGGCAGCACGGTTGCGCTTGCAAAGTTGCGCTGCGCTCTGCGCTGCGTGACACGTGTCAAGCGCTGGGGTGTTTGCGCCAAACAGAATTAAAATTCTAATAAGATCCTTCTGTTCTTGTTAAAACAAGAAGATTGTCTTCTGTAAAACAGAAGCCCTTGGATCAAAGATCCAACGGTGGGGAAAATTCCCCAAATCACTCAGAGAATGATCTCTTTAACAAATTTAACAAATTAATGAGCACTATATAAAGGCCCCTAGACCCCAATTCAAAAGAGGATCAACATCGAGAACATCAAGAACTTCAAAAATAACAAAACAGAGGGAACTCTGAGGAATTTTGAGAAGAAACTCAAGAAGAAGAAAAAAAAAGGCAAAAACCTTTATAAAAGAAGAACTTATTCTGAATAGATCATTGATCTAAGAACAAGATCAATGATCTTCAATAAAAATAAATAAATAATAACAGTGCCTTGCACTTTTTTATGAACCATTGGTTCTGGAATCTTAAAAATTCCTCTCTTAAATCCAAAATTGGATTAAATCATTAAAACAGTGCCTTGCACTTGCAAATCTGCAATGTTGCGCTCTTGGGTTGGCGTAATCCACCAGAGAGCACCACGTATCAGCTCCAAGACCATTTGCGCTATGCGCTTTTAAAAAATAGAGCATTGCTCTTTAAAGTTGGCGCAACTCACCAGAGCGCGCCACGTGTCAGCAGCACAACAGCCCAGCGCACTGCGCTTGCGTGACACGTGTAACTACCATAAGCGCTTGCGCTCATTAATTAGCACAAAGCGCCTGACAGGCCACATGACCACTGTCAGATAATTAATGCACTGCATTATTGAAAAGAAGGGCCGAGCCCAATTAAAAAGGCCTAACAGGCCAAATAAAATGCAATGCATTATTTTAAAAAAAAGGGGCAAAGCCCAAACAAAAACAGATGCTGTGCATCATTTAAAAGGGACAGAGCCCAAATCAAAAAGGCCTAGCAGGCCAGAATAAAATGCAGTGCATTACTAAAAAGGGGCAAAGCCCTATCACAGGCCTAATAGGCCAAAGATAAATAAAAACATTGAACATTTTTTCAACTGGACTTAGCCCAATCATGGCCGTAAGTCCTCAAATTAAATTGTCTGAGCACGGCTGCTCCCTTAAATCAATTTACATCCGGTTCAAGGGTACATCTTCGAACTCTTCTGACACATATCGTTGTAATCCTTCAACGACGTTAGAGAGGTGACGGGTCCCGACAACCACACACCCATACGGACTATGGGGTCCTTAAACCCATGGAGTTATGTGTCCTTAAACTAATGGACTAATGCGTCCTTAAACACATCTATATGGACTATGGGGTCCTTAAACCCATGGACTTATGCGTCCTTAAACTAATAGACTAATGCGTCCTTAAACACATCCATATAGACTATGGGGTTCTTAAACCCATGGACTAATGCGTCCTTAAACTAATATCCATCCCCAAAACTGGCAATGGACCGCAATGTCCCTAAACTACCTATGGACCACTACGTCCCTAAACTGGAACAATAGAGCCCCCTAACGCTCTTTTGTTGGATCTAAATGATCCCGTTTAAGTCGATCTTAGCCACAAATATGGCTAACGTATCCTTAAACATTCAAACAGACTTTAGTCCCAAATTGGATTATAAAACCCCCAATCAACTCTGGTTCAAGGGTACATCTCCGAACTCCTCTGACACCTGTCGTTGTAATCCTTCAACGTCGTCAGAGAGGTGACGGGTCCCGACGGCCATATATTAAATGAACCACTACGTCCCTAAACTGGAACAATAGAGCCCCTAAATGCTCTTTCCGTTAAGTTGATCTTAGTCTCAAATCAGACTAATGTATCCTTAACGAACGTTTAAGTTGATCTTAGCCTCAATATGGCTAACGTATCCTTAAACTAAAACACCAAACCCAAGTCTAAGTAAATACGGATTTGTACTAATCCACGTCCTACGGGCGACGACATAAATTAGTCTCCGTATACAATCCACGGGAAACCACAAACAAAACAAACACCCACGACATGAAGTGAAATTCTGGAGAAGGAGAAAGTTGTTACAGCGATGCGGTAACGTAATTAACTGCATGGGGCTTGCGCCTGCAGGGAAGAGCGTCCCCACAATCAAAAACCCCTCAAGCGAGGGGGAATCTGACGAAGTCTGCTACATCGTCCGCATCCGTCTAAACCTCCGGTACACGGTGGCATAAATCAACTTGGCATCTTCGGAGAGGTGGACGGATAAAACCAAATAGCATTTGCCCCCAGATTCAGGGAAGACGTCAGTCTTTCCTGGCTTCCGGCAGTAAACAGATTCTGGCACCCCCGGTGGGACCTCTTCCTCTTTCCACTCCACACTTCGTGTGTCGTGTTCGCGAACAAATCGCGGTTTGCTGTGGTTGCCTTTGGATTCAAGGTACTTAGATTTGGTGTCTTGCTCCGTGCAGAAAACAGAAGATCAATGGCTTCAAACTGCACTACCTGCAACTGCAACTCTCGCTCCGTCCTTGCTGGAGGAGTGACTTATGGGCCCCAAGCGGCCTCCCTTTTCAAGATGCCAGTAGAGCAGGTAACTCAGGCCACCACTGGATTATTCTTTGGGTCCTTGCTCCCACCAATGAGCTTCAATGCCCCAATAGCGTCGCAAGAAGCTCTAAAGAAGTCGGTCTTTGATCGGCTTACAACTACCGCGGCCCCTCTCAACGGGTCGCCCAACTCCACTGCCTCGGTTTTTAACATGCGAGGTCAGAGCTCCAACGGGCCCATGAAAAAGCCAGCAATACCGGAAGATGTTATCCCGAAGCGGATAGCTATCCCTACTCCAGTTTCAGGCGAAATCACCAAGGTTGCTTCCCCTGCTCGGAAGTCTGCTTTTGACAGGTTGGCCGTCCCCATTCAACGGACGTCGGTCTTTAAAAGGCTTGTACCAGCAAATTTTGACCAACACAGGGGGCATGAGGAGGTCATCCTTATGGCTGAACCAACTCTATCCGCACGACACGCTCGACGTCGCCACTGGCGCCGAGTAAGGAAGGCTGGGGCAACTCCCCCTCTGGATTCACTCTACCAGCTCCAACAGTGGGGATCGATGCTGCTGTTCCAACCGGGAACAGCTTTGAATTGCTGAACACGGTGCGCAGAAACTCTCCTGCTGCGGTGTTGAAACGAACTCCTTCACCTGTAGAGAATACTCCAGAGAGGAAGCTAGAGCAGCCCCCTCAACGGCTGTCCTCTAAAATCTACAAAGTCTGGCGACAGGTCCAGTCGTCGGTGATTGATGAAAACTATCTCTGCCGACAGAAAAAGATGAAGGTGCGGCAGGAGAAGAGTTACTCCATCAAGCCAAAAAAACAACAGCTACTTGGGTGCCCACTGCAACGGCCCCCTCATCTCCAATCCCTCAAAGGAAAAGGAGGCCGCAAAGAGCCCCTGTGAACATGGTGAAGTGTAAAAGCGCTGAAAACAAACGCCCCAGGTCTGGGGGCATGGTGGTGCACACTGTTTATATGGCTTCCGGAAAGGAGGAAAGCCGCTCTTCGATGGGTCACCGACCGCTCACCCGATCCGTGACAAAAGCCCAGGAGCAGCAACAGAAGCTTCAGGAAATGATGACTGCGATGGCTGCACTTACCGAACCGAAAGAAAGTTCAGAAGTATCATCAGAGCAGCGTCATGAACAAGAAACTGACGCTGACTATCTACGCAGAGTCCTCGAAAAGAAGGACAAAGAGGCAGCAGAACAAGCTGCCAACATAAAACAAATGGCGCTCCTCTTCCAAGATATAGTAGGGATGATGTTACACCCAGACCCTCCAGCTGAAGACCCTTCGATCAATGTCGGAAACGACGGAGGGGAAACATCTGATCCTCCTCCGGCCTTTTCAGCAGCCAAGGAGGAAACCATTTCTAAGGCCGCACTAGACGACTATATAGCTCAGCAAATATGAGTTCATCAAGCGAATGAAGCGGCTGCGCAAATTGTTAGAACCGGACGACCCTATCCAAGCTGGTAGACCAAATCAGTTACCTGCCGGGATATACGATCCCTAAGTTCCACGTATATAAAGGGACAGGGAATCCGCATCAGCATGTCGCTCAATTCAGGGCGTTATGCGGCAATACTGGAGGCGATGACAAATTGTTGCTTCGCCAATTCGTCGGCAGCTTAGCAGAAACAGCCTTTGAATGGTATTCAGAGCTACCTAACGACTCTGTCAAAACATTTGCAGAGATGGAGCTACTGTTTACACAAAAATTCGCGAGTGCTAGTGAACGCACCCCGATAGCAGCACTGATAAATGCCAGGATAAGGCCAGGCGAAACGTGGGTCCAATACGCAACACGATGGCGGAACCTATGGTCGAAATGCGAACAACGCATAGAAGAGGCATCTGCGGTAGGCATGTTTGTGGGCACTCTCGATCCGCAAGTGACCATCTCGCAATTCATGATGTTCTTCAGGCCGACCATCTTCCAGGCCTTAATCGACAAATTAGCACAAATGGACCAGATAGGCCATGGACCGTCTCCTCCAAAACCAGACTCTCGAAATGAGAAAAGAAAAGGGAAAGTGATCGTTGTCATCAATGCTCAACAACAGCCAAGCAACTCAAAGCCAGTTGTTCGCCAAAACAACGTGCGTCCACACCCATCCCTCGAGGAGAGACTGTGACGTCCTTACTCGTTTCCTCATAATAAAATGAGAAGACTGTTTGAGCTGGCAGTACGCAACAGACTCATTAATCTGCCGAATCCAAAACGTCTGTCGCGGCCAGGTGATCTCAATAATCTCGATTATTGCCCTTACCACCAAACGGTAAGTTACCCGATCGAGGATTGTTTCTTCTTTAAAGGATGGATCGAGGATCAGTACCTACAAGGCAAGTTTGCGTTGTCTGAAAACTAGAAGGTAAACCTACCACAACCGCACACTCCAAAGAAGACGGACACGATGGGGGCAGCTTGTTCTTTTGTTGAGGACGAAAATGATGGAGAAGACTCATCAGATGAATCCGAAAACTACGTAGCGAGTTGTCATGTGATCTCTCACTCATTGGTGGATGATAAAGAGGCTCCTTGCGCCGAGAAACCGAGGGCGGACCCTGAATCAGAAATTCCGCGGCCGTCAGACGAGTTGATCGATGCCTTCCTGAATGAGAGTTAAAGCAAATTAAGAGCGTGAGATGGCCATACTGGAAGGAGCCAAACACCGACGACTGGACCAAAGAGTCGAGGCACTCCCGTCAAATCAAAAGCCATCCGCTGCCGATAAAAACAAATTCAAGACGAGGAAAAGGTTTGCTAAAGCCCTGTCAGCGGGAATGAAGCTACCACCCTCTGAAGAAAATACTCTCGGTGGAGTGGAGATACATCCTAACTTCTGCTTATATCATCAGAAGATCATACATCCTACCGAAGACTGCGACTCTTTTAAGTGTTGGTGGTAATGGTATGTCTCTCAAAAGCAACACTTCAACAGGACAAAGCGTGAAGCTCGTAGACATCAGAAAAATGCGATAGATGAGCGCAAAAGAGCCGCCGACGACTGTCACATAGCCGACTCCAAGGGATCGCAAATTATCACCTTTGGAAGCGACTCTGACGAAGAAGCTATACTTAACCATCTCCTCAAGGAATCCATTTCAAAAATGAAAGAATTGAGGAGTTGCGAGAACGTTCAGCCGTGCAACTGCACGCTGCTCGGAAAAAATCTCGGCCCCATAAACAAGGGGTCAAGCAAAAAGGATAAAGGGAAGGGAAAAACAACCCTCGTAGCCAATTCTCAACAGCAATCGAGTGGCCCTAGACCGATTGTTTGCCGAAACAACAAGCGGCAACCCCTCCAGGAAAAGTTGAAACGTCCTTACTCATTTCCGCAAGATAAAACAAGGGGACTGTTCGAGCTGGTAGTGCGTGACAGACTCATCAATCTGCCGAGTCCAAAACGTCCGTTGCGGCCAGGCGATGTTAACGATCCTGACTATTGCCCTTACCACCAAACGGTAGGTCACCTGATCGAGGATTGCTACGTCTTCAAAAACTGGGTTGAAGATCAATACCAACAAGGCAAGTTCTTCATCTCCGAAAACTGGAAGGTGAGCTCGCCACAACCACACGCGCCGGGAAAGATGGAGAGACCGGGGGCATCATGCTCATTCATAGGGAAAGCCCCATAGACCGAAAAGTCAGTAAACTAGAGATTCGCCTAGAATACGGCGACAACGGACCGCAACGTCCTTAAACTAACGGCGGACCGAAATGTCCTTAAACTAATGACGAACCACTACGTCCTAAAACTAGCTGTTGACCGAGATGTTGATAAACTACGGTGGATTGAAACATCATAAAGCCGATATAAAAAAAAGAGATAAAAAATAATAAATAAATAAATAAATAAACGGTATGTCCATAAGCAAAATGGGCACAGATGAAAACCCGAAAGGGCTCCGTGAGTAAAAACAGCAGGGCTACCGGCGAGTGTTCGTGAAAACCCGAAAGGGCGCGACCTCGTAAAAAAAAAAGAATAAAAAGAATTAAAAAAACGGTATGTCCATAAGCAAAATGGGCATGGATGAAAACCCGAAAGGGCTCCGTGAGTAAAAACAGCAGGACTATCGGCGAGTGTTTGTGAAAACCCGAAAGGGCGCAACCTCGTTAAAGGGCACTTACAGGGTCCTCTTGACTTTGTAAGGAGAAATCACCCGCGTGAGATCCTTACGACTCACAAGGGAGCAACACACTTAGGGATCCTCACGATTCCTAAGGAGAGAATACACTTACGAGATCCTCACGACTCGTAAGGAGAACTCTCTTATGGGACCCTCACGGCTCATAAGATTTGAAAGTCTTAAGTTACAGAGACCCAAACCTGTGCTTAAGCAACCCCCACAACCTTCGATATTGCCCTACAAGTGGCTCAACACTGACCCTTGTATACAATCCACGGGCGCGAATAAACATTTCCCTAACCAAGTCCCATCCGTGACTAGGGATATGTTCGTACAGTGAACAACCCTTGTAAGCCCTCTCGACTTATAAGGAGAAAACCCTTTTGTAAGATCCTTACGACTTACAGGGGAACATACACTTAGGAATCCTCACGATTCCTGAGGAGAAAACACACCTACAAGATCCTCACGACTCGTAGGGAGAAATACCTTTGTGAAACCCTTACGGCTCATGAAGTCAAAAGCCTTAGTCGACAGGACCTTAACCCTGTTCGCTAAGCCACCTTTGTTCGACATCGACAGAGGCAAATGATGATTCGCTCCTGGCAATATCCCAGTTGTAGCGATACTGATGCCGAAATCGGTGTCTAATTCCAGGCTTACAGCGAAAAGCCAGCAGGTCGCACATGCATACGAAATAGTCGAAATGATGGGGCAACTTGCAATAAAAAGCAGCAAGCAAAATCGTATGCACACAAAATAGCCGAAATGATTGGGCAACTCGCAATAAAAAGCAGCGAGTGAAAGTAAAATAAATAGCCGAAATGATTGGGCACCGCGAAAAATAGCCGAAATGATTGGGCAATCGCGACCTTCACAATATAAAAGCTGAAATGATAGAGCATCGCGGAAATAAAATAATAATACAAAAAAAGATGAATGAAATTTAAGCCCTACAGGAGATAGCATAGCAATCCCTGTATACAATCTATAGGCGCAAACAAAGAAGGAGACACATCTTCCATCCCCATGCTCCATCAGAAAACGGAGCCAAGTCTTGACGGTAACTCATATAAAACCTGAAAGACGATCGGAGATCATCCCACACCAGCGCGGAGTGATCACCACCTCGACGTCCATCTCAATACAACAGACGAGATGCCACAACAGCGTTCTTCCTCCAACAGGACTCGGACGCGACAAAGCAAACAAAGCAAAGGCCAAATTCCTAGCTTCAGGGTCTTAACGGCAAGTCATATAAAACCTGAAAGACAATCAGAGATCATCTTGCACCAGTGCGGAATGGTCACCACCTCGACGTTCGTCTCGATACAGCAGACGAGATGTCACCCCAGCGTTCTTCCTCCAGCCGGGTTCAGACGCGACAATCAAACTAACGTAGCCACGACAAAATCCCTAGTTCCAAACCTCGACGATTCACCAGCAACCTAGAGACAACCGCGACATTCGTCTCGATACAGCAGACGCGATGCCAGCAAACGAAGCAAAGGCCAAATTCCTAGCTTCAGGGTCTTGACGGCAACTCACATAAAACCTGAAAGACTATCGGAGATCATCCCACACCAGCGCGGAGTGGTTATGACTCATCGGGGCTCTCCAAAATGAGCCCAACCTCAAGTAAAAAGCGGCATGGCAAAATTCCTAACGCTTGCTCTTCCGACGGTCAAACTGCCAAGGAGGATTGCTTGAAGACATCTTGTCCAGCCCCCGAAGGGATCAGAGACACGGCAGTCGCAGGGCTACTCGAACAGCACGATTGCCTATCGAGGAGTATATCAGCTGATGCGACAGTACGGCGGCCAAAACCTTAAGTACCACAGACCCTAACGGACTTCTGTCGTAAAGAGTAGAGGTTAACTGTGACATTAGGATATTCTTGCGAGAAATGCTCGATTCGTCTCGACTTATGAAGAAATTGATGTCTTTGCGACAACTTCTTGATGCGGCTCGACTCGTAAGACAAAGCCTTAGGCGGCGGGGATTAAAAAACTTGCTTCCTAAGCACTGGGACCCTGCAAGTCGGCCCAAAATGGTCTCTTGCATACTATCCATGGGTCTCACTCTCCAAAGTCGAATCTCGACAAAGAGGGAAACAACCGCTTACAAGTCCTCTCGACTCGTAAGAGGGAAAATTCTCTTATAAGATCCTTACGACTTATAAGAGAAAACGCACTTAGGAATCCTCACGATTCCTAAGGAGAAAATCCACCTACGAGATCCTCTCGATCCGTAGGGAGAAAAGTCTCTATGAGACCCTCATGGCTCATAGAGTTGAAAAGTCTTAGGCAGCAGATCTGAACCTGCGGCCTAAGCCATCGCTATCTCTTGGAGAAACTAAGATGCTTACTCTATTATCTGTCAACCCTGTTTATTAAGACAGCATGCTGAGAATAAAAGAAAGAAGAAAGTGACAGAAAGAACATCCGATTTATATTTAATCAAGCGTTCGAGACACACTCATTCATGCATAGGCAAAAGACTCAGAACGAGAAATAAGACAAGCTGGAATAAAAAATTTCCATTCATATTGCCAAAAATTCTTACAATCATGAAAGCAATAAATGAAAAACATTATTCAAATTATTACAATGGTATAACCTCAAACCCGGGGCTCGGATTGAGGAATTCAAAAGTAAGGCCATCTAAAGTTCTTCTGGCCTTTCTGATTATTCTCATGCGCAGCCTCTCGCGCTCAATTGTGTCAAGATCTTCGGCAAGGCCCCCCATCCTTCGATAAGCAGCGATTATCGTCGTCAGCTGGAAAATTTGATGCAGAATGTCGATGAGGCTATCCCGCCGTTTCTTCGAGATCAGCCCAGACAGGTACACTGAATGCACCTTGTCTTCGACATCATCCAGCGCATTGAGCGGCATAGCCTCGTGAAGCCCCGGAAGTGCTCTCCATATTGCTCCCAGCACGACTTTCAAGAGAACAGAACGGCGAGGGAGCAGCCAACCAACGTGTACGTTCAGATGACCCATGACTTCCGCACACTGGGCATCTGTAAACTCTTGGTTTTGTTGACGGCCCTGTACGCGGATATCCTCGTAGGTGATGAATTCGTGCAAACTGTATAGACGTACCGCCATAATGCCTGGAGGAAACATCATGGGAAGATTAACGACGAAAAAAAACAGAGAGAGTTAAACTCCTCGAGAGCAATGCTCTGCAAACAGGAGTGAATATCAAAATCCAATAATGAGGGGAATTTAAAGAAACTCCCCGAGAACTCTGAGAGCCTTACTATTAAAAGATGATATAATCTATTAAAGACAAAACTCCATTTTTAATCTTCATTATCCATATTCAAACTCTTAAGAGTTCATCATTTTTTATTTTATTTTATTTTTTTTTAGATCAAAGAGATCTATGTTTTGCCAAAGAGCAAAGCTCTGTGCATGGGTTAAGAAACCCTGAAACAGATTCTTGAGAGCAAGGCTCTGTTGGTGAAATCCCAAAGGGGTTTTCTTTAGATCAAAAGATCTATAAGAGCAAGGCTCTATTAAATGAAATTAATTTAATTCAAGATTAACTTTTACCTAAAAAGTTTCTTTTGAAGAAAATCTAACTCTGGGAGTTCTTAAAGGCAAGAGCAAAGCTCTGAAATTTTGAAAGTAAAAATCTTAAAGATGATAATCATCTGTTGAGGACCAAAGGTCCTATTTATAGGCATCAAATGCCCTTACAACTTCCAAAAGTTGCCGCAACGATTGGAATTCTGCCACCATTGCGCTCGCGTTTGGGGCCACGTAAGCGCAACGGTGGGGGGCATTTGTTTACCCCAATCAGAGCAAATCTCTGTTCAAATTCTAAGGCGGGAGATGAAGCAACGCATCCGATTTCCCCCAATCAGAGCAAACCTCTACTTTGAAAATTTAAATTTTAATAAATGAAGCAACGCTTCGGATCCTCTGCGCTGCGCGCAGGGCGCCACGTGTCAAAATCAGGCACGCCAGCGCAGGGAGTACAGCGCCCAAGGCAGCGCGCCCAATCAGAGCAAGGCTCTATTTAAAACAAAATTAAAGGAAGCAACGCTTCAGTTGCACAAGTACTGCGCTGCGCGACACGTGTCAGCGCAGTGGCACAAGCGCAGTTGCGCTGCGCGGCACGTGTCAGCGCAGTTGCGCTGCGCTGAGCATCACGTGTCAAGCGCTGGGGCGTTTGCGCCAAACAGAATTAAAATTCTACTAAGATCCTTCTGTTCTTGTTAAAACAAGAAGATTGTCTTCTGTAAAACAGAAGCCCTTAGATCAAAGATCCAACGGTGGGGAAAATTTCCCAAATCACTCAGAAAATGATCTCTTTAACAAATTTAACAAATTAATGGGCACTATATAAAGGCCCCTAGACCCCAATTCAAAAGAGGATCAATATCGAGAACATCAAGAACTTCAAAAACAACAAAACAGAGGGAACTCTGAGGAATTTTGAGAAGAAACTCAAGAAGAAGAAAAAAAAAGGTAAAAACCTTTATAAAAGAAGAACTTCTTCTGAATAGATCATTGATCTAAGAACAAGATCAATGATCTTCAATAAAAATAAATAAATAATAACAGTGCCTTGCACTTTTTTATGAACCATTGGTTCTGGAATCTTAAAGGTTCCTCTCTTAAATCCAAAATTGGATTAAGTTATTAAAACAGTGTCTTGCACTTGCAAATCTGCACTGTTGCGCTCTTGGGTTGTCGCAAGCCACCAGAGAGCGCCACGTGTCAGCTCCAAGACCACTTGCGCTATGCGCTTTTAAAAAATAGAGCATTGCTCTTTAAAGTTGGCGCAACTCACCAGAGCGCGCCAGGTGTCAACAGCGCAACAGCGCAGCGCACTGCGCTTGCATGACACGTGTCACCACCATAAGCGCTTGCGCTCATTAATTAGCGCAAAGCGCCTGACAGGCCACATGACCTCTGTCAGATAATTAATGCACTGCATTATTGAAAAGAAGGGCCAAGCCCAATTAAAAAGGCCTAACAGGCCAAATAAAATGCAATGCATTATTTTTAAAAAAAAAGGAGCAGAGCCCAAACAAAAACAGATGTTGTGCATCATTTAAAAGGGACATAGCCCAAATCAAAAAGGCCTAGCAGGCCAGAATAAAATGCAGTGCATTACTAAAAAGGGGAAAAGCCCTATCACAGGCTTAATAGGCCAAAGATAAATAAAAACATTGAACATTTTTTCAACTGGACTTAGCCCAATCATGGCCGTAAGTCCTCAAATTAAATTGACTGAACACGGCTGCTCCCTTAAATCAATTTACATCCGGTTCAAGGGTACATCTTCGAACTCTTCTGACACCTATCGTTGTAATCCTTCAACGACGTTAGAGAGGTGACGGGTCCCGACAACCACACACCCATACGGACTATGGGGTCCTTAAACCCATGGACTTATGCGTCCTTAAATTAATGGACTAATGCGTACTTAAACACATCTATATGGACTATGGGGTCCTTAAACCCATGGACTTATGCGTCCCTAAACTAATGGACTAATGCGTCCTTAAACACATCCATATGGACTATGGGGTCTTTAAACCCATGGACTAATGCGTCCTTAAACTAATATCCATCCCCAAAACTGGCAATGGACCGCAATGTCCCTAAACTACCTATGGACCACTACGTCCCTAAACTGGAACAATAGAGCCCCCAAACGCTCTTTTGTTGGATCTAAACGATCCCGTTTAAGTCGATCTTAGCCTCAAATATGGCTAACGTATCCTTAAACATTCAAACAGACTTTAGTCCCAAATTGGATTATAAGACCCCCAATCAACTCTGGTTCAAGGGTACATCTCCGAACTCCTCTGACACCTGTCGTTGTAATCCTTCAACGTCGTCAGAGAGGTGACGGGTCCCGACGGTCATATATTAAATGGACCACTACGTCCCTAAACTGGAACAATAGAGCCCCTAAATGCTCTTTCCGTTAAGTTGATCTTAGTCTCAAATCAGACTAATGTATCCTTAACGAACGTTTAAGTTGATCTTAGCCTCAATATGGCTAACGTATCCTTAAACTAAAACACCAAACCCAAGTCTAAGTAAATACGGATTTGGACAAATCCACGTCCTACGGACGACGACATAAATTAGTCTCCGTATACAATCCACGGGCAACCAAAAACAAAACAAACACCCACGACATGAAGTGAAATTCTGGAGAAGGAGAAAGTTGTTACCGTGATGCGGTAACGTAATTAACTGCAGGAGCTTGTGCCTGCAGGGAAGAGCGTCCCCACAATCAAAAACCCCTCAAGCGAGAGGGAATCTGACGAAATCTGCTACATCGGCCGCATCCATCTAAACCTCCGGTACACAGTGCCATAAATCAACTTGGCATCTTCGGAGAGGTGGACGGATAAAACCAAATAGCATCTTCCCCCAGATTCAGGGATGACGTCAGTCTTTCCCGGCTTCCGGCGGTAAACACCTACCCAACAATGTCGTAGATCCAAAGTCTTCATCATGAGGCGGCCGAGTAGCTTCCTGCTCGGCCCATCCACCTTGGGTAGTTTCCTACCCAACGGGGACGTGGACCTAAAGCCCTCATCACGAGGCCACCGAGCAGCTTCCTGCTCGGCTCATCTGCAGTGGGTAGCTTCCTGCCCAATGTTTACCGCTGAAGACCAGACTGAGATGCGGAAGAAGTCTAGCCTGAATTTGGGGGCAGATACTATTTGGACATATCCATCCACCTCTCCGATGATACCAAGTTGATTTATGGCACCATATATCGGAGGTTTGGACAGATATGACTATTGTAGCAGATTTTATCAGATTCCCCCTCATTTATGAGGGGTTTTTGATTATGGGAACGCTTTTCCCTACAGGCGCATGCCCCTACAGTTAATTATGTTATCGTGTTACAATAACCACTTTCTCCTTCTCCAGTAGTTCACTTCGTTTCATGTGTTGTGTTTTTTTTTGTTTCGGTTGCCGGTGGATTGTATACGGAAACTAGTTTATGTCATCGCCCGTTGGGTGTGGATTAGTCCAAATCCGTATATTTATAAATTTGGGTTTTGAACTTAGGTTATATATTCCTTTAGTTCAAAAATATTGTGTTTTATTTAAGGACCGTTAATCTAGTTTGAGATTAAGATCAACTTAAATATATGAGCATTTAGGCTCAATTTATTTTAACTAAGAATACGTTAGTCTTATTTTAGACTAAGATCAACTTAGCAATATTTTCAGGATCATTAAATTTTATTAAGATCCAACAACAAAGCATTTGGGCTCAGCTGCAAGAAACTTTCAGAGAGACTTAGCAAATTTGGCCTTGGTCTACTCGATCTTTTCTTCTCTTTTTTTTCTCAAAACTGCTAAGCACTTATTTGTGGTTCTGTTTGCTCAGCCCTTTTTCTTTATGCAGAAGTTCTAAGCACTTGTTTGGGGCTCTGACACTCACATGTGTATCATGTGAGGCGCTCAGACATGGGCATTTCCCAGTTAGTGCTAAGCGCTTTAGTTATTTTGACTAAATATAGAGTGCTAAGCACCTCGTATGGCGCTCACATGAGAGGCACGTGAGGCGCTGTCTCATTTATTTTATTGGGCGCTCACGTGTGTTTCATGTGAGGCGCTCAGACATGGGCGCTGCCTAATTAGTGCTAAGCACTTTAGTCATTTTGACTAAATATAGAGTGCTTAGCACTTCATATGGCGCTCACGTGTGGGGCACATGAGACGCTGCCTCATTTATTTTATTGGGTGCTCACGTGTGTTTCACGTGAGGAGATGTGCCTTCTATTTTGAGCGCCCATGTGGGAAGCACGTGAGGCGCCGAGTCCTTTGTTTTGAGCACTCACGTGGGAAGAACATAAGGCGCTGGGTTCTATTTAAGTGAATCTTTTAGGTGCTCACATGGGAAGCACGTGAGGCGCCAAGTCTTTTTTCTTTGTCGATATTTTCTGAAGAAGTTTTGACTTCTGTTAATAGCATTTTGACCTTTAATGATCCCTGTTTTGGAGATCTGAGACCGGTTTCATTGGAAAACTAAGTTCTTCTATTTTTTTGTAAGAACAAAATTCTTTATGTAGGGTTAAACCCTGTTTGTGAAGGAATTAAATTTCTAAATAATATGTCTTTTATTTTGTTTTGATCTAGTTCTTTTTTCTCTCTAGATTTTGAGTTTGGAGAACAGAATCTTCCCGATGAGAATTAAATTCTCAATTTGTGGAGAGATTTGTTCCAAATCTTAGACCAGGAGAAGAACTAAGTTCTTTTTTGTGGAGGGTTAAACCCTTGTTTTCCTTTTATTAGGCAAAAGACATAAGTTCTATCTTTACTTTTCTTTACCTAGGGTTTTAAAGAACAATGATCTTTTTCCTTCAGAAGAGAATTGGATTCTCAGTTTTTTTTGGGAAAGAAGATTGTGGGGTTGATCTTCTATATTTTCCTTGAAGTCTCCTATCCTTTATATAGGAGAGTCAAATTTGTTGATTAGTTTGAGAAAAATCTCTCATTTGAGAGATACTAATTGATTTACTTGGCCTCAAAGATTATTTGGGGGATTTTATTCACCGTTAGATTTTTGATCCAGTGAATTTTATTTCATAAAATATATATTCTTGTTTTTAACAAGATTAGGGAAATATTTTCCCATTGATAGAATTTTATTTCTATCAATCAGTGATTTTTAATCATCATTGGATTTTTAATCCAAGAGTGTTCTGTTTAACAGAGCAGAATTTTTTTTATTTAGAAAGATTGGGGAAATATATTTCTAAAATAGAATTTAATTCTATCATTGGATGATTTATCATCACCATTGGATCTTTGATCCAGCTGCTCTGTTTAACAGAGAATATCCCGGATTTTGGGGAAATATTCCTCATGTAGAATTTAATTCTACCTGCTTTAGTTTAGGCGCTGACGCTCACGTGTTATGTACGTGGGCGCCACTTAAGAATTTAATTCTTATATAACAGGCGCCCTTATGCTTTCCATGTTGGCGCTTACGTGAACTTCACGTGAAGCGTCGCTGTAGGATTTAATCCTATAAGAGGCTGACGCTGGCGCTTACGTGGGGAGCACGTGAGGCGCTGCCTCATTAGGTTTGAACAGAGCTTAGCTCTTATTATTGTATTTAATTAATAGGGGAACAAATTCCCCCCACCGTTGTTCTCACGTGGCTCACACGTGAGTGTAACGGTGTCAATTTTATCACCGTTGGATCACCTAGGGAAGTTGAACCGATCCCCTCACGTCTTATAAATGGGGCCTTTGGCCCTTGAGATGACTTCTGTCTCATCATCTTCTTCCTGAACATTTTCTTTTTTTTGAGAATTCAATTCTCGTTCCAGAGCTTAGATCTCCGTCTTCAAGAACATCTTTGAACAGAGTCTGCAAAATTTTTGGTGAGGACTATGAACAAAGCTTAGCTCTTAATCCCCTTTGGGGCATATATATATATATATATATATATATATATATATATATATATATATATATATATATATATATATATTTGGATTTAAAATCCATTATCATACTCGGCAGAGCTTAGTTCTTTTCTTGAATTGATTTCTTAGAGATCTTTAAAAACCCTTTTTTATATAGATCGTGGATCATGTTGTCCTTATCCAAGACTTGAGTCGATGGACATTCTTGAGAATTTTTGATTCTCTTCTTAGGGTTTTACCCTACTGTCAATCTTGACATTAGAGCTTATCTGGAACTTGATTTCATCAATTAACCCCTGAGTTTTCTAACATAGGGATTTCTAGGATTTAATCCCACTGTTTGGAGGAATTTAATTCCATTTTTTTGTAGAGCTTAGCTCTGATTTGAATTTTAAAAACTTTGGGAATTTTATTCCCTTTATTGTTCTTGGATATTTTCTTTTTCTAGAATTTTTTGGATTTTAATCCTTTTTTTCCACAGATTTGAATCTGTTGTTTGTTTAAAAGGACCCGCCTTTCAAGGGATATTGAGAGTTTTAACTCCACTGTTCATTTAATGAGCACTATTCGTTTAATGAGAATCCTTTTGAATTCTCACAATAGGCACATATCTCATCATTGATGAGCCGCCATCTTAATTTTGTGGGGCCCACTGTTTTTTAGACTTAGTGATTTTAGTATTTTTATTGCTAACCCTTCACTGGGTTTCTTTTCAGGTACCATGGCTTCTGGTTCCTTTTTTCCCTACGTTCGCTCGAAGAGTACTTTTGCCGACGCTCCCACTGATCGTGAAATCCTTGCTTTAATCTGGGACTACGATCCGGAATGGAAATCTCTTTATCTATGTGGAGCATGGTACAGCTACATCGTCCGGTGTTGGAGCAGCTTTACTTTCGAGGTGCCATCATAACCGATCCCCTCGATTCAGTACGTTAACCCTTCGCCGGTTGCTTATGCTATGGAAGAGATTAATTGGACTGCAGAGGGGCATCTTCAACCATCTATGGCATCGATACCAGTCCAACCGTCGATGGCTCTAGATATTTTAGGGCGTCATATATGTCAGGGAGATGTACGACCTTAGGGTCAGGTTTATACAATAGGCGTGACCCCTCGACCTCCGGCTGGTTACCTTATTTGGGCCCGCTACATCTTATCGGCCAAGAAATCGTTGTTGCTGAAAACCGGGTTATACCCAGCGGTCTATGCATCTCTCTTTTATTACTATACTCCTCATGTATGGTGGCTAAGTCTTTCTTGGAACAATAGAACATCCCAATCCACACGTTTCTATTATCGGACCGGGAAGTATCAATTTCGCTGGAGGAATTCGCAGATATTTCTGGATTACCCTTCAAGGGGAGCACTATGAGGATATACTTCCTCCCGATGAGTATATCTTTGCCACCGAATTGGTCATCATTGGCCTTACGCCGGAAAATGCTATCCAACACAAGTTCCCATGTCTGATCAAAGTGTTGAATATTTTTGAAAGCCTGTTTTTAGAGTCTGGGGGCATGGGGTTAGCTTTGCGGATTTTGTCACCCGTTTCCTTCGTCCAGAAGTTTTGTCGAAGAAGGCTGCGAAGTTTGCCAAGCTTGATGATCCATTCGGGTTTGGCTTGGACAAGTTGTCGACTGTTGATGCGGATCTGAAGCAATTTTTTATCCCAGACACCCCCATCGTCCCTTTTGCAGAAATTTTTGCTCCAGACATTGATGAGGAAACATTTTTCGTGGGCTTCATTGGCTTGTGGCTAAGCTGGTTTTCCCTCCCAATGCATCCTCGCTACATGAGACCGTCCGTCTTCTATCCGGCTCATCGTATTGTGGCGGCAATGCGTATGGCCGTTGGAGGTGCAGAATTGGCTCATTTGTATAATGGCCTAAGTATGTCGGCCGATACCACCCAGCCGGGTGTGAAGCCTGTAAATCTACCTCTCCATTATTTCATATCATGAGTAGAGATGCATGTATTGGGCGCCTTCGGTGTGCATAAGAGGCCCAAATTTTATGAAGGGTATAATTTCCCCCGGGACATGCAATTGGTCGACTCTTCTTCTCCAGATCCAACACAACGAGAGGCTCAGCGGTTGCTTCTGCGTCTGTGCATGGTTGGGGATAGCATGACCTTTGTTGATAGTTCCTGACTATTGGTAAAGAACCCTCCAAAGTGGTCCAGCCGCTTCATGACGTATTCAAGGATGGGGTTTCTGCTTTGAAGGCCAGGGAAATCGTGCATTTGTACTCCATCAGGCCGGGATTTTTAGTATTCAAGCAAAATGCCTCAGTGCTGTTCATGAGGTATAACTCGCATCATTTCACTCAACAGTTAGGCTATAACCAAGGTGTTCCCCTCGAAGCGTTTCTTGTTGATCCGGTTGCTTCAGAGGAGAGCGTTCGCAATGTGGTCCATCATTTTATGCGACTGAATACGAGATCTTATTTCATGATTGCTGAACCTAGTCGTATTCCGAATGCTTCAAATGCCTATATAGCCTAGTATCAGCATGCGACGTGTGCCGTTATCAAAGAAGAAAGGCGGATACAGGAGGCTTCTCAGGGAAGGCGCGCTGGACCACAACCACAGCGACTTCCCTTAAGGAACGACGAACGGCGGTCCGTTGCTTCAAAGGAACTGCCGGATTACCAGCTGGGACAGCATCCTCATGATCAAGTAATAGCCGCCTCTCCTCCCTTATAACAGCACCCGTCGCATGCTAGTACCACGCTACGTAAGCATTTGAAGCTTTCGGCACGTAGCTCGGCTCGCTGAGGAGAAAGTTAGACCCCGTATTTAGCCGCATAAAGTGGTGCAGCGCGCCGCGGATACCCTCTTCTGTAGCAACCGGCTCGGCTAAGAAAGCCTCGAGTGGGACACCCTGATTGTAACCCGACTGTTGAGCGAAACGGTGCGGGTTATACCTCATAAACAATGCCGAGGCGCCTTTCCAGAACACTAGAAAGCCTGGTCTGATCGAATACAAGTGCAGGATTTCCCAAGCCTTCAACGTAGGAGCCCCGTCTTTGAAAGTATCACGCAGCGGTTGCACTGCCTTGGTAGATTCCTTGACGATAGTTAAGACTCTGTCAACAAAAGTCATACTATCCCCGACCATACGTGGGCAAAGGACCAGACATCGAGCCTCTCGCTGCGATGGATCTAATGCGGAAGCGTCAACTAGAAACATGACCCAGGGAAAGTTATAGCCCCGACCCCAGATAATCTGATTATACCACGACCACCATAAGTGAAGAGACTTCTGCTCTGGGTCGTGATCTTTGATAAGCGCGAAGACTTCCCGATCTACGGACGCGTCGGCAAAGGCGCTCTCTGAACGAACAAAAGGGAAATAAGAGTCGAGAGCCATAGTACCTGCACGAAAAGAGATGAGGGATTAGTTGTCAACGCTATATTCTGAATTCTGACAATTGGTACTTAAAAAATTATACCGCACTGCAATGCAGAAGAAAGGGACAAAGGGGGACCCACAAAATCAAGATGACGTCCCATCATTAATGGGGCAGTCACTCATTAAGAGTAAAATCCCAAGAGGATTCTCATTTAATGAGAAATCTCATTGGGACAAGGAGTTAAACTCCCTCGAGAATAGTCCTCTGCAAACAGAAATCATATCTGTCGAATGTAATTAAGAGGGGAATAAAATTTCCCAAAAATTTCTAAAAAGCTATGCTCTGTAAGAGCAATGGTACAAGGTAAAACCCCAAGATCTTTAAAGATCTGAAGGAAAAATCGTAGAAACTCTAAGAGTTCTTCATTAATGGGTTAAGAAACCCTAAAAACATTTTTAAGATTTGTGATCTAAGAAGAGCAAAGCTCTGTTTTCATTAATGGGTTAAGAAACCCTAAAAAACATTTTAAGATCTGTGATCTAAGAAGAGCAAAGCTCTGTTTAATGGGTCGATTATGATCCTTACCAAAATTTTGGGCAGAGTTATACCTCTAGAGGGGATTTCTTTGCGCAGAGATCTAAGCTCTGAAAAGGAGATTTAAATTCTCAGAAGAAGAAAGAAGATGAACAGCTGTCATCTCAAGGGCCAAAGGCCGTACTTATAGGAACAGGAAGACGATTCAAATTCCAAGAAGATCCAACGGTGGAAAAGCAGCCACCGCTGCACTCACGTGTAAGCTATGTGAGCGCAACGGTAGGGGGCATTTGTTTCCCCCCAATAATAAAAGAGCAAGGCTCTGTTTAAATTTTGAAAAGAGACAGCACCTCACGTGCCTGGCACGAGGGCGCCGGCGTCACGAGTTAAAGACTCTGAGGGAGCGCCTTACGTGCCTTGCACGAGGGCGCCGGCGCCAGGAGTTAAAGACTCTGAGGCAGCGCCTCACGTGCCTTGCACGAGGGCGCCGGTGCCAGGAGTTAAAGACTCTGAAGCAGCACCTCACGTGCCTTGCACGAGGGCGCCGGCGTCAGGAGTTAAGGACTCTGAGGCAGCGCCGCACGTGCCTTGCACGAGGGCGCCGGCGTCAGGAGTTAAGGACTCTGAGGCAGTGCCTCACGTGCCTTGCACGAGGGCGCTGGCGCCAGGAGTTAAAAACTCTGAGGCAGCGCCTCACGTGCCTTGCATGAGGGCGCCGGCGCCAGGACTAAAAGTTCTCTACCATTAGGTCAAAGATCCGACAGGGATGACAAATCATCAAAATACAGAATTAAATTCTGTTGAGGAAATATTCCTCAAATCTTTCTAAACGAGAAAGATTACTCTCTGTACAACAGAGTACCGTTGGATTAAAAATCCAATGGTGATTAAAAATCACCAAGCTACATAATAAGCTCTGTATGGGAAAATATTTCTCCAATCTTGTTAAAAACAAGAAAAATATCTTCTGTAAAACATAAGTCCTTGGATCAAAGATCCAACGGTGGATAAAATCCCCAATCAATTAAAAATCTCTCAATGAGAGATTTCCTTATCTAAATCAACAAATCTACCTCTACTATATAAAGGACCCAAGACTCCAAGTCTTGCAGAGAAGAACCCCCCCTAAACTTCAAGTTCAAAAAAAACGAAGAGCAAGCAAAATGAAAGCTTTAAGAAAGAAGAAAGAAGAAAGAAGAAGAAACCTTCTTCGAGGTAAATAAAAATAATAGAGATCATAGTATCTCATCTGCATATCCAAGGGTTTAACCCTAAAAAAGAACATAGTTCTTTCCCCTGGATCTGAGATCCATGAGACAAGTCTCCCACAAATGAGAATTTAATTCTCGTAGAGATGAATTTGTTCTTGGGGATCGAAGATCCAGGGGAGAACAAAGAATTGAACTCTTCAGAAAAATGCACAAAAAAAGAAATAGCGCCGAGCGCCTCACGTGCCTCTCACGTGGGCGCCGCTCAAATAAAGATTGCTTAGCACTCAATGGTTGGCACTCAGCGCCGAGCGCCTCACGTGCCCCTTACGTGGGCACCGCTCAAATAAAGAGTGCTTAGCATTCAATGGTTGGCGCTCAGTGCCGAGCGCCTCATGTGCCCCTCACGTGGACGCTGTTTAACCTAAAGTGCTCGAGCGCCATAAAGAGTGTTCAACGTCCTATAAAAAACAAAAAAAGCGAAAAAGTAAAGTAAAGTGTGAGTATCAGAACCCACATAAATGCTCAGCATTATTTGTATAGAAAAAGGACGGGGCCCAAGCAAGTGTTTAACACCTTATTAAAAATGAAATTACAAAGACTGGGTGGGCTGAGCCCAAATTGGCCAAACTCCCAATCAACCGAGCCAATGTGTTCATTCTTGTCTGAATTGGTCTTAGCCCCAAACAATACTACCAATCTTCTGGTGAATATTCATTGGTTCAAGGGTACATCTCCTCACACCTCTGATATATGTCGTTGTAATTCTTCAACGTCTTCAGAGAGGTGGCGGGTCCCGATGACCAACAACTTTTTGGCACACTCCCAAATGGCTATGGACCGCAAAGTCCTGAAACTAAAACAATCAAGCCCAAATGCTCTTTTGTTGAATCTGAACGATCCCAATATCCTGTTGAGTAGATTGGTCAAAAATTAGACTAACGTATCCTCAACAAATGTTTAAGTTGATCTTAATCTTAAACAAGATTGACGATCCTCAAACCAAACCAAACCCAAATATAAGAATATACGGATTTGGACTAATCCACGCCCTACGGGCGACAATATAAATTAGTCTCCGTATACAATCCACGGGCAACCAAAAATAAAACAAACACATACAACACGAAGTGAACTTCTGGAGCAGGAGAAAGTGGTTATCGCGATGCGATAACGTAATTAACTGCAGGGGCTTGTGCCTGCAGGGAAGAGCGTCCCCACAATAAAAAAACCCTTCACAAACGAGGGGGAATCTGTCAAAGTCTGCTACAACGGCCGCATCTGTCTAGACCTCCGATACACGGTGCCATAAATCAACTTGGTATCTTCGGAGAGGTGGAAGGATAAATCCAAATAGCATCTGTCCTCAAATTCAGGCTAGACGACCTACGCGGTCTCGTCTCCCATTTGCAGCGGTAAACACACCTAATGTTAAAGCAATATCTGGTCCGATATTTAACATCACATGATTGACCTCACTGGCGAATTATGTCGAATGTCATTCATGCGAGTCTCTCTCTTCATTAGTCCTAAAAGACATCATTTTAAAGAGAGTGACCCCATTACCTGCGAGTACATTACCTCAGTAGGTGTCCTCCATTCTAAACCACTTTAGAATGGTGTCATTATACCAGAATTGGAATAATCCCAAAACCCTACTAGGTCTAACTCTATAGACCTAGTCACCAGAATCATTGACATATGTATAATCCACAAAAACAGAAACTAAAGTGACTACCAACGTTTGACCAAATCGTAGTATAGGAATATCACTTCCTATCAAGAGAATGTTATCCACATCAGTATGCAGAATCTGACAGTACTCTCTACAGCTTTCTTACAAATATCTGGTTCATCTCTTATTTTAATGAAGTCAAACACTTTGACCGTTGTATCAAAAGCAGATGATCTACCTCCGCTATGCCTGCTTTTGTCTACAAATAGACTTAAGCAATTTTGCACACTTTCCGCTGCTCCCACTGACTAAGACAATTCTCTGGTAGAGTCATATACACGTACACTTCTAAATCCAATTTAGAAAAACGATATAATCATACTCATACCAGATATCATAGTCATGAAAACAACAGTTGGCAAATTTTATCCGCATGGACTTCAGCACAGACTTTGAAGTAACAATATCATCATAACACATCGGGTATTTGATGAATACTGTATACTATAAGTCTATCCTTTATTAGGTTAATACCTTTCCATTTGTACTAATCTCAAAAGATCTTCTTGCTTCTTATGGGTTTTACCCATTTCAGGAGCACACAACAAAGTCTATACCTTGTTGTAGTGCATGAAGTCCAACTTGGATAACTTGGCTTCCAGCCATTAGTCGGAAGTCACCACTTCCTAGGGCATGCTGATAACTAGTAGGGTCATTATCATATGATGCAAGCCTCCTAGTCACCGTCTCTGAGAAAACCGAAGTATCTTTCAGGTGGCTGGGTTTGCCTACTAGATCTGCGGAGTTGCTATGGTCTGTTAGGGTCAATTGGATCATCAAATTCCACTAAACTTTCGGTAACTGTTTGTGGTTCTACAACCATTTCCAGTTCTACCATGCTTCCACTAATTTCTTTTGTAAGAAATTCCTTAACCAGGGATGCGGCGAGTCAAGAACAAAACACTTCTGAACTTGAAAAATGGTAGAAGTTATCCCCCGCGAAATCTTGGGATAACCCACATACTGTTATTTCCGAAGTGTGCCTCGAGTTTATCTGGATTATGGTTTTAAACACAAACTGGATAACCCCATATCTTAATAATATTAAGATGGACACTATTCGATATCACATATAGAAAAAAGCACTTGTTTAGGTAGAACCAGTATCAATTGATATGCATCTATTTCTAATGCATCCCTTAAATTGAAGAAGACGGCTCAATATTACTCATCATGGAGCGCACCCGCGGATGAGCAATATGAGAGAGAATTACATTCTCAATATGGAATACCTAGTACCAACCCCATGTTCGTATGGACATTGGATGACATACATCAATATGTATTAGTACCTAGAGTTCACTAACTTATTTTCCGTGTGGTGTTAATCGAAAAAGATTCTTTTGGTTAAAAAAAAAACCAAAAGTTTGATGTTTAGGCAAAACCTGATGATTTTCCTCAATAGCAACAATTGCTCCATAAATCGACATTGAGGATAAAATCATCCATTCTCAATTCACTACTTTTTCTCAACATCTGTAACGCCCTACAGATGTGGAATTCTAATCCGGTATCTTTATACCCAGGAGTTAGAGTTTATTAAGAACAGTTTTTCAAAACAGAGACGCACGGGAAATCCGAAACATCAAAATGTTTCAGTGGGGTCAGTCGGGTATTCATTATATTGCTGATTGGCACGCTTTTAGCGTGGCATGTTTTAAAGTTCTAAAGTTAACCGTAATCAGGACGGTATCGCTTTGCAGCTAGCCACGATGAGCACGGGTCGTCCGCAGGAAGATAGAGCATTTTAAGTTCTTGTTTTCATGAGTTAATGCACGAGGCGGAATGTTCGTATATACCCTATGTGTATATATGCAACGTATAAATTGTTAGGATTAGATAGGTTAGTGTAAGCTAGTGAATTCCGTAATCAATCCTTTATGCCGAACTTAACCATTGAAGCTAGAGCAATCGGCAACAACGTGGATTATGGTATTTAAGCATGGTATTAGTGGAATCCGGCTTATTAACCCTTGTCCGTCCGTTCTTGTCGCTTGCTTTCGCCTCCGGCCAATCCGAATACAACCGGTCACAGTTAGGAAACACCGATATCTTGGTAGGGTAGGGTGCCTAACGGAGTGCTTGCGTAAGGTTTGGGTGGAGTTCAAATAGAAAATACAGGCAAAGGAAATGAGAAACGAAACCTTAACTTACAATAACGTTTTCTTTCCCAACAACAACATATTCACAACCAATCACAACAACAAACAAAAAGAGAAAATAAAAGATACAAAGAAAAGAGAAGACAACATTACAAGAAAGAAAAGGGCATGGTAATAAAATTGCAAGTAAGTAAAGCATGGAAATAAATTGCAAGAAAGTAAAGAAAGAAATAAAGATACTAGGAACTATAGAACACATTACAAACCATGGGTTCAATAGCTTAAACTTAAACTTGCAAGCTCAATGAAGAGGTTGCAAGATCAAGAGAAGGCTAAGAACACAAGGCAAATGAAGGCAAAAAGAAAGCTTTATTGATTCCAAATGAAGATAGAACCCTTGAGATCAATAACCAAAACTTAAACTTGCAAGTTCAATGAAGAGGTTGCAAGATCAAGAGAAGGCAAAGAACTCAAGGGGGACTAGCTATATACAAGAACAAAACAAAAAGAGAAACAAAGTGTTGAACAAAACTTGGACAAATGTAAGACAAGAATGACCCCTCCTCCCTTGCTCACTGGTCTGCTTTTATAGGAACAAAAGAAAAATAAATAAGCAATAAAAATAAGATGACGTGTCAGCAAGGGAGGGACCACAGAAAACTGGGGGGGTTTTTTAGCAAGGGGGAACGGCCAGCTCGGCCAAATAGGGAATGTAGCCGGTCTTGGTCCGAGCTCCTAGGCTCGTGTTGGTTGTGTGGTCTTGTGTGCTCTCCAATATCATCCTGGTGCTGCTAGATTTCTCTATAGAGACCTAGGATGCACTTAGGGATTTGGAGAGAAACTTGTAGCTATACATCACATCACATCTTTATGCATTTATCACTCTTGTCCCCCCATGTGCACAATGCATCATTTGTGTGCGCCATGGGCGGCCCCCTCTCTAGGTCCATGCATCAAAGAGCTAGTGCACGCTTGCTATGTGTTGGACCAAAATGAGTGTACACTTGTTTATTTGCAAAAACTCTTTGAATATCGGTCGGTTTCCAGTTTCGGATGCAGTGTCGGCTCATAAATGTTATATTTGTGATTTTGAGTATATTTCCATTATTCTATCACGGATACCTGCAATCTGTATTACTGAGCAGACTCTGGTTAATAGTACCGATATATAACAAAACAGATAATGAATGAGCGGTATTAAAATGCAGTTTTTAGTGATGAACAAATACCCCCAAAATTATCTTTTGCTTGTCCCGAGCAAATAAAATCATAGCCTCACTTTCGCAGGGAACGCGATTGCACTGAGCTCGTGCAACAAGCTATTAAACATCTAGGTTTCCCTAGTAGGAGGAGTGTTGTCTCCTGAGGGTTTTCAGCGGATTACACCCACAAAATCCCGTCAAGCTAGTTTCATAAGTTAACATCAATTCTACTCCTACGGTTTAGTATCTATGTTAGAAATTCTATCATCCTAATTTAGAAATATTCAACCCTTATGTTTTGCGCCTCCTATTTATTCAACCCCAAATCCTATACGTTTTACAGTTTAGAAAGATCTCGGTCTCTCCTGAGTTTTCCTTCTAAAGTGCGGTCTCCAATCAGGGATTTTTATCATCTTTACGGAAAACATAAATCTTATTCTTTATTCCTATCTTTCCTCCAAACATCGATTGTATACCCCTACGTGTGTGTATAATTTCACCCTTGCACTCAAGAATTCAATTCAAACTATAATACTCTTGCCCTAATACCTAATACTACTTCTTTTCATTAATGATGGACGGTGTTTGCTCACACACCTTTCATCCGACTATTAATGCTTCTTGAGGCACTAACAGCCGATTACTGAATGTGTGAGCTTAAAACGTAAATAGCAGTTTCCAGGTCTTGATTTTATTTATTTATTTATTTATTTTATTTTCTTTCTTTTTTTTTCAAGACCGGATATATTTTTCAATGATGCTCTTTTTGGTGTTTAGCTTTAAATACCGTTTTTTTCTTTCATACTAGGTTTTCAGGCAAGAGTATTTCTAGGTATCTTTTACTATCCCAAATTTCAAGGTGCGTGTATGTGCAGTTTGTAGGGTATATACTTTCTAAATTTGGACTTAAGAATAGAAATAATTTTTCAAACTTATCCTTCAGTAAAACTTCAATACTTTCCCTTGATCTTGACTTAACTGAAGAACTGAATTCAAGATTACCTACTTCTATAAAAAAAACTGTAAGGACATATAATTACCCAGATTAAATAAAATGAGGGTTATTTTTAAGGTTTTCAATTTCTAAGCCTACGATTTAGTTATTTCTAACGTATCAACTAAACTTTCAGAATAAAAATCTCAGTTACCCTATTAGCTAACTTGACGAAAAGGTTTTTATATTTTTGTAATTTTTTTTTATTTTTATGAGTTTTTAAAAGTATGCAAATACAGAATACACAAATGAATGCGAAAGAAGAAAGCTTACCGAGCACACCCCCAAACTTAAACTTAACCGTGCCCTCACTGTCAGGCTACACCAAGAAGGTCAAAACTGTTGGTGCTTCCTAAAAGAAATATATACAAACCAAACTAAAAATATATATACACAAAAAGGTCCCCCCCCAAACTTAAGTGAAACAGTGTTTCCACTGTTTAAGCGGTAAAGTTCAGGATTAGGGGGGAAAGAGAAGAGTATCAATCTATAGAAGGCCTTACACAAGCCAAAAGTGAGCACCGACCATTCAAAAATTTTATCACTATACTGTGCAGGTTGGTGAAAGAATGCGGAGAGGAAAGAAATGGAGAATAAGCGGGACCGTATGCGGATAGAAGCGAGATACGGTCTCGGTGGAGGAGAAGAATGGCGGAAGGGAGAAAGAAGTGGAATACGAACTTGAGAGTGGAAATGGAGTGAATAAATTTGTACAATTTGTGATGACCGATGTGTAACAAGCGATTGCACTAATTTATTAACCCATCGAGAAATGGAGTCAAATCCCTCAAGATTCGTGAGAAAACATAGGTAGACCGAACTTGGTAAACCAAAAATAGTAAATGAAAGTGATACGGTGTCTTGCAATATAGGAACGATGGAAATGATGGAGGGGAATGAGTGAGGAAGGGTATTGATTAAAGGTTCAGGAGGGTGTACACAGTTAATGATAGGGATATGATGAATTGGAAAATCCGACTTATCAAATAAAACTGGTTCATCCTAAAAAATATCCTCAAAATTCTCCTCAAAATTCAGCTTATCCATGCATTTATCATCAAAATCCAGACACATATGGAGTTCGGGAAAAATGGTTAATGACCCGCGATGATGAATTGGAGAGAAAAACTCATCCAAAACTGAGGGTTCATCATCCAAAATATTCCCAGCGTCAATATTCTTAATCAAGTGAAAGTCAAATTTCTCAGACACCTCAACAAAAGCATGAATATCAATAAATTCAGGTTCTAGAGTGGAGGTGTAGAGGTCGAAAGGGTTGGGATTGGTTTCACTCGGCAGGGTCCCTTCATAATCGGGTAAATTAAACACTACAAAGGCGCACAACTCATTAAACGTTCTATCTTCAATCGGTAAATCCTTTGGGATACTTGATAGACATTAAAAACAGGAGTTATGGGATTCAATTTGCAATGGGTAGGTTTGATTTGGAAGGGTGTACTGCTCACTCTCACCACTCAAATTCTCAATATGTCCTATTGCCTCATCATACATTGGAAAATTTGAAGCTAGTTGGAAACTAGCTACCGGGTCACTAGCTTGTATGAGGACGGCCGTGGATGCATTCAAATCCATCATCTATTGGCATGACGCTACCCGAAAGTCTTCTAACAACTGTTCCAGACTAGACATGGGTTGTGAAGGGGTTTCAGTAAAAGATCCAAAGTTATTTGGATACTGGAACTCCCAAATGGCTGTTCAGAAGCAATGTCTTGGGAAGGTGTAAAAATTGGGTAGGACTGGTAGCAATTGAATGGTTGGACATGAGTAGAATCAACATTTAGATAAGAAGGTGATTGAAATTGTTGATCAAAAGAATTGGCAGTGGTGAAAGGAGTGAAAGATCGGCTACGAGATTGTTCAATTCGGTCAGCGATGGACGTGGGTTTCGGAGTTGCAACAGGACTCTCAAAAGGGGTATCAACGTAAGAAGGTGGCGAAGGTTGAAATGGTTGATACAAAGTGGATTGCGGAGTCCAATTGGTTGTCCTAGATGCGTCTATTCGATCTTTTAAAGAATGTTTAGGCATGGAGGGATCGTTCGAAGTTCGACCAAAGCAAGAACCGTATGAAGTAATGTCTGGTTGTGGGTACCAAAGTTCGGCAAGAGTTTTTCGAGATGGGGTACCCATGATATGAAGAGAGGAAGAAGAAGAAAAAGAATGTGATTTTTTTTGTTAGTTATCAACAAAAGAATGAAATATACATACAAAAAGAATCTGGACAAAAAACAATCATGACACAATACCACACACCTAATCAGTCTAAGGTTCACCTAGGTCAACTAGACCTGCTCAAGAACTTGATTGTTGAAGTAAAACCGTGTCGAGAAACGGGCTCAAGATAGACTGATCACGAGACCAGGTAAGTGCAGAGATAAGTGGAGGTTTTCCGATGCTTTCGCGAAGGTCCTTAATTAGATAACCCTTTCTCTTTTGGCGGTTTCGCCGTAAACACTTTTCTAGACACCCCGTGAACGATATACCGTTAAACGCTGTTCTAAACATAGTTAACTTCTCCTAATGAGTGCGAAGTCCTTACAGGCTTAAAGTCTAGTTTCTTTTAAAATTTGTGCGGGTAAACGTTATGCTCAATTTCGTGATTTGTGGGCCACGGAAATGGTGATGAAATCCTTTACCGTATGTTGTGGGGTTCGCTTGCCCTTAAGTCCGTATTTAATGGATGCAATGTGCAAATCAATGAAAAAATTATTCAAAGAATCAAACAATCGTTTTTTATGTTAAGCACGGCACTACAACAAATACGGGTTAGTCACTTTTTAGCGTTTGCTAGCGAACTTGCAAAGAATCCTGCAAAGATATTATAGTGGATGCGTCGGATTTGAGAAGAAGGTGTTAGTAAAGTACGTACCGATAAATTTTCGGGTTAAGAAACCCCCGTTGAAGTTATATCCGAATAGCTTGAAATGTTCTCTTGCGTGGATTCAAACTACCCGGTTCTTTGGCACTGTACTTCGCAACCACTTTAGCCTTGAATGTACACTTTGCTCCCCACGATCGCAGTTCGCAAATCCGCAAAAATCTGAAAATGTCAGAAAAATGGATTATTAGTGTGAAAAACGATATGAATGCCTAAATACCTGCACACTCAAAATTATAAAAAAACAAACAATAAAAATGGGACAAAAACATAACAATAGAGCAGAGAACAAAATTTTGGAGCAAATGGAGGCAAGGAGGCCGGCGAGCTCGGAATTCTGGTGGGTCTCGCCGGTTTTGCCTTGGAGTTGGGACTTCAAATTTCTTCAGGTGTCACAGTGTTCTATTAGTGTCTCACTGGTATTTTTATCTTTTTAGTTTAGATCCAGAGTGCTAGCAGGTCAGAAATCCAGAGAACAAAAATGTTAGATGTCAATTTTTGTTGGTTTTTGAAATTTTTTGATTTTTAGTTTGTTTTTAAGAATAGGGTTAGTTTTATAAATGAGATGTATAGAGATTAACCCGAAATAACATGAATAAAAACATTACTGCCTCCCCGGCAACGACGCCATTTGATTAGCACGTTTTTGGCGTGTCGTGTAATTTAAAGTTCTAAAGTTAACCACAATCAGGACGGTATCACTTTGCAGCCAGCCGCGATGAGTACGGGTAATCCATAGGAAAACGGAGCGTTTCAAGTTCTTGTTTTCAAGAGTTAATGCGCATGGCGGAATTGTTCGTATCTAACCTATGTATATATATGCAATGTAGAAGTTGTTAGGGTTAGATAGGTTCGTGTAAGTTAAGGAAATCCGTATTCAGTCCTTTGTGCCAAACTTAACCATTGAAGCTAGATCAATCGGCAACAACGTGGATTAGGGTACTTAAGCACGGTATTAGTGAAATCCGGCTTATTGACTCTTGTCCGTCCGTTCTTGTCTCTTGTTTTCGCCTCGAGCCAAACCAAACGCAACCGGTCGCGATTAGGGATCACCGATATCTTGGTAGGGTAGGGTGCCTAACGAAGCGCTTGCGTAAGGTTTGTGCGGAGTTCATAGGAAGTATCGGGCAAAGAAAATGAGAAATGAAATCTTAACTTACAATAACGTTTTCTTTCCTAACAACAACATATTCACAACCAATCATAATAACAAACAAAAAGAGCAAATAAAAGATACAAAGAAAAGAGAAAACAACATTACAAGAATGAAAAGGGCATGGTAATAAAATTGCAAGTAAGTAAAGTATAAAAATAAATTGCAAGAAAGTAAAGCAAGAAATAAAGATACTAGGAACCATAGAACACATTACAAACCATGGGTTCAATAGCCTAAACTTAAACTTGCAAACTCAATGAAGAGCTTGCAAGATCAAGAGAAGGCTAAGAACACAAGGCAAATGAAGGCAAAAAGAAAACTTTATTGATTCCAAATGAAGATACAACCCTTGAGATCAATAACCAAAACTTAAATTTGCAAGCTCAATGAAAAGATTGTAAGATCAAGAGAAGGCAAAAAACTCAAGAGGGACTAGCTATATACAAGAACAAAACAAAAAGAGAAACAAAGTGTTGAACAAAACTTGGACAAATGTAAGACAAAGAATGACCCCTCCTCCCAAGCTCACTGGTCTTCTTTTATAGGCACAAAAGAAAAATAAATAAGCAATAAAAATAAGATGACGTGTCAGTAAGGGAGGGACCACAGAAAACTAAGGGTTTTTAGGGTAAGGGGGCCGGCTAGCTCGGCCAAATAGGGAATGTGGCCGGTCTTGGTCCGAGCTCTTGGGCTCGTGTTGGTTGTGTGGTCTTGCGTGTTCTCCCATATCACCCTGGTGCTGCTAGATTTCTCTATAGAAGCCTGGGATGCACTCAGGGATTTGGAGGGAAACTTGTAGCTATACATCACATCACATCTTTATGCATTTATCACTTTTGTCCCCCCATGTGCACAATGCATCATTTGTGTGTGCCATGGGCAGCCCTCTCTCTAGGTCCATGCATCAAAGAGCTAGTGCACGCTTGCTATGTGTTGGACCAAAATGAGTGTACACTTGTTTATTTGCAAAAACGCATTGAATATCGATCGGTTTTCAGTTCCGGATGCAGTGTCGGCTCACAAACGTTATATCCGTGATTTTGAGTGTAATTCCAGTATTCTATCACGGATACCTGTAATCTGTATTACTGAGCAGACACTGGTTAATTGTACCGATATATAACAAAACAGATAATAAATGAACGGTATTAAAATGCAGTTTTTAGTGATGAACAATTGCCTTTTACGTTACCCAGGTTCAAGACAGTAGTCGCAATTTCCTTTTCTCACTTCAACCCCTTTTGATGTCTTTCCATCTTACCTTTCTGTATACCGAACTTATGCTAGTTTGGTTTTCTTCTTTCCATTCCTTCAGCACCAGTTTCGGGATTAGAAGAAGACTATCCAATAAGCGTAACTGGTATACACTGCTTATATGTAAGAAACTCTTGAGCTTGAGATATGGTAAGAGGGAGAGACAAACGAACAATTCATCTAATCCAGAACCAGTGGCCATCCTCATACTAAAACAGTTTCATTGAGTTCATATCTAACTAAACGATGGTTTTCCAAACAATATGGATCTTTGTACCGAATACAGAGGGTTCTGGAATTAGCATAAGGGGAAGTAGGACATGTAAGGACATATGTGATTATGTCATGGATTAGGGCAATCCAGACATTCCAAAGCTGCCGATTTTGGAAAAAAGTTAGTCAACGTGGTTAATGAGTCTTGGTTTAAGGTGAGTCCAGGGTCCCTGCCAGAGAGAGAGAAAAGAAACACTTTGCACTCTAACTTAGAGTAGATTGCTGTATTTATCTAATCGGAATAGCTCCCACCATTCTGTCAAATTCTCCTTCAAACCCTAAAAAGGAGAACTAGCCAGAATTTTGTATAGAAAATCTCCCGAGAGTAACTATTACTCACAGTAGGAATCGGGACCCAATCATCATGGCGTGGTAACCTTGACTAAAGATCAACAAATTACCCCACTCCATAAAAGGTATGCAATCTCATTGCAAGTTTCAACACTTGAAACTCCCGATGTCATTTTTGCCCGTGGGACTCTGTGACCTTGACTAAAGATTAACAAATCAAAAGTCCTAATCAAGTTCAGCCCGTCATTTCGTGATTAATTTAGACCCACCCATACGACCTTTGACTAAAGATCAACAAAGTCATATGAATGTCCTAACTAATCGCATCATATGCAAGCAGGAAGACATCACTTAGCTACCGTACACTACGCCTCGACTAAAGATCAACAAACGCAGCACGAATACTAAGTACTCTACTTCCTAAAATGATAGAGGGCTAGGATGGTTTTGAAGAAAACCCTTAACGTAATAAACTTGATCTGATTGAAGGAACATAGTGGTTTTGAATGTTTATAGTCGCGTAGACTTTTGCTCAAGAGTGAACTCCCCGTGAAGGGATCTAAACTCTTTCCTTGTCAAATGAGGTGCGGGATATTTCTAATCGAATAGCACGACGCAAAGCAAAAAAATACGGCTACAAAATCAATTTTAGTGACACAAACTTTTACCCAAGAGCGAACTCCCAGTGATAGGATCAAGGTTCTTTCCTCATCGAATGAGGTGCAGGACATTCCTAACCGAATGCCTCGATGCAAAGCAAAAGAATCGACTAAAATTTCCCCTTTATAAAAAGTTGGTTTTTACAACGTATAGATTTATTTTACTTTGTATTAATGTAATTAATACAATCCCCTCATTTAGATAATCTCATTATCTAGCATTATTCTTCTCACACAAACATTACAGAAAAGTATGAAAATGAAAAATACAATGCACATATACGCCATCCGCATTTGCCACGGAGCCCCGTTATATACCATTAGGTTATTTAACTAACGGTAGAGCGGGGGTAAGGCTAGCGTGGATGCAAAACGTATATAGCATTAATATATATATATACTATATATCATATATATAAATATACCATCACACGCAAATAATCACATTACAGCATGAGGAAATACAACATCATAGAGTTTGGAATGGTCGGATCACCTAGGAATCCCGCATTTCATTCGAGCCACAAACGAAGCACGAAATACTCCAGTTGTGTGAATAGCCCGTGCGTAGCCAAAAGCAGACCCCTACGAGTGCGGTAAGTCATCTGCTAATCCGAGAAATGAGGCAACCTGTTATCATCACTATGATGGGACCACCCAGCACTTTCTCGAATCCGATGACAAGAGCACTCCTCCGTGGGTCTATCCTAGCCCCCTATAAGCACGGCAAGCAGCCGCCAATCCTAGAATCGAGTGGCCCGGTCTCAGCTCCTTGAGATGGACACCCGCTGTAATCTAGAATCCGGCTACTAGTGCACTTCTCCATGGGGTAATCCTAATACCTGTATTAATACAACGGTGATATCGATCACAGCCTGATCGATCCCTGACAAATAATAATACAATAAGCAGAAACGACGGCCACATGTTGACCGCTCGTCCTGAATAAAAGAATATACATCTTGGCTACAACATGAGTGAAATGAAACATATAACATCGCAATATCCAATTACGCACAGGGCTATTCATTTCGCGACGATCCAATCCACACCAAACAAACTTAACAAAGAACATCACAGACTTACAAATACATATCAATAAGTATGTATCATCGTATCAACTGAGTTAAACAATTTAACATCATTAATACAGAAACCCTATGATATTACAGTTTTGATCGATAACTTTCTAATACAATACGAGATCAAATCTCAATACTGAGAAAAAACAAACAATACCAAAAATCCTATTTCTACAAGTTTAAGCCCCCATAGAAAATTAGGGGCATTCAGAACAATTTTGGTCGATATAAAACCGGTATGGCCAGCCAAATTAGCACAACCCCCCCTCCAAATTTCACTCACCTCATTTTCAAATCAAAATCAACATCCTGCAATTGTTTTAAAAAAATTTAAAAGACTTTTGAAATTCGAAAAGAGAAGGGGCTTAAACTAGGAAATCAGAATCGGAAAATTTGTCGATCGAAACTAAAATGTCGCCTAAGCTAGTCCTAGTGCTTGGTTGTCTCTGATACCACTGTAAGGCCGAGCGCACCCTGCGCGTGCGCGCAGCAAAAGCGGGACTGATCGGAAAACAAAAATTCCGTTGGAGCGTGATCACCCGTACGCCATGTAACAACTCCAATTTTGTATACCAAAAATTTGCTTTAAATATAGTGTATACTTGGAGTATTAATGTTGCTGGAAACAATTTAAGTATTTAATTCCTTACAATAATTACAAGAAGGAGCTTGTAGCTCATTGGTAATACCTTGCACTGCTGAACCAAGCCACCGGAGTTCAAATCCCATGCCCCACATTATTTTTGTATTTATTTTGTTTTATTTTTTTTTGGAAGTCAACGGTAAAAAGGCCATAACTCCCAAAATATGTACTGGACAACAAAAAGTAAAAATACCAAGTTGTTCCTCAAGAAAACCCCCGGCCATTGGACCCTTGACTCGGCCCGACTCGGCGCCGCCGGCCGGCGACTCGGCGCCGCCGGCCGGCGACTCGGCGCCGACTCGGTCCGGCGCCGCCGGCCGGATTAGGCCGGACGGCCGAGTCACCAACTGAGAAAAGTTGGGTCTTGACCTGGTCCACCCTCCTGCATACTTTAAATACCTAGATCGGTTTTGATTTGGCCAATAAATTCCTTTTACTCCTAGGTTTAATGATTTTTAATGAATTTTTAATGTTTTTTGTATTTTCTTTTAATATTTTTTATCCTAACCCTAACCCTAGCCTAGCCCTATATAAAGACCCCTACCCTCTACCATTTTACCTCACCACTCTAAGTCTACTCTCCCAAATTCTCGAGAACTCGGTACGAAGAGCGAGAAGCGAAGCGCTGCCGAAACCGACGACGGATTCCGGCGACCGGATCAGAACTTTCGCGACGTTTTCGACGAATCGACAACCACCACATCCCTTAGCTTCCTTAGCTTGTCCAAACCGTAAGTCCCACCTCTTCTATCTCCCTTTTCTTTAAGATAAAAATACGACTTTTTGGAACCCGACGGAAATCGGACAAACCGATTTCCGATTCGGTTTTTCTATAAATTTCCACTTGTCACCTAATACATAATACCCAAACTTATGTATGATGACTATTAATCACCTAGAAACCAATTTAAATAAAGTTACTCACATGAAATGATAGCTTCTTTACAATATCGTATTCTTTTCATAAAAATACCATGAAGTTCGTTTTTCTTAGTTTAATTAATTACCTCACTCCTAAATATGTTTATTTTGATCACTAAACTTGTAGAACTCAATTTGAATGAAATTTCACACATAAAATGATAACGTTTTCGAATACCGTATTTTTGCGCGTTAATACCTTCAACTTTAACATATCATGTTTTACCTTTAAACTTCACCAAAACTTAAAATAAGTCACGAGGTAATGACCTACCTCTACACACACTCAATATAACCCTAATTGATAAATATCAAAACACAGAATACGAAATTACAGGACTTTTCACTAAAATACCCTAATCTTTATAACCTTTATTGAAAGCTTTAAGTTGTAAACACTTCTAAATAAAATCTTTTAATAAAATGAAAGCATGATTGGTCATGGACATCGATCGTTTATCTAAACTGTCTTGTGATGCCTAGGCAAGTGTGTCTAAGGCTAGTGATTTTTAATTAGGCCCAAGACTGTGGTTCCTTCCCACTTACCTGGTACTTACCTGGCCGCAATTGACGGTGAAAAGGCGATTTGAGGCTTCTAATGACTCATCGTTTAGACTTTAGAAGTAGGCTAGTTGGCTTAGGAAACCCTAATAACTAAAATACGGAAAACTAAACTCTTTTGCAAATAAATACCTTTTATTTATAAAACCGTTTTCCTAAATGAGAAGTGTTTATAAAAAAATGAGAAGTGTTTATAAAACCTAAGAAAAGTGCCGCTACAACCCACTTTTGGGGAACTTGTTAGGGGTAGTACGGTTCATCGTGCACCCGCAGGCTAGTAGTGCGAGATTCAGACCTCCGCAAGGAGCATTCGGTCTCGAAAGGTTTAAAATACGACATTTAAGAAAAATGAGATTTTTGAAAATAAAATATTCATTTAAAAATTATCCAAGTGTTTATATATATAATTATCATTTAAACACCTATTTTATTATAATATAAAGTTTCCACATTTTCCTAAAAAAAATTACAAGATTAAAATTTACATTAAAATACCATGAATTTCAAATAAAACAATTAATACTTTTATTAGGATTTATTCACTAGAATAACACAAATAAAATTCACATTCATTATAACAATAAAGACGATTATTAAATACTTGAGGTGTATTTTGAAAACTATACAAAAGTACTTTTTACAGAAAACCCCCTCAAGTTTTACAAATTACAAAAAGGCCCCTAACTAATATTGAACTTCAAATTATCTTTCTTTTAGTCTGACTCGGGTTAGAGTCTGACTATTCCTGACTCGAATATGATTCAAGTCAATCTATATTCTTTAATATTCCAACACAATTTTGAATACATGAAACCCTGAATCCAGTTAACAATATATTCCTTTTGACTGAATCAAACCATGGATATTCATCCATTATCCTGATATTCCATTTACCTGATTATACAGTTACATCATGTTTACTGATATCATGGTTTTGGTCAGTCACCCAACTTACATATTCCAATATTACAGTACTGTTAAAACACTACGGGGTTTAAGGGGTAGATTGGTACGGAAGGTGTTAAAGGTGGTGTTAAAGGTGGCACGAGATGGTCAGATTAAGACACCTAACCTGAATCCTGTTGCTGTTGTACCGTGGCATAACGGTTCCTTGTACTTTCCTTTTGCCCTGATCTCTAGCATATAGAGATCCCCCTCGTATACACCGGCATCCTTCTGTACCAAGCTACAAACAACAGCGTTAACTCAATATTCCATAATATTCAACAATGTAATACTTTAGAAAATACTGTTACTCTGTCATTCTCATTCTTCTTATTCTTTGGGACTTACCGAGCGACCTGTTCGCTGACGACATTCTATTTCCTTCTTCTTTGAATGTCGTCAGGTGCGTTGGACCAAGCTGAGATCGAGCCCACCGGTGAAGATTTGGAGCAGTTCCAGGAAGACCCAGAGCTCTAGATATTGTACCTTGTTCTTTCCAGTATTTTTTTCTTTTCTGTTATGCCACTGTTTATGCATTGCTTTTCATTTCAGTTGTATTTTCATTTCATGCATTGTACAAAGAATGTTATTAATAAAAGTTGCTGTTATTTCAATATCATTTATCTCTTGTGATTATTTTATATTGCTTAGCTACGCTTAGCGTATGTACTTCTGAGTACGTACGTAGCGGACCTCGTCACGTCCACTTCGCCGTACATTGGGAAGCGGGGCGTGACAGGTTTTATTGGTGGCCCATGCAGGTCAGAGTTGTATGAATCCCTGTCATGCAGTTCTGGTCTGCGTGAACAACCTAAGCAATATAACACAAGAACCAGCAACTAAAACATTCTTTACAATTCATGTTCTTTGAATCTTGCAAAACTCTATTCCTTGAATCTTATCACTTCATGTATTTGAATCTGTCCTAATCCAAATTTTTCTTCAGGGTTATGGATTCCCCGAATAACACCAGCACAAACGTCAACAACACCCCTCCAGCACTACCCCTCACACCAGTTGTTCCGGCACCACCCACTGAGCAAACGATGCTATTCGATGCGATCCGCAGTCTTCTCGAGGGACAGCAACAACTTCTGAGTCGTCCCAAGACAGATGCACCGGGAATAAAGCAATTCAGAGCTTTGCACCCAAAACAATTCTCGGGTAAAGGAAGCCCTCTCGAAGCAGAAGAATGGGCACAAAGCATCGAAGACGATCTGGCAGCAGCTCAAGTGCCAGATAACGCTTGGGTCCGTGTAGCGAAGCTACAGCTCACGGATAATGCTCGCAATTGGTGGAAGGCGGAAGAAACCCGTCTGGCACAGCCGATTGAATGGAAGACATTTCACGAGAAGTTTGACGCGAAATATTTCCCTGTGACTGCCAGGTTCGCTATGGAGCAACAGTTTATTCATCTACAACAAGGATCAATGTGGGAGAAATTGGTAGATGAATACGATGCTAAGTTCACTATGTTGAGCCGGTAAGATATGTCACAATAGTTCAATTTTTTAAAATATCACATATCACACAGCTAACACAATTTTTAAACAGATTCGCGGCACACCTGATACCGACGGACGAGATCAGAGCCCGTCGTTTTCAGCAAGGTTTGGACACAGAGATCAAGGCTGCTTTAGCCACAGGAAAGTTTTTGACTCGTGAAGAAGCCCTAGAAGCTGCCCGCAGTTATGAGGCAGTGATAAAAGAGAGGGGCAGACCTCAGTCTGCAGGAGTCAAGCGCCCTGCCAACCAGATAGCAGGTAAAGCCACGTCCAGACCATCTTTCGTGCCGAGACGACCCGGAGTACCAACTCATCGTCCTAGCCCAGCCTTTTGCACCTACTGCAAGAGAACTGGACATATGATGAAGGACTGCCGTCGAGCCAACCGCCTCTGCTTAGTCTGCGGTTCAGCCACTCATGATATTGGATCTTGTCCTCAAAGGCAGAACTCAGTTGCTGCACCCAGACCAGCAAATACTTATCAGCAACGACCAGCTCTTCAGGCACCTGCTACCAGACTTGCACTGCCTGCACCACCTAGGGGACCACAAGCTGCACCACCTCCTCGACAGTTCCATCAAGCTCAAAGGAACGTTCAGAGGAATGCTCCTCAGGCCAGGAGGAATGTGCCGAAGCGCCAGGCTTTCATGATGTCTGTGGAAGAAGCTGAGGCCACTGGTCAAGTCATTACTGGTAAACTTTCTTTCTCAAACTTATCTTTTAGTTTTGTTTACCTACACACTTTCCCTATACCTAAAACCTATCCCTAATACCTTAGGTACAATCCTAGTAGCTTCACTACCTGCACTTGCACTGTTTGATACTGGAGCATCCCACTGCTTTATGTCGCAACGGTTTGTCCGAACCCATGCGATTCCAGTCTCACCGCTTGTATCCAGCTGGAACGTCAGTTCTGGAAATGGTGTTATAAAGGAAACTATGGGATACAGCATGTGTCCAGTCGTCATCTGCAGTCGAGAGTTTTACGCTGACTTCAAGGTACTGGACATACCAAACTTCGATGTGGTTCTAGGAATGGACTGGCTTGGAGCCTTTTATGCTACCATCGACTGTCGTCAAAGGAGGGTAGTATTTGAGATTCCCGATCATCCGGTCTTCTATTTCAAGAGTGGAGATCGTACACTAGAGCCAAGTACTTACAAAGCGAAGCCAAGGGAAGCAGTAGTTGCAGCAGCTCAGGCAGAGGAAGAATCAAGACCGGAGGTAGTTCGAGAGTTCGGCGATGTATTCCCTGACGATATATCAGGTTTGCCCCCCGATCGAGCTCTTGAATTCAGTATTGACTTAGTACCAGGAGCACAACCAGTGATCAAAGCACCGTATAGACTAAGTCCGGAAGGATTGAAAGAAGTTCGAACACAGTTGGACGAATTATTGGCGAAAGGATGGATTCGTCCCAGCACTTCAAGTTGGGGAGCACCTGTACTATTGGTGAAGAAGAAGGAAGGTTCATATAGAATGTGCATCGACTATAGGGCCTTGAACGAATTTACTATAAAGAACAAGTATCCACTCCCGCGCATCGACGATTTATTCGATCAGCTAAGTGGATCTTGTGTCTTCTCTAAACTAGATCTTCGTTCAGGTTATCATCAAGTGAAGGTCAAGGAGGCTGATATTCACAAAACAGCGTTCAGAACTCGCTATGGACATTACGAATTTCTAGTAATGCCATTTGGAGTGACCAATGCACCAGCAATCTTCATGAACCTTATGAACCAAGTTTTCCGGGAATATTTAGACAGGTTCGTTGTCATCTTCATCGACGACATCCTGGTATATTCAAAGAACCGGAAAGAGCATGCGGAGCACTTATGAATTGTCCTGGAAACACTTCGACAACATAAGCTTTACGCCAAATACAGCAAGTGCGAGTTTTGGCTAAAACAAGTTGGTTTTCTTGGACACATCGTATCAGGAGAAGGGATTTCTGTGGATCCAGCAAAAGTTTCAGCAGTCAGCGAATGGCCTACACCAAAATCAGTGAAGGATATTCGGAGTTTCTTGGGCTTAGCTGGATATTACAGAAGATTCATTGAAGGCTTTTCGAAGATAGCAACACCCCTGACCAAGCTCACACGAAAAGATGAAGAATTTGTGTGGTCAGAAGCATGCGAGCAAGCTTTTGTAGAACTCAAGTCAAGACTGACATCTGCACCTATTCTCGTCATACCGGATCAATCTGGAGGATTCGAAGTGCATTGCGATGCATCCGGTAAGGGATTAGGATGTGTTCTACATCAGCACGGTAAGGTTGTGGCTTATGCTTCAAGACAACTGAAAACTCATGAGCGCAATTATCCGACGCATGATCTGGAGTTGGCAGCCGTCATTTTTGCTCTCAAGATTTGGCGCCACTATTTACTTGGTGAACGAGTGAACATCTACACAGATCATAAAAGTCTGAAGTATGTGTTTACTCAGAAGGAGTTGAATATGCGGCAGAGAAGATGGTTAGAACTTATGGCGGACTTTGACATCAATTTGCAATATCATCCAGGAAAGGTGAACGTAGTACCTGATGCTCTTAGTCGCCAACCATTAGCAATGAATCTCACCGACCAGTGGAAGCTTCAGCAAGACCTACATCAGATGGAGATCGAACTAGTCATGCCAGGTGATGTTTCAAGTTTGATGAATCTACAAGTTCAATCAACCATTGTCAACCAGATAAAAGCAGCTCAAGCCAGCGATGCTAAGTTGCAAAAGATCAGAGAACAAGTGGAGAATGGACTCAGAACAGATTTCATCATCCATGAAGACGGATCTTTGAGATACGGCAGCAGATTGTGTGTACCAAAGGGTCCTGTTCGGGAAGAGTTAATGAAAGAAGCTCATAGCTCTCCCTATTCAGTACATCCAGGAGGTACCAAAATGTACAAGGATCTACGTCAAAATTATTGGTGGCATGGAATGAAGCGTGAAGTAGCCAGGAGTGTCGCAAAATGTTTGGTGTGTCAGCAGGTAAAGGCTGAACATCACAGGACAGCTGGACTACTTCAACCGTTACCAATTCCAGAATGGAAGTGGCAGCACATCACGATGGACTTTGTAACTGCTCTTCCTCGCAGCACAAAGGGTAACGATGCGATTTGGGTCATTGTGGATCGACTCACAAAGTCGGCTCACTTCATCCCATTTCGAGTTGGCCAATCAACTGAGACATTAGCGAAGAAGTACATGGAGGTAATAATCTAATTTAAGATTTAAACTCTTCATACTGTACTATCTCTGATACCCATGAACTCATACAGGAAATTGTGAGACTTCATGGAGTACCGGGCTGCATTGTCTCCGATCGTGACACCAGGTTCCGATCGCAATTTTGGCAAAGTCTGCAAGCTAGCTTGGGAACAAGTCTGAACTTCAGCACGGTTTATCATCCACAAACAGATGGTCAGTCGGAACGAACTATTCAGATCTTGGAGGATATGCTCAGAGCATGTATGCTCGACTTCAAAGGATCGTGGGAGGATCACCTGCATTTTGTGGAGTTTGCGTACAACAACAGCTACCAAGTAAGCATAGGAATGGCACCTTTTGCAGCATTATATGGAAGGAAGTGTCGATCGCCATTAAGTTGGGACGACATCGGAGATAGAGAACTCCTTGGACCAGAGATGATAGTAGCAACCATTGATGTGGTTCGTACTATCAGGGAGAGAATGCGCATAGCCCAAGATAGACAGAAACATTGGGCTGATGCGAAGAGACGACACTTGGAGTTCCAGCCAGGAGATCATGTATTCCTGAAAATCTCTCCGAACCGCTGAGTGATCAGATTTGGAAGACGGGGAAAGTTGAGTCCGAGATACATTGGACCATTCGATATACTCGAACGAGTCGGTGAAGTGGCATATCGTTTAGCGCTTCCACCCTCACTGGAAGGAGTGTATAACGTGTTCCACATATCTCAACTCAGAAGGTATGTGAATGACCCCAGCCATGTACTTGATCATTCCGAACTCACGATACAGCCCGATTTGTCTTGTGAGCAACAACCTGTGGAGATCCTGGACAGGAAAGTGAAGACATTTCGGAACAAAGAAGTTAATTTGGTCCGGGTAATGTGGAGGAAAGACACTCCAGGAGAATCCACGTGGGAAAGGGAGGATGAGATGCGTGCAAGATATCCGCACCTTTTTGTAAACTAGTCCTTAAATAAAAGTTGTAAATTTCGAGGACGAAATTTTTGTAAGGAGGGTAGATTGTAACAACTCCAATTTTGTATACCAAAAATTTGCTTTAAATATAGTGTATACTTGGAGTATTAATGTTGCTGGAAACAATTTAAGTATCTAATTCCTTACAATAATTACAAGAAGGAGCTTGTAGCTCATTGGTAATACCTTGCACTGCTGAACCAAGCCACCGGAGTTCAAATCCCATGCCCCACATTATTTTTGTATTTATTTTGTTTTATTTTTTTTTGGAAGTCAACGGTAAAAAGGCCATAACTCCCAAAATATGTACTGGACAACAAAAATTAAAAATACCAAGTTGTTCCTCAGGAAAACCCCCGGCCAATGGACCCTTGACTCGGCCCGACTCGGCGCCGCCGGCCGGCGACTCGGCCGACTCGGTCCGGCGCCGCCGGCCGGACTTGGCCGGACGGCCGAGTCACCAACTGAGAAAAGTTGGGTCTTGACCTGGTCCACCCTCCTGCATACTTTAAATACCTGGATCGGTTTTGATTTGGCCAATAAATCCCTTTTACTCCTAGGTTTAATGATTTTTAATGAATTTTTAATGTTTTTTATATTTTCTTTTAATATTTTTTATCCTAACCCTAACCCTAGCCTAGCCCTATATAAAGACCCCTACCCTCTACCATTTCACCTCACCACTCTAAGTCTACTCTCCTAAATTCTCGAGAATTCGGTACGAAGAGCGAGAAGCGAAGCGCTGCCGAAACCGACGACGGATTCCGGCGATCGGATCAGAACCTTCGCGACGTTTTCGACGAATCGACAACCACCACATCCCTTAGCTTCCTTAGCTTGTCCAAACCGTAAGTCCCACCTCTTCTATCTCCCTTTTCTTTAAGGTAAAAATACGACTTTTTGGAACCCGACGGAAATCGGACAAACCGATTTCCGATTCGGTTTTTCTATAAATTTTCACTTGTCACTTAATACATAATACCCAAACTTATGTATGATGACTATTAATCACCTAGAAACCAATTTAAATAAAGTTACTCATATGAAATGATAGCTTCTTTACAATATCGTATTCTTTTCATAAAAATACCATGAAGTTCGTTTTTCTTAGTTTAATTAATTACCTCACTCCTAAATATGTTTATTTTGATCACTAAATTTGTAGAACTCAATTTGAATGAAATTTCACACATAAAATGATAACGTTTTCGAATACCGTATTCTTGCGCGTTAATACCTTCAACTTTAACATATCATGTTTTACCTTTAAACTTCACCAAAACTTAAAATAAATCACGAGGTAATGACCTACCTCTACACACACTCAATATAACCCTAATTGATAAATATCAAAACACAGAATACGAAATTACAGGACTTTTCACTAAAATACCCTAATCTTTATAACCTTTATTGAAAGCTTTAAGTTGTAAACATTTCTAAATAAAATCTTTTAATAAAATGAAAGCACGATTGGTTATGGACATCGATCGTTTATCTAAACTGTCTTGTGGTGTCTAGGCAAGTGTGTCTAAGGCTAGTGGTTTTTAATTAGGCCCACGACTGTGGTTCCTTCCCACTTACCTGGTACTTACCTGGCCGCAATTGACGGTGAAGAGGCGATTTGAGGCTTCTAATGACTCATCGTTTAGACCTTAGAAGTAGGCTAGTTGGCTTAGGAAACCCTAATAACTAAAATACGGAAAACTAAACTCTTTTGCAAATAAATACCTTTTATTTATAAAACCGTTTTCCTAAATGAGAAGTGTTTATAAAACCTAAGCAAAGTGCCGCTACAACCCACTTTTGGGGAACTTGTTAGGGATAATACGGTTCATCGTGCACCCGCAGGCTAGTAGTGCGAGATTCAGACCTCCGCAAGGAGCATTCGGTCTCGAAAGGTTTAAAATACGACATTTAAGAAAAATGAGATTTTTGAAAATAAAATATTCATTTAAAAATTATCCAAGTGTTTATATATATAATTATCATTTAAACACCTATTTTATTATAATATAAAGTTTCCACATTTTCCTAAAAAAAATTACAAGATTAAAATTTACATTAAAATACCATGAATTTCAAATAAAACAATTAATACTTTTATTAGGATATATTCACTAGAATAACACAAATAAAATTCACATTCATTATAACAATAAAGACGATTATTAAATACTTGAGGTGTATTTTGAAAACCATACAAAAGTACTTTTTACAGAAAACCCCCTCAAGTTTTACAAATTACAAAAAGGCCCCTAACTAATATTGAACTTCAAATTATCTTTCTTTTAGTCTGACTCGGGTTAGAGTCTGACTATTCCTGACTCGAATATGATTCAAGTCAATCTATATTCTTTAATATTCCAACACAATTTTGAATACATGAAACCCTGAATCCAGTTAACAATATATTCCTTTTGACTGAATCAAACCATGGATATTCATCCATTATCCTGATATTCCATTTACCTGATTATACAGTTACATCATGTTTACTGATATCATGGTTTTGGTCAGTCACCCAACTTACATATTCCAATATTACAATACTGTTAAAACACTACGGGGTTTAAGGGGTAGATTGGTACGGAGGGTGTTAAAGGTGGCACGAGGTGGTCAGATTAAGACACCTAACCTGAATCCTGTTGCTGTTGTACCGTGGCATAACGGTTCCTTGTACTTTCCTTTTGCCCTGATCTCTAGCATATAGAGATCCCCCTCGTATACACCGGCATCCTTCTGTACCAAGCTACAAACAACAGCGTTAACTCAATATTCCATAATATTCAACAATGTAATACTTTAGAAAATACTGTTACTCTGTCATTCTCATTCTTCTTATTCTTTGGGACTTACCGAGCGACCTGTTCGCTGATGACATTCTATTTCCTTCTTCTTTGAATGTCGTCAGGTGCGTTGGACCAAGCTGAGATCGAGCCCACCGGTGAAGATTTGGAGCAGTTCCAGGAAGACCCAGAGCTCTAGATATTGTACCTTGTTCTTTCCAGTATTTTTTTCTTTTCTGTTATGCCACTGTTTAGGCATTGCTTTTCATTTCAGTTGTATTTTCATTTCATGCATTGTACAAAGAATGTTATTAATAAAAGTTGCTGTTATTTCAATATCATTTGTCTCTTGTGATTATTTTATATTGCTTAGCTGCGCTTAGCGTATGTACTTCTGAGTACGTACGTAGCGGACCTCGTCACGTCCACTTCGCCGTACATTGGGAAGCGGGGCGTGACACGCCAAAAATTGTCCAAGCACTAGTTTCTAGCTAAATGTAAAGAGTAAAAAGAAGAGTTCAGAGCTTCTACAACTTTTGTAGCACGTCCAGCTGATCCCGGAAGACCCCGTCTAAACTTTGTGAGCTCCCGAACGCGTCTGCATGCTGACTGCCTCGCCGTAGATGATCTGCATTGAAAGCGGGTTGTCCGAGCTTCAACTCCGTCACCAGGCCGAGAGACTTCCTTCAGAGGCTTGCTAGGCGTGGAGGAAGACGATTCAAACAATGGGCACTCTCTACTTTTAACAAAATCTCACTATGGAAACACTTGCCATTTTCATGAGAGCATGAGCTCTTCTTGTGTGAAAAAGAAGAAAATGGTTGGAAAAATTGATGGCTTATTTTGTGAAAAGAATTGTGTCTACTCTATTCTTTCCACCCATGTCATGTAAATTCATGACACGTACCCTCTCTCCTACTCTCTCTCTCTCATGTGTGTGTTGATTGTAATAAAATCTTGTTGTGTAAATCAAATCAAATGATCCCCGGCAACGGCGCCATTTGATTGATCGTTTCTTTGTATGTGTTTAAGAAAATGAATAGAATTCACAATCAAAGAATTATTTGACCGCAATCAACTACGGTGTCGGATGTAGATTGTTAGTGAGTGCGGATCGTCCACAGGGACAGTGTAATCGTTCGTCTTTTGAATTAGATGAATTGAAACTTTAAATAAAACAAAACAAAACAATTCAAAATTTATAGTTGAAGTTCAAGAATTAGAAAATCTAGATCTAATAATAAGAAAAGATAGAATCAAGAATTGATAGTTTGTTGATTTTTCCAAACCAAATATCAAGAATCGAAATGAGGCTCGTAGGAATCGATCGGATCTATAGACGTGATGTAATCTTACAATGACGTATTCTTATCCTTCGATGAATTGATACTAGATCGATGATGATCGACAAGAATTAGGGATTTCTAGTGAAACTAGGGTTTCATCTTATCCCTTGTTCTTTCGTCGATATCATTCACATTCTAGCCTCTAGTAAATTCAAGAAACGATCGTAGATCCCTAATTTCGAGCGATAACAATCAAGAAAGCATCGCAACGAAACTAGGTCATCGATTCTTGGACTTGCTAGGGTTTACAAAACTCGTAGGACTTAAAAATCGTTTTAAGATTTGTTACATCATCTTTCTATTGATCGTCTCGGCTCCTTTACGAGCGGAGTTTTACTCAAACATCACAACAAGAACAACAATTACAAATTGAGATCTAATCATGATGCAAGAATTAAAAGAAAGCAAGATTAAAGAATTTCACCTTTTATTTATATCAACAATTTCGTTACAATCGCTCAAGAACTACAAGAGGAAGAACTCGATTGTCGATTTGGCTTTGCTCATCCCCGTGAGTTGCGGATCGGCTTGGATCACTTACTCGATTGGAGATCGGCTCGGCTCATAAAAGGTTGTAGGCTTCTCGCTTGATTTGGTACTCGGGATCTTAAATTTGGAGTGGAATTAGGGTTAGGGTTTCGCAAAAGCCTTGTCACTAGACTTGTGGAAGAAGATGAAGAATTAGGTAAAGATTAATGAAGATTATTGAACAACCTAAAATTGATTAGCCTTTAACCCTAGGTCTAGGCTTCTATTTATAGATATCCAAACCCTAAATCTAGGATTTCAAATTCTAAGTTTCCCTCCAAAAGTTTGTTGAGGAAATTTGAATTTCCCTCCAAAAGTTAGTTAAAGGAGAAGCTTCTAGATGTGATTAGTTAGGAGGGAGCTTCTAGAAGAGCTTAGTTAGGAGCTTAATTAGGATTAGCTTTGCTTAATGATCTTTGCTGATCTGGCAGAAGCCTCTGGAGAATTCTGGAATTTGACATATCAGAAATGAATGTGGGCCCTGAGATTGAGATTCTGCACTGAAAATTATGCGCTGACGTGGCCAAACCGCCGCGGAACCGCGGCGCAAGCCGGCTCCTGCCGCGGTTCCGCGGCTCTTTTGGGGCATCAAGGCTTGGTACTTCTGGTGCTGATTTGGGCTGACTTGTGGGCTTTTATAATATATGTTGAATTTAATATCTCCTTCTGAAATGCTACCAGATCTGAAATCATTGAGTTGGCGTATTTTTGATCAGCTTCTTTTGACTTTGCTCCTGCAATTTCCTGCACAAATCTCGACACAAGTGTTGCGCAATACAGGAATGATGCGATGCCATAAAATACAGTCAATTTCCCTAGAAATGCCGGTTTTAAGGTCTAACACATGTAATCTGATATTTTACGACTGTTTTATTAATATGTGAAATATGAATACCGAACACTTCTAAATGAGTGCAAAAGATGGGGAAATTGCCGTGTTAAAAATACATTATTTTCGACTGATCAAATACCCCCAAACTTAATTTCGATCGTCTCGAGCGAATGATTTTATTAAAAAGAGAAGGAGAAAATAAAGAAAGAGAAAAAACTAATTAGCACACTTTCGTAGGCAACACGATTGCACTGAGCACGTGCAACAAGCCTTTAAATCTCTAGGTGCCCCTAGTAGGAGGAGTGTTGTCTCCTGAGGATTTTCAGCGGATTGCACCCACAAAATCCAATAATAAAAGAAAGATCATGAATATTACATTTAAAGAAAATAATTGTAAAAGAAAAGCCTTGAAAATTAGGGTTTCCAACTAAGTTAGCTTTTCGGTTGTCATGAGCTCTATCTTAATGGTCATGAAAAAATGTCAAAAGTTACGTCCTCCCTCAATAAAACATCGTCTTATTTTTCATTCCTATCTTTCTTCCAAACATCGATCATATCACCCTGCGTGTGTGTAAAGGACATCCCTACACCCGGAGAATTCAATTCAAGCTATCATACTCTTACCCATCAGCCTCAGTACTTTTTAATTAATGAATATTTAGATGTGCTCACACACTTTCATGCGACCGTTAATACTTCTTGAGGTACTAACCGACCGATTACTCATGTGCTTGCTTATTTGGTGTATTTTCCTCGTCTTGCACCACCTCAGGCATAGCAGTGACTCCCAGACCAGTTGGCCTTAGAGCACTAGGTGAAGAGGCACCCTCGCTATATATTTTTTATATTGCCCTTGGTGATAACAAAACCAGTGTTCATTTTTCTCACCACTTTATATTTTCTTCATTTTTTTATTTTTTTTATTTCCTTCATACTTTTGGCTTTAAGACAAAAGCATTTTAAGGTATCCTCTACTATCCCAGGCTTCAAGACGTGTGTAAGTGCGAATAGCAGGGTAGCAACGTTCAAAATGTTTGGCTTTCAGAATAGAAACTATTTTTCAGACTTATTTTTATCCTCAGATTAGTGACGTCCTTCATCTTACTAACCCTTGGGACAACGGCTCATAACTACTTATTACTAGTTCGTATAAGAAAACTTCTAATTTTCTTGGTTTTCTTAAATTTTTCTAATCTCATGGATGTAATTTTTAACTATCTAAACTTTTATTATCTTATTTATGTACAAAAATATTTTTATATTTTGAAAATTTTTAAATTTTTATAGGTTTTCGAAAAAAAATGTTTTGTGCTTATGCAAATGATATGCAAATGATGCGAAAATAAGTACAAACCTCCCCCAAACTTGTTTTCAACAGTGTCCTCGCTGTTGCCTTCTGCTAAATCTGAAAAACCTGTAAGCCTGGGAGGAATATTAGTGGGGGCAAAATATTTAAGTGAAGAACCTCCCCCAAACTTATTTTTGGCTCATCATTTTGTAAATTTTTTTTTCAAGAGCCCAAAAAAAATGCCCCCCCAAACTTGAGTTATGCAATGTTAATCTTTGAAAATCATATGAGGGGGTCAAAAATCAGTGGTCGATGCCAAGCTTTGCAAAGACCGAATGTCAACACCAACCATTCAAAAATTTTATCAATCCAGTGCTCTGGTTGGTGGAAGAAGAAGTGGGGAAAGGATAAGGGGTGGAATAGAGTGTGTGTGCGTCTCATTTTGGAGAGATGATGCAGTGTATGCGATGGATTACTCGCATTCTTTGTACAGTTCAGAAGAAGGGGTGGAGGTTCAATTTCATTGATTGGGAGATGATTTATCTCAACACTCGTGTCATTTAAAAATGCGAGTTCATCAGCGAAGATCTCCTCAAACGTTCCATCAATACCCCGGAGAAGAATGTCATCACAAAGTGCGGGGTGATCTTCAGACTCTAAGAACAGTTCATAATCCGTGTTAATTGTTGACCCGGACATCTCAGTGGAAGAGTCCGTATGTGTATGATACATAGTTGGGTCAAACAACAACGTATGAAAAGAGTCAAGATCGGTATCAGGAGGATCATCAAATTCGCTGCTGTCGACATCCATTAAGTCGACAGGACAGACCTGAGCAGTAGGTTCGGAGGGTACACTTCCCAACTTGTAAATGTTCAGCTCTATTGACCTATTCCCGAAGGATAGGGTCATAGAACCGTTACGACAGTTGATGATAGCGTTGGAAGTGGCCAAAAAGGGGCGACCTAAAATCACCGGAATCTGATTCCGTGGGTTCGCTACAGGCTGTGTATCAAGTACAATAAAATCCACAGGGAATACAAATTCCCCGATTTTTATTAACACATCCTCCAGTTCACCCCTAGGTTTGGTGATTGATCGGTCAGCCATCTGAAGAGTTATGTTCGAAGGCTTTAACACTCCGATACCTAGTTGCTCATAGACTGAGAAAGGAAGCAAGTTAACACTAGCGCCAAGGTCTAGTAGAGCACGGTTAATGTGTTTTTCCCCAATAGAAATGGAAATAGTAGGATATCCAGGATCCTTACGTTTCCTCGGTAATTGTTGAGGGAAAGCCGTGTCTATTGTTTTTTCCATGAAAATCTTCTTGGGCACTTGAGTCTTCCTCTTCCTAGTGCACAAGTTCTTAAGAGTTTTCGCATAGGACGGAACTTGTTGGATGGCATCTAGGAGAGGGATGTTGATGTTAACTTGCTTAAAAATGTTCAAAATCTTCTTCATATGTGGACTCGGTGTGTTAGCCCTTAACCGATTAGGATAAGGTGCTTTAGCAATAAGCGCTGGGTCCATCATAGGAGAAGGAAGTGTGTGTGGCCCCGATCCCAAAATAGAAGTGGGGATCGTCTGTGGAGGAGTAAAAGAGGTGGGCTGAAGTGGCGAGCCTTTTGGGAAACGAAGAATAGGCTCGGAAGAAGGCGGTGGGGTAGAAGAACTGGGGTCAGAACTAGAAGTGTGTATGTGAGGAAAAGGTCTCAGCTGGGGTATCATTGATTGATTTTTCAGTATCATCAAACTCTTCCCCAACATGATTGTCAAGCACTCTTCCAGATCTCAACGTGATTGCATCCACATGATGTGAATAGCCAGAATTGGGTAAAGGTTGAGCTGGAAGTTTTCCTTTCTCTCTTGCACGCATTTCGGCTTTTAGTTGTGCAATTTGATCTTCCATCGATTTGATGTTCTCATTTTGAGAGATAATGATCTTCATCACATTCTCGACAGAAGATTGCAAACTTGCCGTCCCTTGGATGGATTGTTTCATGAAAGTATCCAAGGTTTGTGCTAGTGCAGAGGTATTATCTGTACCGGTCAATTGTAAAGGACTAGACGGTGCAAAAGTGTTGGCCGGATTTTGAAAGTTTTGTGCTTGGAAGGGGTGCTGACTCAATTGAAGTGGTGGCTGCTGTTGCGGTGAAGGGACCCTTTGGAAATTGTTTTGGTTTGGAACCGTGTTTTGAGATTGGGATTGGTTCCAAGCAAAGTTAGGGTGATTCCTCCAACCCTGATCATATGTGGAGGAAGATGGATCGTTTCTAGGTCTTTGAAATGCGGCATTGGTATTCTCATGACCTTGAAACGGACATTCTTCCGTCAAGTGAGACGGATCAGAACAGCAGCCACATACAGTTTTAGAGAGTGATATTTGACTTAGGGCGGCTAAAAATTTGTTTTCCATAGTCTCAAGTTTCTTTTGCATAGCCGAAATGTCAGCTCTAACTCCTATGGAAATATCATTGCCATCCCTAAACGATTGACTCACACCCTCCCACTGTAAAGATTTTTCAGCGAAATCTTCTAGAAAGTTCTATGCTTCCCCATCATCTTTGGTCATAAAGTTGCCTTGACACATGGATTCAAGGGTCTGTCTTGTGTAAGGAGTAATGCCCTCATAAATGATTCGGCACAGATCCCATCTCGGGATGCCGTGATGTGGACATTGGACTAACAGATCCTTGAAGCGTTCAAGACATTTTGAAAATGTGACATTTGGAAGCTGGGTGAATTGATAGATTTCGCTACGGACTCGAGCTGTCTTTTGATGTGGGTAGAATTTCTTAAGGAATGCTTTGATGAATTCGTCCCAAGTTGAAATGGAATGTGCGGTAGTGTTATATAGCCACTTCTCGGCTAAATCGCACAAGGTAAATGGGAGAAGACGAAGACGTAAAGCGTCCACAGAAAACTGTGAAGTACTGTCATGCCCCGCTTCCCAGTGTACGGCGAAGTGGACGCGACGAGGTCCGCTACGTATGTACTCAGAAGTACATACGCTAAGCGTAGCTAAGCAATATAAAATAATCACAAGAGACAAATGATATTGAAATAACAGCAACTTTTATTAATAACATTCTTTTTACAATGCAGGAAAAGAAAATACAACTGGAATGAAAAAAAAAAGCAATGCCTAAACAGTGGCATAACAGGAAATGAAATAAACTGGAAAGAACAAGGTACAATTATCTAGAGCTCTGGGTCTGCCTGGAACTGCTCCAAATCTTCACTGGTGGGCTCGATCTCAGCTTGGTCCAACGCACCTGACGACATTCAAAGAAGAAAGAGATAGAATGTCGTCAGCGAACAGGTCGTTCGGTAAGTCCCAAAAGAATAAGAAGAATGAGAATGATAGAGTAACAGTATTTTCTAAAGTATTATAATGTTGAATATTATGGAACATTGTGTAACGCTGTTGTTTGTAGCTTGGTACAGAAGGATGCCAGTGTATACGAGGGGGATCTCTATATGCTAGAGATCAGGGCAAATGGAAAGTACAAGGAACCGTTATGCCACGGTACAACAGCAACAGGATTCAGGTTAGGTGTCTTAATCTGACCACCTCGTGCCACCTTTAACATCTTCCGTACCAATCTACCCCTTAAACCCCGTAATGTTTTAACAGTATTGTAGTATTGGAATATGTAAGTTGGTTGACTGACCAAAACCATGATATCAGTAAACATGTTGCAACTGTATAATCAGGTAAATGGAATATCCATGGTTCGGTTCAGTCAAGTAGATTGTTAACTGGATTCTGGAATTCATGTATTCATCTTGAGTTGAAATATTAAAGAATATAGATTGACTTGAATCATATTCAAGTCAGAAATAATCTGATTCAAACCCGAGTCAGACCACAAGAAATGTAAATCGAAGTTATATAATTGTTAGGGTCATTATTGTAATTTATAAAACTTGAGGGGGTTTTATGAAAAATACTTTTGATAATTTTCAAAATACACCCCAAGTGTTTAATTGTCGTCTTTAGAGTTGTAATAATTGTAAATTTTATATTTGTGACATTCCTACTGAGAATAACCTAATTTTCAAAGTATATGGTATTTATATGTAAAATATAATTAAGGTATTAAACTGAAGACAGGTGAAACTTTGAGGGATCAAATAGCAATTAAACCAATAGTCTTCTAAGTGGAAAAAAAATAGTGTAGGTTTGTCTAGTCCTATTTGTCTAGTCCTACAGAGATCTGGTTTAAGTTCACAAATATATAAAGTTGTTGACAAAACATATTGCTTGCAAAACATAAGAGCAAGTGAGCACAAATCACATGAACACATCGTGAAATAGTTTTATCAAAATAGAAGCTAGCAAAATGAGGCAATTTAACTGAGCATTACTGCTTTCCACCTTCATATTTAGGCAACACATAAACTGGGCAAGCATGGTGTTACATGAAACTGTTGATAAAAGTGTGCATGAATATATATATTTTGTACATCATCTCAATTAGTTTTATCATTTTCTTGCAAAACTAAAAATAGGGTTTTAGCATTGTGGTAAAGTTGCAATCATTGGAAATGTGAAGGATCCGGACGAAAGAGAGGGACGGAGGGAAGAAAGGACTTACCCGTGTTTAGAACATTAAAAAAAACGACGGAAAATTTATCGGGGCTTTTCATCGAACAACGTCGCGTACAAAACTGAAACGTCGACGGAAATGAGATCCGGAGGTGGTTAAACGATCGTGGCGTTCACTCGATCTCGGGCCCGACCTTGAAACCTCAGTTTTCGTCCCAGGGTCACATTGAATGACTGTCGCATGTCGAGTGTTTGGTTCATGCGAAGAAGGTCTATGGGAAAATAATTTAGTAGGACTGGGATAAAGATTCGGCATCAAGGCTATTAAAATTCGATACAAAACTATGCTTAACATTACAGCGATGAGAATTAGATGCTACCTACAAATTCTAACATTTGTTGGTAAATCTAGATTCAAAGAAACAAAGGGAAACAAGAAAGTCCCTAATTTGCATTATCACCAGCACCTTGTGTGCATCAACTACTTTGTGAACCCAAAATTTACAACATCTTTCATATAACCCTAAAATAGGTGCATGATAACTTATAAACAGTGGGGGGGGGGAAATCATCAAATCAAGGTTTATGTAAACTACAATTGAAATCAAACAATAGCATTGTTCAAGTTCATCATTCAAATGGCGGTAGAATCATGAAAAGGAATCACATAAGAGGGAACTTACTCAATATCGAGGAAACGAAGGGGTAGAGCTCGGCGTCTGCGCCGTCGATGGGGAGGAGCCAGCCATCGATGGAGGTAGGCAGCGGCGGCCACGAATCTGAGGGAGGCGGAGGCGGTAGGACTTTTTTTTCGAACGGATCAGAGAGGAGGAAGAGGGTCCAGTGCTCGCTAGCCTCATAGGAATCTTCACAGGCAAGCATGAGCAGCGGCGGCTAGGGTTTGGTGCTCAGTTTTTTTTTTCAAGGGGGGAGAGAAAGGAAAGTGATGGTTGTTGGGTTTTTATTAGAGTTTAAAAAAGTGAAAGATATTGGGCGATTGGGGGATCGGTTACGAGGAGGTGAAGAAGAAGAGAGGGTCGGTTACGGGAAGGAAGGAGAAGAGAGGGTCGGTTGAGAAAAGCTCGAGAGTTTGCAATATGGGAAATGAACAGTAGAGGATTGTTTTATTTAATTAAGGAAATAAAGTTAATTAAGAAGAGAGAAAATGAAAAGGGAATTAAATTAATTGGATAGTGGGTTATAGGATGTGAGCAGTAATCTGAAATGGTTTTGTGTAAAAAGGTTTATGGGTTTTGAAAGAAATAGTGAGAAAAAATGTTTGGGTTTTTTGTTCCTTTTTTTTTCTTTTTGGGCTGTGTTAGTCGGGATTTGGTTTGGGTTTAATAAAATGGGATTAGTGTTTTATTCGAAATGGGTTAATATTTGGTTTTAAATCGAAATGGGTTAATATTTGGTTTTGGAAAATAATTAAAGTTGGAAAATAGATGCAAGGATAAATAATATATTTAATAGGAAAGGTAATATACGGAAATTTCCCAAAAACAAAGAAATATAGAACGATAATATGAAGGTATATATGTTTTAGAGTTGTTACAAGTACCCATCATTGCGCATACATTTTCAAATTTGGTGATAAATGCATATGCGTCTTCAGTCTCGAGACCGTGAAATTTTGGTAGAAGGTTGATGTATTGGGGTTTAATCTGAAAATTTTTCCCGTTGGCTGGTGGAATGGAAAGACAAGTGGAAAGTGGACCTCGAGTAGGATAGCACCTCTCTTGGAGAGAGATGCGAGGTGGATTCTGCGCACCAACAGACGGCGGCAGAGTAGTGGTAAAGAAGTTCGATGGAGGTGGATTCATCGATGTGGATGTGGTGGTGGGTAAAGAAAATGTGAATGTAGAAATACCGACTTTAGGGTCGATCAAGGAAACGTGGACTTAACGGGCACTAGAAACCCGTGTCCAGCCTATCTTGCACTAAAAAGGGTTACTACAAGTGGCAGCGTGAATTTATAATTAGGGGAAAGAATGAATGAATGCGGTGTTTGTTTTGAAAATTGGACGGATTTTTGAAAAAATAATGCAACACAACAAATGCAACACACAAAACCTTAATTCTAGTGGTCACTTAGGTCCGGCTCTAGACCGCTCCTAACTGCCAAAAGACAAGTCGCAGGATAAAATCCTCCACTGCCTCTTTGTCTCCCTGTGGCCAGGTAAGTGCCAGGTAAGTGGGAAGGTACTCCACTACGTAAGTAGTGGGCCTAATTAATAACCACTAGACTTTGACACACTTGCCTTAGACACCACAAGAAAACGCGGATAAGCAATGAATTACCCACGGCCTTCTTCTGTCCTAAGTGAGCGCGACGGTCCTTAGAGTCATCTCTAGATTTCTTTTAGTTAATTGGGGTAAATGCGGATGCAAGTTTGTGATTTTTGGGGCTTAGGAAGGGTAATGAACTCCCCACCTAATCTGGATTTGGTCGTGCCCCTTAATTTCCGTATTAATATGCAAACAACCAAAAATCAAAACACGCACAAATTTTTATTTTGCTTTTTGCGTGCTGTGAATATTTGCAAAGAAACCTGCACAAAATTGTTATTGGAGCAGAGGAGGAGGAAGATAAGAAAGTAGGAAAGTACCTGAGGAAAAATTGCACAGAGATCCCTCTATCTAGCCGTGATTCCGCGGCAAATGTTGGCTAAAACAGCGCTTCCGCGGTCAATTCACAGGATCACTGCACCAAATTTTTAGAGAATGTCCCTGTTTACTTTTCTTGTCCTCTGGAGTTTGCAGAAAAAATTTTCCACAGCTCCACAAATTCCAGATTTCCTCGCAATCAAACAACAACACGTATTAGGGTTTGTGCGAGTTTAGATCTAAAAATTATAATGGAATAAATTTTTCAACTCAAATTTCAAAATGCGAACAATTAGCGCACTATCCCCGGCAACGGCGCAATTTGATTGATCGTAAAATCTTGTTGTGTAAATCAAATCAAATGATCCCCGGCAACGGCGCCATTTGATTGTAATAAAATCTTGTTGTGTAAATCAAATCAAATGATCCCCGGCAACGGCGCCATTTGATTGATCGTTTCTTTGTGTGTGTTTAAGAAAATGAATAGAATTCACAATCAAAGAATTATTTGACCGCAATCAACTACGGTGTCGGATGTAGATTGTTAGTGAGTGCGGATCGTCCACAGGGACAGTGTAATCGTTCGTCTTTTGAATTAGATGAATTGAAACTTTAAAGAAAACAAAACAAAACAATTCAAGATTTATAGTTGAAGTTCAAGAATTAGAAAATCTAGATCTAATAACAAGAAAAAGATAGAATCAAGAATTGATAGTTTGTTGATTTTTCCAAACCAAATATCAAGAATCGAAATGAGGCTCGTAGGAATCGATCGGATCTATAGATGTGATGTAATCTTACAATGACGTATTCTTATCCTTCGATGAATTGATACTAGATCGATGATGATCGACAAGAATTAGGGATTTCTAGTGAAACTAGGGTTTCATCTTATCCCTTGTTCTTTCGTCGATATCATTCACATTCTAGCCTCTAGTAAATTCAAGAAACGATCGTAGATCCCTAATTTCGAGCGATAACAATCAAGAAAGCATCGCAACGAAACTAGGTCATCGATTCTTGGACTTGCTAGGGTTTACAAAACTCGTAGGACTTAAAAATCGTTTTGAGATTTGTTACATCATCTTTCTATTGATCGTCTCGGCTCCTTTACGAGCGGAGTTTTACTCAAACATCACAACAAGAACAACAATTACAAATTGAGATCTAATCATGATGCAAGAATTAAAAGAAAGCAAGATTAAAGAATTTCACCTTTTATTTATATCAACAATTTCGTTACAATCGTTCAAGAACTACAAGAGGAAGAACTCGATTGTCGATTTGGCTTTGCTCGTCCCTGTGAGTCGCGGATCGGCTTGGATCACTTGCTCGATTGGAGATCGGCTCGGCTCATAAAAGGTTGAAGGCTTCTCGCTTGATTTGGTACTCGGGATCTTGAATTTGGAGTGGAATTAGGGTTAGGGTTTCGCACAAGCCTTGTCACTAGACTTGTGGAAGAAGATGAAGAATTAGGTAAAGATTAATGAAGATTATTGAACAACCTAAAATTGATTAGCCTTTAACCCTATGTCTAGGCTTCTATTTATAGATATCCAAACCCTAGATCTAGGATTTCAAATTCTAAGTTTCCCTCCAAAAGTTTGTTGAGGAAATTTGAATTTCCCTCCAAAAGTTAGTTAGAGGAGAAGTTTCTAGATGTGATTAGTTGGAAGGGAGCTTCTAGAAGAGGTTAGTTAGGAGCTTAATTAGGATTAGCTTTGCTTAATGATCTTTGCTGATCTGGCAGAAGCCTCTGGAGAATTCTGGAATTTGACATATCAGAAATGAATGTGGGCCCTGAGATTGAGATTCTGCACTGAAAATTATGCGCTGACGTGGCCAAACCGCCGCGGAACCGCGGCGCAAGCCGGCTCCCGCCGCGGTTCCGCGGCTCTTTTGGGGCTTCAAGGCTTGGTACTTCTGGTGCTGATTTGGGCTGACTTGTGGGCTTTTATAATATATGTTGAATTTAATATCTCCTTCTGAAATGCTACCAGATCTGAAATCATTGAGTTGGCGTATTTTGATCAGCTTCTTTTGACTTTGCTCCTGCAATTTCCTGCACAAATCTCGACACAAGTGTTGCGCAATACAGGAATGATGCGATACCATAAAATACAGTCAATTTCCCTAGAAATGCCGGCTTTAAGGTCTAACACATGTAATCTGATATTTTACGACTGTTTTATTAATATGTGAAATATGAATACCGAACACTTCTAAATGAGTGCAAAAGATGGGGAAATTGCCGTGTTAAAAATACATTATTTTCGACTGATCAAGTGTCAACACATAAGAGAAAGGGTAGGCCCCACCATTTTAATTAAATATATTAAATAGATAATATAGACACACACACACACACATTAATATATATATATATATATATATATATAAAGATATATATTTACATTTACATATATATTTATTTGTATATTTATTTATACTTAATTTATAATGGTGGGAATTAATATATATATATATATATATATATTAAATAAGTATTAGTACATGTATCCTATACACATACACATCATGTATCACATACACCAAATACCATCAATATCTTCTCAGTATCATATACTTTAGAGAGTGTGTATCATATACACAATACTAGAAACCGTATCATTAATACGGTTATCAAGTCAACACTTGACTTGGTATTCCGGCGTTGAAACCGGCTAATATAATAGTCGTCCGATTGAACACGTATATCCAATATACATGTTTTACTGAACTCGTGTACGTCCCTATATGTATGTCACATCGCGTTTTGCCCAGAAAGGCAATTTCGTTGCGGGACTCTGAAGAGCTGTCAATACGCTGGCAGTAGATTATACAGAATCTTATCCGATTGAATCTGAAACACTTTCAGTTTCAACCCCCTTTCGGGTTAAGCCACAAGCTCGTCAGTGGCACTCACTGTACGTAACAGCTATCCAGTTATGAGCAAGATAAAGGCAGGTCGACGGGCAAACTCATCCGGACCCAACAGAGTCTATAAGTAACAGTCGCCGTACAGTCCGATCTCTTCATCAAAGAGTATCGCATACCGGATCTGGGGAGTAGAATCTGTCAGACCCCCAATAACCCGATAAGTCGTGCTGACAGAAGACTCATAACCAAAGAGATACAACTAGTAACACTTACAAGTTTATCTCTACAGTCGTGGCCATGGATTTCTGGCTATAGTCGTGTCCTGCACAGTATGATATCGACTCCTAATACCGGGAGTGACGAATTCTCTCGACCGCTCACTGCCTCCATGTGCTTCGGGACTGTACCCAACTAAAACCTGTTTGCATGACTCAGTAGAGCCGTGGTAGGGTAATAATTAAAGTACAGTACGAACACACACGAGACACTGTGGCGATTTCAGGTCTAGGGACTACCATGTACTCATGTCACCAAAGAACTGCTATCTGACATTGGTATAATACCATCTAGGAGTTCTCGGCGAGTCCGTCCAGTGTAACTCATCCAATGAGCACCTGTATACAATTATCAGTGTCAAACACTAATGGCTATAGGAACAGCCATCGCCCCGTACAAGGTCATGAAACGTATACACTAGTCTAAACTGGAGTACCGATACCCAGTCTCGATACTCCTATGACTAGGGATATTTAAGGACGTGCTTATAAACCACCCGACCCCACTAATATGATCCTTATCATAATTCTAGTAGTCAAGCAAAGATCCTATGCGTTTTATCTCATGTATTTGCGTTACGTGATAACCAGTATCTTGCATTAACATGACAGATAAAGACAAACCAGATAGCACACTATCATCTCGAGTAAGACTGTTCTTGGTATAAGCCCTCATCGAATTCAGTAATTGCATTCCCGCAACTACGATAATTGCCTTGAGGGCACCAATATCCAACAATACCTGATCGAGGAGGGCGGGTCTTCTTAAGTCTCGACAGGGTCTCGATGGAAATGACATTAGTCGCTGGAATCTAGGTTATATTAATTATGATAGGGTGGCTGAGAAGCCCTAAAATTAGGAAAATTGATGATTGATTAATTGAAAGAGATCTTTTCTTTCGCTTCAAACCCAGGCATTTATAGAACCAGAGTTTGTTAGGAAGTAATTCAGAACCCTTGTTTTTTCTTGATTCGAGTATCAATTACACTCTTGCTTGGTGCGTAAGTCGCGCAATTACTGATTTCCAATCGATTATAAATCGATCTCAGGTTCTTGTTCAAATCTCCTTTAATAACCTTGGGTTGATTCATCGAGCGCTAATTCGGCCAAAAGTTATTTGGGCCGAACTATCCTTTCTTTCTTCTGTCCTATTCGTCTGCCTGACCGAATATTACTTTTTTGTGCAAACACTAATCAACCTTGGGTGTGTACTAGCTTTGAAACTCAATGGAGTAGATAACAGCAATTGAAATGGTAGGCATAGATCTGCGTATGAGGAGAAAGGTAACTAGCTGAGGGGCCCACACCCATAACATGAGGGGCCCACCAGAGAATGCCATCCCAACCTAGAGGACAAGGCAATAGAATAAAAGTAAGGGGTAAACATACCAAGAGCACCAAACCGACCCCTCCTATTTGTTCTCACCACATCCATTATCATCATCATCATCATCATGGGACAAATGGGAAGCAGGGGCAGGTGATGGGCAATGGTGGAGAGACAATTGATTGCTTCCATGGAATTCAGCATTGCTAACAGTCAAGACCGTGGGCTTCATGGCAGATCTCTGTCCCCTTTGCTGTTTCACACGCACTCTTATCCCAAATATATATTGGCTGGTTCTTAGGTGTTGACACAGAAGGGTTCTGAAATCCCGGTTTGGTTTGGTTTGGTTAGGTTAAAATGAAATTGCGGTTTCCATGGAAACAAACCATGATTTCGTGAAAATATATTGAAGATAGAGCTTATACAATACTTAGTATATTATAATAATTATATTAAATGCTTTATATTGAAATTGACCGATCAGATGACTAACACCGTTGACGGAGGAAGTGAAAAGACATTTTTACCCTCCAACTCCTCTAAAACTAATGTAAATATCTTCATATGAGAATCAAAACTTGCTAGCTAGAGTATTAATTTGTATGTGACTTTACACATCTAATATAATTCTTGTAATATTTATTAAATATTAATATGATTTATAGTTGTACTAATAGCAATTGATTTACTGGATCATATGTATTTATAATTATTATAATATACTTAAAAATCATAATTGTTAGATCATACACTGTAATGCGTCATTTGAATGGAGGTATGGTCTAATCAAGTGATTTCTTAAATTATGTAATTAACCAACAACTAGCATATATTGCAAGCGTTGTGACTGGTTATCATACATGACACTGGCATATGAGATATGGTATGTCTCAGTTATTGAGAACGAAGATTCTCCATGTGTATATCATGAGATGTATTATGATACACGTATTATATATAAAACCATGTTTGAATTCTCTAGGACATATCACCTATGAGATAAAGAATTTAAACAGTTATATAATTTCTTTGACTTGATGACAACGTTGTCTTCATTTTGTTATCCGAGTAAGTTTTGACATGATGATACTTCTTGTTATATGACAGGAATAACGAACCTGAAATATTAGGCTGCTTTATTACATTTAGGATGAAAATGAATGCCTAGATAGAATCTGATATTCTCATGTTAATGAGAATAAGTTTACTGTTCATTACCTTGAAAACGTAAAAATCTGTTGACATATGTTTCGAAAAAGATTTTTCTAAATTATATTTATTTCAAAATGAATTTTGTGTTCCCGGGAGATGAACTTTAGGCTTGAGCAATTAGATAAATATGATAAACTCATTTAATGGTTTAAATATAAGTAACTTGATATTCGAAAGGATTGAATGTAAGTTGATATTTATTACCATCTCAAATTATGGTAGAGCTTTTATGAACGATTGACAATACGAGTGTTTGATTGTTAAATTGAAACGATTAATTAATCACTTGAGAATTAATTTAATAGTCGTGTCTCACTGTGAGATCCAATTATTTCCACCTATAAGATTTTTTCAGTGGAAGATTTAGACACAATCATAAGAGGAGTAGAATTAGTAATTAATACAATCGTTGTATTATTAATATATTGGTTTTTAGTCCCACATCGGATATTAGGGTTTGAGGTACCGTACCCAACGGGTAATGAGTTTGCCTTGAGATAATAGGAAATATTCCTTTTAAAATATTAGAAGGATGTGCTTATCTTCTACCAGGCTTGGGGAGGTTACCTTAAAAGTTTTTACTGATATGATCAGATTCTTTTTTGATACGATCGAGATGCACAAAAGCCACGCTTATAATTTTAAATAAAAATCCGATATTTATAAAACAGTAGAAGCTGCAGAGGTGTGAGAGAGTGGAGGAGTGGGGAAGAATGTACATGATGATAGCTAGCTCCTTCAAGTAGGACGGTGGTAGTGGCGCCCAGAGTGAAACATATATTTATCACCACATGATTTGGATGCATTTGAGAAGCTCATGATTCCTAATTTGGGGGGTCAGCTAGCAGGCTAGCTCATCTTGAGAAAATTAAATGGGCCCCACTTCACCAGAAGTGCACTCAATTCCTCCGAGAATTTTCATGGGGGAACAAAAAATGGATGGATAATGATAAATGCTATACGGCAATGACAATGACAATGAAAGCATTGGCTGCAGTAAAAGGGCTCATAGAACTCAGGCATGCATGCACACACATGTATATATGTCTCTCTTCATGAATTCAAAATATTCAAGATATTTAGTACAGTACTCATTTGGGCATATGCTCTTGTGCTTCCGATGCGAGCATGCATTTTGATGTTTTAGTTCCTCTGTACACTTGGTTCTGTCATGATTATATAAGACAAGCTTATAGATTTCATACATTTTGATGATCAGGTGAAAGAATAGTACTTTCATCATTTAGAAAATTTTAAATTTTAAATGAAGAAATCGAATCATTCAAGTGATGGCCGTGGATGTCTCATATTGATGGAGGCATTGATCTCCTTCAGATACTGTCCTCCGTCGATTTGTCGTGAACGTTGCTGGACGGTTAAGATTGGATTTGGAGGTAGTCCCCTTGAGCGTGTGGGTCTCAATGGGTTGAGTTTGAGGTGGAAGCCGGGCTACCTGTAAAGAAGTCTCGGGGTGGGTGACCACCGTAGGACCCTCCGACGATCAAGTTAGCCGAGAAATTTAAGTAGAGTAGTGGCTTATTGGATTCAAGTTTCCTTACCCGAGTCCTCTGAGAGAGGGGTTTTATAGTGGTCGCATGGAGCGAGCAGGCGCGAAATCTTCGCCTTCGGTTACGCCCCTAACATTACGCATGCGTGAATGACGGGATCCCTTCCCTAATGACGGGACACAGGATGTGGGGCGGCGGTTATCCCATTTTGGCAAGATACACAGAGCCGTTGCGGAGGCGCTAGGGCTCTGCAACCTCGGTTGATCAGGGAAGGCCGAGAAATCTCGGCATGTTTGGAGCTCGAAGACGAGCGGGAGGCCGAGGAAGCTCGGCACGAGAGAAGGCTCGGAGGCGAGTGAGGAGACTGAGGAAGCTCGGAGACTAGCTGTTGGTAGTCTCCTAGATGAAGGTGGAATGTCTTTCAGGAGGGTCTCCCGAAAGGTCGGGTACGTCCCCCGAGAAGGGGCCCCGGAGATGCCCCTGATGCGACTTATTTATTCCACCCCCGTGGAATCCGGGATACGTCATCTGCCACGTGTCGTAATCTAAGGAGACACCACTTGTGAGCATTATCATTAGCCCCCCACTCTCAGTCCGACCTATCCAAGGATCGGGTCGAGAGTGGTCTGCTCGGTCTTTCATCTGCTCAATTTGGCGCCAATGAATCATAATGCAGATCGTCCGGGAACGGCATAGCGTTTGATGGTTATGTCGTGTTGCCTCATCGTTCTCCTGAATCTTCGCACGTATCCACGATGGCGTCAGCAGATCAATGAAATGGTCACGCTTTAAAAAGGGTGCGCCGTTTCGCTCGTTCGTCTGTTGGGCTGCAGGCCACATGTCCGACGTGGGTTGATGGACACGAGAGGCTGTCGCTCTCACTCGCAGACGAAGGGGCGTCCCCAATAGCCAATCGCTACGTGGAGTTTTGACGGCTGGCAGGCACGACGCTTCGTTTTGGCAGGAATGGAGACGCTTTCTGTGAAGTGTATAAATAGAAGAGGACCCCCTTGGGCCGACACTTCCACCATAATTCACCCTCGTCATCAGAGATTGCCCGGCGCTCCTTCCTTTTAGATCGGATCGCCCGTGCTTTTTCCTCGGCCAGCCTCTTCTTTTGAGTCAGGTTAGATGTCTTCATCTGAGGAGTCTGTAGAGATAGTTAGGGTAGAGTCGGGCAATGAGTCTCCAGTTGTTGGAGCTGAATCCATAGGGTCTTCCTCCTCTTTGGCTTTAGATAGCCAAGAAGGTTCGTCTTCTGCCGCGTCGTCTGTGTCGGGCTCGCCCTCTAAAGCCAAGGCTGCCCGTGTCGTTCGCCGTTGGGTGGTGACAAGGGTGCCTAAGGCGCGCATCGGGAACACCCACAATGCGCCCTCTGTTTTGAGGAATGTGGACGAGCTTGCCGAGATTCGGGCTCGATTCCATATTCCCTCCAACTATTCGCTTCGCTTAGTTAGAGAGAGTGAGCGGGCGGACCGGGTGCAGGGCAAGGAGATTGCCCTGTATTTGAAAGTGTTCCGAGCCGGAATGCGTTTGCCCTTCTCAACCGAGGTATGTGGGGTGCTTCCCTGCTTCCATCTTGCCCCGGACCAGCTAGCGCCGAACTCGTGGAGAATCCAACTCGGGTTTCTGGTCCGGTTGAAACTTGAAAATACCCCCTTCAGTTTGACCCTCCTCGTTTCCTTCCTCTGTTATAAGAATCACTCTAACACCAGCAAGGATGAGCCGAGATGGGTGTACTTTTCCTTCAAAAAACGTAGGGGCGGGGTGGCCGGGTCGGGTGTGGTAGCCGTCCCTTCTTCCATCCATGAATGAAGGAGAAGTTCATTTTCGTCGGGCCGCCCGAAGGCGAGGATTGGCATGTGCCTACACAGTGGCACAGGGCCGACTGCCCGAGGGCGAAACAGTCATCTTCACCTGAGGAAAGGGTAGTGTCTTTGTGGGAGCCGATCCAGCGGGCCGACGTCCTGCTTTTTGAGCATGCCCTGAGCTGGGCTCAGCCCTGTGCACTTTCTAGGTAAGTTAGGGCCGTCGTAGACGATCTATTTAGACTTTGATGAATTTTCATTGCCCATTTAAGCGTCACTAACTCTCTTTGTGTATTCCCCCCTTTTTGCAGAGCAAATGGACCAATCCAAGTTCTTAGCTTCCATGGCCGTGAAGGCCCAAAAGAAGACCGGGGGCGGAGCTCGTCCCAGCCGGGTCCGAGCTCGGTCCCGAGGCCTGCCCCGCCAAGCTAGCCTTCAGCTGCATCGCCCCGAGTCCCCGAAGAGCGCCGTAGGGGGGGCAGAAGCACGCGCGGGATCCGACGCCCCGGGCAAGGGAGGAGGAGGAGGAGGAGGCCAAGCCTACCGACACCCTCCCCAAAAGAGGCACAAAAGGATGGTTTCTCGGGCGACTCCTTCTACCGGGATCCCAATGCAGGAGGAGGATTTCTGCTTCGAGGTGCCCTCAGGGCTTTCTGTCGCCGACAGCTTACTCTTCGACATGGAGCAAGCAGCTGGAGGCAAGATTCCTCGGGGGGCCCTGAAGGCCCAGGTGGCCGCCATCGCTCAGGGGGCAGTTCAGTTCGGTATTCGTTTCCCTTTAGGAATCCTCTTAAGCAAATTTTTAACTCAGTTTGGATGTTTCTAACTCCTTTTGTTGCTTTCCTCAGGTCCTCCAACACTGCGCCCTCATTATTAATATGGAATCCGAGGAGATTGCCCCGACCATGAGGAAGGCGGGCGAATCGTGCTTACAGGAAGAGGATCTATGCCTGGAGTTGCAGCAAGCAAAGGAGAGGATAGACGTCCTCGAAACCCGGGTAGCCGCTGAGGAGTTGACGAACTCTAAGTGTAAGGAGTCTCACCGACTTCTAAGTGAATCTAACAAGGCCATTCAGGCTAAGTTGGAGGAGGTTAGCAAGCTCTACGCCGCGATGAAGAAGTCGAAGGATGCCAGCAGGAGGGACACCCAGGCGGCGGTCGATGCGGTGAAGTTTGCCGATCTCCGAGCTTCGAAGTCCGTGGAGAGGTACAAGGTGTCGGACCAGTTTTACGCTGACCTCGTCGACGCCTCGGCCATTGTTTGGCACCAGGATCTCAACACCGTCAAGGCATTGATGCCGGGGTTCGCCAATAGCGAGCTTCGGGTCAAGTACCCTCTCTCCGAGGATGCGCCGCAGGTGGAAGCTGCTAGGGATGCCGCCGTGGGTGAGGCTGCCGGTGGAAGAGCCGACTCAGAGATCGTCGTTTTGGTTCCCGACGTTAGCGTCGAGCAGGGCAAGATCCTTCCTGGGCCTACGGCCTGAGCTTTCCTGCCTTTTCTTCTATTTTTTAAAGTTTTGTAAGCCTCCGGGCGTTTTGTAAAGCTGAGAAGCCCAGAATACCTTGTAAAAATTTCTGGAATATAAAAAAAACTGAGCTTATTTTCCTTTGCAAGAGTGTGCTTTCTATATGAGTACTTCAGTTCATTAGCCTTTTTACACTCGACTCGAGTGGTAGGCCGTAGGTCAATGCCCGGCTTTTTAGACGACGATCGCGCGTCGAGTGTAAGTCGATTAATTGCCAAGTGTAGGAAGGTTGGTGCCATCCCGCTCCCCGGAGTTAAGGTCGCGATCGTTCGCTTACGATGAACCGAAAGATATCCAAGTGTAGGAAGGTCAGTATCAGTTCATTCCCTAGAGTCGGGTCGACAACCACGTTTCTCAGCATGACTTGAAAAATGTAGAATAGGTCAGCGTTGACTGATTCCCCTTGATGTGGTTCCTAGACTCATGCCTTCGTAGGGTAGGAACCTACCCCTCGGAGACTAGCCGAGGAGGAATCTACACGGTGGCCTCTTTAGGAGGGCTTTGATCCTTAGCATGGATGGGTAGGAAGCTGCCCGCTAGGGATGAACCGGACGGGGAAGCTGCTCGATGGACTCGTGAGGAGGGCTTTGATCCTTAGCGTAGATGGGTAGGAATCTACCCGCTAGGGATGGACCGGGCAGAGAAGCTGCTCGGTGGCCTCGTGAGGAGGGTTTTGATCCTTAGCGTAGATGGGTAGGAATCTACCCGCTAGGAACGGACCGGGAAGGGAAGCTGCTTGGTGGCCTCGTGAGGAGGGTTTTGATCCTTAGAGTAGATGGGTAGGAATCTACCCGCTAGGGACGGACCGGGCAGGGAAGCTGCTCGGTGGCCTCGTGATGATGATTTTAGATCCTTAGCGTAGATGGGTGGGAATCTACCCGCTTGGGATGGACCGGAAAGGGAAGCAGCTCGGTGGCCTCGTGAGGAAAGATTTAGATCCTTAGCGTAGATGGGTGGGAATCTACCCGCTAGGGATGGACCGGACAGGGAAGCTGCTCGTTGGCCTCGTGAGGAGGGCTTTGATCCATAGCGTAGATGGGTAGGAACCTACCCGCTAGGGATGGACCGGGAACGGAAGCTGCTCGGTGGACTCATGAGGAGGGCTTTGATCCTTAGCGTAGATGGGTAGGAATCTACCCGCTAGGGATGGACCGGGCAGGGAAGATGCTCGGTAGCCTCGTGAGGAGGGCTTTAATCCTTAGCGTGGATGGATAGGAATCTACCCGCTAAGGATGGACCAGGCAAGAAAGCTGCTCGGTGGCCTCGTGAGGATGGCTTTGGATCCTTAGCGTAGATAGGTAGGAATCTACCCGTTAGGGATGGACCGGGCAGGGAAGCTGCTCGGTGGCCTCGTGAGGAGGGCTTTAGATCCTTGGCGTAGATGGGTAAGAACCTACATGCTAGGGATGGACCGGATAGGGAAGCTGCTCGGTGGCCTCATGAGGAGGGCTTTAAATCCTTAGCGTAGATGGGTAGGAATCTACCCGTTAAGGATGGACCGGGCAGGGAAGCTACTTGGTGGCCCCGTGAGGAATACTTTGGACCCTTAGCATAGATGGGTAGGAGTATACCCGCTAGGGATAGACCGGGCAGGGAAGCTGCTCGGTGGCCTCGTGAGGACGGCTTTAGATTCTTAGCGTAGATGGGTAGGAATTTACCCGCTAGCGATAGACCGGGCAGGGAATTTGCTCGGTGGTCTCATGAGGAAGGCTTTAGAGGCTCCCCTGTGCCTTCGTGGGGGAGTTGTTCGATCTTCCCTGACCCATAAAATCAGGAAGAGTGACTGTCGTGGATGACACGTGGTGGAATTATATCGGAAAGGCTCGATATTCTGAAGATTTACATCGTTCAAGCTTCCGTTGACCGCTTGGGAGATCGTGAAGACCGGAATGGTTGCCACGTGTCTGTTCTGTATCGGGGAATTGAAAATATCCCGCGATTCGATTCGCTGTGCAGGTAAATTACGGCCTTTGGAGATTTTTGTTGAGGCTATAAATAGTGAGGGCATGTTGGTTTCTTTCTAGCCTTGTGTTTCTGAAGATGGCCGGGCGTCCTTGTGTACTCATCAGAGAGATTATTCTCGTGACGACGTGTATCTTTACAACCTCGACCGCTCCGAGTCGACGTATGAAGTGGTGATACACCACGTGGAGGGGCACTTTGGACTCCTTCTTCCCCGGCGATCTCCACTCTTCCAACTGCTCATTTACGCGATCTGGAGGATGTCCCCGGGGCTGAACAATGCCCTGTCTCCGCAACTGAGGGACGAGGCGATCAAAAAGTTGCACTCGTTCTATCACCTCGGCCTGATCTCGAAGAGCAGGCAGGACCGATCGGTGGACCTTCTTCTAGAGTGTTTCCAGAAGAGGCTGAGCGCTGATTTTCGTCCAGCGGATGGCGCTCCCATGGTAGCCGAGGAAGTTAGGGCTCGGCTGGCGGAGATTTTCTCGGAGTACCATCAACAATTCTTTCTTAATCCCTGGCCCCCCTTGTTGTAAATATTTTTTTGTAAGGCTGAGGAGCCTATAATACCTCTTTGACGAATAAAAGTTTTTCTTATTAAAGCATTTTGTTTCCTTCTGTCCCTTTTGCATTGTTTACGTGCTTTTTTAAGACGAGCTTAGGGGTCATAAGGCTGAGAAAGAAAACAAAATTTGTGGAAGAAGTCTCTTATAACTCGGGAGACTTAATAAAAATTATATCGCTTCAAAAAGGAGAAAATACATTCATTTATACAATTTGAGTTTCTCGGCGTTGTAAGGCCGAAGAAACATTCGTCCCATGACGTCTTGCAAGAGATATGCTCCACCGGATAATGTTTCTGCTACGAGAAATGGGTCGTCCCATTTAGGGGAGAATTTGTGCTGCCTTGTTTGTTCTATGAGGAATAAGCAATTTGTTGGTTCTTGTAGGCCCGACCTATCCCCCTTGGTCTAATTGAAATTTGATTGCATGGTGGTAGGTCGAGATTTGAGCCTGGAGGGCGATTAATGCGGGGCACCCCAGGAGGATATTGTAGGATGAAGGGATTTTAGCGACGATGAATTCCACAGGTACGGTCTTCGTATGGCCTGCTTCTCCGATGTTGAGGAGGAGGGTGACCACTCCATCGGCCGGGATGGAATAGTTGGTAAACCCCGAGAGAACATGGGAGGTGGGTCGTAGGTTGGACAGTACCAGCCCCATACGCTTAAAACAACCATAGAAGAGGATGTTTGCCGAGCTCCCGGAATCGACCAATATCCTCTGTACCTCGTAACGGTGGACCCAAGCTGTTATAACGAGAAGGTCATTGAGAGGCAAGGATATACTGTGGAGGTCTTCATCGGTGAAGACGATGGGCTCGGTCGTCCTGTACTTCTTCCGGGGTGGGTCGCTTGTACCCTCGACTGGTAGAAGCTGGCGGTTTTCGCCGGCTTCCCGAGCAAGTTCCGAGGTGACGACCATGATTTGCCTGATCGTTAAATCCCTGGGAGGGGGACTAGTTCTCTTGCTCCCGGTCTGCCTGCCGCTTGTCCCGCAGGTACTTCGCCAGGTGGCCAGAGCGGATCAACTTCTCGATGTAGTCATGAAGTTGTTTACAGTTTTCGGTCAGGTGACCCTGTGACCTATGGAAGGCACAGTACGGTCCCCGGATACGCTTAGCCGCTCTTTAGGTGACTGGCAGGATCTTGAAGAATCTCTCACCTTTTGCTTCTTCCAACAGCTCGGTCTGGGAGATATTAAGAGGAGTGTACTCTTGGAACTTCAGGGAGTAGGGTTTTGGCCGGTCGACCCTCTTCTTCTCTTCTCTGCCCCTCTTCTTCTGGTCGTCTCGGTCGCCCCGGGGCTGGTTGGCGTTCACCTCCGACTCGAGTTGGATCTCCCGCTCGGTCTAAGCTTTTACCTCGGCCATGGTCTTAGGTTGCGCTAATGCAAAAGAGCAGAGCCACCTTTTATTCCTAATGTAAGCCGATGTCGCGCACCCCACGGTTTGCGGGGAGCCGAAATTTTCAAAAACGATGATATTTGACTACGCAACACCGGCTAAAACTCCAGGATCTTTACTAAAGCCTTAACTAGCTAATCTATCTAAAGGTTTAACTATTATGTCAGTATGGTTATACCTCCATGATCGAGTCCGTCGGGTCTTCTAGTGCTCCTCTCCAAGGCTCCTCGGTGATCAGATTGGGCTAGCCCCATCGGCTTTCTTGAGTTAAAGATGATCCACCGCGAGAGAATGTGCTCCAAGTTTCAACCTCTAAATGAGGTAACTAAGGTAGATGGTTCACTAAACCAACTAGGCTAGGAGATGTAGAAAGTCTAATGGATTGTTTATCTCACTAAACCCTTGGCTCACAACACATGTGAAGGTTAGAGTTTAATCTTTGAGGAAGAAGGAGATGGAGGAACTCAAGAGAGCAAGAGAGGAGAGAAACTCAAGAAAATGAGCTCAAGAAAATAAAAATGGCTAAAAAGTGTGAAGCATTGTGTAGAGAATGGCTAATAAACTCAACTCAATAATTCAAGCATGCAATAAAATATAATAGAATAAAGCACCCATGCTTGAATAGTGAGTCAAGACCAATATAATAATCCCTTAGCCATGCTTTGCACCATGCCTCCCAAAATCTTCCCATTTCCACCTCATTAATCAATTTAAGTAAATAGATAAAACCAATAATAAGGTGGCTCCTTCTAGAAGCATGCCTTGACAAATTACAAGAATTCCTCTCTCACCGTATATACATATTTGTATCCGTATTCCAAAAAATACTGATACACTGAGACGATAACAGTCTAATAATACAATACTAAAATCCAGCTTAAACCAAAACCCACTAGTATTGTCCGCCCGATCAGTATCCGTGTAAAAGTATACGTACGTGATCGAAGCCCAGTCGTAAAACCATACGACATCTACATCAACTTCCTAAAGCAGGGAAACCCTCTATGTGGGACTCTAAAGACTCGAAAGTACGCTGGCAGTGGGTTTAACCACAAGCCGTCAGCGGTACTAACTGCATGTAACAGCTACCCAGCTATCTGTCGATATGAAGACCGATGAGCAAACTCACCCGGACTCCTACTGAGCCTATCAGGGACAATTTCCATACAGTCCGGTATGTTCGTCTGAGATACTCGCATATCCGCCTAGAGGGATGGTAAACGTCAGACCCCTAACAACGTGATAAGTCGGGCTGGAGGAGAGCCCAATACACCATGAGAAACTCATGGAGTACCTTACCCGTATTTCTCGACTGCCCTGGCTAGGGTGTCACGCCCCGCTTCCCAGAGTGCGCTAAGATCGGTACGTGACAGAGCCAACCATGCTACCTGTGGCTAGGAAAAATCTCTCCACAGTCACATTACGGCTGTTTAGAGATATCAAGAACAGTAAAGTAAAATAAACTATCTTGTACATGTCCATATGTCAGAATAAGCGAGTTATGAAATAAAATAATGCGGAAGTAAAAGATTCAAATACAATAATCTGGAATGTATGTCCCAAAATACGAGCTCACATCAGGAATAAAAATACTGAAAGGAAAACTAAACTAAACTAATAGCAAGTCTTCACTGCTCCCTGTTGATCAAAATACTCTTGGACCGCCTGCGACAAGGATAATGGATTTGGGCCATGCAAAACCCAGACGTCAGTGCGTCACAATATCAATAATTCTAATCAAGCAGGATATAATGAAATATGCAGGCATGAAATATAAACAGTAACAAGTTATTAGGAAATAAGCAGTAACATGAATATAGATTAGTGAACAGGATATCTATAGGTGAAGTGCGGTGATTAGTCTAAACTGTGCTATAGGGTTATCTACTCTAAACTTATTTAAATCAATTAATGTAATCTTCATCGTAACCCATCGGTCTATGCCCCGTTAATTCCCCACGGGACCACGGTAACAAGATATGATAAACTGTGAGTCTATGTCCCGTTCATACCCCACGGGACCACGGTAACATGATGTAATAGCCCTTTGAGTTACGTTCAGCTACATTCTTGATTTCCCCATACCCCCAAGTTATGTGTTCAAGTCAGGTATTGATAAATCTGGAGCAAATGCCAACACAGGATCAAGCAGGAACATGTTTGTCTATACAGACAACAGGATATGTCCATCGGGACAACATGTCAGGATTGCCGGCATCAGAAACAGGATCAGGTAACATGTCAAGTAGTGATATATCAGGCCATGTCAGGTAGTGCACAGGTATCAAGCGGATGCCTAACAGTAAAATGTAGCAAGTATCGAATCACGGTAAAGGTATGGATGTACGGTGAAAGCATGGATGCATAAACATCTATCAGGGGTTACATCATGACTATGTAGGATGCACATTATCAAGCATGGTGTACTAATACAACTGTAACATGAAATAATATGGTCTCGGCGTGCAACTAGATATGTAATAAACCGTACGGATACAAACGGATACTATAAAACTGTAAATCGGTAAAATTTGCTGAATATTAAAACAAAAGCACTATTATTTATTAAATAGATATTGATATAATAATATTAATATGGATAACATATTCAAACCGATTAATAACTATAAAAGTGGTATTGATTAACCATGCACAAGAAAGTTCCATTCAGAAATTCAGCGTCACCCTGATTTGTAAAATATCTTAAAAATAACAAACGTTCTCCAAAAGGGACGTGTCTTATACGAAAACAAAAATAATTCAATAAGGTTTTCATTTTTATAAGTTGAAGTATCTCAGATTGTTCCTAAAAAAAGCTATGATCATTAGAAATTGAAAGTTTGCTGATGGAATTTCCCTGGACAGCAGTTTAGAGATATTTTCATTTACATTTTACGTTATTTAAACAATTTATTTTGCAAATAAATATTTCATAGAGTTATAGTATTCTGAGTTAGTTTCGTAAAGAACTAAAGAACGTATACTAATAATTTTCCTATGATATATAATGAATTTTATAAGGTAAGGTGTACAGTAAATTTCAGATTTGTCGTATCCGCTTTGCAACGACGTTTCATGTACAAACTATAATATTTTCAAACTATATTTTGTATAACATTATAAAATGCAGATTATGAACTAATTAAAGATAATAATAAGAAATATTACGACGATATATATTTTAAATGATATGGATGCAATCGGGTATCTGAAAACAGTAAAATTTCAGTATGGATGCATAATACTATACCTAGCTTGTAGCAAGATGATTTAGCATGCGACTAGACATGTAAATAATGATATTGATGTGTACGGACATCGTATAACAGTAAAATGATAAACTGGTAAATACGGGATGTACAACTAAACAATATAAAATGTAAATATTCACTTGGGTGCAGCATATTGTAGTCTAGCATGTATCAAGATAAATTTGCATGCACTAGATATGAAGTAATCTGCATGGATGCACACGGATATCCGAAAATGGTGAAACATGCAAAATGATAATGTGGGGTGCATAACTAATCATTATGTGTTGTTGTTATTCAAATGAATATAGAATATAGTAGTATAGCATGTAGCAAGATTAACTTGCCTTGACGGATCACGAAACGGATATGTACGGCACGTCTGACGTCGGTAAAATGCCGCAGCGCACACACGGCACACGGGATAGATCTAAACAATGCAAGAGGGTGATCATGCAGGCAAGGTACGTTCACAGGATCACTCGGATCGTCAGCGATGAGCGCGGCTCCAGCGGTGATCACCGGAATCAAGAAACAAGATCAAGAAAAAGAAAGAAGAAGAAGAAGTAAGAAGAAGAGCCTGTGTATTAAATAAGGAAAGAAAAAATATATAAATAAAAAATATATAAATATATATATGCAGAGGAGAGAGAGAGAGAAAGGGGTTGTTAGTTTGTTAGGAAATTAGTTTAGATTTAAATTTAAAAAATCTTTTATTAGTTAACTAAATTTTAATTTGTATCAGTTTATAAAATTAATATTATATAAATAAAATTTGATATTCTGGTAAATACAAACATAGTCCAAAACATGCCCGGGTCGGGTCTAAAATTCAGTTTTAAAATACGAAAAATATACATGTCGACCAAAATAAAAAATGAATGTCCGGGTAACGAAAATGCATACCCCTAAGAACGGATACAGGTACGTGCGCGTAGCCATCTAAACAAGTCCGTTTCACTGAACGGGACGAAAACAAAATGCGCGGATGCTACCACGGGGCTAGGGGTATCATGCAGGCCATGCAATGTATTTTTAAAATATTTTATGTGGCTTAAAATATTATATTGTAAAAATGCAAATGCCAGATAAAATGCCAGTATGCAATATGTATAAATTAAAATGAAAGTGCACGAGTCCATGTAACAGGTCAGGATAAATCATAAACATGAATCAAGACAGGTTTCAATCAAGCGGGTCGGATAGAATGCAAATACAAATGTCAAATACACTATTCGCACCCAAAACACAGTAAATCAGGAAAATATCATAAATAAAGAAATACTTGAACTAGAACTGGTATAAATGAACTAGGGTGTTATATTATACCCAACTACAGAAGAATTTCATCCTCAAAATTCCCAAAACAAGAAAAATAAATAAACATGAAACTACAGGAAGAGATCTGGAAACTTCTGTCGAATCTCGTCTTCTCGTTCCCAAGTCGATTCTCCGTGCGAGCGATTCTCCCAAGAAACAAGTACGAGAGGGATAACCTTGTTCTTAAGAACATTTTCTCTTCGATCAACAATCGACATCGGTCGTTCCTCAAAAGTCAAATCCTCTCTTACAGTCAGCTCCGAATGATCCAGCACGTGTGTTTCATCTCGAACATACTTACGGAGTTGGGATACATGAAACACGTCATGAATATTCGCCAAAGATTGTGGTAAAGCCAATCGGTAAGCCACTTCTCCAACACGCTCTAAAATCTCGAAAGGCCCCACGAATCGAGGACTAAGCTTGCCTCGACTCCCAAACGAATCACTCCTCTAGTCAGTGATATTCTCAAGAATACCAGATCACCAACAGCGAACTCTAGAGGTCTTCTCAATGTGTCGGCCCAACTCTTCTGCCAATCTTGTACTGCTTTCATATAATTCCGGATAGTATTAACTTTCTCCACGGTTTGCACGATCAAATCCGGCCCCAACAGTCTTCGTTCTCCAACATCGTCCCAACAAACATGTGAGCGACACTTGCGACCATACAATGCTTCGAATGGAGCATTCTGAATAGTCTCCTAAAAGCTGTTGTTATACGAAAACTCTACCAAGTGTAGATGATCCTCCCACGAACCCTCGAAGTCCAACATGCAAGCTCTCAACATATCTTCAAGAGTTTGGATTGTTCTCTCCGACTGGCCATCTGTCCGAGGATGATAACCTGTGCTAAATTTCAATCGAGTCCTCAAATTTTCCTGTAAACTCCTCCAGAAGTGCGATAAGAATCGGGTGTCACGGTCGGACACGATGCTCACAGGTACTCCATGCAATCTCATAATCTTCTGCATGTACCATTCCGCCAACACTTCCGTTGATTGACCAACTCGAAATGGTATGAAATGAGCTGCCTTGATCAATTGATCAACAATCACCCAAACTGCATTGTTGCCCTTTGGACTTCGCGGTAAAACTGTCATGAAATCCATGTTTATATGTTCCCACTTCCATTGAGGAATCGGAAGTGGTTGCAATAAACCAACAACCCTTTGATATTCAGCCTTAACTTGCTGACACACCAAGCACTTCGCTACAAAGCGAGCGACCTCCCTTTTCATGCATTCCCACCATAAATGTTGTCTTAGATCACGATACATCTTCGTGCCTCCTGGATGTACGGAATACGCGAAACCGTATGCCTCCTTCATAACTTCTTCACGAGTGTCTCCTTTCAGCACACACAAATGGCTACCAAATCGCAACGAACCATCTTCATGAATCAACAAGTCCGTTCGAAGTCCCGCTTCTACCTATTCTTGAAACTTCTGCAATCTTGGGTCCCGTGACTGCTGCTTTAATGTTATCGATCAATGACGACTGTACTTGCAACTGCATCAACTGTCCCGAAGAATGCTGTAGCACGATCTCTAACTCGAATCTCCGAAAATTTTCGATAAGCTCCTTCTGTGCAGTCAACATCCGAATTGCTGGCAACTGACTAAGCGCATCCGGCACTACATTAACTTTTCCCGGATGGTACTTAAGATCAAGATCGTGGTCAGCCATCAGCTCCAACCATCTACGCTGCCTCATACTAAGTTCTTTCTGCATGAACACATACTTTAGGCTTTTGTGATCGGTAAATACTTCGACCATTTTACCCAGTAAGTAGTGTCTCCAAATCTTCAAAGCGAAAATCACTGCTGCTAGCTCCGAATCATGAGTTGGGTAATTCTTCTCATGGGTCTTCAACTGTTTCGATGCGTAAGCTATAACCTTTCCATGCTGCATCAAAACACACCCCAAACCTTTCCCAAATGCGTCGCTGTGAATCACCAATCCTCCGGAACCGTCTGATACGGTCAAAATAGGAGCGGTTATCAACCTTTGCTTCAACGCTTCAAAAGCTTACGCACAACTATATGTTCATACGAACGGTACCTCCTTCCATGTAAGCTTGGTCAAAGGCTCAGCCAAACGGGCAAAATTCTCCATAAACCTTCTGTAATACCCGGCAAGTCCAAGAAAACTTCTGATCTCTTCTACGTTCTTTGGAATCGGCCAATCTTGAACTGCTGCAATCTTCTCGGGATCAACAGCGATTCCATCTCCGGATACGACATGCCCCAAAAACTTCACTTCTTCAAACCAAAACTCGCGCTTGCTCATCTTTGCATACAATCTTTTTTGACTTAATGTCTGCAGTGCGATCTTCATGTGTTCCGCATGCTCTTCATTGCTCCTCGAGTAGACCAGAATATCATCGATGAACACCACTATAAACTGGTCCAAGAACGGTGAAAAGATTCGGTTCATCAAGTCCATAAATATCGCCGGTGCATTCGTGACTCGAAATGGCATCACTAAATACTCGTAATGTCCATACCGGGTTCGGA